>JARWIR010000007.1:2597500-4997500 GCA_029959085.1 Nemophila menziesii
GAACAAAACAATATGGATTGCTACAAATCTCATCTTCTAAAATATGGTTCATGGATTGCTAAAATTGTTCGTTCAAGAATGGATTTGAAATAAATATTAATGTAAATTCCTCACACTATTATTCTTCTTATGAAGTTGAAGAGGTTTCATGAGAGTTATAATTAAACTAAAAAATATTACACGTGTGTGGCCATCATTTTTTATCAAAGAATAAATTAATATATTAAATTCTAGTGGCTATATTGGGTGAGTAAGTAGTTATTTATAAAAAAAATTTAACCACAATAGATTTTTAAGTTTTGCAGTTAAGACCATCAGAAGATATTGTACCACCAACAACTTTTTGAAATTTAAAAGCTAAATTTATTTTCATGTAAACAATTTTACTCATAATAGACTAGTATATAGTAGAGAAAATATAAAACCAATAAAATATTCAACAACCCCCGTATATTTAATGAATATAACCTTTCAAATACGTTAGTATAATAATTTAATAAAATAAATTTTTATGGTATATTTTGCATAATTTGGTGTCCCATTATGAAAGTAACTCCATAAGTATTTAATATGTATTACCTTTCCAACCCATGTATATAATATTTATCGATATTCAATTTGCGACTTCAACTACTAAATTTAGACCTCCTCCCTAAGGAAACATCATTAATATGCCCCATCCCCGTAGAAAAAAATATAAATTGACTTAGTGGCTAGTAATATCTTACCTAAAATATATTTGGTTGATCAATTTATTAAATAGATATATTAAATGCTTTCATCTCTTTTCCATGTATAAAGTAAATATGATATAACTCTCAACTTAATGGTTAAAATTGTACACACATGTTAGATATAGTTTGTTATTGGATATATATAACTTGTTTGTTATAGAAATTAAAGTATATAACCATGAGTTCTAAATTTTAGCTCCAATTCCAACCTAAATTTTTTAATTCACATACTTTATTTAATCTTGACTTTTTAGTTTATATGAATCATTTTCATATTCAAGATATAATAAGAACAAAAAAATCCACTTATTACATTAATTTAAAAGATGTACAATATTCTTTTCTAATCAGGAGGCCAGAATAATGAACATAATAATATAAACCTATATTAACCTTGAGATCATAAATATTTAATATAAATATGGTACAAAATCCTTATACCTTATATAATTATCAAAAATAAAATTTGTACTCTCATTCGAAAATCAAATAATCATCATATAGATCATCACCAAAATCTCCATCCATTATGATATATAATGATTACTTCAAATTTTTATAGGATTGAATTATGGTTTTTATATGTGATTAGGGTTAAAATATATCTAAATGGTCCACATTCTACTTATGTTGCACGTAAAAAGTAGTAAATTTAGATTTACCATAAAAAATAATTAAATGATTTAAAAATTGATATTACTTTACTTGGAGTTTCATGCTATTACTTTACATGACCTAAAGAGGCACCACAATCGACGACACAATAGAAAGATATCAAAGAGTTTCATACTTTATGTATATGTACCTAATATTTGAAATATCACGACCAACGATCTTATCATTCACCGCATAATACACCGTAATTTATACAAAATACCAAGTCAAACTAAATTAGAGAAATATTTAACTAAATAACTATTTTTAGGTTATATATATATATATATTAATTTAAACATAAATTATTAAAACATCAAAGAGTTATTAAACATTATTTAATAATATTTCAATAAGTTAAATGTATATTATATATACTTTATTATGTAAGGTTCACATCATATACTTTAAGCACCATCAGTTTTAAATATTTATTGAAGAAATTAATATTAGTGGTGCTTGATATTGCATACTTTAATACTTTTCTGTATAATCAAAACTTAAACTTACCGAGTAAATTAATGGGATCTCCTTTTATTTTAATAATTTTTTTTATCTATTTAGAAAAAACACTACTTATTGCATATTATTGAATTCCAACATTTATTATAATACTTGAAATAATTAAAGAAGATGTTTCAGTAAAAAGTAAGCATTCAAACAATATTACTCAAAACCACAATTTGATTGGGTTGAAAGATCTTTGGGATAAATTGGTCTGTTATTGATGATTGTTAATGGTTTACTTCTTTATACAGAATGTAAGCTATATCACTGATTTGCTAAATATTGAGAAAATTAGAAGAATTCTTAATTTGACTAAAAAAATTGATTTATTCATTATAGTTACAGTTACCGATACACAGGGTTCTCATTGAGAATTGGGATGAAATGAAATCTTGAATGTAAAGTCTCAACAGATGCATACTTACATTTTTTCAGATCTTTAGTGTAACACATCATTTAAGCATGAGTCTGAAATTGAAAAGAACATGTCTGATGGTGCTTTAGGTGACAAAGCAACTATTTTATAATTCATTTTTGTTCCAAAGCAGTTATTAATGTTATGATTCTTTATTATATGATATTTATTAAGAATGTGGTTCAAAAAACCCACCCAAACTAGAGAAGCACCTAATCTTCATTTAGAACCTTACATGAAAGAAGAAAATACAGAAAATACAGAAAATACAGTATAGTTCAATGAACTCATACATTAATAACAGAAACCACATGACATCATATTTTAGACAATATTCTTCATAAACCTTGTTTTTTAATAATAGAAAAAACATAAGTAAGACATCTGTTTTTACAAGAAACAAGAAAGACAGTTTAGAAACCTAAATACAAAGTCTTCCAATTCCTAAAATATACATATCATCAATCAAAAACCAATTCTAACTGAACTTAACTCTTGAACCCATGTAAAATAATTGCACCGGGCTCCTCTAGCACGGGTCCACAACCCACACCTCAAAAAAACTCTCCCATGCATCCTCATTTTCCTGACTTTCACTCCACAGTAACAGCACGACTCAACTGGTATTAGCAGAATAAAAGGAACTAACGGCGCTAATGGAACTAACAGAACTAACGGAGCTATCGGAGCTAGTCTAGTCCTCCTTCTTGGAGGCTGATTTCTTAACTGTTCCACTTGTAGAGATTTTGTGACTGAGAATTGATACCCTTTCTGCATCAACAAGGAGAGTAGCCGGCAAATTTTGGGGGGTTAACAAGATGCACATTAACAAGAAGATTTGAAGGTGAAATGATACCTGCTGTATTCCAGTGCTTTCCTTGAAAGTAGTTGTATGGGTGAGGTAATGTGGACCCAGGGATAGAATCTGCAATAAAAATTAATTAATCAACACATGGAATAATATAGGATGTTTCAAACTATTGTCAGACATGGATGAATCATATATAGTTAACAATAAGGGGTTTAAATGGGGCATAGAGTATAAGTTTAGGGGGTTAACAGGGAACAAAGTAAAAATTTAGGGGTAAGTAGACTTAAAAATCAAAATAGGGGGCAGCGTGTTAAACAAGCCAATGTTCGGGGAGCATTGAGTGTATTTTCCCAGTCCCAGTTGCATACACACTCTTGTATGCTCAATTTAATGGTTATTCATTTAAAGCAAAAGGTAAAGGTGCTTTTTTATTAATAATGCTATATATGCCTTGTGAATATTGGCTTTAGCTACAGCTATAATCACCTCATTAACTTTTTTATATGAAAATTTACCGGTTTGATAAACTATGCCATGTAACTCACATACTCTACAATAGATCAATGACATGTCTCAATGTGAAAAAACTCCCAAAGATAATTTGTAAAATAACAAACTAAAAAAATATTTATACGTAGAAAATATTTCCTAACAGATATCATTCTAATATTGGATATAGGTACATATTTTTATATTAAAATTTAGCTTGGATTAGCGTAAATTCCAATATCTAGCTCCAAAGTCCAATCCAATTATTTTCTACATTTTTTATCATTTCCCATGGATCACATTCTCATTTAAGAAATGATAACAATAAAAGAACCTGTTCTAAAACATTAATTTAGAAGAGGCACAATTTTTTTTGAGTTAATTGCACTATGATCCTTATATTATAGAGAAAAATAATCTTTAAAAAGATTGGGAGGGAGGGTGATTGTATTTCAAAATCATAGATGGGTACCCTAACATATTTTACATATATAATTTTTGTAAAGTAATTTTTCCTTTAAACACACTTGTTAATTCTAAACTTTATCTCCGACTAATTAGAGCTTTCTATTTCCAATTTGTACAGAGATTAATAATTCAATTGGCCTAAACAGTGACTAGAACACTTCTAATTTTTATAGGACTAATTTATAATTTTTATATGCATGGGATTAGGGTTAGAATATATTTTAATGAAATTCTACTTATGTTTCAGGTAAAAAGTAATAAATTTAGATTTACCATAACAACATAATTAAATGATATAAACACTAGTATTATCTGACTTGGAGTTACATGCTACCTAACTTTACATTACCTACACAAGAAAGAGGTACCAACATCGACGACACAATAAAAAGATATCAATAGGTTTCATACTTTATGTACACATACCTATTTTGTTGAAATATCATGACCAACGATCTTATGTTCACCTCATAATACACTGTAATTTATAGAAAGTACCAAGTCAAACTAAAGTAGAAAAATATTTAACTAAATTACTATTTTTAGGTTATATAAATTAAGTCAAACATAAATTAATAAAAAATCAAAGATTTATTAAACGTTATTTAATAATATTTTTATAAGTTATTTTATTTTATTCAGTAAGGTTCACATCATATACTTTAAATTCCATTTGTTTTACACTTTTATGAAGGAACCAGTTATAGTATTTCTTTATATTGTCTACTTTAATACTTTTTTATATAATCAAAACTAAACTTATCGAGTAACTTAATGGGATCTCCTTTTATTTTATTATGAAAAAACTTATTTATCTTAGAAAAAACACTACTTATTGCATATTATTGAATGCCCGCATATATTACAATACTTGAAATAGTATTGTCTTGTTAAAAAAAACTTTTATAAAAAAGATATTCATATATCACATTATGATTAGGTATACACTATTCTCCATTGAATTCCTATCTTTGTAAGAAGCTGGATATTGTAAGTTCACATACTTAATACAAATAAAGAATTATAGCCAAACAATTATTGTGAAAATCAAAATGATTGTATTAGTAAGGTACTTATTCCAAAATTTATAAAGTTAGTGAAATATATGTTAAAACGACACCATATTTTACTATATCAAGTACCTAAATGGTGAGATACAAAGAATCAATGCATATATCTAACAATTTAAAAATAATTTCTTTTATAAAAATCCAAATCTAATGATAGTTTAAGAACAAAAAAAATATTTTTAGGCAAAAAGTTATCACATAACAAATATATTCAAATACTAAACTTAAATATTATCAGTTAATTTACTTAACCAAAGTGTAAAGGTTATTTTTACTATTTAACAAATAAAATATCACTGACATACATAATTTCATTGATATAGGATAAAGTTGACAAATATTTACTAGAAAAATTAAACAGTCAAGGTAATTTTAATTTTTTATTATTTTCATATAAATTTCCAATTCTACTCAAGTGAATTTGATACACACACATACTATTTTAGAATCATAATAAAAATTTGATTTTATGCAATAAAACAACTAATGATACAATGATCCTTAAACATTATACTTTATAAGTATTAATAATATCAATGGATATTGAAAATATTGATATTAATTAATATTACTTTTAATATAAAATTAAATATATAATATAGATATATCGATTATATATAAAACTAACAAAAAAATATCAATGAAATAATGATTATAAAAATACCTATAAAATATAAAATGAAAAGATAATATAATAATTATTAAATCCATAAATACATTTATGTTTCAAAGATCTAACCTCTAGATTATGTGATCCAAACATTATTGAGTAAATATACCTTGGAATGGATGATTAACCTTTTATTATATTAATTTGTTCATTATGAAATGAATCTGTCAGGACTGTTAAAGAGATGAAAGGGATGGAAGGGATATTAAGAAGAAAGAGAAATAAACAGAGAGCGGCGGGGAGTAACTATGAGGTAGGGCATTAGGGTTTAGGATCTATAATATAAGTGTTGGGCTGATTAACTATTTAGGTGTATTGGAAAAGTTTTGGGCCCAGTTCTAAATATATATAGTGTTTGAGCCTTAAAAAAAACAGGACAGTTTCTTTTAGCCCAAAAAAAATATAGTTTTCTCACCCTTACAACTTAAGATATGTAGTAGTATTGATCGGCTAAAAATTAATATACAAGAAACAATTGTTAGCAAAATTATATAATTTTCATTAATATCTTAGTGTTACCTCTTGTCATTTATATCAACAATACTTAGTGTCCGTTTGGGATTGCTTTTCAAAATAATCACTTAAAGTGATTTTAGATCCATAGCAATATTTTAGACTTTTAAAATCACTTTTAGGAAAAGCACTAGATTAGTGATTATTAAAATAATCACTTAAAGTGATTTTAAATGTCACAATATTTTTTAATATTTTTTACAAATAATTTAATTTTAATCAAAAAGCGCTTTTAGTTCCAAAATAATCAATCCCAAACGGGCTCTTAAATAAGTTTTAAGTTTTAAATAAAAAGTATCACAATTCTCTTATTAATTTGGAAACATACACCATTATGACCATAATAATATGAGCCAAACAAAAACATAAAGAGAAAACATGGGATAAAATATTGTATTTTGATTGATATGGAGATTCTAGTTACGTCTTTAACCGTTTTCGTACCCAACGACTCTAATCACGTGACGTCCTTTGTTCAACAGTTACAAATTAATAACCTCTTTGCAACGACATCGTTGGAGTGTTCGATTAAAAAAGACATCATTGAAGTGGAAAACAACATACTGTATTTAGCTTAAACATGGGTATCCCTCTTTGGTAGGAATACCAAATGTTATAATTTTTCTATTTTCACTAGCTTTATTTTGTATTAAGGAAAAAACATTATACCTATTTGAGGTTCAAAATGGATAACCGTTTAAAAACAAAATGACGTTTTACCTGGCTGATTGTTGGATGAGGATACTAATTCAACTACGTGGCTTCTTGATCCATCATATGAGTTGTGTAAAATAAAATGCTATAATTTATGGTTAGTACAACTCAAGACAATCAATAAATTACACATTAGAATGTATCAGTGAGGTGTCTATAAATAATCATAAGGGGTTTTAACAAATAATGGCAAAATGAACATTTTAATTAAAAACATATATAAGGAGATGAACTAGTATATGACAAGTAGTTGTGTTTCACTTTCTGTATAGATTTCTCCTAAGTATGAGATATGATTTAAAAAGGTTCCCCAATTCAAGTATGTGTGTTTGAAAATATGAAATGTGTATGAATAATTTATTAAGTATTTTCAAGAAAATTTAAGCAGATGTAATCATATAAAAGTAGAAGTCTTAATATCAATATAGAAAATATAATATTGTAAATCAAAAGAGGTAGATAGAAAGGTTAGATTCAAGAGTCTTCTAGGTGAAGATGTGCAAATTATTTTAAGATAAGATTTAAAATGTGATTAACTAAGGATTTATCATATAAAAACAACCTATAGGACAACATGTATGCTTATGATCCGAGAACTATGGAAATTTTAGACTGTATAACGAACACAATGTATTTTTAAGAGAGATACATGATATACTAATTTTGTGATGTAGATGGAGTATTTATAGATGTTTGGACGCACGCATAAGGTTATCATAGATGCGCATAATAGACATGTCGTGGATGTGTTTAATAGGCTGTTTTGGAGCTTGCGTTGAACTCATGTGTGTTTTACTTTGTATTGAGGTGTTTCTCTCGGATTTTGGTCGTATTTGTATCCATTATCTCTGGCATGTCTGTACTTGGGCAAGTTTGATAGTCATATACCGTTGGAAGAGATGATTACCCTCAGCCTTATGACATTGTCTTCAGGCACAACCTTTAGTTAGTTTATTGAGTTTTAATTTTCATCTTTGGATTATCACTTAGTGTTAAAATACATTAAATAACACTCCCAGTGGTGGAGCGACGGTCTCTGGTAACCACCGGCCATGGTGCATAGTGAAACTGCTAGTGATGTTAAAGTCATTGTTGGGAGATGCTCAATATTCAACACCGAATACTCAGGGTCAACACTAGTGGTGGCGTGAGGGTGCTCGTTATCACTGCCAAAGAAATTTCTTGCAAATTCTCAATGTTTACTTGTCAATCATATTTTGGCTTAACTTGAAATCTGTCTTATTTTTAGTATACTTTATCTTTTCACAACTACGTTGTCTCTAACAAGAACATACAAAAACTAGAGGTGATTCTATTTTAGTCCCTTACTTTTATTCTAAATACAAATTAGGCCACTCATTGAAGAAATATTATTTCTTGGTCATACATTTATTTGCATCTCCTTTCTGATCAATTTTACAACCAAAGTTAAAAAAACAGTGGAGACACTTTCATTACATTCGAAAACTACGTCAAACATGACTTTACCGTTAATCTGTAACAAAAATGATAAAAAAATACAATTAATCTGTGAAAAAAATGAACATTATGAAGTAATGACCAAAATTTAAATTTATAGTGGAAGGGCTTAAATATATTTTTCTCAATTAAATTCTCTTGGGAAATACAACTCTCTTGAATTTGTAAGGTCAAAACCTTTTCTTTCCACAACTTTCTACATATATTTGACAGATGCCACATAAAGCAACCAAAACTTGGCTATAAATTTGAGCAACCTGTTTGGTAGAATATGATAGTTTAATGAAAAGTAGGATTGGGTTTTCGTTTTGTTTTTAGAAAAAAATGGAGCCTGAAAAATACTAAAAATATTAAGGGGTGCCCACACTAATTTTATAAAACATTAAGGAATTATTTTGAATCCAGATTATATTTTTTTTCTTGGCCGTCTAAACTAAATATCCGTCCTCATAAAACCTAAACACTTTAAAATAAACTCCTACACCCCAACCCGATCCAACCACCCACCCATCTTGTTGTGTTGAGGTACTACAATCTTGTACATGCAGAGAAAAACATACAAAACTCCATATGTAGTACTATTTGTTATTCTTTTTGTTGCTAAAAAGCCTTAGTTTTTGTTTAAAGTTTAATATTACATGAATAGCAATAAATGTCTAAGAACGCTTTTTAATCGGGTTTCCTACCCATCTTATCTTGTACAGCCTTGGATATGTCAATTATTTATTTGCAATTTTCTAAATGATATTGTTCATTTATTATTAGTTTTTTAATATAATTTTATCAATATCAGTTGGTTCCTTAATCATGTTTTAGATTTAAATTTTTTTAACGATATATATGTTAATTACTGTTACTTTTTTTAATTCGTGTTGGGTTTTCAAAATCAGGAGTAAGCCTTTGGGATAAAGAAGGGCAAGTGGAGCTATCTTTGGTTAATTTCAGTCCTTCAATTTTTTTTATTTTGTATGATGCTTAATTTATTTACTCGGTTGAAATGCGCTATTGGAACCACTTGGGTTAGCTCAACTGGCAGGGCCTTACTAGTTCTTTAACATTTAAAGAGGAGGTACATATTTCGAATCCCCTCCCTAACGGGTGTAAAGTGAGAGGTACAAGGTTCAAACCCTTCACTGAACATGGGTATCCTAGTTCTGATTTATCAGGAAATATGCATGAGGAGGCACATGAATATTTCCAGGTATGTACATGGTTCAAAAGATTTTTTTTAAAACACCAGAAACTTTTCCGGACACGTTGTGTAACACATTTAAGGATGAGTTAGAAATTGAAAAGAACGTGTCTGGTGGTTCTTTAGGTGACAAAGCAGGTACTTTTTAATTTATTTCTTTTCCAAAGCAGTTCTTATGCTATTTATTAAAATTGTGGTTCAGAAATCCACCCAAACTAGAGAAGCACATAATCTTCATTTAAAGTCTGTCTTGAAAGAAGCAAATACAGAATAATTTAAAATAACCCACAAGGCATGTTCATATTTAACAATATTTCTCATGCTTCGTATATACAAGAAAGATAGTTAAAAACCCGAAATGAAGTCTTCTAATTCCTAATTTTACATAACATCTATCATTTACTGACAAACTTCCATAAAAATCTTGTACACATTTAAAATAATTACAACGGGCTTCTCTAGCAGGGTCCACAATACACACCCCAAGAAACCTCTCCTATGCTCTCGTCATGGATCACCAATCTTCCTTTTCCCATTCTTAACCCCATAGTAACAGAACATATCAATTAGTATTAACAGAACTAATGGAACTAATGGAACTAGCAGGACTAGTAGAGTCCTTATTCTCGGTGGCTGATTTCTTAATTGTTCCAATGGTAGAGAACTTTGTGATCGAGAATTTGAACCCTCGTGGAATTAACAAGACGAGTAGTCGGGCTGTGTTTTTTGCATCGTCAAATATGCAGTGGGCACGACTACAAAAACCTAACCTGACAATCTGGAGCGCTTCCTTTAGATTACACCTTTTATTTCCACACATTTCAGTGACAGAGAGGTTTGAGTTGATCCACCTAGTCTAAAAAGATAGGCCAATTATGTAAAAAAATATTTAAATTGAAGAATTAATAAATACTAGAGACTCGCCTGTTGAAGAAATGAGGCTTAGGGATGTTTTTGAGTCTGCACTCATATTCCAGCATTTCCTCGCATTCCCAATCTATTTAGGTCACCACAACGAAATTTGTGTTTTTGATGCCTTTTCTCTCGAGCCACTGATCATGCCTAATCAGCTTTGCTTAGGCTGACTCCTCCGTCCACCTGTTCAGCCGTTCATGAAACAAGCATAATATGTAAATATGTCGGCTAGTTTATGCAAATATTCATCAATTTTAATGTCCTAAAGGCAATTATTTTTTTTCACACAAATGTGTCCAAGCCATTTTTCTCGAAATAACAATTTAGTCCAATAAGGACTGTGTTGTTATCTTATATCATGTACGAGGTCAAAAACAATATGAATGATTTTAGAAAGATTTTTCTCAAGCATTAGTTATCTTTTATACTTCATCGATTGAACAGAGTATAAGCTCGACATATTATCAATATATAAATGGTTAATGGAACTAGAGGCTCCTTGTGCTCAAAATAATATCCAAACACACCCCCCTCATAGAGACTTTGATTAATTTTGTTAACAAAAAATTTGAAATACCAAAAATACCCATATAAATTACCAAAAAAGACCCTTGTGCTAATTTTTTTGTGGTTACATTTACAACGTCCATTGATGCTTTTATGGAAGCTTTGGAGCAGATGCAACAATAAAGCAGATGCAACAATAAAATCACCAGTAAAGATGCATTAAAATATTGTAGCTTTGGAGCTTGATGTTGGAATAAAGTTTCGATTTGGAGCTTCCATGGAACTCCAAAAAATTAAAATATAAATTGTAGGAAGAGCAGAAAAAAATTGAGAACCAATAACAATCGCACCTATCGTGCGTTGAACAGAAAATTAACAGAGGAGCCTCTCTTTCTTGTGGTGATTATTCGTTATTATTGATCACAAGGGTCTAAAGTGCCTATTATTTTCTGTAGAGGAGATTCTAAACTCAGTTATTTAGATCATATGTGCCATTAACCCAAATATAAGTTAAAAAATCACCTAATAAACTAAAACATATCGAGTTTCACAGAATCAAGAAGATTAGAAGGTGAAATGATACCTAGATTTGTCGAATTCTAGTGAGTTCCTTACATAAATTGGTGAGGATGGGATGATATGTGGGCCTGAATACAACCAAAACTAGCCTTCAAACTGAGCAGTAGCTCATCACACAAACACATAAGAAAATTCAATAATGTCTTATGGGACCAGTTTAATATCCTTTCCACAACTGGCTTCAAAGTCCATCACCACAAAATAATGGAATGTTTTGAAGTAGTTGGAAGAGTCAAGTAGTGTGGACCAAGGGATATCATCTGCAATAAACAAAATTAATCAACACATGGAATAATTTAATTGTATATACAATAGGATGTTTCAAATTATATTCAAACGTGGATGAATCATATTTAGATAACATTACGGGGTTAAAATGAGTAATTTTTGTTTTTCATTTTCTCTACTTTTTTCCCTAATCTAAATCATATTTTCTACTTCCCCAAACAACTCTATCTCTCTTTATTTTCCAATTTTTTGAAGATAATGTGCATACTCGAAAGAACGTTCAGTTGTATCTTTCATGACTTGTATCTAAACAAGAGATAATCCTTCAACAATTAAAATCTTGTATAAACTAAGGAAGTGAATTTTAAATTGTAGAATTTTCCGAAACTAATCATCTGAATAGTCCCAGGGGATAATATACTATTTGACACCTGGACTTTGACATGTTTGACATGATATTTCCTATTTTGGACTTTAAGTCTTCTTATCCCCAAATATTTGTTTGTACCCCTATTACCCCTTAATGGCGTTTTGCATCCAGTTTGGTCGTGATATTATTTTAAATCATGTTAGAAATGGATAACATGACACGAAATAAATTTTTGGAGGGTAATGGGACACGAAATATATGTTTGAGGGGGCAACTGGTATGGAAATAAATTTTGGAGAGTAATCTAACTTAAAATTTAAAATCGGGGGTAGCGTGTCAAACACACCAAAGTTCAGGGAGCATTGAGTGTATATTCCCCAATCTAAGTTGCATACACACTCTTGTATGCTCAATTTAGAGGAAAATTCATATAAAGCAAAAGTCAAAGATGGTTTTTTTAAAATAATGTTCTATATATCTTGTGAATATTGTACCTAGTTAAAGTTGTAATCACCTCTTAAACACATTGCCTAAACATATGAGAAGATTTTTGGTCAATCACCTATTTGGTAAATTATGCTATATAATACTCACATACTTTACAATAGATCAATGACATGTCTAAATGTGAAAAAACTCACAAAGATAATTTAAAAAATAACAAATTATAGAAATATTTATACGTAGAAAATGTTTGCTAACATATATCATTCTAATATAGAATCAAGGTACTCATTTTGATATGAAAATTTAGCTTGGATAAGCATAAATTCCAATATCTAGCTCCAAAGTCCAACTCAACTATTTTTCGCAATATTTGTCCTCTCACATGGATCACATTTTCATTAATGAAATGATAACAACAAAAGAACTCGTTCTAAAACATTAATTTAGATGAGGCACAATTTTTTGAGTTAATTGCACTATCGATCCCTATATTATAAAGAAAAATAATCATTAAAAAGTTTTGGAGAGAGGGGAAGTGTATTCCAAAAGCATACATATATAAATATTTTAATGTAATATTTTCTTTAAACCCACTTATTAATTACAAGTTTTATCTCAGACTGATGTGGAGAGTTCTCATTTTCATCTGTACAAACTTTAATAATTTAATTGGTATAAATAGAAACTTAAACCAATTGGTCACCATGTCATATAAGGGAACAAAACAATATGGATTGCTACAATTCTCATCTTCTAAAATATGGTTCATGGATTGCTAAAATTGTTCGTTCAAGAATGGATTTGAAATAAATATTAATATAAATTCCTCACACTATTATTCTTCTTATGAAGTTGAAGAGGTTTCATGAAAGTTTTAATTGAACTAATAAATATTACACGTGAGTGGCCTCTAGTGGCTATATTAGGTGAGCAAGTAGTTATTTATTAAAAAAAATTAAGCACAATAGTTTTTTAAGTTTTGCAGTTAAGACCATCAAGAAGATATTGTACCACCAACAGTTTTTTGAAGTTTAAAAGCTAAATTTATTTTCATGTAAACAATTTTACTCATAATAGACTAATATATAGTAGAGAAAATATAAAACCAACAAAATATTCAACCAACGCCGTATATTTAATGAATATAACCTTTCAAATACGTTAGTATAATAACTTAATGAAATAAAATTTTATGGTATATTTTGCATAATGTGGTGTCCCATTATGACAGCAACTCCATAAGTATTTAATATGTATTACCTCTCCAACCATGTATATAATGTTTAACGATATTCAATTTGCGACTTCCACTACTAAATTTAGACCTCCTCCCTAAGGAAACATCATTAATATGCCCCATCCACGTAGAAAATATTATAAATTGACTTAGTGGTTAGTAAAATTTTACCTAAAAGATTTTTAGTTGATCAATTTACTAAAAAGAGATATTAAATGATTTCATCTCTTTTCATGTATAAAGTAAATATGATATAACACTCAACTTAATGGTTAAAATTATACACACATGTTAGATATCGTCTGTTATTGGATATATATAACTTGTTTGTTATAGAAATTAAAGTATATCACCATAAGTTCTAAATTTTAGATCCAATTCCAACCTAAATTTTTTAATTCACATACTTTAATTAATCTTGACTTTTTAGTTTATATGAATCATTTTCATATTCAAGATATAATAAGAACAAAAAAAATCCACTTATTACATTAATTTAAAAAATGTACAATATTCTTTTCTAATCAGGAGGCCAGAATAATGAACATAATAATATAAACCCATATTAACCTTGAGATCATAATTATTTAATATAAATATGGTACATAATCCTTATACCTTATATAATTATCTAAAATAAAATTTGTAATCTCCTTCGAATATCAAATAATCATCATATAGATCATCACCAAAATCTCCATCCATTTTGATATATATTTACTTTTTGATTATTCAAGATTAAGAATGATCACTTCGAAATTTTATAGGATTAAATTATGGTTTTTATATGGGATTAGGGTTAAAATATATCTAAATGGTCCACATTCTGCTTATGTTGCACGTAAAAAGTAGTAAATTTAGATTTATCATAGCAAAATAATTAAATGATTTAAAAATTAGTATTACTTTACTTGGAGTTTCATGCTACTTTACTTTACATGACCTAAAGAGGCACCACAATCGACGACACAATAGAAACATATCAAAGGGTTTCATACTTTATGTATATGTACCTAATATTTGAAATATCACAACCAACTATCTTATCATTCACCTCATAATACACAGTAATTTATACAAAATACCAAGTCAAACTAAATTAGAGAAATATTTAACTAAATAACTATTTTCAAGTTATATACATATATATTAATTTAAATATTAATTATTAAAACATCAAAGAGTTATTAAAAATTATTTAATAATATTTCAATAAGTTAAATGTATATTATATTTACTTATTATGTAAGGTTCACATCATATACTTTAAGCACCATCCGTTTTAAATATTTATTGAAGGAATTAATATTAGTGGTGCTTGATATTGTGTACTTTGATACTTTTCTGTATAATCAAAACTTAAACTTACCAAGTAAATCAATGGGATCTCCTTTTATTTTAATAATTTTTTTTATCTATTTAGAAAAAACACTAGTTACTGCATATTATTGAATTCCCACATATATTTTAATACTTGAAATAGTTAAAGAAGATGTTTCAGTAAAAAGTAAGCATTCAAACAATATTACTCAAAACCACAATATGATCGAGTTGAAAGATCTTTGAGATAAATTGGTCTGTTATTGGTGATTGCTAATGGTTTACTTCTTTATACAGAATGTAAGTTATATCATTGCTTTGCTAAATATTGTGAAAATTAGAAGAATTCTTAATTAGACTAAAAAAATTGATTTATTCATCATAGTGGTACGTGTTAGAATTTTACAGCTACTGATACAGGGTTCTTATTGGGAATTGGGATGAAATGAAATCTTGAATGTAAAGTCTCAACAGATGCATACTTACATTTCTTTAGATCTTTAGTGTAACACATCATTTAAGGATGAGTCTGAAATTGAAAAGAACATGTCTGATGGTGCTTTAGGTGACAAAGCAACTACTTTTTAATTCATTTTTGTTTCAAAGCAGTTATTATGCTATGATTCTTTATTATATGCTATATATTAAGAATGTGGTTCAAAAAATCCACCCAAACTACAGAAGCACCTAATCTTCATTTAGAGTCTTACATGAAAAAATAAAATACAAAAAATACAGAATAGTTCAATGAACTTATACATTAATAACAGAAACCACATGACATCATATTTTACACAATATTCATCATAAACCTTGTTTTTGAACAAAAAAACATAAATAAGGCATCTGTTTTTACAAGAAAGAAGAAAGACAGTTTATAAAACTGAATAAAAAGTCTTCCAATTCCTAAATATATATATCATAAATCAAAAACTAATTCTAGCAGAACTTAATTCTTGAACCCATGTAAAATAATTGCATCGGGCTCCTCTTGCACGGGTCCACAACCCACACCTCAAAAAAACTCTCCCATGCCTCCTCTTTTTCTTGGCCTTCACTCCACAGTAACAACACGGCTCAACTGGTATTAACGGAATTAACGGAACTAACGGCGCTAACGGAACTAACGGAGCAAACGGAGCTAGTCTAGTCCTCCTTCTCGGAGGCTGATTACTTAACTGTTCCACTTGTAGAGATTTAGTGATTGAGAATTGATACCCTTTCTGCATCAAAAAAGAGAGTAGCCGAGCCGTGTTTATTGCATCGTCGAATCCGCAGTGGGCCCGCCCTTCCCAAACTAACCCAGCCATCTCGACAGCTTTTCTTAGCTTACATCTACTCTGTTTCTGAACATCTCGATGAAGGCAAGTTTTAAATTGATCCATCTAGACAAAATGATACGTCAATTATGTACACAAAATATTTATATTGAAGAATTAATAAAAACTAGAGACTCACCTGTTGAAATAATTAGGCTTGGGGATGTTTTTGAGTTTGCACTCAGATTCCAGCATTTCCTCACAGTCCCAGTCTGTCCATATCACCACAGCAAATTTTTTGTTTTTGACTCCTTTTGTCTCGAGCCATTGGTCATGCCTAAGCAGTGTTTCGCTTAGGCTGACTCCTTTGTCCACCTGTTCAGTAGTTCATAAAACGAGCTTAATATGTTAATATCTAAGCTAATTTATGTAAATATTTATCAATATTAAAGTCCTAAAGATAATATTTACTTTGCACATAGAAAAGAAATATTGAATGTGAAATGATACCTGATTTTGCTGGATTCCAGTGAGTTCCTTGCAGAAGTTGGTGAGGAGTGGATGATATGTGGGCTTCAAATAGGCCCGAAAGCAGTGGCGCAACTCACGATTACAGAAGGGAATTCAATAATTTCTTGTGGGACCAACTTTATGTCCTTCTCACAAGTGGCTTCAAAGTCCAAAACCAGAAAATATTCAAAGTCTTGAAAGTAGTTGTATGGGTGACGCAAAGTGGACCCAGGGATATAATCTGCAATAATAAAAATTAATCAACACATGGAATAATATAGGATGTTTTAAACTATTTTCAGATATGGATGAATCATATATAGTTAACATTAAGGGGTTTAAATGGGGCACGGAGTATAAGTTTGGGGGGTTAACCGGGAAAAAAATAAAAATTTAGGGGTAAGTAGACTTGAAATTCAAAATTGGGGGTAGCGTGTTAAACAAGCCAAAGTTCAAGGAGCATTGCGTGTATTTTCCCATTCTCAGTTGCATACACACTCTTGTATGCTCAATTTAATCGTTATTCATATAAAGCAAAAGATAAAGAGGTTTTTTTATTAAAAATGCTCTATATGCCTTGTGAATATTGACTCTAGCTACAGCTATAATCACCTCAAAAACTTTTTTATATGAAAATTTACTGGTGTGATAAACTATGCCATGTAATACTCGCATACTCTACAATAGATCAATGACATGTCTCAATGTGAAAAAACTCCCAAATATAATTTGTAAAATAACAAACTAAAAAATATTTATACGTGGAAAATATTTCCTAACAGATATCATTCTAATATTGGATATATGTACACATTTTTATATGAAAATTTAGCTTGGATTAGCGTAAATTCTAATATCTAGCTCCAAAGTCCAATCCAACTATTTTCTAAATTTTTTATCATTTCCCATGGATGACATTCTTATTTAAGAAATGATAACAATAAAAGAACCTGTTCTAAAACATTAATTTAGAAGTGACACAATTTTTTTTTTGAGTGAATTGCACTATGATCCTTATATTATAAAGAAAAATAATCATTAAAAAGATTGGGAGGGAGGGTGATTGTATTTCAAAATCATAGATGGGTACCCTAACATATTTTACAATATAATTTTTGTAAAGTAATTTTTCCTTTAAACATACTTGTTAATTCCAAACTTTATCTCGTACTGATTAGAGCTTTCCATTACCAATTTGTACAGACTTTAATAATCAAATTGGCCTAAACAGTAACTAGAACACTTCTAATTTTTATAGGACTAAGTTATGATTTTCATATGGGATTAGGGTTAAAATATATTTTAATGAAATTCTACTTATGTTTCAGGTATAAAGTAATAAATTCAGATTTACCATGACAACATAATTAAATGATATAAACACAGTATTAACTGACTTGGAGTTACATGCTACTTAACTTTACATTACCTACACAAGAAAGAGGTACCAACAATCGAAGACACAATAAAAAGATATCAAAAGGGTTTCATACTTTATGTATACATACCTATTTTGTTGAAATATCATGACCAACGATCTTATCGTTCACCTCATAATACACTGTAATTTATAGAAAGTATTAAGTCAAACTAAAGTAGAAAAATATTTAATTGAATTACTATTTTTAGGTTATATAAATTAAGTCAAACATAAATTATTAAAACATCAAAGATTTATTAAACTTTATTTAATAATATTTTAATAAGTTATTTTACTTTATTCAGTAAGGTTCACATCATATAATTTAAACGCCATTTGTTTTACACTTTTATGAAAGAACAAATTACAGTATTTCCTCATATTATCTACTTTAATACTTTTTTATATAATCAAAACTAAACTTATCGAGTAATATCCTTTTATTTTATTATGAATAAACTTATTTATCTTAGAAAAAATACTACTTATTGCATATTACTGAATGCCCACATATATTATAATACTTGAAATAGTATAGTCATGTTAAAAAAAACTTTTATAAAAAAGATATTCATATATCACATTATGATTAGGTAAACACTATTCTCCATTGAATTCCTATCTTTGTAAGAAGCTGGATATTGTAAGTTCACATACTTAATACAAATAAAGTATTATAGCCAAACAATTATTGTGAAAATCAAAATGATTGTATTAGTAAGGTACTTAATCCAAAATGTATATAGTTAGTGAAATATATGTTAAAACTACACCATACTTTACTATATCAAGTTCCTAAATGGTGAGATACAAAGAATCAATGCATATATCCAACAATTTAAAAATAATTTCTTTTATAAAGTAATTGAGAAATATTCAAAAATCCAAATCTAATGATAGTTTAAGAACAAAAAAATATTTTTAGGCAGAAAATTATCACATAACAAATATATTCAAATATTAAACTTAAATATTATCAGGTGTAAACGGTTATTTTTACTATTTAACAAATAAAATATCACTGACAATTTTAAATTTTTTTGTAGGTAAATATTTATCAATTATGCTCTTAAACATACATAATTTTATTGATATAGGATAAAGTAAAAAAATACTTACTAGAAAAATTAAACATATTAAACAGTCAAGGTAATTTTAATTTTTACTATTTTCATATAAATTTCCAGTTCTACTCAAATGAATATGATACACACATATACTGTTTTAGAATCATAATAAAAATTTGCTTTTATGCAATAAAACAACTAATGATACTATGATCCTTAAACATTATACTTTATAAGTATTAATAATATCAATGGATATTGAAAATATTGATATTAATTAATATTACTTTTAATATAAAATTAAATATATAATATAGATATATCGATTATATATAAAACTAACAAAAAAATATCAATGAAATAATGATTATAAAAATACCTATAAAATATAAAATGAAAAGATAATATAATAATTATTAAATCCATAAAATACATTTATGTTTCAAAGATCTAACCTCTAGATTATGTGATCCAAACATTATTGAGTAAATATACCTTGGAATGGATGATTAACCTTTTATTATATTAATTTGTTCATAATGAAATGAATTTGTCAGGACTGTTAAAGAGATGAAAGAGATGGAAGGGATATTAAGAGAGAAAGAGAATTAAACAGAGAGCGGCGGGGAGTAACTATGAGGTAGGGCATTAGGGTTTAGGATCTATAATATAAGTGTTGGGCTGATTAACTATTTAGGTGTATTGGAAAAGTTTTGGGCCCAGTTCTAAATATATATAGTGTTTGAGCCTTAAAAAAACAGGAAAGTTGCTTTTAGCCCAAAAAAAATCTAGTTTTCTCACCCTTACAACTTAAGATATGTAGTAGTATTGATCGGCTAAAAATTAATATACAAGAAACAATTGTTAGCAAAATTATATAATTCTCAATAATATTTTAGTGTTACCTCTTGTCATTTATCTCAACAATAGTTAAATTAGTTTTAAGTTTTAAATAAAAAGTATCACAATTCCCTAATTAATTTGGAAACATACACCATTATGACCATAATAATATGAACCTAACAATAACATAAAGAGAAAACATAGGATAAAATATTGTATTTTGATTGATATGGAGATTCAAGTTACGTCTTTAACCGTTTTCGTACCCAACGACTCTAACCACGTGACGTCCTTTGTTCAACAGTTACAAAGTAATAACCTCTTTGCAACGACATCGTTGGAGTGTTCGATTAAAAAATACATCGTTGAAGTGGAAAACAGCATACTGTTTTTAGCTTAAACATGGGTATCCCTCTTTGGTAAGAATACCAAATGTTATAATTTTTCCATTTGTCACTGGCTTTATTTGGTATCAAGGGAAAAACTTTATACCCACTTGAGGTTCAAAATGGATAACCGTTTAAAAACAGAATGATGTTTTACCTGGCTTTGGATGAGGATACTAATTTAACTACGTTGCTTCTTGATCCATCATATGAGTTGTGTAAAATAAAATGTTATAATTTATGGGTAGTACAACTCATGACAATCAATAAATTACACATTAGAATGTATCAATGAGGTGTCTAGAAATAATCATAAGGGATTTTAACAAATAATGGCAAAATGAACATTTTAAGTAAAAACATATATAAGGAGATGAACTAGTATATGATAAGTAGTTGTGTTTTACGTTCTGTATAGATTTCTCCTAAGTATGAGATATGATTTAAAAAGGTTCCCCAATTCATGTATGTGTGTTTCAAAATATGAAATGTGTATGAATAATTTATTAAGTATTTTCATGAAAAGTTAAGCAGATGTAATCATATAAAAGTAGAAGTCTTAATATCAATATAGAAAATATAATATTGTAAGTCAATAGAGGTAGATAGAAAGGTTAGATTCAAGAGTATTCTAGGTGAAGATGTGCAAATTATTTTAAGATAAGATTAAAAATGTGATTAACTAAGGATTTATCATATAAGAACAACCTATAGGACAACATGTATGCTTATGATCCGAGAACTATGGAAATTTTAGACTGTATAACGACCATAATGTATTTTTAAGAGAGACATGATATACCAATTTTGTGATGTAGATGGAGTATTTATAGATGTTTGGACGTACGCATAAGGTTATCATAGATGCGCATAATAGACATGTCATGGGTGTGTTTAATAGGCTGCTTTGGAGCCTGCGTTGAACTCGTGTGTGTTTTACTTTGTATTGAGGTGCTTCCCTCGGATTTTGGTCGTATTTATATCCATTATCTCTGGCATGTCTGTACTCCGGCAAGTTTGATAGTCATATACCGTTAGAAGAGATGATTACCCTCGGCCTAATGACCTTGTCTTCAGGTTCAACCTTTACTTAGTTGATTGAGTTTTAATTTCCATCTTTATATAATCACTTATTGTTAAAAATACATTAAGTAACATTCCAAGTGGTAGCGCGACGGGCTCTGGTGACCACCATCCATGGTGCATAGTGAAACTGTTAGTGATGTTAAAGTCATTGTTGGGAGATGCTCAATATTCAACACTGAATACTCAGGATCAACACTAGTGGTGGCGTGAGGGTGCTCGTTATCACTGCCAAAGACATTTCTTGCAAATTCTCAATGTTCACTTGTCAAACATATTTTGGCTTAACTTGAAATTTGTCTTATTTTTAGTATACTTTATATTTTCACGACTACGTTGTCTCTAACAAGAACATACAAAAATTAGAGCTGATTCTATTTTAGTCCCTTACTTTTATTCTAAATCCAAATTAGGCCACTCATTGAAGAAATATTTTTTCTTGGTCATACATTTATTTGCATATCCTTTCTGATCAATTTTACAACCAAAGTTAAAAAAACAGTGGAGACACTTTCATTACATTCGCAAGTACCTTTAACATGACTTTACCGTTAATCTGTGACAAAAATGATAAAAAGAAGACAATTAATCAGTGACAAAAATGAACATTGTGAAGTGATGACCTAAATTTAAATTTATAGTGGAAGGGCTTAGATATATTTTTTTCAATTAAATTCTCTTGGGAAAAACCACTCTCTTGAATCTGTAAGGTCAAAACATTTTCTTTCCACAACTTTCTACATATATTTGACAGATGTCACATAACGCACCCAAAACTTGGCTATAAATTTGAGAAACCTGTTTGGTAGAATAGGATAGGTTAATGACAAGTAGGATTGGGTTTTCGTTTTGTTTTTAGAAAAAGAAATGGAGCCTGAAAAATACTAAAAATTTTAAGGGGTGCCCACACTAATTTTATAATACATTAAGGAATTATTTTGAATCCAGATTATATTTTTTCTTGGCCATCTAAACTAAATACCTGTCCTCATAAAACCTAAACACTTAAAATAAACTTATACACCCCAACCTAATCCAACCACCCACCCATCTTGTTGTGTTGAGGTACTACAATCTTGTACATGCAAAGAAAAACATACGAAACTTCATATGTAGTACAATTTGTTATTCTTTTTGTTGCTAAAAAGTCTTATACATGAATAGCAACAAATGTTTAAGAACACTTTTCAATCAGGTTTCCTACGCATCTTGTACAGCCTTGGATATGTCAATTATTTATTTGCAATTTTCTAAATGATATTGTTCATTTATTATTATTTTTGTTTTTATATAATTTTATCAAACTCAGTCGGTTCCTTTTTATTAGATTTAAATTTTTTTTTGACGATATATATGTTAATTACTGTTACTTTTTTTAATTCGTGTTGGGTTTTCATAAGAAGGGTAACTGGAGCTATCTTTGTTTAATTTCATTTCTTCAAATTTTTTTATTTTGTATGATGCTTAATTTATTTACTTGGTTAAATTGCACTATTGGAACCACTTGGGTTAGCTCAACTGGCCAGGGCCTTGCTATTTCTTCAACATTTAAAGAGGAGGTAGATATTTCGAATCCCCTCCCTAACGGGTGTAAAGTGAGAGGTACAAGGTTCAAACCCTTCACTGAACATGGGTAAACCAAGTTCTGATTTATCAGAAAATATGCATGAGGAAGCACATGAATATTTCCAGGTATGTACATGGTTCAAACGATTTTTTTTAAAACACCAGAAACTTTTCCGGACACGTTGTGTAACACATTTAAGGATGAGTTAGAAATTGAAAAGAACGTGTCTGGTGGTTCTTTAGGTGACAAAGCAGGTACTTTTTAATTTATTTCTTTTCCAAAGCAGTTCTTATGCTATTTATTAAAATTGTGGTTCAGAAATCCACCCAAACTAGAGAAGCACATAATCTTCATTTAAAGTCTGTCTTGAAAGAAGCAAATACAGAATAATTTAAAATAACCCACAAGGCATGTTCATATTTAACAATATTTCTCATGCTTCGTATATACAAGAAAGATAGTTAAAAACCCGAAATGAAGTCTTCTAATTCCTAATTTTACATAACATCTATCATTTACTGACAAACTTCCATAAAAATCTTGTACACATTTAAAATAATTACAACGGGCTTCTCTAGCAGGGTCCACAATACACACCCCAAGAAACCTCTCCTATGCTCTCGTCATGGATCACCAATCTTCCTTTTCCCATTCTTCACCCCATAGTAACAGCACATATCAATTGGTATTAACAGAACTAATGGAACTAATGGAACTAGCAGGACTAGTAGAGTCCTTATTCTCGGTGGCTGATTTCTTAATTGTTCCAATGGTAGAGAACTTTGTGATCGAGAATTTGAACCCTCGTGGAATTAACAAGACGAGTAGTCGGGCTGTGTTTTTTGCATCGTCAAATATGCAGTGGGCACGACTATACAAAACTAACCTGACAATCTGGAGCGCTTCCTTTAGATTACATCTTTTATTTCCACACATTTCAGTGACAGAGAGGTTTGAGTTGATCCACCTGGTCTAAAAAGATAGGCCAATTATGTAAAAAAATATTTAAATTGAAGAATTAATAAATACTAGAGACTCGCCTGTTGAAGAAATGAGGCTTAGGGATGTTTTTGAGTCTGCACTCATATTCCAGCATTTCCTTGCATTCCCAATCTATTTAGGTCACCACAACGAAATTTGTGTTTTTGATGCCTTTTCTCTCGAGCCACTGATCATGCCTAATCAGCTTTGCTTAGGCTGACTCCTACGTCCACCTGTTCAGCCGTTCATGAAACAAGCATAATATGTAAATATGTCGGCTAGTTTATGCAAATATTCATCAATTTTAATGTCCTAAAGGCAATTATTTTTTTGCACACAAATGTGTCCAAGCCATTTTTCTCGAAATAACAATTTAGTCCAATAAGGACTGTGTTGTTATCTTATATCATGTACGAGGTCAAAAACAATATGAATGATTTTAGAAAGATTTTTCTCAAGCATTAGTTATCTTTTATACTTCATCGATTGAACAGAGTATAAGCTCGACATATTATCAATATATAAAGGGTTAATGGAACTAGAGGCTCCTTGTGCTCAAAATAATATCCAAACACACCCCCCTCATAGAGACTTTGATTAATTTTGTTAACAAAAAATTTGAAATACCAAAAATACCCATATAAATTACCAAAAAAGACCCTTGTGCTAATTTTTTTGTGGTTACATTTACAACGTCCATTGATGCTTTTATGGAAGCTTTGGAGCAGATGCAACAATAAAGCAGATGCAACAATAAAATCACCAGTAAAGATGCATTAAAATATTGTAGCTTTGGAGCTTGATGTTGGAATAAAGTTTCGATTTGGAGCTTCCATGGAACTCCAAAAAATTAAAATATAAATTGTAGGAAGAGCAGAAAAAAATTGAGAACCAATAACAATCGCACCTATCGTGCGTTGAACAGAAAATTAACAGAGGAGCCTCTCTTTCTTGTGGTGATTATTCGTTATTATTGATCACAAGGGTCTCCAGTGCCTATTATTTTCTGTAGAGGAGATTCTAAACTCAGTTATTTAGATCATATGTGCCATTAACCCAAATATAAGTTAAAAAATCACCTAATAAACTAAAACATATCGAGTTTCACAGAATCAAGAAGATTAGAAGGTGAAATGATACCTAGATTTGTCGAATTCTAGTGAGTTCCTTACATAAATTGGTGAGGATGGGATGATATGTGGGCCTGAATACAACCAAAACCAGCCTTCAAACTGAGCAGTAGCTCATCACACAAACACATAAGAAAATTCAATAATGTCTTATGGGACCAATTTAATATCCTTTCCACAACTGGCTTCAAAGTCCATCACCACAAAATAATGGAATGTTTTGAAGTAGTTGGAAGAGTCAAGTAGTGTGGACCAAGGGATATCATCTGCAATAAACAAAATTAATCAACACATGGAATAATTTAATTGTATATACAATAGGATGTTTCAAATTATATTCAAACGTGGATGAATCATATTTAGATAACATTACGGGGTTAAAATGAGTAATATTTGTTTTTCATTTTCTCTACTTTTTTCCCTAATCTAAATCATATTTTCTACTTCCCCAAACAACTCTATCTCTCTTTATTTTCCAATTTTTTGAAGATAATGTGCATACTCGAAAGAACGTTCAGTTGTATCTTTCATGACTTGTATCTAAACAAGAGATAATCCTTCAACAATTAAAATCTTGTATAAACTAAGGAAGTGAATTTTAAATTGTAGAATTTTCCGAAACTAATCATCTGAATAGTCCCAGGGGATAATATACTATTTGACACCTGGACTTTGACATGTTTGACATGATATTTCCTATTTTGGACTTTAAGTCTTCTTATCCCCAAATATTTATTTGTACCCCTATTACCCCTTAATGGCGTTTTGCATCCAGTTTGGTCGTGATATTATTTTAAATCATGTTAGAAATGGATAAAATGACACTAAATAAATTTTTGGAGGGTAATGGGACACGAAATATATGTTTGAGGGGGCAACTGGTATGGAAATAAATTTTGGAGAGTAATCTAACTTAAAATTTAAAATCGGGGGTAGCGTGTCAAACACACCAAAGTTCAGGGAGCATTGAGTGTATATTCCCCAATCTAAGTTGCATACACACTCTTGTATGCTCAATTTAGAGGAAAATTCATATAAAGCAAAAGTCAAAGATGGTTTTTTTAAAATAATGTTCTATATATCTTGTGAATATTGTACCTAGTTAAAGTTGTAATCACCTCTTAAACACATTGCCTAAACATATGAGAAGATTTTTGGTCAATCACCTATTTGGTAAATTATGCTATATAATACTCACATACTTTACAATAGATCAATGACATGTCTAAATGTGAAAAAACTCACAAAGATAATTTGAAAAATAACAAATTATAGAAATATTTATACGTAGAAAATGTTTGCTAACATATATCATTCTAATATAGAATCAAGGTACTCATTTTGATATGAAAATTTAGCTTGGATAAGCATAAATTCCAATATCTAGCTCCAAAGTCCAACTCAACTATTTTTCGCAATATTTGTCCTCTCACATGGATCACATTTTCATTAATGAAATGATAACAACAAAAGAACTCGTTCTAAAACATTAATTTAGATGAGGCACAATTTTTTGAGTTAATTGCACTATCTATCCCTATATTATAAAGAAAAATAATCATTAAAAAGTTTTGGAGAGAGGTGAAGTATATTCCAAAAGCATACATATATAAATATTTTAATGTAATATTTTCTTTAAACCCACTTATTAATTACAAGTTTTATCTCAGACTGATGTGGAGAGTTCTCATTTTCATCTGTACAAACTTTAATAATTTAATTGGTATAAATAGAAACTTAAACCAATTGGTCACCATGTCATATAAGGGAACAAAACAATATGGATTGCTACAATTCTCATCTTCTAAAATATGGTTCATGGATTGCTAAAATTGTTCGTTCAAGAATGGATTTGAAATAAATATTAATATAAATTCCTCACACTATTATTCTTCTTATGAAGTTGAAGAGGTTTCATGAAAGTTTTAATTGAACTAATAAATATTACACGTGAGTGGCCATCATTTTTTATCAAAGAATAAATTAATATATTTTACTCTAGTGGCTATATTAGGTGAGCAAGTAGTTATTTATTAAAAAAAATTAACCACAATAGTTTTTTATGTTTTGCAGTTAAGACCATCAAGAAGATATTGTACCACCAACAGTTTTTTGAAGTTTAAAAGCTAAATTTATTTTCATGTAAACAATTTTACTCATAATAGACTAATATATAGTAGAGAAAATATAAAACCAACAAAATATTCAACCAACGCCGTATATTTAATGAATATAACCTTTCAAATACGTTAGTATAATAACTTAATGAAATAAAATTTTATGGTATATTTTGCATAATGTGGTGTCCCATTATGACAGCAACTCCATAAGTATTTAATATGTATTACCTCTCCAACCCATGTATATAATGTTTAACGATATTCAATTTGCGACTTCCACTACTAATTTTAGACCTCCTCCCTAAGGAAACATCATTAATATGCCCCATCCACGTAGAAAATATTATAAATTGACTTAGTGGTTAGTAATATTTTACCTAAAAGATTTTTAGTTGATCAATTTACTAAAAAGAGATATTAAATGATTTCATCTTTTTTCATGTATAAAGTAAATATGATATAAAACTCAACTTAATGGTTAAAATTATACACACATGTTAGATATCGTCTGTTATTGGATATATATAACTTGTTTGTTATAGAAATTAAAGTATATCACCATAAGTTCTAAATTTTAGCTCCAATTCCAACCTAAATTTTTTAATTCACATACTTTAATTAATCTTGACTTTTTAGTTTATATGAATCATTTTCATATTCAAGATATAATAAGAACAAAAAAAATCCACTTATTACATTAATTTAAAAAATGTACAATATTCTTTTCTAATCAGGAGGCCAGAATAATGAACATAATAATATAAACCCATATTAACCTTGAGATCATAATTATTTAATATAAATATGGTATATAATCCTTATACCTTATATAATTATCTAAAATAAAATTTGTAATCTCCTTCGAATATCAAATAATCATCATATAGATCATCACCAAAATCTCCATCCATTATGATATATATTTACTTTTTGATTGTTCAAGATTAAGAATGATCACTTCGAAATTTTATAGGATTAAATTATGGTTTTTATATGGGATTAGGGTTAAAATATATCTAAATGGTCCACATTCTGCTTATGTTGCACGTAAAAAGTAGTAAATTTAGATTTATCATAGCAAAATAATTAAATGATTTAAAAATTAGTATTACTTTACTTGGAGTTTCATGCTACTTTACTTTACATGACCTAAAGAGGCACCACAATCGACGACACAATAGAAACATATCAAAGGGTTTCATACTTTATGTATATGTACCTAATATTTGAAATATCACAACCAACTATCTTATCATTCACCTCATAATACACAGTAATTTATACAAAATACCAAGTCAAACTAAATTAGAGAAATATTTAACTAAATAACTATTTTCAAGTTATATATATATATTAATTTAAATATTAATTATTAAAACATCAAAGAGTTATTAAAAATTATTTAATAATATTTCAATAAGTTAAATGTATATTATATTTACTTATTATGTAAGGTTCACAACATATACTTTAAGCACCATCCGTTTTAAATATTTATTGAAGGAATTAATATTAGTGGTGCTTGATATTGTGTACTTTGATACTTTTCTGTATAATCAAAACTTAAACTTACCAAGTAAATCAATGGGATCTCCTTTTATTTTAATAATTTTTTTATCTATTTAGAAAAAACACTAGTTATTGCATATTATTGAATTCCCACATATATTTTAATACTTGAAATAGTTAAAGAAGATGTTTCAGTAAAAAGTAAGCATTCAAACAATATTACTCAAAACCACAATATGATCGAGTTGAAAGATCTTTGAGATAAATTGGTCTGTTATTGGTGATTGCTAATGGTTTACTTCTTTATACAGAATGTAAGTTATATCATTGCTTTGCTAAATATTGTGAAAATTAGAAGAATTCTTAATTAGACTAAAAAAATTGATTTATTCATCATAGTTGTACGTGTTAGAATTTTACAGTTAGGGAATTGGGATGAAATGAAATCTTGAATGTAAAGTCTCAACAGATGCATACTTACATTTCTTTAGATCTTTAGTGTAACACATCATTTAAGGATGAGTCTGAAATTGAAAAGAACATGTCTGATGGTGCTTTAGGTGACAAAGCAACTACTTTTTAATTCATTTTTGTTTCAAAACAGTTATTATGCTATGATTCTTTATTATATGCTATATATTAAGAATGTGGTTCAAAAAATCCACCCAAACTAGAGAAGCACCTAATCTTCATTTAGAGTCTTACATGAAAAAAGAAAATACAAAAAATACAGAATAGTTCAATGAACTTATACATTAATAACAGAAACCACATGACATCATATTTTACACAATATTCATCATAAACCTTGTTTTTGAACAAAAAAACATAAATAAGGCATCTGTTTTTACAAGAAACAAGAAAGATAGTTTATAAAACTGAATACAAAGTCTTCCAATTCCTAAATATATATATCATAAATCAAAAACTAATTCTAGCAGAACTTAATTCTTGAACCCATGTAAAATAATTGCATCGGGCTCCTCTAGCACGGGTCCACAACCCACACCTCAAAAAAACTCTCCCATGCCTCCTCTTTTTCTTGGCCTTCACTCCACAGTAACAACACGGCTCAACTGGTATTAACGGAATTAACTGAACTAACGGCGCTAACGGAACTAACGGAGCTAACGGAGCTAGTCTAGTCCTCCTTCTCGGAGGCTGATTACTTAACTGTTCCACTTGTAGAGATTTAGTGATTGAGAATTGATACCCTTTCTGCATCAAAAAAGAGAGTAGCCGAGCCGTGTTTATTGCATCGTCGAATCCGCAGTGGGCCCGCCCTTCCCAAACTAACCCAGCCATCTCGACAGCTTCTCTTAGCTTACATCTACTCTGTTTCTGAACATCTCGATGAAGGAAAGTTTTAAATTGATCCATCTAGACAAAATGATACGTCAATTATGTACACAAAATATTTAAATTGAAGAATTAATAAAAACTAGAGACTCACCTGTTGAAATAATTAGGCTTGGGGATGTTTTTGAGTTTGCACTCAGATTCCAGCATTTCCTCACAGTCCCAGTCTGTCCATATCACCACAGTAAATTTTTTGTTTTTGACTCCTTTTGTCTCGAGCCATTGGTCATGCCTAAGCAGTGTTTCGCTTAGGCTGACTCCTTTGTCCACCTGTTCAGTAGTTCATAAAACGAGTTTAATATGTTAATATCTAAGCTAATTTATGCAAATATTTATCAATATTAAAGTCCTAAAGATAATATTTACTTTGCACATAGAAAAGAAATATTGAATGTGAAATGATACCTGATTTTGCTGGATTCCAGTGAGTTCCTTGCAGAAGTTGGTGAGGAGTGGATGATATGTGGGCTTCAAATAGGCCTGAAAGCAGCCTTCAAATTGCGCAGTGGCGCAACTCACGATTACAAAAGGGAATTCAATAATTTCTTGTGGGACCAACTTTATGTCCTTCTCACAAGTGGCTTCAAAGTCCAAAACCAGAAAATATTCAAAGTCTTGAAAGTAGTTGTATGGGTGACGCAATGTGGATCCAGGGATATAATCTGCAATAATAAAAATTAATCAACACATGGAATAATATAGGATGTTTTAAACTATTTTCAGATATGGATGAATCATATATAGTTAACATTAAGGGGTTTAAATGGGGCACGGAGTATAAGTTTGGGGGGTTAACCGGGAAAAAAATAAAAATTTAGGGGTAAGTAGACTTGAAATTCAAAATTGGGGGTAGCGTGTTAAACAAGCCAAAGTTCAAGGAGCATTGCGTGTATTTTCCCATTCTCAGTTGCATACACACTCTTGTATGCTCAATTTAATCGTTATTCATATAAAGCAAAAGATAAAGGGGTTTTTTTATTAAAAATGCTCTATATGCCTTGTGAATATTGACTCTAGCTACAGCTATAATCACCTCAAAAACTTTTTTATATGAAAATTTACTGGTGTGATAAACTATGCCATGTAATACTCGCATACTCTACAATAGATCAATGACATGTCTCAATGTGAAAAAACTCCCAAATATAATTTGTAAAATAACAAACAAAAAAATATTTATACGTGGAAAATATTTCCTAACAGATATCATTCTAATATTGGATATATGTACACATTTTTATATGAAAAGTTAGCTTGGATTAGCGTAAATTCTAATATCTAGCTCCAAAGTCCAATCCAACTATTTTCTAAATTTTTTATCATTTTCTATGGATGACATTCTTATTTAAGAAATGATAACAATAAAAGAACCTGTTCTAAAACATTAATTTAGAAGTGACACAATTTTTTTTGAGTGAATTGCACTATGATCCTTATATTATAAAGAAAAATAATCATTAAAAAGATTGGGAGGGAGGGTGATTGTATTTCAAAATCATAGATGGGTACCCTAACATATTTTACATATATAATTTTTGTAAAGTAATTTTTCCTTTAAACATACTTGTTAATTCCAAACTTTATCTCGTACTGATTAGAGCTTTCCATTACCAATTTGTACAGACTTTAATAATTAAATTGGCCTAAACAGTAACTAGAACACTTCTAATTTTTATAGGACTAAGTTATGATTTTCATATGGGATTAGGGTTAAAATATATTTTAATGAAATTCTACTTATGTTTCAGGTATAAAGTAATAAATTCAGATTTACCATGACAACATAATTAAATGATATAAACACAGTATTAACTGACTTGGAGTTACATGCTACTTAACTTTACATTACCTACACAAGAAAGAGGTACCAACAATCGAAGACACAATAAAAAGATATCAAAAGGGTTTCATACTTTATGTATACATACCTATTTTGTTGAAATATCATGACCAACGATCTTATCGTTCACCTCATAATACACTGTAATTTATAGAAAGTATTAAGTCAAACTAAAGTAGAAAAATATTTAATTGAATTACTATTTTTAGGAAATATAAATTAAGTCAAACATAAATTATTAAAACATCAAAGATTTATTAAACGTTATTTAATAATATTTTAATAAGTTATTTTACTTTATTCAGTAAGGTTCACATCATATAATTTAAACGCCATTTGTTTTACACTTTTATGAAAGAACAAATTACAGTATTTCCTCATATTATCTACTTTAATACTTTTTTATATAATCAATACTAAACTTATCGAGTAACTTAATCGGATATCCTTTTATTTTATTATGAATAAACTTATTTATCTTAGAAAAAATACTACTTATTGCATATTACTGAATGCCCACATATATTATAATACTTGAAATAGTATTGTCATGTTAAAAAAAACTTTTATAAAAAAGATATTCATATATCACATTATGATTAGGTAAACACTATTCTCCATTGAATTCCTATCTTTGTAAGAAGCTTGATATTGTAAGTTCACATACTTAATACAAATAAAGTATTATAGCCAAACAATTATTGTGAAAATCAAAATGATTGTATTAGTAAGGTCCTTAATCCAAAATGTATATAGTTAGTGAAATATATGTTAAAACTACACCATACTTTACTATATCAAGTTCCTAAATGGTGAGATACAAAGAATCAATGCATATATCCAACAATTTAAAAATAATTTCTTTTATAAAGTAATTGAGAAATATTCAAAAATCCAAATCTAATGATAGTTTAAGAACAAAAAAATATTTTTAGGCAGAAAATTATCACATAACAAATATATTCAAATATTAAACTTAAATATTATCAGGTGTAAACGGTTATTTTTACTATTTAACAAATAAAATATCACTGACAATTTTAAATTTTTTTGTAACTAAATATTTATCAATTATGCTCTTAAACATACATAATTTTATTGATATAGGATAAAGTAAAAAAATACTTACTAGAAAAATTAAACATATTAAACAGTCAAGGTAATTTTAATTTTTACTATTTTCATATAAATTTCCAGTTCTACTCAAATGAATATGATACACACATATACTGTTTTAGAATCATAATAAAAATTTGCTTTTATGCAATAAAACAACTAATGATACTATGATCCTTAAACATTATACTTTATAAGTATTAATAATATCAATGGATATTGAAAATATTGATATTAATTAATATTACTTTTAATATAAAATTAAATATATAATATAGATATATCGATTATATATAAAACTAACAAAAAAATATCAATGAAATAATGATTATAAAAATACCTATAAAATATAAAATGAAAAGATAATATAATAATTATTAAATCCATAAAATACATTTATGTTTCAAAGATCTAACCTCTAGATTATGTGATCCAAACATTATTGAGTAAATATACCTTGGAATGGATGATTAACCTTTTATTATATTAATTTGTTCATAATGAAATGAATTTGTCAGGACTGTTAAAGAGATGAAAGAGATGGAAGGGATATTAAGAGAGAAAGAGAATTAAACAGAGAGCGGCGGGGAGTAACTATGAGGTAGGGCATTAGGGTTTAGGATCTATAATATAAGTGTTGTGCTGATTAACTATTTAGGTGTATTGGAAAAGTTTTGGGCCCAGTTTTAAATATATATAGTGTTTGAGCCTTAAAAAAACAGGAAAGTTGCTTTTAGCCCAAAAAAAATCTAGTTTTCTCACCCTTACAACTTAAGATATGTAGTAGTATTGATCGGCTAAAAATTAATATACAAGAAACAATTGTTAGCAAAATTATATAATTCTCAATAATATTTTAGTGTTACCTCTTGTCATTTATATCAACAATAGTTAAATTAGTTTTAAGTTTTAAATAAAAAGTATCACAATTCCCTAATTAATTTGGAAACATACAACATTATGACCATAATAATATGAACCTAACAATAACATAAAGAGAAAACATAGGATAAAATATTGTATTTTGATTAATATGGAGATTCAAGTTACGTCTTTAACCGTTTTCGTACCCAACGACTCTAACCAGGTGACATCCTTTGTTCAACAGTTACAAAGTAATAACCTCTTTGCAACGACATCGTTGGAGTGTTCGATTAAAAAATACATCGTTTAAGTGGAAAACAGCATACTGTTTTTAGCTTAAACATGGGTATCCCTCTTTGGTAAGAATACCAAATGTTATAATTTTTCCATTTGTCACTGGCTTTATTTGGTATCAAGGGAAAAACTGTATACCCACTTGAGGTTCAAAATGGATAACCGTTTAAAAACAGAATGATGTTTTACCTGGCTTTGGATGAGGATACTAATTTAACTACGTTGCTTCTTGATCCATCATATGAGTTGTGTAAAATAAAATGTTATAATTTATGGGTAGTACAACTCATGACAATCAATAAATTACACATTAGAATGTATCAATGAGGTGTCTAGAAATAATCATAAGGGATTTTAACAAATAATGGCAAAATGAACATTTTAAGTAAAAACATATATAAGGAGATGAACTAGTATATGATAAGTAGTTGTGTTTTACGTTCTGTATAGATTTCTCCTAAGTATGAGATATGATTTAAAAAGGTTCCCCAATTCATGTATGTGTGTTTCAAAATATGAAATGTGTATGAATAATTTATTAAGTATTTTCATGAAAAGTTAAGCAGATGTAATCATATAAAAGTAGAAGTCTTAATATCAATATAGAAAATATAATATTGTAAGTCAATAGAGGTAGATAGAAAGGTTAGATTCAAGAGTATTCTAGGTGAAGATGTGCAAATTATTTTAAGATAAGATTAAAAATGTGATTAACTAAGGATTTATCATATAAGAACAACCTATAGGACAACATGTATGCTTATGATCCGAGAACTATGGAAATTTTAGACTGTATAACGACCATAATGTATTTTTAAGAGAGACATGATATACCAATTTTGTGATGTAGATGGAGTATTTATAGATGTTTGGACGTACGCATAAGGTTATCATAGATGCGCATAATAGACATGTCATGGGTGTGTTTAATAGGCTGCTTTGGAGCCTGCGTTGAACTCGTGTGTGTTTTACTTTGTATTGAGGTGCTTCCCTCGGATTTTGGTCGTATTTATATCCATTATCTCTGGCATGTCTGTACTCCGGCAAGTTTGATAGTCATATACCATTAGAAGAGATGATTACCCTCGGCCTAATGACCTTGTCTTCAGGTTCAACCTTTACTTAGTTGATTGAGTTTTAATTTCCATCTTTATATAATCACTTATTGTTAAAAATACATTAAGTAACACTCCAAGTGGTAGCGCGACGGGCTCTGGTGACCACCATCCATGGTGCATAGTGAAACTGTTAGTGATGTTAAAGTCATTGTTGGGAGATGCTCAATATTCAACACTGAATACTCAGGATCAACACTAGTGGTGGCGTGAGGGTGCTCGTTATCACTGCCAAAGACATTTCTTGCAAATTCTCAATGTTCACTTGTCAAACATATATTGGCTTAACTTGAAATTTGTCTTATTTTTAGTATACTTTATATTTTCACGACTACGTTGTCTCTAACAAGAACATACAAAAATTAGAGCTGATTCTATTTTAGTCCCTTACTTTTATTCTAAATCCAAATTAGGCCACTCATTGAAGAAATATTTTTTCTTGGTCATACATTTATTTGCATATCCTTTCTGATCAATTTTACAACCAAAGTTAAAAAAACAGTGGAGACACTTTCATTACATTCGCAAGTACCTTTAACATGACTTTACCGTTAATCTGTGACAAAAATGATAAAAAGAAGACAATTAATCAGTGACAAAAATGAACATTGTGAAGTGATGACCTAAATTTAAATTTATAGTGGAAGGGCTTAGATATATTTTTTTCAATTAAATTCTCTTGGGAAAAACCACTCTCTTGAATCTGTAAGGTCAAAACATTTTCTTTCCACAACTTTCTACATATATTTGACAGATGCCACATAACGCACCCAAAACTTGGCTATAAATTTGAGAAACCTGTTTGGTAGAATAGGATAGGTTAATGACAAGTAGGATTGGGTTTTCGTTTTGTTTTTAGAAAAAGAAATGGAGCCTGAAAAATACTAAAAATTTTAAGGGGTGCCCACACTAATTTTATAAAACATTAAGGAATTATTTTGAATCCAGATTATATTTTTTCTTGGCCATCTAAACTAAATACCTGTCCTCATAAAACCTAAACACTTTAAAATAAACTTATACACCCCAACCTAATCCAACCACCCACCCATCTTGTTGTGTTGAGGTACTACAATCTTGTACATGCAAAGAAAAACATACCAAACTTCATATGTAGTACAATTTGTTATTCTTTTTGTTGCTAAAAAGTCTTATACATGAATAGCAACAAATGTTTAAGAACACTTTTCAATCAGATTTCCTACGCATCTTGTACAGCCTTGGATATGTCAATTATTTATTTGCAATTTTCTAAATGATATTGTTCATTTATTATTATTTTTGTTTTTATATAATTTTATCAAACTCAGTCGGTTCCTTTTTATTAGATTTAAAATTTTTTTAACGATATATATGTTAATTACTGTTACTTTTTTTAATTCGTGTTGGGTTTTCATAATTAGGAGTAATCCTTTGCAGATTCGGGATAAAGAAGGGTAATTGGAGCTATCTTTATTTAATTTCATTTCTTCAAATTTTTTTATTTTGTATGATGCTTAATTTATTTACTTGGTAAAATTGCACTATTGGAACCACTTGGGTTAGCTCAACTGGCCAGGGCCTTGCTATTTCTTCAACATTTAAAGAGGAGGTAGATATTTCGAATCCCCTCCCTAACGGGTGTAAAGTGAGAGGTACAAGGTTCAAACCCTTCACTGAACATGGGTAAACCAAGTTCTGATTTATCAGAAAATATGCATGAGGAAGCACATGAATATTTCCAGGTATGTACATGGTTCAAACGATTTTTTTAAAACACCAGAAACTTTTCCGGACACGTTGTGTAACACATTTAAGGATGAGTTAGAAATTGAAAAGAACGTGTCTGGTGGTTCTTTAGGTGACAAAGCAGCTACTTTTTAATTTATTTTTTTTCCAAAGCAGTTCTTATGCTATTTATTAAAATTGTGGTTCAGAAATCCACCCAAACTAGAGAAGCACATAATCTTCATTTAAAGTCTGTCTTGAAAGAAGCAAATACAGAATAATTTAAAATAACCCACAAGGCATGTTCATATTTAACAATATTTCTCATGCTTCGTATATACAAGAAAGATAGTTAAAAACCCGAAATGAAGTCTTCTAATTCCTAATTTTACATAACATCTATCATTTACTGACAAACTTCCATAAAAATCTTGTACACATTTAAAATAATTACAACGGGCTTCTCTAGCAGGGTCCACAATACACACCCCAAGAAACCTCTCCTATGCTCTCGTCATGGATCACCAATCTTCCTTTTCCCATTCTTCACCCCATAGTAACAGAACATATCAATTGGTATTAACAGAACTAATGGAACTAATGGAACTAATGGAACTAGCAGGACTAGTAGAGTCCTTATTCTCGGTGGCTGATTTCTTAATTGTTCCAATGGTAGAGAACTTTGTGATCGAGAATTTGAACCCTCGTGGAATTAACAAGATGAGTAGTCGGGCTGTGTTTTTTGCATCGTCAAATATGCAGTGGGCACGACTATACAAAACTAACCTGAAAATCTGGAACGCTTCCTTTAGATTACACCTTTTATTTCCACACATTTCAGTGACAGAGAGGTTTGAGTTGATCCACCTGGTCTAAAAAGATAGGCCAATTATGTAAAAAAATATTTAAATTGAAGAATTAATAAATACTAGAGACTCGCCTGTTGAAGAAATGAGGCTTAGGGATGTTTTTGAGTCTGCACTCATATTCCAGCATTTCCTCGCATTCCCAATCTATTTAGGTCACCACAACGAAATTTGTGTTTTTGATGCCTTTTCTCTCGAGCCACTGATCATGCCTAATCAGCTTTGCTTAGGCTGACTCCTCCGTCCACCTGTTCAGCCGTTCATGAAACAAGCATAATATGTAAATATGTCGGCTAGTTTATGCAAATATTCATCAATTTTAATGTCCTAAAGGCAATTATTTTTTTGCACACAAATGTGTCCAAGCCATTTTTCTCGAAATAACAATTTACTCCAATAAGGACTGTGTTGTTATCTTATATCATGTACGAGGTAAAAAACAATATGAATGATTTTAGAAAGATTTTTCTCAAGCATTAGTTATCTTTTATACTTCATCGATTGAACAGAGTATAAGCTCGACATATTATCAATATATAAAGGGTTAATGGAACTAGAGGCTCCTTGTGCTCAAAATAATATCCAAACACACCCCCCTCATAGAGACTTTGATTAATTTTGTTAACAAAAAATTTGAAATACCAAAAATACCCATATAAATTACCAAAAAAGACCCTTGTGCTAATTTTTTTGTGGTTACATTTACAACGTCCATTGATGCTTTTATGGAAGCTTTGGAGAAGATGCAACAATAAAGCAGATGCAACAATAAAATCACCAGTAAAGATGCATTAAAATATTGTAGCTTTGGAGCTTGATGTTGGAATAAAGTTTCGATTTGGAGCTTCCATGGAACTCCAAAAAATTAAAATATAAATTGTAGGAAGAAAGAAAAAAATTGAGAACCAATAACAATCGCACCTATCGTGCGTTGAACAGAAAATTAACAGAGGAGCCTCTCTTTCTTGTGGTGATTATTCGTTATTATTGATCACAAGGGTCTCCAGTGCCTATTATTTTCTGTAGAGGAGATTCTAAACTCAGTTATTTAGATCATATGTGCCATTAACCCAAATATAAGTTAAAAAATCACCTAATAAACTAAAACATATCAAGTTTCACAGAATCAAGAAGATTAGAAGGTGAAATGATACCTAGATTTGTCGAATTCTAGTGAGTTCCTTACATAAATTGGTGAGGATGGGATGATATGTGGGCCTGAATACAACCAAAACCAGCCTTCAAACTGAGCAGTAGCTCATCACACAAACACATAAGAAAATTCAATTATGTCTTATGGGACCAGTTTAATATCCTTTCCACAACTGGCTTCAAAGTCCATCACCACAAAATAATGGAATGTTTTGAAGTAGTTGGAAGAGTCAAGTAGTGTGGACCAAGGGATATCATCTGCAATAAACAAAATTAATCAACACATGGAATAATTTAATTGTATATACAATAGGATGTTTCAAATTATATTCAAACGTGGATGAATCATATTTAGATAACATTACGGGGTTAAAATGAGTAATTTTTGTTTTTCATTTTCTCTACTTTTTTCCCTAATCTAAATCATATTTTCTACTTCCCCAAACAACTCTATCTCTCTTTATTTTCCAATTTTTTGAAGATAATGTGCATACTCGAAAGAACGTTCAGTTGTATCTTTCATGACTTGTATCTAAACAAGAGATAATCCTTCAACAATTAAAATCTTGTATAAACTAAGGAAGTGAATTTTAAATTGTAGAATTTTCCGAAACTAATCATCTGAATAGTCCCAGGGGATAATATACTATTTGACAGCTGGACTTTGACATGTTTGACATGATATTTCCTATTTTGGACTTTAAGTCTTCTTATCCCCAAATATTTATTTGTACCCCTATTACCCCTTAATGGCGTTTTGCATCCAGTTTGGTCGTGATATTATTTTAAATCATGTTAGAAATGGATAACATGACACTAAATAAATTTTTGGAAGGTAATGGGACACGAAATATATGTTTGAGGGGGCAACTGGTATGGAAATAAATTTTGGAGAGTAATCTAACTTAAAATTTAAAATCGGGGGTAGCGTGTCAAACACGCCAAAGTTCAGGGAGCATTGAGTGTATATTCCCCAATCTAAGTTGCATACGCACTCTTGTATGCTCAATTTAGAGGAAAATTCATATAAAGCAAAAGTCAAAGATGGTTTTTTTAAAATAATGTTCTATATATCTTGTGAATATTGTACCTAGTTAAAGTTGTAATCACCTCTTAAACACATTGCCTAAACATATGAGAAGATTTTTGGTCAATCACCTATTTGGTAAATTATGCTATATAATACTCACATACTTTACAATAGATCAATGACATGTCTAAATGTGAAAAAACTCACAAAGATAATTTGAAAAATAACAAATTATAGAAATATTTATACGTAGAAAATGTTTGCTAACATATATCATTCTAATATAGAATCAAGGTACTCATTTTGATATGAAAATTTAGCTTGGATAAGCATAAATTCCAATATCTAGCTCCAAAGTCCAACTCAACTATTTTTCGCAATATTTGTCCTCTCACATGGATCACATTTTCATTAATGAAATGATAACAACAAAAGAACTCGTTCTAAAACATTAATTTAGATGAGGCACAATTTTTTGAGTTAATTGCACTATCTATCCCTATATTATAAAGAAAAATAATCATTAAAAAGTTTTGGAGAGAGGGGAAGTATATTCCAAAAGCATACATATATAAATATTTTAATGTAATATTTTCTTTAAACCCACTTATTAATTACAAGTTTTATCTCAGACTGATGTGGAGAGTTCTCATTTTCATCTGTACAAACTTTAATAATTTAATTGGTATAAATAGAAACTTAAACCAATTGGTCACCATGTCATATAAGGGAACAAAACAATATGGATTGCTACAATTCTCATCTTCTAAAATATGGTTCATGGATTGCTAAAATTGTTCGTTCAAGAATGGATTTGAAATAAATATTAATATAAATTCCTCACACTATTATTCTTCTTATGAAGTTGAAGAGGTTTCATGAAAGTTTTAATTGAACTAATAAATATTACACGTGAGTGGCCATCATTTTTTATCAAAGAATAAATTAATATATTTTACTCTAGTGGCTATATTAGGTGAGCAAGTAGTTATTTATTAAAAAAAATTAACCACAATAGTTTTTTATGTTTTGCAGTTAAGACCATCAAGAAGATATTGTACCACCAACAGTTTTTTGAAGTTTAAAAGCTAAATTTATTTTCATGTAAACAATTTTACTCATAATAGACTAATATATAGTAGAGAAAATATAAAACCAACAAAATATTCAACCAACGCCGTATATTTAATGAATATAACCTTTCAAATACGTTAGTATAATAACTTAATGAAATAAAATTTTATGGTATATTTTGCATAATGTGGTGTCCCATTATGACAGCAACTCCATAAGTATTTAATATGTATTACCTCTCCAACCCATGTATATAATGTTTAACGATATTCAATTTGCGACTTCCACTACTAATTTTAGACCTCCTCCCTAAGGAAACATCATTAATATGCCCCATCCACGTAGAAAATATTATAAATTGACTTAGTGGTTAGTAATATTTTACCTAAAAGATTTTTAGTTGATCAATTTACTAAAAAGAGATATTAAATGATTTCATCTCTTTTCATGTATAAAGTAAATATGATATAACACTCAACTTAATGGTTAAAATTATACACACATGTTAGATATCGTCTGTTATTGGATATATATATAACTTGTTTGTTATAGAAATTAAAGTATATCACCATAAGTTCTAAATTTTAGCTCCAATTCCAACCTAAATTTTTTAATTCACATACTTTAATTAATCTTGACTTTTTAGTTTATATGAATCATTTTCATATTCAAGATATAATAAGAACAAAAAAAATCCACTTATTACATTAATTTAAAAAATATACAATATTCTTTTCTAATCAGGAGGCCAGAATAATGAACATAATAATATAAACCCATATTAACCTTGAGATCATAATTATTTAATATAAATATGGTACAGAATCCTTATACCTTATATAATTATCTAAAATAAAATTTGTAATCTCCTTCGAATATCAAATAATCATCATATAGATCATCACCAAAATCTCCATCCATTATGATATATATTTACTTTTTGATTGTTCAAGATTAAGAATGATCACTTCGAAATTTTATAGGATTAAATTATGGTTTTTATATGGGATTAGGGTTAAAATATATCTAAATGGTCCACATTCTGCTTATGTTGCACGTAAAAAGTAGTAAATTTAGATTTATCATAGCAAAATAATTAAATGATTTAAAAATTAGTATTACTTTACTTGGAGTTTCATGCTACTTTACTTTACATGACCTAAAGAGGCACCACAATCGACGACACAATAGAAACATATCAAAGGGTTTCATACTTTATGTATATGTACCTAATATTTGAAATATCACAACCAACTATCTTATCATTCACCTCATAATACACAGTAATTTATACAAAATACCAAGTCAAACTAAATTAGAGAAATATTTAACTAAATAACTATTTTCAAGTTATATATATATATTAATTTAAATATTAATTATTAAAACATCAAAGAGTTATTAAAAATTATTTAATAATATTTCAATAAGTTAAATGTATATTATATTTACTTATTATGTAAGGTTCACATCATATACTTTAAGCACCATCCGTTTTAAATATTTATTGAAGGAATTAATATTAGTGGTGCTTGATATTGTGTACTTTGATACTTTTCTGTATAATCAAAACTTAAACTTACCAAGTAAATCAATGGGATCTCCTTTTATTTTAATAATTTTTTTATCTATTTAGAAAAAACACTAGTTATTGCATATTATTGAATTCCCACATATATTTTAATACTTGAAATAGTTAAAGAAGATGTTTCAGTAAAAAGTAAGCATTCAAACAATATTACTCAAAACCACAATATGATCGAGTTGAAAGATCTTTGAGATAAATTGGTCTGTTATTGGTGATTGCTAATGGTTTACTTCTTTATACAGAATGTAAGTTATATCATTGCTTTGCTAAATATTGTGAAAACTAGAATAATTCTTAATTAGACTAAAAAAATTGATTTATTCATCATAGTTGTACGTGTTAGAATTTTACAGTTACTGATACAGGGTTCTTATTGGGAATTGGGATGAAATGAAATCTTGAATGTAAAGTCTCAACAGATGCATACTTACATTTCTTTAGATCTTTAGTGTGACACATCATTTAAGGATGAGTCTGAAATTGAAAAGAACATGTCTGATGGTGCTTTAGGTGACAAAGCAACTACTTTTTAATTCATTTTTGTTTCAAAGCAGTTATTATGCTATGATTCTTTATTATATGCTATATATTAAGAATGTGGTTCAAAAAATCCACCCAAACTAGAGAAGCACCTAATCTTCATTTAGAGTCTTACATGAAAGAAGAAAATACAAAAAATACAGAATAGTTCAATGAACTTATACATTAATAACAGAAACCACATGACATCATATTTTACACAATATTCATCATAAACCTTGTTTTTGAACTAAAAAACATAAATAAGGCATCTGTTTTTACAAGAAACAAGAAAGACAGTTTATAAAACTGAATACAAAGTCTTCCAATTCCTAAATATATATATCATAAATCAAAAACTAATTCTAGCTGAACTTAATTCTTGAACCCATGTAAAATAATTGCATCGGGCTCCTCTAGCACGGGTCCACAACCCACACCTCAAAAAAACTCTCCCATGCCTCCTCTTTTTCTTGGCCTTCACTCCACAGTAACAACACGGCTCAACTGGTATTAACGGAATTAATGGAACTAACGGCGCTAACGGAACTAACGGAACTAACAGAGCTAACGGAGCTAGTCTAGTCCTCCTTCTCGGAGGCTGATTACTTAACTGTTCCACTTGTAGAGATTTAGTGATTGAGAATTGATACCCTTTCTGCATCAAAAAAGAGAGTAGCCGAGCCGTGTTTATTGCATCGTCGAATCCGCAGTGGGCCCGCCCTTCCCAAACTAACCTAGCCATCTCGACAGCTTCTCTTAGCTTACATCTACTCTGTTTCCGAACATCTCGATGAAGGCAAGTTTTAAATTGATCCATCTAGACAAAATGATACGTCAATTATGTAAACAAAATATTTAAATTGAAGAATTAATAAAAACTAGAGACTCACCTGTTGAAATAATCAGGCTTGGGGATGTTTTTGAGTTTGCACTCAGATTCCAGCATTTCCTCACAGTCCCTGTCCATATCACCACAGCAAATTTTTTGTTTTTGACTCCTTTTGTCTCGAGCCATTGGTCATGCCTAAGCAGTGTTTCGCTTAGGCTGACTCCTTTGTCCACCTGTTCAGTAGTTCATAAAACGAGCTTAATATGTTAATATCTAAGCTAATTTATGCAAATATTTATCAATATTAAAGTCCTAAAGATAATATTTACTTTGCACATAGAAAAGAAATATTGAATGTGAAATGATACCTGATTTTGCTGGATTCCAGTGAGTTCCTTGCAGAAGTTGGTGAGGAGTGGATGATATGTGGGCTTCAAATAGGCCCGAAAGCAGCCTTCAAATTGCGCAGTGGCGCAACTCACGATTACAGAAGGGAATTCAATAATTTCTTGTGGGACCAACTTTATGTCCTTCTCACAAGTGGCTTCAAAGTCCAAAACCAGAAAATATTCAAAGTCTTGAAAGTAGTTGTATGGGTGACGCAATGTGGACCCAGGGATATAATCTGCAATAATAAAAATTAATCAACACATGGAATAATATAGGATGTCTTAAATTATTTTCAGATATGGATGAATCATATATAGTTAACATTAAGGGGTTTAAATGGGGCACGGAGTATAAGTTTGGGGGGTTAACCGGGAAAAAAATAAAAATTTAGGGGTAAGTAGACTTGAAATTCAAAATTGGGGGTAGCGTGTTAAACAAGCCAAAGTTCAAGGAGCATTGCGTGTATTTTCCCATTCTCAGTTGCATACACACTCTTGTATGCTCAATTTAATCGTTATTCATATAAAGCAAAAGATAAAGGGGTTTTTTATTAAAAATGCTCTATATGCCTTGTGAATATTGACTCTAGCTACATCTATAATCACCTCAAAAACTTTTTTATATGAAAATTTACTGATGTGATAAACTATGCCATGTAATACTCACATACTCTACAATAGATCAATGACATGTCTCAATGTGTAAAAACTCCCAAATATAATTTGTAAAATAACAAACTAAAAAATATTTATACGTGGAAAATATTTCCTAACAGATATCATTCTAATATTGGATATATGTACACATTTTTATATGAAAATTTAGCTTGGATTAGCGTAAATTCTAATATCTAGCTCCAAAGTCCAATCCAACTATTTTCTAAATTTTTTATCATTTCCCATGGATGACATTCTTATTTAAGAAATGATAACAATAAAAGAACCTGTTCTAAAACATTAATTTAGAAGTGACACAATTTTTTTTTGAGTGAATTGCACTATGATCCTTATATTATAAAGAAAAATAATCATTAAAAAGATTGGGAGGGAGGGTGATTGTATTTCAAAATCATAGATGGGTACCCTAACATATTTTACATATATAATTTTTGTAAAGTAATTTTTCCTTTAAACATACTTGTTAATTCCAAACTTTATCTCGTACTGATTAGAGCTTTCCATTACCAATTTGTACAGACTTTAATAATTAAATTGGCCTAAACAGTAACTAGAACACTTCTAATTTTTATAGGACTAAGTTATGATTTTCATATGGGATTAGGGTTAAAATATATTTTAATAAAATTCTACTTATGTTTCAGGTATAAAGTAATAAATTCAGATTTACCATGACAACATAATTAAATGATATAAACACAGTATTAACTGACTTGGAGTTACATGCTACTTAACTTTACATTACCTACACAAGAAAGAGGTACCAACAATCGAAGACACAATAAAAAGATATCAAAAGGGTTTCATACTTTATGTATACATACCTATTTTGTTGAAATATCATGACCAACGATCTTATCGTTCACCTCATAATACACTGTAATTTATAGAAAGTATTAAGTCAAACTAAAGTAGAAAAATATTTAATTGAATTACTATTTTTAGGTTATATAAATTAAGTCAAACATAAATTATTAAAACATCAAAGATTTATTAAACGTTATTTAATAATATTTTAATAAGTTATTTTACTTTATTCAGTAAGGTTCACATCATATAATTTAAACGCCATTTGTTTTACACTTTTATGAAAGAACAAATTACAGTATTTCCTCATATTATCTACTTTAATACTTTTTTATATAATCAAAACTAAACTTATCGAGTAACTTAATCGGATATCCTTTTATTTTATTATGAATAAACTTATTTATCTTAGAAAAAATACTACTTATTGCATATTACTGAATGCCCACATATATTATAATACTTGAAATAGTATTGTCATGTTAAAAAAAACTTTTATAAAAAAGATATTCATATATCACATTATGATTAGGTAAACACTATTCTCCATTGAATTCCTATCTTTGTAAGAAGCTGGATATTGTAAGTTCACATACTTAATACAAATAAAGTATTATAGCCAAACAATTATTGTGAAAATCAAAATGATTGTATTAGTAAGGTACTTAATCCAAAATGTATATAGTTAGTGAAATATATGTTAAAACTACACCATACTTTACTATATCAAGTTCCTAAATGGTGAGATACAAAGAATCAATGCATATATCCAACAATTTAAAAATAAATTCTTTTATAAAGTAATTGAGAAATATTCAAAAATCCAAATCTAATGATAGTTTAAGAACAAAAAAATATTTTTAGGCAGAAAATTATCACATAACAAATATATTCAAATATTAAACTTAAATATTATCAGGTGTAAACGGTTATTTTTACTATTTAACAAATAAAATATCACTGACAATTTTAAATTTTTTTGTAGGTAAATATTTATCAATTATGCTCTTAAACATACATAATTTTATTGATATAGGATAAAGTAAAAAAATACTTACTAGAAAAATTAAACATATTAAACAGTCAAGGTAATTTTAATTTTTACTATTTTCATATAAATTTCAAGTTCTACTCAAATGAATATGATACACACATATACTGTTTTAGAATCATAATAAAAATTTGCTTTTATGCAATAAAACAACTAATGATACTATGATCCTTAAACATTATACTTTATAAGTATTAATAATATCAATGGATATTGAAAATATTGATATTAATTAATATTACTTTTAATATAAAATTAAATATATAATATAGATATATCGATTATATATAAAACTAACAAAACAATATCAATGAAATAATGATTATAAAAATACCTATAAAATATAAAATGAAAAGATAATATAATAATTATTAAATCCATAAAATACATTTATGTTTCAAAGATCTAACCTCTAGATTATGTGATCCAAACATTATTGAGTAAATATACCTTGGAATGGATGATTAACCTTTTATTATATTAATTTGTTCATAATGAAATGAATTTGTCAGGACTGTTAAAGAGATGAAAGAGATGGAAGGGATATTAAGAGAGAAAGAGAAATAAACAGAGAGCGGCGGGGAGTAACTATGAGGTAGGGCATTAGGGTTTAGGATCTATAATATAAGTGTTGGGCTGATTAACTATTTAGGTGTATTGGAAAAGTTTTGGGCCCAGTTTTAAATATATATAGTGTTTGAGCCTTAAAAAAACAGGAAAGTTGCTTTTAGCCCAAAAAAAATCTAGTTTTCTCACCCTTACAACTTAAGATATGTAGTAGTATTGATCGGCTAAAAATTAATATACAAGAAACAATTGTTAGCAAAATTATATAATTCTCAATAATATTTTAGTGTTACCTCTTGTCATTTATATCAACAATAGTTAAATTAGTTTTAAGTTTTAAATAAAAAGTATCACAATTCCCTAATTAATTTGGAAACATACACCATTATGACCATAATAATATGAACCTAACAATAACATAAAGAGAAAACATATGATAAAATATTGTATTTTGATTGATATGGAGATTCAAGTTACGTCTTTAACCGTTTTCGTACCCAACGACTCTAACCACGTGACGTCCTTTGTTCAACAGTTACAAAGTAATAACCTCTTTGCAACGACATCGTTGGAGTGTTCGATTAAAAAATACATCGTCGAAGTGGAAAACAGCATACTGTTTATAGCTTAAACATGGGTATCCCTCTTTGGTAAGAATACCAAATGTTATAATTTTTCCATTTGTCACTGGCTTTATTTGGTATCAAGGGAAAAACTTTATACCCACTTGAGGTTCAAAATGGACAACCGTTTAAAAACAGAATGACGTTTTACCTGGCTTTGGATGAGGATACTAATTTAACTACGTTGCTTCTTGATCCATCATATGAGTTGTGTAAAATAAAATGTTATAATTTATGGGTAGTACAACTCATGACAATCAATAAATTACACATTAGAATGTATCAATGAGGTGTCTAGAAATAATCATAAGGGATTTTAACAAATAATGGCAAAATGAACATTTTAAGTAAAAACATATATAAGGAGATGAACTAGTATATGATAAGTAGTTGTGTTTTACGTTCTGTATAGATTTCTCCTAAGTATGAGATATGATTTAAAAAGGTTCCCCAATTCATGTATGTGTGTTTCAAAATATGAAATGTGTATGAATAATTTATTAAGTATTTTCATGAAAAGTTAAGCAGATGTAATCATATAAAAGTAGAAGTCTTAATATCAATATAGAAAATATAATATTGTAAGTCAATAGAGGTAGATAGAAAGGTTAGATTCAAGAGTATTCTAGGTGAAGATGTGCAAATTATTTTAAGATAAGATTAAAAATGTGATTAACTAAGGATTTATCATATAAGAACAACCTATAGGACAACATGTATGCTTATGATCCGAGAACTATGGAAATTTTAGACTGTATAACGACCATAATGTATTTTTAAGAGAGACATGATATACCAATTTTGTGATGTAGATGGAGTATATATAGATGTTTGGACGTACGCATAAGGTTATCATAGATGCGCATAATAGACATGTCATGGGTGTGTTTAATAGGCTGCTTTGGAGCCTGCGTTGAACTCGTGTGTGTTTTACTTTGTATTGAGGTGCTTCCCTCGGATTTTGGTCGTATTTATATCCATTATCTCTGGCATGTCTGTACTCCAGCAAGTTTGATACTCATATACCGTTAGAAGAGATGATTACCCTCGGCCTATTGACCTTGTCTTCAGGTTCAACCTTTACTTAGTTGATTGAGTTTTAATTTCCATCTTTATATAATCACTTATTATTAAAAATACATTAAGTAACACTCCAAGTGGTAGCGCGACGGGCTCTGGTGACCACCATCCATGGTGCATAGTGAAACTGTTAGTGATGTTAAAGTCATTGTTGGGAGATGCTCAATATTCAACACTGAATACTCAGGATCAACACTAGTGGTGGCGTGAGGGTGCTCGTTATCACTGCCAAAGACATTTCTTGCAAATTCTCAATGTTCACTTGTCAAACATATTTTGGCTTAACTTGAAATTTGTCTTATTGTTAGTATACTTTATATTTTCACGACTACGTTGTCTCTAACAAGAACATACAAAAATTAGAGCTGATTCTATTTTAGTCCCTTACTTTTATTCTAAATCCAAATTAGGCCACTCATTGAAGAAATATTTTTTTCTTGGTCATACATTTATTTGCATATCCTTTCTTATCAATTTTACAACCAAAGTTAAAAAAACGTTGGAGACACTTTCATTACATTCGCAAGTACCTTTAACATGACTTTACCGTTAATCTGTGACAAAAATGATAAAAAGAAGACAATTAATCAGTGACAAAAATGAACATTGTGAAGTGATGACCTAAATTTAAATTTATAGTGGAAGGGCTTAGATATATTTTTTTCAATTAAATTCTCTTGGGAAAAACCACTCTCTTGAATCTGTAAGGTCAAAACATTTTCTTTCCACAACTTTCTACATATATTTGACAGATGCCACATAACGCACCCAAAACTTGGCTATAAATTTGAGAAACCTGTTTGGTAGAATAGGATAGGTTAATGACAAGTAGGATTGGGTTTTCGTTTTGTTTTTAGAAAAAGAAATGGAGCCTGAAAAATACTAAAAATTTTAAGGGGTGCCCACACTAATTTTATAAAACATTAAGGAATTATTTTGAATCCAGATTATATTTTTTCTTGGCCATCTAAACTAAATACCTGTCCTCATAAAACCTAAACACTTTAAAATAAACTTATACACCCCAACCTAATCCAACCACCCACCCATCTTGTTGTGTTGAGGTACTACAATCTTGTACATGCAAAGAAAAACATACCAAACTTCATATGTAGTACAATTTGTTATTCTTTTTGTTGCTAAAAAGTCTTATACATGAATAGCAACAAATGTTTAAGAACACTTTTCAATCAGATTTCCTACGCATCTTGTACAGCCTTGGATATGTCAATTATTTATTTGCAATTTTCTAAATGATATTGTTCATTTATTATTATTTTTGTTTTTATATAATTTTATCAAACTCAGTCGGTTCCTTTTTATTAGATTTAAATTTTTTTTAACGATATATATGTTAATTACTGTTACTTTTTTTAATTCGTGTTGGGTTTTCATAATTAGGAGTAATCCTTTGCAGATTCGGGATAAAGAAGGGTAACTGGAGCTATCTTTGTTTAATTTCATTTCTTCAAATTTTTTTATTTTGTATGATGCTTAATTTATTTACTTGGTTAAATTGCACTATTGGAACCACTTGGGTTAGCTCAACTGGCCAGGGCCTTGCTATTTCTTCAACATTTAAAGAGGAGGTAGATATTTCGAATCCCCTCCCTAACGGGTGTAAAGTGAGAGGTACAAGGTTCAAACCCTTCACTGAACATGGGTAAACCAAGTTCTGATTTATCAGAAAATATGCATGAGGAAGCACATGAATATTTCCAGGTATGTACATGGTTCAAACGATTTTTTTAAAACACCAGAAACTTTTCCGGACACGTTGTGTAACACATTTAAGGATGAGTTAGAAATTGAAAAGAACGTGTCTGGTGGTTCTTTAGGTGACAAAGCAGCTACTTTTTAATTTATTTCTTTTCCAAAGCAGTTCTTATGCTATTTATTAAAATTGTGGTTCAGAAATCCACCCAAACTAGAGAAGCACATAATCTTTATTTAAAGTCTGTCTTGAAAGAAGCAAATACAGAATAATTTAAAATAACCCACAAGGCATGTTCATATTTAACAATATTTCTCATGCTTCGTATATACAAGAAAGATAGTTAAAAACCCGAAATGAAGTCTTCTAATTCCTAATTTTACATAACATCTATCATTTACTGACAAACTTCCATAAAAATCTTGTACACATTTAAAATAATTACAACGGGCTTCTCTAGCAGGGTCCACAATACACACCCCAAGAAACCTCTCCTATGCTCTCGTCATGGATCACCAATCTTCCTTTTCCCATTCTTCACCCCATAGTAACAGCACATATCAATTGGTATTAACAGAACTAATGGAACTAATGGAACTAGCAGGACTAGTAGAGTCCTTATTCTCGGTGGATGATTTCTTAATTGTTCCAATGGTAGAGAACTTTGTGATCGAGAATTTGAACCCTCGTGGAATTAACAAGACGAGTAGTCGGGCTGTGTTTTTTGCATCGTCAAATATGCAGTGGGCACGACTATACAAAACTAACCTGACAATCTGGAGCGCTTCCTTTAGATTACACCTTTTATTTCCACACATTTAAGTGACAGAGAGGTTTGAGTTGATCCACCTGGTCTAAAAAGATAGGCCAATTATGTAAAAAAATATTTAAATTGAAGAATTAATAAATACTAGAGACTCGCCTGTTGAAGAAATGAGGCTTAGGGATGTTTTGGAGTCTGCACTCATATTCCAGCATTTCCTCGCATTCCCAATCTATTTAGGTCACCACAACGAAATTTGTGTTTTTGATGCCTTTTCTCTCGAGCCACTGATCATGCCTAATAAGCTTTGCTTAGGCTGACTCCTCCGTCCACCTGTTCAGCCGTTCATGAAACAAGCATAATATGTAAATATGTCGGCTAGTTTATGCAAATATTCATCAATTTTAATGTCCTAAAGGCAATTATTTTTTTGCACACAAATGTGTCCAAGCCATTTTTCTCGAAATAACAATTTACTCCAATAAGGACTGTGTTGTTATCTTATATCATGTACGAGGTCAAAAACAATATGAATGATTTTAGAAAGATTTTTCTCAAGCATTAGTTATCTTTTATACTTCATCGATTGAACATAGTATAAGCTCGACATATTATCAATATATAAAGGGTTAATGGAACTAGAGGCTCCTTGTGCTCAAAATAATATCCAAACACACCCCCCTCATAGAGACTTTGATTAATTTTGTTAACAAAAAATTTGAAATACCAAAAATACCCATATAAATTACCAAAAAAGACCCTTGTGCTAATTTTTTTGTGGTTACATTTACAACGTCCATTGATGCTTTAATGGAAGCTTTGGAGCAGATGCAACAATAAAGCAGATGCAACAATAAAATCACCAATAAAGATGCATTAAAATATTGTAGCTTTGGAGCTTGATGTTGGAATAAAGTTTTGATTTGGAGCTTCCATGGAACTCCAAAAAATTAAAATATAAATTGTAGGAAGAGCAGAAAAAAATTGAGAACCAATAACAATCGCACCTATCGTGCGTTGAACAGAAAATTAACAGAGGAGCCTCTCTTTCTTGTGGTGATTATTCGTTATTATTGATCACAAGGGTCTCCAGTGCCTATTATTTTCTGTAGAGGTGATTCTAAACTCAGTTATTTAGATCATATGTGCCATTAACCCAAATATAAGTTAAAAAATCACCTAATAAACTAAAACATATCGAGTTTCACAGAATCAAGAAGATTAGAAGGTGAAATGATACCTAGAATTGTCGAATTCTAGTGAGTTCCTTACATAAATTGGTGAGGATGGGATGATATGTGGGCCTGAATACAACCAAAACCAGCCTTTAAACTGAGCAGTAGCTCATCACACAAACACATAAGAAAATTCAATTATGTCTTATGGGACCAGTTTAATATCCTTTCCACAACTGGCTTCAAAGTCCATCACCACAAAATAATGGAATGTTTTGAAGTAGTTGGAAGAGTCAAGTAGTGTGGACCAAGGGATATCATCTGCAATAAACAAAATTAATCAACACATGGAATAATTTAATTGTATATACAATAGGATGTTTCAAATTATATTCAAACGTGGATGAATCATATTTAGATAACATTACGGGGTTAAAATGAGTAATTTTTGTTTTTCATTTTCTCTACTTTTTTCCCTAATCTAAATCATATTTTCTACTTCCCCAAACAACTCTATCTCTCTTTATTTTCCAATTTTTTGAAGATAATGTGCATACTCGAAAGAACGTTCAGTTGTATCTTTCATGACTTGTATCTAAACAAGAGATAATCCTTCAACAATTAAAATCTTGTATAAACTAAGGAAGTGAATTTTAAATTGTAGAATTTTCCGAAACTAATCATCTGAATAGTCCCAGGGGATAATATACTATTTGACACCTGGACTTTGACATGTTTGACATGATATTTCCTATTTTGGACTTTAAGTCTTCTTATCCCCAAATATTTATTTGTACCCCTATTACCCCTTAATGGAGTTTTGCATCCAGTTTGGTCGTGATATTATTTTAAATCATGTTAGAAATGGATAACATGACACTAAATAAATTTTTGGAGGGTAATGGGACACGAAATATATGTTTGAGGGGGCAACTGGTATAGAAATAAATTTTGGAGAGTAATCTAACTTAAAATTTAAAATCGGGGGTAGCGTGTCAAACACGCCAAAGTTCAGGGAGCATTGAGTGTATATTCCCCAATCTAAGTTGCATACGCACTCTTGTATGCTCAATTTAGAGGAAAATTCATATAAAGCAAAAGTCAAAGATGGTTTTTTTAAAATAATGTTCTATATATCTTGTGAATATTGTACCTAGTTAAAGTTGTAATCACCTCTTAAACACATTGCCTAAACATATGAGAAGATTTTTGGTCAATCACCTATTTGGTAAATTATGCTATATAATACTCACATACTTTACAATAGATCAATGACATGTCTAAATGTGAAAAAACTCACAAAGATAATTTGAAAAATAACAAATTATAGAAATATTTATACGTAGAAAATGTTTGCTAACATATATCATTCTAATATAGAATCAAGGTACTCATTTTGATATGAAAATTTAGCTTGGATAAGCATAAATTCCAATATCTAGCTCCAAAGTCCAACTCAACTATTTTTCGCAATATTTGTCCTCTCACATGGATCACATTTTCATTAATGAAATGATAACAACAAAAGAACTCGTTCTAAAACATTAATTTAGATGAGGCACAATTTTTTGAGTTAATTGCACTATCTATCCCTATATTATAAAGAAAAATAATCATTAAAAAGTTTTGGAGAGAGGGGAAGTATATTCCAAAAGCATACATATATAAATATTTTAATGTAATATTTTCTTTAAACCCACTTATTAATTACAAGTTTTATCTCAGACTGATGTGGAGAGTTCTCATTTTCATCTGTACAAACTTTAATAATTTAATTGGTATAAATAGAAACTTAAACCAATTGGTCACCATGTCATATAAGGGAACAAAACAATATGGATTGCTACAATTCTCATCTTCTAAAATATGGTTCATGGATTGCTAAAATTGTTCGTTCAAGAATGGATTTGAAATAAATATTAATATAAATTCCTCACACTATTATTCTTCTTATGAAGTTGAAGAGGTTTCATGAAAGTTTTAATTGAACTAATAAATATTACACGTGAGTGGCCATCATTTTTTATCAAAGAATAAATTAATATATTTTACTCTAGTGGCTATATAATTAGGTGAGCAAGTAGTTATTTATTAAAAAAAATTAACCACAATAGTTTTTTATGTTTTGCAGTTAAGACCATCAAGAAGATATTGTACCACCAACAGTTTTTTGAAGTTTAAAAGCTAAATTTATTTTCATGTAAACAATTTTACTCATAATAGACTAATATATAGTAGAGAAAATATAAAACCAACAAAATATTCAACCAACGCCGTATATTTAATGAATATAACCTTTCAAATACGTTAGTATAATAACTTAATGAAATAAAATTTTATGGTATATTTTGCATAATGTGGTGTCCCATTATGACAGCAACTCCATAAGTATTTAATATGTATTACCTCTCCAACCCATGTATATAATGTTTAACGATATTCAATTTGCGACTTCCACTACTAATTTTAGACCTCCTCCCTAAGGAAACATCATTAATATGCCCCATCCACGTAGAAAATATTATAAATTGACTTAGTGGTTAGTAATATTTTACCTAAAAGATTTTTAGTTGATCAATTTACTAAAAAGAGATATTAAATGATTTCATCTCTTTTCATGTATAAAGTAAATATGATATAACACTCAACTTAATGGTTAAAATTATACACACATGTTAGATATCGTCTGTTATTTGATATATATATAACTTGTTTGTTATAGAAATTAAAGTATATCACCATAAGTTCTAAATTTTAGCTCCAATTCCAACCTAAATTTTTTAATTCACATACTTTAATTAATCTTGACTTTTTAGTTTATATGAATCATTTTCATATTCAAGATATAATAAGAACAAAAAAAATCCACTTATTACATTAATTTAAAAAATATACAATATTCTTTTCTAATCAGGAGGCCAGAATAATGAACATAATAATATAAACCCATATTAACCTTGAGATCATAATTATTTAATATAAATATGGTACAGAATCCTTATACCTTATATAATTATCTAAAATAAAATTTGTAATCTCCTTCGAATATCAAATAATCATCATATAGATCATCACCAAAATCTCCATCCATTATGATATATATTTACTTTTTGATTGTTCAAGATTAAGAATGATCACTTCGAAATTTTATAGGATTAAATTATGGTTTTTATATGGGATTAGGGTTAAAATATATCTAAATGGTCCACATTCTGCTTATGTTGCACGTAAAAAGTAGTAAATTTAGATTTATCATAGCAAAATAATTAAATGATTTAAAAATTAGTATTACTTTACTTGGAGTTTCATGCTACTTTACTTTACATGACCTAAAGAGGCACCACAATCGACGACACAATAGAAACATATCAAAGGGTTTCATACTTTATGTATATGTACCTAATATTTGAAATATCACAACCAACTATCTTATCATTCACCTCATAATACACAGTAATTTATACAAAATACCAAGTCAAACTAAATTAAAGAAATATTTAACAAAAAAACTATTTTCAAGTTATATATATATTAATTTAAACATTAATTATTAAAACATCAAAGAGTTATTAAAAATTATTTAATAATATTTCAATAAGTTAAATGTATATTATATTTACTTATTATGTAAGGTTCACATCATATACTTTAAGCACCATCCGTTTTAAATATTTATTGAAGGAATTAATATTAGTGGTGCTTGATATTGTGTACTTTGATACTTTTCTGTATAATCAAAACTTAAACTTACCAAGTAAATCAATGGGATCTCCTTTTATTTTAATAATTTTTTTATCTATTTAGAAAAAACACTAGTTATTGCATATTATTGAATTCCCACATATATTTTAATACTTGAAATAGTTAAAGAAGATGTTTCAGTAAAAAGTAAGCATTCAAACAATATTACTCAAAACCACAATATGATCGAGTTGAAAGATCTTTGAGATAAATTGGTCTGTTATTGGTGATTGCTAATGGTTTACTTCTTTATACAGAATGTAAGTTATATCATTGCTTTGCTAAATATTGTGAAAACTAGAATAATTCTTAATTAGACTAAAAAAATTGATTTATTCATCATAGTTGTACGTGTTAGAATTTTACCGTTACTGATACAGGGTTCTTATTGGGAATTGGGATGAAATGAAATCTTGAATGTAAAGTCTCAACAGATGCATACTTACATTTCTTTAGATCTTTAGTGTGACACATCATTTAAGGATGAGTCTGAAATTGAAAAGAACATGTCTGATGGTGCTTTAGGTGACAAAGCAACTACTTTTTAATTCATTTTTGTTTCAAAGCAGTTATTATGCTATGATTCTTTATTATATGCTATATATTAAGAATGTGGTTCAAAAAATCCACCCAAACTAGAGAAGCACCTAATCTTCATTTAGAGTCTTACATGAAAGAAGAAAATACAAAAAATACAGAATAGTTCAATGAACTTATACATTAATAACAGAAACCACATGACATCATATTTTACACAATATTCATCATAAACCTTGTTTTTGAACTAAAAAACATAAATAAGGCATCTGTTTTTACAAGAAACAAGAAAGACAGTTTATAAAACTGAATACAAAGTCTTCCAATTCCTAAATATATATATCATAAATCAAAAACTAATTCTAGCTGAACTTAATTCTTGAACCCATGTAAAATAATTGCATCGGGCTCCTCTAGCACGGGTCCACAACCCACACCTCAAAAAAACTCTCCCATGCCTCCTCTTTTTCTTGGCCTTCACTCCACAGTAACAACACGGCTCAACTGGTATTAACGGAATTAATGGAACTAACGGCGCTAACGGAACTAACGGAACTAACGGAGCTAACGGAGCTAGTCTAGTCCTCCTTCTCGGAGGCTGATTACTTAACTGTTCCACTTGTAGAGATTTAGTGATTGAGAATTGATACCCTTTCTGCATCAAAAAAGAGAGTAGCCGAGCCGTGTTTATTGCATCGTCGAATCCGCAGTGGGCCCGCCCTTCCCAAACTAACCCAGCCATCTCGACAGCTTCTCTTAGCTTACATCTACTCTGTTTCCGAACATCTCGATGAAGGCAAGTTTTAAATTGATCCATCTAGACAAAATGATACGTCAATTATGTAAACAAAATATTTAAATTGAAGAATTAATAAAAACTAGAGACTCACCTGTTGAAATAATCAGGCTTGGGGATGTTTTTGAGTTTGCACTCAGATTCCAGCATTTCCTCACAGTCCCTGTCCATATCACCACAGCAAATTTTTTGTTTTTGACTCCTTTTGTCTCGAGCCATTGGTCATGCCTAAGCAGTGTTTCGCTTAGGCTGACTCCTTTGTCCACCTGTTCAGTAGTTCATAAAACGAGCTTAATATGTTAATATCTAAGCTAATTTATGCAAATATTTATCAATATTAAAGTCCTAAAGATAATATTTACTTTGCACATAGAAAAGAAATATTGAATGTGAAATGATACCTGATTTTGCTGGATTCCAGTGAGTTCCTTGCAGAAGTTGGTGAGGAGTGGATGATATGTGGGCTTCAAATAGGCCCGAAAGCAGCCTTCAAATTGCGCAGTGGCGCAACTCACGATTACAGAAGGGAATTCAATAATTTCTTGTGGGACCAACTTTATTTCCTTCTCACAAGTGGCTTCAAAGTCCAAAACCAGAAAATATTCAAAGTCTTGAAAGTAGTTGTATGGGTGACGCAATGTGGACCCAGGGATATAATCTGCAATAATAAAAATTAATCAACACATGGAATAATATAGGATGTCTTAAATTATTTTCAGATATGGATGAATCATATATAGTTAACATTAAGGGGTTTAAATGGGGCACGGAGTATAAGTTTGGGGGGTTAACCGGGAAAAAAATAAAAATTTAGGGGTAAGTAGACTTGAAATTCAAAATTGGGGGTAGCGTGTTAAACAAGCCAAAGTTCAAGGAGCATTGCGTGTATTTTTCGTTATTCATATAAAGCAAAAGATAAAGGGGGTTTTTTATTAAAAATGCTCTATATGCCTTGTGAATATTGACTCTAGCTACAGCTATAATCACCTCAAAAACTTTTTTATATGAAAATTTACTGGTGTGATAAACTATGCCATGTAATACTCACATACTCTACAATAGATCAATGACATGTCTCAATGTGTAAAAACTCCCAAATATAATTTGTAAAATAACAAACTAAAAAATATTTATACGTGGAAAATATTTCCTAACAGATATCATTCTAATATTGGATATATGTACACATTTTTATATGAAAATTTAGCTTGGATTAGCGTAAATTCTAATATCTAGCTCCAAAGTCCAATCCAACTATTTTCTAAATTTTTTATCATTTCCCATGGATGACATTCTTATTTAAGAAATGATAACAATAAAAGAACCTGTTCTAAAACATTAATTTAGAAGTGACACAATTTTTTTTTGAGTGAATTGCACTATGATCCTTATATTATAAAGAAAAATAATCATTAAAAAGATTGGGAGGGAGGGTGATTGTATTTCAAAATCATAGATGGGTACCCTAACATATTTTACATATATAATTTTTGTAAAGTAATTTTTCCTTTAAACATACTTGTTAATTCCAAACTTTATCTCGTACTGATTAGAGCTTTCCATTACCAATTTGTACAGACTTTAATAATTAAATTGGCCTAAACAGTAACTAGAACACTTCTAATTTTTATAGGACTAAGTTATGATTTTCATATGGGATTAGGGTTAAAATATATTTTAATAAAATTCTACTTATGTTTCAGGTATAAAGTAATAAATTCAGATTTACCATGACAACATAATTAAATGATATAAACACAGTATTAACTGACTTGGAGTTACATGCTACTTAACTTTACATTACCTACACAAGAAAGAGGTACCAACAATCGAAGACACAATAAAAAGATATCAAAAGGGTTTCATACTTTATGTATACATACCTATTTTGTTGAAATATCATGACCAACGATCTTATCGTTCACCTCATAATACACTGTAATTTATAGAAAGTATTAAGTCAAACTAAAGTAGAAAAATATTTAATTGAATTACTATTTTTAGGTTATATAAATTAAGTCAAACATAAATTATTAAAACATCAAAGATTTATTAAACGTTATTTAATAATATTTTAATAAGTTATTTTACTTTATTCAGTAAGGTTCACATCATATAATTTAAACGCCATTTGTTTTACACTTTTATGAAAGAACAAATTACAGTATTTCCTCATATTATCTACTTTAATACTTTTTTATATAATCAAAACTAAACTTATCGAGTAACTTAATCGGATATCCTTTTATTTTATTATGAATAAACTTATTTATCTTAGAAAAAATACTACTTATTGCATATTACTGAATGCCCACATATATTATAATACTTGAAATAGTATTGTCATGTTAAAAAAAACTTTTATAAAAAAGATATTCATATATCACATTATGATTAGGTAAACACTATTCTCCATTGAATTCCTATCTTTGTAAGAAGCTGGATATTGTAAGTTCACATACTTAATACAAATAAAGTATTATAGCCAAACAATTATTGTGAAAATCAAAATGATTGTATTAGTAAGGTACTTAATCCAAAATGTATATAGTTAGTGAAATATATGTTAAAACTACACCATACTTTACTATATCAAGTTCCTAAATGGTGAGATACAAAGAATCAATGCATATATCCAACAATTTAAAAATAAATTCTTTTATAAAGTAATTGAGAAATATTCAAAAATCCAAATCTAATGATAGTTTAAGAACAAAAAAATATTTTTAGGCAGAAAATTATCACATAACAAATATATTCAAATATTAAACTTAAATATTATCAGGTGTAAACGGTTATTTTTACTATTTAACAAATAAAATATCACTGACAATTTTAAATTTTTTTGTATGTAAATATTTATCAATTATGCTCTTAAACATACATAATTTTATTGATATAGGATAAAGTAAAAAAACACTTACTAGAAAAATTAAACATATTAAACAGTCAAGGTAATTTTAATTTTTACTATTTTCATATAAATTTCCAGTTCTACTCAAATGAATATGATACACACATATACTGTTTTAGAATCATAATAAAAATTTGCTTTTATGCAATAAAACAACTAATGATACTATGATCCTTAAACATTATACTTTATAAGTATTAATAATATCAATGGATATTGAAAATATTGATATTAATTAATATTACTTTTAATATAAAATTAAATATATAATATAGATATATCGATTATATATAAAACTAACAAAACAATATCAATGAAATAATGATTATAAAAATACCTATAAAATATAAAATGAAAAGATAATATAATAATTACTAAATCCATAAAATAAATTTATGTTTCAAAGATCTAACCTCTAGATTATGTGATCCAAACATTATTGAGTAAATATACCTTGGAATGGATGATTAACCTTTTATTATATTAATTTGTTCATAATGAAATGAATTTGTCAGGATTGTTAAAGAGATGAAAGAGATGGAAGGGATATTAAGAGAGAAAGAGAAATAAACAGAGAGCGGCGGGGAGTAACTATGAGGTAGGGCATTAGGGTTTAGGATCTATAATATAAGTGTTGGGCTGATTAACTATTTAGGTGTATTGGAAAAGTTTTGGGCCCAGTTTTAAATATATATAGTGTTTGAGCCTTAAAAAACAGGAAAGTTGCTTTTAGCCCAAAAAAAATCTAGTTTTCTCACCCTTACAACTTAAGATATGTAGTAGTATTGATCGGCTAAAAATTAATATACAAGAAACAATTGTTAGCAAAATTATATAATTCTCAATAATATTTTAGTGTTACCTCTTGTCATTTATATCAACAATAGTTAAATTAGTTTTAAGTTTTAAATAAAAAGTATCACAATTCCCTAATTAATTTGGAAACATACACCATTATGACCATAATAATATGAACCTAACAATAACATAAAGAGAAAACATAGGATAAAATATTGTATTTTGATTGATATGGAGATTCAAGTTACGTCTTTAACCGTTTTCGTACCCAACGACTCTAACCACGTGCCGTCCTTTGTTCAACAGTTACAAAGTAATAACCTCTTTGCAACGACATCGTTGGAGTGTTCGATTAAAAAATACATCGTTGAAGTGGAAAACAGCATATTGTTTATAGCTTAAACATGGGTATCCCTCTTTGGTAAGAATACCAAATGTTATAATTTTTCCATTTGTCACTGGCTTTATTTGGTATCAAGGGAAAAACTTTATACCCACTTGAGGTTCAAAATGGATAACCGTTTAAAAACAGAATGACGTTTTACCTGGCTTTGGATGAGGATACTAATTTAACTACGTTGCTTCTTGATCCATCATATGAGTTGTGTAAAATAAAATGTTATAATTTATGGGTAGTACAACTCATGACAATCAATAAATTACACATTAGAATGTATCAATGAGGTGTCTAGAAATAATCATAAGGGATTTTAACAAATAATGGCAAAATGAACATTTTAAGTAAAAACATATATAAGTAGATGAACTAGTATATGATAAGTAGTTGTGTTTTATGTTCTGTATAGATTTCTCCTAAGTATGAGATATGATTTAAAAAGGTTCCCCAATTCATGTATGTGTGTTTCAAAATATGAAATGTGTATGAATAATTTATTAAGTATTTTCATGAAAAGTTAAGCAGATGTAATCATATAAAAGTAGAAGTCTTAATATCAATATAGAAAATATAATATTGTAAGTCAATAGAGGTAGATAGAAAGGTTAGATTCAAGAGTATTCTAGGTGAAGATGTGCAAATTATTTTAAGATAAGATTAAAAATGTGATTAACTAAGGATTTATCATATAAGAACAACCTATAGGACAACATGTATGCTTATGATCCGAGAACTATGGAAATTTTAGACTGTATAACGACCATAATGTATTTTTAAGAGAGACATGATATACCAATTTTGTGATGTAGATGGAGTATTTATAGATGTTTGGACGTACGCATAAGGTTATCATAGATGCCCATAATAGACATGTCATGGGTGTGTTTAATAGGCTGCTTTGGAGCCTGCGTTGAACTCGTGTGTGTTTTACTTTGTATTGAGGTGCTTCCCTCGGATTTTGGTCGTATTTATATCCATTATCTCTGGCATGTCTGTACTCCGGCAAGTTTGATACTCATATACCGTTAGAAGAGATGATTACCCTCGGCCTAATGACCTTGTCTTCAGGTTCAACCTTTACTTAGTTGATTGAGTTTTAATTTCCATCTTTATATAATCACTTATTATTAAAAATACATTAAGTAACACTCCAAGTGGTAGCGCGACGGGCTCTGGTGACCACCATCCATGGTGCATAGTGAAACTGTTAGTGATGTTAAAGTCATTGTTGGGAGATGCTCAATATTCAACACTGAATACTCAGGATCAACACTAGTGGTGGCGTGAGGGTGCTCGTTATCACTGCCAAAGACATTTCTTGCAAATTCTCAATGTTCACTTGTCAAACATATTTTGGCTTAACTTGAAATTTGTCTTATTGTTAGTATACTTTATATTTTCACGACTACGTTGTCTCTAACAAGAACATACAAAAATTAGAGCTGATTCTATTTTAGTCCCTTACTTTTATTCTAAATCCAAATTAGGCCACTCATTGAAGAAATATATTTTTCTTGGTCATACATTTATTTGCATATCCTTTCTGATCAATTTTACAACCAAAGTTAAAAAAACAGTGGAGACACTTTCATTACATTCGCAAGTACCTTTCACATGACTTTACCGTTAATCTGTGACAAAAATGATAAAAAGAAGACAATTAATCAGTGACAAAAATGAACATTGTGAAGTGATGACCTAAATTTAAATTTATAGTGGAAGGGCTTAGATATATTTTTTTCAATTAAATTCTCTTGGGAAAAACCACTCTCTTGAATCTGTAAGGTCAAAACATTTTCTTTCCACAACTTTCTACATATATTTGACAGATGCCACATAACGCACCCAAAACTTGGCTATAAATTTGAGAAACCTGTTTGGTAGAATAGGATAGGTTAATGACAAGTAGGATTGGGTTTTCGTTTTGTTTTTAGAAAAAGAAATGGAGCCTGAAAAATACTAAAAATTTTAAGGGGTGCCCACACTAATTTTATAAAACATTAAGGAATTATTTTGAATCTAGATTATATTTTTTCTTGGCCATCTAAACTAAATACCTGTCCTCATAAAACCTAAACACTTTAAAATAAACTTATACACCCCAACCTAATCCAACCACCCACCCATCTTGTTGTGTTGAGGTACTACAATCTTGTACATGCAAAGAAAAACATACCAAACTCCATATGTAGTACAATTTGTTATTCTTTTTGTTGCTAAAAAGTCTTATACATGAATAGCAACAAATGTTTAAGAACACTTTTCAATCGGGTTTCCTAAGCATCTTGTACGGCCTTGGATATGTCAATTATTTATTTGCAATTTTCTAAATGATATTGTTCATTTATTATTATTTTTGTTTTTATATAATTTTATCAAACTCAGTCGGTTCCTTTTTATTAGATTTAAAAAAAAATTAACGATATATATGTTAATTACTGTTACTTTTTTTAATTCGTGTTGGGTTTTCATAATTAGGAGTAATCCTTTGCAGATTCGGGATAAAGAAGGGTAACTGGAGCTATCTTTGTTTAATTTCATTTCTTCAATTTTTTTTATTTTGTATGATGCTTAATTTATTTACTTGGTTAAATTGCACTATTGGAACCACTTGGGTTAGCTCAACTGGCCAGGGCCTTGCTATTTCTTCAACATTTAAAGAGGAGGTAGATATTTCGAATCCCCTCCCTAACGGGTGTAAAGTGAGAGGTACAAGGTTCAAACCCTTCACTGAACATGGGTAAACCTAGTTCTGATTTATCAGAAAATATGCATGAGGATGCACATGAATATTTCCAGGTATGTACATGGTTCAAACGATTTTTCTTAAAACACAAGAAACTTTTCCGGACACGTTGTGTAACACATTTAAGGATGAGATAGAAATTGAAAATAACATGTCTGGTGGTGCTTTAGGTGACAAAGCAGCTACTTTTTAATTTATTTCTTTTCCAAAGCAGTTCTTATGCTATTTATCAAAATTGTGGTTCAGAAATCCACCCAAACTAGAGAAGCACATAATGTTTATTTAAAGTTTGTCTTGAAAGAAGTAAATACATAATAATTCAACACAACCACAAGGCATGTTCATATTTCACAATATTTCTCATGCTTTGTATATACAAGAAAGATAGTTAAAAAACCCAAAATGAAGTCTTCTGATTCCTAATTTTACATATCATCTATCATTTACTGACAAACTTCCATCAAAAACCTATTATAGCAGAGCTTAACTCTTGTACACATTTAAAATAATTACAACGGGCTTATCTAGCAGGGTCCCCAACACATACCCCAAGAAACCTCTCCTATGTTCTTGTCATGGATCACCAATCCTCCTTTTCCTTTCCTTTACCCCATAGTAACAGCACATATAAATTGGTATTAGCAGAACTAATGGAACTAGCGGGACTAGTAGAGTCCTTATTCTTGGTGGCTGATTTCTTGATTGTTCCAATGGTAGAGAACTTTGTGATCTAGAATTTGAACCCTAGTGGAATTAACAAGACGATTAGTTGTGTTTTTTGCATCGTCAAATATGCAGTGGGCACGACTATCCAAAACTAACTTGACAATCTGGAGCGCTCCCTTTGGATTACACCTTCTATTTCCACACATTTAAGTGACAGAGAGGTTTAAGTTGATCCACTTGGTCTAAAAAGATAGGCGAATTATGTAAAAAATATTTAAATTGAAGAATTAATAAATACTAGAGACTCACATGTTGAAGAAATGAGGCTTAGGGATGTTTTTGAGTCTGCACTCGAGCCATTGATCAGCCTAATCAGATTCGCTTAGGCTGACTCCTCCGTCCACCAGTTCAGTCGTTCATGAAACAAGCAGAATATGTAAATATGTCGGCTAGTTTATGCAAATATTTATCAATTTTAATGTCCTAAAGGCAATTATTTTTTGCACAAATGTGTCCAAGCAATTTTTCTTGAAATAACAATTTAGTCCAATAAGGCCTGAGTTGTTATCTTATATCATGTACGAGGCCAAGAACAATATGAATGATTTTAGGAAGCTTTTTCTAAAGCATTAGTTATCTTTTATACTTCATCGATTGAACAGAGTATAAGCACGACATATTATCAATATATAAAGGGTTAATGGAACTAGAGGCTCCTTGTGCTTAAAATAATATCCAAACACAACCCCCTCATAGAGACGTTGATTAATTTTGTGAACAAAAAAGTTGAAATACCAAAAATACCCATATAAATTACCAAAAAAGACCCTTGTGCTAATTCTTTTTGTGGTTACATTTAGAGCGTCCATTGAAGCTTTCATGGAAGCTTTGGAGCAGATGCAACAATAAAATCACCAGTAAAGATACATTACAAAATTGTAGCTTTGGAGCTTGATATTGGAATAAAGTTTCGATCTGGAGCTTCCATGGAAGCTTTAAAAAATTAAAATATAAAATTGTAGTAAGAGGGTATTTAGTCTTTTAAGGAATTTAAAATCAGAAAAAATTGAGAACCAATAACAATCGCACCTCTCGTGCGTTGAACAGAAAATTAACAGAGGAGCCTCTCTTTCTTGTGGTGATTGTTCGTTACTATTGAGCACAAGGGTCTCTAGTGCCTATTATTTTTAGTAGAGAGGATTCTAGACTCAATTATTTAGATCATATGTGCCATTAACCCAAATATAAGTTAGAAAATCACCTAATAAACTAAAACATATCGAGTTTCACAAAAACAAGAAGATTTGAAGGTGAAATGATACCTAGATATGATGAATTCTAGTGAGTTCCTTACAGAAATTGGTGAGGATGGGATGATATGTAGGCCTGAAATACAACCAAAATCAGCCTTCAAACGCAATAGCGCAACACACAAACACATAAGAAAATTCAATTATGTCTTATGGGACCAGGTTAATATCCTTGGCTTCAAAGTCCATCACCACAAAATAATGGAAAGTTTGGAAGTAGTTTTAAGAGTCAAGTAGTGTGGTCCAAGAATATCATCTACAATAAACAAAATAAATCAACACATGGAATAATTTAATTTTATATACAATAAGGTGTTTCAAATTATATTCAAACATGGATGAATCATTTTTAGATAACATTACGAGGTTAAAATGAGTAATTTTTTGTTTTTCATTTTCTCTGCTTCTTTTCCCTAATCTAAATCATATTTTCTACTTCCCCAAACAACTCTATCTCTCTTTATTTTCGAATTTTTTGAAGATAATGTGCATACTGGAAAGAACATTCAGTTGTATCTTTCACGACTTGTATCTAAACAAGAGATAATCCTTCAACAATTAAAATCTTGTATAAACTAAGGAAGTGAATTTTAAATTGTAGAATTATCGAAACTAAACATGTTGAATAGTCCCAGGGGATAATATACTATTTGACACCTGGACTTTGACATGTTTGACATGATACTTCCTATTTTGGACTTTAAGTCTTCTTACCCACAAATTTTTATTTCTACCCCTATTAACCCCTAATGGCATTTTACATCGAGTTTGGTCGTGATATTATTTTAAATCATGTTAGAAATGGATAACATGACAATAAATAAAACTTTGGAGGGTAATGGGACACGAAATATATGTTTGAGGGGGTAACTGGTATGAAATAAATTTTGGAGAGTAAGTAGACTTAAAATTCAAAATCGGGGGTAGCGATTCAAACAAGCCAAAGTTCAGGGAGCATTGAGTGTATATTCCCCAAACTAAGTTGCATACGCACTCTTGTATGCTCAACTTAGAGGAAATTCATATAAAGCAAAAGTCAAAGATGGTTTTTTTAAAATAATGCTCTATATACCTTTTGAATACTGTACCTAGTTAAAGTTGTAATCACCTCATAAACACATTGCCTAAACTTATGAGAAGCTTTTTGGTCAGTCACCTATTTGGTAAATTATGCTATATAATACTCACATACTCTACAATAGATCAATGAAATGTCTACATGTGAAAAGACTCTCAAAGATAATTTGAAAAATAACAAATTATAGAAATATTTATACGTAGAAAATATTTGCTAACATATATCATTCTAATATCAAATCAAGGTACTCATTTTGATATGAAAATTTTGCTTGGATAAGCATAAATTTCAATATTTAGCTCCAAAGTCCAACTCAACTATTTTTTTGCAATATTTGTCCTCTCACATGGATCACATTCTCATTAATGAAATGATAACAACAAAAGAACTCGTTCTAAAACATTAATTTAGATGAGGCACAATTTTTTTAGTTAATTGCACTATCGATCCCTATATTATAAAGAAACATAATCATTAAAAAGTTTGGGAGAGAGGGGAAGTATATTCCAAAAGCATACATATATAAATATTTTAATGTAATTTTTTATTTAAACCCACTTGTTAATTACAAGTTCCATCTCAGACTGATGTGGAGAGTTCTCATTTCCATCTGTACAAACTTTAATAATTTAATTGGCCTAAATAGAAACTTAAACTAATTGGTCACCATGTCATATAAAGGAACAAAACAATATGGATTGCTACAATTCTCATCTTCTAAAATATAATTCATGGATTGCTAAAATTGTTCGTTCAAGAATGGATTTGAAATAAATATTAATATAAATTCCTCACACTATTATTCTTCTTATGAAGTTGAAGAGGTTTCATGAAAGTTATAATTAAACTAAAAAATATTACACGTGAGTAGCCATCATTTTTTATCAAAGAATATATTAATATATTTTACTCTAGTGGCTATATTGGGTGAGCAAGTAGTTATTTATAAAAAAAATTAACCACAATAGATTTTTAATTTGTGCAGTTAAGACAATCAGAAGATATTGTACCACCAACAGTTTTCTGAAGTTTAAAAGCTAAATTTATTTTCATGTAAAAAAGTTTACTCATAATAGACTAATATATAGTAGATAAAATATAAACCCAATAAAATATTCAACCAACGCCGTATATTTAATGAATATAACCTTTCAAATACGTTAGTATAATAACTTAATGAAATAAAATTTTATGGTATATTTTGCATAATTTGGTGTCCAAATATGAAAGTAAATCCATAAGTATTTATTATGTATTACCTCTCCAACCCATGTATATAATGTTTATCGATATTCAATTTGCGACTTTCACTACTAAATTTAGACCTCCTCCCTAAGGAAACATCATTAATATGCCCCCATTGCAGTAGAAAAAATTATAAATTGATTTAGTGGTTAGTAATATCTTACCTAAAATATTTTTGGTTGATCAATTTACTAAAAAGAGATATTCAATGAATTCATCTCCTTTCTTGTATAAAGTAAATATGATATAACTCTCAACTTAATGGTTAAAATCTTACACATATGTTAGATATCGTTTATTATTGGATATGTATAACTTGTTTGTTATAGAAATTAAAGTATATCACCATAAGTTCTAAATTTTAGCTCCAATTCCAACCTAAATTTTTTAATTCACATACTTTATTTAATCTTGACTTTTTAGTTTATATGAATCATTTTCATATTCATGATATAATAAGAACAAAATAAATCCACTTATGTCAATAATTTAAAAGATGTACAATATTCTTTTCTAATCTGGAGGCCAGAATAATGAACATAATAATATATACCGATATTAACCTTGAGATCATAAATATTTAATATAAATATGGTACAAAATCCTTATACCCTATATAATTATCAAAAATAAAATTTGTAATCTCCTTTGAATATCAAATAATCATCATATAGATCATCACCAAAATATCCATCCATTATGATATATTTACTTTTTTATTGTTTGAGATTAAGGATGATCACTTCTAATTTTTATAGGATTGAGTTATGGTTTTTATATGGGATTAGGGTTAAAATATATCTAAATGGTCCACATTCTACTTAAGTTGCACGTAAAAAGTAGTTAATTTAGATTTACTATAACAAAATAATTAAATAATTTGAAAATTAGTATTACTTTACTTAAAGTTCCATGCTACTTTACTTTACATGACCTAAAGAGGCACCACAATTGACGACACAATAGAAAGATATCAAAGGGTTTCACACTTTATGTATATGTACCTAATTTTTTAAATATCACGACCAACGATCTTATCATCCACCTCATAATACACCGTAATTTATATAAAATACCAAGTCAAACTAAATTATGAAATATTTAACTAAATAACTATTTTCAGGTTATATATATATATATATATATTAATTTAAACATAAATTATTAAAACATCAAATCATATACTTTAAGCACCATCCGTTTAAATCTTTTTTGAAAGAATTAATATGTGGTGTTTGATATTGTGTACTTTGATACTTTTCTGTATAATCAAAACAAAAACTTACCGAATATATTAATGGGATCTCCTTTTATTTTAATAAAAAAAATTATCTATTTAGAAAAAACACTACTTATTGCATAATATTGAATTCCCACATATATTATAATACTTGAAATAGTTAAAGAAGATGTTTCAACAAAACGTAAGTATTCAAACAATATTACTCCAAACCACAATTTGATCGGGTTGAAAGATCTTTTAGATAAATTGGTCTGTTATTGGTGTTTTATAATGGTTTACTTCTTTATACAGAATGTAAGGTATATCATTGTTTTGCTAAATATTGTGAAAACTATATGAATTCTTAATTTAACTAAAAAAATTGATTTATTCATTATAGTTGTACGACTTGTGAAAATAATTTGTCGGTAAACCAGGACACGCAACAGTCGTGCGTACGACTGTTTGACGCGTGTCACAGTTACCGACGAGTTTGACCTGTTTACCGACGACTTGCGTGTCGTCGGTAAACAACTGTTCTATTAAACCCTACCGAGCTTCATTTCTGAAACACAAAATCTTCAAAACTCTCTCCAGAAATTCGATTCCGAGCAATAACAAGCTACTCCGAGGCATCCCCACAAGCAAACAACATCAAATGTAAGTGTTTTCATGCCAAAATCAATTGGTTTTTCAATTTTTTTTCCTATTTTTCTAAATCAAATCCTAACTTTTTTGTTGTTTTTGTCCTTCTTCCTTTCTTGCGTGGCATGGATTCCTGGACATCCTCAACACAAATTTCACGTAATAGGTACACGAAATCCTATCTAAACTCTATTTTTTTTTTTAAGAATTGAATTTTTTTTCCGGATTTGTATATGGGTTTTTATGGTTTCCGAGTTATTATGTTAGTGTTAGTGTTTGTTTAAACGTTTTTGTTAGTTAAATACACCATGTAATTAAAAGTTTTTGTAATTTTTGGCAAAATTAGGGTTTTGAATAATTTTTGGATTTTTTGTTAATTTATTCATGTTATTGGATTAAACTGTAAATATGTGGTATGGAATTCATGTTTTCAAATTTGTGTGTGTTTATTAATTTAGGTGTTTGTGAAATTTACGGTTTTTTTTGTAAATAAGAAAAATTAAGGGACTAGAATGCAATTTAGGGACTAAAATGCAATTTAGGGACTAAAATGCAATTTAATAAACTTTGCAATTTTTATGACTTTAGGGTATTTTTTTTGTAAATATATCAAATATAAGGACTAAATTGCAAATTAAAAAACTTAGAAAAAAATTTATATGGACTTTAGGGTATTTTTTTATATAAATAAAGTATAAGGACTAAATTGCAAATTAAAAAACTTAGAAAAAAAATACTATGGACTTTAGGGGTTTTTTTGTAATTATATAAAATATTATTTTTCAAATTTACACAGGTATTTTTGTAATTTTTAATAAAAAAAGGTCTAAAATGCAATTTTATTAATTTTATTTAAATTACAGATGGCCGATGTGATGTCCAATTACCACCGGGGTGATGGTAGCGGTGAAGACCCGAACCGGAATCAACCCCCAAACCTCAATGACTGTAACCAGCCACCCGGTAATATTTATTATTTTATAAAATTCAATTAATATATGTTAGTAATTTATTTAACATAATTTTATTAAACAGTTAGGCGAAGGAGGAGACCCCGAAATGTCTCGACCCTCAAAACCGCAAACGATGCTAAGGAGAAGCTAGGTGGGCCCCTTCCAGTGGAATTCTGCATTTTCGATGACACGTGGAACCCATACGGAGAATATGGGAAACACGTGGCCCAAGTGGTGGGTCTCGCGGTTCGTGAAACAGTCCCCCCCTACTACAGATCGTGGAGTGCTGTGCCGAGGGGACTTAAAGTCTCGATTCTCGGAAAACTGGAGGAGTTCTTCAACCTCGAAGAGTGGAAGGCCCGCGAAGATTGGGCCTTTATCAGCGGGAAGCTACAGCAGTCTCAGTCCGCTGCCTACAGGCGGTGGAGGAGCGACCTGAAGGCCGATTACTTGGGCACGGACGAGTGTCCCCCGGATGTGCTTCCCGAGGATTGGAAGTTGACCGAAGAGATGATGAATGACCCTCAGAAGAAGGTAAAATCTTAAATTAATTATTTTATTATTAAATTAGTGTTTAATTAATTTTTTATCTTGAATCGTAACAGGCTCAGGCGGAGATTAATAAGAAGAATCGGCAGAACCAGAAGAAGCCGAACAAGTCAGGTTCTCGAAACCAAACCCAGACCCGCCACGAGATTATCGAGGTATAATTTATTAAAGTAAAAATAAAAATTATTAGTTATTTAATTTAATTTTTTAGTAATTATAATTTTTTATGTATATTTTATAGGGTAAGCTGAAGATTAACACGAAGGAGCCCCTGAGCTTTATCGACGAGCAGACCCAAGAGGAGGTCCCACTTCCACCGATGGGCGGATACTTCGAGTACTTGGGCTATGACGGGGCGAAGGGCAAATGGGTCGATGATAGATGGGAGCAGGCTAGTGTAAGTATTTTATTTTACTTTTTATTGTTTAAAATTAAGTATTTAACTTTAAATTTATTTCTTTTTTAGTTTTATTAATTATTTAATTGAAATTTTATTACAGGGAGTTTATCGGGATAAGCATAGGGAGCGGGTTATCGAGACGGAGTCCCAATCGGCTGATGATGTTCCACTGGAGGAGCAGATAGGAGCGTTAAAGGAGACGGTTCAGGAGGTGATGAAACCGGCAAAGAGCAGACACTGGATCCCGTCAATCGGAGCTGTCTTCAAGAAAAAGAAGGACCCGAAGCCGCCTGTTTCGGACGAGACCGCGAAGAAGAACGCGAGAAAGATCCAGCGGATATTCGACGGAATGAACGAGCTCCGCGCAATCCAAGGATTACCTCCTATGCCGGATGACGATGCTCCACCGAGCTCCTCCTCTAGGTCCGATGATTTTTTCACGAAGATGCTCAAAGGCCTCAACGAATCTCGAGAAAAAAATGGTCTCCCTCCGGTTTCCGATGAAGATGACGATGAAGATGAAAAGAGTGAAGCTAGTGATCGAGGAGAAGATCTTTCGGGCCCATGATTGATTAATCTTTTACTACGTTTATGACTTTGATTTTATTTACGTTTATATTCATGACTTTTACTTAAGTTTTTAGGTTATATAAATTAAGTCAAACATAAATTATTAAAACATCAAAGATTTATTAAACGTTATTTAATAATATTTTAATAAGTTATTTTACTTTATTCAGTAAGGTTCACATCATATAATTTAAACGCCATTTGTTTTACACTTTTATGAAAGAACAAATTACAGTATTTCCTCATATTATCTACTTTAATACTTTTTTATATAAAACTTATCGAGTAACTTAATCGGATATCCTTTTATTTTATTATGAATAAACTTATTTATCTTAGAAAAAATACTACTTATTGCATATTACTGAATGCCCACATATATTATAATACTTGAAATAGTATTGTCATGTTAAAAAAAACTTTTATAAAAAAGATATTCATATATCACATTATGATTAGGTAAACACTATTCTCCATTGAATTCCTATCTTTGTAAGAAACTGGATATTGTAAGTTCACATACTTAATACAAATAAAGTATTATAGCCAAACAATTATTGTGAAAATCAAAATGATTGTATTAGTAAGGTACTTAATCCAAAATGTATATAGTTAGTGAAATATATGTTAAAACTACACCATACTTTACTATATCAAGTTCCTAAATGGTGAGATACAAAGAATCAATGCATATATCCAACAATTTAAAAATAAATTCTTTTATAAAGTAATTGAGAAATATTCAAAAATCCAAATCTAATGATAGTTTAAGAACAAAAAAATATTTTTAGGCAGAAAATTATCACATAACAAATATATTCAAATATTAAACTTAAATATTATCAGGTGTAAACGGTTATTTTTACTATTTAACAAATAAAATATCACTGACAATTTTAAATTTTTTTGTAGGTAAATATTTATCAATTATGCTCTTAAACATACATAATTTTATTGATATAGGATAAAGTAAAAAAATACTTACTAGAAAAATTAAACATATTAAACAGTCAAGGTAATTTTAATTTTTACTATTTTCATATAAATTTCCAGTTCTACTCAAATGAATATGATACACACATATACTGTTTTAGAATCATAATAAAAATTTGCTTTTATGCAATAAAACAACTAATGATACTATGATCCTTAAACATTATACTTTATAAGTATTAATAATATCAATGGATATTGAAAATATTGATATTAATTAATATTACTTTTAATATAAAATTAAATATATAATATAGATATATCGATTATATATAAAACTAACAAAACAATATCAATGAAATAATGATTATAAAAATACCTATAAAATATAAAATGAAAAGATAATATAATAATTATTAAATCCATAAAATACATTTATGTTTCAAAGATCTAACCTCTAGATTATGTGATCCAAACATTATTGAGTAAATATACCTTGGAATGGATGATTAACCTTTTATTATATTAATTTGTTCATAATGAAATGAATTTGTCAGGACTGTTAAAGAGATGAAAGAGATGGAAGGGATATTAAGAGAGAAAGAGAAATAAACAGAGAGCGGCGGGGAGTAACTATGAGGTAGGGCATTAGGGTTTAGGATCTATAATATAAGTGTTGGGCTGATTAACTATTTAGGTGTATTGGAAAAGTTTTGGGCCCAGTTTTAAATATATATAGTGTTTGAGCCTTAAAAAAACAGGAAAGTTGCTTTTAGCCCAAAAAAAATCTAGTTTTCTCACCCTTACAACTTAAGATATGTAGTAGTATTGATCGGCTAAAAATTAATATACAAGAAACAATTGTTAGCAAAATTATATAATTCTCAATAATATTTTAGTGTTACCTCTTGTCATTTATATCAACAATAGTTCAATTAGTTTTAAGTTTTAAATAAAAAGTATCACAATTCCCTAATTAATTTGGAAACATACACCATTATGACCATAATAATATGAATCTAACAATAACATAAAGAGAAAACATATGATAAAATATTGTATTTTGATTGATATGGAGATTCAAGTTACGTCTTTAACCGTTTTCGTACCCAACGACTCTAACCACGTGACGTCCTTTGTTCAACAGTTACAAAGTAATAACCTCTTTGCAACGACATCGTTGGAGTGTTCGATTAAAAAATACATCGTCGAAGTGGAAAACAGCATACTGTTTATAGCTTAAACATGGGTATCCCTCTTTGGTAAGAATACCAAATGTTATAATTTTTCCATTTGTCACTGGCTTTATTTGGTATCAAGGGAAAAACTTTATACCCACTTGAGGTTCAAAATGGACAACCGTTTAAAAACAGAATGACGTTTTACCTGGCTTTGGATGAGGATACTAATTTAACTACGTTGCTTCTTGATCCATCATATGAGTTGTGTAAAATAAAATGTTATAATTTATGGGTAGTACAACTCATGACAATCAATAAATTACACATTAGAATGTATCAATGAGGTGTCTAGAAATAATCATAAGGGATTTTAACAAATAATGGCAAAATGAACATTTTAAGTAAAAACATATATAAGGAGATGAACTAGTATATGATAAGTAGTTGTGTTTTACGTTCTGTATAGATTTCTCCTAAGTATGAGATATGATTTAAAAAGGTTCCCCAATTCATGTATGTGTGTTTCAAAATATGAAATGTGTATGAATAATTTATTAAGTATTTTCATGAAAAGTTAAGCAGATGTAATCATATAAAAGTAGAAGTCTTAATATCAATATAGAAAATATAATATTGTAAGTCAATAGAGATAGATAGAAAGGTTAGATTCAAGAGTATTCTAGGTGAAGATGTGCAAATTATTTTAAGATAAGATTAAAAATGTGATTAACTAAGGATTTATCATATAAGAACAACCTATAGGACAACATGTATGCTTATGATCCGAGAACTATGGAAATTTTAGACTGTATAACGACCATAATGTATTTTTAAGAGAGACATGATATACCAATTTTGTGATGTAGATGGAGTATATATAGATGTTTGGACGTACGCATAAGGTTATCATAGATGCGCATAATAGACATGTCATGGGTGTGTTTAATAGGCTGCTTTGGAGCCTGCGTTGAACTCGTGTGTGTTTTACTTTGTATTGAGGTGCTTCCCTCGGATTTTGGTCGTATTTATATCCATTATCTCTGGCATGTCTGTACTCCAGCAAGTTTGATACTCATATACCGTTAGAAGAGATGATTACCCTCGGCCTATTGACCTTGTCTTCAGGTTCAACCTTTACTTAGTTGATTGAGTTTTAATTTCCATCTTTATATAATCACTTATTATTAAAAATACATTAAGTAACACTCCAAGTGGTAGCGCGACGGGCTCTGGTGACCACCATCCATGGTGCATAGTGAAACTGTTAGTGATGTTAAAGTCATTGTTGGGAGAGGCTCAATATTCAACACTGAATACTCAGGATCAACACTAGTGGTGGCGTGAGGGTGCTCGTTATCACTGCCAAAGACATTTCTTGCAAATTCTCAATGTTCACTTGTCAAACATATTTTGGCTTAACTTGAAATTTGTCTTATTGTTAGTATACTTTATATTTTCACGACTACGTTGTCTCTAACAAGAACATACAAAAATTAGAGCTGATTCTATTTTAGTCCCTTACTTTTATTCTAAATCCAAATTAGGCCACTCATTGAAGAAATATTTTTTTCTTGGTCATACATTTATTTGCATATCCTTTCTTATCAATTTTACAACCAAAGTTAAAAAAACGTTGGAGACACTTTCATTACATTCGCAAGTACCTTTAACATGACTTTACCGTTAATCTGTGACAAAAATGATAAAAAGAAGACAATTAATCATTGACAAAAATGAACATTGTGAAGTGATGACCTAAATTTAAATTTATAGTGGAAGGGCTTAGATATATTTTTTTCAATTAAATTCTCTTGGGAAAAACCACTCTCTTGAATCTGTAAGGTCAAAACATTTTCTTTCCACAACTTTCTACATATATTTGACAGATGCCACATAACGCACCCAAAACTTGGCTATAAATTTGAGAAACCTGTTTGGTAGAATAGGATAGGTTAATGACAAGTAGGATTGGGTTTTCGTTTTGTTTTTAGAAAAAGAAATGGAGCCTGAAAAATACTAAAAATTTTAAGGGGTGCCCACACTAATTTTATAAAACATTAAGGAATTATTTTGAATCCAGATTATATTTTTTCTTGGCCATCTAAACTAAATACCTGTCCTGATAAAACCTAAACACTTTAAAATAAACTTATACACCCCAACCTAATCCAACCACCCACCCATCTTGTTGTGTTGAGGTACTACAATCTTGTACATGCAAAGAAAAACATACCAAACTTCATATGTAGTACAATTTGTTATTCTTTTTGTTGCTAAAAAGTCTTATACATGAATAGCAACAAATGTTTAAGAACACTTTTCAATCAGATTTCCTACGCATCTTGTACAGCCTTGGATATGTCAATTATTTATTTGCAATTTTCTAAATGATATTGTTCATTTATTATTATTTTTGTTTTTATATAATTTTATCAAACTCAGTCGGTTCCTTTTTATTAGATTTAAATTTTTTTTAACGATATATATGTTAATTACTGTTACTTTTTTTAATTCGTGTTGGGTTTTCATAATTAGGAGTAATCCTTTGCAGATTCGGGATAAAGAAGGGTAACTGGAGCTATCTTTGTTTAATTTCATTTCTTCAAATTTTTTTATTTTGTATGATGCTTAATTTATTTACTTGGTTAAATTGCACTATTGGAACCACTTGGGTTAGCTCAACTGGCCAGGGCCTTGCTATTTCTTCAACATTTAAAGAGGAGGTAGATATTTCGAATCCCCTCCCTAACGGGTGTAAAGTGAGAGGTACAAGGTTCAAACCCTTCACTGAACATGGGTAAACCAAGTTCTGATTTATCAGAAAATATGCATGAGGAAGCACATGAATATTTCCAGGTATGTACATGGTTCAAACGATTTTTTTAAAACACCAGAAACTTTTCCGGACACGTTGTGTAACACATTTAAGGATGAGTTAGAAATTGAAAAGAACGTGTCTGGTGGTTCTTTAGGTGACAAAGCAGCTACTTTTTAATTTATTTCTTTTCCAAAGCAGTTCTTATGCTATTTATTAAAATTCTGGTTCAGAAATCCACCCAAACTAGAGAAGCACATAATCTTTATTTAAAGTCTGTCTTGAAAGAAGCAAATACAGAATAATTTAAAATAACCCACAAGGCATGTTCATATTTAACAATATTTCTCATGCTTCGTATATACAAGAAAGATAGTTAAAAACCCGAAATGAAGTCTTCTAATTCCTAATTTTACATAACATCTATCATTTACTGACAAACTTCCATAAAAATCTTGTACACATTTAAAATAATTACAACGGGCTTCTCTAGCAGGGTCCACAATACACACCCCAAGAAACCTCTCCTATGCTCTCGTCATGGATCACCAATCTTCCTTTTCCCATTCTTCACCCCATAGTAACAGCACATATCAATTGGTATTAACAGAACTAATGGAACTAATGGAACTAGCAGGACTAGTAGAGTCCTTATTCTCGGTGGATGATTTCTTAATTGTTCCAATGGTAGAGAACTTTGTGATCGAGAATTTGAACCCTCGTGGAATTAACAAGACGAGTAGTCGGGCTGTGTTTTTTGCATCGTCAAATATGCAGTGGGCACGACTATACAAAACTAACCTGACAATCTGGAGCGCTTCCTTTAGATTACACCTTTTATTTCCACACATTTCAGTGACAGAGAGGTTTGAGTTGATCCACCTGGTCTAAAAAGATAGGCCAATTATGTAAAAAAATATTTAAATTGAAGAATTAATAAATACTAGAGACTCGCCTGTTGAAGAAATGAGGCTTAGGGATGTTTTGGAGTCTGCACTCATATTCCAGCATTTCCTCGCATTCCCAATCTATTTAGGTCACCACAACGAAATTTGTGTTTTTGATGCCTTTTCTCTCGAGCCACTGATCATGCCTAATCAGCTTTGCTTAGGCTGACTCCTCCGTCCACCTGTTCAGCCGTTCATGAAACAAGCATAATATGTAAATATGTCGGCTAGTTTATGCAAATATTCATCAATTTTAATGTCCTAAAGGCAATTATTTTTTTGCACACAAATGTGTCCAAGCCATTTTTCTCGAAATAACAATTTACTCCAATAAGGACTGTGTTGTTATCTTATATCATGTACGAGGTCAAAAACAATATGAATGATTTTAGAAAGATTTTTCTCAAGCATTAGTTATCTTTTATACTTCATCGATTGAACAGAGTATAAGCTCGACATATTATCAATATATAAAGGGTTAATGGAACTAGAGGCTCCTTGTGCTCAAAATAATATCCAAACACACCCCCCTCATAGAGACTTTGATTAATTTTGTTAACAAAAAATTTGAAATACCAAAAATACCCATATAAATTACCAAAAAAGACCCTTGTGCTAATTTTTTTGTGGTTACATTTACAACGTCCATTGATGCTTTTATGGAAGCTTTGGAGCAGATGCAACAATAAAGCAGATGCAACAATAAAATCACCAATAAAGATGCATTAAAATATTGTAGCTTTGGAGCTTGATGTTGGAATAAAGTTTTGATTTGGAGCTTCCATGGAACTCCAAAAAATTAAAATATAAATTGTAGGAAGAGCAGAAAAAAATTGAGAACCAATAACAATCGCACCTATCGTGCGTTGAACAGAAAATTAACAGAGGAGCCTCTCTTTCTTGTGGTGATTATTCGTTATTATTGATCACAAGGGTCTCCAGTGCCTATTATTTTCTGTAGAGGAGATTCTAAACTCAGTTATTTAGATCATATGTGCCATTAACCCAAATATAAGTTAAAAAATCACCTAATAAACTAAAACATATCGAGTTTCACAGAATCAAGAAGATTAGAAGGTGAAATGATACCTAGAATTGTCGAATTCTAGTGAGTTCCTTACATAAATTGGTGAGGATGGGATGATATGTGGGCCTGAATACAACCAAAACCAGCCTTCAAACTGAGCAGTAGCTCATCACACAAACACATAAGAAAATTCAATTATGTCTTATGGGACCAGTTTAATATCCTTTCCACAACTGGCTTCAAAGTCCATCACCACAAAATAATGGAATGTTTTGAAGTAGTTGGAAGAGTCAAGTAGTGTGGACCAAGGGATATCATCTGCAATAAACAAAATTAATCAACACATGGAATAATTTAATTGTATATACAATAGGATGTTTCAAATTATATTCAAACGTGGATGAATCATATTTAGATAACATTACGGGGTTAAAATGAGTAATTTTTGTTTTTCATTTTCTCTACTTTTTTCCCTAATCTAAATCATATTTTCTACTTCCCCAAACAACTCTATCTCTCTTTATTTTCCAATTTTTTGAAGATAATGTGCATACTCGAAAGAACGTTCAGTTGTATCTTTCATGACTTGTATCTAAACAAGAGATAATCCTTCAACAATTAAAATCTTGTATAAACTAAGGAAGTGAATTTTAAATTGTAGAATTTTCCAAAACTAATCATCTGAATAGTCCCAGGGGATAATATACTATTTGACACCTGGACTTTGACATGTTTGACATGATATTTCCTATTTTGGACTTTAAGTCTTCTTATCCCCAAATATTTATTTGTACCCCTATTACCCCTTAATGGCGTTTTGCATCCAGTTTGGTCGTGATATTATTTTAAATCATGTTAGAAATGGATAACATGACACTAAATAAATTTTTGGAGGGTAATGGGACACGAAATATATGTTTGAGGGGGCAACTGGTATAGAAATAAATTTTGGAGAGTAATCTAACTTAAAATTTAAAATCGGGGGTAGCGTGTCAAACACGCCAAAGTTCAGGGAGCATTGAGTGTATATTCCCCAATCTAAGTTGCATACGCACTCTTGTATGCTCAATTTAGAGGAAAATTCATATAAAGCAAAAGTCAAAGATGGTTTTTTTAAAATAATGTTCTATATATCTTGTGAATATTGTACCTAGTTAAAGTTGTAATCACCTCTTAAACACATTGCCTAAACATATGAGAAGATTTTTGGTCAATCACCTATTTGGTAAATTATGCTATATAATACTCACATACTTTACAATAGATCAATGACATGTCTAAATGTGAAAAAACTCACAAAGATAATTTGAAAAATAACAAATTATAGAAATATTTATACGTAGAAAATGTTTGCTAACATATATCATTCTAATATAGAATCAAGGTACTCATTTTGATATGAAAATTTAGCTTGGATAAGCATAAATTCCAATATCTAGCTCCAAAGTCCAACTCAACTATTTTTCGCAATATTTGTCCTCTCACATGGATCACATTTTCATTAATGAAATGATAACAACAAAAGAACTCGTTCTAAAACATTAATTTAGATGAGGCACAATTTTTTGAGTTAATTGCACTATCTATCCCTATATTATAAAGAAAAATAATCATTAAAAAGTTTTGGAGAGAGGGGAAGTATATTCCAAAAGCATACATATATAAATATTTTAATGTAATATTTTCTTTAAACCCACTTATTAATTACAAGTTTTATCTCAGACTGATGTGGAGAGTTCTCATTTTCATCTGTACAAACTTTAATAATTTAATTGGTATAAATAGAAACTTAAACCAATTGGTCACCATGTCATATAAGGGAACAAAACAATATGGATTGCTACAATTCTCATCTTCTAAAATATGGTTCATGGATTGCTAAAATTGTTCGTTCAAGAATGGATTTGAAATAAATATTAATATAAATTCCTCACACTATTATTCTTCTTATGAAGTTGAAGAGGTTTCATGAAAGTTTTAATTGAACTAATAAATATTACACGTGAGTGGCCATCATTTTTTATCAAAGAATAAATTAATATATTTTACTCTAGTGGCTATATTAGGTGAGCAAGTAGTTATTTATTAAAAAAAATTAACCACAATAGTTTTTTGTGTTTTGCAGTTAAGACCATCAAGAAGATATTGTACCACCAACAGTTTTTTGAAGTTTAAAAGCTAAATTTATTTTCATGTAAACAATTTTACTCATAATAGACTAATATATAGTAGAGAAAATATAAAACCAACAAAATATTCAACCAACGCCGTATATTTAATGAATATAACCTTTCAAATACGTTAGTATAATAACTTAATGAAATAAAATTTTATGGTATATTTTGCATAATGTGGTGTCCCATTATGACAGCAACTCCATAAGTATTTAATATGTATTACCTCTCCAACCCATGTATATAATGTTTAACGATATTCAATTTGCGACTTCCACTACTAATTTTAGACCTCCTCCCTAAGGAAACATCATTAATATGCCCCATCCACGTAGAAAATATTATAAATTGACTTAGTGGTTAGTAATATTTTACCTAAAAGATTTTTAGTTGATCAATTTACTAAAAAGAGATATTAAATGATTTCATCTCTTTTCATGTATAAAGTAAATATGATATAACACTCAACTTAATGATTAAAATTATACACACATGTTAGATATCGTCTGTTATTGGATATATATATAACTTGTTTGTTATAGAAATTAAAGTATATCACCATAAGTTCTAAATTTTAGCTCCAATTCCAACCTAAATTTTTTAATTCACATACTTTAATTAATCTTGACTTTTTAGTTTATATGAATCATTTTCATATTCAAGATATAATAAGAACAAAAAAAATCCACTTATTACATTAATTTAAAAAATATACAATATTCTTTTCTAATCAGGAGGCCAGAATAATGAACATAATAATATAAACCCATATTAACCTTGAGATCATAATTATTTAATATAAATATGGTACAGAATCCTTATACCTTATATAATTATCTAAAATAAAATTTGTAATCTCCTTCGAATATCAAATAATCATCATATAGATCATCACCAAAATCTCCATCCATTATGATATATATTTACTTTTTGATTGTTCAAGATTAAGAATGATCACTTCGAAATTTTATAGGATTAAATTATGGTTTTTATATGGGATTAGGGTTAAAATATATCTAAATGGTCCACATTCTGCTTATGTTGCACGTAAAAAGTAGTAAATTTAGATTTATCATAGCAAAATAATTAAATGATTTAAAAATTAGTATTACTTTACTTGGAGTTTCATGCTACTTTACTTTACATGACCTAAAGAGGCACCACAATCGACGACACAATAGAAACATATCAAAGGGTTTCATACTTTATGTATATGTACCTAATATTTGAAATATCACAACCAACTATCTTATCATTCACCTCATAATACACAGTAATTTATACAAAATACCAAGTCAAACTAAATTAAAGAAATATTTAACAAAAAAACTATTTTCAAGTTATATATATATTAATTTAAACATTAATTATTAAAACATCAAAGAGTTATTAAAAATTATTTAATAATATTTCAATAAGTTAAATGAATATTATATTTACTTATTATGTAAGGTTCACATCATATACTTTAAGCACCATCCGTTTTAAATATTTATTGAAGGAATTAATATTAGTGGTGCTTGATATTGTGTACTTTGATACTTTTCTGTATAATCAAAACTTAAACTTACCAAGTAAATCAATGGGATCTCCTTTTATTTTAATAATTTTTTTATCTATTTAGAAAAAACACTAGTTATTGCATATTATTGAATTCCCACGTATATTTTAATACTTGAAATAGTTAAAGAAGATGTTTCAGTAAAAAGTAAGCATTCAAACAATATTACTCAAAACCACAATATGATCGAGTTGAAAGATCTTTGAGATAAATTGGTCTGTTATTGGTGATTGCTAATGGTTTACTTCTTTATACAGAATGTAAGTTATATCATTGCTTTGCTAAATTTTGTGAAAACTAGAATAATTCTTAATTAGACTAAAAAAAATTGATTTATTCATCATAGTTGTACGTGTTAGAATTTTACAGTTACTGATACAGGGTTCTTATTGGGAATTGGGATGAAATGAAATCTTGAATGTAAAGTCTCAACAGATGCATACTTACATTTCTTTAGATCTTTAGTGTGACACATCATTTAAGGATGAGTCTGAAATTGAAAAGAACATGTCTGATGGTGCTTTAGGTGACAAAGCAACTACTTTTTAATTCATTTTTGTTTCAAAGCAGTTATTATGCTATGATTCTTTATTATATGCTATATATTAAGAATGTGGTTCAAAAAATCCACCCAAACTAGAGAAGCACCTAATCTTCATTTAGAGTCTTACATGAAAGAAGAAAATACAAAAAATACAGAATAGTTCAATGAACTTATACATTAATAACAGAAACCACATGACATCATATTTTACACAATATTCATCATAAACCTTGTTTTTGAACTAAAAAACATAAATAAGGCATCTGTTTTTACAAGAAACAAGAAAGACAGTTTATAAAACTGAATACAAAGTCTTCCAATTCCTAAATATATATATCATAAATCAAAAACTAATTCTAGCTGAACTTAATTCTTGAACCCATGTAAAATAATTGCATCGGGCTCCTCTAGCACGGGTCCACAACCCACACCTCAAAAAAACTCTCCCATGCCTCCTCTTTTTCTTGGCCTTCACTCCACAGTAACAACACGGCTCAACTGGTATTAACGGAATTAATGGAACTAACGGCGCTAACGGAACTAACGGAACTAACGGAGCTAACGGAGCTAGTCTAGTCCTCCTTCTCGGAGGCTGATTACTTAACTGTTCTACTTGTAGAGATTTAGTGATTGAGAATTGATACCCTTTCTGCATCAAAAAAGAGAGTAGCCGAGCCGTGTTTATTGCATCGTCGAATCCGCAGTGGGCCCGCCCTTCCCAAACTAACCCAGCCATCTCGACAGCTTCTCTTAGCTTACATCTACTCTGTTTCCGAACATCTCGATGAAGGCAAGTTTTAAATTGATCCATCTAGACAAAATGATACGTCAATTATGTAAACAAAATATTTAAATTGAAGAATTAATAAAAACTAGAGACTCACCTGTTGAAATAATCAGGCTTGGGGATGTTTTTGAGTTTGCACTCAGATTCCAGCATTTCCTCACAGTCCCTGTCCATATCACCACAGCAAATTTTTTGTTTTTGACTCCTTTTGTCTCGAGCCATTGGTCATGCCTAAGCAGTGTTTCGCTTAGGCTGACTCCTTTGTCCACCTGTTCAGTAGTTCATAAAACGAGCTTAATATGTTAATATCTAAGCTAATTTATGCAAATATTTATCAATATTAAAGTCCTAAAGATAATATTTACTTTGCACATAGAAAAGAAATATTGAATGTGAAATGATACCTGATTTTGCTGGATTCCAGTGAGTTCCTTGCAGAAGTTGGTGAGGAGTGGATGATATGTGGGCTTCAAATAGGCCCGAAAGCAGCCTTCAAATTGCGCAGTGGCGCAACTCACGATTACAGAAGGGAATTCAATAATTTCTTGTGGGACCAACTTTATGTCCTTCTCACGAGTGGCTTCAAAGTCCAAAACCAGAAAATATTCAAAGTCTTGAAAGTAGTTGTATGGGTGACGCAATGTGGACCCAGGGATATAATCTGCAATAATAAAAATTAATCAACACATGGAATAATATAGGATGTCTTAAATTATTTTCAGATATGGATGAATCATATATAGTTAACATTAAGGGGTTTAAATGGGGCACGGAGTATAAGTTTGGGGGGTTAACCGGGAAAAAAATAAAAATTTAGGGGTAAGTAGACTTGAAATTCAAAATTGGGGGTAGCGTGTTAAACAAGCCAAAGTTCAAGGAGCATTGCGTGTATTTTCCCATTCTCAGTTGCATACACACTCTTGTATGCTCAATTTAATCGTTATTCATATAAAGCAAAAGATAAAGGGGGTTTTTTATTAAAAATGCTCTATATGCCTTGTGAATATTGACTCTAGCTACAGCTATAATCACCTCAAAAACTTTTTTATATGAAAATTTACTGGTGTGATAAACTATGCCATGTAATACTCACATACTCTACAATAGATCAATGACATGTCTCAATGTGTAAAAACTCCCAAATATAATTTGTAAAATAACAAACTAAAAAATATTTATACGTGGAAAATATTTCCTAACAGATATCATTCTAATATTGGATATATGTACACATTTTTATATGAAAATTTAGCTTGGATTAGCGTAAATTCTAATATCTAGCTCCAAAGTCCAATCCAACTATTTTCTAAATTTTTTATCATTTCCCATGGATGACATTCTTATTTAAGAAATGATAACAATAAAAGAACCTGTTCTAAAACATTAATTTAGAAGTGACACAATTTTTTTTTGAGTGAATTGCACTATGATCCTTATATTATAAAGAAAAATAATCATTAAAAAGATTGGGAGGGAGGGTGATTGTATTTCAAAATCATAGATGGGTACCCTAACATATTTTACATATATAATTTTTGTAAAGTAATTTTTCCTTTAAACATACTTGTTAATTCCAAACTTTATCTCGTACTGATTAGAGCTTTCCATTACCAATTTGTACAGACTTTAATAATTAAATTGGCCTAAACAGTAACTAGAACACTTCTAATTTTTATAGGACTAAGTTATGATTTTCATATGGGATTAGGGTTAAAATATATTTTAATAAAATTCTACTTATGTTTCAGGTATAAAGTAATAAATTCAGATTTACCATGACAACATAATTAAATGATATAAACACAGTATTAACTGACTTGGAGTTACATGCTACTTAACTTTACATTACCTACACAAGAAAGAGGTACCAACAATCGAAGACACAATAAAAAGATATCAAAAGGGTTTCATACTTTATGTATACATACCTATTTTGTTGAAATATCATGACCAACGATCTTATCGTTCACCTCATAATACACTGTAATTTATAGAAAGTATTAAGTCAAACTAAAGTAGAAAAATATTTAATTGAATTACTATTTTTAGGTTATATAAATTAAGTCAAACATAAATTATTAAAACATCAAAGATTTATTAAACGTTATTTAATAATATTTTAATAAGTTATTTTACTTTATTCAGTAAGGTTCACATCATATAATTTAAACGCCATTTGTTTTACACTTTTATGAAAGAACAAATTACAGTATTTCCTCATATTATCTACTTTAATACTTTTTTATATAATCAAAACTAAACTTATCGAGTAACTTAATCGGATATCCTTTTATTTTATTATGAATAAACTTATTTATCTTAGAAAAAATACTACTTATTGCATATTACTGAATGCCCACATATATTATAATACTTGAAATAGTATTGTCATGTTAAAAAAAACTTTTATAAAAAAGATATTCATATATCACATTATGATTAGGTAAACACTATTCTCCATTGAATTCCTATCTTTGTAAGAAGCTGGATATTGTAAGTTCACATACTTAATACAAATAAAGTATTATAGCCAAACAATTATTGTGAAAATCAAAATGATTGTATTAGTAAGGTACTTAATCCAAAATGTATATAGTTAGTGAAATATATGTTAAAACTACACCATACTTTACTATATCAAGTTCCTAAATGGTGAGATACAAAGAATCAATGCATATATCCAACAATTTAAAAATAAATTCTTTTATAAAGTAATTGAGAAATATTCAAAAATCCAAATCTAATGATAGTTTAAGAACAAAAAAATATTTTTAGGCAGAAAATTATCACATAACAAATATATTCAAATATTAAACTTAAATATTATCAGGTGTAAACGGTTATTTTTACTATTTAACAAATAAAATATCACTGACAATTTTAAATTTTTTTGTATGTAAATATTTATCAATTATGCTCTTAAACATACATAATTTTATTGATATAGGATAAAGTAAAAAAACACTTACTAGAAAAATTAAACATATTAAACAGTCAAGGTAATTTTAATTTTTACTATTTTCATATAAATTTCCAGTTCTACTCAAATGAATATGATACACACATATACTGTTTTAGAATCATAATAAAAATTTGCTTTTATGCAATAAAACAACTAATGATACTATGGTCCTTAAACATTATACTTTATAAGTATTAATAATATCAATGGATATTGAAAATATTGATATTAATTAATATTACTTTTAATATAAAATTAAATATATAATATAGATATATCGATTATATATAAAACTAACAAAACAATATCAATGAAATAATGATTATAAAAATACCTATAAAATATAAAATGAAAAGATAATATAATAATTACTAAATCCATAAAATAAATTTATGTTTCAAAGATCTAACCTCTAGATTATGTGATCCAAACATTATTGAGTAAATATACCTTGGAATGGATGATTAACCTTTTATTATATTAATTTGTTCATAATGAAATGAATTTGTCAGGATTGTTAAAGAGATGAAAGAGATGGAAGGGATATTAAGAGAGAAAGAGAAATAAACAGAGAGCGGCGGGGAGTAACTATGAGGTAGGGCATTAGGGTTTAGGATCTATAATATAAGTGTTGGGCTGATTAACTATTTAGGTGTATTGGAAAAGTTTTGGGCCCAGTTTTAAATATATATAGTGTTTGAGCCTTAAAAAACAGGAAAGTTGCTTTTAGCCCAAAAAAAATCTAGTTTTCTCACCCTTACAACTTAAGATATGTAGTAGTATTGATCGGCTAAAAATTAATATACAAGAAACAATTGTTAGCAAAATTATATAATTCTCAATAATATTTTAGTGTTACCTCTTGTCATTTATATCAACAATAGTTAAATTAGTTTTAAGTTTTAAATAAAAAGTATCACAATTCCCTAATTAATTTGGAAACATACACCATTATGACCATAATAATATGAACCTAACAATAACATAAAGAGAAAACATAGGATAAAATATTGTATTTTGATTGATATGGAGATTCAAGTTACGTCTTTAACCGTTTTCGTACCCAACGACTCTAACCACGTGTCGTCCTTTGTTCAACAGTTACAAAGTAATAACCTCTTTGCAACGACATCGTTGGAGTGTTCGATTAAAAATACATCGTTGAAGTGGAAAACAGCATACTGTTTATAGCTTAAACATGGGTATCCCTCTTTGGTAAGAATACCAAATGTTATAATTTTTCCATTTGTCACTGGCTTTATTTGGTATCAAGGGAAAAACTTTATACCCACTTGAGGTTCAAAATGGATAACCGTTTAAAAATAGAATGACGTTTTACCTGGCTTTGGATGAGGATACTAATTTAACTACGTTGCTTCTTGATCCATCATATGAGTTGTGTAAAATAAAATGTTATAATTTATGGGTAGTACAACTCATGACAATCAATAAATTACACATTAGAATGTATCAATGAGGTGTCTAGAAATAATCATAAGGGATTTTAACAAATAATGGCAAAATGAACATTTTAAGTAAAAACATATATAAGTAGATGAACTAGTATATGATAAGTAGTTGTGTTTTATGTTCTGTATAGATTTCTCCTAAGTATGAGATATGATTTAAAAAGGTTTCCCAATTCATGTATGTGTGTTTCAAAATATGAAATGTGTATGAATAATTTATTAAGTATTTTCATGAAAAGTTAAGCAGATGTAATCATATAAAAGTAGAAGTCTTAATATCAATATAGAAAATATAATATTGTAAGTCAATAGAGGTAGATAGAAAGGTTAGATTCAAGAGTATTCTAGGTGAAGATGTGCAAATTATTTTAAGATAAGATTAAAAATGTGATTAACTAAGGATTTATCATATAAGAACAACCTATAGGACAACATGTATGCTTATGATCCGAGAACTATGGAAATTTTAGACTGTATAACGACCATAATGTATTTTTAAGAGAGACATGATATACCAATTTTGTGATGTAGATGGAGTATTTATAGATGTTTGGACGTACGCATAAGGTTATCATAGATGCGCATAATAGACATGTCATGGGTGTGTTTAATAGGCTGCTTTGGAGCCTGCGTTGAACTCGTGTGTGTTTTACTTTGTATTGAGGTGCTTCCCTCGGATTTTGGTCGTATTTATATCCATTATCTCTGGCATGTCTGTACTCCGGCAAGTTTGATACTCATATACCGTTAGAAGAGATGATTACCCTCGGCCTAATGACCTTGTCTTCAGGTTCAACCTTTACTTAGTTGATTGAGTTTTAATTTCCATCTTTATATAATCACTTATTATTAAAAATACATTAAGTAACACTCCAAGTGGTAGCGCGACGGGCTCTGGTGACCACCATCCATGGTGCATAGTGAAACTGTTAGTGATGTTAAAGTCATTGTTGGGAGATGCTCAATATTCAACACTGAATACTCAGGATCAACACTAGTGGTGGCGTGAGGGTGCTCGTTATCACTGCCAAAGACATTTCTTGCAAATTCTCAATGTTCACTTGTCAAACATATTTTGGCTTAACTTGAAATTTGTCTTATTGTTAGTATACTTTATATTTTCACGACTACGTTGTCTCTAACAAGAACATACAAAAATTAGAGCTGATTCTATTTTAGTCCCTTACTTTTATTCTAAATCCAAATTAGGCCACTCATTGAAAAAATATTTTTTTCTTGGTCATACATTTATTTGCATATCCTTTCTGATCAATTTTACAACCAAAGTTAAAAAAACAGTGGAGACACTTTCATTACATTCGCAAGTACCTTTCACATGACTTTACCGTTAATCTGTGACAAAAATGATAAAAAGAAGACAATTAATCAGTGACAAAAATGATCATTGTGAAGTGATGACCTAAATTTAAATTTATAGTGGAAGGGCTTAGATATATTTTTTTCAATTAAATTCTCTTGGGAAAAACCACTCTCTTGAATCTGTAAGGTCAAAACATTTTCTTTCCACAACTTTCTACATATATTTGACAGATGCCACATAACGCACCCAAAACTTGGCTATAAATTTGAGAAACCTGTTTGGTAGAATAGGATAGGTTAATGACAAGTAGGATTGGGTTTTCGTTTTGTTTTTAGAAAAAGAAATGGAGCCTGAAAAATACTAAAAATTTTAAGGGGTGCCCACACTAATTTTATAAAACATTAAGGAATTATTTTGAATCCAGATTATATTTTTTCTTGGCCATCTAAACTAAATACCTGTCCTCATAAAACCTAAACACTTTAAAATAAACTTATACACCCCAACCTAATCCAACCACCCACCCATCTTGTTGTGTTGAGGTACTACAATCTTGTACATGCAAAGAAAAACATACCAAACTCCATATGTAGTACAATTTGTTATTCTTTTTGTTGCTAAAAAGTCTTATACATGAATAGCAACAAATGTTTAAGAACACTTTTCAATCGGGTTTCCTAAGCATCTTGTACGGCCTTGGATATGTCAATTATTTATTTGCAATTTTCTAAATGATATTGTTCATTTATTATTATTTTTGTTTTTATATAATTTTATCAAACTCAGTCGGTTCCTTTTTATTAGATTTAAAAAAAATTTAACGATATATATGTTAATTACTGTTACTTTTTTTAATTCGTGTTGGGTTTTCATAATTAGGAGTAATCCTTTGCAGATTCGGGATAAAGAAGGGTAACTGGAGCTATCTTTGTTTAATTTCATTTCTTCAAATTTTTTTATTTTGTATGATGCTTAATTTATTTACTTGGTTAAATTGCACTATTGGAACCACTTGGGTTAGCTCAACTGGCCAGGGCCTTGCTATTTCTTCAACATTTAAAGAGGAGGTAGATATTTCGAATCCCCTCCCTAACGGGTGTAAAGTGAGAGGTACAAGGTTCAAACCCTTCACTGAACATGGGTAAACCTAGTTCTGATTTATCAGAAAATATGCATGAGGATGCACATGAATATTTCCAGGTATGTACATGGTTCAAACGATTTTTCTTAAAACACAAGAAACTTTTCCGGACACGTTGTGTGACACATTTAAGGATGAGATAGAAATTGAAAATAACATGTCTGGTGGTGCTTTAGGTGACAAAGCAGCTACTTTTTAATTTATTTCTTTTCCAAAGCAGTTCTTATGCTATTTATCAAAATTGTGGTTCAGAAATCCACCCAAACTAGAGAAGCACATAATGTTTATTTAAAGTTTGTCTTGAAAGAAGTAAATACATAATAATTCAACACAACCACAAGGCATGTTCATATTTCACAATATTTCTCATGCTTTGTATATACAAGAAAGATAGTTAAAAAACCCAAAATGAAGTCTTCTGATTCCTAATTTTACATATCATCTATCATTTACTGACAAACTTCCATCAAAAACCTATTATAGCAGAGCTTAACTCTTGTACACATTTAAAATAATTACAACGGGCTTATCTAGCAGGGTCCCCAACACATACCCCAAGAAACCTCTCCTATGTTCTTGTCATGGATCACCAATCCTCCTTTTCCTTTCCTTTACCCCATAGTAACAGCACATATAAATTGGTATTAGCAGAACTAATGGAACTAGCGGGACTAGTAGAGTCCTTATTCTTGGTGGCTGATTTCTTGATTGTTCCAATGGTAGAGAACTTTGTGATCTAGAATTTGAACCCTAGTGGAATTAACAAGACGATTAGTTGTGTTTTTTGCATCGTCAAATATGCAGTGGGCACGACTATCCAAAACTAACTTGACAATCTGGAGCGCTCCCTTTGGATTACACCTTCTATTTCCACACATTTAAGTGACAGAGAGGTTTAAGTTGATCCACTTGGTCTAAAAAGATAGGCGAATTATGTAAAAAATATTTAAATTGAAGAATTAATAAATACTAGAGACTCACATGTTGAAGAAATGAGGCTTAGGGATGTTTTTGAGTCTGCACTCGAGCCATTGATCAGCCTAATCAGATTCGCTTAGGCTGACTCCTCCGTCCACCAGTTCAGTCGTTCATGAAACAAGCAGAATATGTAAATATGTCGGCTAGTTTATGCAAATATTTATCAATTTTAATGTCCTAAAGGCAATTATTTTTTGCACAAATGTGTCCAAGCAATTTTTCTTGAAATAACAATTTAGTCCAATAAGGCCTGAGTTGTTATCTTATATCATGTACGAGGCCAAGAACAATATGAATGATTTTAGGAAGCTTTTTCTAAAGCATTAGTTATCTTTTATACTTCATCGATTGAACAGAGTATAAGCACGACATATTATCAATATATAAAGGGTTAATGGAACTAGAGGCTCCTTGTGCTTAAAATAATATCCAAACACAACCCCCTCATAGAGACGTTGATTAATTTTGTGAACAAAAAAGTTGAAATACCAAAAATACCCATATAAATTACCAAAAAAGACCCTTGTGCTAATTCTTTTTGTGGTTACATTTAGAGCGTCCATTGAAGCTTTCATGGAAGCTTTGGAGCAGATGCAACAATAAAATCACCAGTAAAGATACATTACAAAATTGTAGCTTTGGAGCTTGATATTGGAATAAAGTTTCGATCTGGAGCTTCCATGGAAGCTTTAAAAAATTAAAATATAAAATTGTAGTAAGAGGGTATTTAGTCTTTTAAGGAATTTAAAATCAGAAAAAATTGAGAACCAATAACAATCGCACCTCTCGTGCGTTGAACAGAAAATTAACAGAGGAGCCTCTCTTTCTTGTGGTGATTGTTCGTTACTATTGAGCACAAGGGTCTCTAGTGCCTATTATTTTTAGTAGAGAGGATTCTAGACTCAATTATTTAGATCATATGTGCCATTAACCCAAATATAAGTTAGAAAATCACCTAATAAACTAAAACATATCGAGTTTCACAAAAACAAGAAGATTTGAAGGTGAAATGATACCTAGATATGATGAATTCTAGTGAGTTCCTTACAGAAATTGGTGAGGATGGGATGATATGTAGGCCTGAAATACAACCAAAATCAGCCTTCAAACGCAATAGCGCAACACACAAACACATAAGAAAATTCAATTATGTCTTATGGGACCAGGTTAATATCCTTGGCTTCAAAGTCCATCACCACAAAATAATGGAAAGTTTGGAAGTAGTTTTAAGAGTCAAGTAGTGTGGTCCAAGAATATCATCTACAATAAACAAAATAAATCAACACATGGAATAATTTAATTTTATATACAATAAGGTGTTTCAAATTATATTCAAACATGGATGAATCATTTTTAGATAACATTACGAGGTTAAAATGAGTAATTTTTTGTTTTTCATTTTCTCTGCTTCTTTTCCCTAATCTAAATCATATTTTCTACTTCCCCAAACAACTCTATCTCTCTTTATTTTCGAATTTTTTGAAGATAATGTGCATACTGGAAAGAACATTCAGTTGTATCTTTCACGACTTGTATCTAAACAAGAGATAATCCTTCAACAATTAAAATCTTGTATAAACTAAGGAAGTGAATTTTAAATTGTAGAATTATCGAAACTAAACATGTTGAATAGTCCCAGGGGATAATATACTATTTGACACCTGGACTTTGACATGTTTGACATGATACTTCCTATTTTGGACTTTAAGTCTTCTTACCCACAAATTTTTATTTCTACCCCTATTAACCCCTAATGGCATTTTACATCGAGTTTGGTCGTGATATTATTTTAAATCATGTTAGAAATGGATAACATGACAATAAATAAAACTTTGGAGGGTAATGGGACACGAAATATATGTTTGAGGGGGTAACTGGTATGAAATAAATTTTGGAGAGTAAGTAGACTTAAAATTCAAAATCGGGGGTAGCGATTCAAACAAGCCAAAGTTCAGGGAGCATTGAGTGTATATTCCCCAAACTAAGTTGCATACGCACTCTTGTATGCTCAACTTAGAGGAAATTCATATAAAGCAAAAGTCAAAGATGGTTTTTTTAAAATAATGCTCTATATACCTTTTGAATACTGTACCTAGTTAAAGTTGTAATCACCTCATAAACACATTGCCTAAACTTATGAGAAGCTTTTTGGTCAGTCACCTATTTGGTAAATTATGCTATATAATACTCACATACTCTACAATAGATCAATGAAATGTCTACATGTGAAAAGACTCTCAAAGATAATTTGAAAAATAACAAATTATAGAAATATTTATACGTAGAAAATATTTGCTAACATATATCATTCTAATATCAAATCAAGGTACTCATTTTGATATGAAAATTTTGCTTGGATAAGCATAAATTTCAATATTTAGCTCCAAAGTCCAACTCAACTATTTTTTGCAATATTTGTCCTCTCACATGGATCACATTCTCATTAATGAAATGATAACAACAAAAGAACTCGTTCTAAAACATTAATTTAGATGAGGCACAATTTTTTTAGTTAATTGCACTATCGATCCCTATATTATAAAGAAACATAATCATTAAAAAGTTTGGGAGAGAGGGGAAGTATATTCCAAAAGCATACATATATAAATATTTTAATGTAATTTTTTATTTAAACCCACTTGTTAATTACAAGTTCCATCTCAGACTGATGTGGAGAGTTCTCATTTCCATCTGTACAAACTTTAATAATTTAATTGGCCTAAATAGAAACTTAAACTAATTGGTCACCATGTCATATAAAGGAACAAAACAATATGGATTGCTACAATTCTCATCTTCTAAAATATAATTCATGGATTGCTAAAATTGTTCGTTCAAGAATGGATTTGAAATAAATATTAATATAAATTCCTCACACTATTATTCTTCTTATGAAGTTGAAGAGGTTTCATGAAAGTTATAATTAAACTAAAAAATATTACACGTGAGTAGCCATCATTTTTTATCAAAGAATATATTAATATATTTTACTCTAGTGGCTATATTGGGTGAGCAAGTAGTTATTTATAAAAAAAATTAACCACAATAGATTTTTAATTTGTGCAGTTAAGACAATCAGAAGATATTGTACCACCAACAGTTTTCTGAAGTTTAAAAGCTAAATTTATTTTCATGTAAAAAAGTTTACTCATAATAGACTAATATATAGTAGATAAAATATAAACCCAATAAAATATTCAACCAACGCCGTATATTTAATGAATATAACCTTTCAAATACGTTAGTATAATAACTTAATGAAATAAAATTTTATGGTATATTTTGCATAATTTGGTGTCCAAATATGAAAGTAAATCCATAAGTATTTATTATGTATTACCTCTCCAACCCATGTATATAATGTTTATCGATATTCAATTTGCGACTTTCACTACTAAATTTAGACCTCCTCCCTAAGGAAACATCATTAATATGCCCCCATTGCAGTAGAAAAAATTATAAATTGATTTAGTGGTTAGTAATATCTTACCTAAAATATTTTTGGTTGATCAATTTACTAAAAAGAGATATTCAATGAATTCATCTCCTTTCTTGTATAAAGTAAATATGATATAACTCTCAACTTAATGGTTAAAATCTTATACATATGTTAGATATCGTTTATTATTGGATATGTATAACTTGTTTGTTATAGAAATTAAAGTATATCACCATAAGTTCTAAATTTTAGCTCCAATTCCAACCTAAATTTTTTAATTCACATACTTTATTTAATCTTGACTTTTTAGTTTATATGAATCATTTTCATATTCATGATATAATAAGAACAAAATAAATCCACTTATGTCAATAATTTAAAAGATGTACAATATTCTTTTCTAATCTGGAGGCCAGAATAATGAACATAATAATATATACCGATATTAACCTTGAGATCATAAATATTTAATATAAATATGGTACAAAATCCTTATACCCTATATAATTATCAAAAATAAAATTTGTAATCTCCTTTGAATATCAAATAATCATCATATAGATCATCACCAAAATATCCATCCATTATGATATATTTACTTTTTTATTGTTTGAGATTAAGGATGATCACTTCTAATTTTTATAGGATTGAGTTATGGTTTTTATATGGGATTAGGGTTAAAATATATCTAAATGGTCCACATTCTACTTAAGTTGCACGTAAAAAGTAGTTAATTTAGATTTACTATAACAAAATAATTAAATAATTTGAAAATTAGTATTACTTTACTTAAAGTTCCATGCTACTTTACTTTACATGACCTAAAGAGGCACCACAATTGACGACACAATAGAAAGATATCAAAGGGTTTCACACTTTATGTATATGTACCTAATTTTTTAAATATCACGACCAACGATCTTATCATCCACCTCATAATACACCGTAATTTATATAAAATACCAAGTCAAACTAAATTATGAAATATTTAACTAAATAACTATTTTCAGGTTATATATATATATATATTAATTTAAACATAAATTATTAAAACATCAAATCATATACTTTAAGCACCATCCGTTTAAATCTTTTTTGAAAGAATTAATATGTGGTGTTTGATATTGTGTACTTTGATACTTTTCTGTATAATCAAAACAAAAACTTACCGAATATATTAATGGGATCTCCTTTTATTTTAATAAAAAAAATTATCTATTTAGAAAAAACACTACTTATTGCATAATATTGAATTCCCACATATATTATAATACTTGAAATAGTTAAAGAAGATGTTTCAACAAAACGTAAGTATTCAAACAATATTACTCCAAACCACAATTTGATCGGGTTGAAAGATCTTTTAGATAAATTGGTCTGTTATTGGTGTTTTATAATGGTTTACTTCTTTATACAGAATGTAAGGTATATCATTGTTTTGCTAAATATTGTGAAAACTATATGAATTCTTAATTTAACTAAAAAAATTGATTTATTCATTATAGTTGTACGACTTGTGAAAATAATTTGTCGGTAAACCAGGACACGCAACAGTCGTGCGTACGACTGTTTGACGCGTGTCACAGTTACCGACGAGTTTGACCTGTTTACCGACGACTTGCGTGTCGTCGGTAAACAACTGTTCTATTAAACCCTACCGAGCTTCATTTCTGAAACACAAAATCTTCAAAACTCTCTCCAGAAATTCGATTCCGAGCAATAACAAGCTACTCCGAGGCATCCCCACAAGCAAACAACATCAAATGTAAGTGTTTTCATGCCAAAATCAATTGGTTTTTCAATTTTTTTTCCTATTTTTCTAAATCAAATCCTAACTTTTTTGTTGTTTTTGTCCTTCTTCCTTTCTTGCGTGGCATGGATTCCTGGACATCCTCAACACAAATTTCACGTAATAGGTACACGAAATCCTATCTAAACTCTATTTTTTTTTTTAAGAATTGAATTTTTTTTCCGGATTTGTATATGGGTTTTTATGGTTTCCGAGTTATTATGTTAGTGTTAGTGTTTGTTTAAACGTTTTTGTTAGTTAAATACACCATGTAATTAAAAGTTTTTGTAATTTTTGGCAAAATTAGGGTTTTGAATAATTTTTGGATTTTTTGTTAATTTATTCATGTTATTGGATTAAACTGTAAATATGTGGTATGGAATTCATGTTTTCAAATTTGTGTGTGTTTATTAATTTAGGTGTTTGTGAAATTTACGGTTTTTTTTGTAAATAAGAAAAATTAAGGGACTAGAATGCAATTTAGGGACTAAAATGCAATTTAATAAACTTTGCAATTTTTATGACTTTAGGGTATTTTTTTTGTAAATATATCAAATATAAGGACTAAATTGCAAATTAAAAAACTTAGAAAAAAATTTATATGGACTTTAGGGTATTTTTTTATATAAATAAAGTATAAGGACTAAATTGCAAATTAAAAAACTTAGAAAAAAAATACTATGGACTTTAGGGGTTTTTTTGTAATTATATAAAATATTATTTTTCAAATTTACACAGGTATTTTTGTAATTTTTAATAAAAAAAGGTCTAAAATGCAATTTTATTAATTTTATTTAAATTACAGATGGCCGATGTGATGTCCAATTACCACCGGGGTGATGGTAGCGGTGAAGACCCGAACCGGAATCAACCCCCAAACCTCAATGACTGTAACCAGCCACCCGGTAATATTTATTATTTTATAAAATTCAATTAATATATGTTAGTAATTTATTTAACATAATTTTATTAAACAGTTAGGCGAAGGAGGAGACCCCGAAATGTCTCGACCCTCAAAACCGCAAACGATGCTAAGGAGAAGCTAGGTGGGCCCCTTCCAGTGGAATTCTGCATTTTCGATGACACGTGGAACCCATACGGAGAATATGGGAAACACGTGGCCCAAGTGGTGGGTCTCGCGGTTCGTGAAACAGTCCCCCCCTACTACAGATCGTGGAGTGCTGTGCCGAGGGGACTTAAAGTCTCGATTCTCGGAAAACTGGAGGAGTTCTTCAACCTCGAAGAGTGGAAGGCCCGCGAAGATTGGGCCTTTATCAGCGGGAAGCTACAGCAGTCTCAGTCCGCTGCCTACAGGCGTTGGAGGAGCGACCTGAAGGCCGATTACTTGGGCACGGACGAGTGTCCCCCGGATGTGCTTCCCGAGGATTGGAAGTTGACCGAAGAGATGATGAATGACCCTCAGAAGAAGGTAAAATCTTAAATTAATTATTTTATTATTAAATTAGTGTTTAATTAATTTTTTATCTTGAATCGTAACAGGCTCAGGCGGAGATTAATAAGAAGAATCGGCAGAACCAGAAGAAGCCGAACAAGTCAGGTTCTCGAAACCAAACCCAGACCCGCCACGAGATTATCGAGGTATAATTTATTAAAGTAAAAATAAAAATTATTAGTTATTTAATTTAATTTTTTAGTAATTATAATTTTTTATGTATATTTTATAGGGTAAGCTGAAGATTAACACGAAGGAGCCCCTGAGCTTTATCGACGAGCAGACCCAAGAGGAGGTCCCACTTCCACCGATGGGCGGATACTTCGAGTACTTGGGCTATGACGGGGCGAAGGGCAAATGGGTCGATGATAGATGGGAGCAGGCTAGTGTAAGTATTTTATTTTACTTTTTATTGTTTAAAATTAAGTATTTAACTTTAAATTTATTTCTTTTTTAGTTTTATTAATTATTTAATTGAAATTTTATTACAGGGAGTTTATCGGGATAAGCATAGGGAGCGGGTTATCGAGACGGAGTCCCAATCGGCTGATGATGTTCCACTGGAGGAGCAGATAGGAGCGTTAAAGGAGACGGTTCAGGAGGTGATGAAACCGGCAAAGAGCAGACACTGGATCCCGTCAATCGGAGCTGTCTTCAAGAAAAAGAAGGACCCGAAGCCGCCTGTTTCGGACGAGACCGCGAAGAAGAACGCGAGAAAGATCCAGCGGATATTCGACGGAATGAACGAGCTCCGCGCAATCCAAGGATTACCTCCTATGCCGGATGACGATGCTCCACCGAGCTCCTCCTCTAGGTCCGATGATTTTTTCACGAAGATGCTCAAAGGCCTCAACGAATCTCGAGAAAAAAATGGTCTCCCTCCGGTTTCCGATGAAGATGACGATGAAGATGAAAAGAGTGAAGCTAGTGATCGAGGAGAAGATCTTTCGGGCCCATGATTGATTAATATTTTACTACGTTTATGACTTTGATTTTATTTACGTTTATATTCATGACTTTTACTTAAGTTTTTATGTAATATTTTGACTTTATTCCCGGGGTTTGACTTTATTCCCGGGGTTTGACTTTATTGCCCAGGTTTTGACTACCCGGGTTTATTTATTTTTTATGAATATAATTCCAGTTTTCACGTTATAGTCATGATTTCTAGTATATTATTTTTTTTTAAAACGAAAAACCAAATTAAATAAAAAAATAATTAAAAAAAAAATTAAAAATTAAAAAAATAATAATAAGAATACCGACAACATTCATCACATGAATGTCGTCGGTAAAGTTTTAAAAAAAAAAAAAAGTATAACGACGACATTCATGTGATGAATGTCGTCGGCAAAGTTTTAAAAAAAAAAAAATAATACGGTGTACCGACGACATTCATGTGAAGAATGTCGTCGGTAAACTATTTAAAATATTAATAAAAAATTATTTACTAGTATACCGACAACAAAGTCGTCGGTAAATAATTTATTTACCGACAATAAACGTCGTCGGTAACCAAAGGCATATTACCGGCGACTTAACACAAAGTCGTCGGTAAGATATATTTTACCGACAAAATGTTTTTCGTCGGTAAAATATGTTGTTTATCGACGAGAAGCCAAAAACGCTGTCGGTAAACTTGATTTTACCGACAAACTTCTAGGGACGACAGGATACCGACGAGTGGTCGTCGGTAAACAGTTTTACCGACGAAATCCTACTTTTTACCGACGACAGCTGTCGTCGGTAAATCCTCGACCTGCTGTAGTGATGGTTCTCATTGGGTATTGGGATGAAATGAAATCTTGAATGTAATGTCTCAGGATGCATACTTACATTTCTTTAGATCTTTAGTGTAACACATCATTTAATTATGAGTATGAAATTGAAAAGAACATGTCTGATGGTGCTTTAGGTGACAAAGCAACTACTTTTTAATTAATTTTTGTTCCAAAGCAGTTATTATGCTATGATTGTTTATTATATGCTATTTATTAAGAATGTGGTTCAAAAAACCCACCCAAACTAGAGAAGCACCTGATCTTCATTTAGAGTCTTACATGAAAGAATAAAATACAAAAATACAGAATAGTTCAATGAACTCATACATTAATAACAGAAACCACATGACATCATATTTTAGACAATATTCATCATAAACCTTATTTTTGAGGCATCTGTTTTTACAAGAATCAAGAAAGACAGTTCAGAAAACTGAATACAAAGTCTTCCAATTCGTAAAATATACATATCATCAATCAAAAACTAATTCTAACTGAACTTAACTCTTGAACCCGTGTAAAATAATTGCACCGGGCTCCTCTAGCACGGGTCCACAACCCACACCTCAAAAAACTCTCCCATGAATCCTCTCTTTCTTGGCCTTCACTCAACAGTGACAGCACGACTCAACTGGTATTAACGGAACTAACGGCGCTAAAGAAATTAACGGAACTAACAGAGCTATCGGAGCTAGTCTAGTCCTCCTTCTTGGAGGCTGATTTCTTAACTGTTCCACTTGTAGAGATTTTTTGATTGAGAGTTGATACCCTTTCTACATCAACAAGGAGAGTAGCCAACAAATTTTTTGTTTTTGATGCCTTTACTCTCGAGCCATTGGTCATGCCTAAGCAGTGTTTCGCTTAAGCTGACTCCTTTGTCCACCTGTTCAGTAATTCATGAAACAAGCTTAATATGTTAATATGTCAGGTACTTTATGCAAATACTTATCAATATATCGAAGATGCACATTAACAAGAAGATTTGAAGGTAAAATGATACCTGATTTTGCTGTATTCCAGTGAGTTCCTTGCAAAAATTGGTGAGGAGGGGATGATATGTGGGCCTCAAATAGGCCCGAAAACAGCCTTCAAATTGGGTTGTGGCACAACTCACAATTACACATGGAAATTCAATGATTTCTTGTGGGACCAAATTAAGTTCTTCTCGCAAGTGGCTTCAAAGTCCAAAACCACAAAATACTTGTCTTCCTCTACAGGTCATTTTGCTTCTCTAGATGATCTCTAGGTGTAATATTGAAGAATAATTGAGCAAGCTCACTGTTTTGGTCATATCTCCTTCGTTACTAGGACAAATTCAATGTACTTTATATCAAAACGACCATAGAATAAAGATATATCTAACTTTTAAAGGATCTTCCAAAATCGCAGCACATTTATAGTTATCTTCACTTTAGATGACGTAGCTGCAGAATTGACAGATTTATTTGGCAGATTTTCATTTCCTAATTCAAATTTGTTTCCTTTTATCTCCTGATTCCTCATGGATCTTCTTTTCTTAACTTCTTGGAATTCATTTGGCATCTAATTATATTCCATAAACCTTAAGAGTTTCACATTAACACACAAATTATACCAAATATGCTCTAAAAGTAATAAATCTCCAATTCAAGACAGGAATTAAGAAATTATCAAATATTGGAGAAAATCCCTAAACAATTAATAAAATACACCTAAAATGATGTCTCAAACCTTTATTATTATATCACAAATATGGAGACATCAAGACCCCCAATCCAAAGTTGTATCGTCCTGATACAATAAAGTATAAGAACATAGGGAAGTCTTTAAATACACACCTAAGTCAGTTAAGAACAATGGAATGAAGATAGAAGAATATGAATAATAATCTCAAAGAAACTACTCAGAAAATTTCACGTAATGATATTTACAAACTAAATTACTGGTGGTCCTTTGTGTGTTCTAAAAATAATGTAATGAGTAAAGAGAACCACAACCGCAAGTGTACGGTTGTCCCAAGTAATAATAGTGATAAACATGATCGTTCGCAGGGACGGTATGGTTAACTTCAATGCCTATCAAGTAATGAGTAATTGCACTTATGAAAGCAAATAAATGATTTGATAATTGTTTGTTTGGTTTTTACTAATCCTAAGTATGAAAGACTAATGTGAAAATGCAATTAAATAACTAGACGCAAGTAAATAGAAGCTAGACGCAAATACGAGCAGGCAGTACTTGAGAGACGCAAGGATTTCTCCTAACTCTATTTTATTCCATATGTTGCTTAAGGGACAAATTGGTCAATTAACATAGGTCGGGATTCGGGAAATGTTCTCGCTCACCCATTTACGCTACAATTTAGCGTCCCATGTCTACCCATTACAAATAAGATGATTTTTCATAAAATTCCACTTTGGCGGATGTTTATTCTTTCAAGTTTTTCTTTTTTTTTTCTTTTTTCTTGAAAAATTGATACAGGAGAAACCGGGTTCCCGTATTCTACTGTCTTGAGAATTTCATTTCACTTTTTTTTTCTAATCCCGGCAAAGGGTTACAATAAGTATAATCATCTGCAATTGTGCTACAACATAAACACATACATCCCTTCCCAATAAATTCCCCATAAGTGGACCCACCACCCCAAACTCAAGCTCGAGACATGTCTCAGGATCTTGATTCAAGTGCGGGTCATATGGTCATGCCTAATAATCTAAGGGATAATGGGCTTATATCGTGGTTACAAAAGAAAAGGCTAAATGCTCAAAATGGGCTAAGACGGATTTAACATTTAATTACAAGGGATAGAAGGCTAAAAAGGTCACAAATGGCTACAAAGAACTGCCCCTATCATTTTCCTAAGTACATAGCTCGTCTTTAGTTCATATCTAGGTGGGTTCTCTACTAATTAGGATTTTACGTTCTGTACACCAAACATATTCCTTAAGTACAAGCTTACTTTATTTGCATTGTTCATTAATTTTTCCTATCAATTACCTACGTTTTCATGCAATTCTATTTGTGTTTTATATCACTCCCTAAAGTCCACTATTTACTATCATAGATTTATCAAAAGTATGCTTAAAAGGGATATTTAAAATTTTCTACAGTCAAACGCAACTCCGAAATCATTTTATTGAAAGCAAATAAAACACATAACACATCAAAAACTGGGATGAGGCAACGAACCCCACCCCAAACTCAAAAATGAGTCGTGTCCCCACGACTCGAAAAAGACTCAAAGCAAATAAACTAATCTACACTAAAAAGGAAGGATTAGAAATTGTATCTCAACCAGCACGTGGCTGGTTACCGGTGTTGCGTTCTGGACCCTTATCACGCGTAAGAACATCATAAGTTGCGTTTTGAAGTGTATTCATGCCAAGTATTAAATTTCGGATAAGGTCCAGCTCTTTCGTAACGTTTCCTAAAGTGGCAATCATCTTCTCTTGATTCTCTTCCAACACCCTAATTTTGGATTCCAACTCATGATTATTATTCGCCTTCTTCTTTTGTGGAGGAGCTCTAGGAGTTCTCACAGCTCGTGTTGCTTCATCATGGATATTCTGAATTGTACTTAATGCCATGCTCACTCCAACTGTAACATCGTCAACCTCTGCGTTCCTACGCGGGATTTTTGCGTCTAGGCACAAAGTAGTGATAGTACAAGGAAACTTGAGATTTTGTTGTTACATTGGATTTTTCGCGAATTCCATGATGGTGTCATAAATAATTCGAGCAACATTCATAGGTTTCTCCTCAATAACACACTTGATAAAAATTATATGTTCCTTCTTCAATTCGGACGTGTGTTTAATTCCAAAGAATGTAGGGATTATCAAGCGAGACCAAACCTTAGCACGAGGCATTAAATTACTGTTGTAAAATTGTCCAGGATACCTTTCTCCATCCGAAATTGGGCTAGCCCCATTAATAAGCACAGTTCCCCAAAGGGATTCATAATCGAAAGAAGGATCATTAAGGGATTCTTGGAACGGACATAATCCAGTAAAGTTGGGTAATTTCAATGATTTTCGAATAAGTTCAATAGAAAAAGGAACTACCTTTTTGCGAATTTCAATTGACTCACGGGAAATGGCTAAACCTTCGTAAAATTCTCGCACCAAGGTAGGAATAAACTCAAGCTTCCTTTCTCTCAATTCTTTCCAACCAAACTTGTCACAAGCAACAGCATAATCTTTATAAGCACTACTCATAATAACCTTAGGAAGGTCCATCTCCTCACAAAACTTCAAAAATTAAATTCTATCACGAACCTGATCATTCCAAGAAGTGTAAACCTTCTTTGGCTTATGGGCACACATCTTTCTACGTGGAAGTTTCTATTGAACGGGTACTTCTGGAACTTATTGTTCGCTCTCATCCTCAATTTCTTTCCCAATCTCATCTTCACTTTCTTCCTCACTTCCTAATTCATCAATTAATCTTCTCTTCTTTGGATTAGTCTGACCTGTGATTTCTTTTCTGTTGGGAGCAAAGTTACCCTCTTCAGTCTTGCGTTTTGGACGCGAATCAGGAATCTCAATAGCTTGTTCTTGAGTACCACCAATGGTGGTTCTTCTTCTAGGAGCAATTCTTTGAAAATCACCGATTCTGTTAGTCATCTCTTTCCACCCCAAACTCAAAACTTCAAATAGTGAGAAGCTAGAGAAAATCTTAGAACTTTGATGTTTTGAGGTTTAGGAATTTAAGACTAAGGTGGAATATGAGATGGGTAAGAGTTAATTGATGTGGGAGAAGCAAGAATTTGGTTTAATTTAAGAATTGGGTGAAGAACAGTCTTGGTGAAAAACTAAGGATTTGATGATATTTTGGAGAGGAGGTGAGTTGATTTTATGTTAATGTGATGAAAGAGGGTAGGATTTGATGGTTTTTTTAGGTACTGATGATGATTTTCGGAGATGGGAAGGTTATGTAAGCGTTTTTGGTAAAAACTTGCAGAAGAGGCTAAGAAAAATTAGGTCAAAAAGGCAAAACCGCCTCATCACAGAAGAAACTGGGTTCCCAGTTTGTGAAAACCGGGTTCCCGGTTTCGCATCGCTGTGTCGGCGCGAAAAAAAAATTACTTAATTAATTAATTTTTTTTTACCTCTGACGCAATAAATGGCTAGACCCCAAAACGCTGGGTCAGAACATTCGACAATTTCCAGCTCACGAAACCGGGTACCCGGTTTGTGCAAAACCAGGGCCCTGGTTTGCGTCGATGGCGCGGGTGGAGACGCAACCCCGAGACTCAGCAAAGGGCGGTCCCCAAAACGCTGCGTCAGAACTTTCGACATTTTCCTGCTCCCAAAGCCGGGTACCTGGTTTTTGCAAAACCAGGGCCTCGGTTCGTGTCGACTCGCGAATCCAAACGCAGCCTTGTTGCGTGCTCATGGGCGGGTTACAGCGTCGCAACCGGGTTCCCGGTTTTGCCCCTGGAAACCACCCATTCTTCTATTTTTGCCCTTTCGACCCCAAACACATGACCTTTTTAACCCTGAAATCATCAAAAACAACTACCCTTCCTCATTTCTTACTAATAAACACTAAATTTATTAAAATCAAAATAATTTAAACTACGGAAATTAAAAACTCAAACTAATATACAATGAATTTTCTTTTGTTTAACGTCGTTAAGCTCGACGGGTTACCCCACGCTTCTAAGGAGCTTCGAGGAGATACATGACCTCCCCGAGATGTGGATCTTCCAAGCGGTTGGTATCTTCATCTCCATGGTATATCTTTAAACGATGACCGTTCACCATGAAGGTGCGGTTCTCGAGTGGATGTTCTATTTCTATCGCCCCATGAGGTGTAACTTTGGTCACAATGTATGGACCCGACCACATAGACCTTAACTTACCCGGATAATTGATAAACTTTGAGTTATACTTTAATACTTTCTGACCCACTTCAAAGTTCTTCACACGAATCCGATTGTCATGACATTTCTTAGTGTTTTCTTTGTAGAGTTTAGCATTTTCATAGGCATTCAATCGGAATCCATCAAGTTCGTTAAGCTTCATCATACGATTCTTTCCGGCTTAGGTAGGATCTAAGTTCAATTGCGCAATTGCCCAATAGGCACCCATTTCAAGCTCAAGAGGTAAGTGACAAGCCTTACCATACACCATACGATACAGAGACGCACTAACTGGAATTTTGAACGTAGTAAGATAGGCCCACAACGCGTCATCTAACTTCATTGACCAATCTTTTCTTGTAGGACCAACAGTCTTCTCTAGGATTGACTTTACTTCACGATTCGAAACTTCAGCTTGACCATTGGATTGTGGATGATATGCAGTAGATACTCGGTGTCTCACCCCATACTTCTCTAGAACATTTTTCAAATACTTATTAACGAAATGAGATCCTCCATCGCTAATAATTACTCTAGATGTACCATGTCTAGTGAAGATGTGTGATTTCAAGAACTTAATCACCACTCGTGAATCATTAGTTGGTAGAGCCACAGCTTCTACCCATTTAGACACGTAATCAACAGCTAATAAGATGTAGAGGTTACCATTTGAAGGAACGAACAGACCCATAAAATCTATACCCCAAACATCGAATATGTCAATTTCTAACACATTATTACATGGCATTTCATCCCTCCTGGATATATTTTCGGTGAACTGTCATCTCTCGCATTTCTTCACATAATTATGACAATCTTTTACAAGTGTAGGACAGTAAAAACCGGATTGGAATACCTTAGCAGCAGTTCTATCCCCCTTGAAGTGTCCTCCGTAGAGTGAATCATGGCACCCAGCTATAATCGCATCTGTTTCTTCCTTGGCTACACATTTCTTACCATTTGGTCAGCACATACTTTGTAGAGGAAAGGATCCTCCCAAAAGAATTTTCTAGCACGATGAGCTAACCTCTTTCTGTCTTGATAAGTGGATCCTTCGGGAAAAGAACCACTTACAATTAAATTTGCAATATCTGCATACCAAGGAGATTCGTAATCACGAACAGCAAATAAACTTTTGTCAGGAAATTCTTCTCTAACTACTTCCGTTCCATCATTTGTTTCTGAACCTTCAAGACGAGATAGATGATCTGTAACCTGATTCTCACAACCCTTTCTATCCTTAATCTCTAAATTGAATTCTTGAAGCAATAAAACCCATCTGATTAACCTCGGTTTAGCATCTTTCTTTTCCATAAGATATCTGATCGCTAAATGATCTGTAAAAACAATAACTTTCGCTCCAAGAAGATAAGAGCGAAACTTATCGAATGAATACACAACTGCTAGCAATTCTTTCTCTGTAACTGTATAATTAACTTGAGCACCATTGAAAGTCTTACTAGCATAATAAATCGAATGAAATATCTTATCTTTTCTTTGCCCCAACACAGCTCCCATACACAAATCACTAGCGTCACACATAACTTCAAAAGGCAAACTCCAATCTGGAGGTAATACTATTGGAGCAGAAATAAGCTTTTCTTTGATTGCTTGGAAAGCCGCTAAGCAAGCTTCATCAAAAAGGAATTTGGAGTCCTTCTCAAGTAAGTTACATAGCGGTTTAGCAATCTTAGAAAAGTCTTTAATGAAACGCCTATGAAAGCCAACATGGCCAAGAAAACTTCTTACCCCTTAAATAGAAATAGGAAGGGGAAGAGTTTTAATCACCTAGATCTTCGCTCTATCAACCTCTAACCCAGCACTTGAAACCTTGTGACCCAGAACTATACCTTCACGAACCATGAAATGACACTTCTCCCAGTTTAAGACTAAATCTGTTTCCTTGCATCTGATTAACACTTTCTACAAGTTATGTAAACATTTATCAAAATCATCACCAAACACGGAGAAATCATCCATAAAAACTTCAAGAAGATTATCAATCATATCCCAGAAGATATCCATCATACATCTCTGAAAGGTAGCAGGTGCATTACACAACCCAAATGGCATTCTGCGATATGCAAAAGTACCAAAGGGACATGTAAATGTTGTTTTATGTTGATCTTCTGGAGCCACATAGATCTAATTATACACAGAATAGCCATCTAAGAAACAATAGTACTCTCTACCAGCCAATTTATCTAACATCTGATCAATGAAGGGCAGGGGGAAGTGATCTTTTCTGGTGGCCTTGTTCAATTTCCGGTAATCCATACAAACTCTCCATCCAACAACCGTTCTTGAAGGAATGGCTTCATTCTGAGCGTTTAAAACAGTTGTAATTCCTCCTTTCTTTGGCACGCATTGAACAGGACTCACCCATTCACTACTCGAGATGGGATAGATAATCCCCGCGTCTAACAGCTTGATAACTTCCTTCTTCACTACCTCTTTCCTAGCAGGCATTAATCTCCTTTGACCTTCAATTGAGCGTGCGTTATCATCTTCAAGTATGATTTTGTGTTGACAATAGGAGGGACTAATGTCTTTGATGTCAGCAATTGTCCATCCTATCGCCTCTTTGTTGTCTCTTAACACACGCAACAGTTTGTCTTCTTGAGGACCTGTTAAATTTTCTGAAACAATAACAGGTAGAGTTTCATTAGTACCTAAATACGCATACCTCAAGTGTGCTGGTAATGGCTTTTCTTCCAACTGCTGAGGAGATTCGATTGAAGGCTTCTTTTTAGGAACAATCTCCCCCGGTTCTCTCATAGGTTCATAGGCAGTTCGCCTATACTTAGGATTCTCAAAATTAAGAGTTGCCACTGTTTCGGCAAGCTCTTCCATGAACTCAGGTACATCAATAGTTAAAGCTGCCTGCAATATATGATAATAAGTAAATTCATTATATACCTCTTGTGTGGCATGCTCAACTAAATCCATTCGAAAGCAATCTTCTTGAGAATCTGGAAACTTCATAGCTCGGAACACATTAAATTTGACCTCCTCGTCTTGGATTCTCATCGTCAATTCGCCGTTTTCTACATCAATCAAGGTACGCCCCGTGGGTAGGAATGGCCTTCCCAAGATAATGGGGAAATTCCTATCCGCGTCGTATTCAAGAATAAAAAAATCAACGGGAAATAATAAAGTACCTGCCTTAACGAGGACATCTTCAATTCGACCTTCCGGATGTGCAAGAGAGCGATCCGCCATTTGCAAGACCATAGAGGTAGGTCTGGCTTCTCCAATTTTCAGTTTATCAAAGATCGATTTGGGCATAAGATTGATGCTTGCACCCAAATCACATAGTACCTTACCTTTCCATTCCTCTCCAATTGATATCGGAATCGTGAAACTCCCAGGATCAAGTAACTTTGGAGGTAATTTGCTTTGACAGATAGCACTACATTATTCAGGAAGACCAACCATCTCATTATCACAGTATGGCCTTTTGTTGGTGAGGGCCCTTTTTAAGAACATTTCATATTTGGGAACATCCCTAATAGCTTGTAAAAATGGAATATTAATATTGAGGTCACTCACCTTGTTCAAGAATCTTTGATAATCGGCTATATCATCCTTTTTCTGAACTCGAGATGGAAATGGTGGAGGAGGGCGATTGATTACAACATCATCTTTCTTTTTTGGAATCTCAATCGGCCTCTCTATTTCCTCAATCTCAACATCTTTCTCTTTCTCAACCACATCCTTTTCTTTTCTTGGAACTTCTTTCTCTTTCATAACTGGAAAAGGAGGTGGAGGGAGGTCCTTACCACTTCTAAGAGTAACAGCTTTGCATTCTTCATGTTATCTCGGATTTTCCGTGTCACTAGGGAGTTGCCCTTGTGGACGCTGATTAAGTTTTTTTGAGATTTGAGCAAGCTGGTTCTCTAATAGTTTAATTTGTGCGTCAGACGCTTGTTGATTCCAAATAGCTTGCGTCTGGAGAGCAATTAAGTTTTCAACGGTTTTCTGAAGGTTATTCGCACCTTCTTGTGCTGGAGCGGGTAAGGCTTTTTGGTTCATGGTTTTGTTATAACTTTCTTGGGGAGCTTGTCTCTGAACATAGTTTCCTTGATTTTGTCCCCCTTGATAATTATTATTTGGTCTTGGATTGAAGTTGTTACCTTAGGGACGCGGCTGATATGCGTATGTAGGATTGGCTGCCCCATTAGGATTTGAATATTGAAACCCAGGATGGTTTCTGTTAGGCTGATATCCATTACCACTTATAGTTTCCTCTATTGGAGACAAACATCACGGACTCTTGATTATTCTGACAGTTCTCCCAATCGAGATCATTTACACCACAATACTCACATACATACACTTCTTGTGCAACCTTTACCTCAACTCTTTTATTCGAAAAACCTTCTTTCACGGCTAATGTAAGTTGTCTCAACTGTTGTTCTAATGTGGTATGAATCTTGTTCTCTAGGGAGTTGAACTTCTCTTCGATGTTGACATTATTAACTCCTCTTTTAACTGGTTTTCTTACGGTATTCTATCCTACTTCATTATCAACTGTTCTATCTAAAATAATTCTTGCATACGCAGGTTGAACTCGTAAAAACGCACCACCACATAACAAATCTAAATCTTTTCGTGAACTCCCCTCATGACCGTTATAGAAAAAATTCAATTGTTGTTGTTCTGAAAGGTCATGATTGGGGACTCTTCGTAAACATTTCTGAAATCTCGACCAACTTCTACCCAATGCTTCATCATATTCTTGTCGGAAATGTGTTAACTCTAGTTGAGCATCTAACCTCATGTTGGACGGATAATATCTATCGAAAAACGCAGCCTGTAACTGTTCCTAATTCGTAATCTTCCCTGGTTCTTGCGAATCATGCCAGTCACTCGCTCCATCTATTAAAAAAAATCTGAATATAGCAAAATACATTTGCTCCCTTGTTACTCCTTGCGTAATGTACGAATCGCAGATTTGCATAAATTTTTGTACTGCGCAAAGTGGATCTTCTCCGGGCTTGCCATGAAAGTTTCCGATATTCTGATATTGAGCTAGCATACCCGAATCTGAACGGAATATCGGAACATTAATATTAGCTGGGCCAATCCCGAGAGGGGGGGCAAGGAATGGTTCTTGAGCTGGACTGGTGAGAAACCATGGGTCGACTATTTGAACTTGAACTGGAGGATTAGGAATGACAGGTGGAACCGGAAGATTAGGAATTCCTGGAGGCACTAGTGGCTGACCATTTGCGTTTAGCTGAACCACTGGGTTCTCTTGGTTATGAAGGTTAATATTCTCCATTCTGTTCGCTAATTCTTTTACTTCTCTAGCTTCTTGTTCTTTCCTTCACTTGTTAGCAAGTCTGATTAATGATTCTGGATTATTAAGGATCGGAGGTGATGGCTCAAGATCCTTAAAGTGTCTCCTTCGCATACACCAAACCAAAAAACCTGAAAAAGATGAACAAACAAAAAGCGTAAAACTGATAAAAATAAAAATAAATGCAACTAGTCACTAAAGGATAAACACCGTGGTCACACGCTACCGTCCCCGGCAGCGGCGCCAAAAACTTGGTGGTCCTTTGTGTGTTCTAAAAATAATGTAATGAGTAAAGAGAACCACAACCGCAAGTGTACGGTTGTCCTAAGTAATAATAGTGATAAACAGGATCGTTCACAGGGACGGTATGGTTGACTTCAATGCCTATCAAGTAATGAGTAATTGCACTTATGAAAGCAAATAAATGATTTGATAATTGTTTGTTTGGTTTTTACTAATCCTAAGTATGAAAGACTAATGTGAAAATGCAATTAAATAACTAGACGCAAGTTAATAGAAGCTAGACGCAAATACGAGCAGGCAGTACTTGAGAGACGCAAGGATTTCTCCTAACTCTATTTTATTCCATATGTTGCTTAAGGGACAAAATGGTCAATTAACATAGGTCGGGATTCGGGAATCTTCATACCCCGTCAGGGTGGACTACGAAGCTATTCTAGGGTGTCACAAACCTCGTCAGGGTGATTATGATCCACCTTCGAATGATTAAGCTAAAAATACCCAATAGGCCATAAGGTTAATTACGCTCGTCAGAGTCAAATAATTCCTACCATATATTCTGTAATTAATTCTGTATCTAAACCCCCCCGTCAAGATGATCCACACGCCTCTATGTGGAATAGCTTAGATACTAATACCTGTTATTAATTAGATACTTTAAGAACAGTAAATAATCACAAATTACAGAAACATGTAAAAGACCCAATTTGAATTAAATTACTGAAATCCCAAATCCAATCATGTGAATAGAACAAAGTAGGGATTAACACATTATGCGTTCCCAAGTACTAAATGGATTTAGCTCATAATTAAAGAGAAGACAAAAACTAAATTAAAAGAAGAATTCATATTGTTCATAGAAAGAAAATACAAAGAAACCTAATTTCGGATTAGGATTGGATGAGAATCAGAGATATAGACAGTCTCCAGCTCCGTAGCTTCTTCCTTCTTCCTTGCCTTGACTTCTCTCTGATGTTCTGACTTATGAAAATTGAATTGTGTGTAAAACTGAAGTCAAAAGCTCATTTTATAAGCTCAAATTCGGAATAGGCTTTTAATTTAAGATTAAGGGCCCGTTTGGAAATGCTTATTTTAGAGTAAAAAAGCGCTTTTAGAATAAAATTCAAAATTTTAAAAAATTATTAAAAATAATTTTGAAATCTAAAATTATTTTAAGTGCTTTTTTTAAGAAGCACCTATTTGGTGCTTCTCAAAAAAGTGCTTTTCAAAGTCAAAAAAACTGTTAAAATACTAAAAGCACTTTTAAGTTCTTCTCCGAAAAAGCACTTCCAAACGGGCACTAAGTGAATAATAAAAAGTCCAAGTCCACTAATCAAGCCCAAATCCCGTAACTGCTGCACCACCTCCACTAAATCAGCTCTAGCCGATTCGTTACAACTCCGATTGACCTCAAACCACTTGCCAAATTTCCGTAACTCGATAAGGAACATAATCTCTTCAGAGGTCAGCGGCTAAATCAACTCGTAAGTGTCTCGAAATCAGAAATCTTTGACAGTTTTCCAGATTTGCAGCTCCAAAATATCAACTCTTTTCGGGTTTTAACTTCAAGCTTTGACTCCATATCACGATCTTTGACTTTATTCTCGTGTTACTCTCCTAGCTAATATTCAAAACCTACAAACTTTTCACTAAAATACACAAGATTACGCGCAAAAGTTTAATAAATTAAAAATACTAGAAATAAAAGAGGAAATTCGGATTATTGCATATTTAGCCCAAAAGTCTATCAAATTAATCAAATAAACACCAAAAATGATGTCTCCCAAGGGTATAAAATAAGAACAATTAGGGAGACATCAATTACCTATACACTTGTCATACAAACAATCAACACGGTTCAAATTCAAGATCGAAATAGCTTTCTAATGCACGAAGAAGAGGTTCTTCACTTAGTTTAACATGGAATCTATATGATGTCTCCCTATTTGTTCTAATCCTTAGCCCCTTGGAGACATCCTTTTAGGTGAATAAATGACTTATTTGATAGACTTTTAGGCTTAATTGATCATATTGCACTTCCTCCCCTTGGAAATTAACTATTTGCAGAATTTGAGCTTTTGTGCGTAAATTTGACTATTTTTAATGCAAAGTTAATTGGTTCTTGAATTTCATGAAAGACCAATCCAAGGAGAAGAAGTGAAAATAAAGTCTTAGTGTATTTTAGAGTGTTAGGAAATGATTTTGAGTCGAGTTTCTATTTTTAAAGTACACTTTCCTATTTCGTTTTCTTGATTTATTGATTTATTCTTTTTAAGCATATGCGGTTTAATTATGGGGTTATTGTTGAAAACATCCTCATTAAACTCTCTAATTGTTTTTTTGTGCCTTCAATAATCTTATTTATAAAAAAAAGCCTAATGAAGTAATTATTTATAGAAAACATCCCCTTTATATTTTCTATACCTTTACTACCCTTATTATTAAATATATTATTTTATTTTAATACAATATTAATTTATAAATATTAAACAAATAATAGGGTACTTCTTTTTCCTCCACCACCACCACCACCACCACAACCACCATGTATGTAACCACTACTACATCCACCACAACCATCACCACCTCCACCACAACCACCACCACCACCACCACCACCTACTACTACTAATTCCATCGCACGCGCGCGTCCGTGAATTTTTTTTTAAAATCGTCATAACTAATTCAAAAAAAATCAGAAAATTAAAAAAAAATTGTATTTTTGAATAAAGCAAATTAACATTTACGTCTATGAATTTTTTTGATTTTTTTTGAATTTTTTGATTTTTTTGAATTTTTTTGATTTTTTTTTCGCAGACACGGATTTTCTTGTTTTAAACATGGAATTCCATGTTTTAAACATGAAATTCCATGTTTTAAACCGTGAAATAAACATGAAATTCCATGTTTAAAACATGTAATTTCGTGTCTGCGAAAAAAAAAATTAAAAAAAATCAAAAAAATCAAAAAATTCAGAAAATTTCGAAAAAAATCATAGACGTAAATATCAATCAACAATTAGTTATGACGATTTTTTTGATTTTTTTTGAATTAGTTATGACGATTTTAAAAAAATTTCACGGACGCGCGCGTGTGATTATTAGTTTTTTTTCTTAATTTTTAATTGTTAATTATAAGGGTAATTTTGGGATGGGGCTGTTTTCAATAAATATTTTTTCCTAGGCACCTTTTTCTAAATAAGTTTTTTAATAGGCATCAATCAACAATTGGCTCTTTAATTATTTATTTAATGTGAAGCTTTAAAAGATAAATGGTAATTACTTAGAGACCAAGTCAAGATAAAGATTGAAGGAAAGAAGATTTACATAGAAACAAGAAGATTTAGGAAAGATATATTCAAAGAAGGAAAAGATAAAGCTGCCTTTTGAAATCTGAAATTCCAGCCACGTTTTAAAGATTAAATCATAATTAAAGATTGGCATGGATTCAGGACGAGTGGTCTGCACCAATAGAAATCTCTTTCCAAGACAAGCAGTTTCATATATTGGAACTTCTCAAACGGATAAGTATTGAAAAATATATGACCAAATCAAATCAGCAGAAGAATCTTACATTTCCTAGAATTTAGAGCTACGAATTTAAGAGTCCTTGACTTGTCTTCCACTCCAAGAAATTCGACCTAGGGTCCTCCAACACCTATAAATACACCTCTTAGACCTCATAATTCAGCACCTCTCACAATTCATTCAATTCTTAACATCCTTAGAGAGAGCGTCAAGAGGCGGAAGCAAGAGCAGAAGCTGGAGAATCCTTTTCCTCCAACAACAGTTCAAGCCAATTCCTCTATCTAGGTTCTTATTTTATTTCTGTTATTAGGAACATGTATATTATTAATTTCTTTTTAGTTTTTACTTTCAATATGAGCTAAACCTTAATTACTTGAGAATCGTAATGGGATGAACCCTAATTTGTTTAATTCATGTATTTCAATTTGGGATTAGTTTCTAGTTTAATTTGAATTAGGTATTTCATATTGTTTCTTATTTTATATTAATTTCACTATCAATGAATTAGCTAATCGGAGATAGGTCATAGTAATTAAGCTATTCACTTTGGTGGGGAAGTGATCGCCTTGACGGGGGGTTTAATTATAGAACTAGATAATAAACGTAAGGTAGAAATTATTGATCCTGACGGACTTAGTTAACCTTATAGCCAATTGGGTAAAATAGAATTCATTCGAAGGTGGATTATAATCGCCCTGACGGGGTTTGTAACACCTGAGAATAGCTCCTAGGTCCACCCTGACGGGGGCTAGGAGATTATAGAGACCCGACTAATATAGAAATATCAGTTCTGCCCTTAACGAAAGCATTAGTTAGGTAAGTTTAGGTGATTCCCTAGCGAGACTCAAGTATAGTTCATATCTGCGTCTTAGTCCTTTAGTATTTATTTTCAGTAATTTATTTTCTTGCATTCTTAGGATTAATATAAAAAACCAAACAAATATATTTTATCTTTTACTTTTCTGTATTTGCAATTACTACTATTTATCTATTGAACACTTGGGTTATACCAGTCCAATCCCTGAGAACGAAACCCGACTTGTCGGAGTATTACTTAGACAACCGTACACTTGCGGTATTGTGGTTCCTTTTATTTTCGCATTAATTTTATAACACACAAGGACCCACCACTATAGATTGTTCATCGAGCCTAACTAGTATCCAATGATCCATCTAACTACTCTATAATGGTTCAATTATTTCTAGATTACATAGCAAAGCATCATAAGGTCTTTAAGGTTGTAATGTTGGCTTGGGGACGGTATGATAGTATATTTGGACAATTTAGAGTGAGCTTTTGGCACTCTCCACACACGAATCGCCCTAGAGCTTGAGTTACTCTCATAAAATGTTCTCACTCAAACATACGTCTACTGCATTGCTTTGTAATCTCTTCTTTACTATTAATGTGTGTTTCCTGTTCATACTCAAAGTATCTAAAATAATCAGCTCATAAACATATTATTTTCTATCATTAACTCACTAAGTTTATTCTTTTAAGCAATTTAATACAATATACATCTAATCCCTTCTATCAAAAAAATTTAATTTCTACTAAAAAACAATAAATCACACCAACTCAAAAATGAGTCGTGACCCCACGACATGAAAAGACTTGAAAAAGAAATTATAATTTAAAAAAAATATTACAAGTATAGAAAAATGGTAGGGAAAGAAAACATACTCTTCGAGTCTATTCCCTCGCACGATCAATACCCAGAATAGGGTGCAGTAATTTTCTTGTATGTAACTTTCTAGTATCACCACTTCGCATTCCCTTACCTCATCTTGTGTTCCATCCCAATCAACCATACAGCTCTAGAAATACCTTGTTCTCACTTTCTTTAATTTTCTTCTTGCTTCTACCAATACCTTGCTTTGATTCTTCTTTATCTCTCTAAAAGGGTAATCATGTATGCTTGCAACCGCAAGAACTACAGACATTATATGGGTATGATAAAATATTGCATGGTTGAGAAATGTTTGAGAAAAGTTAGAAAAGGGTTTTGGCAAATTATGGATCTTGATTCTGGAATTCTAGGTGTTTTGGAATGATTTAGGTGTTCGATTTTTATTTATAAGGATGTATGGAAGGATTTGGATATGAATTTATGGTGATATGGTAGTGTTTTAATGTGAGGTGAAAGTTTGGTGCTTTATTGGAGTTTGGGAAGCTTTGGGAAGAAAGAGGTATAAGGTTTAAGAATTTCGTAGTGTATATAAGCTAAACTCTTTTATTCTTCCTCTAGCGGCGTCATGCGGTGCACCGCCATAAGGGTGTGGTATACCGCAACTTTGTACTGTTTTCCCCCATGTCACGGTCTTGCACATTGGTCGACACCGTTTGTCTTATATGGTCTCGGTTTCGAACCTAATTTCACAACAGTGGTGACGGTTTTCTCATGGTGCGGGGCACCGCGGGTAGCGTGTAGTGTACCGCACGGACTCACTGGATGACACTGTCGCACGATTTTGCACAATCAACGACACGGATTTTTCCTCCTTGCCTCGCACGTGTACCTGATTTACGAATCGTCGTGACCCTTTTTGTGAGGTGTGGTGCACCGCGTGAAGGGTGTGGTGTACCGCATGACACTGCTGGATTTTGATTTTTTATTTTATCTTGAAACCAAGTGTTCTATACTCTATTAGATAGATCTCAAAACAATATGCAATTTATACTTGAGAAAAAGTGAATTCTGATACCCGAGCGTAAAGTTATGCCAGTTCGAAGTTTTGGTCAATTTTTATTGCTGCTAGGTGTGGTGTACCGCGAAACTCTTCTGTCCAATCCTTTTCAACTTCGAAAAATCTTCAATTTTCACCGTAAACTCGAACATTTGTATACCTACACATCAAAAGCACTAATACCTTCCTCATTACTGCAATATACACTTAAAAACACATAAACTAACTAATCTAAAAAATATATAAAACATAAAAGATTGTAGGATGTCTCCCAGAATGCACTTTTGTTTAACGTCTTTCAAAGTTAGACGTGTTACCTCGATTATCTCTTGATTATATAACCTCCCCAACAGAGAGTGAGGCTGTGCACATCTACCAATCTGAGCTTGCAACTCTCTTTATCTTTTATTTCAATCACTGCTGCTGAAGCAACTCGAGTGATAAAGTATGGACCTATCCAAGAATTTTTTTGCTTAGGGTTGGAAGACTTCCACGCGACCTCGTCTTCAACCCCAAACTCATCTTTTTCTTTCTTTCTCACAGTATCTTGGGGGCTTATAGCTTCTGCTTTCTTGTTCACAACTATTATTGGCGCAAGTTCTCGTGACATCTTTTTCTTCTTCTTTTGGCTTCTCAATCTCATCCTGCTCAACCTCTTCAACACAATCTTCAACAATTATCTCATCTAAGTTCATCTCCTTTACGTTTAACTTGGTCGGTTTGACTTTTTCAGAACTTCCACTTCACTAGATGTAGATGGAGGTGATTAGCTTGTCTTTTTAGCTTGAAGACTAAATATCTTAACCTTGTCGTCAACGTAATAGACCTTCTTCATGCTATCATTTGTATTTTGGGTTAATTGCAAGAGTTGACTTTGCATCGGTTCTATGACTATTTATTTTGCTCTAAAAGTTGATTATGTCATTGTAGACCATGATTCTGTTGTTGCATGTCTTGCACTACTAATGCATTGGAATCGATCTTTGCCTCAATTCAGGTCCTATGTCCTTTGAGAATTTTATGAGTTGACTAAGATTGTCACTTATCTTGTGGATATGATGGAAGTGCCATTGGGGCTTGACTCTCGTTGTACGCATTATGGCTTGGTGATTGATTATCTTGATTTTCATAGGCTTGTTCACGCAAATATAGTTGTTGAGGTAGTGCTTGATAAATAGTCTCTTGTGGTCGAGATTAATATGAATCGTTTTGAATAGTGACCCTACTTGGAATTGATAGTTGGATTTGATTACCTTGGTGATAATTCTGAAAAATTTCTTGATTTCCTATGGAATATCCATGGGTTACAATCACGACCTTCACCTTGGAACTCCTATCTTGGATGCTTTTCTCAACGACCATAGCGAGTTGCTGTATTTGATCTTGCAAGCTAGAAAACCTCGCCTCTGTATCAATATTAGTTGTGGGAGCTTGTGATTCTGTCCAACTCATATTTGTCTCGATAATTCTCTCCATACCACTCTTTGCTTCTTTTGGATCCATTGAGACAAAACCACCACGACGCAGATTATCTGTTCTCAGCCTTGAGTTTGCATTGAGTCTGTTATAGAAAATGGCCAATTGTAGTTCTGGCGTGTATCCGTGTAGTGGATATCTTGCCAACTTCTTTTGAAATATCGTCCATGCTTCACCAACGGTCTCCCCAGCTTCTTGTAAGAAATTCATAAGCTCCAATTGATCCTTTACTCGCATAATTCTAGGATAAAATCGATCAATGAATCTTGCTTGAAGCTTGTCCCAATTTGATATTAGCTCCGGAGGTTGATCATCTAATCAATCGCTCGCTCTTTCGGTCAAGAAGAATTTAAACATGAAATAAATCATATGTTCTCGCGTGACACCTTCGGTAACGTAGGGATCACATATTTGAATGAATTTCTGAACAGAACGGATCGGGATTTGATGTGTAGCACCACTATGATTCCCATAGCTCGCGAATTAATTAAGCATGCCCTGATCGGGCTTGAACCGAACGGCTTGAATAGCTGGAGGGCGAATCCCTATAGGTTTCACTCGGAATGGGCCAGGAAGGCTTAGCTTTAACCGTTGATTCGCCATCTAAAAATCTGAAAAAACTAAAAACAAAAGAAATGTTTAAAACTGAAAACAAATAAAAACTTCTACACTAAATAAACACTAATAAACTAACTTAATGATAAGTCCCCGACAATGGCCCCAAAAACTTGGTGGGGGCAAAGATGTGATAAATAAACATATAAATAAGATTATAATAAAGGACACACACCCTTAACTACCACGAGAAACTCACTAAAAGTATCACAGATCATTTGCAAGTTTAGTTAGTAAGTAAAGTTCGTTCGCAGGGATTTGATCTGTTCGATCTACTTGTATTTGCTAAGCGTAGATGAATTTAGATGTTTATATTAAAACAGAATAAGATGAATAGTTATCTAACGCTAATAAATAGATAATGCAAATAAATAAATATGAATGTAAGTTAGATAAATATGAGTTACTAGTATGAGCCTATTACTAAGTTATTATTCTAACCTTAAGAGTGAATTGAACATTATATATGTAACCGGGGTTCTAAATTCTTCCTAAACCCCGCCAGGGTGGAATTAGGAGCAACCTCTCCACTACCAGGGGACTTGGGTACGGGGATCCTGCGCAATGATCGGTGGTTAAATCAAACCTTAATGACTATCTAGCTAGGCAAGCCGTCAGGATCACTACCACACACTAGGCAATTATGTGGTGTTGTCAATAATTGAATCACCCTTCCAAGTGTCAACTCAATTACTAAGGATAGTCCTAAGATTGACTAAATTTAGGGTTGGAAATAATTCAAGCACATAACACAGATATACGCCAAGCTCAAATCAATTAAAATAACAAATAGTATTCTTATGATTTAGATAAAATAATAACCCAAATAATTCATAATAAGACTTACAGAATAAAAGTTTAGAAATATAGCTAAGCCAAAAATCTATAGCTAATTACCCTAAATATAGAGAATGAGAGATGTAGAAGAGGAGTTTGTCACTCTCCTTCTTCTTGACTTCCTCTACAAGTCAGATCGCTTCTCTTGATGATATCTAAGTGTAATATTGAAGAATAATTGAGCAAAGACATGTTTGAAATGATAAGAGGGTGTATTTATTGGTGTTTCCTAACCTTGGGTCAGAATATTAGAGTGGAAGGCAAGTAATTGGAGTCCAAATCCAATTCAAATTCGTTTCCTAAAATATAGGTCCAGATAATCACTACTCACTGTTTTGGTCATATCTCCTTTGTTACTAGGCCAAGTTCAGCGTACTTTATACCAAAATGACCGCAGCGAAAAGGTCTATGTAATTCATTATAGGATCTTCTAAATAGAAGCATATTAGTAGTTATCTTCGTTTTAGTGGACGTATCTGTAGAATTGGCAAATTAATTTGGCAGCTTTTCCTTTCCTAATTCAACTTTTTTCCTTATTATCTCCTAATTTCTCATGGATCTTCTTTTCTTAACTCCTTGGAATTTATTTGGAATCTAATTATATTCCATAAACCTTAAGATTTCGCATTAATACACAAATTATACCAAATATTCTCTAAAAGTAATAAATCTCCAAATCAAGACACGAATTAAGAAATTATCTAATAGTGGGGGAAAATCCTAAACAATTAATTAAATACACCTAAAATGATGTCTCAAACCTAGATAAATATATCATAAATATGGAGACATCACTTATATGTTTGTACATAATTGTTGTGTAACTATGAAGTTTTGAGTTCAAACCCAAATAACCACTTATTTATTAAGTTATTCATTTTATTCTTTAAATTACATGATTCAATTTTTCATTCAATTTCAAATGTTTTTTAACCAAGTGAATATATTACGTTAGTATTTAGATAAACACACTTAACCAGTAAGCGTGATGTTTTTAACTTTCAAATTTTGTGTAAACCAAGTAAAAGAACTTACATAATATACTTACAAACACTATTTGATTCTTTGAGTTGAGTCTATTTATGGCCATGTACAACCCCTGGTATTTCATGAGTAACCGTCAAAGAATTTATTCTTTAAAAATCTTGTAGGCGGCCTAACCCATGTTATTCATATAGCTGGACTCTTTTTTAGAGTATTAGGCATTACTTTATATTATGTTATCAAAGATACAAGAACCACTAAAATCATAAAATATCATTCACTTTACATGTAGCACTGTCTACTTGTCCTTGGAATGGTTTGGGAGGTCTCTTCACATCGTGTAGCATCAAGCTGTAGTTTCATTATTCAGTTTTCCCTTTGAACCTAGATTGTTGGATATCCACTCTTCTATGTAGGTTTCCCATCATGGAAACTCAGTCTTCATAGGCTTTAGACCCATTACCCTTGAAAAAATAATACCTGATCTCGTTGTAGACCTTTGGTCAGCGGATCTGATGTGTTATACTTTGATCAAATGTAATTGATTGTGATAACCCTGTTTGATAGAAATTGTCTGATGGTATTGTTTCTATTATGTATGTGTCAAGACTTACTATTATACATCTTGTTTATTTCTGTATCAATGGCACTCTAACTATAGTAGTGTATGCATATTACTGGCACATAATTTGTCCAATTAGAAATATTTTGTAATAATTTTCAAAGCCACTCGACTTCCTCGGTAGCTTTATCTAAAGCTATAAATTCAGGTTTTCATGCTGGATCTGGCTATGCACATTTTCTTTGTGTATTTTCAAGATATTCTTTCCCTTCCTAACATGTAGTCAAAGCCACTTGTGGATTTTGAGTATGTGGAGTCTAATATCCAATTTGCATCGATGTATCCTTCTAGTATAACTGGATATATTGTGTATAGTATCCCTTCATTCATAGTGTATCTAAGATACCTAAAATCTTACAATCAAAATCCATTGGTTCTTACCCAGATTATTTGTAAACCTACTTAGCTTGCTTATCGCATGATCAATATCTAGCCTAGTGTTTATTTAGGTACATGAGACTCCTTATAATAAGAGCATATTCTAACTGGTTTATCGTATCACCAAGTATTCTTATCAAGATGTAAGTTTACATCAACATGTATCTTAACGATATCTGTGTCACCAATACTGAATTTGTTTAATACCTTCTTGATATAGTGTGACTAAGATAATACTATTCCTTCAAATGTTCAGAGAATCTTGATGCCCAGAATAACATTTGCAAGGCCTAAACATTTTATGTCAAATTTACTTGAAAGCATTTTCTTGAGGGAGGTTATCTCAACATTATTACTTCTAATGATTAACATATAGTCCACAGTAAAGCCCATAATGACATATCATATAACATTTCGTTCTTATAGACGCAGTTTTCATATTCATTCATCTTGAATCCATTCGAAATTATAACTTTGTAAAATTTGGCATGACATATCTTTGGTGCTTGTTTTAGACCATATAGAGATTTAAAAAGCTTACATACTTTCTTCTCTTTGACTATTACAAGATAACCCTCGGGTTGTTACATGTATATCCCTTCATTTTGTTATCCATATAGGAAAGGTATCTTTCCATCCATTTGATGAGTTTTGAGCTTGTATAACAAATTTATGGAAATTAACATTCAAATGGATGATATTCTCATGACTGGAAAATATGTGTCAAGACTGTCAAGTCCTTCTTTTTTACTATAACTTTTCACAACAAGGTGAGCCTTGTACATTTCAATATATCCATCTACTTTTAATTTATTTTTGAATATCCATTTACACTCTGGGGGTTTATTCCCATGATGTAGTTCTGCTAGTTCCCATCTATGGTTTTACATTATGGAATCAATCTCGCTACTTACCGTTTCTTTCCAATAAAGGTGTCATGGTTTGACATAGCATCTTTATATATTTGTGGTTTGTTATCTAAAATGTAAGCTAGAAAGTAAGGACTAAAGGATGTAGAGTTTATCACCCTCTTACTTCTTCTTGGTTCTTCCTTGTTTGGCATTGAATCTTGGTCTTTCTCATTTGTTGACAACAATTCTTGATCTTTCTCTTCTTCACTTACATCTTGTGTTCTTTGCAAGAAACTAGATTCTTGTGTGGCCTGTGGTCTTGTATGGGAAAGATATTCCAGACAAATGTGCATTTCTAGATTCAGTCGACATATTGACGTGAATGTGAATGTGTTAATACTTTTGAACTAGGAACCTATATGCAGGACTGTTGTGAGCATATCCAATAAAGATGCAATCAATTACCTTTGGTCCTATCTTGACCACTTTGGAATTTGAGTTTTTTGTTTGCAAAAGACCTTTTACTATTTTCCTTAAAATGTTTTAATATGACAAATTATCTTCTTATCACTGTACCTTAATTATGTGAACTTCAAACCCTTTTAAAATCACTCTTGAAATGCATATCTTGAAGAAAACATTTGTACTTAAGCATCCTTTCCTTGTTTCATATTTCTACAAAATTATTTGTGCCATATATTTTCAAGTGTTGAGAATTAACTTTTGAGTTTAACTATACTTATGCTTGAAACATCATTTAAAATAACTCTTGCAATGTGATCCTTGAACCAAAGCAACTATCCATGTTTAGGAGCTAGAGTCAACTAGTGGGTAAGAAAGAGTTTTGCACGCTCCCATACAAATAAAATGAGAGAATAGATAAGTACATCCTCCACAATTGCGATGAGATTTAACCATACATGAGGTAAGTAATTTTATAATTCACTTTAGTTACTTATTGCTTATTAACATGCTTACAAGGAACACAAGTCTTCATATGGTTCACTGATAGAGATGTAGAAAGAACTCATCGATACTAGTTTCAAAGATGGTTCATTAAGAAGGTCTACAACTTTTCATAGTACAAATCCAATTTCAGTACAACTATTATATTTCCCACTTACAAATGTTTGTGATGTGAAAACATGGAGATGCATTTGTTACAAAATGAATTATTTAATTAACAAACATGTATTAGGGTGCTATATATACATTGGATTCTTTCATTATAAAGGGGTTCAATGGGTTACACATGAAAAAGGGTAACACAGAGTGACTCGGGGTTGCAGCGTCTGTAGTGTTATGGATGGAAATACTTATTACACTAAGTCAATTAAAATCATCAAGGTCAAATTTGGTGGTGGTTATTTGGGTGTTTTGTTTGAATGAAAGTGGTATAACACTGACCATAAATAAAAAGTGGAAGTTGGTTCATGGACCAACCATTATCAACAAAAGTTTATTCTGGTGGGTGAATAGCCCTACATCTTAGCCACTCAAGAAAGAAAAGTCTTTTGCATCGGTGAAATAAATGTGAAAAAGTCTCGCAAGGGTTTGAAAGTTGTGTGGCAAGTAAATGATTGATACTAATAGAGTATCGATTTATGGGTGCAGGATTTATATTGACTATCACCGATCCGGTTACAATTCCTATAATGGATGTGGTATTGGACAAATACGGGTCATAATTACGTTTAACTAGTGGAGAAGGCATAGAGGTTGATCCAAACTCATTTGGGAATGATCTCTTTATCGTAGTTGACGATGAAATACACGATGAGACATTGGATGATTAGGGAGATGAATATTTGTACATTTCTAGGAAAGAATTTATATTTAAAATGCATCATTTGTGGTGATATACCTCAACCCTAATAAGATCATTAGCGACAAAATTTGATCATTGGCGACGAGTACATCATAATGAACTCATCGATATTAATAACTTCATCATTAGAGATAAGATATATTGTTGATAAATGTAAAATCATCATTAGAGAGGATATATTTTGTCGCTAATGATAAAAATTCATTTTCCAGGATTGAGTATAGAAAATGTTCCCCAAGTGATTTTTTTGGGGTCTTTAGCGACAAAATCGAGTTATTAGAGACGACATAATGTCGTTGCTAATGATAATCTTGTATAAAACACATCAAACCCATCACATTTCGATTTTGTCCATTCCTCCACCAATCATTGTCGCCGAGAGCAAAATTGTGATGCTAATGAGATCTATTCTCTATCCATTCCTCCATTCCATTTGCTTTCCAATAGAGTAAGATTCTTAATATTCTTCTTTTTTTCTTGTAATTAGATTATGATGATATGAATGACTCCTTTCGTATATTTGTTAGTCAATTTTGAAAACTGCATATTTTGGGAACTTTTTTATAATATGAAGTAGTGTATATATTAGTGTATAATTCAAAAATTGCATGTATAGGATGAGAGAATTCTAAAACTTCTAAAAGTATAGGAGAATTTAGCTAATTTCAAAAATTATAGGGGCCATAATTAGAATTTCAAAAATTATAGGGACCTTAAATCATAATTTCAAAAAATATGGGAACCTTTAGTGTAATTTTGAAAATATAGGGACCTTTATTGGAATAACAAAAAATATACAAGCCTTAAATAAAGTTTCAAAAAGTAGAGGAAACTTTGGTGTAATTTCAAATATATAAAGGGCTTAGTTAAAATTACAAAAAGTATAGGGAACATTAAGGAAATTTGCAAACAATATAGGGACCTTCGATGAAATTGCAAAAATAATATAGGGATATTTAGGGAAATTTCGTTAATTATAGTAAACTTTAGTGATAATTCAAAAAAAACATATGGACCTTTACTGAAATTCCGCAAATTATGGGGAGTATCACTAATTAGGGAGTAATAGTGCATTATCTAAACTATATAGCCCATAAAATTTATTAAAATAGCATTTTAGCCACCTTAAACTTTGTACAAAAATAATTTAAACCCCAAACTTTATAGAAATTGTACTATAGTCCTACGAGGGTATATATAGCGTTATAGTACATTTCAGAAACTATATAGGGACAAAAATTGAAAATATAAATTTATTTAGGGATTACGAATGAAATTAAGTGTTCAATATTAACCAAAATCGGTAGGGCACTAAACTTTAGCGAAACTGCATTTTAGCCACTACACATTGTATAATTGTAGTTTAGGATCTAAACTTTATTTAAATTGCATTTTTAACACCTACTATATATAGAAATTGTATTTAAGCCCTTGGCCTTGATATAAAGTGTACTTTAGGCCCTTGAACTTTACATCAAATGCGCTTTGTCCCGTAATATATTTAAAATTGAACTTGATGCCCTTGGACCTTAAATAGAATTCACTTTATCCCTAATATATTTTTAAAATTTAAATTTAGGCCCTTAAAAAATTTATCATATTAATTTATCCCCTAATCTAATTATCCCATATACTTAGATGGCAAACACACCAGGGTCCCCAGATACTCCCACCAGGGTCGCCAATATATGAGCACTATAAAGAGGTTTCTGATGCATCTCCCAAATGACGGAGTAGGTATATGTAGGTTGTTTGGAAAAGGTTCCTTTCCATTATGATAGGGGAGGATACTAACTTGAAGTTTACAACTTTTTGTTCCACGATAGTGACACCATGTATAATCCTCGAATGCAATCCAGGAATTTCTGAAAAACTATGCATCAAGTAGTTTACCAGTGAAGGATATGTATGTCATATGTAGGCCCTCGCTAGGAGTTTGTTGATTAATGGATGAGAGATCATCTCGCTACGTGTCATGTATGTAATGATTAATTAGAAGTATATAACATCATTGTATTACGTTATTTTGGATTATGATTTCCTTTTTGGATTTCTAGTTATATCCCAAACTGGTTTTTATTCGAGGATTGTTTTATTCATATTTTATTTTTATTTTTATTTTTACTTTTTAGCATTTTTCTTGTATTTATTCTATTTACAGGTGGAAGACATTATGACCAAGAGACTTGATGTGGACGACAATGGTCACGATCCCCATCATCGACCAAATATTGTTATTTTTGCAATGCCAAAGATATTTAACAATTAGTTATTCTTTATTTCAATATATTCGTTTAATTTATTTTTAATGTAGGAAAAACGAAGAAAAATCTGAGGGGTAAGGAAGCACTCATTTTGGTTTATAAGGTCATGCAAAAATGATGGAGGACTCCTAACCAATAGATTTATGCGTCCTCGACGGGACGTCAAATCCCTTCTCAGAGTATGAAAATCATTTGGACATGGTGATATGCCTGACAGTGGAGAGCACGTGTCACCATATTAGAAAGTGTGAGTTGAGCTTATAGAGAACTATTTGAGTGGGTACGCGATCAATTATAGATAATCTACCCGTTGCAGAAGTTTTATAATTATTTTGTGTAGTTTGTTTAGGGGTGCATAAAATACAATTGGTTGAACGTGGGTGCATGATTTATTTAACATATAGGGATGGTGGCCAAGACCTTATTGAGAAGGCATATTAGCCGACTTATAGGGGATCTATGCAACGCTTTATAGGGACAACAAGAACGAGATAAAATAAATTACTACCTCAAGGGAATGAAACCAAATGATATGAAAAACATTGATTGGGGATTTTGTTGCAATTTTAGGGTGACCCAAGTGTCAAAGTACGTGTTGTTACTGTATTTATAAATTTAATTGTAAATTTTAGTGATGTCTCCCTATTTGTGATAATTTAATCTTAGTTGGAGACATCATGATGTCTCCTTAAATGTTCTTATTTTCGACCCTTAGGAGACATCATTTTTTGTGTTTATTTAATCAATTTGATAGACTTTTGGACTAAATATGCAATAATATGATTTTCCTTTTTTAATTCTAGCATTTTTGATTTATTAAGCTTTTGCGCGTAATATTGGTATTTTTAGTGAATATTTTACAGGTTGTAGATGTTAGCTAGAAGAGGAATCCAAGGAGAAAGTCAAAGATCAAAAGATAGAGTCAAGACTTGAAAAGAAATCCCGAAGATATTATTTTTAGAGCTGAAAATCCATTTTCCAGGCCATAGATTGCTGATTTCGAGGTGCTTAAGCGATGATCTAGCTGTTGACCTTTGAAGAGAAATCATTCCTTATCGAATTACGGAACTTTAGCAACTGGAATGAGGTCAATCGGAGTTGTAACGCATCGGGAAAAGCTGTTTTAGTGAAGGTATATCAGCAGTTACGGGATTTTGGGCTAAGTTAGTGGACTTGGGCCTTTTATATTTCATTTAATTAAAAGCCTAGGTCCAAGTCCGAATTTCCACCTATAAAATCAGCCCTTGACTTCTATTTTACACACAATTCACATTCTGCAAGATTAAAAACACCAGAGAGAAGCAACTGAAGGAAGGAGAAGAAGCTACAAGAGCTGGAGAGGGTCTATATCTCCGTTCGTAGTCATTCCGATTCCGGAAATTAGGTTCTTTTATCTTTTTAATTCTGTAAACAATATGAATTCCTTTAATTTTAATTTCGTATTTCATTTTAATATGAGCTAAGTTTTATTTAGTGCTTGAGAACAAACAATGGGTGAATCCCAATTCCTATTAATTAACGAATGTTGAATTTGGGTTTTTATTGAATTAAACTAAATTAGGGCTTTTACTCTTTTCGATAAATTATGAATATTTACTGTTTTTAGCGTCATGAACTAGGAACAGGTAATAGTATTTAGGCTATTCCAATTAGTGGCAATTGGATCATCCTGACGGAGGGTTTAAATACGGAACCATTTATTCAATCTAGGATAGAAGTTAATGATTCTGACGAGCTTAGCTAATCCTAGGGCCAATGAGGTAATAATATTTAATCATCCAACGGTGGATCATATTTACCCTGACGGGACTAGTGACACTTTAGGATCGCCTTATAGTCCACCCTGACGGGGGTATAAGGAAATTAGAATCCCGACCATTGTAATTGACTAATTTAGCCCTTAAACAACATAAGTTAAGAAATAGGATAGGGAGGATCCTTGCGTTCTCAAGTGCTACTTCTCATATTGCGTTTTAAATCATTTTACTTGCGTCTTAGCTTTTACTTGCAATTTAATATTTGTCTTTCATTCATTAGTCTTATAACAAAAACCAAACAAATATATTATTGTCTTTTATTTTCGTAAGTGCATCAATCACTACTTGCTAAACATTGTGATCAACCATTCCGTCCTTGGAACGAATCTGATTTATCAGAAATACTACTTGGGACAACCGTACACTTGCGGTTGTGGTTCGATTAGCATTTGCATTTATTTTTAGAACACACAAAGGACCACCAAGTTTTTGGCGCCGCTGCCGGGGACGGTAGCGTGTGACCACGGTGTTTATCCTTTAGTGATAAGTGCATTTATTTTATTTTATCAGTTTTTCGCTTTTTGTTTAGTTTCTTTTCAGGTTTTTAGGTTTGGTGTATGCGAAGAAGGCTATTCAAGGATCTAGAACCAACACCTCCGATCCTTAGTAATCCAGAATCGTTGATCAGACTTGCGAACAAGAGAAGAAGAGAACGAGAAGCTTTAGAGGTAGAAGAGTTAAGTAACAGAATGGCAGACATCAATCTTCAAAATAATCAACAGAATAATGGACAAGGCCAGCTAGATGCAAATGGCCAACCATTAGCTCCAGGTGCTATTCCTCCAATTCCACAACCACTGAATCCACATCCTCAAGTTCAAATAGTGATGAATCAAGATCCGTGGTTTACTAATGGTCCTCCAGAAGTTCCATTCTGTGCTCCAGCTATAGGAGTAGGTGCTCCAGATATTAATGTTCCGCGTTTTCGTCCAGATTCGGGTATGTTAGCTCAGTTTCAGAATTTTGGTAATTTTCGTGGTAGACCAGCAGAAGATCCTCTCAGGGCAGTACAGAAATTCAAACAGATATGTGATTCTTACATCACACAAGGGGTCTCAAGGGAACAGATGTATTTTGCTGCTTTTAAGTTCTTTGTTACTGAGGGAGCAAGTGAATGGCACGATACGCAAGATCCTACGAAGATCACCAATTGGGACCAATTAGAAATTGCGTTCTTTGACAGGTATTACCCAAGTAACATGAGGTTAGATGCTGAATTAGAATTGACACATTTCCGTCAAGAATATGAAGAAACTTTTGGTAAGAGTTGGACAAGATTTCAGATGTGCTTACGTAGAGTTCCCAATCATGGGTATTTAGAACAACAACAACTTAAGATCTTTTATAGAGGCCTTGATGGGAAGTCAAGAGAGAAGTTGGATACGCTATGTGGTGCAGGTTTTCTTCAAGTTCAACCCGCTCATGCTAAAATTATCTTAGAGAGAACAGTCAAGAATGAAGTTGGGTGGAATTCAGTAAGAACACTGGTTAAGGGAGTGAATAATGTTGATATGGAAGAGAAATTTGCTACGTTTGAGAACAAGATTCAGAGTACTATTGAGCAACAATTGAAGCAGCTTACTTTAGCTGTAAAAGAAGGATTTTCGGGTAAGAAGGTAGCTGTGCATGCTGCACAAGAGGTTTATATGTGTTCGATTTGTCAGGTAGATGATCACGATGAGGAAAATTGTCCGAACAACCAAGAATCCGTGATGTTCATGTCCAATAGAGGTAACTTCAATTCAAGTGGTAATGGATATCAGCCTAACAGAAACCATCCTGGGTTTCAATACTCAAATCCTAATGGGGCAGCCAATCCTACCTATGCGTATCAGCCGCGTCCCCAAGGTAACAACTATAATCCAAGACCACACAACAATTATCAAGGAGGACAGAATCAGGGAAATTATGTACAAAGGCAAGCTCCTCAGAATACATACGATGAAACTTTAAACCAAAAAGCCTTACCTGCCCATCCACAAGAAGGAGTAGTTACCCTTCGGAAAACCGTTGAAAATTTGATTGCTCTTCAAACACAAGCCTTAGAACGTCAGAACGCAGCTGAAGCGAATATGAAGATTTTCCAGAATCAGCTAAGCCAAATTAATAAACAGCTGAATCAGCGCCCACAAGGGCAACTTCCTAGCGATACTGAGAATCCGAAGTAACGCGAAGATTGTAATGCTGTTACATTGAGAAGTGGTAAGAATCTTCCTCCCCCTCCGTTTCCCATTATGAAAGAGAAAGAAGTACCAAGAAAAGAAAAGGAAGTGGTGGAGAAAGAGAAAGAGAAAGATAGTGAGGTTGAAGAAATAGTGAGACCAAGAGAAGTTCCGAAAAAGAAAGAAGATATGGTGATTAATCGCCCTCCACCACCGTTTCCATCGCGAGTTCAGAAAAAGGGTGATTTGGGTGATTTTCAGAAATTCTTTAATAGAGTGAAGGGTTTAAGTATTAATATTCCGTTACTTGAGGCAATTCGAGATATTCCGAAGTATACGAAGTTTTTGAAGAGGGCCCTCACTAACAAAAGGCCCTATTGTGATAACGAGATGATTGGTCTTCCAGAAGAGTGTAGCGCGATTTGTCAAAGTAAATTACCTCCGAAGTTAGTAGATCCAGGGAGTTTCACGATTCCTATATCAATTGGAGAGGAATGGAGAGGAAATGTGCTATGTGACTTGGGAGCTAGCATCAATTTGATGCCCAAGTCGATCTTTGACAAGCTAAAAATTGGAAACGCAAGACCCACTTCTATGGTCTTGCAAATGGCGGACAGATCTCTTGCTCATCCTGAAGGCCGCATTGAGGATGTCCTTGTTAAGGCAGGTAAACTTATATTTCCTGTTGATTTCGTAATCCTTGAATACAATGCAGATAGAAATGTCCCCATTATTTTGGGTAGACCATTCCTAGCTACAGGGAGAACATTGATCGATGTAGAGAATGGCGAATTAACAATGAGGATACAAGATGAGGAAGTGAAATTCAATGTATTTTGAGCTATGAAATTTCCAGATTCTCAGGAAGATTGCTTCAGAATGGATGTAGTAGAGCAAGCATCGCAAGAGGTATTTAATTGTTTAAATTTTGATGATATCTTGCAGGCTGCTTTAACATTAGATTCACCTGAGATGTTGGAAGAGCTTACTGAAACAATAGCAGCTCTAAATTCTGAAAATCCGAAGTATAGGCGTCCTGCCTATGAACCTGTGAGAGAACCGGGGGAGATTGTTCCTAAAAAGAAGCCTTCAATTGAATCTCCTCTGGAATTGGAAGAAAAACCATTGCCAGCACACTTGAGGTATGCGTATTTAGGTACTAATGAAACTCTACCTGTTATTGTTTCAGCTAATTTAACAGGTCCTCAAGAAGATAAACTGTTACGTGTGTTAAGAGCAAACAAAGAAGCAATAGGTTGGACAATTGCTGACATCAAAGGCATTAGTCCATCCTATTGTCAACACAAAATCATACTTGAAGATGTTAACGCACGCTCAGTTGAAGGTCAAAGAAGATTAATGCCCGCTATGAAGGATGTGGTAAAGAAAGAGGTGATCAAGCTTTTAGATGCGAAGATTATTTATCCCATTTCGAGTAGTGAATGGGTGAGTCCGGTTCAGTGTGTACCGAAGAAGGGAGGAATGACAACAGTTCTTAATGATAAAAATGAAGCGATTCCTTCAAGAACGGTAGTTGGATGGAGAGTTTGCATGGATTATAGAAAGCTGAACAAGGCCACCAGAAAAGATCATTTCCCTTTGCCCTTCATAGATCAGATGTTAGACAAATTAGCCGGAAGAGAGTACTATTGCTTCTTGGATGGTTATTCTGGGTATAATCAAATTTACGTGGCTCCAGAAGATCAACATAAAACAACATTTACATGCCCCTTTGGTACTTTTGCATATCGTAGAATGCCATTTGGGTTGTGTAATGCTCCTGCTACCTTTCAAAGATGCATGATGGCCATCTTCTGGGATATGATCGATAACTTTCTTGAAGTGTTTATGGATGATTTCTCTGTATTTGGTGATGATTTTGATAAATGTTTAGACAATTTAGAGAAAGTGTTAATCAGATGCAAAGAAACAGATTTGGTTTTAAACTGGGAGAAATGTCATTTCATGGTTCGCGAAGGTATTGTTCTGGGTCACAAAATTTCGAGTGTTGGATTGGAAGTCGATAGAGCGAAGATTGAGGTAATTAAAACTCTTCCCCCTCCTGTTTCTGTTAAAGGGGTAAGAAGTTTTCTAGGCCATGCTGGCTTTTATAGGCGATTTATCAAAGATTTTTCTAAGATTGCGAAACCGTTATGCAACTTACTTGAAAAGGATTCCAAATTCCTTTTTGATGAAGCTTGTTTAGCGGCTTTCAAAGCAATCAAAGAAAAGCTTATTTCTGCTCCTATAGTAGTGCCTCCAGATTGGAATTTACCGTTTGAGGTTATGTGTGATGCGAGTGATTTATGTATAGGAGCTGTATTAGGACAAAGAAAAGAGAAAGTTTTTCATTCGATTTATTATGCTAGTAAAACTTTTAATGGTGCTCAGATCAATTATACAGTTACAGAAAAGGAGTTGCTAGCGGTTGTGTATTCATTCGATAAATTTCGCTCTTATCTTCTTGGAGCGAAAGTTATTGTCTATACAGATCATTCAGCGATTCGATATCTTATGGAGAAGAAGGATGCTAAACCAAGGTTAATCAGATGGGTTTTATTGCTTCAAGAGTTTGATTTAGAGATCAAGGATAGAAAAGGGTGCGAGAATCAGGTTGCAGATCATCTATCGAGGTTAGAAGGTTCAGAGTTGAATAATGGTACTGAAGCAGTTAGAGAAGATTTTCCGGATGAGAATTTATTCGTTGTCCGTGATTATGAAGCTCCTTGGTATGCGGATATTGCAAATTTAGTTGTGAGTGGTTCCTTTCCCGAAGGTTCAACTTATCAAGAGCGAAAAAGATTAGCTCACCGTGCAAGACAGTTCTTTTGGGAGGATCCTTTCCTCTACAAAGTGTGTGCTGATCAGATGGTAAGAAGATGTGTAGCCAAGGAAGAAATTGAGGCGATTATAGCTGGGTGTCATGATTCACCTTACGGTGGACATTTCAAAGGAGATCGAACTGCTGCTAAGGTATTACAATCTGGCTTCTATTGGCCTTCTATTATAAAAGATTGTCATGAATATACTAAAAGATGTAATAGATGCCAATTTACCGGAAACATATCCAAGAGGGATGAGATGCCACGTAATAATGTATTAGAAGTTGAAATATTTGATGTTTGGGGTATAGATTTTATGGGTCCGTTCGTTCCTTCAAATGGTAACCTCTACATCTTATTAGCTGTTGATTACGTGTCTAAGTGGGTAGAAGCAGTGGCTTTACCTACCAATGATTCTAGAGTGGTGATTAAGTTCTTAAAATCACATATTTTTACTAGACATGGAACTCCAAGAGTGATTATTAGCGATGGAGGTACTCATTTCGTTAATAAGTATTTGAAGACTGTTCTAGAGAAATATGGAGTCAGACATCGTGTGTCTACCGCTTATCATCCACAAGCCAATGGTCAAGCCGAAGTATCAAATCGTGAGGTAAAATCTATTTTAGAGAAAACCGTTGGTCCTACAAGAAAAGATTGGTCTATGAAATTAGATGATGCACTTTGGGCATATCGAACTGCTTTCAAAACCCCAGTAGGTGCTTCTCCGTATCGAATGGTTTATGGTAAGGCTTGTCACTTACCTCTTGAACTTGAAATGGGTGCCTATTGGGCTATTGCAAAGTTAAATTTAGATCCTATGCTAGCGGGTGAGAATCGAATGATGAAACTTAATGAGCTTGATGAATTTAGATTACATGCGTATGAGAATGCTAAGCTTTATAAAGAAAATACTAAAAGATGGCATGATAATCGAATTCGAGAGAAGAACTTTGTAGTGGGACAAAGAGTGTTGAAATATAATTCGAAGTTTAGTAATTATCCGGGGAAATTAAGATCGAAGTGGTCGGGTCCTTACATTGTAACCAAGGTTACACCTCATGGAGCTATAGAGATAGAACATCCACTTGAGAACCGTACATTCATGGTGAACGGTCATCGTTTAAAAATTTATCATGGAGGTGAAGACACCGATCGTGCAAACGACCCACATCCCGGAGAGGTCATGTACCTCCTCGAAGCTCCTTAGAAGCACGAGGTAACCCGTCGAGCTTAACGACGTTAAACAAAAGCCAATTTCTTGTATATTAGTTTAAGTATTTCAATTTCCGTAGTATAAATTAGTTAAAGTTTTCGTTTATTTTAGTTTTATTTTTAAGAAATGAGGAAGGGCGTTTGTTTTTTATGACTTCAGGGGTATAATGGTCATGAGTTTGGGGTCAAACGATGGGAAAAACGGAGAAAAATTGAAGTCCACAGCAGGTTTGACCGGCTAGCCGGCGAGCTGGCCGGCATACCGGCCAAACGAGCAGATAGACCCCAACTCCCTGACCACTGCGTCAGCGACAACGCAGCAATGCTGCGTCTTCATTCGCGCCAGCGAGAAAGCACCGGCATGCCGGCCAACTGACCGGCTAGCCGGCCAACGAGGAAGAATGTTCTGGTCCTTGCGTCAGCGACGACGCAAGGTTGCTGCGTCATCAAATGCGCCATCGAGATTTCACAGGCATACCGGCGAATCCACCGGCTAGCCGGTCAAGGATTTTAAATTCCCTGACCATTGCGTCAGCGACGACGCAATATACTTGCGTTTTGAGGTAAAAAAAAAAAAAAAAAAGTCCAATTTAGTAATTTTTTCCGCCGCCCTCTCGCCCGGCATGCCGGCGAATCCGCCGGCTAGCCGGCCAGCTGTTGCGAGAGGCGGTTTTGACTTCATTAAACCTAGTTTTTTGCCTCTTTTCCAAGCCAAACCTTATAATCCGAATTCTTGCCTCCACCTACTCCGAAAATCATCAACAAACAGCTATAAAATCATCAAATCAAGCCTTCTATCATCACAAAAACACAAAATCAACTCACATCCTCTCCAAAACATCATCAAATTTCACCTTTTCTCCAACAATTTCCTCTTCCCAACCTTGAAATTAAACCCAATTCTTTCAAAATCTCTCTCTAATAACCTTAACCCATCTCATATAACACCTAGTTCTTCAAGTTTTAAGCCTCAAAACATCAAATTTCAAAGCTTTTATCTAGCTTTTTCTCAATTTGAAGTTTTGAGTTTGGGGTGAAAAGAGATGACTAACAGAACCGATTCCATGTGTAACTATCGAAGAAACATACCAAGAAACAGGAACACTGTTGGAGCTAGCCCAGACCAAGCAATTGAGATTCCGGATTCGCGATCCAAAAAGACTGTCCAAAACCCAATTGCTCCGAAACGAAAAGAGAATCCGAGTAAGGCTAATCCGAAAAAGAGCAGGTTAATTGATGAGAGTGATGAAGAAAGTGAGGAAGAAGTTGAAGAAGAAATTGAAGAAACTAAACAAGAAGTTCCCGAAGAACCAGTGCAACAACCGAAAGCTCCGCGTAGGAAAGCTTGGGCTCAAAAGCCTAAGAGAGTCTTCGTTCCTTGGGATACTCAGGTTCGTGATCGAATCGAATTTTTGAAGTTTGGTGAGGAGATGAATCTTCCTAAAGGTATTATGACTAGTGCTTATAAAGATTATGGTGTTACTTGTGATAAATTGGGTTGGAAAGAATTGAGAGAAAGGAAGCTTGAGTATATTCCTACCTTGGTGCGAGATTTTTATGAAGGAATCGCCTTCTTTAAACGAAGCTGTTATTATTCGCAAAAAGGTAGTTCCTTTCTCCGTTGAGCTTATTCGTAAATCATTGAAATTACCCGAGTTTTCCGGAATATGTCCGTTTCAAGAATCTCTTAAAGAACCTTCGTTTGATTATGAATCCCTTTGGGGAAAAGTGATTGTTGATGGGGCCCGCCCAATTCCCGAAGGAGAGAGATATCCTGGACAGATGTATAGTAGTAACTTGCTACCATGTGCTAAGATTTGGTCACGTTTCATAATACCTACCTTCTTCGGAGTTAAACACATATCGGAAGTGAAGAAGGAGCATCTTTTGTTCATTAAATGTATTATTGAGGAGAAACCCATGGATGTTGCTCGTGTGATATATGATACCATCATGGAATTTGCTAGAATTCCTACTTCACAACAAAATCTCAAATTTCCTTGTACCGTCACTACTTTGTGTTTAGACGCAAAGGTTCCGCGTAAAGACGCGAAGATTGATCGTGTTGTAGTGTGTGAGAGCATGGGTTTAACTTTGATCAAGAATATTCATGATGAAGTGGTAAAAGCAACAAGGAATCCTAGAGCTCCTCCAAAGAAGAAGATGCATACAACTGATGAGTTGGAAGCTAAAGTGAAGGTGTTAGAAGAGAACCAAGTGAAGATGATTGCATCTTTAGGAAACGTTACAAAAGAGTTAGAACTTCTCCGAAACATGTTATTGGGGGTGAGCACAATTCAACACGCCACCTATGGTACTCTTACACAGGAGAAAGTTCATGGACGCAACACCGATAACCAGCCTCGAGCTGGTTAAGATACGTTTTCTATCCCTTTTGCGTTTTAGTTAGTTTAGTTTATTTTTATTACGTTGAGTCTTTTCGAGTCGTGGGGACACGACTCATTTTTGAGTTTGGGGTGGGGTTCGTTGCCTCATCCCAATTTTTATGTGTTATATGTTTTATTTGCTTTCAATAAAAATAATTTTCGGAGTTGCGTTTGACTATAGAAGATTTTAAATGTTCCTTTAAGCATACTTTTGATGAATCTATGATAGTAAATAGTGGACTTTAGGGATTGATATAGAACGCACTTACAATTGCATGCGAACATAGGTATTTGATAGGAAAAATTAATGAACAATGCAAATGAAGTAAGCTTGTACTTAAGGAATATGTTTGGTGTGTAGAACGTGAAATCTTAATTAGTAGAGAACCCACCTAGATATGAACTAAAGACAAGCTATGTACTTAGAAAAATGATAGGGGCAGTTCTTTGTTAGCCATTTGAAACCTTTAGCTTGCTATCCCTAATATTATAATTTTATCCGTCTTAGCCCAATTTTGAGCCTTAAGCCTTTCTTTTGTAGCCACGATATAAGCCCATTATCCTTTAGATTATTAGGCATGACCAAATGACCCGCACTTGAATCACAACCCTGAGACTTGTCTCGAGCTTGAGTTTGGGGTGGAGGGTCCACATTTTGGGAATTTACATTGGGAAGGGATTATATGTGTTTATATTGAGGCACAGAAATGAAGATGATATATTATTGTAACCCTTTGCCGAAAGTTGAAAAAGAAAAAGAAAAAAAAAAGAGAAAAAGAAAGAAAAAAATATAAGAGACATGACTTTTCACATCAAAATGATAGTCATGGGTATCTTGTACAAAAAAAAAATAAAAAAAAAAAGAAAGAAAGAATAAAATAAATCGGCAAAGTGGAATGTTTTTGGAAATCGTCTTAAAATTATTTGGGTTGACATTGGGGACGCAACTTTAGCGCGTCAAATGGGTGAGTGAGAACAATTTTTTGAGCGTAACTCAAGCTCGAGGACATGTGGATGGTAAGTGAGGAGAGAGCCAAAAGCTCACTTCAAATTTACCAAATATATATCCATACCGTCCTTAAGCCAATATTAAAACCATAAAGACCTCTTGATTCTTAAATACATAGTGAATTTACACTTCTGTTGATAGGGAATATTTAGGTGGAACATTCAAAGCGATTTATGATTAATGACCACCCTATAGCCATCATACAGATATGAGTACAAGTGTAACCTTCAAGCATTGCAACTTTAATTTTACGATTGAGATTATTTATGTTTGATTTTGCATGATTAGTGTATGTATATGTTAGTTCTTAAAGTTTTGCTATATGAGATTTATCTTAAGAATTGCTTTAGGTTTATTTGCTAAGCTTCTATTTGTTCTTGCGTTTACTTCCACCCCTTGTTTTGTTTTGTTTTGCTTTGTCGGGACGACAAAGGTTTGAGTTGGGGGTCTTGATGTCTCCTTAAATGTTCTTATTTTCGACCCTTAGGAGACATCATTTTTGGTGTTTATTTAATCAATTTGATAGACTTTTGGACTAAATATGCAATAATATGATTTTCCTCTTTTAATTATAGCATTTTTGATTTATTAAGCTTTTGCGCGTAATATTGGTATTTTTAGTGAATATTTTACAGGTTTTAGATGTTAGCTAGAAGAGGAATCCAAGGAGAAAGTCAAAGATCAAAAGATAGAGTCAAGACTTGAAAAGAAATCCCGAAGATATTATTTTTAGAGCTGAAAATCCATTTTCCAGGCCATAGATTGCTGATTTCGAGGTGCTTAAGCGATGATCTAGCTGTTGACCTTTGAAGAGAAATCATTCCTTATCGAATTACGGAACTTTAGCAACTGGAATGAGGTCAATCGGAGTTGTAACGCATCGGGAAAAGCTGTTTTAGTGAAGGTATATCAGCAGTTACGGGATTTTGGGCTAAGTTAGTGGACTTGGGCCTTTTATATTTCATTTAATTAAAAGCCTAGGTCCAAGTCCGAATTTCCACCTATAAAATCAGCCCTTGACTTCTATTTTACACACAATTCACATTCTGCAAGATTAAAAACACCAGAGAGAAGCAACTGAAGGAAGGAGAAGAAGCTACAAGAGCTGGAGAGGGTCTATATCTCCGTTCGTAGTCATTCCGATTCCGGAAATTAGGTTCTTTTATCTTTTTAATTCTGTAAACAATATGAATTCCTTTAATTTTAATTTCGTATTTCATTTTAATATGAGCTAAGTTTTATTTAGTGCTTGAGAACAAACAATGGGTGAATCCCAATTCCTATTAATTAACGAATGTTGAATTTGGGTTTTTATTGAATTAAACTAAATTAGGGCTTTTACTCTTTTCGATAAATTATGAATATTTACTGTTTTTAGCGTCATGAACTAGGAACAGGTAATAGTATTTAGGCTATTCCAATTAGTGGCAATTGGATCATCCTGACGGAGGGTTCAAATACGGAACCATTTATTCAATCTAGGATAGAAGTTAATGATTCTGACGAGCTTAGCTAATCCTAGGGCCAATGAGGTAATAATACTTAATCATCCAACGGTGGATCATATTTACCCTGACGGGACTAGTGACACTTTAGGATCGCCTTATAGTCCACCCTGACGGGGGTATAAGGAAATTAGAATCCCGACCATTGTAATTGACTAATTTAGCCCTTAAACAACATAAGTTAAGAAATAGGATAGGGAGGATCCTTGCGTTCTCAAGTGCTACTTCTCATATTGCGTTTTAAATCATTTTACTTGCGTCTTAACTTTTACTTGCAATTTAATATTTGTCTTTCATTCATTAGTCTTATAACAAAAACCAAACAAATATATTATTGTCTTTTATTTTCGTAAGTGCATCAATCACTACTTGCTAAACATTGTGATCAACCATTCCGTCCTTGGAACGAATCTGATTTATCAGAAATACTACTTGGGACAACCGTACACTTGCGGTTGTGGTTCGATTAGCATTTGCATTTATTTTTAGAACACACAAAGGACCACCACATCATTTTAGGTGTTTTTGGACGTTATATACTCGATTTTCCTATGTATTACTACACTTTCTTATTTCTTGTCTTAATTTGATGATTTATTATTTTTAGAGCATATGGTTTAACCGTTTGTTAATTGTGGAGTTTTAAAGATATATGGTAATTAATTAGATGCCAAAATCAATTCTAAAAGATAAAGGAAAGAAGATAATTATGGAAATTGGAGATAAAGACAAAAAAAGATAGATATGGAAAGATAAAGTTGACATATAAATCTGAATTCCAGCAGCTACGACCACAAAAGTGCTCATAACTCAAGATTGGCTGGGAATTTGGAAGAATGGTCTGAAGCAAAAGTGTAGAGTTTTCCGAGATGATCATTTTCGACATATGGAACACGTAAATCGTAGCTATATCGAAGAAGTTACGGCCAAAACAAAATAGCGGCAGTTTATTAACTTTTTTATATTTTACGGTTACGAATATGAGTTGGACTAGAAGTCCAATTACTTGTCTTCCACTCTAATAAAACGTTTTAGGGCTTATTAGACCCCTATAAATACACTCTTCAACCTTTTTAAAATCATCCTTGCTCAGTTTTAAACCTTATATTAATTCTTAGTCATTCAAGAGCAAGATGACATTCATGTATCTTTATTTTAGTTAATTTCCTTCAGGTATGAACTAATTTTCTCATAGCTTGGGTTTTGCATTATGTATAATCTATGAATTCTATTTTCTTTCTATCTAAGTTTCTTTGGGAATTATATGTTTTGAATGATTCTAGCTACTTAACCATATATTTGATATATGTGCTTTGATTTATTGTCTGTCTTAAACCTGATCAATTTAGGGCTTTGCTAATAGTAGTTAGATGGTCACCCGAAAGGGGTGTCTAATTATTGAAACACCACATAATCGTTTAGTGTACGGAATGGGTCCTGACAACACCAACCTAACTAGATAGTCATTAAGGTTTATTTTAATCACCAATCATCATTAGTAGGTCAGTCTCATCTAGTAACCTTAGAAGCGCAGGAACACCCTATTTGAGTCCCTTCGTGATTGTGAGGTCGCCAACCTAGTTCGCTCTCTGGGGATAGGGGGAATCTAGAATCCTGACTATGTATCTAATAGTTATTATCTCCCTTATAAACTGAACTGATAGAAAGAATTAGAAGGATTAGTGCATACTAGCAAATGCCTAAGCTATATTTTCTCATCTATTTCTTACATCTTTTAATTTATTGTCTTTTAATTTATTTAGTTGTTAATCTCATCTCTCAATCAATCATATTTATTTTCCAGTCTTTTAATTATCAATTGCTACTCTGATTTTTTAACCCAAAAGTATAACAGACTAAGTCCCTGAGAACGAATCTAACTTATCATTAAAACTTGCATACTTCATGTAATACTTGTAGTACTGTGTTTAGTCTAGGGTGATTAGTGCATTATTTCCTGTATTTATATATCATATATTTATCACACCCTAGGCGACACCAATTGTTTAGATGTAACTATCTCCAAAAATACAGAACCAAGCCGAAGGGAACAAGGTTAGTAGGGCGAAACAGGGACCCCCAGTGGACTTGGGTCCACGATTCACTTCTGGAGGAGGGATACCTTATTAGAGGTATATTTTTAATGTGTTTTTTGTGACTTGTGTTTATTCATTGCATATTTGATGGAATGGGAGAAAGGAAACACTTCGGCGTCTGTCTAGTAAGAAGATAATGAACCACTGCCTCTACCTCCTGTATCTCACTTCTATCATGATGTTGGATGGGATAAACAATCTGAGTCCAGAGGATCGACCATTTTCGTGTATCATATGTAAGGCTCTAATGCACTAATTAATATTTGACAAGAAAATTTAAACTTGATTAGTGAATATGTGTGTATTTCGTGTAACATGTACAACCGACTAAGTAGCTAAGATATCGCATAACACAAGAGGGTCGCAGTTCCGGTCACAGACTAGGTCATCGTCCTCCCGTATAACTTCTAAATTATCCCGACTAGAGAAAATTGACTTTGTCATCGAAGTTGCTCAAAAGGAGATGGGCAAGGGGGCCAAAAGTTGGAAGGCTAGTGTTAGCCCAGTAGCAAAGGGTAAGAGTAAAGCTCCCACCCCCGCCCTCTATCGACTCATGACACACGATTTTCAGTGCATGATGGAGCACGTCAACGGATACATGGTAACCCGTGGCTTTACACTATATTTTTCTAATACTGATTTATTGACGTGTTCCATGACCGACACGTAGCCGAAAGTAGGCTCGATGGAGTTACTCAATTTTATACTTAGTATAATAATCTCCAAGAACGTGAAGGTATGTCGACTTACAATCCCTCTCTGTATCGACCATCCGCTCCATATCCTCTTCATCCATGTCCTGGTCATCTGAATCCCTAAAACGACGACGATGAACATGATATTTAGCATTGTACTTTTAATCGACTTTTATTTGTATTTTTATATTATTCTTAATTTAATTTGTAATTGTATTCGTAATTTTATTTTTATTTAATATATACCTTTACTTTAATTCAAACTATTTTTTTCATCCTAAAATTATTTGATATTTTGACCCAAGGGGTTTTGAACACCCACCCCTTAGTCCTAAACCAACCTCATCTTCTAGCTTTTCTCACTAAAGACCTCCAACATATTTCAACACTATAGCCTAAAATCTCATTTACATATTTACCCCTTTTTGTTTATCACCCCTATATATACTAATATTTTTCTGAAAAAGTTATAAATCCTAATCATTTTTAATTGGTTACTCTTTACTGTCATCTGTCATCAGTATGGTGGAAGTTTAGACTGTTTATTTTGCTTATATGGTAGGTTTCCGAAATGCATGATAACATGCAGTTTAAATACATTTCGCGACACATGAAGGGGCTAGCTAATCGTTGTGCGCGTAGAAAGAGGGTCGTGTCAAAAGAGGGTCATTTCTAGTTTATGACCCTTTTTCTCAACTTGGGATCACATGAATAGCTTGTTTTATTTCTCCTGTGTAATACTTAGTCAAAAAGAATTCTCTTTACTTTGACCTTGTAAAACCTTGTTGGTGCTTAACCACAAGTTCATAAGTCACACGCTTTCACTACCTAATTCTTAGAAAAATACAGACTAAATTGTATATACGTACCATCCCACTTTCCAACAATTTAATAACAAAGCAGACGTGTTTCCAACACCTTTTTTGGCATATACAAACACCAATTATCACCACCAATTATCTCACAATCATTTGCATTCACAATCTCTATTGTCATCGATCTTACCTAGCCTTGCAAATATAATGCCTACACCACGATCACCAGTAGCGCCACCCCCGGTGCAAACTGCGCCACGGTATCGCCCTAGCAACGCGGTGGCCCCAGACAGATCACCAACAAACCGCCCACAAGTGTCACTCGAGCAACCAGCTCAAAAGAAGAATACTTTCAAGTCGACAAAGCTTTTCCGTCGAGTTAAATCAGTTTTCAAGTCATTCCCAATCATGAATGCACCTTGTAAAATGCCAGTTCCAGCTATCACGGGAGGTCGAGCACACGATGGACACATCCACGGAGGGAAACAAATGACTGGAACCCTATTTGGGTATCGGAAAGCTAGAGTCAACCTAGCGATACAGGAGAATTCAAAGTGTCTTCCAATGCTTGTACTAGAACTTTCGATTCAAACCGGGAAACTTTTACAAGATATGGGAATGGGACTTGTTAGAATCGCATTGGAATGCGAAAAAAACCCTTCCGAGAAGACGAAGTTGATTGATGAACCAATATGGACTATGTATTGCAACGGCCGAAAAGTAGGGTACGCTGTGAAGAGAGAGCCAACCGAAGACGATCTGAATGTCATGCAAATGCTACATGCCGTGTCGATGGGTGCCGGTGTGCTTCCTAGTGAGAGCACAGAGGCATCTCCCGAAGGGGAGTTGACTTACATGCGAGCTTGTTTTGAAAGAGTCGTTGGGTCAAAAGACTCTGAAACATATTATATGATGAATCCTGATGGTAATAGTGGACCTGAACTTAGCATTTTTTTCGTTAGAATTTGATTCATATTGTCACCCCTCTTACTGGATTCGATCGATCCAGAAGTATAACAAAGAAAAGATGCAAATGCATTCGTAATGAGATATTGAGATATACAAGGCTGGTGAAAAAGTTTGTTATTCTTCTTTAGAAGTTCATTCTTGTAGGGTAAATTGTACTTTGGCGTATTGTATTGGCAAAATTGGATTATCAAATATTTTTCCTATATTATTTTTGCACCAAGAATAAATAAGCCAAATAGGATATGCACCTTTTTTTTTTTAAAAATCTAATGAAACATGAGTCATTTATCCATAAATATTTATTAAAATAATAGAAATCGGTTATTACAAAAGAACAAAACGCACCCAATATTCGAGGGTGAACCGTCAACCCATAAAATATTAACTAATTGAATGTAAACAAATAATAAAATCTGTTATGTTGGACGGTTAAGATAACAACAACAAAATAAACAAAACTAGTCTATTTGTAACTTATTAAAGACTTTAATAAACTCGGATGCCATGTTGTTCGCTCGCTTTTGAAAACTCTATGCCTAGTATTTTTTGCAAACTGGTCACTTTGTCCATTCAACCTTCTTGGGATATGATTGAAGGTGATTAGCCCAAACTCTCTGGCCATCTTATTGGTTTTTTCGATGATCAGATGAATCTTTCAACTGTCAAAACTTCAACTTAAAGGCTTGAATTGCAAAGGATAGTCCTTTCCATGTTGATTTTATGACTCAGACTCCTAATGTTTTGGACAATTCCAATTCATGTTTCTTCATATGGAATATCGAAGAAGGCGTCGCAGTAAAAGAAGATTGATGATTCATTTTCTAGATGATTTCTGTTACTCTCATTCGTATCTTGAACATTAATTGAATTTGTTGGAATGTCATATGTCTAATCAATACCATGTAACTCTTTCATGAGTTTATTAGTTGCAAAAATGACATTGTCACCATCTGTTATATTATTCTCATGGATAACTTTCATCTTTGTCTTTCAAATATTTCACATGTTGACCACAATATAGTTCAAAACTATTCTTCTATCCCATCCTCATGTGTAGTATTCTTCGATAATTTTTAGAATCCAATTACCAGAGTTAATGTCTTCACTTGTGTCCACTTTGATTTGTAAAGATGAATCTGCCAGTGTTCAGTATTATTAATTTTGTCAATGCACCATATACATTTATTAGAATCCGTATATTTTCTTTTATAGAGATTTTTATAGTAGGTATACCATTATTGCACATTTTCCAAATATAAACCCTTATCTTATTTGGAATGTTGGAACTCCAAACAACTATCCATAAATTTGTTCTAAAATTATCTGGTGTTTCGACTAACTGAGGGGTCTGGAAAACATGTTCATCTGCAAAAAAATTATACCCTGTTTTCGTAGTATATTTGTCTTCCTTAGCATGAGGAGAAATAAATTTATCCTTAGTACCAGTATCAAAAAAAAATGAATTCGTTTAATATCAAAAATTATTGGGCTTAGAAATAAATCATCTAGAATCTCATCGTTCCACTCAAACAAGTCATTTTCCAAAGTTGGTAGACTTTATCCAAATTACACCCTGAGGGTTTGGTAGGTTCCCAACTATTATTCATTCATTTTATCCTTCAAAATATTAATGCTTTTTCTATCCCCAATTTGGTATATCACATACTTTTTAATGAAATTTCTCCCTTCTATAAGACTTGCCCATCTCCAAATTCTACTTTATCTAACTTTAACCTTTAGAAAGATAGATTTGGAGAAACTAATACCTTTTAAAAATCTTGTTGCTAAAGTTGAAGGATTTATAAGAATTCTCTAAGCTTGAGCAGCTAATAAAGCGGTGTTCATCCTTTTGAAGTCTCTAAACCTAATCCCTCCAAGAAGCTTCCCAACAGCCATTTTCTCCCAAGATATCCAGTGTGTCCTATTTATTTCACCTAAATTCCACCAGAAATTAGAAATAGCTGAGATATGTTTATTACAAAAAGAAATAGGAAAATAAAAAATAGACATAGAATAATTAGGTACAGCCTGAAGGACAGTTTTGATACGGATTTCTTTCCTGCTGTCTGATAGTAGTTTTCTTTTCCATATGTCCATCTTTTTTAAGAGTTTTTTTTTTTGCAATCCATTCTAATGACTCAACCTTGGATCTTTTATGACATAGAGAAATTCCTAGGTATAAACCTAAATCATTTGTTTCACTGATATTAATTTCCTTTGAAACTAAATCTCTTTTATCTTGTGGGGTCTCTTTACTAGATAAAATATTAGATTTATTAAAGTTAATTTTTTGTCCTGAAAATGAGAAAGAGTGTCTCCTTCTTTAATACCTCTCCCTGGTGTGAAATTTTCCAATTGCTCACTATTTAAATTATTTTGGAAAGAAACTGATGTAATACAATTATCAATCGAAATTATCCATTTCTCACAAAAACCTAATTTATGCAATATAATTAAAATAAATTCTCATCATCCTGACATATGCTTAATCGATATCAATTTTTATGGATGTCATATGTTTTTAGATTTTCCTCTTTCTACTCATAAAGAAAATTATTTTTGCAACTAAAATATTATCTTGTATCGCTCTTCCTTTAATAAATGAAGATTTGTTGGAGACCCAATAACATCCATTCTGTCTTGAAGCATGTTAGCCAATATTTCTGCAATATTTTTATAAACAAAATTTACACAGGATATAGGTCTATAGTCACCAAGCCATTCTTGTATTTCTCATTTAGGAATTAGCGTAATAAGTGTATCATTAATTTTTTCAAGAGAAGTATTGTTAAGAAAAAAATCTAGTATCATAAGGAGTACATCGTCTTTTATATTGTCCCAGCATTATTTATAAAACTTAACATTTAGTCCATCCCGACCTGACGCTTTATTCGGAGATAAATCTTTGACTGTCTTTTCAACTTTATCCATTGTCGGTTGTCGAGTTAAGTTCTTATTCATTTATTGAGTAACTCTTGATGTAATCTATCTTGAAGCGTTTTCCAGTTGACTCAGTTCTGGACCTTGTTCACTAAATAAATCTTCAATATTTTCTAAGTCTTCTTTCCATTTTCCATGAGAGTTTTTGTTTGTTGGATCCTAAATTTGTCCATTGTCAAATAAATTCATAAATACTATTTGTTAGGCAACCTAATTAGATGGAAAATTTACTATTTCTCCTAACATATAAAAGAAAATGAAAGATTAAACAAGCTGGTTGGGCTATAAATATAACTCAAATTATTACAAATTTTCAAAAAAATCAATAGGTGAACTAGCTCAGAGAGACTTCACGAGTCTTCTCACACTCTTTTATATAATGACCTTCTTGTCTACATAGTTAATTTGTATTTCATCAAATTTTAATAGTCCAAATACTTCAGCTTCCATAGAAAATTTAGTTGCACATAACCATCCATTCCCTTCCTAAAATTTCCCACCAGAGCTCTTAGGTATAGGTAATAAGGTCGGGAACGCCATGACATGGTCACCGATATAGGTCTTTATCCTCAGTTGTTCTTTAATATAGGCCCGAGGGATTTAAGACGGTAGGGATATTTGGTGTCTCCTAGTGTGTTCTAAATAAACACACCTAAAAAGGCAAGACACATACCGCAAGTGTACGGGTCGTCCAAGTAATATCCGGTAAACGGGATTTCGATCTCAGGGACGGATTAGGTATGATTAAAGTGTTATGCAATAAATAGAAATAGTTGCTTGAATGAAAAATTAAAAGTAAAGAAATAGATTTTTATTTTGTTTTTGTTTAAAGGACTAAAGTGCAAATAAAGTAAATATTAAACTAAAATTAAACTAATGCAAGAAAATAAATATGAAGAGATGAAAAGATGAGAGAATAGTACTTGAGTCACGCTAGGTTTCACCAAAATAAACTTAATCAATGCTTCTTCTAAGAGACAAATTAGTAACTAGTAATAGTCGGGATTCTAGATTCTCCAAACCCCCGTCAGGGTGGACTTAGGAGCTATTCTCAGGTGTTACAAACCCCGTCAGGGTGATCATAATCCACCTTCGAATGTCAGGTTCTCTACCCAATTGGCTATAAGATTAACTAAGTCCTCAGGATCAATAATTTCTATCTTACGTTTATTACCTATGTCAGTAATTAAACCCCCCGTCAAGATGATCACTTTACCCACAAAAGTGAATAGCCTAATTACTCAAACCTATGTCTAATTGATCAGATTAAAAATAGTGAAATTAACTTACGATAACAAACAATACTAAATTACTCAATTTGAATTAAATTATAAAAATCCCAAATCAGAAAGCATCAATTAAATAAATTAAGGTTCAACCCTTATAGCGATTCTCAAGCACTTAAGAAGTTTAGCTCATAACGGAAAATAAAACTAAAACGAATAAATTAAAAGACATAATGTTTTACAGAAAGAAAATAAATAAACCTAATGAAGAGGTTGTGTTTGGCTTTGAATTGGAGATATAGACAGTCTCCAGCTCCTAGCTTTCTTCCTTCCTGCTTACTCTGACTTGAATCCTTAAGCCCCTTTGATAATTATATGAAGTGTGTTAAAAGGGGAGGTTAAAGGGTGTATTTATAGGTGTTAGGAACCTCTAGGTAGAATTTACTTGGAGTGGAAGACAAGTCAAGAACTCTTTAATTCGTAACCCTAAAATCTAGGAAAGGTAAGATTCTGCTGCTGATTTGATTTGGTCATATCTTTTTCAATACTTATCCGTTTGAGGAGTTCCAATATATGAAACTGCTTGTCTCGAAAAGAGATTTCTATTGGTGGAGACCACTCGTCCAGATTCCTAGCCAATCTTTAGTTATGGACTTATCTTTGAAACGTGGCTGGAATTTCAGATTTATAAGGCAACTTTATCTTTTCCTTCTTTGCATATATCCTTCCTTAATCTTCTTATTTCCATGTAAATCTCTTTCCCTTCCTTTTCTAACTCGACTTGGTCTCTAAGTAATTACCATTTATCTTTTAAATCTTCACATTAAATAAATAATTAAACCGCATATGCTTAAAAAGAATAAATCAATGATTCAAGAAATAGAAATAGGAAAGTACACTCTAAAAAATAGAAACTCGAGTAAAAACATTTCCTAACACTCTAAAATACACTAAGACTTTATTCTCACTTCTTCTCCTTGGATTGGTCTTTCATGAAATTCAAGAACCTATTTAACTTTGCACTAAAAATAGTCAAATTTACGCACAAAAGCTCAGAAAATGCAATTAGTTAAATTCCAAGGGGGAAAAGTGTAATATGATCAAATAAGCATAAAAGTCTAGCTAATAAGTCAATAATTCACCTAAAATGATGTCTCCAGAGGGCTAATATTTAGAAAAAATAGGGAGACATCAATGTTGATGAGCCAGCATGCCAAAATTGCCTGTTCGGCGATACCTTTTCGGGAGTATTTACTTTCGAGCACTCATTTGCAGGATACGGCGAAAGCCTATCAAGGTATAATAAGATTTCCTACTTATAAATACACATGTCATTTGTTAAATAAGGTATCACTTATTTCATTACACTCTTCATATTAACAGTCGTGCCTAGTCCATAAGTATTCTCCATAATTTTCGGCCCCAACACTAGCTTGACCGCTAGAGTGCTATCGGGAGGCACACCTCCCTGTAGTCATAAGTAGTCATGACCGTTCTCTGATTACAAGTCATAAAAATCATCAAGAGATAGATCTAGCTTGGGAAATTATCAAGAGAAACATCAAAGTTGCATCGTTCGTGTGTTTGTATTGGTCGGGCATTTTCCCGCTTTATCAGTTGGCGCCCTACAAGCCTAAATATAATGATGATACCTGATCAATACCAATGAGGCATGAAGAGTCTCGACCAAGATATGCCTATCGAACCGAGGGAAATGTACATCCATGGATAGGAGAGTAGTTTCAATCTTTTCTCAGGACAAAAGTAACTTGAAGGCCCAAGGCCATGCTCGACGGTAAACACTTTGCTATAACATGGAATCCTACTTGGTAGTTTTCGATTTTGGCAGCAGCCTAAAATTAAGGATGGTAATTTTTATGGTTAAAGACCAAAAGCGATAATAACTGAATTGGTTAAAAACCAATTACATACCCATGGTTAAAATCATTAAGTTATGGTTTCGAAAAGTGTAACTGATGGTTAAAAGCGTTAGGTTATGGTTTTATTTAAAAATAAAACCCAATAACCGTTTATTATCATATATATTTTCATATTTTATAATAATCTAGGTAAAAAAATATATTCAAATACTAATTCCAAAATTCAAATACTAGAACTATTCAACTAAATGACAAATACCAAATTTGATCAAGGACCAACACAATTTTGTATCTAGTTTGGATATTTTTTTTATGTGTGGTCTTATTATAGAAAATTTTAATGTATATTATATTTTGTATCGTTTGGTTATGGTTAAAACCCGCATAAGCTCGGCGCTACAAGAATTACCTATATGATTATTCGGTTAAGCAAAACTGTCAAGATCACTACCGTACGTCAGACGTTATAGCTTATGTCTACTATTCAACCCCCGTCAAGGTGACAATAAAATAGTCATCACATCCAATTGGAAAGGCACTACAATTATTACAAGATTTATAAACAACATTGCAATTATACCTCAATTAGTTTAAAATAAATATAATACCAAATATGATCAAAATAATACCCAATTCATAGTATAAGGTTGATACAAAAGCATCTCAAGATAAATGGAGTTTAGTTCACATGAATATGAAATACAATGGTAGTCATATTCATAGTTATCCTAAGAATATATAAGATATACACTACAAAAGATGATGAAATGGTGGAATAGTGTGAAATCGATTCTCCTTGTCCTTCTCAGGCAATCTATTCATCTTCCCAATTGTCTTTTAATCTTCTCTAATAAATGTTTACAGAAATATAAATCTATTCTAATGATAAAAACGGGCATATATATATATATATGTCTATATGTATATATATATTATACTAGGTATGAACCCGTGCCTGAATGCATTTTAACAATTTTAATTTAAAAAAATAAGTTAAATACAGAATAAATAAAAAATTCTTGGGATAAAAATAAGCTGAAAAATAATTAACCTTAAGATATTATACGTAAGAATAAGATAGAATTGGTTTTTATTTTAAAAATAGAAATATTTAAGTGATTTATATCAATAAAATAATTTAAAATGGGTCACATATTTAATCTAACAGTTTAAAAATATAGAAGGAAATCAAGACATTTTAAACTGTCGATCTAATTTAAACAATTTGGGCTATTAATTAAAATTAATCCAAAGACCAAAAATCATACAAAAATAATCTGAAGGCTAGAAAATATGGAGGGAAATATGAGATATTTCGGGTTGTTGGCCCTCCTCCAATATATATATATATATATATATATATATATCAGTTTTTATCATTAGAAAATATTTTGTAATCCAGAATTTAGGTGGTTGTAGGTCCCTTTTAAGTGATCTAATCCAACCCAAGAATATTTTTAAGGAAGAGTGGATTGGTTCGCATAGTTGTAGCGGCAAATTCAATAACTCTATCAATTCATTTCTAAATCACACACCGTCAGTTTCTACGCCATTCTAACTCCTATTACTATCTAAAAAACAAATGGATACTCTAGAATCATCATCAATTACACGTGGTGACACCAACAAGTCGATTTCTAAATCTGACCAGTAACTGCTCTCGCTTTCCAAAAGTGGCTTTATGGTCCTTTAACGCCCTGAAATGGGTTTGACCTTCCTTTATCGACTTCTTAACCTAGTCTTGACATATAATATCATCCAATTACTTATTAGATACACACTTAACACATAAATTACGCACAAATAACTCTAAAAGTAATAATTCTCTAAAACTAGACAAGAAGCAAGAAATTATCTAATTATAGAGATTAATCCCTCAAATAAGCATAATATAACCCTAAAAATATTTCTAGTTACTATATCAATCTATCACAATAAAAGAGACATCACGATGTGATATATGATTTACGTTATATGCTTTTAATTCTCTTTTTGCACCACTTGATTTTTTTTTTGCATATGCATGGTTTGGTATTGTGTGTAATCTTCTTGATGGTTAATATATTTTTATATTTTGAATCCATCTCATTTGAATCTTTCCAATTGTTTTTTAAATATTTTCTTCTCTATCTTAAATGTTTTATATTTGTATATGTTTTTGGCTAATCTCTCAAGTTGAGATAAAAGATGTAGTAGAAGCTCACTACTTTTGCATTCACTCTTGATGGAAGCTATTGGTAAGAATAATACATTCCTGGGTTGGTAAGATCCAATCATTTCTCATATATCTCTGTATGATCAGATTACCCTTCCCTTCATGTTTTATTTGAGGTTATATGATCACCATGCTTATTTGAAAATATTTGAGTTTATATAATCATTATTATTTGTATACCATGTTAGATCTTAATGCTTATGCATATCTCACTTGACATGATTTTTTAGTATTATATGTTCTTCTAGGGGTATTTGATTCTTTTGTAAAAGCTTTTCCTTCTTGATAAAATCGTATTATAGCTAGTTCACTTTAGTAGGCTCACCTAGTTAATTAGGTACTCCCTTCTTTTTTATAAAGACAAAGGGGAAGAAATATGTGCACTAAAACCTTTTCAAAACGTGCACTTTTATAAAACTCACAAATGTATTTCTTATTAAAATACACTTTGGCATTTAAGCTTGTTGTGAGGGGGAGTTTGAATCCATATGTGTTATATGTGCCTTATCTCTTTAGAACTTATATGCACATTGTAAGGGGGGCTTAAATCATTTAGATATACTTTTCATATCATTCTAGAGTGTTCTAGTGAATGATTTGTCATCATCAAAAAGAGAAAGAATGTTGGCATATAGTTCCTCCTATAAGTGTTTTCATGTGACATATTCTTAAGTTTTTTTAGTACTAACCTTTATATTCAACTAAAAAAAATTCCTTTCAATATTCATCAAAAAGATTTCTTGTAATATCATTACATTATATGCTTCCTTTGCTCCATGTTTATTGTGTCAAAATTCGTACTTGTTTTCTCTAGCACAAACACACATATATACACACACACACCTTGAGATATAAATTTATTTCCAAATGAACACTTAGAATCATTAAGGTTATTTTCTCTTGTTTTATCCTATCTTTATATACTCTTTAGTATGTTGTTGTTTTAGCTATTGAGTTGTTCTAACAAATCTTTTAAAATGATTTATCTAACAACTCTTGTGTAGGTAGAATATCCTTTGAAAGCTTAAGTCATATTCAAGATGCTCGATCTTCCTTAGCTAAAGTAAGGTATATAACGTTTTTCTCAAAATAAACGGTATATGCCATTTTCCAAGAAAATGCCCATGAAACTTAGCACAGTTCTGGGTCTTTGGTAACATCATTTCCAAATATAAGGAATAACGGTACGACGTTTCACATCATGTGACGTCTCACTTTCTCAGTTTATATCTGTTGAAGTAAGGATGACACATGGATTATAGTTGTTGGCAACCAAAACTGTATAACGTTATCAAAGGAAAAATGGTGTGTCGTTTTTGCAAGAAAAGTGATCAACACCAGTAGAGTTGTTTATATCTTGTTTCCCATATAGAGGAGGCTCTTTTACATCACTAAAAAAATCTATTAAATCCATTATTCATTACCATACACTCATATACTTCAAGAAAGAATCTCCAAACTTTTTTTCCACTTTTAGATCATTAAAACAAACCTTAATCTCACATATTTGATATCCAAGAGATCAAGGATATTATTCATTCAAGGATTCCAACAGTCAAGATTCAAATTTCACATATAAATCATCAAAGAGTTCATATAATTACTTGTTATATTTTCTTATTTAGAAGCACAATTTAATTTAGTTTGTAAGTTAACGCCTATATTTCTAACCTTGTGCGATTACATAGTTAGTTTAGCTCTTTCGAGTCTTCAACTCCAAAAGGCGTAATTAAACTATTTCCACTACCAAATCCACCTCACGGACGTAATTCAATAGCTAAAACCCCCTAAATATGTGTACATCATACAAGGATTTAAGAATAGACATAAGGGTAATTACAACAACAACAATCTATGATTTATTTAATGTAAAATCCTAAAGTAATACAAATAAGCCCTAATTAATAGTTTGGGTTCATACCTAAGTACCTCAAACTACTAAGAAATTTAGTTCTAAGAGAGTCATAATTAAGAAAAAAATAAAAATAAGGAAGAATTACACTGATTGAATAGAAAATAAAGTGAAATAATGTGTTGCAGATGAACTCTTTGCTTCCTCCTCTCTACTCCCAACATTCTAAACTCTTTAATATGACAAGTTCTCTGAGTTTAGGCTAGAAAATATAATATATAGTCCACATCCACATTTTATCTAATTGTATAAATTAATTGAATCAAAGTGCCCCAATGGACTATTCCAAATATGCGCAACTTTGTTTTTTGTCAGTAAACGCCCACAACTTCTTCAATTCGACTCAAAAATATGAAACATTTTGTCTCACGCAAACTACACTCAAATTGATATCTTGATCTTAAATATCATGGTCATATCCTTCACCAATAAGGAATTATGATCTTCAAAAATTGATGAAAACTTTCTTCCAGAAATTCCTATTGAGATTTAAATAGATTTCTTGGTTCCTTTGCGACTTCTCTTGGGTTTCTTTGTGAAATTTTTACTTCCTAGCTTCATCTTGGGGTCTAATATCATCCATGTACCTATTATATTCACACTTAAAACACAAATCATCTCAACTTGCTCCAAAAATACATATATCATCCAAGATTAGCTAAAACTAAAATAACACCATCTAAAGAGATACATACCACAATTAAACCTAAAAAAATAACCCAAATGATGTATCTTAAGTCTCTAAATATATTAAAAAATGAGAGACATTAGGGAAGCAACAAATACTCGTGAATATACATAGTCTTATTCAAATTGGGTAGTAGTATGCAACGATAAACAAACCCATTTCGATGGCCATCGAATCACTAAAGGTAAGTAATTATATCATTAAATTGCCTAAGTTTGATAGCCCTATGAAAGAAAAACAAATAGAGGTAATTAAATCCTGCTCAAGAGAATTTACACCACTTTTAACACCAATCAAAGATGTTGGTGGCTGGCCTATTATTTGAGATTGTACTTTTACTTCTAGTTTTGGACTTATTGCTATTTATAGAGCTTTTGCGCCTTAATTGTGTGTTAAGTGTGTAACTTTTAGGTACATGGTTAGTACAAGATTCCAATATGAGGATAAGAAGTCAAGAAGTCAAGATAAATTATGTCTCCCTATTTGTTATAATTATTAGCCCTTTGGAGACATCCTTTTAGGTGAATATTTGACTTATTTGATGGACTTTTGTGCTTATTTCGTCATATTACACTTTCTCCCCTTGGAATTTTACTATTTGCAGTTTTTGAGCTTTTGTGCGTAAATTTGATTATTTTTAGTGCAAAGTTAGTAGGTTCTTGAATTTCATGAAATACCAATCCAAGGAGGAGAGGTGAGAATTAAAGTCTTAGAGTATTTTTAGTGTGTTAGGAAGTATTTGACTCGAGTTTCTAATTTTGGAGTGCACTTTCCTATTTCTAGTCTTGAATTGTGGATTTATTATTTTTAAAGCATATGCGATTAAACTATTTATTTATTGTGAAACTTTAAAAGATATATAATAATTAATTAGAGACCAAGTCAAGTCAAAGAAGTAAAGGAAAGAAGATTTACATGGAAATAAGAAGATTAAGGAAGGATATATGCAAAGAAGGAAAAGTTCAACTTCCAAATAAATCTAAAATCCCAGCCACGTTTCAAAGACGAGTTCATAACTTAAGATTGGATAGGAATTTGGGCAAATGGTCTGCACCACTGGAAAGAAATTTCCGATACAAGCGGTTTTGAATATTGGAACGCGTCAAACGGATAAATATTGAAGGAGATCAACAGCAAAATCTTACCTTTCTAGATTTTAGGGCTACGAATTAAAGAGTTCTTGACTTGTCTTCCACTCAAAGTAAATTCGACCTAGGGCTTTCTAACACCTATAAATACACCCCTTAGCCTCCTCTTTTCACACACTTCAAAGAATTACACAAGAGGCTTAAGGTTTTCAAGTCAGATCAAGAAGGCAAGGAGAAGCTAGTGTTGGAGGAGTCCTGTTCTTCCAACAACAGTCATCCTACCCTTTAGGTTATCAATTTATCTTTTGTATTTGAACATGAATTCCTTTTATATAATTTTAGTTTTTAATTAAGTTATGAACTAATTTTTTAAGTACTTGAGAATCGCTATATGGGTTGAACCCAATTCTATTTAATTTATGTTTTCTGAATTTGGGATTTAATTTATGTTTTCTGAATTTGGGATTTAATGGTTTGAATTAGACTAGGTATTTTGTGTTGACTATTATTTTGTTTTAATCACTAATTTTGAAGTCATGAATCAAACTTAGCTCATAGTAATTAGGCTATTCCATATAGTGGCGTATGGATCACCTTGACGGGGGGTTTAATTACAAACTTAGATAATAGACGCATAGTATCCGTTATTGACCCTGGCGGGCTTACCTAACCATGCAGCCAATGAGGTAAATTAGTATTCATCAGAAATTAGCTTATATTCACCCTGACGGGGTTTGTAATACCGTAGGATAGCTCCTAAGTCCACCATGACGGGGGTTAGGAGATATTAGAGTCCCGACTAGCACAATAATACAAGTTTAGCCCTTAAATAGAAGCATGAATTAGATAGGTTAGGTGAAACCCTTGCGAGGATGAAATACTGTTTCTCTTCTGAAGTTCAATTCTCTTGTACTTGCTTTATTTTATTTCCGTAGTTTATTTTCTTACATCTTTTAATTTATAAAAAACCAAACAAAAATCTTTACTTTATTTTTCCAGTCAAGCAATTACTCTTACTTTTCGATTAATACCTGAGTTGTGCCTAATCCGTCCCTGCGAACGAACTTGTTTATCATATATTACTTGGACAACCATGCACTTGCGGTTTTGTGGTTCCCTTATTTTCAGTTCTTAATTTATAAACACACCAGGACCCACCAAGTTTTAGGCGCCGCTGCGTGGGACGGTAGCGTGTGACCCCGGTGTTAATCTTTAGTTTTAGTTTTATTTTTTAGTTTTACGCTTTGGGTCGTCTTTCTTTCTCAGGTTTACAGGTATATGCTTGAAGGTCTCATGATTCTTGCGAATTCCGAAAACCTAATTCGAGAAGCAAACAAAAGAAAGAGAGAAGCTAAAGCAAAAGCAAAAGAAAAAGAGGAGCAATCAGCAAGAGAAGAAATGGCTGACGAACATGAGATCGATCCTCCTCTTATTCCTCTTGTTCCACAAGTTCAACCTCCTCAGAACAATGATCTGTGGTTTGTTAATGGCCCTGAACAAGCTCCATTTCGAGCTCCTGCCCTCGGAATTGGCCCAGCAAATATTAACATCGAGTGATCTAGACCCGATCCTGGTATGTTATCTCAATTTCAGAGTTATGGCAATTTCCGAGGAGCACCCGGCGAAGATCCAATCCGTTTTGTACAGAAGTTCATGCAAATCTGCGATTCCTATATTACGCAAGGAGTAACAAGAGATTGGATGTATTTTGCAAATCTTAGGTATTTCGTTATTGATGGAGCAAGTGAATGGCATGATTCTTAAGAACCTGGATCAATTACAACATGGGACGCATTACAAACTGCGTTCTTCGATAGATATTACCCAACAAACATGAGATAAGACACGCAAGTTGAATTGACTTCGTTCAAACAAGATCAAGACGAGACTTTGGGTAGAATTTGGACAAGATTTCAGATTTGCTTGAGACTATTCCATGATCATGGCCTCACAGAGATGCAACAGATGAAGATATTCTATAGAGGACTTGATGGCTCTTCGAGGAAGGATTTAGACTTGCTTTGTGGTGGTGGATTTATACAGGTACAACCAGTCCATGCTAAGATTATTTTGAATAGAACTGTGACGAATGAGATGTGTTGGAATACCGTGAGAAAACCTATCTGAGGTGGAAGAGAAAATAGTGCGTTCATTGAAGAAAAATTCACTGCCATGGAGAATAAACTTGAGCAACAATTGAAACAGCTTACTCTAGCTGTTACAAAAAGTGTTGCAGGTAGAAAAGCATATGATAATGTTACAGAAGAATTTTATGGGTGTTCTAACTACGGTGTACAAGATCATGATTGGGAGCATTGTCAAAACAATTCAGAAGCCGTAATGTTTGTTTCTAACCGAGTGAACTATAATTCAAGTGGTCAAGGCTATCAACCGAATAGAAACCATCTGGGTTTCCAATATTCAAATCCAAATAGGGCTGCTAATCCAACATATGCATATCAACCGCGTCCCCAAGGCAATAACTATCTACCAAGACCACAGAACAACTACCAAGGTGGACAAGCTTACGGAAATAAAGCTCAGAGACAACCTCCTCAAGACACTTACACCGAGACCATGAACTAGAAGGCTCTACCTGCTCAACCTCAAGAAGGTGCGTTAGATGTTTAGCAAACCTTGTTGACATTAATCAACATTCAAACAAAAGCTAGCCTAGAGCAATAAGCCACATCCGCAGCACTTGAGATGCTAGAAAATCAGCTAGCTCAGGTATCGAAGCAATTAAATCAACGTCAACAAGGACAATTACCAAGTGACACTGAGGAACCAAAGCAAAGAGAAGATTGTAATGCAGTGACACTTAGAAGTGGTAAGAATCTCCCACCACCTCCTTTTCCTGTAATGAAAGAAAAACTGGTAAAAGACGTGGTGGAGAAAGAAGATGAACCTGAAGTAGTGGAAGTGGAGAAGATTCCGGAAAAGCCAAAGAAGCAAGATACTACGGTAACCCGTCCTCCTCCACCTTTTCCCTCGAGAGTTCAGACAAAAGGCGATATGGCTGACTATCAGAAGTTCTTGAACGTGGTAAGAGGTCTTAACATTAATATTCCATTCTTAGATTTCATTAGAGATGTGCCAAAATATGTCAAATTCCTGAAGAGAGCCATCGCCAACAAAAGAACACACCATGAGAATGAGATGATAGGTTTGCCTAAAGAATGTAGCGCCATATTCCAAAGCAAATTGCCACCAAAACTACTTGATCCTAGGAATTTTACGATTCCTATTTCCATTGGCAATGAGTGGCAAGGAAAAGCTTTGTGTGATTTGGGAGCCAGTGTTAATCTCATGCCCAAATCAATTTTCGAGATGTTGAAGATAGGAGAAGCAAGGCCAACATCCATGGTCTTGCAAATGGCTGACAGATCCCTCGCACATCCAGAGGGACGCATAGAAGATGTCCTCGTCAAGGCAGGTACTTTAATTTCTCCCATTGATTTTGTTATACTTGAATACAACGCGGATAGGAATGTCCCCATCATCTTGGGACGACCATTCCTAGCCACGGGGCGTACTGTGATTGATGTAGAAAACAGAGAATTAACAATGCAAATCCAAGACAAGGAGGTAAAGTTCAACGTGTAATAGGGCTATGAAGTTCACAGATTCTCGAGAGGATTGTTTTCGACTGGACGTAATTGACCTAGCTACACGAGAAGTATGGGAATACATGAATTTCGGAGATATCTTGCAAGCTTCCCTAACACTTGACTTACCAAAACCAATAGAAGAGTTAGCCGAAATAGTGGCAGCTCTTAACTCTGGATATCTGAAGCATAAGCGCCTCACTTATGAACCTGTCAGGGAACCAGGGGAGATAGTGCTTAAAAATAAACCATCTACTGAAGCTCCCCCGAAATTAGAAGAAAAGTCACTTCCGTCACACCTTAGGTGTGCATATTTAGGTACTAACAAAACTCTACCTGTTATTGTTTCAGCTACTTTAACAGGTCTTCAAGAAGAAAATTTTTGCGCATACTAAGAGCTATCAAAGAGGCGATTGGTTGGACTATTTCTGACCTCAAAGGTATTAGTCCTTCCTATTGCCAACACAAAATCATTCTGGACAATGAAAGTGCGCGCTCAATTGAAGGAAAAAATAGATTGATGCTAGCTATGAAAGAAGTGGTGAAGAAAGAGGTTATCAAGTTGCTAGACGCATGAATCATTTATCATATTTCTAGTAGAGAATGGGTGACTCCAGTTCAATGCGTACCGAAGAAGGGTGGTATTACTACCATCTTGAATGAACAGAATGAAGCCATACCCTCGAGGACCGTTGTTGGTTGGAGAGTGTGTATGGATTATCGTAAGTTGAACAAGACCACCAGAAAAGATCACTTCCCTCTTCCGTTTATAGATCAGATGTTAGACAAGTTAGCTAGAAGAGAATATTATTGCTTTTTGGATAGGTATTCAGGATACAATCAAATTTATGTAGATCCAAAAGACCAACACAAGACTACCTTTACATGTCCTTTTGGTACCTTTGCCTTTCGAAGGATGCCATTTGGATTATGTAATGCACCTGCTACTTTTCAAAGATGTATGATGGCAATTTTCTTGGACATGATCGATAATTTCCTTGAGGTATTTATGGATGACTTCTCTGTGTTTGGTGATAACTTTGACGAGTGTTTGCGGAACTTGGAGAAGGTGTTGATTAGATGCAAGGAAAATGATTTGGTGTTGAACTGGGAAAAATGTCACTTTATGGTTCGTGAAGGTATAGTGTTGGGACACAAGGTTTCGAGTTCGTGTTTGGAAGTTGATCGCGCTAAGATTGAGGTAATTAAAACTCTTCCCCCTCCGATTTCTGTTAAAGGGGTAAGAAGTTTTTTGGGTCATGCTGGTTTTTACCGACGTTTCATCAAGGACTTCTCCAAGATCTCTAAGTCATTGTGTAACTTACTTGAAAAGGACGCCAAATTACTTTTTGATGAAGCTTGCATGGTGGCCTTTCAAAATATTAAGGAGAAACTTATTTTTTCACCTATTGTATTACCTCCTGATTGGAAGATCCCGTTTGGAGTTATGTGTGATGCTAGTGATCTTGCTATGGGTGTTGTTCTGGGACAAAGAAAAGATAAGATATTTCATTCCATCTACTACGCTAGTAAGGTCTTTACAAGTGCTCAAGTAAATTATACCGTAACTGAGAAGGAGTTACTGGTTGTAGTGTATGCATTCGACAAATTTTGTTCCTATCTTCTTGGGGAGAAAGTTGTTGTGTTTACTGATCATTCTGCAATTAAATACCTAATGGAGAATAAAGATGCTAAGCCGCGCTTAATCAGATGGGTGTTATTGTTACAAGAGTTTAACTTAGTAATCCGAGATTGAAAGGGTTGTGATAATCAGGTTGCAGATCATTTGTCACCTCTTGAAGGTTCAGAGCTTAATAGTGATCCTAAGTTAGTTCGAGAAGAGTGTCCTGATGAGAGCTTATTTGCTATATATGATGGTACTCCTTGGTATGCAGACATTGCTAATCTTATTGTGAGTGGTAACTTTCCTGAAGGAGCCACATCACAAGATAAGAAGAGATTGAGCCATCGTACTAAACAGTTCTTTTGGGAGGATTCCTTCCTCTACAAAGTATGTAGTGATCAAATGGTGAGAAGATGCATACCAGAGACCGATGTTTGGGCAGTGGTTGCGAGTTGTCATGATTCGCCATACGGAAGACACTTCAAGGTTGACCGCACAGCTGCTAAGGTACTACAATCCGGTTTCTATTGGGCTACTTTACATAAGGATTGTCATGAGTACGTTCAGAAATGTCATAGATGCCAGTTTACTGGTAATATATCTAAGAGAGATGAGATGCCGCGTAATAATGTTCTTGAAGTTGAGATATTCGATGTATGGGGTATTGATTTCATGGGTCCTTTTGTACCATCTAACGGGAATCTATACATACTACTAGTTGTTGATTACGTGTCTAAATGGGTAGAGGTTGTAGCCCTACCAACTAATGATTCGCGAGTAGTGATTAGATTCTTAAAGTCACACATCTTCACTAGACATGGTACACCTAGAGTTATTATCAGTGATGGAGGTTCACACTTTGTGAACAAATATCTAAAGACAGTTCTAGAGAAGTATGGTGTGAGGAATCGTGTATCTACTGTGTATCATCCACAAGCCAATGGTCAAGCTGAGGTCTCTAATCGAGAGGTCAAATCTATTCTGGAAAAGACTGTTGGCCCTACACGAAAAGATTGGTCTATGAAGCAAGATGATGCGTTGTGGGCTTATCGTACTGCGTTTAAAACTCCAGTTAGTGCATCTCCGTATCATATGGTTTTTGGTAAGGCTTGTCACTTACCTCTTGAACTTGAATTAGGTGCATACTGCGCTATAGCGCAGTTGAATTTAGATCCTACTTTGGCCGGTGAAAATCGTATGATTAAGCTGAATGAACTTGATGAGTTTCGATTACATGCCTATGAAAACGCGAAACTTTACAAAGAAAACACGAAGAGGTGGCATGATAATCGCATACGTGCAAAGACATTTGATGTTGGACAGAGGTCCTGAAATACAACTCCAAGTTGTAACTATCCGGGAAAGTTGAGATCGAAGTGGTCTGGTCCTTACATTGTGACCAAAGTTATGCCTCATGGAGATATAGAGATTGAGCATCCAACTGAACACCGCACCTTTATGGTGAATGGTCATCGTCTGAAAATTTATCATGGAGGCGAGGATACTAATCGCATGGTGGATCCACATCCTGGGGAGGGCATGTACCTCCTTGAAGCTGAATAGTTGCGAGAGGTAACCCGTCGAGCTTAATGACGTTAAACAAAAGCCAGTTCATTGTATATTAGTTTATTGCTTTATGTTTTTTCAATTCCTAGTGTATAATTCTAAGTTATAGTCGAGTCTTAGTGTCTACTTTCAAAAGAAATGAGAAAGGTAGTGTGTTAACGGTGCAGGAATTGAGTTTGGGGTGCTAAGGAACGAAAAAAGGAAAAATCTGTTGCTCTAACCAGGCTAGCCGGCCATATCACCGGCATGCCGGTGGAGCAGAAACACGTGCCCACGGGATCAAGGCTCGGGTTGTTTGCCGAGAGGTAGTGAAAAATTGAAGTGTCGCACCGGCATGCCGCCGAGATTTCTGGTATGCCGGCCAGAAGGAAAACACGTGCCCACGGGTTGCTCGCCACGGGTATTTTGACAGAGCGCGATTTTGCGAAAAACAGCGCACCGGCATTGACGGTGCATATCTCCGGTTTGCCAGCGCTCAGAAACACGTGGCCACGGGTGTTGACTCGGGTTCAAGGCAGAATGTTACAAAAAGAAAGACGTCCAGCACCGGTATGCCGGCCATTAGCCCCGGTATGCCGGCCAGTAGGCAGTAGGTCGGTTTGAATAGTTTGTTGCCTTATACACTTCTTACCTTACCAAGAGCAAACCCTAGCCTCTCCCATACGAATTTTCCAGCTCCCAACCTTATAAATAGACCTTGAAGCTTGATTAAACCTCTACAACAAACACAATAACATCAATAATTCTCTCCTCCATCTTCCATAAACACAATTTCTTCATCAAATTCATCACAATACACCATTAAACACCATCAAAATCATCAAGCTTTCAAGAATTCTTCCAAGATTCATCAAGAAACCTTCTTCTGTTATCAATTCCAAGCAAGAAACTCAAGCTACGCCAATCTTTCCTAACTTTATTCTAGTCTTGGTGTAACTTGAGTTTGGGGTGAAATCAAACATGACAAACAGAACAGATGTTATGGATTATAAGAGGAAGTGTTATATCCTAGGGAAGAACAAAAATTTGCCTGGTTCTACAATTGAAAAGGCCATCAATCTTGATGAGCCTATTGAAGAGAAGCAAAAGGAAGAGGCACCTGCACAACCACTACACAAGAAATTAACAGCTAGGATGAGGGTATCATCAAAGCCTAAAGAAAAGACACAAATTCAAGATCAAGGTTCTTCTTCTTCCTCTCAGAATAATTCTTGTACACCCCCATGGGCTATCAAATTGCAACATGAAGTCGATCTTGTAAGAGAAGAAAACAAAGCACTTTGGGTGGAAAATACACAGATTAATTCACAACTGGAAGAGGTAACTACGACCATGGATATTGATAATTATTCTTCTTCTTCAGAGGAGAACTTGATCATTTTGGCACAGTGATTCGCCTAGGAAAATGATCATTCCATTATTCATCACGTATCTAGTGAGAATTTTTATGCTTTATTTAAAAAACCTTAGGACTTGTTACATCGTCGATCTTTTGTTAGGCCTTTGGGAAAATATTATTGCGGATTCTTGTGTCACTCCTAAACATGTCATTGTTGTTTGGATGACATTAAGAAAGAGACTCAAGACGCAGGATCGTAAGACTTATTTGAAATTAGATCCACTTTGTACTTTATAATATGAAAACTTTGAGTCAAATAAGCACATTTATTTTGATTGCTCTTATACTAGATATATTTGGGATAAGATTGAAAAAATGGTTGAGTATTAATAAAGAGATGAATACTCTCTTGAGCGATTTGAAGTGGTTTAAGAAGTTTAAAACTCGAGAGATTTGGAGGACAAAGACTTGGAGGATAGATTTTGGAGCCACCGTGTATAACATATAGAAGGTAAGAAATAATCTTGTCATGAGAGGTGATCCAACTTCTCGGAAAACGGTTATCAAGGAGGTTAAATAGTGCACATATTCTATATTATTCTCTTTGTTCACTGTCATTATTTCTCGGATGACAGTGGGTAATTATCATATAATAAAATAAAATAATTGCATTTACTTTATTATTGTTACGTTTAACTTTCGAGCCTAAGTAGCTGACATTTTGTACAGTGTACACTTTCGCATTCTTTTTTAATATAACCGTTACCCACCCAAAAAAAGAAAAAAGAAAAAAGAAAGTGTGCATTTATGAAAAAAATTAAATTTGACAATAGTTTTGGACAGAAAAATATCTTTCTTCAAGCAATCTTATAACATTAATGAGTAATGATATATACCACCCAAATTCATACCACCCAAATGTCACCCAATGACGTGGCGTAAATTTATTGGTTACACATTTTTATTGCATTTATTTTCTTGATTTGATTAAAGTTTTGTAACCAACCAATTCATGCCACGTCATTGGGTGACATTTGGGTGGTATGAATTTGGGTGGTATATATCATGGGGTTATTGTTGAAAACATCCTCCTTAAACTCTCTAATTGTTTTTTTATGCCTTCAATAATCTTATTTATAAAAAAATGCCTAATGAAATAATTATTTATAGAAAACATCCCCTTTATATTTTCTATACCTTTATTAATTCCATCACATGCGCGCGTCCGTGAAATTTTTTTAAAATCGTCATAACTAATTCAAAAAAAATCAAAAAATTAAAAAAAAAAATTTTTTGAATAAATCTAATTAATATTTACGTCTATGAATTTTTTTGATTTTTTTTGAATTTTTTTAATTTTTTCGAATTTTTTTAATTTTTTTTTCGCAGACACGGAATTCCATGTTTTAAACCGTGAAATAAACATGGAATTCCATGTTTTAAACATGAAATTCCATGTTTCAAACATGAAATTCCATGTTTTAAACATGGAATTTCGTGTCTGCGGAAAAAAAAATTAAAAAAATCAAAAAAAATCAAAAAAAATCAAAAAATTCAGAAAATTCCGAAAAAAATCATAGACGTAAATATTAATTTGATTTATCCAAATATAATTTTTTTTGATTTTTTTGATTTTTTTTGAATTAGTTATGACGATTTTAAAAAAATTTCACGGACGCGCGCGCGTGTTTATTAGTTTTTTTTTTATTTTTTAATTGTTAATTATAAGGGGGCTGTTTTCAATAAATATTTTTTTCTAGGCACCTTTTTCTAAATAAGTTTTTTAATAGGCATTAATCAACAATTGGCTCATATATCATTACTCAACATTAATAAGCATAGCGTACAACATATATACACTTATGTAACATGTTTACAAATCGATCATGTAAATATTTCTTGTAAAGATCATCTAACTTATCCATGTCCAAACAGGCAATCAATCATATTTCATGTGCTTACATCTTGTTTATTTTCTCTTTGTAAGTTGTATGTTATCAGCATGAGTATTTTAACCATTGGATATCTGCTATTTCAATGCACTTTACCCATATAATAATATGATCTGTGAGCCGTAGATAAAACTTCAATCACAGATAGAAAATTCATCAATCTTTTCCAACAGAATTGTCCATTTACTGAGAAATCCTTCATTAATAGCAATTAAGAAGCTTGAAAGATTAAAGAAAACCTTGAGATTTTGCTGCTTCCATGGAAATACCACCATTTACTTAAATACTGAAGTTTGTGAATGTTCAGTTCATGATTTGTATAATCTTCATGAGTAAGTATGCTCATATTTCCAAGCTCATTTCAAATGAATCAGGACAATCTAAAGGCTTAATAGAGGGTAAAGGAGTAGAAGTCTTGTTCTTCTCAAGTGGAAGAAGCTTTCCACGGTGTAAACTTCTTATTATCCAATAAGCCGGCTACAAAATCAACCAATTCGAAATTAATTAATTAAAAAAAATTAAAATAAACATTTAACTCACCACCACAGGTATATTTTGCTCTAAGGCACACTGTTTTAAGTGACGAGAAATCCTTGTTTCATCTTCAGCAACAATAACTCCATGAAATATCTTTTCAGTTTCAAGACTCTGAACTAACCATTGAAGTGCTTTGAAAATTTGTCCACCACCATGCTAAATAAAAACAAAGGAAATAAATCAGTTTATAATTTATATGTTACTTTTTATGACATGAGATTCTCACCTTAACAACCTTTGACATTCCATTACAAAAACTACTTTTACCAAGTAACATTATGCCCATATTATCAAAGATAGAGGGATGTCCGTCATTATTTACAGCCTTTTTAATCCTGGAATGCCTTTTACCAGCGTAATTTCTAAGAATGGTATACCTGAAAATACAAATTTATTACATAAAAATTTGATTAAAATAAATTTTAGTACTTAATAAGGACATACTTTTGAGGTGGTAACATATGACCTGCTGCAACTGAATCGGTAAGCCACTTAACTTTAAGTATGTGGGCATGAACAGCACAACCATACAAGAACTTGATTGTTTGATTCTGAATTAACAACAAAAATTATATCAGAATTAATATATATATATAATATAATCAAGAACAAATAACAAACCTTTTTTGTGCATAGAATAATAGGAAGTGTTTTAGATTGAAGCCTTGAATTTCTCTTTACCCTTGGAGTTGGAGGATAAGGAATATTAGAGAGAACTGAACCTCCATGTGATTTAATTAGTTTCTCAATTTCCTTTTCTTTTTGACCAGAATACCCACTAAGTAAGAATTCCATATTTAGAAATAATAGTCTTTTAGTGTCCTTCCTTTTTACCTCTTCAGCCCTGGACTCTGAATGTGTGTTAGTTCGTCTTATTTTCTTGCTAGATCTTCTATTATCACCTACAATAATGCAATTAATGTAAGTTTGTTTATAAGTTGAAACAATAAATAATTGCTTACAAGTTGTTGATTCTACTTGCTCTTGAAGCTTATCATTTTGTGGGATTATAGTTTCAGTTTCAGAAAAGCGGACCCGCTTTTTTGGTGGAACAATTTGAGGATTTATTACTTCATGAATTAAAACATTATTAACTTGTAAACAATTGCGTGTTCTACGGTTTAAAATAAGAGGTGAAGTCTTTGAACAATCAGGGGTGGCATCTTTTGTGGTCCCACCACAATCTTCCTGGTCAACTCTAGAATTTGACTTTGTAATGCTTAATTTATCACAATAATTCTGTTTCTGCCTAGGAAAAATCCTGCTATAAGTTCTAAGAACTTCAGGGTTCGATCCTTCAATACTATCTGGAACAATGAGCTCTTCACCATGTAATAACATATTATCTGAATCTATATCCTTTTGCACATTGACCCCAGCATTTTCCGTAATTTGCTCAAGAAACCCTCTCGTAACAACCTCATTATCCTGATTTACAGATGAGGTCCCTGAGCCATTTTCTAATGAGATACTACATGGTACATTAGAGCAAAGAGTGTCGAAACTTGGAGAGTTCATAATATCCTGAGAAACTGGTATTTCATAATTTAATTTTGTGTGACAATTTTGGGAAGGTAAACTAGATTGAGAAGCAAAATCTTGTTTTTTCACAACTGAGCTTTCATCTAAAGGAATATCTGCTGATTCTGAGAAAAAACTTGTTTCACGCATAAAAGGTTTAGGTATAAATTTATCATTATGTTCAGTTGGAACAGATAATTTATCTTTCTTTAGTGAGACTTTTTCTGTAGATTCGGAGATAAAGCTTGATTCACGATTAAAAGGTGTATGTATGCTTTTATCATCATTTTTTTCAACTGGAGCAGATGATTTCAAATCCTTCATAAAATAATGTAGAATTTAAGTTCAGTTTATTTAATTAGATATTTTCCAGTTTGGTTTTAATAATAATACAAAAATAATATAAAACTGACCTTCCAGGTCCAACCACCTAACCATCGACTTTGAAATCGATCTGAAACTGTACTCAATACTTCATTTCCTTTTCCTGAGTAACGTAAATAAAATTAAATAGAAACATATTATTCTTATAAATAAGAATTTAAAAAAAAAAAAGAAAAAAGAAAAAAGAAAGCAAAAAAGTACCAGCATCTTCAGATACATTAACAACATGAGAGCTTGAGATCACTTGAGACACATCTCCACCCTTAGCTTTCTGCATCACAAATTTGGACTTAAATAACAAATTTTCTTACAAAAATTTAATATTAAATATAAACAAAAAATTGTTTCTACCTCTATTGAAGCTGAAACATTAAGATCTTCAGTAACTATATTTTCCATCTCATTATCACAAGATTTGATCGCAGAATCTTGAACATTATTACGTACTAAAACATCTTCAAATATTGGATTTGTAAACTCAACAGTTTCAGGAACCACATTTTCTTCATAATTTAAGTTTTCATTATCAGAAGTAGTAACAGATAATCCAACATCATTATATGCATCTATCATAGTTAAATCATCTAAATCTGATAAACCATCATCTTCATTACTTTCCTCAATTGAGCATTGTGTTGACTCTTTCCAAACTTTTAATCGTGCTTCTTTTAATTGAAGTGCAACTTCAAGTACAGCTGAAGGAGATAAAGACTTTGAAATTTCTTCATGAATTACCATTGCTTCAGAAGCTGCAATTGAGAGTTCTATAGAATTGCTAATTTCGAGAGCTTCAGATAATTTAATTCTTTCTTCTTCACTCTCAATATTTGGATTTATACACTCTTTATCTGGAGAAACTGATGCTTCAAGGGTTTGATTTATTAAAGGTCTTTCACTTTTAGATGTTTCTATTGTAAGACTTGGAATGTTCTGTGAATTATCATCCGTTGACAAATGAAGATGAAAGTTGACCACCTTTAAATGAGATTTTAGTATTAATAACATTTGTTATCGCAAGGACCAAACAGCAATTTTTTTAAACTTACATTTTGAGTTGATGGAACAGAACTGAGTGCTGAACTGCTATTCCCGGATAGGAATAATCGAAAACTCTTGTGTCCACCTTCATTAGAGTTACCTTGAAGAATTTGCATTTCCTGTTAAGCATTACAAAAAAAAAAATCAGATTAATAACATTATCATAACATTTTAATTTTGATAATATTATTAATTTGTTGAGGTTTAGTATTTCCTTTTATCAAACACATTCTTCAAAATAGTACAATTGAATAACTACAATTAAGAAAAGTTTGGGTAAAATAGTCATTATATATGTATACAACCTCAATTCGTTTCTCAAAGCAAAATTGTTCATCACTGATTGACTCGCTGTTCAACTTGCCATCGTGATGTTGAAGCCATCCAGGAAGCCAAGCGTTATCCTGCAGTAATTAAATGTACATTAATTGATGCATAATGTACAACCTTGGCATTATATATTCTTTATTCGCTCACTTATAGATGTCTACTCTATTGTACACTATGCTTAACAAATTGTACTTGCTACCATCAAATTCGTATTATAAATAACAGCTGATACTAGATTTAATATTAAGCAATCTAATGATTTTCTAGGTGAACATATATTGTAATGCAATCATCGTACCTCGGAGAAGTGAGGACCGCGAAAACCTAGTAAGCTTCCCATTAGAGAACGAGACAATGAGACGAAGCCGAGTAGTTTTTTTTTTTTTTTAATTAGCTAAAGAAAGAGTTGGCCTTTTTGCGCCAAATACTTGGCGCCAACTGGAACTTCATATATATATATATATATATATAGATATTAACCTATATAGTCCTAGAACTCAATATCCCACCCCTATCAAGTCCCACCCCTCATTTTCCCCCTATAGAGTCCTGCCTGCGTTAGATTTTATATACCATCACTACCCCTCATTAGAATATATCAATATCAAGTTATCCCTTATTTTTAGCTAGTAACTGATTCCCTTTTAATAGCTGATATCTTAAATCCCATGAATCATGCTTTTATTATAGTAAATTTGTTATACCTTTTAACAAATTCATTATACAAGCAACACCACCGATATCTTCTCCAACAATACACCATCACCGTTCTTCCATTTTTTACAGTAAGGTATGTTCCATTTTTTTTCTGATTTTTTTGCTCCTCTCCGCCGCGCCCGTGATGGGCTGCTTCCCGTTCCATTCCAGCTTCCTCACGATCCGCTTCTCCAGCTCCTCCCGAACAGCTGCTCCAGCTCCCTCAAGCTCGGCTACTCCTCCAGGTGTTTGCATTGCAGCGTCTCCAAGCTCTTGATCCGCTGCTTCGCCAGGTCCGTTCATCATAGCTCTACCAGGCACCCTTGCTGTAGCAGCTCTATGGAGGTAAGAGATGGCAGAGAGCAGGTGGGGGTGTCACGAAATAATGCAGCAACCGAGACTTTGTATATTGGAGAAGTATTGTTGGTGGGGTGGTGCGAGGCGGTGGTGGCGGTTTTTTGGTGGTGGAGAAGTGTTGTTGGTGGGGTTGAAAGCACTGCACATTTCTGATGGGTTACGCGTGGAATATCAGTGGTGTGTTAGTTAGTATCGGTGGTTTGTACTGATGGGTTACGTGTGGACACACTGCACATTTCTAATGGGTTACGTGTGGAATATCGATGGTGTGCTAGTTAATATCGATGGGTTGTAGATACTGGTGTTTTGGACTGTATGAAAAACAAACAGGTTATGTGTGTGATATCGATGGTGTGCTAGTTAATATCAATGGGTTGTAAATACTGGTGTTATTTTGTGCTTTAATTTAATGTATTTGGCTTTAATTTATTAAAGATATATAATAAGTGATTTTCTATTAGTTTATTTGTTTTATTTTGTGTTTTAATTTAATATATTTGGCAATTATTTCCTTTTTTTTATATTAATTGATTGGTTGCATATAATTAGGAAATTAGTTTTGGTAAGTCAAAAGATATTAATGGAGCAGAAGGGCAATTTTGACTTTTGGGGTGGGTTGGACCTGATAGGCAAATGATAATAGTCTGTGGACTTCATGAGTAAATCACCCATATATATATATATATATATATATATATATATATATATATATATATATATATATATTATAAGGCATTTCTCAGTTATGCCCTCGAAACTTTTTGGAAATAACATTATCCGCCTCAAGGTTTTGCAAATATTACTTGTAGACATGATTTTATTTTTCTTGGTGATCTAAAAATATTCCACCCAGCATTCTACAATCCTCCTAAAAACGCTCTAGTGGCTAGTTAGAAGGTCTATTTAGAGATCAGCCTATCAATGGATTGCCTAACTCGAATAATTAGCTATATAGACTAAAATATTTTTCCCACCAATATCTAATTACTATCTAGCCACGATAGCACTTTATAAAATAAAAATGAACCCAACACAGCCCAACAAATTTCTAGATTAAAGTTGAAATTATGTGTTTAACTTCTTATTTCATATGGAGAATGATTTTATCTTATCACTGTTATTACTTAAGACAATTTGTACACTTGTGAGTAGTATTCTCCGAGTATTGATTTTTATATCACACCTAGGGGAACACCAAGTTTTTGGCACCATTGTTGAGGAATATTTAGCTAATTGTAGTTTTAGTTTTATTTTAGAATTTTGTTTTTAGATTTTACGCTTTCTATTTAATTTAGTGCATGAGCTCGGATCCCGAGAGGTTGTTTTGACTTCAAAAGAGACGAGAAAAACGAGAGGAAACAACAAGAATATATGTCACAACAATAAATCTTTGAAAAGAACGATAACCTGGTGGTTCCACCGAGGGTTGTGCCAGCTGGTGAAGACGAGGTCAAAAACCAAAAGCCCGGAGGGGCCCTTCGAAATAATCATATTCTACCAATAAATCAAGTAGCCCCAAGAGGTCAACTACCACTTGGATCTAATGTGCATCATGGGCTTGGAGGTCTTAATGGTAACAATGGCATGTGTTCTCAAGGTAATCAAGTGGGTGCTCAAGGCCATCAGGTCCAAGGTTTTCAGTTTTGTGTGCAACCACTTGGGATTCACGCACCAACTTTTCATGCAGGAATATTTAAGCATGGAGTAGGTATCTTGAACCAGTTCGCGAGCTACAAAATTATAATGGAGATGTGAATAAAGATCTCGTACCAACCGTTCAGAAGTTTATACAGATTTGTGAAACCTGCAAGTGATTGAATCGGCCATCAACCATATGTCCTACTACTAGCATTGAATGATCTATCTAGAAACCGTATTATTCGATAGATTTTATCCACATGAGGTTGAGAGCTCAATTGAATCTCACAACATTTCGACAAGATTTTAGCAAAACTTTAGGCGAGACTAGACAAGATTTTCAATAAGAAGTTTCCACTTCACGGGTACAACCCTATGCTACAATTAGTTATGAAATATAAGGTCTTGACGCGAGCTCTAGAGTAAAGTTAGATGTTACTGGTGGAGGTGGTTTATGATGATGGAACCAAATCAAGCACTGGTTTGTATGAAGAGGGTCGCTTAGAACGATATGAGTTGGAAACCTTTGTGAGCTTCTAGTCCAAATTATTTGCGAGGTACGTTACACTTAGATGCTAATACTATGACTAATTCAAATCTTGCTACAATAGAGAACCAATTGAAATATCTATATTTGGTTCTTAAGAGAGACGCGCTAGTTAAAAGAACAAAGGTGAATGTAGTGCAAGATCCATATGGATGTTCAAGTTTTGAGGTTAATTATCATAGTTGGGAGGAATGCCAAAGCAACCCAGAGTCGGTCTTCTTGATGGGTAACCGTGGGCATTATCAGTTGGGAGGTCAAGGTTACCAACAGGGTAATCACAATAATCATCTAGGTTTCTAATGGTCGAACTCATACCAACCACGCATTCAAGTAACCCACCATCAACAAAAGCCTCAAGACCAGTATTCAAGTGGACAAGCCTATGGGGACCAAGCTTTCCCACCATTGCCTTATAATTTGTACAAGGATAATCTAACTCAAAATGTGATCCCAGGCCTATACACAAGAAGGAGGTGAGTGAGTTGGAAAAATACTTTTAGTAAATTTGTACTGATGACAGGTGAAAAGATGGCAAAAACCAACAAGACGCTAAATTCTCACGGACAACATTTCAAATCTTGCAACAACAAATAATTCAAATCATAAGATCTCGCTGGAAACTTCAATAAGGCCAACTCGTACAACTCAATCAATGTAAGAATTTTGATGTCAAGTTACTTCAAAATGGGAAGGATAGTCGTGGTTATGAAATGTGTAAGTTCATTGGTCTCTGGATTGGAAATATTGTAGCACCACCACCAGTCGTGTCTAATGAAGTAAAACATACAAAAGAAGAAGACCCACTTAAGCCGAATCTAGATGAGTTAATAGTTGAAGACATGGAAGATTAAGTGACTGAGAATCCAGTTGAAAGTACAAAGAGTGCAAGAGAAACCAAGAGTTAAACTTCCGCCACAAGAAACCCACTCACCACCACCTTTTCCATCAACGGTAGTCAAGACGAGTGATTATTCCGAGTATAAGAAATTCATCAAGATGTCGATTCAACTAAAGATAAACATTTCTTTGCTCGAATCCATCAAGCGAATTCCAAACTGTCTGACATTCTTCAAGGACACGCTCTTGGTGTCTCCTGGTGTGTGATAAAATCACCACCCTAAATGAGAGGGACATTACTCGCAAGTGCATGGGTCATTCCAAGTAATGTGTAAATAATACAGATTTCGTTTTCAGGGACGGCTAGTTATGACACTAGTATTAATTGGAATAGTAGAAATAATTGTTAAAACAAAAAAGTAAAATTGATGAGATATTTGTTTTGGTTTTGTTTTATAACTAAGATGCAAGAAATAAAGTAATGAAAAGCTTACCAGAAAGGGAATACCGAAAGTAAATAAGTCTGGACGCAAGAAAGAGAGAGGTACTTGAGTCTCGCAATGGATCCACCTATATCTATATAATTAATGCTTCTATTTAAGGGCTAAACTGGTATTTATGTATTAGTCGGGACTCTATAATCTTCTAACCCCGTCAGGGTGGACTTAGAAGCTATCCTACGGTATTATAAACCCAATTAGGGCGATTATACCTACTTTCGAATGTTGAAGACCCTTACCCAATTGGATGTGTGGTTAGTCAAGCTTGTCGGCCAATAACGGAAACCACATGTCTATTACCTATGTTTGTAATTAAACCCCCCCTCCCCGTCGGATGATCACTCGCCACTAAGTGAATAGCCTAATTACTCAACCATATTTCTAATTGTCCATAATAAAAATAATAAATAAGAATGTGATAATAGTCAATACTAAATGCCCAACTTAAATTAAATTAAATAATCCCAAATTTGGAAAAATATCGATTAAATAAATAAAGGCTTAACCCATAATTGCGATTCTCAAGTACTTATGAAATTAGCTCATGTTCAAATTAAAAACTGAAACTAAATAAATAAAAGACATTGTTTTCAATTACAGAAAGGAAATAGATAACCTAAAGGTTGGATTGACTGTTGTTGGAAGGACGAAATTCCTCCAACTCTAGCTCTCTCCTCTACCTTCTTACTATGACTTGAAAATAATGAAGCGTAGATAGTATTCTGATGAAGTGTGTGTAAAAATGAGGTCTAAAGCCTATATATAAAGCTTTAATTTGGAATGGTCTTTTAACTAAGAATAATAGGTCAAAATATAAAAAGCCCAAGTCCATCTTTAAGAATCTCGTAACTGTTGTGCAGCCTGTAGTAAAACAGCCGTAACTTTTGTGTCTCACGTCCAAATCACGTGATTCTAGTCCTCAAATCTTCCTAACTCAAAGGCGCAACTTTCTCTTTCACATCTCCATGCCTGAATTAGTGCCGAAGTGTCTCGAAATCAGCAATTAGTAACATCTTTTCAGATTTTCATCTCTTTTAGTCAACTCTTCGGGTAATCTCTTCTTGCTTTTAACCTCTCCACTTGATCTAAGACTTTAATTATCACTTCTCATCCTTGTCTTGGTGCTCCATAGCATCCATGGACCTAAGAAATTTGCACTAAAACACACAAATTAACGTACAAAAGCTCTAAAAATGAAATATCATAATTTTAAGGGGAGAAAATGCAATATAACAAAATAATCATAAAAGTTTATAAAAGAAGTCTAATATTCACCTAAAATGATGTCTCTTAAGGGCTTATATTTAGAACAAAACAGGAGACATCAAGATCCCAAACTCAAACCTTTGTCGTCCCAAGAAAGTAAAATTAAAACAAAGGCCTTAGGTGAATGCAAAAATGCAGAGTCTAGTAAATTACTCCCAAAGCACAACTTAAAACAAAGATCATATAGTATGACCCAGGAATTAATATACACATACACCTATCATGCAAAATCAAATACAAATTATATCAATCCAAAATTAATTTCACAATTCTAGAAGGTTACACTTATACTTATCTCAATATGGTAGTTATAGGGTGTTCATTGATCCTTACTTGCTTTGAACGCCTCACTTAGCTTACTTCCTATTAGCTGAATTATAAATCCACTATCTATCTAGGAATCACGAGGAATTTATGGTTTTAGCGTAGGCTTAGGGACTGTATGGTATGTATATTTGGTAAATTTGAAGTGAGCTTTTGGCTCTCTCCTCACTTACCATCAAAGAACTGTCCAAGAGCTTAAGTTTACACTCAAATATATTCTCACTCAACCCATTGGACGCACTAATTTAGCGTCTCCAGATTCACCCAATAAACACTAAAGATGATTTCTAAAAATCCACGTTGCCGGTTACTTTATTTTATATATATATTTTTTTCTTTTTCATTATTTTTTTGTATAAGACATCCCTGACCATCATTTTGATGTGAATAGTCTTGTCTCTCAAAAAATCTTTCTTTTTCTCTTTTTTTTTCAAAGACCCCGGCAAAAGATTACAAATTATACATCATCAACAATTGTGCCTAAATACAAACGCATACAAATTCCCTCCCAATGCAATCTCCCAATAATGAAACCCACCACCCCAAACTCAAGTTCAAGATAGGAAGTCTTAGGATCGTAATTCAAGTGCGGGTCATGTGGAAATGCCTAATAAAGTAAGGGGATATGGGCTTATATCGTGGCGACAAAAGAAAGGCTTAAAGGCTAAAAATGGGGCTAAGAAGGATAATATCAAATTAAGGAATAGAAAGCTAAAAAGTCTCAAATGGCTATCATAGAACTGCCTCTATCATTTTCTTAGTTACATAGCTTGCCTCTAGTTCATACCTACGTGGGTTCTCTACTCATTTGGATCTCACGTTCTACAAACCACACATCTTCCTTAAGTACAAGTTTACTCTTTTGCATTGTTAATTAATTATTCCGATCAATTACCTAATGTTTGCATGAAATCAAAGTGTGTTTTACATTAACTCCTAAAGTCTACTATTTTTTATCATCAATTCATAAAAAGTATGCTTAATGGGGACATTTAAAATACTCTACAGTCAAACGCAACCCTTAAATTAATTTTATTGAAAGCAGTAAAACAAATAACACAAAAAATTGGGATGAGGCAACGAACCCCACCCCAAACTCAAAAATGAGTCGTGTCCACACGACTCGAAAAGACTCTGAAAGCAAATAAAGATAATTTACACTACTAAATTAGAAAGGGAAAAGAAAATGTATCTTAACTAGCTCTAGGCTGGTTTTCACTGTTGCGTTCAGGTTGAGATTTTGAATTCTTCTTCATTAAGGTGTAAAGATTATTAATGGTTGTGTTCATCTTGGTTAAATTGTCCTCTATTATCTCGAACTATTTTGTCATGTTTCCTAAAGTTTTCATCTCCTCCTAGCCCTCTAAATCATTAACTCTTCTTGGTAATCCTCCACCAACACCCAAATTTCTTTTCTCTTCACGTTCGTTCTACCTTTTCCAACCTTCATGGTCATCTGCGATGACCCCAATCATAAAGCTTCAAGAACTCCCACAAGTTTTAGATGAAATTAGTACTTTGGTGTTCTTGAAGGTATATGGATATGAATTGTAGTGCGTTCTGAGCTGGGTCATGAATATTTCAAGGTTTGGGAAAAGTTTAATGGATAAACTTTATCTTTTGGTGAAGGAAAATATTTGGATTGAAGTGTGAAATTTTGGTGTTTTTGGAAGGGGTTGATGTTGTTTATGTGTTAGGAATGGATTAGAGGGAAGTATTTGTGATGTTTGGGTGTTTTAATGGTGTTTTGAAGGTATTTCTAGAGTTTGGGTTCGTTTACGATGAAGTTCCATGTGTGAGAGGCTAAAGAAGAAGGAAGAAAAAGGTTTAGTAAGGTTGAGGTTAAATTTGTCGCAGGCCGGGCCGGCAATACCGGTGATATGGCCTGCTAGCCGACAAAGCTTATGTTTCTTTCCTTTCTTTATGCACTTTCTTGCGTACACGAATTAATTTAAAATGGTTTTTGCCGAGAGAGGACTGGCATGTCGGCGAGCTAACTGACTAGCCGGTCGCGCAACTTAATTTTTCGCTGACGCAATACGTAGCGGCTTGTACGTGGCTAAAATCCAGAAGGTTGGCGCTGTTACGAAATTCTGTGGCCGGCTAGCCAGTCGCAATTTTCCACTTTTTGCATATTTTCCGATGACACAATCCGTAGTTGCGTCTAAGTGGTCAACATCCAGAGAGTTTGATCGGCTAGTCGGTCTGTATAAGCTCATTATACCACTTAGACACTCAAAAACCCAGTCTTTTGCCTGTTTAACCCCAAACTCAAGGATTTTAACACCTGCAATTCATCAAAAACACTACTACCTTTCTCATTTCTTAAAATTATACACTAATACTATATTATAGACTACGCAGACATGAAAGCAATAAACTAATATACAGATAGAATATCTTTTGTTTAACGTCGTTAAGCTCGATAGGTTACCTCCGATTCATTTCTTAACATAACCTCCCCAGTAGTGAGTGGGGTTATCAACATTTATTATTTGGAATTTACATCCCTTAGCTTTTATTCCAATTAGTTTCTCAGAGATAATCTGTGTGACCGTGAATAGTCCATGCCAAGAACCTTTTGATTTACGTGCTTTCGGAGGAGGATCGGGTCTTTTCAGTGAGACTTCCTCTCCCATTCTAATATTCTACTTCTTTATTTCTTTCTTAGGTTCGTTTAGAACCTTCATGGCACGTTCTTTACCTTTCTTCTTTGCATGATCACAGTGTGGACTTCCTTTAGGATATGGAGGAGCTTTAATTGGTGGTTTCTTTCTTAACTGTCTTTCCTCCATTCCTAGAGATGCCACAACCTTAGTTGGCTTTTTCTCTACATGTTCAATTACATCTAACCGGAAACATTCCTCCTTGGAATCCGAAAACTTCATTGCCCTAAACACATTGAACTTTACCTCCTTGTCTTAGATACACATGATTAATTCTCCAATCTTTACATCAATAAGAGTACGCCCCATGGCTAGGAATGGTCTTCCCAAGATAATGGGGACATTCCTATCCGCGTTGTAATCAAGTATAATAAAACCAACAAGAAAAATTAAAGTACCTGCCTTGACGAGGACATCTTCTATTCGTCCCTCCGGATGTGCGAGGGATCTATCAGCCATTTGCAAGACCATAGAGGTTGGTCTTGCGTTTCCTATCTTTAACTTCTCAAAAACCGATCTAGGCATGAGATTAATACTCGCACCCAAATCACACAAAGCTTTCCCTTGCCACTCATCACCAATAGAAATAGGAATAGTAAAACTCTCAGGATAAAGTAATTTAGGTGGCAACTTACTCTGGCATATTGCACTACATTCTTCTGGCAAACCTATTGTTTCATTCTCACAATATGGGCACTTGTTGGAGATAGCTATTTTCAGGAATTTCAAATATTTTGGTACACCTTTGATGGCCTCTAGGAAAGGTATATTAATGTTGAGCTTACTCACCACACTCATGAATCTCTGATACTCAGCCATACCTCTTTTCTTCTGAACTCTTGAGGGAAAGGGTGGAGGAGGACGGTTCACTTCCACCACAACATCTTTTTTTTTTGATTACATCGGAGACCCAATGGGCCGTGTTATAAAACAAGCAAACACACTAATCTATTACATCTTTAAGCAACTCGAGATTATATAGTACCCGAGGCGTTTTATACCCCATACGATCTTTGGTGAGGAGCTTCCAGATGCCATCCGGAGGGTCCTCCAAAAGCTTAAAATCATCTCTATTCCTCCAACTTGCCTTTGCCAACCAATCGGCACAATTATTTGCCTCTCTATAAATGCTCCTTAAGACAAATCCTTTATTTCTTTCAAGTATTACCCGGATATTACTAATCCACTGCACCCCAGGTCCTCTTCCATCTCTTGTACCATGTATTAAATCAATAGCTTCTCTCGAATCTACCTCAACACACACATCGTGAAGACCCAAACGTTCTATCAATCTTAGCCCCTCACAAAGTGCTATTATCTCCACAATAACCGGAGAATCATTATAAACTTTCATGCTAAAACCCCTCACCCAGTCTCCATTACTATCCCTCACAACACCACCTCCTCCTCCCATCTTCCTCCAATTACTATAGCTACCGTCCGTGTTAAGCTTAAAGCCCTGGGTGGGTTTAGACCAACCAATCATGGCTATTGAGGATTTTTTTGTTAATCTCATGTTCGGCAATTGTCCCCATACTCGTGTAGTCGTGATAGCTACATGCTTAGCTTTTTTAACTATTGCCACCGTGTTGGGGAAGCGTTCTCCTTCAAAAACCACTTGATTCCGTTGCTTCCATATTGTGTCAATCAGCGCTCCAAAGAATACATTCCAATTAACTCCGCAAAAAAGCATTTTGTTCGAAACATTCCTCGTCCACCATAGTTGATCCTCGGAGCTTAATAATATGCTGTCCGCATGTTCAGCTACACTTCCAGGGCCCTGCTGTTGTTCATCTTCATGCTGCAGATGCTGTCGCTGGAGTACCTCTCCTTCACGGTCCTCTGCGAGCTGTCCATAAGCATAAACGAAGGCTGACCTGGACAGGAGCTGATCAGCACCGCCACCACAACATCTTTATTCTTTGGCTTTTCCAGAATTTTCTCAACTTCCACATTTTCTACTTATAGTTCACCTTCTTTTTCCACCACGTCCTCTACCCGTTTTGTCTTTACAGTTTCTTTTTCTTTTATAATGGGAAAAGGTGGTGGTGGTAGCTTCTTACCACTTCGGAGCGAGATAGCGTTACAATCTTCATACTGGATAGGCATCTCTGTATCACTTGGGGGTTACCCTTGTGGACGGTGATTTAGTTGTTTTGCCGTCTGAGCTATTTGATTTTCTAACATTTTGAACGCTGTGATAGAATCTTGCTAATCTTGTTGCGTCTTTGCTTGCAATGCGATTAGTGTCTATAAGGGTTGTTGAACATCTAATGCACCTTCTTAAGGTTGAGCAGGTAGAGCTTTCTAATTCATAGTATCGGTATAAGTGTCTTGATGAGGTTGTCTCTGAGCTTGATTTCCGTAATTTTTTCCCCTTGGTAGTTGTTATGTGGTCTTGGTTGATAATTATTTCCTCGGGGCCGTGGTTGATATGCATAAATTGGATTTGCGGCCCCATTTGGATTCGAATATTGGAAACCCGGATGGTTTCTTTTTGGTTGATAACCTTGAATACCTTAATTATAGTTCCCTCGGTTTGAAACAAACATTACGGATTCCGGGCTGCTTTGACAATTCTCCCACTTATGGTCTTGTACACCAAAATTAGAACACCCATAAATTTCTTGTGTAACATTGACATCAGCTCTCCTACCTGAAAAACCTTCCTTAACAGCTAAAGTAAGCTATTTCAGTTGCTGCTAAAGCGTGTTCTTCAATTTTATTCTTTAATGAAGAGAATTTTTCATCAATTCCAGCACTTCTCTCTTTATAACCTGTACCTCGGATAGGTGTTCTCACAATATTCCGACCCAACTCATTCTTCACTGTTCTATTCAAAATAATTTTAGCATTAGCTGGTGTTACCTGTAAGAATCCCCCGCCACAAAGTAAGTATAAATCTTTTTTGAGCGTCCTTCAAGGCCTTTATAAAGTATTGACATCTGTTGTGGTTCTGTAAGGCCATGATCTGGAACTCTTCTCAAACATAATTGGAATCTTGTCCAACATACATTTACGGATTCACCTTGTTCTTGTTCAAATGATGCAACTCGATTTGTGCGTTCAATCTCATGATTGTTGGATAATAACGATCAAATAATGTAGTTTGTAACTCATCCTACTTAGTGATTAATGCTGGTTCTTGTGAATCATGCAATACACTCAATGCGTCTATCACAAAAAATCTGAAATTTGCAAAATACATATGTTATCTTGTTACATCTTGCGTTATATACACATCACATATTTGCATAAACTTTTGTACATCACGAATAGGGTTTTCTCCAGCCACTCCACTAAAATTTACAAACTTTTGGAATTGAGCTAACATACAAGGATCGGGTCTATATCTTGCGACATCAATATCTGGATGACCAACACCAAGAGCAGGAGCGCGATATGGATTCTATTCAGGACCTTGTATGGACCGTGGATATTGAAAGACTTAGGGCTGATCTTGTAATCCAGGTGGAAGAAGATTTATTTGATTTTGGTTGTTAGCAACTTGTTAATTACGAATTATGGGATTTCCGTTATCAACTACTACCACCTGAGGATCAAGATTGTCAACATTAGCCATTTCTGCTTCTCTGGCTAACCTTTCTCTTTCTTTTCTTGCTTCTTTTTCTTCTTTCTTTATTTTGTTTTGAAGTCTGACTAATATCTCGGGGTTATCGAGCATACACCAAACCTGTAAACCTGAGAAAGGAAGAACAAACAAAAGCGTAAAACTGAAAAAATAAAATGACAATTAAACTACTAAAGGATTTACACCGGGGTCACACGCTACCGTCCCCGGAAGCGGTGCCAAAAACTTGGCGTCTCCTGGTGTGTGATAAAATCACCACCCTAAATGAGAGGGACACTACCTGCAAGTGCACGGGTCGTTCCAAGTAATATGTAAATAATACGGATTTTGTTCTCAAGGATGGCTAGTTATGACACTAATATTAATCGGTATAGTAGAAATAATTGTTAAAACAGAAAAGTCAAATTGATAAAATATTTGTTTTGGTTTTGTTTTATAACTAAGATGCAAGAAAATAAAGTAATGAAAAGCTTAACAGAAGGAAATACTGAAAGTAAATAAGTCTAGACGCAAGAAAGAGAGAGGTACTTGAGTCTCGCAAGGGATCCCCTATATCTATATAATTAATGTTTCCGTTTAAGGGATAAACTGGTATTTATGTATTAGTCGGGACTCTATAATCTCTGATGTCTCCTTAATTGTTCTTATTTTCGACCCTTAGGAGACATCACTTTTGGTGTTTATTTGATTAATTTGATAGACTTTTGGACTAAATATGCAATAATATGATTTTCCTCTTTTACTTCTAGCATTTTTAATTTATTAAGCTTTTGCGCGTAATATTGGTATTTTTAGTGTAAAGTTTATAGGTTTTAGATGTTAGCTAGAAGAGGAATCCGAGAAGAAAGTCAAAGATCGTGATATAGAGTCAAAACTTGAAGATAAATCCCGAAGATATTATTTTTAGAGCTGATAATCTGTTTTCCAGGCCATAGATTGCTGATTTCGAGGTGCTTAAGAGATGATTTAGCCGCTGACCTTTGAAGAGAAAACATTCCTTATCGAGTTACAGAACTTTAGCAACTGGAATGAGGTCAATCGGAGTCATAACAAAGCGGGAAAAGCCGTTTTAGTGAAGGTGTATCAGCAGTTACGGGATTTTGGGCTTAGAATTTGGGCTTGGACATTTAATTATTGATTTATTCTCAAGTCCAAGCCCTAATCCGTTTTTAACATTATAAAAGGGCTTTAGACTTCTATTTTCACACATCCTTTTCATAATACAACATACGCTTAAGAGTCAGACACCAGAGAAGAAGCTAGAGGCAGTAAGAGAAGAAGCAAGAGCTGGAGACGGTCTATATCTCCAATTCTCAGCCAATTCAATTCCGTAATTAGGTTCTTCTATTTTATTCTGTAAAACATGATGAACCTATTTGTTTCTTTAGTTTTTGTCTTTTCAATTATTATGAGCTAAACCTAATTAGTGCTTGAGAACGCATAATGAGTTAATCCCAATTTGATTTCATTCTATACATTTGGATTTGGGATAATTATTATTTAAATCAAATTGGGTAATTCGTATTTTTCTTTAATTTGCATTTTAATTACTATTATTGACCTAATTAACCAATGATAGGACTTAGTATCTAGGCTATTCCAATTAGTGGCGATTGGATCACCTTGACGGGGGGTTTAGGTACCGAACTAGCTAATGGATGTAGGTTAGAAATTATTTGACTCTGACGAGCTTAATTAAACCTATGGCCTATTGGGTAATTTACATTTAAACACTTGAGAGTGGACTATAATCACCCTGACGGGGTTTCTAGCACTTGAAAGTTGCTCCTTAGTCCACCCTGACGGGGGTAAGGAGATTTTAGAATCCCGACCAATACAAACTTACCAATTTGTCCCTTAAAAAATGTATGAAATGAATGATAGTTAGGAAAGCCCTTGCGTCTCTCAAGTACTGTCTGCTCATACTTGCGTTTTACTTTCATTTACTTGCGTCTTAGTTATTTATTTACATTTTTGCATTAGTCTTAATATCTTAGGAATTAGAAAACCAACCAATCAAACATATTATCTTTATTTGCTTTCATAAGTGGAATCAATCATTAATAGATAAGCATTGTAGTCAACCATCCCGTCCTTGGAACGAATTTGTATTATCACTATTATTACTTGGGACAACCGTACACTTGCGGTTGTGGTTCGATTATTTATTGCATTTATTTTTGAACACACAAAGGACCACCAAGTTTTTGGCGTCGCTGTCGGGGACGGTAGCGTGTGACCACGGTGTTTATCCTTTAGTGATAGTTGCATTTATTTTATTTTATCAGTTTTACGCTTTTTGTTTGTTGGCTTTTTCAGGTTTTTAGGTTTGGTGTATGCGAAGAAGGCTATTCAAGGATCTAGAGCCAACACCTCCGATCCTTAGTAATCCAGAATCGTTGATCAGACTTGCTAACAAGAGGAAGAGAGAACGAGAAGCTTTAGAGGTAGAAGAATTAATTAACAAAATGGAGGAGATAAATCTTTATGATCAACAAAATAACCAACCAGGTCAACTAGGCGCAGGTGGCCAACCTTTAGTACCACCTGGCCTAATTCCTCCAATTCCACCATTGAATCCTAATCCTCAAGTTCAGATAGTAATGAATCAAGATCCATGGTTTACTAATGGTCCACCAAAAGTTTCATTCTGTGCTCCTGCTATAGGAGTAGGTGCTCCAGATATAGATGTTCCGCGATTCCGTCCAGATTCGGGTATGTTAGCTCAATTCCAAAATTTTGGGAATTTTCGTGGTAGACCAGTAGAAGATCATTTTAGAGCAGTACAGAAATTTAAGCAGATATGTGATTCTTATATCACACAAGGAGTTTCAAGAGAACAGATGTATTTTGCTGCGTTTAAATTTTTTGTTATTGATGGAGCGAGTGAATGGCACGATACACAAGATCCTACGAAGATAACAAACTGGGACCAATTAGAAACTGCTTTCTTTGACAGGTATTACCCAAGTAACATGAGGTTAGATGCTGAATTAGAATTGACGCATTTCCGTCAAGAATATGATGAAACTGTGGGTAAGAGCTAGACAAGATTCCAGATGTGTTTACGTAGAGTTCCCGCTCATGGCTTTTCAGAACAACAACAGCTAAAAATCTTTTACATAGGCCTTGATGGGACTTCGAGAGAGAAATTGGATACGTTATGTAGTGCAGGTTTCCTTCAAGTTCAACCCGCTCATGCTAAAATCATTTTAGAAAGAACAGTCAAGAATGAAGTTGGATGGAATTCAGTAAGAACACCAGTTAGAGGAGGAGTCAATAATGTTAATATCGAAGAAAAGTTTGCTACGCTAGAGACAAAGATTCAAACCACACTAGAACAACAACTGAGACAACTTACTCTAGCCGTGAAAGAAGGTTTTTCGAATAAAAGAGGTGAGGTAAAGGTTGCACAAGAGGTATATGGATGTGAGTATTGCGGAGTTAATGATCATAGTTGGGAAAATTGTCAAAATAATCAAGAATCCGTGATGTTTGTGTCCAATAGAGGTAACTTTAATTCGAGTGGTAATGGATATCAGCCTAACAGAAACCATCCTGGGTTTCAATACTCAAATCCTAATGGGGCAGCAAATCCTACATATGCGTATCAGCCACATCCCCAAGGTAACAACTACAATCCAAGACCACACAACAATTATCAAGGAGGACAGAATCAAAATTATGTTCAGAGACAAGCTTCTCAAGACAATTACGATGACACAATGAATCAGAAAGTCTTACCTGCCTATCCACAAGAAGGTGTAGTTACCCTTCAGAAAACCATAGAAAGTTTAATTGCTCTTCAGACACAAGCCATGGAACGTCAACAAGCATCTGAAGCAAACATGAAGTTATTACAGAATCAGATGAATCAGATAAATAAACACCTGAATCAACGTCCACAAGGGCAACTCCCTAACGATACTGAGAATCCGATCCAAATCGAAGATTGTAAAATCATCTCTCTCCGAAGAGGTAAGAACCTTCCTACACCTCCGTTTCCTGTTATGAAAGAGAAGGAAGTTGCTAGAAAAGAAAAAGAGGTGGTGGGTAAAGATAAAGAAGTTGAAGTAGAAGAAGTGGAGAGGCCTGTTGAGGTTCCGAAAAAGAAAGATGAGACTATAATCAATCGTCCACCTCCACCATTTCCATCGAGAGTTCAAAAGAAGGGTGATATGGCTGATTATCAAAAATTCTTTAACAAGGTAAGAGGTCTTAGCATAAATATTCCGTTATTAGAAGCTATTAGAGATGTACCCAAGTATGCTAAGTTTCTGAAAAGAGCCCTCACCAACAAACGGCCGTATTGTGATAATGAGATGATTGGTCTCCCTGAGGAATGTAGTGCTATTTGTCAAGGTATATTACCTCCAAAGTTAGTTGATCCTGGGGGCTTTACAATTCCGATATCTATTGGTAATGAGTGGAAAGGAAAAGCGCTATGTGATTTGGGTGCAAGCATAAATCTTATGCCCAAATCAATCTTTGACAAGCTTAATATTGAAGCAAGACCCACTTCTATGGTCTTGCAAATGGCAGATCGATCTCTTGCACATCCGGAAGACCGAATCGAAGATGTCCTCGTTAAGGCAGGTACGTTAATTTTCCCCGCTGATTTCGTTATACTTGATTACGACGCGGATAGGAATGTCCCCATTATTTTGGGAAGACCATTCCTAGCCACGGGGCGTACCTTGATTGATGTAGAAAACGGCGAAATGATTATGAGAATCCAAGACGAGGAAATGAAGTTCAATGTATTTAGACCTATGAAGTTTCCGGATTCCAAGGAAGAATGTTTTCGTATAGATGTAATGGAACCGGTAAGAAAAGAGCCAACTAGTGTTGTGGAAACCTTAGGGGTGGAGGAAAAAGAACTAAGAAAGAAACCACCGATCAAAGTTCCTCCAAATCCTAAGAGAAATCCACCACTCAATCATGCGAAGAAGAAAGAGAAAACACGTGTCACGAAGGTTCCAAAGGAACCTAAGAAGGAAAGAAAGAAAAAGGAGTTCAAAGTAGGCGAAGAAGTTGCTATGAAAAAACCTAAACCTCCTCCAAAGACATGTGAATCAAAGAACTCTTGGCTAGGACCATTCGTGGTTGCTAAGGTTATCTCGGATAAGTTAGTTGGAATAAAAGCTAAGGGTTGTAAATTCCGAGTTGCAAATATTGATAACCTCACTCACTGCTGGGGAGGTTATGTCAATGACTAAAGAACGAGGTAACCCGTCGAGCTTAACGACGTTAAACAAAAGCCATTTCGTGTATATTAGTTTAAGTTCTTATTTTTCGTAGTTTAAATTAGTTTGATTTTCGTTAATTTAGTGTTTATTATTAAGAAATGAGGAAGGGTAGTTGTTTTTGATGATTTCAGGGGTAAAAGGGTCATGAGTTTGGGGTCAAAACGATGAGAAAACGAAAAATTATGGAGTCAACAGCAGGTTTGACCGGCTAGCCGGCGAGCTGGCCGGCATACCGGCCAAGACGAGCTGAAGACCCCAAAGCTTCTGACCACTGCGTCAGCAATGACGCAGCACTGCTGCGTCACGATTTGCGCCAGCGAGATTTCGCCGGCATGCCGGTCAGATGACCGACTAGCCGGCTGATGACGAAAGAAGTTTCTGGTCCTTGCGTCAGCGACGACGCAAGGTTGTTGCGTCTCGATTTCCGCCAGCGACATGCCGCCGGCATGCCGGCGAATCCACCGGCTAGCCGGCCGATGAAGAGGAACATTCTGATCACTGCGTCAGGGACGATGCAAGAAGGTTGCGTCAGAGGTAAAAAAAAAGAAGGAAAAATTCAATTTCGTACTTTATTTTTTCGCCGACACAGTGGCCGGCATGCCGGTCAACCGCCGGCTAGCCGGTCAACTGCTGTGATCGGCGATTTTAAGGGCTAAAACCCTATAATTTTTACCCTCTTTCCCAAGCCTACCTCTTTATTACGAATCCTAGCCTCCAACTACTCCGAAAATCATCATCAAAACAACATTATACCATCAATCCTTCCCTCCAAACATCATCCAAGCTCACAATCATACCATAAATCATCCAAAATACCAAAGATTCACACTTTAATCCGAAGTCTTCTTTCACCAAAGCTAAAGTTTATCCATTAAACCTTCCCCAAACCTTGAAATATCCATGACCCAGCTCTAAACAATACATAATTCAAACCCAAACCTTCAAGAACACTAAAATTACAATTTTATCCAAACCTTTTGAGGGTCTTGAAGCTTTGAGTTTGGGGTCATCAGAGATGACCATGAAGGTTAGGAAAGGTACAAAGAACATGGTGAAGAAAGAGAATTGGGTATTGAGGAAGATTTTGATAGAAGAGATGATGCTTAGAGGGCAAGTAATAAATGAAAACGTGTGAAAATTTGAAGAAGTTCGAGGTGATGAAGAACACTTTAAACGCAACCATTGATGAAGAAGAATTCAAAACCTCACCTTGGACACAACACCGACACCAGCCTCGCGCTGGTTAAGATACCCTGAGACTATTAGGCATGACCAAATGACCCGCACTTGAATGACAACCCTGAGACTTGTCTCGAGCTTGAGTTTGGGGTGGAGGGTCCACATTTGGGGAATTACATTGGGAAGGGATTATATGTGTTTGTATTGAGGCACAAAAAAATAAAAGATGATATTATTATTTGTAACCCTTTGCCGAAATTTGAAAAAGAAAAAGAAAATTATAAGAGACATGACTTTTCACATCAAAATGATGGTCATGGGTATCTTGTACAAAAAAAAGAAATGAAAAAGAAATGAAAAAAAAAGAAAATAAAAAGAAAGAAAGAATAAATAAATCGGCAAAGTGGAATAATTTTTGGAAATCATCTTAGTTTTATTTGGGTGGACATAGGGACGCAACATTAATGCGTCAAATGGGTGAGTGAGAACATTTTTTAGCGTAAACTCAAGCTCGAGGACATTGTTGATGGTAAGTGAGGAGAGAGCCAAATACTCACTTCAAATTTACCAAATATACATCCATACCGTCCTTAAGCCATTATTAAAACCGTAAAGACCTCGTGATTCCTAAGTACATAGTGAATTTATGATTCTGTTGATAAGGAATATGCTAGGTGGAGCGTTCAAAGCTAGTTAGGATTAATGACCACCCTATAGCCATCATACAGATATGAGTACAAGTGTAACCTTCTAGCATTGCAAAGTTAATTTTATGATTGAAGTTATTTGTGTTTGATGTTGCATGATTGGTGTATGTATATGTTAGTTCTGAATGTTTGCTATATGAGATTTATCTTTAGCATTGCTTTAGGGTTTATTTGCTAGCTTCTATTTTCTCTTGCATCTACTTTATTACCCTTGTTTTTAGTTTTGCTTTGTCGGGACGACAAAGGTTTGAGTTGGGGGTCTTGATGTCTCCTTAATTGTTCTTATTTTCGACCCTTAGGAGACATCACTTTTGGTGTTTATTTGATTAATTTGATAGACTTTTGGACTAAATATGCAATAATATGATTTTCCTCCTTTACTTCTAGCATTTTTATTTTATTAAGCTTTTGCGCGTAATATTGGTATTTTTAGTGTAAAGTTTACAGGTTTTAGATGTTAGCTAGAAGAGGAATCCGAGAATAAAGTCTAAGATCGTGATATAGAGTCAAAACTTGAGGATAAATCCCGAAGATATTATTTTTAGAGCTGAAAATCTGTTTTCCAGGCCATAGATTTCTGATTTAGAGGTGCTTAAGAGATGATTTAGCCGCTGACCTTTGAAGAGAAAACATTCCTTATCGAGTTACGGAACTTTGGAAACTGGAATGAGGTCAATCGGAGTCATAACGAAGCGGGAAAAGCCGTTTTAGTGAAGGTGTATCAGCAGTTACGGGATTTTGGGCTTAGAATTTGGGCTTGGACATTTAATTATTGATTTATTCTCAAGTCCAAGCCCTAATCCGTTTTTAACATTATAAAAAGGATTTAGACTTCTATTTTCACACATCCTTTTCATAATACAACATACGCTTAAGAGTCAGACACCAGAGAAGAAGCTAGAGGCAAGAAGAGAAGAAGCAAGAGCTGGAGACGGTCTATATCTCCAATTCTCAGCCAATTCAATTCCGTAATTAGGTTCTTCTATTTTATTCTGTAAAACATGATGAACCTATTTGTTTCTTTAGTTTTTGTCTTTTCAATTATTATGAGCTAAACCTAATTAGTGCTTGAGAACGCATAATGGGTTAATCCCAATTTGATTTCATTCTATACATTTGGATTTGGGATAATTATTATTTAAATCAAATTGGGTAATTCGTATTTTTCTTTAATTTGCATTTTAATTACTATTATTGACGTAATTAACCAATGATAGGACTTAGTATCTAGGCTATTCCAATTAGTGGCGATTGGATCACCTTGACGGGGGGTTTAGGTACCGAACTAGCTAATGAATGTAGGTTAGAAATTATTCGACTCTGACGAGCTTAATTAAACCTATGGCCTATTGGGTAATTTACATTTAAACACTTGAGAGTGGACTATAATCACCCTGACGGGGTTTGTAGCACTTGAAAGTTGCTCCTTAGTCCACCCTGACGGGGTAAGGAGATTTTAGAATCCCGACCAATACAAACTTACCAATTTGTCCCTTAAACAATGTATGAAATGAATGATAGTTAAAAAAGCCCTTGCGTATCTCAAGTGCTGTCTGCTCATACTTGCGTTTTACTTTCATTTACTTGCGTCTTAGTTATTTATTTACATTTTTCATTAGTCTTAATATCTTAGGAATTAGAAAACCAACCAATCAAACATATTATCTTTATTTGCTTTCATAAGTGCAATCAATCATTAATAGATAAGCATTGTAGTCAACCATCCCGTCCTTGGAACGAATCTGTATTATCACTATTATTACTTGGGACCTATGCTGTAGATCTCCCCGCCTAGGCGCGCCTAGGCGCCGCGTAGGCGTCAACTCCCCCCTCAGGCGCTTACGCCTAGTTAAAACTCTAGGCATTTCCGCCTAGCGCCTTAGTCGCCGTGGAATAGGCGCCTAGCCCGTCTAGGCACCGATTAATGACAAAAAATGGCCGCCTAGGCGCCGATTAATGGCAAAACATGCCCACATAGGCCTTCTTGTTATTTTTCTTATTCTCGAGAATTTTTTTATTGATATTATAACTCAATTTTTAGTATCTTTATATATACTATAGTGTTGTTAAGATGAATTTTATGACTTAAATAGTTTAAATTGCTACAATTACTACATATATATTACTAAATATATAAAATTACACAGCGGGATTCGGAACCGTATAATTCCGCCTAGGCCCCGTGTAATCCCGCCTAGGCGCTAGGCCCGAGTCAACCGCCTAGGCCTCAGAACCGAGATCTACAGCATAGCTTGGGACAACCGTACACTTGCGGTTGTGGTTCGATTATTTATTGCATTTATTTTAGAACACACAAAGGACCACCAATCTCCTAACCCCCGTCAGGGTGGACTTAGGAGCTATCGTACGGTATTACAAACACGGGCAGGGCGATGATACCTACTTTCGAATGTTGAAGAACCTTACCCAATTGGATGTGTGGTTAGTCAAGTCTGTCGGTCAATAACAGATACCACACGTCTATTACCTATGTCTGTAATTAAACCCCATGTCGAATGATCATTCTCCACTACGTGAATAACCTAATTACTCAACCTTATTTCTAATTGGCCAGAATAAAAATAGTAAATAAGCATGCGATAATAGTCAATACTAAATACCCAACTTAGATTAAATTAAATAATACCAAATTCGGAAAGACATCGATTAAATAAATAAGGGATTAATCCATCATTGCGATTCTCAAGTACTTATGAAATTAGCTAATTTTCAAATCAAAAACTGAAAAGATATCGACCAAAGTACATAGGAAGTTGCCACCTAAGCAAAACGATACAGGAGGTTTCAACCTTATAATCAAGATTGGTGGTACTTTTGACGGAGAAGCGTTACGTGACTTGGGATCAAGTGTAAAACTCATTTCGAAGAGTGTGTTTGCTGAGATAGACTTAGAGAAGTGAAGTAGACAACTATCATACTGTAAATGAAGATTTGTACATTGACGTACATGTAGGGAGTGATCAAGGACGTATTAGTGTAAGTAGGTAGCGTCATTATACATATTGACTTTATTATACTATATTCTGATGAAGATAAGAACGTCCCTCTCATATTGGGGTATCCATTCTTGGCCACGGGGTAGACAACAACCAATGTGTATGTCGACTCTGTTACCTTAAGCATTAAAGATGAATCCCAAATATTCTATGTTTCGGGTTACGTCAATAAAACTAAAGGTAAATAACGTGTTAGTAATCTGAAGTGTGGCCAAGATCTCAATTTCTAATACCCCAAGAGAAATTGTGTGAAATAGAGACAAAAATGAGTTTGAGGTTGGCAATGAGGTTGTTGTGAAAGCTCTCATTCCTGCTAATAAACCATATAACTACCAACCGACTTGGATTCTACCATTAATGGTCACTAGAGTCGTCTCAGACAAGGTTATAGAGTGCAAGGGAAGAAATTTCCAAGTTCCATCTGGTTAATCTGAGTAGTATCGCACACTATTTGGGGGTCTGCATTAAATAGAAGACAACTTGAAGTAACCACGACGAATTTTAAATGACGTTATACAAAAGTGCTCATGGGAGACAATTCACATTTTTAAATGCTTTCATGTAACTTCATTAAAAAATATTTCTGGTAGTTTATCATCTATTTAGTGTATATTATGCATAACAAGAAGTTTAGAGTTTTCTAAGAACATGTGAAAGTCTAAGCTTAGGAATACGGTGGATACAAAGAAACGGTGAAAAAGGAGATCGGTGGATCCTCCGATGGAAATTCTAAAGGTTACAGTGCATCCAGAGCGTTGAATCCAATCAAAGTAAAAAAATTGATTAGTCAAGCCGTCCGACTAGACTGGATCCGGTAGAGTGGGACCAAAATAGTAGTAGTTGTCCGGCCAAGCCAGATGGTTTAGTCTGTTTGGACCAGAAAAATTGAATGGGAAGACAATTTGTCCGCCTGAGTCGGACGGATTATCGGTGATCGCATGAGAATTCGGTTGGACGGTTTCAGTTGGTCCAGGGTAGTTGACAGTATACCAAAAAAAAGATTAGGATCAAAATTATTTTATTGACCAGACCAGACAATATCAGCGACTGGAAGGAATATCCGACCAAACTGGACTGAGCGGTCCGAGGCACCTGACTAAAAAAACGAGAGCAACTATTTTGTCTGGTCGAGTAGGACGGAACTGGAGACGACTAACCGAGGAAAATAAAAAGAAAAAATCTTCCGAAAATTTTCATCCGTCCGATAAGTGTCGGGAGCTATTACAGGTACACAAAAATTCTCTCTTCATCTCTTTCTTATTCCTCCCATTCTCTCCTAAAGCTCAATTAAATCACCCACATACCTCTGTATTCAACCAAAATTATCCAAATTACCTAATTTTTATTATATTTTCACCTGAAATCATATACCCACTTCACCTAATATTTTTTCACCATCAATTTTCCTCCATAAACTCACAAAATTCTCCAAAAATTTCTTCACCTATTATCGAAATTGCTCACCAATTACTTCAATTTCCACGATACCCCCTTCATTAAAATCATCCCAAAATCAATTCCACACCCATAAACATCACAAAATACCAAAAAATCAATAAGTTCGTCCAAATTTCTTCGAGACCCTAACTTCAAAAAGAACACCACTATAGTTTTTGCCTTTAACGACCCTCTTTGTGGTCGCTAAAGGTTGCTTTTTGGGTCGGTAAAGATATGATCTTCATAGCCTGTGGCAGTAAAGTTTGGTCACTAATAGTTCATAGTTAGAGGACCCGAACTGCGACCACCGAGGCAATAACAGTTTCTAACAACTGGACACCTTTATCGGCCACTCTTCTGGTCGATTAATGGTAGGTACAGTACCAACCACCTTTATGGCTAGTAATGTACAAACCACTACGAATCACGAGGGTTGTCAATAATGATTAAGAAACCTTTGGCGATTGTTGTTTGGTCGGCATTGATATATAAATTAATAAACCTTTAGTGACCACATGGTTGTCGCAAAAAACTTGTCGTGAAAATATAAAAAACAAAAATCAATAAAATTATAGTTTTGTACACATGCTAAACCATATAAGGATATAAAAATACCATATAAATAACAACATACACTAAATTTGAATAACCAACATGTATAAGCAACAAAATATTATAATAACATCATTAATTCAGTTTAATATGTGTTACTAGTATATTTTGTATCAGTTCCTCTCTAGTTCTATAAATTTACCATTACAATCGATGTGCATGGTCTAGTGGCCATCACCCTCATCTTTGTAATCTTCCCAGGTATCGCCTGAATTATCCTCGACATCTTTAGTAGTAGAACCGTACTATAATCTCTATTGATCGACTTTAGTGTATTCTTCATTATTCATGCGTAACCCATATATCTATGTGGTGTCATTCGTAAACAGGGTCCCTTAGAAGGCATTAGGAATCGACTCGATACCCCATACATATGCACTCCACCCATGGCGATCACTCACTTCCCAAACAACTTTCCATGCACCACATCAGGATCCCAAATCAGCAATGTAAAACATCTCTATTACTTGATTGGCTCATAGATCCTCTTTGTACTAAGATGAGCTAGTGTCGATTTTGGTCACACCGTGTTCGTTGAGAATTTTTCCTTTTCCAGTGTTATATTACTTGCGCACGAACACCACTTAACATTCTTTTTCGAAATGTACCTCGAAGACGTTAAATCCATTCACCATACAAATTAATTTTCTCGGATAAACAACAAACACAATAGTCCGCAGTGACTCGTTTTCCCTATTTATCACGCGAGATCCATTTCACCCCTTTGGCTAAATAATCTTGTATATTTCACCTAAAACAAGTTTTAAAAATATAAAAAGATATTGAATTCACCGATATATACCTTAAACACAACACCAAACATGCCTCAAATTAACATGTTCTTTATAATAATAAATGAGCTTGATAACTAATTAGCCACATGACTTCTCCAAACTCCAACTCGTAGTGTATGTGTTCTTTTTTTGTCAACAAAAACCACTAAACAGACTATCTATAACTATTACAAAGATTAGTAAGAAACATATTAGAAGCAGTAAGAGAATAGTCCATCCAGTTAGATAAATCCATGTTCCTTTTAGTGCACTTGGCCAGTGCATCCGCTGTAGAATTATATCTTCTTTCAATATGGTCAACTTTCCAACAGGAAGACTGACCTAACCATTTTCTATCTTCTGAAAGAATAGGTTTAAGACTCCAATGAAGTCCGATCAAACCCAAGATTTCTTGAACTAATTCAAGGTTGTAAGAGTAAAAAGAAACTCTCTGACTAGAAAGGTTCTTACACAACCTCATTGTCATAATTAAGGCCCAAGCTTCTCCTTCAATTACTTTATCAACCTTACATCTGATATTTAACTTCCTAGATAATGTTCCTTCCTTATTAACACCTATAGCGACAATAACAGCGGTCTCTTTATTCGTTTTAAAGGAAGTGCCGCGCATCAATACCATATCAACATCATCTTCAATTGCTGGTTTATTAATTGGATTCGTATCCTCGTTTCTTCTTCGGTCTTTATTATGTTTTCCCCACTCTTTACATGGACCAAACAAATTGGTTATGATTTTCTTAGATTTCTCCAAAATATTTTTAATACACCACTGCTTACACTCATGAAAGCATCTCATTTTTTCTTTCCACGAAAACCATATTATACCATGATATAAGGAGTCACAATCTTAGTATCCCATCCATTTTCAGAATAAACCTGGATCTTAAAAAACCATTCCGCAAAATTTCCATTAAACTCCTTGTCAACCTTGATTTGAAGTAGTGGCAAGGCCCAAACTTTCATACAAATGGGCATTTAAGGATAAGATAATTAACATCTTAATTCTCTATCTTACACCATTCGCATAAATAATTATTCATGCATTTTCTCTTCTTAAGATTCTTTTTGACTGGGACTGCATTATTACAGATTCTACATTAGAAGTTTTTAATACGAGCCGAAATGTTAGTCCTCCATATGATATTGTCTTCTCCATAACAGAAGATTGAGTTTCAACAACAACTTCTTCATTGACAAGGGCATGATACCCTAATTTTGTCGAATATTCTCCATTTTCGCTAAAGGGCCAAATAATCTTATCCTCGTCTTCAATTTGACATTTCAGAATTCTAACAATAAATTGAGCAACATTTTGTGGAAATAATTTGTATACCAGCTCATTCTGCCATCCAGCCCCCGGAATGGCTTTGCGTTCAAAGGAGAACCAACAGCCGAAACAGGAAGAGCAATTTCAGAAAATAACCGGTGGGTAAAGAAAATAATATCTTTTTAAATTGTTAGAAAAATAGTCACCAGTTTTATCAAAACAGAAATGGTTTCCCAAAAGTAAAAGAAATACAATTCGATTTATTGTAAACTAACTATTACAAAAATTGAAATACGATTACAGAAACAGAAAATACACTTACACGGAATGAAAGGAATAACAAATAACACCTACGGTTGTTAAAAAGATATTCCGGCGTATCAGTATCTCTAACTTAAAAACTAAGCTCTACTAAGCGTTTTCAGAGAGAAAGACTGATGGAGAATATTCTGGTTTTATGGTGTCTTGAATGCGTGAACGTTATGTCTTCCTGATGATAGGATTTGAACTCCAACCGACCACTATAATAACCAGCTTGTTTCATTGTTCATTTTTTGAATCCCCAACGAGGATTTGAACTCCAACCGACCACTATAATAACCAGCTTGTTTCATTGTTCATTTTTTGAATCCCCAACGAGCCCACGCCCACGCCGGGCCGGACGGAGGTGGTGGTGCGCGCGTGTGGGGCTTTGTCAATTCCCTTTTGGGTTTCATAGTCTATAGTTCTTTTGGAAATAATAGATGGGTAAGCTAATTTAAACTAATATTTTTCCCATCTCTCCTCCTATGTGGGACATTTCATGTACAAAAATGTGACTTTCCCACTTCTCCAAAGGAATAAGAAAAGATAGATTTGTTTAATACTTTAATCTAATCTTTTCTACTTTTCCAAAACAGCATGATCGGATTTATAACGACAATTAAGAAGATGATTGGTTATAAGATAAAGGAAAGAAAATAAGAAAGTAAAAAAGATGAACAATAATATTTTGTAGAAAATTTTTCTACGCCATCGATCTATTTTAAAAAAAAGTTTTTAGAAAGAAAGTTTTTAGAAAGATTTCTCTAATTAACTGGTCTTACCGTGTATGTGTTCATCAAGCCATCAAATCGTAGAATAACTAAACGATTTAAACTACATGTTTAAAAATCCTCAACCTTCAATCAGAAATTATCCACTATCAACATTGACGTTGGGTACAAACAACTCACCTACCCATAAATTAAAATTTAAAATCTAAAATCTCGTAATTTTAAAAAGGTATTCTATATAACTTTTCAAATTTATTGGAGTAACCTTGAAAAAGAAATAAAAAATCTCTAAGTATTTGATTAAGAATTTGAATCTTTTTATAGTCATGTGAGTTTTCATACACATGTCTCGTCGTTTGTTGATACCAGAGAAATTGGAAAAGATTGCATTCACATTCCAAAATTCCTTACACATATATTCTTCTTGGGTGAGTAAAACTCCCAAGAATTAATATTAGTAGCTTACATAATCATCATAGTGGACACTGGACACCACATATCCACTATTTCTTATAAACTTTTTTCACAAAATTTTAGAAGTCATAACTTAATTAAGAACTCTTTTTACACCTTAGGGGCCTATAGTTAGAGAAAGTTCAATATTTGGCACTGCCTTTTTGTGACTCAACGTCATTTACTTCTACATCTCCAGTCTTGTCCATTGAAGTTACATTCATTTGAACATCCTTTATAACTTCAGGTATATCTTCTAGTTTCATTATTTCGTTTTCCTCCTTATCTTCCTTGTATTTGCCCCAAAGAACTGAATATAGCCCCACAACTATTAAAATGGCACCGAGTATTCTGTTCAACAAAATTAAATTTGTGATCAAAGTTGGTTAATTTATAGTGAGACTATATACGAGAGCACTAAATCTTTCTAATCCCTAATCGTCTTACCCTTAGGGATAACGATTAAGTAATTATAAAAGTGATTTTCTACTCTTCCTTTTACTTAAGCAAAATGGTATTACATTATACTAATGAAAAAATCGGTTTAAATTAAATTGATATTCCATTAAAGGTATAGAAAATACCCTCCAAGAAAGATTTTTTCAGCAAGGATGAAGGAACCCATAATGGCCACAATAATCATCATTAATGGGCTAAAGGCAGTAGCAAAAACGGGTCCTTTGGTCTTCATGACAATTCCTTGAACGTAGTATGAGATGCTAGATGTCACAATTCCCTACATACACGAATATAATAGTAAATACTAGTAAATCGTATGCAATTTATTGATGCATGTTCGAAAATTACCGCATATGCTGCGGCAAGGAGATTCATGTCCCAACCAAGGTGCCAAGCAGAAGTTTTATGTTCCATGACAAAAGTGACAGCCATAGATTGTAAAGTTCCCATGAAACACACCATTGTTGTGAGAGAGAGCTGATGCTTCTCATAGGTCTTTAATGCGACTTTCTGCAAAATGAAGAAAGCAGCCCATGCAATAGTGGCGATAATGAGAAGTATGGAACCTGCAAACCAATCTTTATCTGTGGTGCCAGTTGTATCGGTTATGTAAGATTTACGAGGATGTATATGCTTAGACCACACCATCTCTACTATGGGTCCTTTGTACACCGTCATTAACATAGCTCCTCCCACTGTCACTGCTGTACCAGCCACCTTTGCTTGATATATTACTTTCTTTATATCAACTTTCTCCATTCTAACAGTTACATAGTCAACCCCATGATAAATTAGTAAAAATTCAAAGAATTATATAGGTATTACTTTTTACTGAATATTTATGCATGTACCTGCACAAAACAGCCATGAGGAATGTCAAGGCAGGGAGCATATTGCTCATTGCACATGAGAAGGTTGGTGATGTAAATTTTAATCCAGCATAGTAAAAATTCTGGTCTATCACCGGCCTATATGTGACATATCAAGCATATACATAATTACTAATTATATATATATATATATATATATATATATATATATATATATATATATATATATATATATATATAACCACGTACAATCCAAGAAGGGTTGCTTTATTAAAGTAAAATATATACACAACTTATGATTTGTTATAGTAACAAGCAAAGGACTAACCCTAGAAGTCCAAGAATAAAAATTTGAATGAAGACAGGTAAAGTTATCTTTGGTTGCGTTTTCCTGAAAAAAACACAAAACCATATGAAATCTGGTTAATATATAGTATCATTTCGTTAATATTTTGAAGAAATCTCGTGTCTATATACCTCTCGAAGAAGAAAGCAAAGGGAGCGATGACAGCAGTAGCAATTGCATGCCTATAAACAACTAACACATAATGACTCATTCCTCTATTGAGTGAGACCTTTGTTATAATGTTCATGCCAGCGTATCCGAATTGAAGAGACATCATCGCCAAGTATGGTTTTGCTTTCTTAAGAAAGTTACTATCCAAGCCATTCTTCATTTTTAATATACAAGACAATTTAGGTTGAAAAGAAAGCTAAGAGAAATTATGTTTGTAGACGATGTTTGAGGTAGCTACTCGCAAATGGTTATATTTATACTACCAAGTACTCCAAGTTGATCATCTTAGTGAGAATATTAAATTTTAATTTTTGTATTATATACTTTGAAAATTGAGGTAAATATGCACAGGTTACAAAAACTTTGAGTGTTTACTTTATGATTAGTTAATGACAAATGGATAATTTACTTTCATTGAAATTATTTTAATGTTGGGTAGTATAAATTTGAATAATATTATTTTTTCTTTATAATATAATGATACAAATAATAATATATATTAATCAGTATTTTAAAAATCGGTCTAGCCCGCCATCTAGATGGTAGAAGAAAGAGCGTAACTTCCAGAAATGGCCCAGGCGGTTCTAGAAGGTCCTAGGCGGGTTTAGGCGGCGCCTAGGCGGTCTAAAGTTAAAAAAAAAAAATCTATTTTTTAATATAAAAAATTAAAAAAATTATTTTTTAGTCCGCTAGGCGCTCGAAAATTGGTCGACCGCTCGCCTAACGCCTAGCGACTTTTAGAACACTTTCCTTCAATATATCATTAAAAACATTTCACTTTTTTAATTAAAAAGGAATATACCCTCTTTTTACTTATTCAATCTAAATTAAAATAACTTTTAAAATCTAGTATATTATAAATGATATATATCATCATTTGTATGTTTTTCATACAAAGGAGGTCCTAAAACTGTGGAAACAACTCTATTACAAAAGTAAAACATTTGTCAAATTTGGCGTGTAAACTCTCTTAGGGGATTTTTAACCGAATCTATCTTTCGCAAGCACCTTCTATTCTTTATCCGGAGGCTCATCAAGGAGTGTGTATTCGTTTATTCTTCTTGCGCCCCACCTAGCTAACCAATCAACGCACAAATTAGCTTCTATGTAGATACTTGTAGAATAAAGGATTATTTTCCAAAAATATTCTAATCCCTTCAATCCAAGTTGTTGCAGGTCCTCTACCTCACTCAATTAGATTAATTGCGATCAAAGCCTCTTGCGAGTCCGTCTCTACACTAAACTCCGTTATACCCATATTTTGGCCATCTTGAGACCTTTATAAACCACTATTAATTCTACCACAACCGTTTGTTTACCAGGCAATTTCATTGCGAACCCTTGATCTAGTTTCCCTCTATGTCACGTATCACCCCTCCCGCTCCTCTCTTTCCATAAAACCATTACTGCTCCTATCGTATTTAATTTAACGCCCCTAACCGGTTCACTCCATCCAATCCATTCCACACAATTTGTATTCTTGTGTGCTCTTCCCCGATGATGTCGCCATGCGCTCATGAACTCCACTGCAACATCTTTGGACTTCTTTATTATACTTCTCTAATTGTGATTGTTATGTTATTGAAAATAGTGGTATTTTGTTTTCTCCATATTACCCCTATTGTACCTGCAAAGAAAATCTTCCATTTTATACCCGCGAAAAGAGAATTTCCCCTAAGGTTGTTGTTCCACCATCACACCCTTTCCAACTCAGTAGCTTCCTTTCCACCTCCCGCACCTGCTGAACTAAAGAATGTTGAGCGGCGAACTGCATGCCTGTTGTCAAACTGTTGCAGTTGCTGACTTCATTCGGCCTGCTCATGTCAAAGTTAAGGCGCCTCAAACAAATATTTTACGGAGGACTATTCTGCAATATTTCCAAACCATTCGCGACAGATCCCAGATTTCTTTGTTGTTTTCATAAGAAGCAAATTTGTTTGACCCATTATATTTTGTTGCAAAAAGTACAACTCCCCTTCCCTAGATCCTAAGTACGAGCTCCACGTGCCACCATCCCCTGATCAATAGAAGAATCCGACTGAACTTCTCATCTTACCAGGCCCTACATTCTCACGGCATTGATGCACTTCTTAAATAAATGAAAGGATGTTTCCTCTACTACCTGCGACCCATGGGTAGTCTTTCCTAAGCTTCCTACCATAACAAAAAATTTATTTTCTGAGGACACTCTAGTTTCCACAATCTCCCCACTCTATATCCTCTACAAGATCACCTAAATATTGTTCCAATGGATCCGATTTGACGGAGTATACTCTGTTCATTTCATTTTTCCAAGAAAGCACATCCTTTTCTCCACGATTTTTAAGATCCTTACCTCATCAATATCTTGGATCTTGGTGGGGGAAAATGTGTGATAAATAAACATATAAATAAGATAATAATAAAGAACACACACCCTTGACAACCACAAGAAACTCTCTAAAAGTATTATAGATCGTTTACAAGTTAAGTTGTTAAGTAAAGTTCGTTCGCAGGGATTTAATCCATTAAATCTACTTGTATTCAATCAGCGTAGATGAATTTAGATGTTTAGATTAAAATAGAGATAAGATGAATAATTATCTTATACGAATAGCGAAATAAGAATACAGATAAATCATTATGAATGTAAGTCAGATAAATTAGGGTTACTAATATGAGCCTATATTCTAAGTTGTTGTTATAATCTTAAGGATGAATTGAGCGTTATATACTAACCGGGATTCTAAATTCTTCCTAACCCCCGTCACGGTGGACTTAGGAGCAACCTTTCCACTACCAGGGGACTTGGGTAAGGGGACCCTGCGTGATGATCGGTGGTTAAATCAAACCTTTATGGCTATCTAGCTAGGCAAGCCCGTCAGAATCACTACCACACACTAGACGATTTATGTGGTGTTGTAAGTAATTGAATCCCCCTTACGAGTGTTAACTCAATTACTAAGGATAGTCCTAAGATTGGCCAAATCTAGGGCTGGAACAATAAGTGAAAGCACACAATATAGATATACGCCAAGCTCAAGTAAATTAAAATAACAAATAGTATTCAATAATGTAAGACAAAATAATAACCCAAACAATTAAGAACAAAACTTACATAATAAAAGCTTAGAAATATGGTTAGACCACAAATCTATAGCTAATTACCCTAAATATAGAGAAGGAGATATATAAAAGAGGAGTTTGTCAATCTCCTTCTTCTCGCCTCTTGTCTTCCTTTACATGTCACTTGCTTCTCTGGATTATCTCTAAATGTAATATTGAAGAATAACCGAGCAAGGACTAAGATATGGCTTAGAACAAATCAAGGACATAATTACAATGAGAAGAGGGTGTATTTATAGGTGTTTAGAAGTTCCAATTCAAATTCGTTTCCTAAAATATATGAGAGGATAAACACTGCTCACTGTTTTGATTATATCCCCTTCGTTATTGATCATTTTTTTTGCCTACTTTATATCGAAAAGACCGCAACAAAAATATCTATCTTTACTCTTTTGAATTCTCATCCAAATTTCCAGCCGATTTGAAGCTGCAGAATTTCAGATTTACATGACAACTTTTCCTTTCCTATTTTATCTATACTTCCTTTTATCTCTTGATTCATTCCATATCTTCTTTCCTTATCTTCTTAGAATTGATTTGACCTCTAATTATAGAGTGAACTAGTTTTTAAGGCCAATAGACACTTGGATTTTCTATTATAAAGCCAAGGTGCAACTACCCCTTAGAAGGCCAACTATAGAAGGTAAAAAACCCAAATTACCCTTACTCCTTAACTACGTACAGTGAAACCCCAAAATCCAAATCCCCAATCCTATTAAGCAATCAAACCAGATCAAACCACCTCTCTCCTGTACCCTCTCCACCACTCTCTCTCTCTGAACAAGAAAATCTTTGAGCAAATCTCCTCTTTTCTACTTACTATCACTATCCTCACGGAGTCACCTTCCCTCTGCCTCTCTCTCCTGTGCACAAGAACAACCGCTGCTGCCTTACTCCACCATTGATGGCCTTATTAGACCTTCCATCTCCGGTCTCACCTTCCGCCGCTCATCTGCACAAGAACCCATCCCCATCATCAAACCCTACACCACCGCCATCACCACCCTCTCCATCACTATCTCGACACCCATCATCTTTGCAATCCAGCAACAGGTCTCACCTTCGCAGCAGCAGGTTTCACCTTCCTAGCAAATCTAGATCTCCGACTGTCGTTTTGCAGATCCACCGCCCTTCGCCGCCCTCACCACCATACCGACGCCCTTCGCCGCCCTCACCACCACCATCATCATCTTCAACCCCAACAACACCGTTCGTATCCCCGATATCACCTTTCATATGATATCTACTCACCACCATCGCAAACCATACCCCACCACTGCCGCTCTTCATCGCTAACCCACCTCCGTCGTGAGATCAATAACCCACCACCATCTCAAACCCTACCCCACCACCATCACCATCATCCATCCACACCATGTTGAGTCCAGCCCCACCAAATACACAATAAGGGTCTGGCCCCGTGAGTGGATCATGCGCATGAAAAACTACCATAGTCCAGCCCCATGAAGCCCATCCGGTGATGGGTCCAGCCCCGTGAAGCATACCTTGTATGCAATTCTGAATTTTTTTTGATTATTTTTCATTTCGTTGCAATTTCCTATTCATTTATTTCAGACAATGGATAATTGTCGTTGTTGTATAATTCATGATAGTTAATACATTCAAATTCGAATTTGTTTCTGATTTTGTTGCTTATGGGGCCAGGCCCAAAATGGATTTTGTTCATGTTGGGGCTAGACCCAGTAACAGTGTTGTTTTGTAAAAAATTTGGTATTGTTTTAGTTCATTAATGGTGCAGCCCCATAAGAATTGGACTTAAGAAAATGTAATAAGCAACTTAAAAAACGATGTAAAAACGCCGCAAGTCCGTACCCACCGATTAAAAAGGAATGAATGTAAAATACATGATAGGTCCATACCCATTATGAACAAGGGTAAAAAAGTCAAAAACCCAACCACAAAATTGGAAAGTGGCCTTAAAAAAACAAATTTTTTCTAATATGGACTTATAATATAAAGATGGTGTTTTTTGGCCTCAATTAGCATTTTCCTCCTAATTATATTCCATAAACCTCAAGAGTTTCACATTAACACACAAATTAAAACAAATATGCTTTAAAAGTAATAAATCATCAAATCAAGACAAGAGATAAGAAATTCTCAAATAACGGATAAAAATCTATAATTAATTAATCAAATACACCTTAAATGATGTCTCCAACCTAAATTATTATATAACACATAAGGAGACATCAAGAACCCCAACCTAAAGTTGTATCGTCCCGATACAATAAAGATAAGAACAAAGAGAAGTCTCTAAATACACACCTAAGTCAATCAAGCACATTGGGAAGAAGATAGCAGAATATATAGAATAAACTCAAAGCAACTACTAAGAAAATTTCATGTAATAATATCTACAAACTAAATTACCTGTACAGTTGTAAACAAACGATCAACGACTTAAATTCAATATCTAATTAGCTTTGCGATGCACGAAGGAGAGGTTCTTTACTTAGCTTACCAAGGAGGCTATAGATTGTTCATCGAGCTTTACTAGTATCCAAAGATCCATCTACCTACTCTCTAATGGATCAATCACTTCTAGATTACATAACAAAGAATCATAAGGTCTTTAGGGTTGTAATGTTGGCTTAGGGACGGTATGATAGTATATTTGGATAATTTAAAGTGAGCTTTTGGCTCTCTCCTCACTAGCCATCAACAAATCACCCTAGAGCTTGAGTTACTCTCATAAAAAGTTCTCACTCAACCTAATTATTTGATACACTAATTAGCATCCATAATAACCCAATATAAAACATAAAGATGATCACATAAGATATTCCACTTTTCCAGTCCAAATCTTATTCAATCTTTTCATATCAATTTTTTCTTTTGTAATATAGCTATGAATCTCTTTTTGATGTAAGATATCATGCTACTTCTTTAACAAATATTCTTTTGTTTACTCAAATTTTTTCATTTACTTTTACCCTGACAAAGTGTTACAATATAATAAACAATAAGTCATCATCAATAATAAGAATAGAGCACAAATACATAAGCTCAAAAAATTCCCCACCCAATAACATTTCCCATAATGGTGGACTCTCCACTGATGTCTCCAATTTTGTTCTAATTATATTTCCTTAGGAGACATCATTTTAGGTGAATAATAGATTTATTTGATATACTTTTATGCTTATTTCATTATATTGCACTTTCTCCCCTTGGAATTATGTTATTTGCATTTTAGAGCCTTTGTGCGTTAATTTGTTTGTTTTTAGTATAAATTTATTAGGTCCATGGATGCTATGGAGCACCAAGACAAGGAGTAGAAGTGGGAATTAAAGTGTTAGATCAAGCGGAGGGGTCAAAAGCAAGAAAAGATTACCCGAAGAGTTGACTAAAAGAGATGAAAATGTGAAAAGCTGTTACTAATTTCTGATTTCGAGCCACATCGACACTGATTCAGGTTTGAAGATTCAAAAGAGAAAGTTGCGACTTTGAGTTAGCACGCTTTGAGGATTGGAACTAGGTGATTTGGATATAAGACGCAAAAATTACGACTGTTTTACTACAGGTTGTACAATAGTTACATGATTTCTAATTTGGACTTGGGCTTTTCAACATTTGACTTATTATTATTATTATTATTATTATTATTATTGTTTAAAAGCCCACTCCGAATTAGACTAGTATAAATAGGTCTTTAGAGCTCTTTTTTATATACGCTTCATTATTTTAAAAGTTAAAGTCAGAGCAAAAAGATAGAGGAGAAAGTTAGAGTTGGAGAATTCTATTTCTTCTAACAGCAGCCCAATCCAATCCTTAATTTAGGTTCTTTATTATATTTATGTAATTGACAATAATGAATGCTTTTAATTTATTTTCAGTTTCTAGTTTTAGTATTAGCTAAATTTCTACGTACTTGAGAATCGCAATAATGGGTTGAGGCCTAAGTTAATTTAATTTATGTTTCTGAATTTGGGATTCTACTATTTAATTTGAGTTGAGTATTTTATATTGGATATTATTTTACGCTTATTTACTATTTCTTTTAGTAACAACTAGAAATAGGTTTAGGAATTGGGCTATTCACTTTAGTGGCGAAGTGATAATCCGACAGGGGGGCTTTAATTACAGACATAGGTAATATCTGTGAGAAGTCCGTTATTGACCGACATATTTGTCTAATCACATAGCCAAAGAGGTAAGGAACTTCACATCCGAGAGTGGATATACTCACCCGGGAGGGGTTTATAGTACTTTATGATAGCTCCTAGGTCCACCCGACAGGACGCTAGGAGATATTAAAGTCCCGACTAATATACTAATACAAAATCTACCCCTAAACATTAACATTAATTATATTGACTTAGGTGGATCCCTTGCGAGACTCAAGTACATCTCTCACCTTATGTATACTCTTATTACTTTTACTATTTCTTTTCAGTTAAATATTTCAGTACTTCATTTTACTACATCTTGAGTTATAATCCAAAACCGAATCAAATATCTTTATCTTTTATTTTTCTATTTTAACAATTATCTCTACTTATTCGATAAACACCTGATTGTAACTATCTGTCCCTAAGAACAAAATCCTAATTATCGGTTTATTACTTGGATGACCCGTACACTTGCGGTTAGTGTCCCTCTTTTCAGGGGTGTGATTTTATCACACACCAGGAGACACCAAGTTTTTGGCGCCGCTGTCAGGGACGGTAGCGTGTGATCCCGGTGTTAATCCATAAGTAGTTTATTTGTTATTTTATTTTTTAGTTTTACGCTTTTGTTTGTTTTGTTTTTCTCAGGTTTACAAAACTTAAGAACAAGAGAGAAAAGGAAGCAAGGGAAGCAAGAGAAAAAGAAATGGCAGCAGTGAATATCAACAACAACCAAGATCCTGAAATAGAGTTGGAAGAACATGGAAACCCGAGAGAGCCACGAATTATAGTTGACCCACCAAAAGACAACCATAACATTAGAATTCAAGTCCCTCATGGAGGTCAACCACAAATTAAGAACAAAAACAGTGCCAGAGCTCAACCTGAAAAAGCACCACGGCTCATCCAACCTAAAGAATATAAACCATTCTGTTTGCCACCATTGGGACTCCGTCCACCCGCAATTCAAGGAATTAGATTCAAACCAGATGCGGGTATGATCAATCAGTTCATCAGTATTGGTCAATATAGTGGAGCTAGACACGAAGATTCTATTTGAGCCATGTATAAATTTATGCAAATCTGGGATGTATATGTCACTCCTAGAGTAATCCAAGAACGAATATACTTTTCGATGTTCTCATTTTTCCTCACCGGAGGAGCTAGTGAATGGTATGATCAGCAACAACACGAAGAAATTTTAACTTGGGATCAACTTCAAACTGCTTTTTTTGATAGGTAATATCCTCAGAATGTTAGACTTAGTGGACAACTTAATTTAGCAGGTTTCTGACAAGAACATGGAGAAGTTGTAGGAGTTTCTTGGACCCGTTTCCAATCCTTATTACGAAAATGCCTATTACATGGGTACTCAACTGAATTACAGCTAGGAATCTTTTATCGGACTTTAGATGAAGCCTCCAAAGAGAAAGTAGATACTATGTATCAGGGTGGTTTCATGATGGTCTCTGTAAATAAAGCACTAACTATTATGGATCGAATCGTAAAGAATGAGATGAGTTGGCAACCATCAAGATCACCAGTATGTTTTTCAGAAAAAGGTACCTTGAATGTAGACGCAAAAACATCTTTGAATGCAAAAATTGCTGCTCTTGAGAATAAAGTTATACAGTTATCCGTATCCAACGAACAAGCTATTGTTAATGTTGTACAAGAACAGAGATATGCCCTAGTTGTGGGGGCAATTGATCATAGTCGGAAAAAGTGTTCTAATAATCCGGAATCGGTGTGTTTTGTTAATAATCGAGGTAACAACTATTCTAATGGTCAAGGATACAATAATCAACATAAAAACCATCCGGTTTTTCAGTATTCATACCCACAAGGGACTTCTAATCCAGGAACTTAGTAACCGAGGACCCATGGAATTAATTATCAATTTAAACAAAACGATCAATATCAGGGAGGTCAAGCCCAACAAAGAGCCGAGCATGAAGCTTATTCAGATACGTTGGCACACTTCCTTCTCATCCTCAAGAAGGTGCGCTCACCACGGCTAATATAGCCCTCACCTTGACCCAGTATATAGCAGTCTCCGGAAGTAAGACATCCCAAATTGAAGACCAGTTGTCTAAATTCATCGCCTCTTCAGCAAGTAAGGAAAATAAAATTGAAGAAAAGTTAAACTCACATTCCACTTCGTTGAAAATTTTAGAGAATCAAATATCAAAGATCGCAAATAGTTTGAATGTTCGAGGTCTAGGACAACTCCCAAGTGACACAGAGATTCCGAGAAAGAGGGAGGATTGTAATGCAGTTAGACTGAGAAGCGGTAAACAATTACCACCACCACCAATTTCCGTTATAAAAGAGAAAGAAACAACTGCGAAAACAAAAATGGTGAAAGATGTGGTTGAGAAAGAAGGTGAACCTGAAGTAAAATAGGTGGAACTTGAGAAAAGTTCGAAAAAGCCAAAGAAGAAAGATATTGTAGTAGAAGAGAACTGTCCTCCTCCACCTTTCCCCTCAAGAGTTTAGAAGAAAGGAGATATGGCTGAATATAAAAAATTCATGAATGTGGTAAGAAAGCTCAATATTAATTTGCCATTCCTAGATGCTATCAGGGATGTGCCAAAATATGTGAAATTCATGAAAATATCTATGTCCAACAAACACCCATATCTTAAGGATGAGACGATAGGTTTGCTAGAAGAGTGCAGTGCAATATTCTAAGGTAAGTTGCCACCTAAATTACTTGATCCTAGGAGTTTCACTATTCCTATTTCTATTGGTGATGAGTGGCAAAGGAAAGCCTTGTGTGATTTGGGTGCGAGTATTAATCTCATGCCTAGAACGGTTTTTGAGAAGTTGAAGATAGGAAACACAAGACTGACCTCTATGGTCTTTCAAATGGCTAATAGATCTCTTGCACATCCAGAGGGAAGAATCAAAGATGTCCTCATCAAGGCAGGTAGTTTAATTTTTCCAGTTGATTTTGTTATACTTGACTACGACGCCGATAGGAATGTCCCCATCATTTTGGGAAGACCATTCCTAGCGACGGGGCATACTCTTATTGATGTAGAAAACAGAGAATTAATCATGCGTATTCACGATGAAAAGGTTAAATTCAACGTGTTTACGACAATGAAGTTTTTGGATACCAAGGAGGAATGTTTCCGGGTGGAAGTGATTGACCAAGCAACGGGAGAGGTATTTAATGATATGAATTTTGATGATAACTTGCAGGCTTCCTTTAGACTCGACTCACCGGAGATGATTTAAGAGTTTGTTGAAACAGTAGTGGCTCTGAATTCTGAAATTACAAAACTTAGGCATCTAGCCTATGAACCATTAATGGAATCGGGGGAGATTGAACCTCAAAAGAAACCATCCTTTGATTCTCCTCCGAAACTCGAAGAGAAACCACTTCCTTCAAACTTGAGGTATGCATACTTAGGCAATAATGACACTTTACCTGTAATTGTTTCAGCTAACTTAACAGGTTTTCAAGAAGACAAATTGTTGTGTGTACTTCGTGCTCATAAAGAGACAATTGGATGGACCATTGCTAATATCAAAGGTATTAGTCCAACCATTTTCCAACACAAAATTATCCTAGAAGATAAAAGTGCATGCTCAGTTGAAGGTCTAAGGAGATTGATGCCAGTCATGAAGGAGGTGATTAAGAAGGAAGTAATCAAACAACTAGATGCGGGAATCATTTTTCCTATAGCTAGTAGCGATTAGGTGAATCTGGTTCAATGTGTACCAAAGAAGGGTGATATCACTACTATCTGAAATGATTAGAATGAAGCCATACCCTCGAGAACCGTAGTTGGTATGAGAGAGTGTGTATGGATTATTGTAAGTTGAACAAAGCCACTAGGAAAGATCATTTCCCTATTCCATTCATAGATCCGATGTTGGACAAGTTAACATGTAGAGAATATTATTGTTTTCTGGATGGATACTCAGGTTACAATCAGATATTTGCAGACCCATATGACTAGCACAAAATTATGTTTGCATGTCCTTTTGGCACCTTTACATTTTGAAGATTGCCATTTTGGATTGTGTAATGCACCCGCTACTTTCCAACGTTGCATGATAGATATATTTGGAGATATGATTGATCGATTCCTTGAGGTATTTATGGATGACTTTTCTGTTTTTGGTTATAAATTTGATGATTGTTTACATAATCTAGAGAAGGTGTTAATTAGATGCAAAGAAACTGACTTAGTTTTGAATTAGGAGAAATGTCACTTCATGGTTTGTGAGGAAATAGTGTTGGGGCATAAGGCTTGAAGTCCAGGATTAGAGGTTGATAGTTCGAAGATTGAGGTAATCAAGACTTTTCCCCCTTCAGTTTTCGTAAGAGGGGTGAGAAGTTTCTTGGGTCACGCTGGGTTTTATCTCTGTTTCAGTAAAGATTTCTCTAAGAATTCTAAGATGTTTTGATAAAGCTTGCATGGAGGCATTCAAGGAGATCAAGGCGAAACTCATATATGCACCCATTGTATTACCTCTTGATTGTAATATTACATTTGAAGTTATGTGTGATGCTAGTGATCTTGCTATGGGTAATGTCTTGGGCCAGAGAAAAGAGAAGGTATTAAATTCTACTTACTATGCTAATAAAACCTTCACAAGTGCCCAGATTAATTATACCATAACTGAGAAGAAATTATTAGTTGTTGTGTATGCATTTGACAAGTTTCGTTCCTATCTTTTTGAGGCAAAATTTTTTATGTACACCGATCATTCTGCAATCAAATAGAAAGATGCAAAGACGCGTTTGATTAGATGTGTACTGTTGTTACAAGAGTTTGATTTAGAGATCCAAGATCGAAAGGGTAGTGATAATTACATTGCAGATCATTTGCCGCGTCCTGAAGGTTCTGAGTTTTATAGTGGACCAGAGTTGGTCAAAGAAGAGTTTCCGGATGAGAGCTTATTTTTTATACACGCAACTGATACTCCTCGGTATGCAGATATAACGAATCTTATCATGAGTGGTTCTTTTCCTGAAGGAGCTACCTCATAAGAGAGGAAGAGATTAATTCTTCGTGCAAAGAAATTCTTCTGGGAGGATCCTTTCCTCTATAAAACATGTAGTGATCAGATGGTGAGAAGATGCATAACTGAAAGTGAAGCCCAAGAAGTAGTCGCTAGTTGTCATGACTCACCCTATGGAGGACATTTCAAAGGTGACCTTATAGCTGCAAAGGTACTTCAATCCGGTTTTTATTGGCCTACCTTACATAAAGATTGTCATAAAGAATGCCACTGATGCCAATTTAACGCTAACATATCTAAGAGAGATAAATGCCATGTAATTATGTTCTTGAAGTTGAGATATTTGATGTGTGGGGTATTGATTTCATGGGTCCCTTTGTGCCATCCAACGAAAATATTTACATCCTGTTAGCTGTTGATTACATGTCTAAGTGGGTAGAGCCTGTAGCTCTACCAATGAATGATTCGCAAATGGTGAAAAAGTTCTTGAAGTCACACATCTTCACTAGACATGGTACGCCTAAAGTTATTATTAGTGATGGAGGTTCTCATTTTGAGAATAAATACTTGAAGGAAAGTCTTAGAGAAGTATGGGGTGAGACATTGTGTATCTACTGCTTATCAACTATAAGCAAATGGTCAAGATGAGGTATCTAATCGAGAGATCAAATCTGTTCTAGAGAAGACTGTTGGACCCACGCAAAGATTGGTCAATGAAATTAGATGATGCGTTGTGGGCATATCGTACTGCGTTTAAGACACCCGTTCGTGCATCTCCATACCACATAGTCTATGGTAAGGCTTGTCACCTACCTTTTGAACTTGAATTGGGTGCATATTGGGCGATTGCGGAGTTGAATATGGATCCTATGTTAGCCGGTGAGAATCGTATGATGAAACTGAATGAACTTGATGAGTATCGATTCCATGCCTATAAAAATGCTAAACTTTTTAAAGAGAAGACGAAGAAATGGCATGATAATCGCATTCATGATAAAAAATAATCAAAATTGGAAAGATGGTCCTCAAGTATAACTCCAAGTTCAGTAATTATCCGGGTAAGTTGAGATCAAAGTGGTCTGGTCCTTTCGCAGCAACCAAAGTCATACCTCATGGAGCTATAAGAATTGAAAATCAGCCGAGCAACACACCTTCATGGTGAACGAGAATCTATTAAAGATGCATCATAGAGGCGAGGATACTAATTGCAATGAAGATCCACATCCTAGGGAGGTCATGTACCTCCTTGAAGCTGAATAATTGCGAGAGGTAACCCGACGAGCTTAACGACGTTAAACAAAATCCATTTCAATTGTATATTAGTTTATTGCTTTCATGTATTTTAAATTCTTTGTGTAAATTAGAGTAATTTATGTTCTTTAGTGTATAATTTTAAAAGAAATGAGAAAAGTGGAGTGTTTTTGATGATTTCAGGTATTTAATCCTTGAGTTTGGGGTTAAACAGGTGTGAGACGGAGTATTTTTGTGTCTATGTGGTGAAAATAAGTATCACTTGGACCGGCTCATTTGACCGATATGCCGGTCAAGAGGTTTCATCACAGCGCCAACTCACTGTTTGTTGACCAAGTAAACGCAACTTCATATTACGTCATCAATAATTGAGTTGAGCGACCGGCTAACCGGTCACCTGATCGGCATGGCGGTCAAACCGATTCGTTACAACGCGAACCTACTGTTTGTTGGTCAACTAAACGCAACTTCATATTGCGTCAGCGAAATTTGACACTTGCGACCGGCTAGCCGATCATCTGACCGGTATGTCGGTCCAACTCTCTTTGAAAAGTGATGAACATAAGGGTTTGCGTGCAAAGGAAAAAGAAAAGTGGCTTCACCTGTTAGCCGGTCACAAGCCCGGTGAGCCAGTCAGTGCATCGTGTTTTTAACCTAAACCTTATGGAAGCCAATTTTCTTCCTTTTTAACAAAATTTCTCACACAAGACACCATTATAGAAAAACTAAAGCTTATAAAGTACCTGCAAAACACCATTAAAACACCCAAACATCACAAGTTCTTCCCTCTGATCCATTCCTAATACATAAAAAACATAAGATCCTTCCAAAAACCTTCTTTCTATATCCTCAAAATATCAAAGTTAAAAAATTCTCTCTGATTTTTTAATTTTGAAGTTTTGAGTTTGGGGTTCATTGAGATGATGAACAAAACCGATTCCTTGTGCTACAATCGGAGAATAGGAAGTAACCCAAACACTAGAAATACTACTGGGCCTATTCCAGATAAAGCTATTGAGATTCTGGATTCGAGTTCTAAGCCTAGGGTTGGAGAAGTCAAGAACACAGTTAAGAGGAAAGAAAACCCAAGTAAGGCTACTCCTAAAAAGCCTAACTTAAAATAAAAAGAAGTTGAAGAACCATCTATTGAACAACGCTCTGTGAGAAGAAAAACAATGGCTGTGAAACCTAAGAAACCATTCGTTGTAGTCTTTGACTTGGACTCTAATTAATCTCCATAATTATCTTTAAAGCTTCACACTAAATAAACAATTAAACCCAATATGCTCTAAAAATATTATGTTACTAAATCAAGACTCAGAATAGGAAAGTGCACTAAACTAAGCTAAAATCAACCTATAAACTAATAAATAAGCCTAAAATGATGTCTCGGAAGTATATTTTATTATCACAAATGAGGAGACATCAAGACCCCCAACTCAAAGTTGTATCGTCCCGATACAATAAAAGTAAAGAACAGTAGGGTAGTCAAAATAAACAAGAAGAAGTCGGAGAAGAACAAGAATAGAACATAATGAATGACCCTAGAGCAAAATATCTAAAAAGTCTCATGTAGTAGTGCTCAAGAAATAATGCACAAATATACTTAATATACATGTAATCAACAATCCATAAATTCAAGTTAAGATTAATTTCGCAATGCCAGAAGGAGAGGATGATAACTTAGTTCAGGTTAATGACTATAGGTTGTTCATAGGTCCCAAATACAGCATCCAATGGTCCACTTACCTACTACCTAATAGCTCAATTGTTTCTTCATCTAGCAGTTAGAAATCCTAAGGTCTTGGTTATAACTTGGCTTAAGGACGGGTGTGGTATATTTGGATAATGAAAAGTGAGCTTTTGGCTCTCTCCTCACTAGCCATCAACGAATCGCCCTAGAGCTTGAGTTTTCACTCAAAGATGTTCTCACTCAACCCAATTTATTGATGCCTTTGATGTGCATCCCCAATATTCCCAATTAAAACCTTTGATGCTATAAAATCCACTTTGCCGGTCCGAATATATATTCTCTTTTCACATTAATTTTTTTCTTTTGTATAGCTATGATTCTCTTTTGATGTTGAGATATCACACTATATTTTCATATATATATATATATATATATATATATTCTTTTTATGCCCTTGTTGGCAAAACTAGCTCGTAGCTTCTTTTTCATTCACTATTACCCCGGCAAAGGGTTACAATAATAACAATTTCATCATCAATAAAATCACAAAGATAATTCCCAATCCCAAAGTTCCCTAATTATGAAACCCACCACCCCAAACTCAAGCTCTAAAACGAGTTGTCTCAGGTTTCGCGATTCGAGTGCGGGTCATATAGATAAGTCCTAAAAACTAGGGTATGGATTATAATGTGTTTCAATAAAGGCTTTAGATAGGCTCAGAGGGGTTAAGACGGATAAATAACAATAATATCAAACAAAATGCTGAGAAAGTCTAAAGGCTTCAAGTGTTTTATCATGAAAGAATTGCCTTAGTCATTTTTCTAGCTACCGGATTTCGTTACGTTTTCATTATTAGTTCATAGACAAGTGGGTTTTCAACTAAATTTAAACCTCACGTTCTACACACCAAATAACTCTCTCTAAGTTCCAACGTGAATTCTTAGCATTGCTCATTAACTTTTCTATCCTTTATTTCCTGTTTTTATACATGCATGTTAAACAATTTTGTTGCATCTTTCAAAAACATACTACTTACTATCATTGACCTAATAAAATCATGCTCAAATAGGTACATTCAAGATATTCTATACCTTAATTCAACCTAAATTTTTTAAATTTTATGCAAAAACGAAAAGAAGATGAGGACAACGAATCCCCACCCCCAACTCAAAAGTGAGCCGTGTCCCCACGACTCGAAAAAGACTCAGGAATGGAATAAAATTTAAAATAAAACTAACTAAACTACCTAATGCATACAAGCTATTAAGAAAAATCAGAATGACCTACCTGGCTGGCCATAGAGATCCATTATATCCTCATCCTCATCCGAAGCTGAAGGATCAGAATAATCATCAATATGCTTTTCCAAGGTCAAATCTTCTATCTGTGATTCCAATTGTATGACTTCTGTCCAAAGTTCTCTGTTATCTTCTTGTAATCTTTCGATATCGTTCTGTAACTTGAGAGCCCAAGGAGGAAGATCATAAAAATTTCAGAGGAAGAGGTAGAAGAACCTTGGTCTTGGATTTTTATTTTCTTCAAAGGCCTCCTTGATGGTATGGACATTCTAGCAGCTAACTTCTTTGGTAGTGATTGTGCTGGTGCCTTTTCTTTTGATTCTTTAGTAACCTCATCAAGATTGATGGGTTTTTCAATGGTGGCTCCAGGCAATTTCTTATTCTTCCCAAGGATTGAGCACTTTCTCTTGTATTCCATAGCTTCAGATCTGTTAGTCATGCTTGATTTACCCACAACTCAAGTTATACCAAGGATGGATTAAAAGTTTAAGGAGAATTTGGTGTAGCTTGATGTTGTTGCTTGGAATTGGTGAAAGAGAAAGGTTTCTTGATGGATCTTGGAAGAAATCTTTAAAGCTTGATAAATTTGATGGTGTTTAATGGTGTAGTGTGATGAATTTGATGAAGAATTTGTGTTTATGGAAGCTGGAGGAGAGGATTTGATGAGTTGTTGTGTTAGTTGTGAAGGTTTGCACAAGCTTTAAGATGTATATATAGGGTTTGGGTCTGAAAAATTCGTATGGGAGAGGCTAGGGTTTATCTTGTTAAGGTAAGAAGTTGATTAGGAAAGAACTTCCTTCACAAACCGCCTCTGTGCGGTGCACCAGACCAGATCCGCGGTATACCGGACTCATCAGCTCTTCAAATTTTTATCCACTGGATAATACCCGAGCTAGCACCCCATGGCACGTGTTTTGTGCCTGCGGACTAGGGTGCGGTGCATGGGGTAGTCCGCGGGTGCTCCGTCAAAATACCTGTGGTGCCCGACCCCGTGGCACGCGTTTGTGCGTGCGGACCAGGGGTGCGGTGCACCGCGACTATCATGTCTCCTTTTTCGCGCTTCTGGATAAAACCCGTGGTACCCGACCCGTGGTACGGGTTTTCTGGGCACGGTGCATCCCTACGGACCATGGGGTAGTCCGCGGGGGTAGTCCGCGCCAGGCCTCGAATTTTTCCAGCTTTTTCCTTTTGACCCCAAACTCGTTTCCTGCACAATAGCACACTACCTTTCTCTCCTATTAGCTTGTAAACACAATTAAAAATATACACTAACTTAAAATTATACACTACAAAGCAATAAAACTAATCTAAAAAGCAATTAAAACAAGGGGTGTCTCCCAAGAGCACTTTTGTTTAACGTCTTTGAGTTAGACGTGTACCTCAGGCTAAGCTCATTCAACGAGATGGATTGTCTCCTCTCGCCCAAAGTCCTCACTGTCATGGTATCTCTTCAAACGCTGGCCATTCACCATGAATGTCCGTTGCTCGGTTGGATTTTCAATTTCAATCGCTCCATGAGGTGTGACTTTAGTAACAATGTAAGGTCCTCCCCAACGGGATTTAAGCTTTCCTGGGTAGTTCGAAAATCGAGAGTTGTATAATAAAACTTTTTGTCCTATCTCGAAATTCTTTGGACGGATCCGTTTATCATGCCATCGCTTTGTTTTCTCTTTATAGAGGCGTGAATTTTCATAGGCAAGATAACGGAACTCCTCCAACTCATTTAACTGCATCATCCTTTGTTTCCCGGCCAAGTCTGGGTCTAGATTCAGAGTTTTAATAGCCCAGTAGGCTCGAGCTTCAAGTTCAATCGGTAGATGACATGCTTTGCCGTAGACCATGCGATACGGAGATGCCCCAACTGGTGTTTAAAATGCTGTTCTGTAAGCCCAGAGAGCATCATCTAGCTTTAAAGACCAGTCTTTCCTCGATTTATTCACGGTCTTCTCAAGAATATATTTGATTTCCCGGTTGGAAACTTCAGCTTGACCGTTAGTTTGTGGGTGATAACCGGTTAAAGTACGGTGTCTCACTCCAAACTTACGAAGATAATTTCTCGGAGGAGCATTAAGAAAATGGGTACCTTTATCACTGATGAGAACACGTGGCGTACCATGTCTTGAAAAGATGTTTGATTTTAAGATCTTAATCACAGTTTGAGCATCGTTCTTTGGTGTTGCCACTGCTTCTACCCATTTTGATACATAGTCTACCGCAAGCAAAATATAAAGATTACAATGGGAAGTGATGAAAGGTCCCATGAAATCTATTCCCCATACATCAAAGATTTCAACTTCGAGAATATTATTAAGCGGCATCGCGTCTCTTTTTGATATTGCCAGTGAACTGGCATCTTTGACATGACTGGACATAACGATGACAATCTTTGTGTATGGTAGGCCAATAGAACCCGGATTGAAGAATTTTAGCTGCGGTTCTATGATGTCTCCTTAATTGTTCTTATTTTAGACCCTTAGGAGACATCATTTTTGGTGTTATTTTAATTAATTCGATAGACTTTTGGACTAAATATGCAATATTTCGGATTTCCCTTTTTATTTCTAGCATTTTTGAATTATTAAACTTTTGCGCGTAATATTGGTATTTTTAGTGTAAAGTTTACAGGTTTTTAGATGTTAGCTAGGAAAGGAATCCGAAGATAAAGTCAAAGATTAAAAGATAGAGTCAAGACTTGAAGAGAAATCCCGAAGATATTATTTTTAGAGCTGAAAATCCATTTTTCCAGGCCCTTGATTGCTGTTTTCGAGGTACTTAAGAGCTGATTGAGCCGCTGACCTTTGAAGAGAAAATATTCCTTATCGAAGTACGGAACTTTAGCAACTGGAATGAGGTCAATCGGAGTTGTAACGCATCGGGAAAAGCAGTTTTAGTGAAGGCCTGTCATCAGTTACGGGATTTTGGGCTTAGAAAGTGGGCTTGGACATTTAATTAGGCTTTTATTTTCTGGTCCAAGCCCTAATCCGTTTTTCTTATTATAAAAGGAGGTCTGGACTTCTATTTTTCACACAATTCATTCTTTACAATTAAAAACACCAGAGAGAAGCAACAGAAGGAAGGAAGAAGAAGCTGCTAGAGCTGGAGTGGGTCTATAGCTCCGTTCTCAGTCATTCCAATTCCGGAAATTAGGTTTCTTTTATCTTTTATTTGTAATCAATTATGAATTCCATTTATTTTAATTTAGTTTTTCTTTTTAATATGAGCTAAACAATTTATAGTGCTTGAGAACGCATAATGGGTTAATCCCAATTTGATTTCATTCTATACATTTGAATTTGGGATATTTATTATTTAAATCAAATTGGGTAAATTGTATTTTTCTTTAATTTGCATTTTTAATTACTATTATTGACGTAATTAACCAATGATAGGATTTAGTATCTAGGCTATTCCAATTAGTGGCGATTGGATCACCTTGACGGGGGGTTTAGGTACCGAACTAGTTAATGAATGTAGGTTAGAAATTATTGACTCTGACGAGCTTAATTAAACCTATGGCCTATTGGGTAATAAACATTTTAACACTTGAGAGTGGACTATAATCGCCCTGACGGGGTTTGTAGCATTTGATAGTTGCTCCTTAGTCCACCCTGACGGGGGTAAGGAGATTATAGAATCCCGACCAATACCAATTTACAAATTTGACCCTTAAACAATGTATGAAATGAATGATAGTTAGGAAAACCCTTGCGTCTCTCAAGTGCTACTTGCTCATACTTGCGTTTTCACTCATTTTACTTGCGTCTTAGTTTTTACTTGCATTATTATTTTGTCTTTCATTTATTTAGTAATAAATCACAAAACCAAAACAAACAAATTATCCTCTTTTATTTTCATAAGTGCATCAATCACTATTTGCATAGACATTGTGATCAACCATCCGTCCTTGGAACGAATCTGATTATCAGAATTACTACTTGGGACAACCGTACACTTGCGGTTGTGGTTCGATTATTATTTGCATTTATTTAGAACACACAAAGGACCACCAAGTTTTTGGCGCCGCTGCCGGGGACGGTAGCGTGTGACCACGGTGTTTATCCTTTAGTGATAGTTGCATTTATTTTTATTTTTGTTTTTATCAGTTTTACGCTTTTTGCTTGTTTAGTTTTCTCAGGTTTTTAGGTTTGGTGTATGCGAAGGAGACTCTTTAAGGATCTAGAGCCAACACCTCCGATCCTTAATAATCCAGAATCATTAACCAGACTTGCTAACAAGAGAAGGAAAGAACAAGAATCCTCAGAAGTAGAAGAATTAATTCACCAAATGGAGAACGTTAATATTCAGAACAATAACGGACAAGCTCAAATCGTGATGAATCAAGATCCTTGGTTCACTAATGGCCCTCCAGAAGTTCCATTCCGCGCTCCAGCTATAGGAGTAGGTGCTCCAGATATTAATGTTCCGAGATTCCGTCCAGATTCGGGTATGCTAGCTCAGTTCCAAAACTTTGGAAATTTTCGCGGAAGACCATCGGAAGATCCTCTTAGAGCGATACAAAAATTCAAACAGATATGTGATTCTTACATCACACAAGGAGTTTCAAAAGAACAGATGTACTACGCTGTGTTTAAATTTTTTGTTATTGATGGAGCAAGTGAATGGCATGATACACAAGATCCGACGAAGATAACCAATTGGGATCAATTGGAAGCCGCGTTTTTCGACAGATATTATCCGAGTAATATGAGGTTAGATGCTGAATTGGAGTTGACTAATTTTCGTCAAGAATATGATGAGACTGTGGGTAAGAGTTGGACTAGATTTCAGATGTGTTTGCGTAGAGTTCCAAATCATGGTTTTTCAGAATTTCAACAGTTAAAGATTTTTTATAGAGGCCTTGATGGAGCTTCGAGAGAAAAGTTAGATACGTTATGTGGTGCAGGTTTCCTTCAAGTTCAACCCGCTCATGCCAAAATTATTTTAGAACGAACAGTCAAGAATGAGGTTGGGTGGAAATCAGAGAGAACACCTGTTAAGGGTGTTAATAATGTTAACATAGAAGAGAAACTTGCTACCTTTGAGACAAAAATTCAAAACACTTTGGAGCAACAATTGAAGCAGCTTACTTTAGCTGTAAAAGAAGGATTTTCGGGTAAGAGAGTAGCTGTGCATGCTGCACAAGAGGTTTATATGTGTTCGATTTGTAGAGTTGATGATCATGATGAGGAGAATTGTCCGAGTACTCAAGAATCAGTGATGTTCATGTCCAACAGAGGTAATTTTAATTCGAGTGGTAATGGGTATCAGCCTAACAGAAACCATCCTGGGTTTCAATATTCGAATCCTAATGGGGCAGCCAATCCTACACATACGTATCAGCCGCGCCCCCAAGGTGACAACTATAATCCTAGACCACACAATAACTATCAAGGAGGACAGAATCAAAATTATGTACAGAGACAAGCTCCTCAGAATACTTATGATGAGAATTTGAACCAGAAAGCTTTACCTGCCCATCCACAAGAAGGAGCAAATACCCTTCAGAAAACAGTTGAAAGTTTAATCGCTCTACAAGCACAAGCAATGGAACGGCAGAACGCAGCGATGGAGCGTCAGGATGCAGCGATCGAACGTCAGAACGCAGCTATAGAAAGACAAAATGCACTTGAAGCAAATATGAAGATGTTCCAAAATCAGCTGAGTCAAATCAATAAACAGCTCAATCAACGTCAGCAAGGACAACTTCCTAGTGATACTGAGAATCCGTTACAAATCGAAGATTGTAAAGTTATTAATCTTAGAAGTGGTAAGAACCTTCCTCCACCTCCTTTTCCGGTTATGAAAGAAAAAGAAGTTAGAAAAGAAAAAGAGGTGGTGAATAAAGATAAAGAAGTTGAAGTAGAAGAAGTGGAGAAGCCTGTTGAGGTTCCGAAAAAGAAAGATGAGACTATAATCAATCGTCCACCTCCACCATTTCCATCAAGAGTTCAAAAGAAAGGTGATATGGGTGAGTATCAAAAATTCTTTAACAAAATAAGAGGTCTTAGCATAAATATTCCGTTGTTAGAAGCTATTCGAGATATACCCAAGTATGCTAAGTTTCTGAAGAAAGCCCTCACCAACAAACGGCCATATTGTGATAATGAGATGATTGGTCTTCCTGAGGAATGTAGTGCTATTTGTCAAGGTAAATTACCTCCAAAGTTAGTTGATCCTGGGAGCTTTACAATTCCGATATCTATTGGTAATGAGTGGAAAGGAAAAGCGCTATGCGATTTAGGTGCAAGCATCAATTTGATGCCCAAATCAGTCTTTGATAAGCTTAATATTGAAGCAAGACCCACTTCTATGGTCTTGCAAATGGCGGATCGATCTCTTGCACATCCGGAAGGCCGAATCGAAGATGTCCTCGTTAAGGCAGGTACGTTAATTTTTCCCGCTGATTTCGTTATTCTTGATTACGACGCGGATAGGAATGTCCCCATTATTTTGGGAAGACCATTCCTAGCCACGGGGCGTACCCTTATTGATGTAGAAAATGGAGAAATGATTATGAGGATCCAAGACGAGGAGGTGAAATTCAACGTGTTCAGACCTATGAAGTTTCCGGATTCCAAGGATGAATGTTTTCGTGTAGATGTAATGGAACCGGTAAGAACAAAGCCAATTAGTGTTGTGGACACTTTAGGGGTGGAGGAGAAAGAGCTACGAAAGAAACCACCAATTAAAGCTCCTCCATACCCCAAAGATCCACAACTCAATCATGCGAAGAAGAAAGAGAAAACACGTGCCACGAAGGTTCCGAAGGAACCTAAGAAAGAGAGAAAGAAAAAGGGGTTCAAAGTAGGTGAAGAAGTAGCTATGAAGAAACCGAACCCCCACCCAAAGGTACGTGAATCAAAAAGTTCTTGGATAGGACCATTCATGGTCGCGCAGGTTATCTCAGACAAACTAGTGGGCATAAAAGCGAAGGGATGCAAATTTCGACTTGCAAATATTGACAACCTCACTCACTGCTGGGGAGGTTATGTCAATGACTAATGACTGAGGTAATCCGTCGAGCTTAACGACGTTAAACAAAAGCCAATTCTTGTATAATAGCTGAGTTTTTAAATTTTTGCATTTTAGATTAGTTTGATTTTCGTAATTTTAGTGTTTATTATTAAGAAATGAGGAAGGGTAGTTGTTTTTGATGATTTCAGGGGTAAAAAGGACTTGAGTTTGGGGTCAATTGGCGAAAACAGAAGAAAAAGAGGTTGGATGTCCAGGAGAATCCGGGTACCCGGTTTTACAAAACCGGGAACCCGGTTTTGGAGCTGGTACCAACCCCTTCAACGCAACAATGGCATCTTGGTTCACGACAACAGCGTCGAAACCGGGTACCCGGATTTTCAGAACCGGGGACCCGGTTTTGGTGCTGTAAAACCAGGAGCACTCTGGTCCAGCGTGTTGAGAGATGGCGTTTTGGAGCGTTTTTTATTCGCGCATCGACACAAATCCGGGTACCCGCATTTGGCAAAACCGGGTACCCGGTTTCGGCGAGCAGAATTTCTGACCCTGCGTCTTGGAGTCCAGCGGTTTGGCGCGTCTTGGGGTACAAAAAAAAAAAAAAAAAAAAAAAAAAAAAAAAAAAAAAAAAAAAAAAAAAAAAAGAGTATTTTTATTTTTTTTTCCGCGCCGTCACAGCGACGCGGAACCGGGAACCCGGATTTTCGGATCCGGGGACCCGGTTTGCATCTGTGACAGGGCCGTTTTTCAATTTTTCAACCCTAAATTTTTACCTCTATCTTCAACCCAGCCTCCAAGAACACCCCCAAAACCCAGAATTTCCTGAACATCATCAACTACAACCACACAATCCTCAAATCTTATTCTCTTTCACCACAATATCATGCAATCAACTCATCTCCTATCCAAAATACGATAAAATTCCCACTTTTCTCCAATTGTTCTTCATCCAAGCTTCAAATTCAATCCATTTCCCTCTTCCCACACATCAATTAGCCTTTACCCATCTCATATTCCACCATGATCTTCAAGTCTTAAGCCTCAAAACATCAAAGTTCTAAGCCTTAGCTTCTCACTATTTGAAGTTTTGAGTTTGGGGTGGAAAGAGATGTCTATCAAAACCGCCTTCATATGTGCTTATCAAAGGAATTCTCCAAGAAACAGAAACGCTTTTAGTACTATTCATGAACAAGCTCTTGGGATTCCTAATTCGCATTCAAACACAAGGTTACGATTCAAGCTAATCCGAAGAAGAGGAAAGTAATTGAGGAACCTGAAAGTGAGAAAGAACATGATCCGATGATGAGTTGGAATCACAAATCAAGGTGTTGAAAGAGAATCGGGATGCGATGATTGATATTTTGGGAAACGTTACTAATAGTTGAACTTTATTTGTTCAAAGAACAACTTCCAATGTCTAGACGCGAGATAAAGTTCATGGACGCAACACCGAACACCAGCCTCGCGCTGGTTCAGATACGTTTCCTAATCCTTCTCATTTAGTGTATATTATTTTATTGCTTTGAGTCCTTTCGAGTCGTGGGGACACGACTCATTTTTGAGTTTGGGGTGGGGTTCGTTGCCTCATCCCAGTTTTTATGTGTTATGTGTTTTATCTGCTTTCAATAAAATAATTTTCGGAGTTGCGTTTGACTGTAGAAGATTTTAAATGTCCCTTTAAGCATACTTTTGATGAATCAATGATAGTAAATAGTGAACTTTAGGGATTAACATAAAACGCACTTACAATTGCATGCGAACATAGGTAATTAATAGGAAAAATTAATGAACAATGCAAATGAAGTAAGCTTGTACTCAAGGAATATGTTTGGTGTGTAGAACGTGAAATCCTAATTAGTAGAGAACCCACCTAGATATGAACTAAAGACAAGCTATGTACTTAGGAAAATGATAGGGGCAGTTCTTTGTTAGCCATTTGTGCCTTTTAGCTTTCTATCCCTTGAATGAATTATTATCCGTCTTAGCCCACTTTGAGCCTTTAGCCTTTTATTTGTAGCCACGATATAAGCCATTATCCCTTAGATTGTTAGGCATGACCATATGACCCGCACTTGAATCACAATCCTGAGACATGTCTCGAGCTTGAGTTTGGGGTGGTGGGACCACATATGGGGACTTTAATGGGTTGGGATTGATGTGCTTTGTATTGTAGCACAAATTGCAGATGATATATACTTGTAACCCTTTGCCGGGAATGAAGAAAAATGAAAAAGAAAGAAAAAAATGAAATTTTTTGAAAATCAATACAGTAGGATCCGGGGACCCGGTTTCCAAAATCCGGGTACCCGGTTTGCCTCTGTACAAAAAAAAAAGAAGAAGAAAAAGAGAAAAGAAAATAAAAAGAAAAATATGAATGAATAAAACACCCGGCAAAGTGGAATTTTTTCTAAAAATCATCTAATTTATAGTGGGTAGACATGGGACGCTAAATTGTTGCGTAATGGGTGAGTGAGACATCTTTTTGAGCGTTAACTCAAGCTCGAGGACAATGTTGATGGTAAGTGAGGAGAGAGCCAAAAGCTCACTTCAAATTTACCAAATATACATCCACACCCGTCCTTAAGCCAATATTATAACCGTAAAGACCTCGTGATTCCTAAGTGCATAGTGAATTTATGATTCTGTTGATAGGGAATAGACTAGGTGGAGCGTTCAAAGCGAGTTAGGATTAATGACCACCCTATAGCCATCATACAGAGATGAGTACAAGTGTAACCTTCAAGCATTGCGACTTTAATTTTATGATTGAGATTATTTATGTTTGATGTTGCATGATTAGTGTATGTAGATGTTAGTTTTTAAAGTTTTTCTATATGAGATTTATCTTAAGAATTGCTTTAGGGTTTATTTGCTAGCTTCTATGTGTTTATACGTTTGCTTCTACCCCTCGTTTTATTTTGTTTTGCTTTGTCGGGACGACAAAGGTTTGAGTTGGGGGTCTTGATGTCTCCTTAATTGTTCTTATTTTAGACCCTTAGGAGACATCATTTTTGGTGTTATTTTAATTAATTCGATAGACTTTTGGACTAAATATGCAATATTTCGGATTTCCCTTTTTATTTCTAGCATTTTTGAATTATTAAACTTTTGCGCGTAATATTGGTATTTTTAGTGTAAAGTTTACAGGTTTTTAGATGTTAGCTAGGAAAGGAATCCGAAGATAAAGTCAAAGATTAAAAGATAGAGTCAAGACTTGAAGAGAAATCCCGAAGATATTATTTTTAGAGCTGAAAATCCATTTTTCCAGGCCCTTGATTGCTGTTTTCGAGGTACTTAAGAGCTGATTGAGCCGCTGACCTTTGAAGAGAAAATATTCCTTATCGAAGTACGGAACTTTAGCAACTGGAATGAGGTCAATCGGAGTTGTAACGCATCGGGAAAAGCAGTTTTAGTGAAGGCCTGTCATCAGTTACGGGATTTTGGGCTTAGAAAGTGGGCTTGGACATTTAATTAGGCTTTTATTTTCTGGTCCAAGCCCTAATCCGTTTTTCTTATTATAAAAGGAGGTCTGGACTTCTATTTTTCACACAATTCATTCTTTACAATTAAAAACACCAGAGAGAAGCAACAGAAGGAAGGAAGAAGAAGCTGCTAGAGCTGGAGTGGGTCTATAGCTCCGTTCTCAGTCATTCCAATTCCGGAAATTAGGTTTCTTTTATCTTTTATTTGTAATCAATTATGAATTCCATTTATTTTAATTTAGTTTTTCTTTTTAATATGAGCTAAACAATTTATAGTGCTTGAGAACGCATAATGGGTTAATCCCAATTTGATTTCATTCTATACATTTGAATTTGGGATATTTATTATTTAAATCAAATTGGGTAAATTGTATTTTTCTTTAATTTGCATTTTTAATTACTATTATTGACGTAATTAACCAATGATAGGATTTAGTATCTAGGCTATTCCAATTAGTGGCGATTGGATCACCTTGACGGGGGGTTTAGGTACCGAACTAGTTAATGAATGTAGGTTAGAAATTATTGACTCTGACGAGCTTAATTAAACCTATGGCCTATTGGGTAATAAACATTTTAACACTTGAGAGTGGACTATAATCGCCCTGACGGGGTTTGTAGCATTTGATAGTTGCTCCTTAGTCCACCCTGACGGGGGTAAGGAGATTATAGAATCCCGACCAATACCAATTTACAAATTTGACCCTTAAACAATGTATGAAATGAATGATAGTTAGGAAAACCCTTGCGTCTCTCAAGTGCTACTTGCTCATACTTGCGTTTTCACTCATTTTACTTGCGTCTTAGTTTTTACTTGCATTATTATTTTGTCTTTCATTTATTTAGTAATAAATCACAAAACCAAAACAAACAAATTATCCTCTTTTATTTTCATAAGTGCATCAATCACTATTTGCATAGACATTGTGATCAACCATCCGTCCTTGGAACGAATCTGATTATCAGAATTACTACTTGGGACAACCGTACACTTGCGGTTGTGGTTCGATTATTATTTGCATTTATTTAGAACACACAAAGGACCACCATTCTATCGCCTTTAAAGTGACCTCCATAAGGTGAACTATGACAACCTTCAATGATTTTCTCCATTTCACCTTCATTCACACATCTTCTAACCACTTGGTCACTACAAATCTTCCAGAGGTACGGTTCATCCCAATAATACTCTTTGGCCTGGTGACTTAATCTATGTTTTTGTTGTGGATGGATATCTTTGGGAAAGACACCACTCACAATGAGGTTGACCAGATCTGCATACCATGGCATAAAAGCATGTTTAATAGCAAAAAGTTGTTCATCAGGGAATACCTCTTTAACCAACAATGGTTCTTTGTTCGCATCAGATCCTTCGAGCCTTGATAAATGATCAGCAACTTGATTTTCGCATCCCTTTCGGTCTCGAATATCTATGTCGAATTCTTGAAGTAATAGTACCCATATAATAAGACACGGCTTAGCGTCCTTTTTCTCCATAAGGTACCTAATAGCTGAATGGTCCGTGTATACAACAGTTTTCTTCCCAAACAGATAGGAACGAAATTTATCAAAAGCATAAACCACGGCCAACATTTCTTTCTCCGTAACTGTATAATTCATCTGGGCAGCGTTGAAAGTCTTACTTGCATAATAAATCGTGTGGAAAATTTTGTCTTTCCTCTGTCCCAATACAACACCCATAGCGTGATCACTAGAATCGCACATAAGTTCAAACGGAGCTTTCCAATCAGGAGGTATAACAATAGGTATAGAGATCAGTTTCTCTTTAATCGTCAAGAACGCTTGAAGACATTTTTCAGTGAAATTAAAAGGAGTATCCTTTTCAAGCAAAGAGCAAAGCGGTTTGGCGATCTTGGAGAAATCTTTAATAAATCTTCGATAAAATCCTGCGTGACCCAAGAAACTTCTTACTCCTTTAACAGAAACTGGAGGTGGTAGTGTTTTGATTACTTCAATTTTAGCACGATCAACCTCCATCCCTGCCTTCGAAACTTTATGTCCCAACACAATTCCCTCTTGAACCATGAAATGGCACTTTCCCAATTAAGCACAAGATCTTTTTCTCTATATCTTACAAGGACCTTCTCAAGATTATTCAAACAATCATCAAAACTATCTCCAAACACCAAAAAATCATCCATAAAAACCTCCAAATATTTATCAATCATGTCCCAAAATATCGCCATCATGCACCTCTGGAACGTGGCAGGTGCATTGCATAAACCAAACGGCATTCTTCTATAAGCAAAAGTACCAAACGGACATGTAAAAGTTGTTTTGTGTTGATCGAGGGGATCCACACAAATCTGATTATAACCCGAATACCCGTCAAGGAAACAATAATATTCTCTCCCTGCAAGCTTGTCTAGCATCTGATCAATGAATGGTAGCGGGAAGTGATCTTTCTTTGTTGCTTTGTTCAGTCTTCGGTAATCCATGCACACTCGCCACCCCACAACTGGTCTTGATGGTATGGTTTCGCCTTGATCATTAAGGATGGTAGTGATACCTCCTTTTTTCGGAACACATTGCACTGGACTAACCCAATCACTGCTAGCAATCAGATAGATAATTCCTGCGTCTAACAACTTTATAACTTCCTTCCTCACTACTTCTTTCATAGCTGGCATAAGTCTTCTCTGCCCTTCTATAGATCGCCCACCTTCGTTCTCAAGAATGATTTTATGTTTGCAAACGGAAGGACTAATTCCCTTGATGTCGGCAATAGTCCATCCGATTGCTTCTTTGTTTGCTCGAAGTACTTGAAGTAGCTTCTCCTCTTGAGGACCTGAAAGGTTAGCAGAAATAATAACAAGCAAAGTTTTGTTCGTACCTAGATATGCATAGCGTAGATGATCTGGAAGTGGTTTTTCCTCGAGAACAGGTGGACATATTATAGATGGTTGTTTCATTGGTTCAATGTCACCTGGTTCTCGAAGTAGTTCTCGCACATTTGATCCTAATGCAGCAACATCTTCAGGGGGAATCTCGAGTTCCTCTGGTGATTTAAGTGCTAAGGCTTTGTCAAGATCATCATCTAAGCTTGCTTCGTTGAAGACTTCTTGCGCCATTTTTCCGATGATATCTATTTTGAAGCATTCGTCTTTTGACATTGGTAATTTCATAGCCTGAAACACATTGAATCGTATCTGGTCGCCTTTTACTCTCATGATCAACTCACCATTCTCAACATCAATTAGTGTACGCCCCGTGGCTAAAAATGGTCTAACCAAAATGATGGGGACATTCTTATCCGCGTCGTAGTCAAGAATAATAAAATCACAAGGAAAAATAAAAGAGCCAGCTTTAACTAAAAGATCTTCAATTTTACCTATTGGTCGTGAGAGGGAGCGATCCGCCATTTGTAATACCACAGATGTTGGTACTACTTCTCCAATATTGAGATTCTCGAATAGGAATCTAGGCATGAGATTGATGATCGCGCCTAAATCACATAATGCTTTCCCGGTCCAACTATCTCCAATGCCGATAGGAATTGTAAAACTTCCGGGATCTTCTAATTTTGGCGGCAACTCACTTTGACATATAACACTGCACTCCCTAGGTAATCCAATTGTTTCCCCAGTTTCTATACTTCGCTTGTTGGAGAGAATGTCTTTCATGAATTTAAGATAGGTTGGCAGTCTCTTGAGGGCTTCAACAAGGGGTATATTAACTTCCAATTTCTTCAACATGTCAACGAACTTCTTGAATTCCAGGTCATTGTCCTTCTTTCTGACACGTGAAGGGTATGGTGGTGGAGGGCGTGTATTAAGTTCCACTGGTTTTCTTGTCTGGTCAGGTGTCTCGGCTTGAACACTCTTTGGTTTAACTACCTCCTCAACTGTATCTTTGGTTGTTTCTTCCCCCCTCTGTTCTGGAATAGAGATTGGTTCTGGTTCTGGTCTTGGGGGAGGTAGTTGTTTTCCACTTCGCAATTCAACTGCATGGCAAGAATCATCTCTAGGAGCAATAGTATCACTTGGGAGTTTCCCTTTTGGCCGATTTTGTAATGTACTCGCCAGATGTGATATAGTATGCTCTAGTTGCTTGATAATCTTATCCTGGGTTCGAACTTTCTGTTGGCTCTGATTCATTTTCTCAGCTGCTTGCATTAATTTAGCCATACTCAACTTCAAGCTTGGGATTAGTTCCTTCTTTGCCAGTTGCGTTGATTGTTTAGGTGGATCTTTCCTTGGTTCTTGACAAGCTTTTTCGACAATGGGTGCCTTTTTTTGAATAGGTTGTGGTGGATTATAAGATTGAGGTTGGGGTTTATTATAAGTCTCTTGCTTCCTGACCCAACTCTTTTGTTGTGGGGGTTGTTGATAATTAGTGTAGCTGTCTTGAGGGTAATCATAACCATTAGAATAATAGTTATCTTGAGGATATTGAACGGAAGCTACTGCTGGATTATTCATACATCCTTCCCACACATGATTTCTTGATCCACAACCAGGACACGAAGGAATTGTACGTACCGTATTTACCTGAGCAATTGTTGGGGCTTGTTCTTGTAGTTCTTCGAGTTGTTTAGCCAATTCTTTAAGCTTCAGAGATTCTGAAGTGTTTTCTTTTTCTGCTCTCTTTGGCCAACTCCTCTCGTTCTCAAGAATTCTTTCCATCCCCAACTCAGCCTCTTCAGGATCTAGCAACACAAAACCTACGTTTCCTAACGAATCTGCTTTCTTTCTTGATTTCTCATTAAGGCCTCCATAAAACAAGATTAAATAATATTCCGGCGAGGATCTATGATATGGACATCTCGCCTTCTTTTCTGTAAATCGTAACCATGCTTCACCCAAACTCTCTTCATCTTTATGTATAAATTGCTCAAGCTCCAACATATCTTTTAAACGTCTACTAACCGGATAGAAGCGGTCTAGGAATCTTGTTTGAAGCTTGTCCCAATTTGGAATAACATGAGGGTATTGGGTATCATACCAATCGCTTGCACATCCGGTCAAGAAGACTGGAACATCAGGTAATATACTTGTTCCCTAGTAACTCCTCTTACGATATAAGCGTCACAGATCTGCATGAATTTCTGAATATATCGGATCGGATCTTGATGTGCAACTCCGCTGAATAATCCATGAGATGCAAATTGAGTTAGCATCCCTGGATCAGGTTTAAATTTCGCGGCTTGGATTTCTGGAGCGCGAATTCCTCGTGGCTCCACTCTGAACTCGATGGGTAGCTCAAGTCTCCTTGGGTTCTCCATCTGTAACTAAATCTGAAAAACAAAAACTAAAAACAAAAGCGTAAAATAGAACTAACTGAAATTAAAAGCACAAGATATATGCACAAGGACTAACGATGTAGTCCCCGGCAGCGGCGCCAAAAACTTGGTGGGGCCTAGGGAGTGACAAAATAAGATATAAATAACGTGCAAATAACACCCTAAACCTACACGGTTCTGCAAGTATACAGATCATATGCAAATTTTAGTTAAAAGATTAAGATTCGTTCCGCAGAGACTACGAAGGTTAGGAGAATTTTATGCAAATACCACGTGCAACAAATTAAAGTTAGAACACTAAACGCAAATAAAAGTAAAGACAAATAAAGATGGATTTGATTTTCTAATTAACTAAATTAAAACTAAGAATTAAAAGACAGAAAATAAATATGAAAGAGAAGTGATATGAGAATATAGCTCAAGTTATTAGCATGTAATCCCCACTAGTTTTTCCGTTTTAAACATGTAAGGGTGAATTATGTAGTATTTCCCTAATCGGTCTCAATTCGCTATCGGTAGTTTCAAATAGGATTTACCTGTGTCAATAAGGCTTCCTAAGCAAACTTTTCCTGTAATTGGTAAATAGTCACAAGAACTAAACCATAGTGATTATCTAGCTAGGTTGGGTTGTCAGATCAGACCTAATACTAGACGTTATGTGCTAAACATGCAATTAAACACCGTTGTCAATGGTGACCTAATTACTAGATGGTAATTCTATATGGCGGCCGTCCACAAGAACACAGAATATAAATCCAAACACATAAACAGAGAATAAAAACTATAATTCAATTTAAAACATTAAGTTCCCAAATTAGATAGATGTCAACTCAAAACTAGGTTTCATACATTAATGCTAAAACTCAAGCTAAAGAAATTTAGTTCATGAAAGAAAAGAAAGAAATTACAATTATAAAGGTAGAAGAAGACATTGTTGATAACAGCTCCTTCCAGACTTCTCTCTTGTGTTGCAAGCTTCCTCTTGGTTTAAGGTTTCACCAAGGATGATTTAAGAGTGTTAAGAGGCTTTATTTATAGTGTATAGGTTGACCTAATTCGTTTCTTTAATGATAAGTTAAGTAATGGACTCCTAGCCCAACTCAAATTCGTAAGGAAATAAAGATAATCACTGCTGGACCGTTTTGAGCATATCTTCTTCGTTATTGGTCGGTTTTTGCTCCATAATATACCAAAAGAATCATAACAGAATTATCTCTATCCCCATGAAAGGAATCTTCCAAATTCGGCTTACTTGTAGGAGTAATTACCACTTCTTTAGGCGTGTGCTGCAGAAATTCAGATTAGGCAGTTTTTCCTTTTCCATGTTTTTAGCCTTTGTTTCCTTTATCTCCAATTTCCATGTAAATCCCTTTCCATAAGTTGTAGTCTTTGACTTGGACTCTAATTAATCTTCATAATTATCTTTAAAGCTTCACACTAAATAAACAATTAAACCCAATATGCTCTAAAAATATTATGTTACTAAATCAAGACTCAAAATAGGAAAGTGCACTAAACTAAGCTAAAATCAACCTATAAACTAATAAATAAGCCTAAAATGATGTCTCGGAAGTATATTTTATTATCACAAATGAGGAGACATCACTTATCTAAAAGCTTTAATCACCCTTAACCTGGAATATTGATTTAGAAGGATAAGTGCATACTAGCAAACCTAAGCTATATTTCTCATCTCCATTCTTTTAGTATTTATTTATTTGTATTATTATCTTCGAGATCTGTATACAAAATAAATCTTATAAGTTTTATTTTCTTTTAATATAACAAGTAATTTCTCCTACACTTCTTTATATACATAAGTAGATCTAACAGATCAAATCCCTGCGAACGAACCTTTATTTACTAACTAAACTTGCAAACAATCTTTAATAATTGTAGTGAGTTTCTCGTGGTAGTCAAAGGTGTGTCCTTTATTATTATATTTATTTATCACATCTTTGCCCCCACCAAAATATAATATTACCGGGTGGAACAATTATACGTCTCCTTGTATTAGATCACGCATATATTCCTGAAGTAGCTATAACGCGAATAAAGGTTTTACAAAATACTATGAGAATGTTTGTCTCGTAAGCAAGCAAAGTAATGAATTACTGATATAAAAATCATAATACGTATTCCATTTACATAATGCTATTACCTGAAGTGATTAGAATTACATTCCCTATACGAATGCAATAACTTTCAAATGCGTATTAAAATAAACATTGTGGTGACATGATTTGATTGAATAAGATCACATTCTCTGGCTCAAAACCATTCCATGTAGTGGATGGAATTGCATTCCTTGTAACGATTGTTGAATATTTAAATCTCTTTAAAAATAGATATGTAAACAAAACTGGTAGGGTTAAATATGATTAAATATTGTATTCTCTCGCTAAAATTATTCATTATAGTGAATAAAACTGCATTTCCTGAAGAAAATGTTACGTCTTCAAATGTTTATTGGAATAAGCGTGTGGTGATCATAACTCTACCTGAGGTTCAAAATCATTATAGTGTTGCAAAGTTTGCTTTGCGGGTATGTTTTCGTAAAGTAAATATAATTTTTATGTATATGATTGGTTTTTTAATAGTATTGTTGGTAAATCAAAGTGATAAGAAAAGAAAAAGGAGGGGATGACAACAATATTTATCGTGAAAAAAAAGAAGCAAAGCAAATCGAAAAAAAAAGACGAGGTTAATTATTTCATGAGAATACAAAAGAAAAATGGGATACCGTCGCATCCTTCCAAAATTCAAAGTTACCTAATTATTCTCCTGAAGTAGATATTATTGTAGGTAGAAGTATTTTGAACAAAGATTTGTTAAGACCTTTTACACATTTCATGTCATGAAAATAATCTTGAAGTAGTAATATCGTAAGTAGACTTCTATCCCAATATTATGGTTTGATATTACATTTTCTTGTAAACTATAACGTTTCATTCGTGAAAGAAGCTACATCCCTGAAGTGAACGTAACCATTTTCACAATCTAAATAAATAGACGTATGGATAAAAAACAAGTGGGTTAATGTTGTATTCGTTGATTAGAAATTATTCCCTGGAGAAAATAGAATCACATTCTTTGAAGCAAATGCACCATTTCCAGCTTATATAACATTGACTTGGTAATGAAAATAATTGAATGGCTTAGTATTCTTTTTTCCTAGCTAAAAACCATTCCTTGAAGTGAATGGAAGTGCAGTTCTGGAAGAAAATGCAATGTTTGTGATGTGTCTGAAATTGACATCTTGGTGACCCAAACTCCAAACGAGGTTAAGGTAAGGAAAAAAAAATCCATACCACTAGAAGTGGAATAATAAGGAATAACCTGAAAGTAAAAGGTCACAGTAAAGAAACCATCACGAAATGATAACCATGAATATTATCGATAAAGTGGAACTATATAGTGTCCGCATACCTATGGAATGGTAAAACATTTAGTCGATCTAATTAATAGTTTTTGAATGCCTAACCTTGAAGTACAAAATTGGTAAATTATGTTTTAAGTAAATCTCAAAGAAATTTACTAAATTTAAAGGATACTTTTCAAAATGAGTATTTTGTATAAACCACAAGTATCCGTAACAATGTATATCTTTGCATTATTTCCTAAAAGTCTCACCAGAAGTGTGTATGAAAATAAAACATGTTATTTCTTTGGGGTTGTATAATATATAGATAGAAGTAGTTGAAACGCACATTGTGCAAAAGAAGAGATGTCACAATCCATATAACTTTGTATTATTAAATGATCGACTTAGTCACCTAGCGATAATAATGATATGTCGAATAATAGATAACTCACTTGGCCTCTACTTAAAAGAACCAGAATATTATTTTACCAAGTGACTACCCCCTTATTAGGGGGAGGGACAAGGAAACTTGAAGTTACATGACGTTTAGACAAGGCAACTTGAAGTTGCGTGACGTATAGACAAGGAAACCTGAAGTTGCATGACGTGTTGTGGAATACAATTTATGATATCATCTCTATCCACGAACTAATGAATAGGAACTTGAAGTTAAAAAGAATATCCATTTGCAAAGTATTGTAGATAATATACCTAATGCATTCGCAAGTATGTAGAATATTTTGAAATCCCATAATATGTTGTAAACGCTCCAACATAGGTTATTGTCCTATATAAACACATAACAAATATTCCAGCGAATGTATCAAACTAATGCATGAAGCATGATAAACCTGTAATGCCTCTAACGAACACATGAAGTTTGGTATATTTGTAGTGCATATAACCAACACATGAAGCGTGGTAAACCTATCGGTTCAAATAATACCATTCCCGAAAGAAGAAAATCTCATGAGTAAATGATGAAATGGAAAATATTGGGGAATGTGAACTCCACATGATACGAAAATAATTATTAAGTCAACTAATTTTGGCACATGCATTGCTCTTAAATGATGTAATGGCTACTGAAGAGACCTAGGTACCTAAATACGATAAAAGTTACATAGATTATTAGTCTACTGAATATAATTAAATCTATTAGACAATTTATGAGATTAATATATTTTCATGTATTAATAACGCTTGAAATAAATAATAAGGATCCTAAACCACAAAGTGGTGAAATATGTCGACAATGAAAGAAAGGATAATAGTGAATTTTGAAATCTAAAACCCTACATGTATCACAGAGGTTCCTGCAGAAACCCAGAATTAATTATGGAGAGACATCCTCATTATTATGTTATTGATAGGGTGTAGTGGTTATTAGATTAGTATTGATGTTTTTGATAAAATAAAATAGGTGCTATAAGAATGACAGGTGCCCAATCACGAAAGGTGTTTGAAAGTACAACAAGTGTCTAAAGTTTGATAGGTGTCTGACGTACTTAGAACGTTTAAATATGAAATTCTAAAAGATTGGGAAGTTCTTGGAGTATAAAAGTTACCGAAAAACATAATTTATTTAAAGCACAAGAGAAACATGTCTGAATTATGAAAGGATACTCGGTATAATTGTTGTCATAATTGATGTCATATTGAGAAATATGTGATATTTGTGTGTTGTACTCTTTTTCCTTCACTAGGGTTTTTTCCCACTATATTTTTCCTAGTAAGGTTTAACGAAGCATACCAAATATTCATTGTCAAAAAAGTATATAATCTTTTTCTCGATCAAGAAATGATATTACTAACATTCCATACCCTCAAGTAAAACTTCAGATTAAAGTTTCATTAACGACGACATCAAGGTACAAGTCCACAAGTATCTAATATATACGGGAATATGTAATGTCGTAATGAGGGAGAGAATATACTGAAATTTTGCATGTTCACCATGGTTTTTCCCATTGGGTTTTCCTGGTATGGTTTTAACGAGACAGATTGAATATATGTCATAACCCCATAGATTGATGTACTCTTTTCACTTCATCAACTTTTGTCTAAATGGGTTTTCTTGATAAGGTTTTTATGAGGCATATCTTTTAGTGAATATCCAAGAGGTAGTGGTATGAAATATTTATTTAAGTGGATTATTCAACATACCAAAAAGAGGTATGGTTTATTTTCAACAAGAATATACCGATGGTATTGTATGAGGATATTGTTGCATGTACCACACATAATTAGAATGATTACATCAAAGGAGACAGAACAAAACATATTTCACCAAAGTCTCCTACACACGAGCTACACAAGAATGTGGATATTGACACTCAACAGGTACAATCACGTAAGAAATTTACAAATTTTTCTTATGAAATCATTGTCAACCATAACAGTCAAGAAGTAGATACACAATATTATATAACGAAAATTCAGAGATCTCTTGCCAATATCAGGGGATCGTAAAATAAAATTTACAATTTTCCCTTCGTCCAAGTTTTGTCCCAATGAGTTTTCTTGGCAAGGTTTTAACGAGGAAGTGTTTTAAGATGATTAGTTCCATCTACATGTATTTTTTTCCTTCGACCAAGTATTTATCACACATTATTTTTCTTGGTAAGGTTTTAACGAGCATATTTCCGGATGGAAGGACATCCAAGGGGAAGTATTATGAATAAATATTATATTATTAATTGTGGATGTCCAAAGGTTTAAGGTTTTATTTTCTTATTTATTGTGGCAAGTGAAGTGTCACTCTTTACCCTATAAATATAAGATCATTTCTTTATAACATGACTAGTTGATTTTGGAATACAAGAATGCAATTCTATCTTTATCTTTATCTTCTTTTTATTTAGTTTATAACAAAATCAAGCAAAAGATTACTAAAAGATAAATCAATAGTGCCAGTGAAGGTGAAATTTAGGTTGTTCTTTGGGCCATGTGATCTGTAGCAAATCTCGCTTTTCAGAATTGTTTGTTTTACTCTAATAACCTTGAAATTTTTCAAGGTATTAATAACAAAAAGGGAATCAATTGGAGTATCCAACCAATGACTATCGAATCTGGAGATGGATGGACCGTTTCCCAAAATAAAAAGTCATTCACGTTGAAAGAGAATTAAATGACGGTGGCAACCATGTTAGCAAAATGCGTAAGGCATATTATTTAGGAATAGAGATATAGGGTAACCTATGTATGGCATGTTTGTACATTTATTTATGACAAAAAAAAAAGAAGAGACAGTTGTTAATTAGGTTCATAACTCAACAAATCATGCTTTAAAAAGTCCAGTCTAAAAATTTGAACGAATAAGCTCCAATATATTATTTTGGACTACTGATTTACCCAATATAACCTTATAAAAAAATAATAAATTTTAAAAAACTACAACCAGAAACGCTGAAAAATTTCTGAACACAAAATGAAAAGACAAAGTAAAGGTTGAAAAACAATGAAACATAAAACCTAAAACTCATCTCTTCACACTCGCAGTTGAGCAGAAAACAAAAAAGATATATCTCACCAAGCCGCTCTCCTGAACAAGAAACCGTCGCTACTCGGGGACCATTCTCCACCATCATCAACCCGACTTGGCAAAGAACCCAAGTTAAGGTAAAAAATTAATTTTTACCATTGAAACTCTAAAAAGTTAATTTAATTATAAACCTAATCTCGTCACTTTTACAATTTTTCAGAATTATCTGACTAAGTATATTTACAGTCGTGTTGTTTATCATCTTTTTATACAAATCCTATAATTGCCATTTTATTACAATTAGATGCGTTTACCGTATGAAAAGTGATGCACTGAGAATAGTGTATATTGGGGAGGGGATGTCGTATGAGTTTTGTGGGTCCCATGATTTTTCGCGAGAAATTTGTTCTTATAATGCATTTTCTGAATTGTTTTGCAGTAAATATTCATTTGACGCAACTGTTGAAAACGGCTACACAACCCACTAAATTATAGCCCACAAAATTATGTTGTACATCCCAACACCGTTTGATGTGATTTGCCAACTGGGTTGTTAATTAACTTGGGTAGTGGGCTCGTGTGTTATAGTCTAGTGAAAGGTATTATGAACCTGAATTGTTAGTGAAATGTGAGATGGATCTTATGAAGAAAGTTTGTTTGGTTATGACCCTTTTGAATTAAAAACCCTTCTAAAAAGCTCCCTTAGGAAATTATGTTTTAGGTTTTTAGGTCAATCATTAGATAAAGAAGGTTCGGTGCTTGTCTAATTCCCAAGCGGAAAGTCGTCTACTTGCAAAGTAGATGGAGTGATCAAGCGGTCCTTCTTGCGCCAGCATACATGCAATGGCATAGAGTGATGCGTCAGTATGAACATGGAACTCCTTATTCCAATCCGGAAACCGAAGGATTGGGGCTATCTCCGATTGAAATTTGGATCGGTCAATTTGATAACGAAAATTCTTCCATCTAATATTTGATAGTTCGATATTTTTAAATCAACTATATTATGACACATATCCTATGTTTTAAATATATAAAAATAAAGTATAGTAACTGTTTAAATTAATCTATTAATACGTGTATTATTGTTATAAATTAATAATTATAATTTATATATTGAATAATTCAATCTTGGATTTTTTTTGGTATTTGTATAAATTATATGATTTAAAAGTAAGCAAGATTTAGAATAAAATTAGAAAAACTAGAGATACTCATTTGTCATACTCTAAGGTGTGGTGGAATCTGGGGAATATGTGAAAAACAAAATTCTTTTATCCATTTGGGTTTATGTATGATTCTTTTGGAAAATATTGAGGATGACGAAAGCAGCAAAAGCAAGAAGGTGGATTACACGTTTGCAGAAACGAACAAGGAATCTTAGTCATCATACCAGAAAATGTCACTATGTCGATCGTCAAAGTTGAATTACCAACTATGATGTTCTTGTCATTAAAATAGCTAGCAATCCCATGTAAAAAAAAAAACAACTAGCAATAATCACTCAATCAAGGTCCCCATATAACGATTCCAAAGTTTCCGAAATTACTTTTAACTTTAATTTGGAAGACGTGTTAGAACATTTTATCACTGTCCAATACTTCGGGAATTCAAAAGTTTGAAGAAAATTTAACTATATAAAAAACAAATTGCTAAATAAGTAACCAAGTTACTTTGCTAATCTACTTTCTGATGGAGGTAAAACGGTACTTATAAAAGCAGTGCTTCAAGCGATACCTAATTATGCAATGTCCATCTTCGAATTCCCAAAAGCACTTTGTAAAAAATTATCTGGAATTGTTGCTAATTTCTGGTGGGACTCGAGTACTAAAAAAAGAATTCACTGGATTAAATGGAAAAAAGTTGCAAGATCTAAAGCTATTGGAGGTATTGGATTCAGGGATTTTCAAAAAATGAATTTAGCCTTACTAGCTAAACAGGCCTGGAGAATTATGAATAATCCTAACTCACTAGTAGCCAAGGTGCTAAAAGGTATCTATTTTCCCTTTGATAATATTCTTAATGCAAAACTATCAAATAAAAGATCATGGAGCTGGGCTAGTATTTACAAAGGAATTCAATTTATCAAACAACACTCTATTTGGAGAATTGGAAATGGCCTAAATATTAATATATGGGATAAAAAATGGGTCAACAATAATATATCTTTGGAGAGACCTGCTGGTTACAAAGTAGAGATTGTAGCACAACTCTTTAATAAAGACATGACAAATTGGAACATGGAGCTACTCAGACAACTTTTCCCACCAAACTTAGTCAGTGACATATGTAAAATCCCTATGATAATTAATAAGGAGGAAGACAAATTAATCTGGCCTTTCTCAAAGGATGGCGTATATAGTACCAAATCTGGATATCATAAAATGGTAGATGTGGAAGTACAAAATGAGGCTCAATCATCTTCTCAAGGTAAACATGATAATAGTAGTCTTTGGAATATTATTTGGAAATCAAATGTTATGAATAAAGTTAGATCGTTTGGATGGAAAATTTGCAATGGAGCCATTCCTACCAAACGAAACCTTAAAATCAGGAAGGTTGTAAAGGATGATACATGTGAATGGTGTGAGCTGGATAAGGAAGACATTGAGCATCTATTTATTAAATGTCCATTAAGTATGGCAGTTTGGGCCAACTCAAGGCTACAGGTTGTTATTGAAAAAGAAAGAAAATATGATTTGGGAGATTGGTTAATTGGAATGCGGAAAAAATACATTAAGAATGGATGCGACCAAAATGAATTTACTGCCTATTTTCTACTTACTGTATGGAACATATGGAAGGCGAAGATGAGAAGATTCCACAATAAAACCCCATGGGCAATCAAGGATGTCTTTTTTAAAATCAACTCAGCTATGAATGATCTATTTAATAGTAAGTCTACTGAAAGAAAGGAGCAGGAAAAGAATAACACAATAAGGAGTGAGAACAGTAATGAAGACATTATTGGAAACAATCCAATACTTACAGACGATTCAGAATATATATTCATGAGCGATGCATCTTTTAAAATGGATTATGAACCGACAGGTATAGCAGCAATTTCTATTGATAAGGAAGGCAAAGTTGCTCACAAGATTGTCTCTAGACATATAGTTAGAAGCCCCATTGAAGGTGAATGTTGGGTAGTCCTTCTTGCGATGAGAAAGGCTGCTAGTTGTAATCTCCAGAGTGTCTCCTTTTACTCTGATAACCTTTAGCTCATTCAAGGTATAGCTAAACGCACAGGTCTTCGATGGCAAATTCATCCTTTCATTGCCGAAATGAAGAACTGGCTCACGAAGTTCCCTAACTGGATGGTTAACTTCGGTAACAGGAAGTTTAATAATGTTACGGATCTCACAGCTAAGAGTGCTAGACGCAATATCGATACATCTAAGTGGAAGATGGATCTTTAAGTGATTTTTATGTTTTCCTTAAGTCTTTGTATAAACGCTCGTGATTAATATATTTTATTTGAAAAAAAAACTATCATTTTATTTATTTGGAGACGTCAGAAGGGTTAAGGACATGTTCACTTATTGGTGGTCCTTTGTGTGTTCTAAAATAAATGCAAAAGTAATCGAACCACAACCGCAAGTGTACGGTTGTCCCAAGTAGTAATAAGTGATTCTAGGATCGTTCTCAGGGACGGAATGGTTGACTCTAATGCTTATCAATTAATGAATAATTGCACTTTGAATGTAAATAAAAGATTTGCTAATGTTTGTTTGGTTTTCTAATTCCTAAGATAATTAAAGACTAAGTAAAAATGCAAGTAATGGAACTAGACGCAAATATGAGCAGGCAGTACTTGAGAGACTCAAGGATTTCTCCTAACTCTATTTCATTCCATATGTTGTTTAAGGGACAAATCGGTCAATTAACATAGGTCGGGATTCGGAAATCTTCGTACCCCCTTCAGGGTGGACTACGAAGCTATTCTAGGGTGTCACAAACCCCGTCAGGGTGATTATGATCCACCTTCGAATGGTTAAGCTAAAAATACCCAATAGGTCATAAGATTAATTACGCTCGTCAGAGTCAAATAATTTCTATCCTATATTCTGTAATTAATTCTGTATCTAAACCCCCCGTCAAGATGATCCACACGCCACTATGTGGAATAGCTTAGATACTAATACCTGTTATTAATTAGCTACTTTAAGAACAGTAAATAATCGCAAATTATATAAACATGTAAAAGACCCAATTTGAATTAAATTAATGAAACCCCAAATCCAATCATATGAAATAAAACAAAATAGGGATTAACCCATTATACGTTCACAAGTATTAAACTGAATTAGCTCATAATTAACGGAAAGACAAAAACTAAAGACATAATTGGGTTCATAATGTTTTACAGAATAAAATAGAAGAACCTAATTATGGAGTTGATTCGGCTGCGAAGTGGAGATATAGAGCCCGTTTGGGAATGATTATTTTGGAGCTAAAAGCGCTTTTTGATTAAAATTAAAACATTTGTAAAAAATATTAAAAAATATTTTGACATCCAAAATCACTTTAAGTGATTATTTTAATAATCACTAATCTAGTGCTTTTCCAAAAAATGATTTTAAGATTCTAAAATATTGTTATAGATCTAAAATCACTTTAAGTGATTATTTTGAAAAACAATCCCAAACGGGCACATAGACAGTCTCCAGCTCTTGGCTTCTTCTTTTCCTTGCTTCTGCTTTTTCTCCGGACACTCTCTTCTAAGGATGATTTGAATTGAAGGGGGGGTGTATTCAACTAGGAATCTGTTGGATTTTTTTAGACTTCAAAAATTCATAGACTTTGTAAATTCTACGAATTGTTTAAAGTCTATATAGAGTTTATAAGATTCTTTTTAATTCTGTATAGAATTTGACGGATTCTTATGTCAAGATTTTTATAGATTTTAATGGATTCCAATAGATATTTATCTTTCTCTAAAAAAAATATACACCAATTTAATTAATACACCATTGAAAAATGTATAAAAATATAAATGATTTAATTGCATAAGAAGAAGAAAAACTTAATCATATATTTTCCTTATAAAAATATTGCTTCGTACAACAAAATATAGAAGAATTCTTTATTATTTTATCTATATAATCAAGGATCAAGTTTATCACTTTTGGAAAAAAACATCAAAAAAAAGGAAAACAAAAATAAAAGAAAGGCTGATGACCATAAACGGCCATGAAGATAAAGATGATGATTTTACCCTATCAAAGTAATAATATTACTGTATCATATATATAATGGAGATGTTTGCTATTGATTTGTTCAGAAATTGAAAAAGGAAAGAACAAAACAAAAAAGGAGGCTTGACCATGAACGGCCATGAAGGTAAAGGGAATAAGATTGATATTATCATATCATATAGTATAGTATTATTTACCTACGGATTCTATAAAATATAAATCAAAAAAAAAAAAAAAAGGAAAGCAGCTAGATTTCAACGACATGTTGAACAAAAAGAAAAAAATGGCCATGAAAATTAGTTTATAAAAGAGAATTTATCTTGTTATTTTGATTAGAGTTTATAAAATCTATACTTATATAAAAGGATTTGTAGAAATCCAGTTTAGTTATATTTAAACTCTGAAATCCTATAAAATCTAATGATTTAAAAAATCCAATAACTTTTGAATACACCAAAATTTTAAAGGATTTAAAAGACTCCTGATTAAATACACCTAGATTTTATAAGACTTTTTAAAATCTTAATTGAATACACCTAAATTTCAAAAGATTTTTTAAAATCTTGATTGAATACCTCTGGATTTTAAAAGTCTAAAAATATCCAACAGAATCCTAATTGAATACACCCCCCTTCCGAAGAATAAAATGAGAGCTCTTTGACTCTCTCTCTAAGGATTTGTAAATTGAAGAAAATATGAGAGGTAAGAAATAATGAGGTCAAAAGCTCCTTTTATAAGCTCACATTCGGAATGGGCTTTTAATTAGGGTTTAAGTGAATAATAAAAAGTCCAAGTCCACTAATCAAGCCCAAATCCCGTAACTGTTGCACCACCTCCACTAAAACGGCTTTTCCCGCTTCGTTATAACTCCGATTGACTTGATTCCAGTTGCTAAATTTCCGTAACTCGATAAGGAATGTTTTCTCTTCAAAGGTCAGCGGCTAAATCATCTCTTAAGCGCCTTGAAATCTGCAATATTTGGCCTGTTTCCAGATTTGCAGCTTCAAAATATGATTCTTTTCGGGATATTTCTTCAAACTTTGACTTCATTACACGATCTTTGACTTCAATCTTTTATTCCTCTCCTAGCTAGTATTCGAAACCTACAAGTTTTTCACTAAAAACAACCCATATTACGCGCAAAAGCTTAATAAATCAAAAATACTAAAATCTAAAGAGGAAAATTGAATTATTGCATATTAGCACCAAAAGTCTATCTAAATAATCAAATAAACACCAAAAATGATGTCTCCCAAGGGCATAAAATTAGAACATTTAGGGAGACATCACTTATCCTTGTTTTTTGACCCGTAAAATAAAATGAAGTTTTACAATCCGTCATACCTCTACGTTGTTCTTCCTTATTCTCCACTTCGCCCATTCTTAAAATTTTGATAGAGGTTGAGATTTAGCCAAAGGTTACGAATCAAACCGACAGAATGCTACACTAAAAAGACACAGGTTTCGAGCCGAATATATATAGTATAACTATGATCTAAACAAAGTATCATCCTATAGTCTATGAACTGAACATAATTCTATATTGACGTGTACAAACTATGATATCAAATGATGTAGAAATAATATGCGCAGTAAGAAAAAAATACAATATTCTAAGAATAAAACTCAATTAATTTATTCAATAAATAAAAAATTGCCTTTAAATGACAAATTAAGGTCTTTAAATAATGCATAAGGCAGAACCCTAATGAACCCAAGATACGAAACCATAAAATATAATGTAATATAAAAATGACATAAAATATCACTAAAAGAAAAATCGCAACGTCAAACAAATGAACCACGATGAAATAGCCATTAATTGCGTTCAGAAGGCAAAACACACTACAAAATATATTATCGACCCAATTATGATCACGTATGCAAAAAATTAGCAAAAAACCTCAATAGAATTCCTAAAAACCTCAAAATACAGATTTATAGGGTTTTGGATAATCCACACGAGTCCAAATCTTCAATTCATCATCCTTTTCAGAGTAGAGAACATTTTTACTTGAATCTGTAGGTTTATTGTTAATGGAATCTACATCAATGATCAGAATAAGATCAAGCATATTAAAAATGTCTGAGTCGTGACTATTGTTCGACATTTGAAGGCAACATGCATTGGGGTTAATCTTCTCAAAGATATCGAGTGGTCCAATCTGTTCGCAACCAACTTATTGTACTCATGTGAAAGATAGTATCCTCACTAGAAAAACACATACAAAGTCGCCAACCTCGACCTCAACATTAAGATGCTTAATATCAACAACTTGCTTGTACTTGGCAACATCAGTAGTGAAATTGTCTCAAGTTTAGACATGAATCTTCTTATGTTCATCAATAAAATAAGCAATAGTAATATAAGGATGTGATGGACTTGGCGCAATAATCAAATCAAGAGGACCACGAGGAACGACCCCATCAACCACATGAAAAGTATTGAAACCTATACGCATATTAACTATATGATTATGTGCTAAATTCAACCTTGCAAACAATATATCCTAGCCCCTCACATATATTTTTTTCATAACTTTTTTTATTTACTTTTACCCCGGCAAAGGGTTACAATATAATAATAGTGAATCATCATTAATAATAAGAATAGAGCACAAATACAAAAGTTCAAAAATTCTTAACCCAATAATATTTCCTGTAATGGTGGACCCACCACGCTAAACTCAAGCTCTAAATGACTGTCTATGCATCGTGATTCGAGTGCGGGTCATATGGAAAAGTCCTAAAATCTAAATGGATATGGCTTATAATATGCCTAATAAAACGGATTTAGAAGGCTACAAGGGGCTGATAAGGATATAAATATAATATAAATGGACAACAAGCTAAAAGGAAACAAGGGGCTTATCAAAGCGCCTTAATCACTTTCATAGCTATGCAATTTCGTCATTCTCTTACCTTTAGCACGTTCATTAGATGGGTTTATCAACTAGCTCGGATCTCACGTCCTACACACCCTCAAAGCGTCCTAAGATCAAACATTCTTCTACTGTATTTCTCACTAATATTTTCTTTACTATCAATGTGTGTTTCCTGTTCATACTCAAAGCATACAAACTAATCAACCCATACACATATTACTTTCTATCATGGACTTACTAAGCTTATGCTTTCAAGCTATTAAACATAATCTACATCTAATCCTGTTCTAAAAAATTTTAATTTCTCCTATAAAAAATAGAACACAAAAAATGGAGATGAGGGACAACGAATCCCCACACCCCTACGAAAAAATAAAACATGTCCCCATAAAATGAAAAGACTCTATAAAGACTAACTAACAAATATATTGCAAGTACAAAAATGGGAGGGAAGAAAGAAAACATACTCTTCGAGGCTACTGCCTCGCATTATCAATACCCTGAATTAGAGTGTAGTGCTTTCCTTGTATGTAAACATCATGTATCACCAATTTTGTATTCCCTTACCTCATCCTATGTTCCATCCCGATAAATCATACAACTCTAGAAATATTTTACTTATCTTATTCCAACTTCGTTCTTGAATACTCTCTCATGTGAAGGTGTTCATCCAAGTACCTAATAGCATCCATGTACCTAATAACTTCACACTAAATAAACTAACTAACGCATAAAATATCTAAAAGTAACAATAGTACAAAATAGAAGGAAGAAAGTGCGATATAGCAAACTATGCTTATCAATCAACTAACTAAGTCCAATTTCTACCTAAAATGATTTCTCCTAAGGACATTTATATATAACAAAAAAAGATATATCACCAACCCAATATCTCTCCCATCTTTAGAAATCTCTTGTAATCACCTTCTCCAACTTCTTTTTCAAATATTCTTTCATGAGCAAAAGGTAAGTCGGGTAAATGCGTTTTTGAGGAATCTAACAAGGCCTTGGAAGCTTCATTCATCTCGGATACATGAATCTCAATATGTAGAGGTTCTAATGTCTTTTTCTTGAAAGTTGTATCTTCTTTTCTCTTTAATTTCACCACTGCATGCTTTTATCTATTATCTTGACCTGTTTTACCCTTTTTCTTTGTACTCGAACTTGAAACTTTCTCAATCGTTTTCTTCTCAATATTACCCAATACCTTACTTTGATTTTTCTTCATCTCCCTAATAGTGGATAATGTCTCTGTTCTTTTCGTCATCTCAATTGACCTCCAACTCAAATATTTGGACACTCTTGAAATTTTTACCCCTTGAATTTGGGTTGAAAAAGTGTTCTTTGGGTTAGGTAAAGTATATGGATGATGATTCTCTATGTGGGTAGGATGAAATCTTGCATTGTTCGTATGGGTTTAAGAAATTGTTGGAAAAAGATTCAAATTTTTTTTGCTTTTGATTCTTGGATATTAGGTGTTTTGGTTTGATTTGGGTGGTTGAATCTTCTTTATAATGATGTAGGGAAGTATTTGGATGTGAATATATGGTTATTGGGGAGGTTTTGATGTGATGTGAAGATTTGTAGAAGCTTTAATGGAGTTAGGGAACTTTGGGGAAGAGATAGAGGCTTAAGGTCTAATAATTTTGTAGGTATATAACTGACCTCTTCTTTTCCTTGTATGGCAACGTCGTGCGGTGCACCACAGGGAGGGTGCAATCTACCACACGGGTCTTTTGTTTTCCACTGTGGCACGGTCTTGCGCTATTGGTCAACACGGTTTTCTCTAGGGGGTCTCGACTTGTACCCTAATTCTCTACCGTTGGCACTATTTTGGTTGGTGTGGTGAACCGAAGGTAAGATGTGGTATACCGCAAGTCTTCTCTAAATTGGACCATGTTACGGTTTAGCGCGTATTGACGATATGACTTTATTCGTCGGCTCTCGGCCTCGAACCTGATTTCACAATAATTGTGACGATTTTCTCTTGATGCGATGCACAACCGGTAGCGTGCGGTGTACCGCACGAACTCTCTAGATGACACCGTGGCATGGCGACGTGCAAGTGAAGACACAGTTTTTTCCCCCTTTGCCTCGCACGTATACCTGATTTTCAAACGGTCATGACCCTTTTTTGGGGTGCGGTGCATCGCATGGTACTGCTGTTTTCACCAAATTTTTCGTTTCTTCTCTGGAACTCGTTTTTCTAAGTACCTACACTTCAAAAACACTAATACCTTCCTCAATACTGCAATATCAACTAAAAACAACTAATCTAAACATAAACTAAAGACAGAAGAACATAAATGCAATTTTGTTTAACATATTTCAAAGTTAGACGCGTTACCTCTATCATCTTTTGCGTATATAGCCTCCACAACAACGAGCAAGGCTATGAACGTATACTAATCTCCGTTTGATACCCCTTTTGGGTTTTATTTTAATCACTTTTTCTGAATCAACTTATGTAATGACACATGGTCCCATCCACAAGTCTTTGAAACTTCATGGCCTATTCTCGGGTTTCGGGCTTTCCATAAAATTTCATGGCCTACCCCAAACTCACTCATTGGTCTAGTATCCACAGGTTTTATGTGGATTACTTCTGGCACTCTGTTTCTGGTAGCAATGTGGATGACGGGTACTGTGGGATCTATCTTCCTTGGTTTATTACACAAGAAGTAGATTGTCTCGGATACGTTTTTAGCATGGAGGGTAACTGTTGCCTTTTGGAAGTTGATGATGCTTTAAATTGTGGCCAATAAAAATCCAAGTTTGATTAAAACCTGATTATCTGCATCATAATCAAGAATAACAAAGTCAATAGGGATGGTGATATTACCTTCTTGGACATGAATATCCTCCACTGTTCCCCATGTCTTTTTTACTGAGTTATCCACAAATTGAAAGTTCACGGGAGTTTTTCCACCTTCTAGATTCCAAGCCTATCGAACATGGACTTGGGCATACATGACTTATACCTTGAGCATACGACTAATTTGAATAGGAAGGTTAAAGCTTCCCGGATCTTTGAGCTTGAATGGTACTCCATTTCATCTCTTCTCGAGACTCTCTCTGTATGACCCACAGTCTCTTTCCTAGCTTTTACACTCACATCTTTTTCTGGAATTACTTGCATAAATACCTATTGCGGTGTAAGCCCCTTTTTGCAATCTCAAGCAGTTGACATTGATTTTCTCTGGACTGTACGCCTCTACAAATGCCTTGAGTTCAATATCAACCTTTGGAATTTCCGTAGGAATGGATGTTGACATTGCTGGAATAATAGGTGGCAAACCCACCTTCTCTTCTTCTCTTTGCACAGTAGGTGCAACTTCTTATTTCTTTCCGCTTGAGGATTCTTCCTCTTTCCCGATAGCGTTGCTGGCTTGTAACTCAATGACCGATCTAATTTCTTCTTGCATGTCTTTCGGGAGAAGTTTAAAGTCGGATTCTCCTGGGCTAGGCTTGGTTGGTTCTTCGTCAATTTCTGGAACCTCCACAGCAATTTCTGCAGCAGGTGGTGATTCCTCTTTTTTCTTTGTTTCAAGGCAGATTGCCTTACATTCTTTGAATCCAACATTGTCGTCACCTCCTCCAATTGCCTTTACGTTATTTGGTCCTAAGGCTAATTGAGCATTAACAGTTTTCTCTATTTGAGCATTAACAATTTTCTCTATTTGAGTCTTTGAACTTGGCTTGATGTACTCATAAATGACCATGAATCAGATCCATAAATTCTTGCACTTTATTCTCTACTCTCACTCCTTCTTGAGGATGTTGCGGTAAGGCTTCTAAGCTAGATTATCGGCATAAGCATCATAGGCTGGTTGTGGTGAAGGAGTTGGTCTATTATAATTCCGATTCCCTTGAAATGGACCTTGATCTCTTTGATTGTAAGTGTTGTTTAGCGGATGTGGTTGGTAATTACCTTGATTTTCGGCCCCTTGAGGATTTAAATACTACATAACTAGATGATTTTGATTCCTAAATTGGTAATTCCCTTGATTTAATATAAAGTACACTGATTATGGATTTCCTTCACACTCTTTCCATGTATGATTAGTTACTTTGCAACACGGATAACCTTTTGCTTCTTGTACTACTTTTATTTTAGCTGGATTCTGAAGTTGTTGGTCTATTTTGAGTCTCATCTGCTTAATTTGATTTTCCAGCAATTATATTTTAGAGGTTTGAGCAGATTTTGTTCCTAATTGAACCATGCCTTTGGTATTTTTGATAGGAGCTCGTGCCATGGGCCAACTCCTTTCTACTTCAATAATACATTTCATACTTTCTGCAGCTTCCGTAAGATCTATGGACACAAATCCTCCTCTTCCAAGATTATCAACCCTCAGTCTTCTTTCTGCATCAATACCTTGATAGAACATTGCTAATTGTAAAGATGGGGTGTAACAATGGAGTGGACATTTTGATAACTTCTATTTGAAACCTGGTCCATGCTTCTCCTACACTTTCATCATTCTCTTGGCGAAAACTTGCAAGTGCCATTTGTTCTTTTAATCGCATACTCTTCAAATGAACGGTTAAAGAAAACAACTTGCAGCTCATCCCAAGTTGTGATTGTATCTAGTGGTTATCTATTTAACCAATCACCAGCTCTTTTGGTCAAGAAAAACGTAAACATGTGGCAATACCGTTGCTCGCGTATAATTCCTGGAGTAATGTAGACATCACAAATTTGCATATACGTTGGAGTCGCTCTTACCGGATCCTGAATCGTTGCACCATTGTAGAGTCCATAGCTTGCAAATTAACTGAGCATACCTGATCGAGTCTGAATTTTGTAGCTTAGATCGCTGGAGGACGATACCGTAATGGTTGAACTCGAAAAGGTGTTCCCAAACCTAGGAGATCTTGTTCGCGACGTTTATTATTCCTGGGATTTCCTCCTTATGGTGCTATTACCTGGAGGATAGGTATTTGTTGATCATTGAGATTATCTCCCCCAGGTGGAAGTAAGTTATCCGCTACTTCAGACATGACTTCTCTTTGTCTCTTTTCTTCTCTTTTTCGTTTGTTGTAAGCCCTGACTAAATCTTTGGGATTCTCGAGCATACACTGGAACCTGAAAGAGACAAGAACAAAAAGCAAGCGTAAATCTGAAAAGCAACTAAAAACTACTACGCTAAAATCTAAAGTTAAAATCTAATGACTTACAAGTCCCCGAACACGGTGCCAAAAACTTGGTGGTGGCTAGGGTGTAAAAAATCATGATAAATAAATAAAGAGGAATTAATAGCAGTTGGATGGTCACCTGGAAGGGGTGTCTAATTGTTGAAACACCACATAAACGTCTAGTGTGCGGTAGTGATCTTGACGGGCTTGCCTAACTATAGTCACTAGGGTTTGAGATTGACCACCAATCACTGTGCCGGATCCCCTTACCCAAGTCCCTTGGTAATTGTTAGGTTGCCACATAAGTCCACCTGGAAGGGGGTTAGAAGGAATATAGAATCTTGGCTACTTACTTTAAGAGCCTTAATCGCCCTTATACCTAGTAGAAGAAATCGAAGGATAAGTGCATACACGTAAACCTGAGTTATATTCCTCATCTTATTCTTACATTTTTAATTATTTGCATTAGTTGTTAGTTTAATCATATTCTCTCCAATTATTCATATTTACTCTTATTGTCTTTTATTTCCACGAGCTAATTCTAACAACACTTTCTTCGGATTTATACGTGTAATACACTAAGTCCCTGAGATCGAATCTTACTTATTATTAAAACTTGCATACCATTTGTGATACTTGCAGCGAGTAACGTGATTGTTTAGGGTGATAGTTCGCATATTTATTTATCATTCACACCCTACCACGCACTATATATATATATATATATATATATATATATATAGTATATATTCTTTTTCAAATCTTTTTTTTTCTTTTTACCCTGACAAATGATTACAATGTGTATGAACATGTGATCAAAAAGCACAATTACATAGCACAAACCACCCAATAAGAATTCCCATACAACCACCACCCAAACTCAAGCTCTAAACGAGTGCCAAAGCATCTCTATTTGAGCACGGGCCATATGGATAAGTCCTAAAAAAACTAAATGATAAGGTTTGTAATGTGGTTGCATAAAAAGGCTTCAAAAGTATAAAGGGGGATGATACGGATAATATAAAAATAATACATGGTTAGTAAGCTAATAGGCAAGAGGGCTAACAAAGAAACGCCTTAATCATGTCCTATTCTATACAAGTCAGTTATTTCTCACCTCTAGTCTGGTCATTAAATGGTTTATAAACTAGTTTGGATCTCACGTTCTACACATTACTCAATGTCCCCTAAGATCAACATTATTCCTACCGGATTGGTCACTAGTATTTTCTGTACTTTCAATTTGAATTTCATGTAAATTATTTTAAGCATATACAAGACAAGTTTATAAATCTACTACCTATTATCATTAACTTGTTAAAATTATGCTTAAAAGATACATTTCTTAGATTCTAAACCAACATTCACACTTGCTGAAAGCATATAAAACACATAAAAGTTGGGATGGAAACCACGAATTTCCACCCTCGACTCAAAGTTGAGACGTTACATCCACGACTCCAAACAGACTCAACAAAATTGAATACAAACACCTAATATACAAATATTGAAAGGGGTAGATAAGATAGAAAACGTACTCTTCAAGGTTATTGCCCTGCACTGCCAACACCCAAGGTAGGGTGAAGTGCTTATCTTACATACTCGCTTCTTGTATCACCATGATTCATCCTTGCATTCCACTTAATGTGGTCCATACCAATCAATCTAAGAACTTAAGAAATCTTTTGAATTTATCTTTTTCTAACTTTTTCCTCAAATTCGTGTTGTGATAGCTACTCGGGCCCTAAAAGCTTCACTTGTTTCCTCTTGTTCTCACCCAATTCTTGCTTTGATTATTCTCCATATCCTTCACATTAATCAATGTCTATGTTATTTGTGTCATCTCCTTTCATCCTCAACTCAAAAGTATACCACTCTTGGAATTACCCCTTGATGTGGTGGATAAGGTATTATTTTGAGTGTAAAGGTGTCAGGAAGATGTCTCTTAATGTGGGTGTGATATAATTGTGATTGTTTGAGAAGGAATTAAGAAGTTAAGGATAAAGGTAAGAAAAAATTATGGATTAACTCTTGATTTCTTGATGTTTTGGAATGATATGGGTTGGTTTATATTATTTGGAATGATGCAAGGGTGGTTTTGCATATGATACTTGGTTATTTTGGTGTATTTTGGTAGTGAGTGAAGCTCTGGTCGAAGCTCTAATGGAGTTTGAAGGCTTAGGGAAGTAAAAGCTTTTAGGTTAGGTCAAAAGTGAGGCTGAGGCTTTACCTTCGTCGTGTATTCTCATCGCGGCGCGGTGTACCGCAGATGAGGTGTGGTGTACCGCAGATGAGGTGTGGTGTACCGCAACTCTTGGTTACAGCTCTATCATTTTGACCCTCAGAGCATTGACGAATCATGGACATGTATTTCAACTTGTGGTGCACCGCGGAATAGGTGTGGTGTACCACACCTCTGACGTAATTCTTTGAGCGATATGTAACGTGTCGAAATTTGCCCACGCTTTATTTCTCGTCTTGTGGTGTACCGAAATAGTACTGCAGTTCATGCTACATCTCTTATCTCTCTAACTTTGGAGTGTGGTGGAATCATGGACATGTTTTGACGTCTTGCGGTGCACATCGGGTAGGCTGTGGTGTACCATATGGCCTGCTGTTGGCTTACAAATTTCCCATGTTTTTACCCCAAACTCGATTTGTTGTTCACCTACATATAAAAAAAACTCCATACCTTTCTCATTAACTTTAACATACAAAAAAACACGAGATTAATTTACTAATAAACACTAATAACCTAAAATTAAACTATGAAAGCATTATAAAACATAAGTTGTCTCCCAAGAAGCACTTTAGTTTATTACGTCATTAAGTTTGACGGATTTACTTCCACAAAGATTGTTTTTAGACCCTTGTAGTACTCATCCGCTTAAAATTGCCTTTTTCTCGGATTAGTAACCAAAGGATTCTACCACATAAAGCTTGCTTCACGCGATCTTTAAAAGGTGGTTGGCCGAGCCCTCTTCTTAACGCCTTACTTTTGCAGTGTAGTACCTTGCTTTCAAGGTATGTGTTGATCATTTTTAACAGTGGAGGTGGTGCTGATTTTTCAAAATACCTCTTGATCCTAACCGGTTCAGCTCTCATCCTTTATTGCATCCTTGCTGCATCAATCACCTTTTTAAGTTTCTCAACCTTATCTTTCTTATCCTCTTCAACCGAATTCTTAACATTCGTCTCCTCCATTCTTGGATTGGTTGGTTCATCTATATTTGGAATTTCTACGACAAACTCTACAAGTGGTGGAAATTCCACTACTTCCTCTTCAACTTTAAACCCAACACTAACCTCAATATTATCGATGGCATCTTGTCCTAATTGTAGCGGAGGAGCTTGTTGATTTTTCTCACAATGGGAGTTCAACTGAGTGATTTTATTCTCCAATAATTGTAGCGCAGCGGATTGTTCGTTGAGTTTTTCATTATTAGATCGAATGGTTTTATGTGCCATCACCTACAAAGGATATTTCTTGCGTCACTTACATAATATATTTCATTGTTCAATGCAACTTGGTGAGCGCACTTTCTTGTTAATGTGGTGGTGATTGTATTGGAGCTTGAATCCCATTGTAAACATTTTAATGCGATGGTTGAAAGGATCAACTCCCATAGTATTGTATACCCAAATATATATTTTGAGGTGTCGCTTGATAAACATGCTCCTGGAGTCTAGGAAAATGTGAATAGCCTTGATAAGGGCTTCCGCTTGGCGTTTGTTGGTAAAATTGATTTACTTGGTGATAATTCAGGAGGTTTCTTGATTTCCCATGGAATAAACATAGGGTTCGCTGATGACCTTTACCTCAGAATTTCCACCTTGGAAGTTCCCCTTAATAAGTACAGTGAGTTGATTCAACTCATATTGCAAGGGGGAAAACGATAATCCATCACTCTCTCTTTGATAATTTAAGAATAAACCCATTAAACCCGTAGAGAGACAAAAACAAACAAAACAAAGTAAAACAAAAAACAACTAAACACCAAAATACAATCTAAAAACACAAAATATAACAATATAGTCCCCGACAACGGCGCCAAAAATTTGTCATCCCCATGTGTGTGATAAATAAATCAACACTCAAGGAGGGTGACTTCTCGCAAGTGTATGGGCCGTTGACCAGTAATGATTGATTATCATAGTAGTTATTGTCTCCACATGGATTATCAAACTTACATTAACGTGTTTCATGAGAATAAATTAATGTAAAGTTGATGTCTCTCTATTTGTGATATATTAATCTATACTTAATACATCATTTTAGGGTTATTTAGTTATTAATTTCAGGATTTTCCCCGTTTATTCATACTTTACACTTTCTTATCTAGTTCTAGGTGTTTTGCTATTTTGTGAGCTTTTGTGCGTAATTTGTGTATTATTTGTGTTACACTTAGGTATATGGAAGCTATTACACCCATGTAAACTGATTTAAAGTTGAAAAGTAAAGGAAACCCCTTAGTCAAAGTAAAAAAGGATAAGTTTGGATATATTTGGAAAGTAAAGAAGCTACCCAAACTGCACATACGTCAACTAATTAATTTATTGCAAAAACACCGTCTAAAACTAGGAGGATATTTTTATATGAACAGCTAGATCATTCAAACTCGGCCGTTTCAATATAAAAAAACGTCAAAATCCGATAATTAACGAAGGAGATATGACCAAATCAATATCTGCTAAGGTTTATCCCTTCCTACAAGTTAGGAATACGAATTTTGGTAGGATCAGGACTCCTTAACTTGGAGATTACTCCTAATTTCAGCCAAGGGCCTATAATTATATCCATTCCTACCTTAGATAAATCATCCTTGTTCAGTCCTTAATCATCAAAAGACCAAGAGGAAGCTTATATCCGGAGAAGAGAAGATTAGAAGGAGTTGGACAACCATTCATGCCTTTCCAATCCTTCAAATTTGTAATTTATTTTCTTTCTTTCTCTAGTATGAACTAATTCTATTTAGCTTGAGATTAGCATATGGGTATGAACCCTAAACTTATTTTATATCTATTTTAATTTGGGATGTCTTTTACATTTAATTGAAATTAGTGTTGCTATCTGTTTTTATGTGCTTTGATTTATTGTATGTAGTTCTTGCGGTGTACAACGTATAGGATTACCTTATAGTAGTTAGATGGTAATCCGGAAGGGGTGTCTAATTATTGAAACACCACATAAACGTCTAGTGTGCGGTAGTGATCCAGAAGGGCTTGCCTAACTAGATAGTCATTAGGGTTTGAGATTAACCACCGGTCATTGCGCATGGCCCCCTTACCCAAGTCCCTTGGTAATTGTTAGGTCGCCATCTAAGTTTTCTTGAAAGGGGGTTAGGAGGAAAATAGAATCTTGACTATTGCATATCACACAATTCTCCGTTACATAAATAGGTTTTAACAAGGCTAGTGGGGATTACTTGCTAGATCTCGAGTTAAACTTTCATACTACGTCTTTCTCTTTGTTTAATTTCCTATTTTATTTTATTTAGTTAATTTTTTAGAGTCATAAAACCAAACAAATATTCAGAGTCTTTTAATTCCTGCGTATTATTCTTCTAACATTCTTATTTGCACTATATATTTGCATAAGTTCTTCCTTACTTTCGTAGTATCTGAGGAACGAATTCTACAAAACATTAAAACTTGCGTACGATCTATGATACTTGTAGTGAGTAACATGTTTAGGTTAAGGTGTTAGTTGCATCTTTATTTATCATAATTTTATCACGCCATAACCGACACCAAAAGTTGTTGGTAAAAATGACAATAAAGTAAATATGAGAATTGTTTTATTTTCGTTAAAGAACTAAAAATATATAAAGATTAACTAAAATTCAAGATGCTAAAATGGTAAATGAAATAAAGGGAAGATAAGTATGCTTAAGTCTTGCGGATAATCTACCTAACCAACTATTTAAGTGTTTTATGGTATATAAGGGCGAATTGGGTTGTTCACATTAACCGAGACTCGAAAGTCTCTCTATCTCTCGTTAGGGTAGCTTAGATAAAAATGTACACGTCAATTGTTATTTGAGGGATTAAAATCCTTCAAGTCTTGACTACCTAGTGGGCAAGACCTTTCGATTCAGTGCCTCGCCCTAGGCATTTATACCATATAGCCGCAATCAAACCCCCGTCTTCGTGTGGCGCTCAATTACTACAACTACCCACTACTTGGCCCAAACATAGGTAGTATTAAATAAAACATATTTATCAATGGAATAAATCATATACCTCAATTCAGTTAAATGTAAAAGTATCCCAAATACAAAATAACATAAAAACATTCAGTTAGGGTTCATACCTAGTGCAAGTCTCAAGAATAAGAGGTTTAGTTCATACTAATGAACTGGAAATTATAGAAAAATAATGCTAAATTCATGCCTAATAGGAATAAAAATTACACTTTGAAATGAAGGGATTCAGATATGGGATAGAGAGGAGTGATGGAATTGGGTGGAAACCCTCCTCCTCATCTCCTCCTCCTTCTCATGGTGTTAATCTCTTCCTTCTGGTGTAATTTATATTCTCTGATGATCGATTCATCTTTTTGGGGGCTGCAAAATGACCTATATATGAAGTAAAAACGTTCCTTTTGGCTTGCTTAATTATGTTTAGAAGGTAGCCAACCCGTTTTACTTAACATAATTCTGGTTCGAGCTACAGTGGAAGAAAATGACATAACTTCTTCATCTTAACTCCAAATTGTCTTCCGTCACTTCTCACGCGACACTAACTTCAAGCTCTCCCTATATCAAAAGGTCAGGTCCAAATCTCTCACAAATATCTCGTAGTGACTGAAACACTAAGGCGTAGAGATTTCTTTAGCAAACACTCCAACTTCCCAAAGTGACTTTAAGCTCATTTGGCGTTTTAGCTTGGGGTTTATCTTGACGTTTTGACTTATTCTCTTCATATTGACATATTTTATCAACCATGTACCTAAAATATACACACTTAACACAAAATCTATATGAATAGTATTGTGACCAAAACAAGAGGTAAAAGTATAATATAGAAAATATTAGGGAAAACTCCCTCACTTTGGTCCAATAAACTCCCAAAAGAATGTCTCGTGAATGGATTAATCCATCACAAAAATAGAGACACCAACATCTCCAATACACAACTTCTCTAACACACTTTTGTGCATGATATTCACACTCGTATCCAAATCACACATCGCTTTTACTTTAAACGTACAAATTGTCTTCATTGGGAGGTTGAAACCATCATGATACTTGAGTTTTCGTGGTAAACTCTCATGAACTTGAGTGGATACCCCTTTACTTAGTTCCAAAGTCTCATACTCCGCAAACTTATTTTTCTTAGAGAGTATCTCCTTAGAGAGTATCTCCTTGAAGAGTCATTGATATTTTGGCTCCTTATCGATGGATTCGAGTAACTGGATGTTGATTTTCACTTGGTTTTACGTCTCTATGAACTTTTTTATTCGAGGTCACCGCTCAGATTAGTGATTTATAATGGATACGATGGTGATAAATGGATATGTGGTGGCGACGGTACTACCCTCGATTCATCTTGCACCCTAGGTGCTTCAACTACTTCTCTTGGTTTCTCCATTCCACTTTTTCAACCCAATCTTTGTCTGTTACCTCATGAAAATTTGTCTCGGTACATTCTTTGCCTATCAGCAGGGTCAAAAACTTATCGTCTCCCAAGGTGTCGTAAAGTAACCTAACAAATCAAAACCTCGAGAGAGCTAACTAACCACAAGTGTGCGGACCGTTGACAAGTGATAAGAGTTATCGTCTCCGGACTACAAAGGTTAATTATTTACACGTGTTCTTGAAAAGTGTACTAGAATGAATTGCATAACTAAAAACGAAGAGATGAATATTCGTTTTGATATTGTAATTATGGACTGGGATGCAAATAATTAAATTAACCTAATAATAACAATTAACCTAAAACTAGAATGTAAATAACTAAAGAGATGAGATGAGAATATAGGTTGAGAACTCGCAAATATTCCCTATTAGTATTAATTTTACGTTATATTGATCAAGGGTGAATTGGTAATTATGCAATAGTCGGGATCCTGCTTTCTTTCAAACTCTTGTCAGGACAGCTTGAGAAGTAACCTCAACACTATTAGGGGATTAATGTGAGGTGACCCTATGCAATGATCGCTACTAAAAGTCTATAACCCTATTAACTCTCCGGCTTCTCAAGCTCGTCAACATCAATAATGCACACTAGATGATTATGTCTCGTTTTCATTAACCAAACCTCCCATCAAGATGACAGTCCTAATTATTAAGGACACCCCTTTACTTGGAAAGAGTAAGGGCTAAATGATATGGAAAATATATAAGTAACAATTAAAATGACAATTCAATTAAAGATGTAATTTCTCAAATTCAAATAACGCATAATATGTTATAGGGTGTATACCATAATATTGTTCTCAAGCTGTGAGAATTCAGTTCATACTAAAATAATAAATACTGAGTACTAATACTGTAATAATCATGTTTAATAGACAAAACAAAATATAATTACACTAATTGCACTGATTTATATCATATTTTTATCACACCCTAGTCGACACCAAGTTTTTGGCGCCGCTGTCGGGGACTACATCGTTAGTCCTTGTAAATTTATTTAGTGCTTTTATTTTAGTTAGTTCTATTTACGCTTTTCTTTTTAGTTTTTGTCTTACAGATTTACAGATGGAAAGCTGGTGGGTCCTGGGATGTTATAAAATTAAGTGCAAAATTAAAGGAACCACTTAACCGCAAGTGTACGGTTGTCCAAGTAATACTCCGACAAGTCGGATTCGTTCTCAGGGATTGGACTGGTATAACCCAAGTGTTCAATAAACAAGTAGTAGTAATTGCAAGTACAGAAAAGTAAAAGATAAAATATATTTGTTTGGTTTTTATATTAATCCTAAGAATACAAGAAAATAAATAACTGAAAATAAATACTGAAGGACTAGATGCAGATATGAGCTATACTTGAGTCTCGCAAGGAATCCACTTAATCAATATAATCTATGCTATGTTTAAGGGTAGAATCGGAATTATAATATTAGTCGGGACTCTAATTTCTCCTAGCCCCCTGTCGGGTGGACCTAGAAGCTATCCTAAAGTATCATAAACACCTGCATGGTCGAATATGGCTTTTCGGATGATAAGATTTTACCTCTTTGGCTATGTAACTAGTTAAGCCTGTCGGTCAATAACGGACATTACACGGGTATTACCTAGATCTGTATTCAAACCCCCCTGTCGGATGATCACTTTGCCACTAAAGTGAATAGCCCAAATACTAACAGCTAATTCTAGTTGCGCGGAAAAGAATTAGTAATAAAAACAAAGTAATAACCAATATATAAAACTCAATCCTATTTAAATCATGCAATCCCAACTTCAAAACATAAATTAAATTAATTAGGGTTCATCCCTTTATTGCGATTCTCAAGCAATTAAGGTTTAGCTCATATTGAAAGTAAAGACAATAAAGAAATTAATAATACACATGTCCTAATAACTGAAACAAAATAAGAACCTAGATAGAGGAATTGGCTTGAACTGTTGTTGGAGATATAGACAGTCTCCAGCTTCTGCTCTTGCTTCCGCCTCTTGATGCTCTCTCTAAGGATGTATATATTGAATGAATTGTGAGAGGTACTGAATTATGAGGTCTAAGGGGTGTATTTATAGGTGTTGGAAGATCCTAGGTCGAATTTGCTTGGAGTGGAAGACAAGGCAAAGACTCTTAAATTCGTAGCTCTAAAAGATAAGATTCTGCTGATTTGATTTGGTCATATCTTTTTCAATACTTATCCGTTTGAGAAGTTCCAATATATGAAACTGCTTGTCTTGGAAAGCTCTTTCTATTGGTGTAGACCATTCGTCCAGAATCCTAGCCAATCTTTTATTATGATTTAATTCCTAAAACGTGGCTGGATTTCAGATTTCAAAAGGCAGCTTTATCTTTTCCTTCTTTGAATAAATCTTTACCAAATCTTCTTATTTCCATGTAAATCTTCTTTCCTTTCATCTTTATCTTGACTTGGCCTCTAAGTAATTACCATTTATCTCTTTAAAGCTTCACATTAAATAAATAATTAAACCGCATATGCTTAAAAAGAATAAATCAATAATCAAGAAATCAAAATAGGAAAGTGTACTCTAAAAATAGAAACTCGACTAGAAATCATTTCCTAACACTCTAAAATACACTAAGACTTTATTCTCACTTCTTCTCCTTGGATTGGTCTTTCATGAAATTCAAGAACCTATTAACTTTGCATTAAAAATAGTCAAATTTACGCACAAAAGCTCAGATTCCGCAAATAGTTAATTTCCAAGGGGAGGAAGTGCAATATGATCAAATAAGCCTAAAAGTCTATCAAATAAGTCATTTATTCACCTAAAAGGATGTCTCTAATGGGCTAAGAATTAGAACAAATAGGGAGACATCAAGACCCCAAACTCAAACCTTTGTCGTCCCGACAAAGTAAAATAAAAACAAAGGATCTTTTAGGTGAATGCAGAAGGTAGAATCTAGTATATATTCCCAAAGCAAAGCTTAAAACAAATTCATATAGTCTAACCTAGGAATTAATATACACTTACACTTATCATGCAAAATCAAATACAAAACAATATCAATCAAAAATTAATTTCACAATGCTAGAAGATTACGCTTAATTACTTATCTCAAGATGGTGGCTATAGGGTGTTCCTCGATCTTTACTTGTGTCGAATGTTCCACTTAGAATAATCCCTATTAACTCACTGTGCATCTAGGAATCACGAGGTCTTTACGGTTTTAGCATAGGCTGAAGGACGGTATGGTATGTATATTTGGTAAATTTGAAGTGAGCTTTTGGCTCTCTCCTCACTTACCATCAACAAACTGTCCAAGAGCTTGAGTTTACACTCGAATAACGTTCTCACTCATCCCAATTGACGCGCTTAATTAGCGTCCCCAAATTAACCCAATAAGCACTAAAGATGATTCACCTAAAAATTTCCACTTTGCTGGTCCGAATATATAATCTTTTCAAATCATTCGTTTTCTTATAGCCATGACTCTCTTTATGATGTTGAGATATCATGCTATTTTTTTACAGTTATGCCTATTCATAACTTGAGCTCGAAGCTTCTTTTCCATTCACTATTACCCTGGCAAAGGGTTACAATATAATAAACCTGTGAATCATCATCATGTATAGCACAAAGCATCATTGATAAGCTCAAAAATCCCAACCCAATGATAAATTCCCATATAGTGGACCCACCACCCCAAACTCAAGCTCAAGACAGGAAGTCTCAGGATCGTGATTCAAGTGCGGGTCATATGGTCATGCCTAATAATCTAAAGGGAAATTGGCTTATAATGTGGCGACAAAAGAAAGGCTTAAAGGCTAAAAATTTGTCTAAGAAGGATCAAATTAATTCAGGGATAGAAGGCCACAAAGGATTCAAAGGGCTAACAAAGAACTGCCTCTATCATCTTCCTATTTACACAACTTGCCTCTAGTTCATACCTAAGTGGGTTCTCTACTCATTTAGATCTCGCGTTCTACAAACCACCTATTATCCTTAAGCACAAGTTTACTTCTTTTGCATTGTTCATTAATTTTTCCTATCAATTATCTCATGTTTGCATGCAATCAAAGTACAGTTTACACTAACTCCTAAAGTCAACTATTTTCTATCATAAATTCACAAAAAGCATGCTTGATGGGGGCATTTAAAACACTCTACATCTCTACAGTCCAAACATTCCTCAACTAAAATTAAAAAAAAAAACTGTAAAACACATAAAATTGGGATGAGGCAACGAACCCCACCCCAAACTCAAAAATGAGTCGTGTCCCCACGACTCGAAAAAGACTCAAGAAAGCAATTAAACAAATAAAACAAATAAGAAAGGGATAGGAAAACGTATCTGAACCAGCATGAAGCTGGTTTCCATTGTTGCGTGTAGGTTGAGCTCCTTGTGTTGCGTCGGTGGCATGTTGAACATTGCTCACTCCACGTAATATGATTTGCATAAGCTCCAACTCTTTTGTGATTTTTCCTATGGGTTTCAACACCTCTTCATGATTATCCTCCCAAAATTCTTTCAACTACAGCTTTCAACACCCAAAAGTAATACAAGGTTCTTCAACTTCTTCTTCCTCTTCATGGTATTCTTGACCTTCCAATCTTCGTCATCTCAATGAACCCCAAACTCAAAACTTCAAATAATCAAGAACTAGAGAAGAGTTTTGAAATTTGATGTTTTGAGGATTTGTAATGAAAGATTTAGGTGTTATATGAGATGGGTAATCAATATTTAATAGCTTGAGGAAGGTTTAATGAATAGGATTGAAGCTTTGATGAAGAGGCTTAAGGTTGAAGGAGAAGATTTCTTGATTTTCTTGAAGGATTGTGGTGTTGGATGTGTGTTTGGAATGGATTAGGAGGAAGGATTTAATGTTCTTGGGTGTTGTAGTGGTCTTTGTGCAGGTATATAAGGGTTAGGATCTGGAAAATTCGTTTTTGAAGAGGCTAGGGTTTATCGTTAAGGTAAGAAGTTGACTGGGCCTTGATCTCTTAACAAACCGCCTGGCGCGGTGCATACCTGCGGTGCATGGGTGTACCGCGAGGGTACACCGCAGCGCTGTTGGTTTGATTTTTCTCGCTTCTGTCTTGACCCCGTGCTAGCACCCCGTGGTACGGGTTTTTGCCCTGCGGTGCAGGGGTGCGGTGCATGGGGTAGTCCGCACGTACTCCGTCAAAAAACCCGCGGTGCGCAACCCGTGGTACGGGTTTTTGGGGCGCGGTATAGGGCGCGGTGCACCACGGCTGTCAGCTTCATTTTTTCTTGCTTCTGGATAAAACCCGTGGTGCGCAACCCGTGGTACGGGTTTTTGGGGCGCGGTACATCCCTGCGGTATAGGGGGTACACCGCGGGGTAGTCCGCGCCAGCCTTGAATTCTCCAAAAAATTTCTCCTAGCACCCCAAACTCGGTTCCTGCACCAATAACACACTACCTTTCTCATTTCTTTTAAAAGTAGACACTAAAACTCGACACTAACTTAGAATTATACACTAGGAATTGAAAAACATAAAGCAAATTAAACATGGGTTGTCTCCCAAGAAGCACTTTTGTTTATTACGTCTTTAAGTTCGACGCGTTACCTTCCATGAAGATGGTAATGAGGCCCTTGCGGTTCTCCTCCGCTTGAATTCGCCTCTGCCTTGGCATGTAAGCTTCAGAACCTTCCCCCTTAAAATTTTATTTAGTCGATCTCTGAAAGGGGGAGGGTAGTATCTCCGTTTCGCCTTCTTACTTTCACGACGAAACGTGTTCTTCACCACACAATAGTAGATAACCGTCCTCAACGGTATAAGCTCGTTTTCATTCTCTTTAATCTCGCGTTCCTCTTTAAAGTGTGGTGGGTAGGTTCTCCTCCTTGCCGCTTTACTCTCGCGGTGTAGCACCTTTCTTGCGTAGCACCTATTGATCATTTGTAGTAATAGAGGTGATTCCAATATGTTATCTCTAATGATGAGTTGTGGTGGAGATAGTGATTGGTGAACTTTTTGTGGTGGGAATTCGATTTCTTTTTCATTGGGAACTTTGAATTCTTCGATGGATTCCTCAAGCACTTCACATTCATCTTCGCTTTCAACCCAATCTTCCACTATTACCTCATCATATTCTTGATGTGGAATCTCAACAATCTCGATCGCCTCTTCTTCTTGTTTGCGTTCAGTATATTGATCATGTGCACGCACCATAGGAATAGCAATCTCAGTTTCAATTTCTAGGATTTTCGTTGCTACCCCTTCTTCCACCATGCTAATAGGATTGTCAACCACATGGTGGTCTTCTTTTATAACCGGCATGATGGTCATATCACTATCAATAGTATCTTCCTTCAACACCTCCTCCTCAACCACTTCTTCCAGTTGATCTCTTCCATCCCTCGGGGGAGTGGAATCTTCATAAGACATACTACCCCATTCTTCTACCATTTGTTGCATGCGTGCAACGGTGGCGTTTGTTTCTTCTACTAAGCGCTGGAGTTTAGAACGTATCTCATTGTCAATTTCTTGCTGATAGTGATGAGGTGGAGGTTGTTGAATGTTTCCAACCCATTGGTTGTTCCATCCTTGCTCCTGGGGATAGTGATATGATGATTGTTGTTGATTATTCCCGATCCATTGGTTGTTCCAATCCTGCTATTGCGGGTATTGATAGGATTGTTGGTAGAAGTTACTACCCCATTGTTGTTGTCCCGAAGAGTCTTCCCAATAGTCATATGGATCGGGATCTGGGTAATGTCTTCTATACATTTTTCAATAAAATCTCTTGATCATTACCTAAATAAAGAACCTGTAAAGACAAAACAAACCAAAAACCAAGCGTAAAACTGGAAAACAAAAATAAATAAACAATTAAAACTACTTAAAGATTAAACATCGGGGTCACACGCTGCAATCCCCGGCAGCGGCGCCAAAAACTTGGTGGGTCCTGGGGTGTTATAAAATTAAGTGCAAAAATAAAGGAACCACTTAACCGCAAGTGTACGGTTGTCCAAGTAATACTCCGACAAGTCGGATTCGTTCTCAGGGATTGGACTGGTATAACCCAAGTGTTCAATAAACAAGTAGTAGTAATTGCAAGTACAGAAAAGTAAAAGATAAAATATATTTGTTTGGTTTTTATATTAATCCTAAGAATACAAGAAAATAAATAACTGAAAATAAATACTAAAGGACTAGATGCAGATATGAGCTATACTTGAGTCTCGCAAGGAATCCACTTAATCAATATAATCTATGCTATGTTTAAGGGTAGAATCGGAATTATAATATTAGTCGGGACTCTAATTTCTCCTAGCCCCCTGTCGGGTGGACCTAGAAGCTATCCTAAAGTATCATAAACACCTGCATGGTCGAATATGGCTTTTCGGATGATAAGATTTTACCTCTTTGGCTATGTAACTAGTTAAGCCTGTCGGTCAATAACGGACATTACACGGGTATTACCTAGATCTGTATTCAAACGCCCCTGTCGGATGATCACTTCGCCACTAAAGTGAATAGCCCAAATACTAACAGCTAATTCTAGTTGCGCGGAAAAGAATTAGTAATAAAAACAAAGTAATAACCAATATATAAAACTCAATCCTATTTAAATCATGCAATCCCAACTTCAAAACATAAATTAAATTAATTAGGGTTCATCCCTTTATTGCGATTCTCAAGCAATTAAGGTTTAGCTCATATTGAAAGTAAAGACAATAAAGAAATTAATAATACACATGTCCTAATAACTGAAACAAAATAAGAACCTAGATAGAGGAATTGGCTTGAACTGTTGTTGGAGATATAGACAGTCTCCAGCTTCTGCTCTTTCTTCCGCCTCTTGACGCTCTCTCTAAGGATGTATATATTGAATGAATTGTGAGAGGTACTGAATTATGAGGTCTAAGGGGTGTATTTATAGGTGTTGGAAGACCCTAGGTCGAATTTTCTTGGAGTGGAAGACAAGGCAAAGACTCTTAAATTCGTAGCTCTAAAAGATAAGATTCTGCTGATTTGATTTGGTCATATCTTTTTCAATACTTATCCGTTTGAGAAGTTCCAATATATGAAACTGCTTGTCTTGGAAAGCTCTTTCTATTGGTGCAGACCATTCGTCCAGAATCCTAGCCAACCTTTTATTATGATTTAATTCCTAAAACGTGGCTGGATTTCATATTTCAAAAGACAGCTTTATCTTTTCCTTCTTTGAATAAATCTTTACCAAATCTTCTTATTTCCATGTATATCTTCTTTCCTTTCATCTTTATCTTGACTTGGCCTCTAAGTAATTACCATTTATCTCTTTAAAGCTTCACATTAAATAAATAATTAAACCGCATATGCTTAAAAAGAATAAATCAATAAATCAAGAAATCAAAATAGGAAAGTGTACTCTAAAAATAGAAACTCGACTAGAAATCATTTCCTAACACTCTAAAATACACTAAGACTTTATTCTCACTTCTTCTCCTTGGATTGGTCTTTCATGAAATTCAAGAACCTATTAACTTTGCATTAAAAATAGTCAAATTTACGCACAAAAGCTCAGATTCCGCAAATAGTTAATTTCCAAGGGGAGGAAGTGCAATATGATCAAATAAGCCTAAAAGTCTATCAAATAAGTCATTTATTCACCTAAAAGGATGTCTCCAATGGGCTAAGAATTAGAACAAATAGGGAGACATCAAAAGCCCAAGGAGACTTGATCTTTCTATCACATTCAGAGTGCAACCAAGAGGAATCCGCACTCCAGAAATCCAAGCCGTTAAATTTAGACCAGATCCAGGCATGATAGCGCTATTTGCGAGTCATGGACAATTTAGTGGTGCTGCACAACAAGATGTGGTACGTTATGTTCAGAAATTCATGTAGATTTGTGACGCTTATATCATCAAAGGCGTTACAAAGGAGCAGATGTATTACGTTATGTTCCGCTTCTTTTTTACCGGAGGTGCAAGCAATTGGTACGATTCCAACATCCCGATGATATTCCAGACTGGGACAAACTCCAATCAAAATTTTTAGACTGATTCTATCCGGTTAGTAGACGCTTAAAAGATATGTTGGAGCTTGAACAATTTATGCAAGAAGAGGGGGAAAGTATTGGTGAAGCATGGTTACGTTTTAATGAGAAGAAAGCGAGGTGTCCATTCCACGTCTCCTCGCCTGAATATCAATTAACAATGTTCTATGGATGACTCAATGACGAGTCCAAAAGAAAAGCAGATGTGTTAGGAGATGGAAGTTTTGTGTTATTAGATCCCGAAGAAGATAAAACCATTATGGAAAGAGTTTCTGATACCGAGAGAAGTTGGCCGTTAGAATCAGAAAAACAAGAAGAGACCTCAGAATCTCTAAGGCTCAAGGAATTAAACCAACAACTCAAGGAATTACGAGAACAAGCGCGAAGAATAGCTCAGGTAAATCTAGTACATACTTTACCTTCATGTCCTGGTTATGGAGCAAAGAATTATTCGTGAGAGAAGTGTATGAATAATCCAGCCTCGATTTCCTTCGTATCTCATCAAAGAAACCGTTATTCTATCATTATCCTCAAGGAAATTACGCTCATTATCAGTCCCCACAGAATCAAAATTGGGTCGGAAATCAAGAGACCTATTATCAACCTCGACCTCAATCTTACGATCCACCACAACCTATCTATCAAGAAGCGCCAGTTTATACTAAAACTCATCAAGAACCACCTCAATTTTCAATGCAACAAGCTACACAAGAGAAACCTTCGATTTTGGGTTCAAGTACGGCTAAGATGATGAAACTAGTTGAAGAAAATATGAAGATGAGCCAGCGAAGACTCCAAACCCAATCCAAGGTAATCAAGAATCTCGAGCATACACTGTCACAAATGGCGAGTACACTTCAAAACAGGCCAAAAGGGCAACTCCCAAGTAGGGATGGCAATTGATCGTTTTTTTGCAAAGATATCAAAAACCATAACCATAACCGTTTATTTTATTTAAAAACCATATTCTAACGGTTTTAACCATCGGTTACACATTTCAAAACCATAACCGCATTATTCGGTTTCTGTTTTTTTAAACGGTCTTGCGGGTTTTAACCATAATCAAATGGCAATTTGATAAATATATTAATTTTCATAAAATCAAACCACACATATAAGAAAAATTTCCGAGATATATAAAATATTGTGTTGGTTTATTATTAACTTACATATTTATGTTTAGTTGGTTAAATATAGTATTTGGATTTTGGTTTTAGAATTTTAATATATCTAATTTTAACTAGATTATTATAAAATATGAAAATATATATGATAATAATCGGTTTTCGGTTATTCGGTTTTATTTTTATCTAAAATCATAACCTAACGGTTTTAACCATCGGTTACACTTTCAGAACCATAACCTAATGGTTTTAACCACAGTTATATATTTCGGTTTTTTATCAGTTCGTCTATCATCGGTTTTGGTTTTCAACCGTAACCATTTCCATCCCTACTCCCAAGTGATACTATTGCTCCAGAAGATGATGCTTGTCATGCCGTTGAATTAAGAAATGGAAAAAAATTACCTCTGCCTAGAGTAGAACCAGAATCAACCTCTATTCCAGAAAAAGTGGTTGAGGAAACAGTAGAAGAGGTAGTTAAACCAAAGAGTGTCCCAGAAAAGATACCCGAAAAGAAGAAAAACTCGATGGAAACTAATACACGTCCTCCTCCACCATACCCGTCAAGTATAAAAAAGAAGAACAATGAAAAAGAATTCAAGAAGTTCTTTGACATGGTGCGCAATCTAGATATTACTGTGCCGTTTGTTGAAGCTCTAAAAAGAATGCCAAAGTACCTGAAGTTCATGAAAGACATTCTTTCAAACAAACAAAGTTTGGAAACTGAGGAGACAATTAGATTACCAAAGCAGTGATGTGCTATTTGTCAAGGCACGTTACCACCGAAGCTATAAGATCCCGTAAGTTTTACGATTCCCATCGCTATTGGAGAAAGTTGGACCGGGAAAGCATTATGTGATTTAGGCGCGAGTATCAATCTCAATCCAAAGTTCCTGTTCGAGAAGCTCAACATAGGAGAGGTAGTACCCACTTCAGTGGTACTACAGATGGCGGATCGCTCCCTCTCCCAACCGGTAGGTAAAATTGAAGATGTTTTAATTAAAGCTGGTAGTTTATATTTCCTTGTGATTTTATTATTCTTGATTACGACACGGATAAGAATGACCCCATCATCTTGGGTAGACCATTCTTAGCCACGAGGCGTACATTAATAGATGTTAAGATTGTTGAGCTGATCAAGAGGGTCCAAGACGAATAGGTACGGTTCAATGTGTTCAAGGCTATGAAATATCCAGATATGAAGGACGAATTATTAAAAATAGACGTCATCGGCAAACTTACACAAGAAGTCTTTAATAAATCACACAGTGATGACAATCTAGACGAAGCCTTGGCACTTGAATCACCAGAAATATACGATGATGCCACTGACAAAGTTGCGGCATTAAGATCAAACTTCGAGAATCAGGAGACATTGAACCAATGAAGAAACCATCTATAATATGTCCACCTGTTCTTGAAGAAATACCACTTCCAGACCATATGCGCTATGCTTACTTAGGTATGAACAAAACTTTACCTGTTATTATTTCTGCTAACCTTTTAGGCCCTCAATAAGATAAGCTACTTCGTGTGCTTCGTGCTAACAGAGAAGCAATTGGGTGGACTATTGACGATATCAAGGGAATAAGTCCTTCCATTTTTAAACCTAAGATCATTCTTGAGAAAGAAGGAGGGCGATCAATAGAGGGGAAAATAAGGCTCATGCCAGCTATGAAAGAGGTGGTAAGGAAGGAGGTGATCAAGTTATTAGATGCGGGTATTATCTTTCCAATTACAAGCAGTGATTGGGTCAGTCCAGTGCAATGTGTTCCAAATAATAGAGGTATCACTACCGTCCTTAATGATCAAGACGAAGGCATTCCATCAAGAACAATTGTGGGGTGGAGAGTATGCATGGATTATCGAAGAATCAACAAGGCTACAAACAAAGATCACTTCCCTCTACCATTCATTGATTATATGCTAGACAAACTCGCAGGGAGAGATTATTTAGTTCTTTGGACGGATATTCAGGCTATAATAGGATTTGTGTAGATCCTCTTGATCAACACAAAACAACTTTTACTTATCCGTTTGGCACCTTTTCTTATAGAAGGATGCCTTTTGGTTTATGCAAGGAACCTGCCACGTTCCAAAGGTGCATGATGGATATATTTGGGACATGATTGATAAATACTTGGAGGTTTTTATGGATGATTTTTCGGTTTTTGGAGATAGTTTTGATGATTTCCTAACCAATCTTGAAATGGTCCTTGTAAGATGTAAAGAAACAGATCTTGTGCTTAATTGGGAAAAATGCCACTTCATGGTTCAATAAGGGATTGTGTTGGGACATAAAGTTTCGAAGGCGGGAATGGAGGTTGATCATGCTAAAATTGAAGTTATAAAAACCTTACCACCTTCAGTGTCTGTCAAAGGAGTAAGAATTTTCTTGGGTCATGCAGGATTTTACAGAAGATTTATTAAAGATTTCTCCAAGATCGCCAAACCGCTTTATTCTTTACTTGAGAAGGATACTCCTTTTAATTTTAATGAAGAATGTCTTCAAGCATTTGTAACGATTATGGAGAAGCTTATCTCCACACTGATTGTTATACCTCCTGATTGGAACGCCCCGTTTGAACTTATGTGCGATGAAAGTGATCACGCAATGGGTGTTGTGTTAGGCCATAGGAAATAAAAGATCTTCCACACGATTTATTATGCAAGTAAGTACTTTAACGCAGCCCAAATGAACTATACAATAACAAAGAAAGAAATGCTAGCCGTGGTATATGCTTTCGATAAATTTCGTTCCTATCTTCTTGGGATGAAAACTATTGTATACATGGATCATTCAGCAATAAAGTACCTTATGGAGAAAAACGACACTAAGCCGCGTCTTATAAGATGGATATTGCTGTTACAAGAATTTGACATAGATATTCGAGCCAAAAGGGATGCAAGAATCAAGTAGCTGATCATTTATCCAGGCTCGAAGGATCTGATGCCAACAAAGAACCATTATTGGTCAAAGAGGTATTCCCTAATGAACAACTCTTTGCGATTAAAGATGCATTTGTGACTTGGTATGAGATATAGTTAACCTCCTCGTGAGTGGTGTAGTCCATAGAGACTTCAATCCACAACAAAGACAAAGGTTAAGTCATAGAGCTAGACAATTCTTTTGGGATGAGCCCTACCTCTTCAAGGTTTGCAGTGATCAAGTTATCAGAAGATGCGTCCATGAGGGCGAAATTACTAAGATCATGGAAAGCTGTCATAGCTCACAATATGGTGGACATTTTAAAGGCGATAAAATTGCAGCTAAAATTCTTCAACCCGACTTCTATTGACCTACCCTACACAAAGATTGCCATCAATTCGTTTAGACATGTCAAAGATGCCAGTTCACTGGTAATATATCAAAAAGGGACGAGATGCCGCTCAATAATATCTTAGAAGTCGAAATCTTTGATGTATGGGGAATAGATTTCATGGGACCTTTCATAACTTCTCATGGTAATCTTTATATATTGCTAGCAGCAGACTACGCGTCCAAGTGGGTAGAAGCAGTGGCAACATCAAAGAACGATGCTAAAACAGTTATATCATTCCTGAAGTCACGTATCTTTTCAAGAAATGGTACGCCACGTGTTCTTATCAGTGATAAAGATACCCATTTCATAAATTTTCAGTTGAGAGCTGCCCTTCGTAAGTTGGGGGGGAGACACCATACTTCAACTGCTTATCATCCCCAAACTAACGGTCAAGCTGAAGTTTCTAACCGAGAAATCAAGTCTATTCTTGAAAAGACCGTGAACAAAACGAGGAAGGACTAGTCATTAAAACTAGATTATCCTCTATGGGCTTCCAGAACAGCATTTAAAACACCAGTTGGGGCATCTCCCTATCGCATGGTCTACGACAAAGCGTGCCATCTTCCTATTGAGATTGAAGCTCGAGCCTTCTGTTCTATTAAAACTTTGAATCTAAACCCAGATTTGGCCGGAAAACAAAGGATGATACAGTTGAATGAGTTGGATGAATTTCGTTTCCATGCCTATAATAATTCACGTCTCTATAAGGAGAAAAAAAAAGAGATGGCATGATAAACGAATTCGTCCAAAGAGGTTCGAGAGAGGACAAAAGGTATTTCTATACAGTTCTAGATTCTAGAACTACCCGGTTAAGCCTAAAACCCGTTGGGGAGGACCTTATATTGTTACAAAAGTCACACCTCAAGGAGCGATCGAAATTGAACATCTAACCGAGCAAAGGACATTTATGGTGAATGGTCAGCGCTTGAAGCTATACCATGATAGTGGAGACTTTGGACGAGAAGAGACGATCCATCTCGAAGAACACGCTTAGCCCGAGGTACACATCTAACTCAAAGACGTTAAACAAAAATGCTCTTGGGAGACACCCCTTGTTTTAATTGCTTTCTAGTTAGTTTTATGTTTTGTAGTGTATATTTTTAAGTTAGTGTATATTAGCAATGTGTTTACAAGCTAATATGAGAGAAAGGTAGTGTGGTATATGTGCAGGAATTGAGTTTGGGGTCAAAAAGACGGATAAGTTGTGCTAACCAGCAGCTAGGTGCGGTATACTGCACCATAGCTTCGGTGCACCGCAGGTCAAAACCGTGGCGACGGTTTTTGGCCACGGTAAATTGTTGAGACATGAGACGAAAAACCGTATCGAGAATTTGTGCCTACGGTTTTCTCTAGCACGGGTCCGGTGTACCACATGTATATCCGGTGTGCCGCAAGGAGAAAACTGTTGCCACGGTTTTCGTATACGGGCGATTGCCAAGAAGCACCCTTACAAACCGTAGCGAGTATTTGCGCCCACGGTTTTGGTCAGCGCTTACGTGCGGTATACCGCACCATATGTCTGGTGCACCGCACCGAGGCGGTTGGTGAAGAGATTGTTACCATATCAACTTCTTACCATACCAAATCATAACCTAGCCTCTCCAACACGAATTTTTAAGACCCAAACCTTATTGAAACACCTTGAAGCTTGATTAAACCTCCACAACAAACACAACAACAACAAGAAATCTTTCCTCCATCCTCCTTAAACACATATTCTTCATCGAATTCATCACACTACACCAAAACACCATCAAAGATCATCAAGCTATCAAGAATTCTTCCAAGAACAGTCATATAAACCTTCTTCTACCATTAATAACCACTCATCCAAGCAAGAAACTCTAGCCACACAAATCTTTCGTAACTTTATTCTAGACTTGGTGTAACTTGAGTTGTGGGTTATTCAAAGATGACAAACATAACAGATGATATGGATTATAAGAGGAAGTGTTCAATCCTAGGGAAGAACAAGAATTTGCCTAGATCCACAATTGAAAATGCCATTAACCTTGATGAGCCTGTTGAAAAGAAACCAAAGATAGAGGCACCAGTACAACCACTAGGAAAGAGATTAACAGCCGGAATGAGTGTACCACAAAGGCCTAAAGAAAAGACACCAATTCAAGATCAAGGTTCTTCGTCATATCATAACAAATCGGGCTATTGATGTTACCTCATTTGTGATAATAAAATCTATTTCCGAGACATCACTTTAGTTGTATTTATTAGAGTACAGGTCGATTTTATCATGATTTAGTACACTTTCCTATTTTGTGTCTTGAATTAATTATTTATTATTTTTAGAGCATATTGGGTTTAATTATTTATTTAGTGTGAAGGTTTAGAGATATATGGTAATTAATTAGAGTCCAAGTCAAAGACTAAGAAATATGGAAAGAGATAAACATGAAAATTGAAGATAAGGAAGTAAAAGCTAAAAATATGGAAAAGCTGCCATTATCTGAATTCCAGCACCTACGACCACAAATCATCTTATATCTCAAAATCTGTGTGGAAGTTGGAGAAATGGTCAAGATAAAAGTTAAATATCTTTCCGAGACGATGAATTTCGACTTCTCATACGCGTCAATCGGATAAGTATTGAAGTTGTTACGACCAAAACAAAAACGGGGCTGATTCCATGTTTTTTGGGGTACGAATTTGAGTTGGGCTAGGAGTCTGACACTTACCTTCTCCTTCAAGAAAACAAATTAGGTCAACCTATACACTATAAATACAACCTCTTAACATTAGAAACTCATCTTTGACCAAACCTTAAGGTCAGGAAGAAACTATAATACAAGAAGAGAAGTCTAGAAGGAGTTGTGCATCAATCATGTCTCCTTCAACCTTTAATTCTGTAATTCTTTTCTTTTCTTTTCTTAGTATGAATTGATTCTATTTAGCTTGAGTTTTAGCATATATGTATGAACCCTAGTTTTGGTTGACATCTATCTATTTGGATTGAATTTATGTTTTGATTTCTCTGTTTATGTGTTGGATTTATATTTCGTGTTCTTTATGGTCGCAAACATATAGGATTACCATCATAGTAGTTAGGTAACCGGTATATTTAACTATAGAATTAGCACATAACGTCTAGAATAAGGTTTGATCTGACAATTCAGCCTAACTAATATCTATTTAATCAATTGCAGGAACAGTTTGCTTAGGTTCTTATTGACACAGGTAAACCCTATCTGAAACTACCTAGCGCAATTGAAACCAAACTATTTAAATACTACATGATTCATACCTTACATGTTTAAAACGGCAAGACTAGTGGGGATTACTTGCTAATTACTCAAGCTAAACTTTCATACTATCTTCTTTTCTTTTATTTATTTTATGTCTTTAGTTTATTAGTCTAATTTTCCTTTATTAAAAACCAAATAAAAATCTATCTTTCACTTCTTTCTACTTGCGTATTATCTGTTCTAACTCTCATATTTTCACTTGAATAGTTTCATAAGTTCTTCTTAACCTTCGTAGTCCTTGAGGAACAGATTCTACTTATTCATTAAAACTTGCATACGATCTGTATACTTGCAGAACCGTGCTCAGCTTAGGGTGTTTATTTGCACTTATTGTATACATCTTTTTATCACACCTTAGGCGACACCAAGTTTTGGCGCCGTTGCCAGGGACTACATCGTTAGTCCTTGTGCAATTATCTAGTGCTTATATTTTAGATAGTTCTATTTTACGCTTTTCTTTTTAGTTTTTGGTTTACAGATTTTTTCCAGGCGAGAGCATATTATTAGGGAAGGAAAGTTTCATATTACTAGATCATGCAGAAGCTAATACAATTATGGAGAAGATAAACCAGCAACTCGCTGAATTACGCGAACTAGCGCGAGAAATAGCTCAAAGAAATCTAGTACATACCTCACCTTCATGTCCTAGTTGTGGAGCAAGAGATCACGCGTGGGAGAATTGCATGAATAATCCAGCCTCGATTTCCTTCATACCTTATCAAAGAAACCATTATTATGATGGTTATTATCAATCTCAAGGAAATTATGCTGATTATCAGCACCCACAGAAATATAATTGGGTCAAAAATCAACAGACATATTATCAACCGCGGCCACAATCTTATTATCCTCAACAACATATCTATCAAGAAGCGCCAAATTATAATGAAACCAAACTATTTAAATACTACATGATTCATACCTTACATGTTTAAAACGGCAAGACTAGTGGGGATTACTTGCTAATTACTCAAGCTAAACTTTCATACTATCTTCTTTTCTTTTATTTATTTTATGTCTTTAGTTTATTAGTCTAATTTTCCTTTATTAAAAACCAAATAAAAATCTATCTTTCTCTTCTTTCTACTTGCGTATTATCTGTTCTAACTCTCATATTTTCACTTGAATAGTTTCATAAGTTCTTCTTAACCTTCGTAGTCCTTGAGGAACAGATTCTACTTATTCATTAAAACTTGCATACGATCTGTATACTTGCAGAACCGTGCTCAGCTTAGGGTGTTTATTTGCACTTATTGTATACATCTTTTTATCACACCTTAGGCGACACCATGTCAAAATGAGCTAAGATGATGAACTTAATGGAAGAAAATGAGCAAAGAAGCCAAAACTCATCCAAGATGCTTAAGAATCTTGAGCACACCATGTCACAAATGGTGAATAAACTTCAAATCTTAGCAAAAAGGCAACTCCAAGTGATACTAGTGCTCCAGAAGACAGTGTTTGTCATGCAATTGAATTAAGAAGTGGAAAACAATTACCTTCACCTAGAGTAGAACCAGAACCAACCTCTATTCCTGAAAAAGTGGTTGAAGAAACAATTGAAAACAAGGTGTAAGAGGTAATTGAACAAACAAGTGTCCCAGATAAGACACCAGAAAAGAAAGAGAGCCCAGTGGTAACAAATACACGTCCTCCTCCACCATTCTCATCACGTGTCAGAAATCAGAACAATGAAAAAGAATTCAAGAAGTTCCTTGACATGGTGAACGATTTGAAGATCAACATCCCGTTTGTAGAATCTCTCACAAGAATGCCAAAATATCGTAAGTTCATGAAGGACATTCTTTCTAACAAACGAAGTTTAGAAACCGAAGAAATGAATGGATTGCCAGAGGAGTGTAATGCTACAAATGAAATAGAGTTACCACCAGATGAACCTCTACCCACGAATTCATGGATGACACCATCCATGATTATGAAGAATCGAGCTGAAAAGTTCGTGGGAATTAGAGGCAAGGGGTGGAAATTTCGTCAATCGTAATCGAGGTAACACGTCAAACTTAATGACGTTAAACAAAAGTGCTCTTGGGAGACATCCCATATTCTTTTTTGTTTTTAGGTATTTATGTTTTTGTTCGCTTTAGTGAGTTTATGTGTTTTTTAGTGCATATTGCAGTAATAAGAAAGGTATAAGTATTTTTGGTGTGTAGGTATGAAAGGGTTTGAGTTTGGGGTGAAAAAGTAGAAAATTTTCGGAGTTAAAAATGGTTGGACTGAAATTTTTCGCGGTACACCGCAGGTATTTGCGGTGCACCACACCTATCAGCGCGAGAAATTTAACAAAAACTTCGAATTGGCATAACTTTGCGCTCGGGTATCGGATTTCACTTTTTCTCGAGTCTAAATCGCATATTTTTTCGAGATCTATCCAATGGAATGGAGAAAAACCGATTTGGAGATAAAATAAAAAAGATTTTTTTTGGAAAATTCAGGTCACAGCACCGGTATACCGGACCTCACCGGCGGTATACCGCAGGTCATACCGGAGCCCACGGGGTGTCACCACGTGTTCTATGCCGAGAGGTAGAATTTCGAAAGCAAGCAGCTCCGGTATACCGGGCAATATCTCCGGTATATACCGCACAGACCAAACTTGTGCCCACGTGTTCTCATCTCGGGTATTTTGACGTAACATGGACCTGGAAGAACCACAACTCCGGTATACCGGGCCCTATGGCCGGTATACCGCCCACAACCGCTGGAGAGAGGAAATTTTCGCGTTTTTCAAGTTATAAGGGAGAGGAGGTTACTCTATTACGAATTTTTCAATCCTTTAGCTTCTCCTTCTTCCCCAAACCTCTCCCAACTCCATTGAAGCTTCATCAAACCTTCCCTAATCATCAATACACTACCCAATCACCATGAAGACACATCCAATCTGTTGTCCACATCATTACAAAGAAAAATCAACCACCCATATCATACCAAAACACATTGAATCCAAGGATTAAAAGCTCAAATTTTCAAAATTCATCCTACAATTTCTTAAATCCATACCAATCCATGAAGAATCCATCTTACCCATATAGAGAATCATCATCAAAACACCTTTCCTAACCCAAATAAAGCTTGTACAACCAATAATCAAGAATTTCAAATTTTAAGAGTGGTTAAAGCTTTGAGTTGGGGGTCAATTGAGATGATTAAGAAAACATAAACATTATCTACTGTAAGGGAGATGAAGAAAAGCAAGGTATTGGATTTTATTGAGAAGAAATGAAGTAACAAAAGTTCTAGTTCCAACACAAAAGGTAAAACAGGTCAAGAGAAAAGAGGTTAGCTAGCTGTGTTTGATTCAATGGGAAAAAAGGTTCCAAATTTAGTGAAGAAGACAACACAACCTCTACAAATCGAAGACCCTACACCCGAAGAAAAAGAGAAAGCTTCAATGGCCATGATAGCTTCTCCAAAGAAACAATTAAAGGAACTACCTTTCGCTTATGAGAAAGTATTTGAAGAAGAAGTTGATAAAGGAGAATACAAGAAGATTCATTGAGATTTGGAAAGATTGGGTTGGTCTACATTAATGGTAAGACGTTCTAAAAGACGTTCTTTTTGTTGAATTGTATTTCGTGAGGAGAAGAAGAGGATGTGGCATAGTTGATCTATGAGGAGGTGATACGATTTTTGGTCTCTCCCATGTCGTTTTTTTTAATGCAATATCCTACTATGATCACGTGTCTTGATCGGAAACCGAATAAGAAGTTGGGTGAAGAAGAAACACGTGAGTTTAAGATAAGTAACAATATTGACAATGCTTGGATCATTAAAGTTTTGAGGGTAATTACGAAACTTCCAAAAGAGGAAAAGGAGTACATCATAACACTCCATGAGCAATTAAAGAAAATCCAGCAAAATCCTATCTTGGAACGTCGATAAGGCGAGGTAATAGCCTCGAAGAGTACGTTTTCTTTCTTCCCTACCATTTCTTTATGTGCAATATTTCTGCTAATTTAAAATTTTATTTCTTTTGAGTCTTTTTCGAGTCGTGGGGACACGGCTCACTTTTGAGTTGGGGGTGGGGATTCGTGGTTCTCATCTTCCTTTTTGTTTTTGCATAAAATTTAAACCTTTTAGGTTGAAATAGGCATAGAATATGTTGAATGTCCCTATTGAGCATGATTTAATTAGGTCAATGATAGTAAGTAGTATGTTTTTGAAAGATGTCATAAATATGTTTGGTATGCATGTATGAAAACAGGAAATAAAAGATAGAAAAGTTAATGAGCAATGCTAATAAGTTACGTTGAAACTTAGGGAGAGTTATTTGGTGTGTAGAATGTGAGGTTTGAAATTAGTTGAAAACCCGCTTATCTATGAACTAGTAATGAAAAGGTAACAAAATCCGGTAGTTAGGAAAATGAATAAGGCAGATCTTTCATGTTGAAGCCACTTGAAACCTTTTATACCTTATCACCCTTTTATTTTATATTGTTACTATTTATCCGTCTTAGCCCCTCTGAGCCTTTCTAAAGCCTTTTATTAACCACATTATAATCCATACCCTTATTTTGTAGGACTTATCTATATGACCCACACTCGAATCGCAAAACCTGAAACAAGTCGTTTTTAGACCTTGAGTTTGGGGTGGTGGGTTTCATCATCAGGGAACATGAGGATTTGGGAATTATAATTGTGATTTTATTGATGATGAAAAAGTTATTATTGTAACCCTTTGTCGGGGTAATAGTGAATGAAAAAGAAGCTACGAGCTAAAATTGCCAACAAGGGCATAAAAAGAAAAATATATTTATGAAAAGAATAGCGTGATATCTCAACATTAAAAAAAGAGTCATAGCTATACAAGAGAAAAAAATTGATGTGAAAAGAATATATATTCGGACCGGCAAAGTGGAATTTGTATATCATCATGAAAAAGGTTTATTTGGGATTATTGGGGATGCATATCAAAAGCATCAAAAATTGGGTTGAGTGAGAACATCTTCGAGTGAAACTCAAGCTCTAGGGCGATTCGTTGATGGCTAGTAAGGAGGGAGCCAAAAGCTCACTTTTCATTTATCTAAATATACCACGCCGTCCTTAAGCCATGTTATAACCAAAGACCTTAGAATTTCTATCTGCTTGGTGGAGAAACAATTGAGCTATTAGGTAGTAGTTAAGTGGACCATTGAATGCTATATTAGTACCTATGAACAACCTATAGCCATTAGCATGAACTAAGTTATCAACCTCTCCTTCTGGCATTGCGAAATTAATCTTGACTTGAATTCATGGATTGTTGATTATGTGTATATTAAGCATACTTGTGCATTATTTCTTGAGCATTACTACATGAGACTTTTTAGATATCTATGCTCTAGGATCATTCATTATGTTCTGTTCTTATTATGCTCTGACTTCTTCTTCTTGTTTAATTGACTACCCTACTATTCTTTACTTTTATTGTATCGGGACGATACAACTTTGAGTTGGGGGTCTTGATGTCTCCTCATTTATGATAATAAAATCTATTTCCAAGACATCATTTTAGTTGTATTTATTAGAGTACAGGTCGATTTTATCATGATTTAGTACACTTTCCTATTTTGTGTCTTGAATTAATTATTTATTATTTTTAGAGCATATTGGGTTTTATTATTTATTTAGTGTGAAGCTTTAGAGATATATGGTAATTAATTAGAGTCCAAGTCAAAGACTAAGAAATATGGAAAGAGATAAACATGGAAATTGAAGATAAGGAAGTAAAAGCTAAAAATATGGAAAGGGAAAAGCTGCCATAAATCTAAATTCCAGCACCTACGACCACAAATAAGCTTATATCTCAAAAGCAGTGTGGAATTTAGAGAAACAGCCAAGAGCAAAGTTAAAGATCTTTCCGAGACGATGAATTTCGACTACTCATACACGTCAATCGGATAAGTATTGAAGTTGTTAGGACCAAAACAAAAACGGGGCTGATTCCATGTTTTTAGGATACGAATTTGAGTTGGGCTAGGATTCCAACACTTACCTTCTCCTTCAAGAAAACGAATTAGGTCAACCTATACACTATAAATACAACCTCTTAACATTAGAAAATCATCCTTGACCAAACCTTAAGGTCAGGAAGAAGTTATAATACATGAAGAGAAGTCTAGAAGGAGCTGTGCATCAATCATGTCTCCTTCAACCTTTAATTTTGTAATTCTTTTCTTTTCTTTTCTTAGTATGAATTAATTCTATTTAGCTTGAGTTTTAGCATATATGTATGAACCCTAGTTTTGGTTGACATCTATCTAATTTGATTGAATTTATGTTTTGATTTCTCTGTTTATGTGTTGGATTTATATTTTGTGTTCTTTATGGTTGCAAACATATAGGATTACCATCATAGTAGTTAGATAACCAGTATATTTAACTATAGAATTAGCACATAACGTCTAGAATAAGGTTTGATCTGACAATTCAGCCAAACTAGATAGTCAATGGTTTAGTGTATTGCTATTTAATCAGTTGCAGGAACAGTTTGCTTAGGTTCTTATTGACACATGTAAACCCTATTTGAAACTACCTAGCGCAATTGAAACCAAACTATTGAAATACTACATGATTCATACCTTACCTATTTAGAACGGCAACACTAGTGGGGATTACTTGCTAATTACTCAAGCAAAACTTTCATACCATCTTTTTTTCTTTTATTTATTTTCTGTCTTTAGTTTATTAGTCTAATTTTCCTTTATTATAAACCAAATAAAAATCTATATTTCTCTTCTTTCTACTTGCGTATTATCTGGTCTAACTCTCGTATTTGCATAAGTTCTTCTTAACCTTCGTAGTCCCTGAGGAACGAATTCTACTTATTCATTAAAACTTGCATACGATCTGTATACTTGCAAAACCGTGCTCAGCTTAGGGTGTTTATTTGCACTTATTGTATACATATTTTTATCACACCTTAGGCGACACCAGCTATCCACCAACATGGGCAATTAAATTAACGGACGATATCAAACATTTACAAAATGAATTTGCTACATGCTGGGAGGATATTGACAAGATTAATCAGGAATTGGGTGAAGTAACTGAGAACTTGGATATTGATAATTATTCTTCGGAGGAGGAGGAGGAGGACATGCTAGATCTTTATGGCCACGTACCCAGTTCTAATTCTGCTTCTTAATTGCTTGTATGCATTAGGTAGTTTAGTTTAGTTTAATTTTAAATTTTATTTCTTTATTGAGTCTTTTTCGAGTCGTGGGGACACAACTCACTTTTGAGTTGGGGGTGGGGATTCGTTGTCCTCATCTTCCTTTTTGTTTTTGCATAAAATTTAAATTTTTTAGGTTAGAATGGGCATAGAATATATTGAATGTACCTATTGAGAATGATTTAATTAAGTTAACGATAGTAGGTAGTATGTTTTTGAACGGTGTCACAAATATGTTTAGTATGCATGTATGAAAACATGTAATAAAAGATAGAAAAGTTAATGAATAATGCTAAAGTATCAAGTTGAAACGCAGGGATAATTATTTGGTGTGTAGAACGTGAGGTTTGAAATTAGTTGAAACCCCGCTTGTCTATGAACTAGTAGTGAAAAAGTAACAAAATCCGGTAGTTAGAAAAGTGAATAAGGCAGTTCTTTCATATTTGAGCCACTTGAAGCCTTTTTAGCTTTCTCACCCTTTTATTTGAATTTGATTATTATTATTTATCTGTCTTAGCCCCTCTGAGCCTTTCTAAAGCCTTTTATTTAACCACATTATAAAAAATACCCCTTAGTTTATAGGATTTATCCATATAACCCGCACTCGAATCGCAAAACCTGATACACGTAGTTTTTCAAGCTTAAATTTGTGGTGGCGGGTTTCATCATTAGGGACACTGGGTTTGGGAAATTGTAATTGTGATATTATTGATCATGAAAAATTATTATTGTAACCCTTTGTCAGGGTAGAAGTAAATGAAAAAAGCTGAAAAACATGAATTGCAAAGAATATATGAGAAAAAATAGCATGATATCTCAACATAAAAAAAAGAGTCATAGCCACAAAAGAAAAAATTGATATGAAAAGATTAAATATATTTGGACCGGCAAAGTGGAATTTGTATATCATCATGAAAAGGTTTTTACTTGGGTTATTTGGGGATGCACATTAAAGCATCAAAAATTGGGTCGAGTGAGAACATCTTCGAGTGAAAACTCAAGCTGTAGGGCGATTCGTTGACATATGTGAGGAGAGAGCCAAAAGCTCACTTTTTCATTATCCAAATACACCACATAGTCCCTAAGCCACATTAATACCATAAAGACCTTACGATTTCTAGCTACTTGGTGGAGAAACAATGGAGCTATTAGGTTGTAGGTGAGTGGACCATTGGATGTTATATTAGAACCTATGAACAACCTATAGCCATTAACATGAACTAAGTTGAAGACCTCTCTTCTGGCATTGCGAAGTTAATCTAGACTTGAATTTATGGAATGTTGATTATGTGTATATTAAGCATACGTGTGCACTATTTCTTGGGCATTACTACATGAGATTTTTTAGATATTATGCTCTAGGATCATTCATTGTGTTCTATTCTTCTTCTCTTTTTATTATTTGACTACCTTATTGTTCTTTATCTTTATTGTATCAAGACTATACAACTTTGAGTTGGGGGTCTTGATGTCTCCCTATTTTTGATAATTTAATCTTAGTCGAAGACATCATTTTAGGTGTATTTATTAGGTTATAGGTCGATTTTTACATGATTTATTACAATTTCCTATTTCTTGTCTTGATTTGATAATTTATTAATTTTAGAGCATATTGTGTTTAATTTATTTATTTAGTGTGAAGATTTAAAGATATCGATAGAAACTAATTAGATGTCAAGTCAATTCTAAGAGATAAAGGAAAGAGGATATGCATTGAAATTGGAGATAAAGGAAAGAAAGGATAAATATGGAAAGATAAAGTTGTCAAATAAATCTGAATTTCACCAGCCACGTCCATTAAAGTGATCATAACTAAAAAACGACTAGGTATTTGAAAGAATGGTTTGAAGCAAAGTGATAGAGCTTTCCGAGACGATCAGTTTCGGTATATGGAACGCATCAAACGGAGTAGAAACGAAGAAGTTACGGCCAAAACAAAACAACAACATCTTATTACTTTTCCTATATTTTAGGGTTACGAATTTGAGTTGGCTAGAAGTCCAATACATGTCTTCCACTTCAAGAAAACGTTTTAGGGTTCCATATACCCTATAAATACACCCTCTAATCAGTAGAAACACATCCTTGGTGAATCCTTAAGCCAAGAAGAAACTTACATCAAGAGAAGAGAATTCTGGAAAGAGCTGAACACCATATCATGTCTTCCCAAGCCTTCGAATTTATAATTGTTTTGAATTCTTTATTTAGTATGAACTAATTTACATTTAGCTTGAGATTTAGCATTTATGTATGAACCCTAGACTTGTTTAAACGTCTATCTAATTTGGGATACCATCGTATTTAAATTGACATCATGTTTTATTCTTTGTTTTATGTGCTTTGATTTATTGTCTGTTTTCCTTGCTGATGTCTCCTCATTTGTGATAGATTAATGTTAGGATGAGACATCATTTTTAGTGATTTAGAAGTCTTTAATGTCGATTTCCTTGAGAAATAGTGCACTTTCCCATTGAGTCTTGATTTAGTAAAATAATATTTTTAGAGCATATTGGGTTTAATTGTTTATTTAGTGTGTAGCTTTAAAGATAATTATGGAGCTTAATTAGAGTCCAAGTCAAAGATTACAACTTATGGAAAGAGATTTGCATGGTAATTGGAGATAAGGAAACAAAAGCTAAAAAGATGGAAAAAGAAAAGCTGCCTAATCTAGGATTCTACAGTACACGCCTAAAGAAGTGCTATTTTACCCAAGAAATAGGCCGATTTTGGTAATTTCCTTTCATAGGGACCAAGATAATTCTGTTACGATTCTTTTGGAATCTTATGGAGCTCAAACCGATCAATAACGAAGAAGATATGCTCAAAACGGTCCAGCAGTGTTTATCTTTATTTCCATACGAATTTGAGTTGGGCTAGGAGTCCAATACTTTATCTCTTCCTCAAGAAAACGAATTAGGTCTTCTAAACACCTATAAATACACCCTTATATCACTTGTAAATCATCCTTGCCTCATAGTAATTAGTTCTTAAGGTTTTATTCTTCCAGTTTATTGTAGAGAGCAAGATGATGTCTTTTGTAATTTCTTTTAGTTTGTTTCCATCAGGTATGAACTAAACTCCCCATAGCTTGGGTTTTGCATAATCTATAATCTATGAATTCTAATTCTTCTATCTAAGTTTCTTTGGGAATTACATGTTTTAATCTGATATTAGCTTCTTACTTAATATTTGTTTATGTGTTTTGATTTAATGTCTTTCCTAGAACTGATCACTTTAGGATTGTTTTAATAGTAGTTAGATGGTCTCCTTGACAGGGTGTTTAACTATTGAACCACCACATAATGTCTAGTGTCGATATTAGTTCTGACAAAACATGATTCTAACTAGATAGTCAGTACGGTTTGTATTAATCACCATATCACCAATGATTGCAGTATTTGCTTAGGGCCTTAGTAGCGTTTGATAACCCTATTTGAAATCACGTCTTGGTTGTGTCGTAGCCCCCTTAGTCGCTCTCAAGGTCTAAGGTATGGGAATTTAGAATCCTGACTAAGTATACCAAGAGCTAATATTCTCCCTTATTAACTAGATTTATAGATAGAATTAGAAGGATTTGTGCATACTAGCAAAACCTGAGCTATACTTCTCATCTCATATTTCTTATCTTTTATTTTATTGTCTTTATTTTCTTAGTTTTAGTTAATTAATTTCAAAATCTGTTCCCTTTAATTTACTGTCTTCTAATTATTTACTTTTACTCGTTATTCCTACTCACGCGTATAACACACTTAGTCCCTGAGAACGAACTCAACTTACTAACTAAAACTTGCATACGTCCTGTAATACTTGCAGTACTGTGCCTGTCTAGGGTGAGAGTATGTAGTTTCTTGACTTAATTTTATCTTATTTTTATCACACCCTAGGCGACACCAAGTTTTTGGCACCGCTGCCGGGTATTTGTGTCTCGTTAGCGTGTGGGTTATCTATTTCGAGTAGTAGTTTTTAATTAGTTTTTACTTTTCAGTTTTTAGTTTTATTTTTCCAGATTTACGCTTGTGGTTTGCTTTAGTCTTTTTCAGGTTTCACAGTGTTTAATTCTTGGCCTCCGTTACCGGAGCCTGAGAGGAGCTTCAGATCTTATAACAAACGAATTCGTGAGGAAAGAGCCTTGAGAAAAGCTATGGCAGACATACAAAATAATGATCCGGAGTTAGTTTACTTTGCACCATTTAGGAGGAGGACCTCCTGCGTTTATTCCACCTGGTGTACAACAACCTTTAGGAGGAGGTAATGGGCAGAATAATCAACAGAATCGAGTTGAACAAGACCTTCATGGCCTTCATGTACCGTTCATGTTCAACCAATAGGTTACCACCCTCCAGAGATTCAGAATATTAAATTCAGACCCGATCCGGGTATGCTTAGTCAATTTCAAAGTTTCGGACTCTACACTGGTACAGCAATTCAAGATCCGGTAAGATCGATTCAGAAGTTCATGCAGATTTGTGATGCCTACATTACTCCTGGCATTACACGCGAGCAACTGTATTGTCATATGTTTTCGTTCTTCTTGACCGGTAGAGCTAGCGATTGGCTAGAAAGACAACCACATGGAACTATTCATTCTTGGAGAGAACTTCAAGCCGCGTTCTTTAACCGATTTTATCCGAAGAGCATGAGACTCAAAGATCAAACCGAGCTTGCAAGATTTTGTCAAGAAGATGGAGAAACAGTGGGAGAAGCATGGACAAGGTTTCAAAAAAAATTAGCTAGATGTCCGCTCCATGGTTATACCCCTGCTCTACAACATGCTATGTTCTATGAAGGTCTTAATGATAAAGGTAGAGAGAAGGTGGATAACATTGGAAAGGGTAATTTTGTGTCCATGAATCATAATGAAGCTTCCGAGGTGTTAGAAAATATTATGGAATAAGAAAGAAGTTGGCCTTCAACGCGAGATTCTGTAGCAAAGACCCGAGGAACGCTTCGTTTAGACGCAGAAACTACAAACTCAGCTCAAATATCCGCGTTAGAAAATCAAATCAAAGAGCTGAAAATAGCGATGAAAAAAAATTTAGCCGCTGCAAACATAGTACACGAAGCACAAGGTTGTCAACAATGTGGGGTTAACACTCATACATGGGAAGAGTGCGAATCAAATCCGCAATCTGTTTACTTTATATCCAATCGTGGAGGTTATCAATGGGGTAACCGAAACCATCCGGGTATGCAATATTCAAATCCACAAGGGGCCGCTAATCCTGGTCATTATCAACCGCGCCCCCAGAACAACTCTTTCCAACAGAGAGGTCAGTACCAAAATCAACATCAGAATAGACCTGCTCCCCCACAACAACCTGCTCAAGATGCCTATACCGATTCATTAGATCAGAAAGCTTTACCTCAGTATCCTCAAGAAGGATCTATGGATAATCAACAGATAGCACAAGCTCTAGACCGTTTGACCAAGACTGTGAACGCTCAGGACGAGAAGGTCCGAGGACACGATGCCATACTTCAGATGCTAGGTACTCAAGTAAAACAATTAAACGAAGTTTTAACAAATTTGGTAGAACAAAAGGAAGTAAAGGAAAACGAAGGAGGTGAAAACAATGTTGGGTTCGAAGCTTGCAAGGCAATTTGCCTTGAAATTGAAGAAGCAAATGAGGAAGTACCGCATGCTGCCGTTAGTGCCGTGGAAGTTCCAAGTACCGAAGAAGAACCAACCAAGTCTAGCCCCGTGGAATTTGACTGTTCTGAGGTTTATGTGGAGGAAGATCAAGACAAAGCCGAATTTATACAATTACTGAGGAAGATGCAAGAGGAAATTCGATCGGTTGTGGATTATGCAGCCGAGCTGGCTAAAGAAAAAGAAAAAGAAGCCTAAAAAGAGGAGAAAACAGATGAAGTTGCACCTGCTGTGCAAGAAGAGAAAGAAGAAGAGAAGTTGGAATCGCCACCTATTGTTCAAACAGTGTCATCAACTATTCCTAATACAAATCCTAAAGATGACACTGTACTCAAGACATTTGTAGAGGCATATCAACCTGAAAATATCAACGCCCAAATGCTTGAGATTGCGAAGAGAGGACTTACACCGCAACAAGTTTATACGCAAGTTATTCCTGAGAAAGAGGCGAGTGTAGAGATCCCAAGAGAGAACCTGAGGGTTTCAAGAAGAAGTGAAAGAGAGCTACCAACAAAGCTTAAAGATCCGGGAAGTTTCAATCTTCCAATTCAATTACATGGTATGCTCAAGGTGAAAGCGATGTACGATGTGGGTTCTGGTGTGAATCTTATGCCTAAGTCCGTGTTCGAGAGACTTGGACTTCAGAAATCAGAGAAAACTCCAGTGAAGTTGCAGTTCGCTGACAACTCAGTTAAAAGGACATGGGGAACAGTGGAGGACGTCTTAGTCCGTGCAGGTAATATCGCCATCCCTACTGACTTTCTTATTCTTGAGTTTGATGCAGAAAAGCAGGTTCCAATCATACTTGGACGGCCTTTCATGGCCACAAGTCAAAGTGTAATCAACTTCCAAGAAGGGACCATCACCCTTCATGCAAAGAATGTATCCGAGACCTTCTATGTCTTGGGTAAGAAACCAAGTAAGTTAGATGCCACAGTTCCTGTCATCAACAGCCTTTCACATCACAAGGTCCCTCCTGAGAAGATCCACTTAAAGCCTGTGGATACTGAGCCAAACATTGAGTTTGGGGTTGGCCATGAAGTTCTATGGAAAGCTCACAAACGCGAGAATAGGCCACGAACTTTCTAAGACTCGTGGATGGGACCATTCATTGTCACTAAGGTTGTTTCAGCCAAGGTGATAGAAATTCGCCCCAAAACTGGGGTCAAGCGCTGATTAGTTGACGTTCATAGCCTAACTCGTTGTTGGGGAGGCTATATTCGCAAATCTTTACAGAGGTAACACGTCTAACTTTGAAAACGTTAAACAAAAGTGTTGTACGGGAGACAACCCGTAGTTTTTTAATTTTCATGTCTTTTATATTTTTTTAGTTTTTTAGTTATTTTTAGTTGATAATGCATATTTGAGAAAGGTATTAGTGTTTTTGGTGTGTAGGAATTGGAGAAATCGAGTTAGGGAAGAAACAAAATTCGCCGGAAAGGATGCACCATCAGTGCGGTATACCGCACCTCAGCCGCGGTGCACCGCAAGGTAAAAACCCGTACCACGGGTCTCGTCCAGAACCGAGAAAAAAATGACCCGCGGACTACCTCCCTGCACCGTGCCCTGGTCCGCAGGTCAAAAACGCGTGGCACGGGGTAGATCCACGGGTATTTTGACGAAGACCCCGCGGAGTACCCCTGCGGTGTACCCATGGTCCGTACCATGGTCCGCGAGGTCAAAAACGCGTGCCACAGGTTCTACCACGGGTATTATTCAGTGGGTAAAAAATTTCGAGCATTTGATGCTGCGGTGTACCCCGCGGTACCCATGGTCCGCAGGGATGATCCGCACGAGCCGCCAGAGAGAGAAAAGAACGGGATTTGAGTGTATAAAGGAGGTATTAAGCCATTATTCCGAATTTTATAAACCTAAAGCCTCTTTCTCTTCTCCAAAACTCTCCTAACTCCATTGAAGCTCATCAAATCCTTCACCAATCACCAAAACACTACCCAATCATCAAGAAAAACACATCAAACCTTCTCTCCACATCATTACAAGAGAGATTCAAGCACTCAATCTTCACCAAATCCATTCAAATTGAAGAATCAAAGAGCCAAATTTTCAAAATTCATCATACAATTTCTTAAATCCAAGCCAACCCATTACAAATCCACCTCACCCACATAGAGATTTATCATCAATTCACCTATCCTAAACCAAATCAAGCTTGTTCAACCATTATTTCACAAGTTCAAATTTCAAGGGTTGCTAAAGCTTTGAGTTGGGGGTTAATTGAAGATGACTAATAGAACAACAATTTTAGCTAACAAGAGGGAGGTGAAGAGCAACAAGGGATTGGATTTAAACAAGAAGAAATCAATTGACAAAGGTGCTAGTTCTAAATCAAAGGGTAAAGATAAAGTTGAGAAGAGTGGAATACCTTTGTTTGATCGTAATGGTAAAAAGGTTTACTTTTTTGCAAAGGAGAAAACACAACCTCCACAAGGTCCTACACCCAAAGAGGAGAAGGAGGAAGCTTTAAAAATCTTGAAAGCTTCTGCAGAGCAACAATTGAAAGAACTACCTTTTGCTTATGAGAAAGTATTCAAGGAAGAAGTTGGTACAGGAGAATACGCGAGATTCTTAGAGCTTGGTGAGAAATTGGGTTGGTCTACGTTCATGGTAAGACGTTCTGAATTATTTCATGAGTTAGTTTTGGAATTTTATTTAGGCCTCTTTAGCCGAGATAGTAAAGGTTGTGTTCCGATTAGAGGAAAGCTAGTTCCTTTCACAGTAGAGGAGATTAGAAACCACTTCAAGTTTAAGAAATTGAAAGGTTGTTGCAAATTTGAAGAAGCGGTTGCTAAGCGAAAAATCTTTGATGAGGAATTACTTTTTGAGCATGTATTAGACAAGGAGAAAGTGAAATCACATAAGGGAGAATTGAAGGCACCTTGGCCTTACAAATATCTTCAAGCAGATGCGAGAATTTGGCACAATTTCCTTGCCCCTAATATCTTTGGAAACACACGAACTTTGGATGTGACTATGAAGTACGCGCTACTGTTGGATTGTATTTTGAGAGGAGAAGAAGTTGATGTGGCACAGTTGATCTATGAGGAGGTGATACGATTTTCGGTCTCTCCTAAATCAGTTTATAATGTTAAATTTCCTACTATGATCACGTGTCTTGTGTGAGAAGCAGATGTAGTATTGGGTGAAGAAGAGAAACTCGAGTTTAAGACGAGTTATATTGATAATGCTTGGATCAAGGATATCTTTCTAAGAGCGGGTTCTACGCAAGTCTCGAAAGAAGAAAATGAGCAAAGTTGGCAAGAGAAGATGGAGGAGCGTTTAACGAAATTTGAAGCAGCTCAAACTTCTTTAGTCAATGATGTGGCACAAATCAACGCTAATCAAGTGCACATCATGAAACTCCTCGAGCAATTAACGAAAGGTCTGGCAAATCCAACCTTGGATATCAATGACGCGAGGCAATAGCCTCGAGAGTATGTTCTCTTTCTTCCTTACCATTTCTGTAAATATGTTTATCTGCTAATTTTAATTTCTGTTTTTCGAGTCGTGGGGACACGGCTCATTTTTGAGTTGGGGGTGTGGGGATTCGTTGTCTCTCATCTCCATTTTTCTGTTTTTTTTGTAGAAATTAAATTTTTTGATACATGGGAATCAGATGTAGAGTGTGTTTAATAGCTTGAAAGCATAAGCTCAGTAGATTGATGATAGAAAGTAGTATGTTTATGAGCTATGTTATTTGTATGCTTTGAGTATTTGCAGGAAAACACACGTTCATAGTAAAGAAAAGATTAGTGAGCAATGCGATAGAAAGTATGTTCGATCTCAGAGAACCTTGAGAAGTGTGTAGGCCGTGAGATCCAAGCTAGTTGAAAAACCATTTGATGAAAGTGCTAAAGGTAAGAAAATAACGAAATTACATAATGTAGAAAGTGATTAAGGCAGTTCTTTCATATTTGAAGCCTTTGAAGCCTTTTTATACCTTCTCACCTTGTGATTTTTGATTTTATATGCTATATCCTTCTCAGCCCCTTCAAGCCTTTCTAAAGCCTTTTATTGAAACACGTTATAAGCCATATCCCTTTAGATTATAGGACTTTTCCATATGACCCGCACTCGAATCGCGATGCATAGACAGTTGTTTTAGAGCTTGAGTTTGGGGGTGGTGGGTCCACCATTACGGGAAATGTTATTGGGATGGGATTTTTGAGCTTATTAATTGTGCTTTGTGCTTTATATTGATGATGATTCACAGATTTTTATTGTAACCCTTTTCCGGGGTAATAGTGAATGAAAAAAGAAGCTACGAGCTAAATTTGCCAACAAGGGCATTAAAAGAAAATATATATATATGTGAAATTAGCGTGATATCTCAACATTAAAGAGAGTCATAGCTTGAGAATTGATTTGAAAAGAAAAGAAAATATATATATTCGGACCGGCAAAGTGGATTTTTATGTGAACATCTTAAGCTTTAATTGGGTTATTGGGGATGCTAAATTGTGCATCAAGGAATTCATTGGGTTGAGTGAGAAATGTTTTATGAGAGTAACTCAAGCTCTAGGGCGATTCGTTGATGGCTAGTGAGGAGAGAGCCAAAAGCTCACTCCAAATTATCCAAATATACTATCATACCCGTCCCTAAGCCTACATTACAACCTTAAAGACCTTTTGATTCTTTGCTATGTAATTGAGAAGTGATTGAGCCATTATAGAGTATTTAAGTGGAGCTTTGAATACTAGTAAGAATCGATGAACAATCTATAGCTCTCTTGGGGAACTGGGTAAAGTCCTAATCCTTCTTACATTGCGAAACTAATCTGATCTTGAATTCAAGCCGTGTTGACTGTGGATATGAGAAGTGTACAGGTATGTAGTTTATGAATATTATTGCATGAAATTTTCTGAGTTATGTGCTCTAGGTTTATTCTATATATTCTGCTATGCTTTTTCCCTTGTGTTGAGAATATTATAAGTGTGTATTTATAGACTTCCCTTTGTTTTTATCTTTATTGTATCGGGACGATACAACTTTGAGTTGGGGGTCTTGATGTCTCCTCATTTGTGATAGATTAATGTTAGGATGAGACATCATTTTTAGTGATTTAGAAGTCTTTAATGTCGATTTCCTTGAGAAATAGTGCACTTTCCTATTTTGAGTCTTGATTTAGTAAAATAATATTTTTAGAGCATATTGGGTTTAATTGTTTATTTAGTGTGTAGCTTTAAAGATAATTATGGAGCTTAATTAGAGTCCAAGTCAAAGATTACAACTTATGGAAAGAGATTTGCATGGTAATTGGAGATAAGGAAACAAAATCTAAAAAGATGGAAAAGGAAAAGCTGCCTAATCTAGGATTCTGCAGTACACGCCTAAAGAAGTGCTATTTTACCCAAGAAATAGGCCGAGTTTGGTAATTTCCTTTCATAGGGACAAAGATAATTCTGTTACGATTCTTTTGGAATCTTATGGAGCTCAAACCAACCAATAACGAAGAAGATATGCTCAAAACGGTCCAGCAGTGTTTATCTTTATTTCCATACATATCACTTGTAAATCATCCTTGCCTCATAGTAATTAGTTCTTAAGGTTTTATTCTTCCAGTTTATTGTAGAGAGCAAGATGATGTCTTTTGTAATTTCTTTTAGTTTGTTTCCATCAGGTATGAACTAAACTCCCCATAGCTTGGGTTTTGCATAATGTATAATCTATGAATTCTAATTCTTCTATCTAAGTTTCTTTGGGAATTACATGTTTTAATCTGATATTAGTTTCTTACTTAATATTTGTTTATGTGTTTTTATTTAATGTCTTTCCTAGAACTGATCACTTTAGGATTGTTTTAATAGTAGTTAGATGGTCTCCTTGATAGGGTGTTTAACTATTGAACCACCACATAATGTCTAGTGTCGATATTAGTTCTGACAAAACATGATTCTAACTAGATAGTCATTAGGGTTTGTTTTAATCACCAATGATTGCAGTATTTGCTTAGGGCCTTAGTAGCGTTTGATAACCCTATTTGAAATCACGTCTTGGTTGTGCCGTAGCCCCCTTAGTCGCTCTCAAAGTCTAAGGTATGGGAATTTAGAATCCTGACTAAGTATACCAAGAGCTAATATTCTCTCTTATTAACTTGATTTATAGATAGAATTAGAAGGATTAGTGCATACTAGCAAAATCTGAGCTATACTTCTCATCTCATATTTCTTATCTTTTATTTTATTGTCTTTATTTTCTTAGTTTTAGTTAATTAATTTAGAAATCTGTTCCCTTTAATTTACTGTCTTCTAATTATTTACTTTTACTCGTTATTCCTACTCACGCGTATAACATACTTAAGTCCCTGAGAACGAACTCAACTTACTAACTAAAACTTGCATACGTCCTGTAATACTTGCAGTACTGTGCCTGTCTAGGGTGAGAGTACGTAGTTTCTTGACTTAATTTTATCTTATTTTTATCACACCCTAGGCGACACCACTTGCGAATGCATGCGTATAGGATTACCTTAATAGTAGTTAGATGGTCACCCAGAAGGGGTGTCTAATTATTGAAACACCACATAAACGTCTAGCCTATGGAATTAATCTTGACAAGATTTGCCTGACTAGATAATCATTAAGGTTTATTTTAATCACCAATCATCATTAGTAGGTCAGACTACACCTAGGGCCCTAGTAGCGCAGGATAACCCTGTTTGAGTCCCCTCGTGATTGTGAGGTAACCGCCCTAGTTCGCTCTCCGGTGATATGGAGGAGTTTAGAATCCTGATTGTTGCAATTTTACATAATTCACCCTTACATGTTTAGAATAAACCAGGCTAGTGGGGATTACTTGCTAGTTTCTCGAGCTAAACTCTCATACTATTGTTCTTTCTCTTATTTAATTTTCTGTCTTTAATTTATTTAGTTTAATTTTCTATTTACAAAAACCAAACAAAAATTTATTTGTCTTTTACTTTCTTGCATATTATTTAATATAGCTTTTATATTTGCAGTTGATAAATTGCATAAGTTCTTCCTAAATTTCGTAGTCTCTGAGGAACGGATCTTATTTATCATTTAAACTTGCATACGTCATGTATACTTGAAGAACCGTGCTAGGCTAGGGTGTCTATTATTGCACTTATTTATATCATATTTTTATCACACCCTAGTCGACCCGAGTCTGTAACCAATTCATGATGATTTTTAAATTTTATTTTGTAGGTTCTTTTATTTAACTTTCTTTTATTTCTTCTCTTTTTGTAAGTTAAACATGACACTTGTTTTGATGTGAGATTTCATGCTAACTTATTTTTCAAAATTTTCTTCTTTCTTTATTTCGTTTTCATAAGAATCCAGTGAAGGATTACAATAATTACATCATCAAATAACATAAAATACTAGTCTACCCACCTACTGTATTTCCCACCTGACACATTTCTACCACCCCAAAATCAAGCTCAAAGGACGAAGTTCTTATGGCGTTGATATACGAGTGAAGGTCATATGGATAAATCCTATATAAGGGGTAAGGCTTGTAACGTGGCTACAACAAAGGGCTAAGAAAGATAATTAATTCAATTTAAATTAGGTTAGCAAGCCAAAGGCTTCAAGTGGCTTATCAAAGTGCTTCCTTAATCATTTTTCTAACAACGAGATCTCGTTACTTTTTCACTGTTAGTTCATAGGCTAAGCGGGTTTCAACTAGCTCAGACCTCATGTTCAACATGCTGCTCATTTTCTCTAAGATCGATTTTTCTTCTACGCGTTGCTTACGAATCATTTCTACCTCTTTATTAAGGTTTCATGCAAGATACATTAGGCGTGCTATGACACACTACTTACTATCATTGACTCGCTAAAATTATGCTTAACGAGAACATTCAATAAGCTCAATGCCAGTTCCTATATCATACAATACATATCTTTTTGAATTTTATGATTTTTTCATAGAGTAAATAAAAACTGAAAGCGGGCATGAGGATAACGAATCCCAACCGCAACTCAAAAGGGAGTCACGTCCCCACGACTCGAAGAGACTCGATAAAGCAAAAAAATTAAACTAGTATACACTAGCAATTAATATGCAAAAGCTAACGAAAGAGAAAATAGTGTTTATTTTCGTGATAATCGCTCAATCTTCATATTAGGATTGACGTTCTCATTCCATGATGATGCACATGAATTTTCTTGGCCTTGTTTTTGGGTGCATTTAGGCTTGATTCGTCTTTTATGAATAAAAATATCAATCCTAAAAGTTGTAGATATTTTCCTCGGATTTCTGTTGAACTCTTAAATCGCTGAATTAGTAATTTGTACTCAAAAGTTATATTTTTTCAAAAACAGCTCAGGTACCAAAATTTTATTTTTTATTTCTTTCGCACCAGGTAAAATTTTCTTCTGACTTGGAGGGACCTCCCATCCATCCCGGTAGAATAAAATTTAGAGTAATGATATATGTCACCCCTTTTCATGTCACTCTTTTATCACCCTTCTATATATGTGTTATGATTTCCTTGAATAGAAGATAGAGAAAAATTAAATAGGATAGAGAAATCAATTCATTGGTACATGTAAGCATACACGTAGGAGGTGATAAAATAGTGATACAAAAAAGGTGACAAATATCATTAATCTAAAATTTATCCTCGAAATTTCGTACTACTTGATTTTTGGTCTCTTGGGCGCGGTACACCATAGATATCATATGGTGTTGTATACTTCATCTTTCTTTTTCAAAATTGCAAGATACTTTTATAATAAATATTATTTTTTAATTTGTACTGTAAAAAGAAGTTTCACAACTTTTAAGAAACTCATGAGAAAATTCTACAATGCACGGTTTGTATTTGTACCCACGCATTGATGATCTTTTTTTTTTTTGTCAACCTCACGCATTGATGATCAAGCTATCCCTTTCGCCTTCCTTTTATTTCATAAGTAAGCGTTGATGATCAATCGCACGCAAAGATTATATATTTAAATAAAACACAATCAAGTGGAGCACCAAACACTAAATGGGCATCTAGTCATCTCCAATAATTAATCATTCCAGTAGTATCTTCATCTTGATCAGTAATTTCACATAAAAATGTAATACTCTTCAATTTTATTAGATAGTTATTTGATTAGTTGGGGTTAAAAAATTAATGACACCGTAAAAGTGGCTCTCCTATATAAAAAAAAAAAATATTAATTTTAGATTTACCTAAAATATTTTCAATCGATAGTTGATTTAATGGTTAAATTACTTGGTAGAGACAAAAAAATTCTGAAATCGAATTTTATTGAAGTTAAAATAACTCTTATATGTTACAAAAAAAATAACTCTTAATTTCAAATTCTTTAATAATTATTTTGTCATGCTATATTTATTAATTTCCTTATATAGTTAGAAATTTCAAGTATACCAGAATGATGGAGTAACCTGAAAAATTTGGTAAAAAATGTCAACAATAGATTATCCATAAAAACCCGTCTAAAAAAAAGATTATCCATAAAAAATCTAATTCTAATATATAAATATATAAATATATAAATATATGTAAATATTTTACATATAAAATCTAAAACTTATCAATATACTAGGTAAAACCCGTGTCTGAAAACAATAAAGCAAAAATGAATTCCGTTGACAGGAATCGAACCCAGGTTCAAAAAAAAAACCGAGTCTGAAGACAATAAAGCAAAAATAAATTCCGTTGACAGGAATCGAACCCAGGTTAAAATTAATAAGTGGAGTCAGAATCAATCCTGCCCACCACTTATGTTTAGCCAGATTAAATCATGGTCACCACTTATGTTTAGCCAGATTTAATCTTGGCCACCATTTATGTGGGTAAATCTGGACCGTAGAAAAAACTCTGAAATATAATATAGACTAGGTAAAATCCGTGTCTGAAGACACTAAAGCAAAAATTAATTCCGTTGACGGAAATCGAACCCAGGTTCCTTTAGTGAAGGGGTCAGAATCAATCCTGGCCACCACTTATGTTTAGCCAGATTAAATCCTGGCCACCACTTATGTTTGGCCAGATTTAATCCTGGCCACCACTTATGCAGGTAAATATGAACCGTAGAAAAAACTCTGAAATATAATATAGATTACACATGAATACCCATTAATATTTTACACAAAATAAATTCGACAAATTTAGATCTTTTATTTTTTAATATTTCTAAGGGGTAGAGAATTAGATGCATATTCTTTTTATTTTATTTTTCCAAAATTAGATGCATATTCTGAAGTACTACTAGATTACAAACATATCTTATGGGCATATTTCCTATGTTTGATGAGCAATTACAACAATTAGTAGATGTAAGAATGAAAGGCACAATCAAGGAAGGTACTACTCCATATATCTATCACGTATATTTTAAGGCACTTTAGAAACAAGTATTAGACAAAGGTATTTAAGTGGTTTCTTCCGTGTCTATTCTTAGCACTTTATTTCTATTATTGATTTGGATGATTTTACAGGCTCTCAATCGTTATATTATTTAAAAAGTAGAACCTTAGAGTAATGTTAAAAAATGGTTCTCTTTTGTGAGGAAATGTGCCTCTGATAAATTTGATAATTTTGCTAACTTAGGTGAAATGGCTAGTTTCTTGGCTTGGTTTATATGGAAAGGTCGAAATGAATACCTTTTTCGAGGTCTTGTCCCTGATCCTTTAAAAACGGTGAATAATTGTTTAAATGCCTATGATGAGTTCATTATAGCTCTTGCTAAAGAACCTGAGGCTAATCTTGATATGAATCATATTCATAATGAATTGAATGATAACTCTCATAGACTAAGGTCTAACTTTGCAGTTAACAATTATTTATCTATTGAAACTGTATGTGAGATAGAAAACAACACTAAGTGGGTCCCTCCTTGTGTAGGGAATTTTAAGATTAATTGTGATGCTTCTATGAACACTAAATCTTATAAATCTACGTTTGCTTGTGTTGTTCGTGATTCTACAGGTTTTGTGATTGATGGAGTTGCTAAGGAGTCTTCTTCTTTCTCAGTGATGGAAGCTGAAGGGAGGGGAATTTACTTGGCGTGTCAAATAGCTTCTAAACTCCCATTTGGCTCCACCACTATTGAAAATGATAACCTTTGTATCATTAATCAAAATTAATTCAGTTTGTAAAATAGAGAGTAGAACTAAGGTTTTAGTGTCTAACATTATCTCTTTTAAGAACTTGTATAACATTAAAATCTCTTTTGTAAAGAGGTCCAGGAATAGGGTTGCTAATTGGGTTGCTAAACAAATGTTTTGTGGGCGTTTGTTTGGCATTTGGAGTGCCTTCCCTCCTTCCCAATTAGCTAATTTGATTAGGAAAGACTTGGAACCAGCTGGTATTGGATAAGTTGTAATATTTTGTGTTTAGTAATATATGTTCTTTCGACTAAAAAAAAATCGTTATAACTACAGCGGATACAACAATTAAAATATAAAGTTTAAAGTCTAGGATCCAAAAATTAAAAATATGAAATGCTTAAATTATGAAATATAAAGTTATATCATATTGATGACCGAAATTCTCTTTAGAATCCTCCATCAAAACACCATCCACCACCACCACAGAATCCAAATACTCCACTAGATTTTAGCCTCTTATTCCTTTTAATCAGGTTAGTCCCCTCTCTGTTCATTTATATCTACACTTCTTCTTCTCTACCTTTCATTTCCTCTACCTCCCTTCGTATTACTCAACTTTGTTCTGCTACCATGGAAACAAAGAAATCAACTACCAAAAACTACTTAAAGCCAAATAAAATTATTCTAAATCCGGTTCTTAACTCTGCTTACGCTACAATAGAGGAACCTAAACTCTTAGTCAAAATCATATGTAATAAACCGATAAGCTTCAACTTCCTAAAGAAAACAATCAGCAAATCCTAAGGGTCGAAAGAAGACATTACTACGGAGAAAATTGGTTTTAACTACTATCTAATTAAATGTAACAATGAAGAAGATGGTAATAGAGGTAAGGCGGTGCTAAACTTTGAGGAAATTAAAAAACCTAAAAATAATATGTTTGGGATATTTATGAAAGATAAAGAATCGAAATAAAAAAAATTCACTTCTACTCAGCATAGTATTAAAAGTGTAAATTTAGAAAATAGTGGGGCTTTAACTATATCTTTTGGGTCAATACAAAAAATGAAATAGAAAACGCTTTAATCAGCAAACCCGAAAGTTGACTTCACTCTGCGAAATTCCCAAACTCAAACCCCGACATCCCAAATCCCTAACACCACAAATGAAAATAATCCAAAAAAAACCAAATTCCCCTCACAAAGATGAAATTAATATCATTGAAGGAGGCAATACTATGGAAATACATATGGAAGAGGTCGATTGGGTAATGGACATCCACGAGAGTATTGGTAATGAGAAGATGAAAGAAGATAACAAGCAAAAGAGAATTGATGTTCATATAGAAAGAGGGGAGAAACTGAAAAGTGAAAAACTATGGAAGGCAAGGTGGACTCCAGCTATAGGTAAACAAGCTCTTAATGAAGTATCGATGAGGTAACTACCGACACTCTCTGTGAAAGGTCTTGCGAGATTGAACCTAATCAATCCCAAACAGATCAATGAATCAAATGAGTTGGAATTGTCAAGGTCTCGACAATGCCTTAACCAGTGGTGGATGTCTTCAATGGCTTGGTGGGCTTGAGCCCACCCTCAACTTAAAAAAAAAAAATTGAACTAGACATTAACCTGCAAAGTAGGAATAACTGATATTTTTACTACAAATTTAATATACATAATTAATTTTTTTGGAGAATATACATAATTAATTGAATGGTTATTTTTTCTTTCTTTTATCGTTTGATTTTTTTCTTTTATTATTTAATAAATTAAACTTTTTAATTAATTATAATATAAAATAAAAAAACAAATAAATTATTTGATTCATAAAATGACATTTTAACTCCGATTAATACATTTATAATTAAACTAGTTTTACGGAGTATCACAATTAAAAAAAAGATACAAAAGCATTAAACTAATATACAGATAGAATGACTTTTGTTTAACATCGTTAAACTAGACGGGTTACCTCTGAAATCATCGTTAAACTAATATATATATATATATATATATATATATATATATATATATATATATACATATATATAGATACATATATATATATATATCTTGTATTTTTTTGGTTAAACATCAAAAAAGAAAAAAATTCGGGGGCGTTGCCCCCAAACCCCCTACAACTATAAGCCTACCTTGGTTTGGAATCCTGGATTCGCCATTGGCCTTGACAGTTCTAACACTCAACTATGATGTTGTTCAGCATCACCCACAGGTAATTTTTCTGTCTGAAACAAAAAATAATGATTCTTGTGTGAGAAATATAGATTCTGAGATAAAATATAATGCGATTAATATTGAAAACCCCAAATTGATGCGAAAGGGGGTTTAGCATTGTTTGCAATTCCGTCCTGGAGCATTGAATTGTTGGATTCCTCTATAAATCATATGCACGGTCTTATTACTGATGATAATGGTTTGAAATTTTTGCACAACTTTTTTGTATATCCCGTCCTATGATAAATTAAAAGACTCTCAGCCCTTAAGAAAATTGTAGCCTGTAAAAGATACTTTCCTAAATTGGCATGGAATATAGTTGGGGACTTTAAGATGTACAAATATGCTTATGAAAAATTTGGTGGGGATAGCCCTAATAAAGAATATGTGGATAGAATTAATACATTCTTTAATAAAATTCATATGTCTGATCTTTATACTAAAGGTTGTTGTTTTATTTGGACCAATAAAAGGAAAAATTAAAAGCTTATTAAGGAGACCATTGACAGATGTTGTGTAAATAAGGAATGGGAAAAATAGTTTCCTAATTTTTGGCTAGCGGTTTTGCCCCCTATGGGGTCAGACCACTCTATGTTACTAGTCATTAATGATAAAAGGAAAATTCGTATATTGAAAAGATTTATCTTTGATAAAAAATGGCTTAATGAAGAAGAGTGCATAAATATTATAAACACTAACTGGCTGAAAATTTCTTGTGGAAGAAGTATTGTTATTAATAGATTTGGTAAGAAGTTACACTATATTATAGGGAAAATTAGTACGTGGGCTAGAAAACTTGCAAAAAATAAAAAATAAAATCTGAAAAGAGATAATGAAGTGCTTAGAACATGATAAACTCCAATGACCCTATTAATTGGGATGAATACAATGAAATTATAGAAAGAATGGAAATAAGATGTAAACAAGAGAAGATATACTGGAAACATAAAATCTAGGCTAAAACTAGGTGATAAAAACACTGCTTACTTCCATGCAATTAATAAGGTTAGAAGAGGGAGAAATAAAATTACAAAAATTCTCTCTGATAATGATAGATGGATTGAGAATAGTATAGGTATTGAAGAAGAAAGAAAAAATTAATTTGATAATATTTTTATCACTAAGGGACCAAGAGGTTATACATATGTGTTGGACACTATTAACCCTTGTGTTACAGAAGATATGAACAAAAAACTTACTTGTCCTGTTAGTATGAAGGAGATTAAAAAGACATTATGGGATATGGGGAGTGATAAAGCCCCTAGACCAGATGGCTTCCCTGTATACTTCTTTAAAAAAACATTGGAATTTCATTAAAATGGATATTCTTGGAGGCATTACCGACTTCTTATGGGGAGGAGGAGATTTAACCCCAATAAATAAAACAATTATTACTCTTATCCCTAAAGTCAAATTCCCAACGAAAATTGCACATTACAGGCCTATTAGTTACTCTAATATGATTTATAAAATATTGGCTAAGGTGCTTGTTAAAATACTACAAGATATTATGCCTAGTATTATAAATGATAGTCAAAATGCATTTGTTACAGGGAGGGAAATAGCAGAGAATATTTTGCTAGCCCATAAAATTAGCCACTTTCTCAAAAGGAAAAGGAACTCTAACAATCACTACTTAGCTATAAAAGCTGATGTTGCTAAGGCTTATGAGAGTGTTGAATGGGATTTCTTAAAAGACATGCTACTTAAAATGGGCTTTAATAATACCTGGATTGGTTGGATTATGGGTTGTGTAACCTCAGTATCATACTCTTGCTTACTAAATGGGGACTAAATACCATTAAATAATCCTTCCAAAGGCCTAAGACAGGGGATCCCCTACCCCCCTTCTTGTTTTGTATTATTACTCAGGCTCTACTATATATGCTTATAAGGAAGAAAATGGAACAAAATCTTATTAAAGGTATTACAATAACAAGAAATTTCCCTACCTTAAGTCACATATTTTTTGCTGATGACAGTTTATTTTTTCTAAGAGCAGAAATAGAAGGAATTGAAGAATTTAATTTGGTGCTAAATGAATATAGTAGTGCTTCAGGTCAGATAGTGAATTTTACTAAAAGTGGAATTCTGTTCCAGTAGAGATACACCTGAGAATAAAAAAGTGGATATTTTTAGGATAATGAGAATGAACAAATTTGAAACCCTAGGGAAATATTTAGGACTTCCAGCTGATTGGGAGAGATCTAAAGTAAAAGTTATGAATTGGATGTTAGATATAATAAATGAAAAATGGAGAAATGGAATACCATCCATCTCTCTAAAGCAAGGACAACGGTACTTATTAAAGCGGTTATAAATGCTATACCAGCATATACAGTGGATGTATTCTCTATTCTTAATACAATATGTGATAAAATTAACTCTCTTATAGCTAATTTTTATGGAATAAGAATAAAAATAAAAATAAAACAAATTGGGCCTCTTGGGAAACTATGACATTGAATAAATATGATGGTGGGATGGGATTTAAAGAGATAAAATTAAAAAATAAGGCCTTACTAGCTAGTAATGCATGGAAAATAATGAACAAATTAGATTCTTTACTGGAAAATGATTTAAAAGGAATCTATTACAACAAAAGTAACTTCTTAAATGCGGAGCTTGGGTATCACCCCTCTTGGGGGTGGAGAACTATATTGGAAGGTAGAGATACCTTCAAAAATGACTTGATTTGGAAGATAGGTAATGGTGAAAGTGTAAATATATGGAAGCAAGAATGGATACCTGGGATAAAAAGACTGGAAAATTTAACAAATTGCCTCCTAAAGCTTGTGTCTGAATTATGTTTTAGAAATACAAATATATAGGATCCTGAAGTAATAACTAAATACTTCTCTACAAAGAAAAGTAATCAAATTCAAAGTATAGTAACACCTATTACTAAGTTAAAAGATGTAGCAGTGTGGGGCATACCCACTGATGGGGAAGTTACATCTAAATCTATGTAGTCCTACTTAAAAAAACAAAAAGAATAGAGGGAGAATCTAAAGACTAATTCCTCTTCCTCAAGAGCCTATGCCACCCCAAATGCTATTTGGAAGGAGGTATGGAGTAAGAAAGTACCACCTAAGATTAAAAACTTTCTTTGGAAAGTTTGTAAAGGCATTCTACCTACTGAGAATAGAAATATAAAAGAAAATGTGGGAAAAACAGTATTTGCAAGGTATGTAACTGTGAAACTGAAAACATGGAACACTTATTTCTTGCTTGTCCTTGGGTAAGGGCTCTTTGGCTTATATCTCCACTGCAACTATTATCTACACACCCTAGTACTGGTAATATTGAGAATTAGTTACTACGTTTGAAGAAATTAAAAGGTAGTACTGATATAGCTAATAGAGGGCATGGAGATTTAGTCCCATTTATCCTATGGACTATGTGGAAAATGAGGAATAAATGTTTGTATGAAGGAACTTCCCCTGATCAAATATTTTCCTATTCAGAGACCTTAAAAGCCTATGATGCATACTATAAATGTTACGAAACAAACTCTAGGCTAGAAATAACAACACCCTAAATAATAAGGCCAGGTTGATGGTAGATAATGATGAAAGAGGACAATCCTCAAAAGGTAAGACGGGGAGAAATATACAGGTAAGTTCAAATAATAAAAAACTATATAAAAATAAGGTTTGGCTTGAAAATGCGAATGAAAATACTCTATTTGTTCATACGGATGCATCCTTTAAGACAGATAAATAAGCTTTATCTGCATTCATTATCAGAAATAAACATGACAAACTAATACATGGCTTTGCCGGATCATTTACTTGTAATAGTGCCGAAGAAGCTGAGCTGATAGGAGTTCGAAATGGCGTGCTTTCAGCAATCAACTTCCACTCTAAAGATGTTATAGTGCTTTATGATGACAAGGTGGTGGTTGATGTGTTGAAGTCTGCTAAAAAGCCCTCGTGTTTGCGCTTTAATCTTTTTTATCTTGATATTAAGTATTTTTGTAATAATAGGAATGTTAGTTTCTTTCATTTAAGTAGGAAATAAAATGGTATAGCGGATTCAGTTACTAAGCACAAGCTATCGGGGATGTTGCCTAGTAATTGGGTTGAAAAACCCTCTCCCCAATTATCACAATTGCTAGTTAACTTCCCAATTCCTAGAGAAATTGGTAATTTTTTTCGTCTGTAATGAACTATTTCGTTTAATTTAATGCTTTTAAAGGAAAAAAAGGTTGATCAATGTTTGGTAGCACGCGCCTGGTGGTCCTTTGTGTGTTCTAAAATAAATGCAAATGTAATCGAACCACAACCGCAAGTGTACGGTTGTCCCAAGTAGTAATAATGATTCTAGGATCGTTCGCAGGGACGGTTTGGTTAACTACAATGTTTATCAAGTAATGAATGGTTCCACTTATGAAAACAAGTAAAGAAATAATGATTGATTTGGTTTTTGTATTAATTCTAATTAATGTAAGACTAATTATAAAATGCAAATAAATAGTAAAACGCAAGTAAATAAGTGTAAAACGCAGTATGAGAAGGTAGCACTTGAGAACGCAAGGGATCCTCCTAATTCTATTTCATAACTTGTTCTGTTTAAGGGCTAAATTGGTCAATTACAATGGTCGGGATTCTAAATTCCTCATACCCCGTCAGGGTGGACTATAAGGCTATCCTAGGGTGTCACTAGTCCCGTCAGGGTAAATATGATCCACTTTTAGATGTTTAAGTTGATTAGCTCATTGGCCCTAAAATTAGCTAAGTTCGTCAAAATCAATAGCTTCTATTTTAGATTGAATAAATATATCCGTACCTAAACCCTCCGTCAGGATGATCCAATCGCCACTAATTGGAATAGCCTAGATACTAACACCTGTTCTTAGTTCATGACTCTAAAAACAGTAAATAAGCTTAATTTATCGAAAAGAGTAAAAGCCCCAATCTAATTTAATTTAACAGAAACCCAAATTCAGGACATGAAATTCAATAGAATTGGGAATTACCCATAAAGCATTCTCAAGCACTAAAGTGTGTTTAGCTCATATTAATTAAAAGAAAAACTAAATTAATTATAATGGAATTCATAATGTATTACAGAATTAAAAATAAATAAAACCTAATTTCCAGAATTGGAATGACTGAGAACGGAGATATAGACCCTCTCCAGCTCTTGCAGCTTCTTCTTTCTTCCTTCTGTTGCTTCTCTCTGATGTTTTAATTTGTAAAAAGTGAATTGTGTGAAAAATAGAAGTCAAGAGCCCCTTTTATAAGTGTAAAAACGGATTAGGGCTTGGACCTAAGAATAAAACACTAATTAAATGTCCAAGCCCAATTTCTAAGCCCAAAATCCCGTAACTGCTGATACACCTTCACTAAAACGGCTTTTCCCGCTTCGTTATGACTCCGATTGACTTGATTCCAGTTGCTAAAGTTCCGTAACTCGATAAGGAATGTTTTCTCTTCAAAGGTCAGGGACTAAATCATCTCTTAAGCGCCTTGAAATCAGCAATCTTTGGCCTGGAAAACAGATTTGCAGCTCTAAAAACAATTCTTTCGGGATTTATCTTCAAGTCTTGACTCCATATCACGATCTTTGACTCTCTTCTCGGATTCCATTCCTAGCTAATAATTAAAACCTACAAACTTTTCACTAAAACACACAAGATTACGCGCAAAAGTTTAATAAATCAAAATTACTAGAAATAAAATGGAAATTCCGGATTATTACATTTTTAACTCAAAAGTCTATTAAAGTAATCAAATAAACATAAAAATGATGTCTCCCAAGGGTCGAAAATAAAAACAATTAGGGAGACATCAAGACCCCCAACTCAAACCTTTGTCGTCCCGACAAAGTAAAACAAAACAAAGGGGTAGAAGTAAGCGTATAAACAAGTAGAAGCTACCAAATAAACCCTAAAGAAATTCTTAAGATAAATCTCATATATCAAACTCTGGAAACTAATATACACATACATCTAAAAAGCAACATCAAACATAAATAATCTCAATCATAAAATTAAAGTCACAATGCTTGAAGGTTACACTTGTACTCATCTCTGTATGATGGCTATAGGGTGGTCATTAATCCTAAATCGCTTTGAACGCTCCACCCAGTGTATTCCCTATCAACAGAATCATAAATTCACTATATACTTAGGAATCACGAGTTCTTTATGGTTTTGATATTGGCTTAAGGACGGGTGTGGATGTATATTTGGTAAATTTGAAGTGAGCTTTTGGCTCTCTCCTCACTTACCATCAACAATGTCCTCGAGCTTGAGTTAACGCTCAAAAGATATTCTCAGTCACCCATATACGCAACAATTTAGCGTCCCATGTCTACCCACTATAAACAAGATGATTTTCAGAAAAATTCCACCTTGCCGGATGTTTTATTCATTCATATTTTTCTTTTTCTTTTCTTTTCTTTTTTTTCTTTTTTTTTTGTACAGACGCAAACCGGGTTCCCGGTTTTGGCGAAACCGGGTTCCCGGTTTCTACTGTATGATTTTTCGAAATTTTTCATTTTTTCTTTCTTTTTCATTTTTTTTCATTCCCGGCAAAGGGTTACAAGTATTTATCATCTGCAATTGTGCTACAATACAAAGCACATCAATCCCTACCCATTTAATTTCCCATAAGTGGTCCCACCACCCAAACTCAAGCTCGAGACATGTCTCAGGATTGTGATTCAAGTGCGGGTCATATGGTCATGCCTAATAATCTAAGGGATAATGGCTTATATCGTGGCTACAAAGAAAAGGCTAAAGGCTCAAAGTGGGCTAAGACGGGTAATAATTAACAAAAGGGATAGAAGGCTAAAAAGGCACAAATGGCTAACAAAGAATTGCCCCTATCATTTTCCTAAGTACATAGCTTGTCTTTAGTTCATATCTAGGTGGGTTCTCTACTAATTAGGATTTCACGTTCTACACACCAAACATATTCCTTAAGTACAAGCTTACTTCATTTGCATTGTTCATTAATTTTTCCTATCAATTACCTATGTTTGCATGCAATTCTAAATGTGTTTTATATCAATCCCTAAAGTTCACTATTTACTATCATCGATTCATCAAAAGTATGCTTAAAGGGATATTTAAAAATTTCTACAGTCAAACGCAACTCCGAAAATTCTTTTATTGAAAGCAAATAAAACAAATAACACATAAAAATTGGGATGAGGCAACGAACCCCACCCCAAACTCAAAAATGAGTTGTGTCCCCATGACTCGAAAAGACTCAATAAAGCATTTAAACTACTCTACACTAAGAGGAAGGTTTAGAAAACGTATCTTAACCAGCGCGTGGCTGGTTACCGGTGTTGCGTTCTGGACCTTTATCTCGCGTAACAGCATCATAAATCGCGTTTTGAAGTGTATTTACGCCTAAGATCAAAGTTCGAAGCAGGTCCAATTCTTTTGTAACGTTTCCCAAGGTAGCAATCATCTTCTCTTGATTCTCTTCCAGCACCTGAATCTTTGATTCCAACTCAGGAACAGTCTTCGCTTTCTTTGATAGAGGAGTTCTAGGACTTTTGGTAGCTCGTGTTGCTTCTTCATGGATATTCTTGATCGTGCTCAATGCTATGCTCACACCAACCGAAACACTGTCAAAATTTGCGGTTTTACGCGGAATCTTTGCGTCTAGACACAACTGAGTAATAGTGCAAGGGAACTTGAGATTTTGTTGTTTCATTGGGGATTTCGCGAACTCCATGATTGTGTCATAAATAATCTTAGCAACATCAAATGGTTTCTCCTCCAAAATACACTTAATAACAATTACATGCTCTTTCTTCAACTCGGAAGTGTGCTTAATACCAAAGAAAGTGGGTATTATGAAACGAGACCAAACCTTCGCACGAGGTGTCAAACTACTGCTGTAAAACTGTCCAGGATATCTTTCTCCTTCAGGAATTGGGCTAGCCCCATTAACAAGCACGGTCCCCCAAAGGGATTCAAAATCGAAAGAAGGGTCATTAAGAGTTTCTTGGAAAGGACATGTTCCAGAAAATTTGGGTAATTTCAAGGATTTCCGAATACGTTCAACAGAGAAAGGAACTACCTTTTTGCGGATATCAATTGCGTCACGGGAGGTAGCTAAACCTTCGTAAAATTCTCGCACAAAAGTAGGAATAAACTCAAGCTTCCTTTCTTGTAATTCTTTCCAACCAAACTGACCACAAGTCACAGCATATTCCTTGTGTTCACTACTCATAATACTCTTAGGAAAATTTGTCTCCTCACCAAACTTCAAAAATTCAATTTTTTCACGAACCTGAGTATTCCAACAAGTATAAGCCCTCTTAGGCTTGTGGGCCCACATCTTCATACGTAAAGGTTTCTGTTGAACTGGTATTTCCGGAACTTCTTGTTCAGTTTCATCCTCAATGTTCTTCTCAATTTCCTCTTCTTGTTCCTTCTCAGTTTCTAGCTCATCAATTAATCTTCTCTTTTGACCTGTGATTTCTTTTCTCTTGGGATCAAGCTTAACTTCATCAAGTTTTTGTTTAGGACGCGAATCAGGAATCTCAATAGCTTGGTCTTGGGAACCACCAATAGTGGTCTTCTTTCTAGGAGCAGTTCTTCAGAAATCACCGGTTCTGTTAGTCATCTCTTTCCACCCCAAACTCAAAACTTCAAATAGTTAGAAACTTAGAGAAAAAGTTTTTGAAATTTGATGTTTTGAGGCTTAGGAATTGAAGAATTAGGTGGAATATAAGATGGGTGATGTTCAATTTTAATGGGAGAATAAAGAACTGGGTTCAATTTAAGGATTTGGGTGAAGAAGAAATCTTTGGGAAAAACTAGGGATTTGATGTTATTTTGGAGAGGAGGTGAGTTGATCTTGTGTTTTTGTGGTGAAAGAGGGTAGGATTTGATGATATATCGAGTTTTTGTTGATGATTTTTGGAAGTGGGAAAGCTATTGGTGCGTTTCAGGTAAAAACTTGCAGAAGAGGCTAAGAAAGCTAGGTTAAAACACTCAAAACCGACATCACAGCTTCAAAACCGGGTTCCCGCATGTGCGAAATGCGGGTTCCCGGTTCCGCGTCGCTGTGACGGCGCGGAAAATTACTTAAAAGAGATTTTTTTTTTAAAAACGCACCAAAACGCTGGATTCCAAAACGCGGGGTCAGAACTTTTGCTCGCCAAAACCGGGTTCCCGCATTTGTGAAATGCGGGTTCCCGGATTTTCGTCGATGGCGCAAGCCAAAACGTACTAAAACGCAGCTTCTCAAAACGCTGGGTCAGAGAAAATCCAAAAGTTACAGCTCCGAAACCGGGTACCCGGTTTTGCCAAATGCGGGTTCCCGGTTTTCTGTCGATGGCGCGAATCAAAACGCAACAAAACGCAAGCTACCGAAACGCTGGGTCAGAGATTTTCAAGAGTCACAGCACCAAAACCGGGTTCCCGGTTTTGAAAATCCGGGTACCCGAATCCGACGCTGTGTCGTGAACCGAAACGCCAAGTGTTGCGTGTATAAGGTTGGTACCAGCTCCAAAACCGGGTTCCCGGTTTTTGCGAAACCGGGTACCCAGTTTCTCCTGGACATCCAACCTATTTTTCTCCTATTTTTGCCTTATCGACCCCAAACTCGTGACCTTTTTACCCCTGAAATCATAAAAAACAACTACCCTTCCTCATTTCTTAATAATAAACACTAAAATTACGAAAATCAAACTATTTTACATTGTGAAAATTTAAACAAAACTCAACTAATATACAAAGAATTGGCTTTTGTTTAACGTCGTTAAGCTCGACGGGTTACCTCACGCTTCTAAGGAGTCTCGATGAGATACATGACCTCCCCAGGATGTGGATCTACCGAGCGATTGGTATCTTCACCTCCATGGTATATCTTCAATCTGTGACCGTTCACCATAAAGGTATGGTTCTCTAGCGGATGTTCTATTTCTATAGCTCCATGAGGTGTAACTTTGGTCACAATGTATGGACCTGACCACTTAGATCTTAACTTACCCGGATAATTGCTGAACTTTGAATTATACTTCAATACTCTTTGCCCCACTTCAAAGTTCTTTGTACGAATCCGATTGTCATTCCATTTCTTCGTGTTTTCTTTGTAAAGTTTGGCATTTTCATAGGCATGAATCGGAATTCGTCAAGTTCGTTAAGCTTCATCATACGATTCTTTCCGGCTAAGATAGGATCTAAATTCAATTGCGCAATCGCCCAATAGGCACCCATTTCAAGCTCAAGAGGTAAGTGACAAGCCTTACCATACACCATACGTTAGGGAGATGCACCAACTAGAGTCTTAAACGCAGTACGGTTGGCCCACAACGCATCATCTAACTTCATTGACCAATCTTTTCTTGTAGGACCAACGGTTTTCTCTAGGATTGACTTGACTTCACGATTCAATACTTCAGCTTGACCATTGGATTGTGGATGATATGCAGTAGATACACGATGTCTTACTCCATATTTCTCTAGAACAGTCTTCAAATATTTATTAACGAAATGAGATCCTTCATCGCTAATAATCACTCTAGGTGTGCCATGTTTAGTGAAAATATGTGACTTCAAGAACTTAATCACCACTCGTGAATCATTGGTGGGTAAAGCCACCGCTACCCACTTGGACACGTAATCAACAGCTAATAAGATGTAGAGGTTACCATTTGAAGGAACGAAAGGACCCATAAAGTCTATACCCCAAACATCGAATATTTCAACTTCTAACACATTATTACGTGGCATCTCATCCCTCTTGGATATGTTTCCGGTAAACTGGCATCTCGTACATCTCTTAACATATTCATGACAATCTTTAACAAGAGAAGGCCAGTAAAAACCTGATTGGAATACCTTAGCAGCAGTTCTATCTCCCTTGAAATGTCCTCCATAGAGTGAATCATGGCATCCAGCTATAATGGCTTCAGTTTCCTCCCTTGCTACACATCTTCGTATCATTTGGTCAGCACAAACTTTGTAGAGGAAAGGATCCTCCCAAAAGAAATGTCTTGCACGATGAGCTAACCTCTTTCTTTCTTGATAAGTAGACCCTTCAGGAAAAACACCACTCACCACTAAATTTGCAATATCTACATACCACGGAGCTTCATAATCTCGAACAACGAATGAACTCTCATCAGGAAATTCTTCTCTAACTGCTTCAGTACCACTGTTCATCTCTGAACCCTCTAAACGCGATAGATGATCTGCAACCTGATTCTCACAACCCTTTCTATCTTTGATCTCTAAATCGAACTCTTGAAGTAGTAAAACCCATCGGATTAACCTCGGTTTTGCATCTTTCTTTTCCATAAGATATCTAATCGCAGAGTGATCTGTATAAACAATAACTTTCGCTCCAAGAGGATAAGAGTGAAATTTATCAAATGAATATACAACTGCTAGCAACTCTTTTTCTGTATCTGTGTAATTAATATGAGCACCATTAAAAGTTTTACTAGCATAGTAAATCGAATGAAAAACCTTCTCTTTTCTCTGTCCCAATACAGCTCCCATACACAAATCACTCGCATCACACATAACCTCAAACGGTAAATTCCAATCTGGAGGTAACACTATAGGAGCAGAAATAAGCTTTTCCTTAATTGCTTGGAAAGCCGCTAAACAAGCTTTATCAAAAAGGAATTTGGAGTCCTTTTCGAGTAAGTTGCATAACGGTTTAGCAATCTTAGAAAAATCTTTAATAAAACGCCTATAAAAGCCAACATGGCCAAGAAAACTCCTTACCCCTTTAACAGAAACATGAGGGGGAAGAGTTTTAATTACCTCTATCTTCGCTCTATCAACCTCTAGCCCAGCACTCGAAACTTTGTGACCCAGAACAATACCTTCGCGAACCATGAAATGACACTTAGGGTTCCCGGGCTTACACCCGACTAGTCCCCCGGGAGATATGACTGCCTCCCCAACCATACCTCCAGGTAATCAAAACTAGGTTGCCCATGTTCTGGGGAGGGTTTCGGACCTCGGAAACTTTCCAAACATAATAACTTTCTTCCACCTGCGGATTCGAACCATGTACCTCTTACTTGAGAGAACCTTCAAAACTTTAATAAATTTCTGCCGCCTGCAGAATTCGAACCATGTACCTCTCACTTGAGAGAACTTTCCAAACTTTAATAACTTTCTGCCGCCTGCGGGATTCGAACCCTGTACCTCTCACTTGAGAGACAGAGCCCTGGCCAGATGAGCTAGCTCACCTGGTTACTTTCTCCAAGTTATCTAAACATCTATCAAAATCATCACCAAACACGGAGAAATCGTCCATAAACACTTCAAGGAAATTATCGATCATATCCCAGAAGATGGCCATCATACATCTTTGAAAGGTAGCAGGAGCGTTACATAACCCAAATGGCATTTTGCGATATGCAAAAGTACCAAAGGGGCATGTAAACGTAGTCTTATGTTGATCTTCTGGAGCCACGTAAATTTGATTATACCCGGAGTAACCATCCAAGAAGCAATAGTACTCTCTTCCGGCTAATTTATTTAACATCTGATCAATGAAGGGCAAAGGGAAATGATCTTTTTTGGTGGCTTTGTTCAGCTTTCTGTAATCCATGCAAACTCTCCAACCAACTACCGTTCTTGAAGGAATCACTTCATTTTTATCATTTAGAACTGTTGTCATTCCTCCTTTCTTCGGTACACACTGAACTGGGCTCACCCATTCGCTACTCGAAATGGGATAAATAATTCCCGCATCTAAAAGTTTGATCACCTCTTTCTTCACTACATCCTTCATAACGGGCATTAATCTCCTTTGACCTTCAACTGAGCGTGTGTTGTCATCTTCAAGTATAATTTTGTGTTGACAATAGGAGGGACTAATTCCTTTGATATCAGCAATTGTCCAACCTATTGCCTCCTTGTTGGCTCTCAACACACGCAACAGTTTATCTTCTTGAGGACCTGTTAAATTAGCTAAAACAATAACAGGTAGAGTTTCATTAGTACCTAAATACGCATACCTCAAGTGTGCTGGCAAGGGCTTTTCTTCCAATTCCGGAGGAGATTCAATTGAAGGCTTCTTTTTAGGAATAATCTCCCCCGGTTCTCTCACAGGTTCATAGGCAAGACGCCTATACTTCGGAATTTCAGAATTGAGAGCTGCCACTGTTTCGGCAAGCTCTTCCATCATCTCAGGCATATCTAATGTTAAAGCGGCCTGCAAAATATCATCATAATTAAAACAATCAAATACCTCTTGCGATGCCTGCTCAACTACATCCATGCGGAAACAATCTTCTTGAGAATCTGGAAATTTCATAGCTCGAAATACATTGAATTTGACCTCCTCGTCTTGTATCCTCATCGTTAATTCGCCATTCTCTACATCAATCAAAGTACGCCCCGTGGCTAGGAATGGTCTTCCCAAAATAATGGGGACATTCCAATCCGCGTCGTATTCAAGTATAACAAAATCAACGGGAAATATAAGTGTACCTGCCTTAACGAGGACATCTTCAATTCGGCCTTCTGGATGTGCAAGAGACCTGTTCGCCATTTGCAAGACCATAGAAGTAGGTCTTGCTTCTCCAATTTTTAGCCTATCAAAAATCGACTTGGGAATCAAATTGATGCTCGCTCCCAAATCGCATAGCGTTTTTCCTTTCCATTCTTCCCCAATCGAAATCGGAATAGTGAAACTCCCCGGATCAACTAACTTTGGAGGTAATTTACTTTGGCAAATTGCACTACACTCTTCAGGAAGACCAATCATCTCATTATCGCAATAAGGCCTTTTATTAGTGAGGGCCCTCTTCAAAAACTTCGTATACTTGGGAATATCTCGAATCGCCTCTAGTAACGGAATATTAATACTTAGGCCCTTCACTCTATTAAAGAACTTTGAAAAATCAGCCAAATCACCCTTTTATAGAACTCTAGATGGAAACGGTGGTGGAGGGCGATTACTAACAATATCATCTTTCTTCTTTGGAATCTCAATTGGCCTTTCTATTTCTTCAATCTCAACATCTTTCTCTTTCTCTTTCTCACCCACTTCCTTCTCTTTTCTTGGAACTTCTTTTTCTTTCATAATTGGAAAAGGAGGTGGAGGAAGGTTCTTACCACTTCTTAGCGTAACAGCTTTGCAATCTTCATGTTGTCTTGGATTTTCTGTGTCACTAGGGAGTTGCCCTTGTGGACACTGACTAAGCTGTTTTGCAAATTGATCCATCTGAGTCTGTAATAGCTTCATATTTGCATCAGATGCTTGTTGACGTTCCATAGCTTGTGTCTGAAGAGCAATTAAACTTTCAACGGTTTTCTGAAGGGTAACCACTCCTTCTTGTGGATGGGCAGGTAAGGCTTTTTGGTTCATGGTTTCATCGTATGTGTTTTGAAGAGCTTGTCTCTGAACATAATTTCCCTGATTCTGTCCTCCTTGATAATTGTTGTGTGGTCTTGGGTTGAAATTGTTACCTTGGGGACGCGGCTGATACGCATATGTATGATTGGCTGCCCCACTAGGATTTGAATATTGAAACCCAGGATGGTTTCTGTTAGTTTGATATCCATTACCACTCGAATTAAAGTTACCTCTGTTGGAGACAAACATCACGGATTCTTGGTTATTCTGACAATTCTCTCAACTATGATCATTAACACCGCAATACTCACATCCATACATCTCTTGTGCAACCTTTACCTCACCTCTTTTGTTCGAAAAACCTTCTTTTACGGCTAAAGTAAGTTGTCTCATTTGTTGTTCTAGTGTGGATTGAATCTTTGTTTCCAAGGAGTTGAACTTTTCTTCAATGTTAACGTTATTCACTCCTCCTCTAACTGGTGTTCTCGCAGTGTTCCACCCAACTTCATTTTCAACTGTTTTATCCAAAATAATTCTTGCATACGCAGGTTGAACTCGCAAAAACGCATCTCCACACAACAAATCTAAATCTTTCCTAGAGCCACCCTCAAGACCATTATAAAAAATCTTCATGTGTTGTTGTTCAGTGAGGTCGTGATTCGGGACTCTTCGCAAACATTTCTGAAATCTTGCCCAACTTTTACCTAATGTTTCATCATACTCTTGCTTGAAATGTGTCAATTCTAGCTCAGCATCTAACCTCATATTAGACGGATAATGCCTGTTAAAAAACGCAGTTTCTAATTGTTCCCAGTTTGTTATCTTTGTAGGATATTGCGTATCGTGCCATTCACTCGCTCCATCTATAACGAAAAATCGAAACACAGCAAAGTACATCCGTTCTTTTGAAACTCCTTGTGTGATGTAAGAATCACATATATGCTTGAATTTCTGTACTGCTCTAAGAGGATCTTCTCCAGCTTTACCACGAAAATTTCCAAAGTTTTGGAATTGAGCTAACATACCCGAATCTGGACGAAACCTCAGAACATTTATGTTTGGAGCACCTACTCCTATAGCAGGAGCATGGAATGGGACTTCTGGTGGACCATTAACAAACCATGGATCTTGATTAATCACCATCTGAGCTTGGACTTGAGGATTAGGAATGCCAGGAGGAGACAAAGGATTAAGATTCTGTGGCGCTATAGGCTGGCCATTCACATCTAGTTGACCTTGTCCGTTATTGTTTTGTTGATTCTGAATATTAATGTTATCCATTTGGTTGATTAATTCTTCTACTTCTAAGGCTTCTTGTTCCCTTCTTCTCTTGTTAGCAAGTCTGATTAACGATTCTGGATTATTAAGGATCGGAGGTGTTGGCTCTAGATCCTTAAAGAGTCTTCTTCGCATACACCAAACCTAAAAACCTGAAAAAGATGAACAAACAAAAAGCGTAAAACTGATAAAATAAAATAAATGCAACTATCACTAAAGGGTTAACACCGTGGTCACACGCTACCGTCCCCGGCAGCGGCGCCAAAAACTTGGTGGTCCTTTGTATGTTCTAAAATAAATGCAAATGTAATCGAACCACAACCGCAAGTGTACGGTTGTCCCAAGTAGTAATAATGATTCTAGGATCGTTCGCAGGGACGGTTTGGTTAACTACAATGTTTATCAAGTAATGAATGGTTGCACTTATGAAAACAAGTAAAGAAATAATGATTGATTTGGTTTTTGTAATAATTCTAATTAATGTAAGACTAATTATAAAATGCAAATAAATAGTAAAACGCAAGTAAATAAGTGTAAAACGCAGTATGAGAAGGTAGCACTTGAGAACGCAAGGGATCCTCCTAATTCTATTTCATAACTTGTTCTGTTTAAGGGCTAAATTGGTCAATTACAATGGTCGGGATTCTAAATTCCTCATACCCCGTCAGGGTGGACTATAAGGCTATCCTAGGGTGTCACTAGTCCCGTCAGGGTAAATATGATCCACTTTTAGATGTTTAAGTTGATTAGCTCATTGGCCCTAAAATTAGCTAAGTTCGTCAGAATCAATAGCTTCTATTTTAGATTGAATAAATATATCCGTACCTAAACCCTCCGTCAGGATGATCCAATCGCCACTAATTGGAATAGCCTAGATACTAACACCTGTTCTTAGTTCATTACTCTAAAAACAGTAAATAAGCTTAATTTATCGAAAAGAGTAAAAGCCCCAATCTAATTTAATTTAACAGAAACTCAAATTCAGGACATGAAATTCAATAGAATTGGGAATTACCCATAAAGCATTCTCAAGCACTAAAGTGTGTTTAGCTTATATTAATTAAAAGAAAAACTAAATTAATTAAAATGGAATTCATAATGTATTACAGAATTAAAAATAAAGAAAACCTAATTTCCAGAATTGGAATGACTAAGAACGGAGATATAGACCCTCTCCAGCTCTTGCAGCTTCTTCTTTCTTCCTTCTATTGTTTCTCTCTGATGTTTTAATTTGTAAAAAGTGAATTGTGTGAAAAATAGAAGTCAAGAGCCCCTTTTATAAGTGTAAAAACGGATTAGGGCTTGGACCTAAGAATAAAACACTAATTAAATGTCCAAGCCCAATTTCTAAGCCCAAAATTCCGTAACTGCTGATACACCTTCACTAAAACGGCTTTCCCCGCTTCGTTATGACTCCGATTGACTTGATTCCAGTTGCTAAAGTTCCGTAACTCGATAAGGAATGTTTTCTCTTAAAAGGTCAGCGGCTAAATCATCTCTTAAGCGCCTTGAAATCAGCAATCTTTGGCCTGGAAAACAGATTTGCAGCTCTAAAAACAATTCTTTCGGGATTTATCTTCAAGTCTTGACTCCATATCACGATCTTTGACTCTCTTCTCGGATTCCATTCCTAGCTAATAATTAAAACCTACAAACTTTTCACTAAAACACACAAGATTACGCGCAAAAGTTTCATAAATCAAAATTAGTAGAAATAAAATGGAAATTCCGGATTATTACATTTTTAACTTAAAAGTCTATTAAAATAATCAAATAAACATAAAAAATGATGTCTCCCAAGGGTCGAAAATAAGAACAATTAGGGAGACATCAGCGCCTTACACGCACGCATTATATTTTCTTTTACTAAAAGTGTTGTAGTCTCACGTGTTTTTTTGTCTTTTGACAATCAAATTTTCACTTAATTTCATACACTTTTTGCTCATAATTCCCACGGAATCTTTTGTTTTTTCTTAATTATATGAGATCTAACAAATCTTTATTGGTTTCTTCAAACAATCGGCCGATCCAAAAATTCTCTTTCTCCTCTACCGCTCTTTTCTGTTCATCTTTTTTGTTTTTGCTTTTCGATTTCTTCTTCTCTTATTCTCCTTTCATGGCTCCAACAAAAATATCAGCCCAAAAAGATATTACTCGACAGATTTTTGAGGATAACAATCAAACAAATTAAAATTTTGCTATTTGAAGGATAAACTTACCTAATAGAGGTTTATCTAAGAAATATAAAGCAACTTATCTATATCTGTGACTACATCTACTGCTACTACTACTAATAATAATGACAATAGAGATGCATAAAGTGTTATTAGATCTACTCCTTAGACTAATGAGAAATATAAAGAAGTTATCCTTGAAGTGATTGTTGAACAATTACAACAAAGTGATCAACTAAGTACTTCATAGACAAGCTTATTTGAAGGTGTTGGGTTGGTTTTCCTCTTAATTAGTGGAAAACGCACCACCTGGTACTTGGAAATCTCTTTGGAAACAAAGAAGCCAAGTCTTGTAATTGTGAAGGAGTGTATTAGGATTACACATGATTGCTTTGGTATCTCCATTCCATTAAACACAAGTCGTGAATGGTCTCTCCTCTCCTCTCTTGAGTCCTATATAAAGAGGACCATTAGTTATCATTTTCAGTAAGTGAGATTAAGATAGAAACACTTAGAGAGTGAAATTTGAGAGCACAAAAGATAGAAATCCGTAGATAAGTTCCAGTAAATCTCTCTGTGACAGAATCTTGAGAACCTCGGTTGGATTGTCAAATCAAGCCCGATCGAGACGAAATTTTGACACAGTGTTCCCAACACATCGAAGTTATAGCCTCATTCAGGACTGGTGAGTTTGTTCGAGTTTTGTGTGTTCCATTAGTTGATGTATTCGGTAATCCTCTAGTGTTGTCTAGAGAGAACTTATTGTAGTCCCATTATTATATTGTTATAGTGGAGTATTCGAACCCTTGTTCCGCCCGTGGTTTTTACCTTCTCCTGGAGGGATTTCCACGTAAATCTTTGTGTCGTTTACTTTCTTTTCTTGCCTATTCATATCACACAAGTAGGGGAAAACGAGATCGAATTTATTTCTACTGCGTTTTTTAGTGACCTTTCCCAACAAAGTGGTATTAGAGCCGTGGTTCTTTGAATTTTTTGTGTAATATAATGGATGAATCTTTTAGTGTTTCAGGCATAATCAAATTGACGTGTTTGAATTGTTCGTTATGGAAAATGAAGATGGAGGATATCTTGTATTGCAAAGATTTGTACGAGCCCATTACTAGTGGATAAAAGCCGGCGATGTATAATGATTCTCAATAGAAAGTCTTACATCGAAATTCCATTGGCATGATCCGACAATATATTGACCACAGTGTCATCCAGGATGTTACAGATGAGAGGAATGCACTAGATTTATGGAACAAACTCAACGCAACGTTTGCTCGGTAAACTGGTGTAAACAAATCCTCTCTTATGAGAAGAATTGTGAAGTTTCAGTACGAAGATGGACGAAGCATGGTCTATCACTTATATGAATTTCAAGGTCTCACGAACCAGCTCATGGCCGTTGGAATCACCTTGGACGCTGGGGTATTTGCTCTACTTATGCTTAGTTCTCTTCTTAACAGTTGGGAGACATTATTCATATCCTTGAGTAACTCAACACTGAAGCTTTCCATGGAGATTGTTAAGAATAGTATTCTGAACGAAGAAGTCGACGAAAGGATCTTAGCTCATCGTCTCTCTCAAATGCTAATTTTGTGAGAGTCGAGGAAGAAACAAATCCCAAGTCAAAGTTCTGTGGTAGGTCCAAATCAAACACGAGAAAATATCTTACTTGCTTCTATTATAAGAAAGATGGACACTAGAAAAACGAGTGTCGGGAGTTTAAGCATGATCAAGGGAACAGTAACATTGACAAGGTCGTCACAAATCAGAGCAAAAGGAAAAAAGCAATACATTGGCTACTGTAACACCCGAAGAAGTCTTTCTCATTAGTGATGACGGTTCCTTAAATCTTTCTTGTGAAGAATCCCACATGGGTTGTTGACTCAGGTGCTTCATTCCATCTTACCCCATATCGTAATTTCTTCTCTTCTTGCACTTCTTTTGACTTTGGGCATGTAAGAATGCGAAATGATGATTTTTCTTAAATCATAGGTATCAGTAATGTTTGTTTGGAGACTAACACTGGTTGCAGGTTCGCATTATGAGATGTGAGGCATATCCCAGATATTCGGTAGAATCTAATATCTGCAGGGAAACTAGATGATGAAGGCTACTCGAGCTATTTCGTTGGAGGAAAATGGAAGCTCACAAATGGATCATTGATCGTAGCTCGAAGTAATAAATAGAGAACCCTTTATATGATGCAAGAAAAACTCGAGAACATTGAAGTTAATATCGTCGAGGATGATACCGAGCTATGGCATAAGCGGCTCGGGCATATGAGTGAAAAAGGTTTGCAAATACTGTCGAGTAAGAACCTTATCCCAGGTATGAAGAATAATTCAATAAAACCTTGTGGGCCTTTCCCTCATATTGTTACTTTTATGACAGATAGATCAATTGGCAGTGCACATTATTTTTTTACTTTTATTGATGATCTTTCCAGGAAGGTGTGGGCCTTTCTCCCTGAAGACCAAAGATCAATTTCTCGAGACATTCAAGAACTTCCATACCAAGGTGGAACAAGAAACTGGTAAGAAGTTAAAATTTGTTCGAGCAGACAATGGTTGTGAATATCGAGGACATTTCGAAGAGTACTGTCGAGAACATGGTACAAAGCTCGAAAAGACTGTCCCAAAGACACCGCAACAGAATGGTATAGCTGAAAGAATGAATCAAACCATCTCCGAGCGTATCCAAAGTATGCTTTCTCATGCAAAGATGTCAAATTCATTTTGGGCCGAAGCTATGAATAGTGTCGTGTATCTAATCAATCTTTCTCATTCAGTTCCTTTTGACGGTGACATCCCAGAGAGTTTGTTCTGGAAGAGATTTTTCCTACAAACATTTGAAGGTGTTCGGGTATAGACCATTTGTGTATATTCTGAGGTACGAAAGATCAAAGCACGACAGCAAGACCAAGCAATGTATACTCTTGGGTTATCCTCAAGAAGAATTTGGTTACAGATTGTGGGATCATATTGCTAAGAAAATTTTCTGAAGTAGAGATGTTGTATTCTTTGAAGACCAGACAAGAGAAGACTTTGAGAAACCAGAAAATCCAGAAACTTCTACTCCTACTATTCCAGTGAACTTGGACTCAGTTCAACCTACGATGATAGATGAAGAATTTGGGGAATACCAAAAGAATATCGATGATAATGCTAATCATGAACAAGAAGATGAACCAAATAAACCTGTACAACAACCACCAAGACGTGGTACTAGAATTCAAACACAAAATACGAGGTATCCAAAAAACGAGTATGTGACGCTAACAGATCAGGGGGAGCCCCAAAGTTTTGAATATGTCAGATTCACAAGATCAAGAGTGGTTAAAAATCCATGCAAGAAGAGATCGGTTCCTTGCACGAGAACCACACATTCGATTTAGTTCCATTTCCAGAAAAGAAAAATTCGTTGAAGAACAAATGGGTTTATAGGTTGAAGACTGAAGGCGGTAATCCACAACCGAGGTACAAGGCGAGACTAGTTGTAAAGGGTTTCAGTCAGAAGAAAGGAATAAATTTTAATGAAATCTTTTCTCCAATTGATGTCTCCTCATTTGTGATAATAAAATCTATATCAGAGACATCATTTTAGGCGTATTTATTAGTTTATAGGTCAATTTTAGCTTAAATTAGTGTACTTTCCAATTTTGGGTCTTGAATTAATTGATTATTATTTTTGGAGTATATTGGGTTTAATTATTTATTTAGTGTGAAGCTTTAGAGATATATGGTAATTAGTTAGAGTCCAAATTGGTTCAAAGAGCTAAAGGAAAGACGATAAACATGGAAATTGAAGATAAGGAAGTAAAAGCTAAAAATATGGAAAAGGAAAAGCTGCCTTAAATCTGAATTTCTGCACCTATGACCATAAATCAGCTTATATCTTAAAATCAGTGAGGCATCTGGAGAAACGGTCAAGAGCAAAGTTGGAGATCATTCCAAGACAATGAATTTCGACTACTCATAAGCGTCAAACGGATGAGTATTGAAGCTGCTGGGACTAAAACAAAAACGAGGCTGATTGCATATTTTTGGGCTACGAATTTGAGTTGGGCTAGGAGCCCAATGTTTACCTTTTCCTTCAAGAAAATGATTAGGTCAACCTATACACTATAAATACAGCCTCTTAACACTAGAAAATCATCCTTGGTTAACCCTTAAACCAAGAGGAAGCTTACAACACAAGAAAAGAAGTCTGGAAGGAGCTGTTCATCAACAATGTCATCTTCAACCTTAGAATTTGTAATTACTTTATTTTCTTTCATTAGTATGAACTAAATATTTATTTAGCTTGAGTTTTAACATATACGTATGAACCCTAGTTTTGGTTGACATTTATCTAATTTGGGAATTCTATGTTTTAAATTGAATTATTGTTTTTATTCTCTGTTTATGTGTTTGGACTTATATTATGTGTTCTAGTGGATCGCGACCATATAGAATTACCATCTAGTAGTTAGGTCACCATTGACAACGGTGTTTAATTACATTTTTAGCACATAACGTCTAGTGTACGGTTTAGATCTAACAAATCAACCTAACTAGATAATCACCATGGTTTATTATATTGCTATATACCAATTGCAGGAATAGTTTGCTTAGGACTCCTTATTGACACAGGTAAATCCTATTTAAAACTACCTAGCGCAATTGGAACCAATTATTGAAATACTACATAATTCACCCTTACATGGTTAGAACCGAAAAACTAGTGGGGATTACATGCTATTTACTCAAGCTAAACTCTCATACTACTTCTTATCTTGCATTTAATTTTCTGTATTCACTTTATTAGTTTAATTTAGTTAATTGAAAACCAAATAAAAATCTATTTGTCTTTACTTTTTCTGCGTTTTATTTTTTCTAGCTTTTAGTATTTGCACTTGATTATTGCATAAGATTCCCCTAACCTTCGTAGTCTCTGCAGAACAAATCTTACTTATTTATTAAAACTTGCATACGATTTGTATACTTGCAGAATGGTGCTCAGCTTAGGGTGTTTATTTTCATCTAATTTATACATCTTTTTTATCACACCTTAGGCCACACCACCAATGCTAAAATGTCTTATATCCGAGTTATCATTGCTTTAGCTGCTAGCATGGATTTGGAGATTGAACAACTCGATGTTAAGACCGCTTTCCTACATGGTGACCTTGCGGAGGAAATTTACATGGATCAACCTGAGGGATTTTAGGTTAAGGGTAAATAAGACTTGGTATGCCGACTAAAGAAGAGACTATATGGCTTGAAACAAGCACCTCGACAGTGGTATAGGAAGTTCAAGTCTTTCATGATAGACCATGGGTTCAACAAGAATGCCTTGAACAAATCCTTTTCTGTGAAAGATTTAGGAACAGCTGAACGTATGTTGGGTATGAGAATTTCTAGAGACCGTACTAATAAGAAGTTGTTGTTATCACAAAAAAGATACACCGAGAAAGTGTTGCAGAGGTTCAACATGGACATGGCAAAAAGCAGCTAGTTCACCACTTGCTGGACACTTCAAATTGAGCTCAAAGCAATGTCCTACAAGCAAATAATATCAAGTAGAGATGGGTAATGTTCCATATACATCAGTCGTCGGTATCTTGATGTATGCGATGGTATGTACACGACGCGATTTAGCATATGCCGTCGGAGTTGTAAGTCGTTACCAATCAAATCCAGACAAGGCACATTGGGCTGTTGTTAAATGGATTCTCAGGTATCTCCGAGGAACTACGAAGATGTGTTTGTGTTTTGATTCAGGGGAACCCGGGTTAGATGGGTACACCGATACTGATATGGCTGGTGACGAGGTGTCTCGAAAATCTACATATCTTGGTACATGATGACTTTTGTAGGGGGGGCCGTATCATGGCAATCAAACTACAGAAGTGTGTTGCTTTATCAACTATCAAGGCTGAGTACATCGCTGAAACTGAAGCTTGCAAAGAGTTACTTCGGATAAAAATTTCTTAAAAGAATTGGGTTCTACACAAGAATATTTCATACTTTACTGTAACAATCAAAGTGCAATTCACTTGGCCAAGAATCCTACTTATCATTCTCGAACCAAGCACATTGATGTAAGATATCATTGGATACAAGACCATATAGAGTTGAAGTTGTTTCAACTCGAGAAGATCCATACTGACGATAATGGGTCGGGTATGATGACAAAGAACCTTCCGTTGAAGAAGTTCGAGACGTGTTGTTCGAGAGCCGGGTTAGTCGTTCCTCTCAACTGGTTCGGAAGGGGGAGATTTGTTGGGTTGGTTTTACTCTGTATTGGAGGACAACTCACCACCTAGTACTTGTAAATCTATTTGGAAACAAAGAAGTCAAGCCTTGTAATTGTGAAAGAGTGTATTGGGAATACAAATGAACATGATTGCTTTGGTATCACCACTCCATTAAACTTAAGTCTTAAATGGCCTCTCCTCTCCTCTCTCGAGTTCTATATAAAGAGGACAATTAGCTATCATTTCGGTGTTCCTAACAGATAGAAGTTTATATCTAACGATGGGAATATCATTATAACGTCTGGAACTAAAGTTATATCCTCATTTCAGGCCTGGTGAGTTTGTTCCAGTTTTGTGTGTTCCATTAGTTGATGTATTTGGTAATCATCTAGTGTTGTCTAGAGAGAATCTCTTGTAATCTCGTAATTTTATTGTAATAGTGTAGTATTCGGACCCTTAGTCCACCCATGGTTTTTACGTTCTCCTTTGAGGGTTTTCCACGTAAATCTTTGTGCCATTTACTTTCTTTACTTGCCTCTTCATATCACACAAGTGGGGGAAAGCAAGATACAACTTAATTCTGCTACGTTTATTAGTGACCTTTCCCAACATAAGGTAATATTAAAGTCAATCTAAAATTGAGAGAGGAAGATAAGGGAAACATGAAGTCATATGATAAAAACATAGAGTTGGAAAGATAAAAAGAGGATTTGTAAAGGGTAACTCGAAAGGATTGAAGGTTCCTCAAGATAACTCGAAAATAAATGCATTTTAACGTATGTCAAGGTGCAAGAAAAGACATCTTTAATAAAATACCACAAGAGGCATGTTGAAATAAGAAAGGAGAAAACAAGTAAAGGTGGTACATACCATCTCAAGTGATGTATTAGGAACAAAAAGGGATTGAAATATACCATGTATAGGTGATAAGAAAGATTAAATCAAAACTCGATAGAAGAGCTCGGAAAAGCCTTAAGAAAATCAAGGCTAGGCGGAAAATGTGTACTTGAGGAAGAAAGTCCTTTAATATGTTCTGGATTAGAATGTGTCAACAAGAAATTGTTGGCAGAATCATCTCAAGCCAAAGCACTCCCATAAAACCGAGTTAATCCTCAGGAAAAGACAATAAATAAAAACAAGAAGTAAATTGAAAAAGAATCACTTGCATATTCATTCATACAAGTAAAGTACATCGAAGAACACAAACCCAAAGGTACCTGTCAACCATTACGACTATATGTTATGCCTAGAAATCTGCAGAAGAGAAACAAAAGGAAAAGAAAGCTACCCTTGATCCTCTAGTAGAATATGAGTTGAGAGGTTTCTTTCTGAAAAGGTGGGCTCCTGAGTGAAGGGAAGGAAAATATTTGCAAAAGCATTGGAATTATTGCCTGCAGATACTCTCTAAGGAGTGACCACTTACATTATTAAGAAAGTCAGCATTAAAGTGAGAGTCCTTGAGAATGGTGAATTTCAGCAAAAAGGGGACATCAAGTGTGGATATGTCGAGTGCATAAACGATATCCAACCCTATAATAACCATCATAAGACAAATCAGTAAGCAACTGTATCTCCTTATCATCACACCTACTCCTGGCACTGGTTGTGACATCGACAAAGCTTAGCCAAATAAAAAAGCTAATAAGTTGATGCTTTACCACCTCAAAATTCTTTAAACCTTGATGGAAGATACTTTTCCTCTTCGAGCTCTTCCGTGAGAAAGTTGGTTAGACTCGGTTATAATTTTCTCTACTTGAGATGGTAGTAAGTCATATTCCTTCGACAATCCAAAGGTTCGGTCCTGGTGTTTTCTCTTTTCTACTTGAATTAGACAAAGGCTTTCTGATGAATCGTCCATGGTGGCCGAAGATAATACTCAATGCCGAGAAGAATGCAAATAAGCTCAAACTAAAACTATCTGCATAATAAAGGTAAGAAAGAAATGAATAAATCAAAACCTAGATGCTCAAAACGACAAAAATATTAAAGGTACTTTACCAAGATGATGATTGGTTCTAGCATAAAAGAGGATCGGTCCCCATTTGAGAGAGAATTCATAGAAGCTTGAGAACGGGAAAGATAAGAGTGGAGATTCTACACTACATGGGAAAAAAAGAGAAGTGAAGAAGATATTAATTTTCTTCTCTTAAGCAAGGAAGTAGAGGGAGGAGCTACCTTACATAAAGACCTATGGGGGGGGGGGGGGGTGTTGAATCCAGGATCTCAAATAAGGATGGGCTCAAGTATAAAGGAGATTAGAATAATACCCTTAATATATTTTGATATTGTACAGAAAATGACATATAAATTAAGTATATATATAGATTAAAATTATAATTACATAAAATATTATGAATCCATGTATAACACTGTACAAATTCCAAAAAAGATTACAATTTTCTTTTACAAATTTTTATTTTTTCAAAATATTCATGAAATTCAATCATCAAAATAGAATATGTGGGGTGGTTATATGCATAATAAGAATGACATAAAATAAAATCAATTTTAAAAAATAACTCCAAATATAAAATAAATTATTTTTTCCAAAAATTGAATATGGGCTTAAGACTAATTAGCCCTTACATAAATCTGCCACTACCTATGGGGTCTACCTTTAGAAATGGACGTCGAAGAGTAAGAATTATTTGTTTTGATGAGAACGTCATTACTTGGAAGGAGTAAAATGAATGTCTAATAATGAAAGGGAGTTAATACAATATTTATATCTAGAAAAATGATTTTTTTCCTTCCCTGTAATTGATGAAGGAAGATTTTTCCACATTCCTACTAATGTATGACCGACATACCCTCGACAACCAGTTTTATTCGTAAGTTTGAAATAGTCTCGGCGATTAAAGCTATTCTTGATTCTGGCGTAGCCTAAGTGATCAACTTATTTGTATGTCTGACGCAACCTCACCGATTAGAGTTATTCGTTAGTCCGACGCAGCCTCGACGATCAAAGTTCTTTATAAGTCTGATGCAGCCTCGGTGATTTTTCTCTTTTTATGATAAATAAATTCCCATAGGATACATCATATTAGGTAGAAATTGGACTTACATGATATATTTTTAGGCATGTTTTGCTACATTGCACTTTCTTCCTTCATAATTAAAATTGTTACTTTTAGAGATTTTGTGCGTTGCTTTGCTTGTTTAGTGTGAAGTTCTTATGTACATGGATGCTATGAGGAATTAATACAAAGAGAATAAGTGAAGTTTAAAGTCCAAGATCAAAAGGAAGTGTAAAAGATCAAAAGACGTTACTTTAGTGAAGGTGGAGGAACACTAGAAATTGGAAAGTCGTCACTTCTATCACTTCCTGAGCCCAAGCGTGTAGGTTCAGACCTGGTGGTTCAAATGAAAAGATGCGCCTCTGAGTAAGGGAAATTTGAGATGTGGAATCAGGTAATTTGGACTTATGGTGCAAATGTTGCACCTATTTTACTTAGGTGTGTACAACAACTGCAGGAATTATAAAATGGACTTGGGCCCTTAATCATTTATCAAATAGGGGTCCAATCCATTTTAAGCTCTATATACGGCTTCATAAACCTCAGAAATCAGTACGCTTAATTTTATTTCATTTTTTTAAGACAGAGGCAAGAGCAGAACCTGGAGAAACTCATTTCTTCAACCAACATCTCAATTCAATCCTTCAATTAGGTTATCTATTTTATTTTTGTTTTTAGGAAACATGTATACTTTTAATTTAATTTCAGTTTTTAATTTCAATGTGAGCTAAACATTTACATACTTGAGAATCATAATAGGGGATGAACCCTAAGTTATTTATTTAATGTATTTTCGAATTTGGGGTTGTTTCAATTTAATTTAAGTTGGCTATTTAGTGTTGACTATTCTTTCATGCTTGTTTACTAGTTTTTAATTTGGCCAATTAGAAGTAAGTATTAGTAATTAGGCTATTTACTAATGGTAGTGATCATCCGGAAGGGGGGGGGGGGTTTAATTACCGAACTAGATAATAGATGCGTGGTATTCTTCATTGATCCTTGCAGGCTTGACTAACCACGTAGCCAAGTGGGTTTAAATCATATTCATTTGCAAGTAGCTTATAGTCACCCTGACGGGGTCTATAATACTGTAGGATTGTCTCCTAAGTCTGCCCTAACAGGAGTTAAGAGGACATTAGAGTCCCAACTAATACTAAAATACCAGCTTTACCCTTACACGAATGCATTAGATATATGACTTTAGATGAATCGCTAGTGAGACACAGGTATACTTCTCATATTTGCGTCTACTGTATAATATTTGTTTTATTTTCATTCCGTTTAATCTCTAGTTAATTTATATTCTTGCGTCTACTCTTTTTATATTAAAATACCAAACACATATTTATCTTCTTTATTTCATATTGCAATTAATTCTACTTATCATTTGAACACACTTATCTTACCTCGAAATCCCCGTGGAGACGGTTATCCCGTTTTACTAATTTATTACTCGGACGACCCGTACACTTGTGGTAGTCACGTCTCTTCTTTAGTGTTGATTTTTATCACCTTCTAGGAGCGATCACTCTGCGTACACATTTATTTGTAGTTAAAACATAATATCAGAAAAAAGAGTTACACATAAGTCTGATGTAGCCTTCGTAATAAGAGTTATTCGTAAGCCTGACGTAGCCTCGACGAATAGAGTTACATAGCCTAATAAATCACATGTATTTGTAAGTCTGACAAAGCCTCAACAATCAGAGGTTGTCGTAAGTTCGATGTAGCCTCGGTGAATAGAGTATTCGTAAGTCCGACGATGCCTCGATGAAAAGAGTTACACATAAGCGCGATGTAGCCTCGCCAAAAGAGAGTCAGCGGTTAGCCCAACGTAGCATGGAAAATCGGAGCTATTCGTAAGTCCACATAGCCTCAGAGAGCAGAGATATTCATAATCCTGCCTAGGAAGATAAAATAGAAATAAAAATTTGCAAGATCGATGTAGTCTCGGCGAATTGAGCCATTCGCAAGACCGATGTAGCCTCGGCAACAAAGAGAGAGAAAAATTCAAAACCATAAAACAGAAGATAACTTTGTGATATCTCCCTATTTGTGATATAATAATCTAGGTTGGAGACATTATTTTATGTGTTTATGGTTAATTAATTGTAGATTTTTATTCATATTTTGATAAATTCTTATTTCTTGTCGTGTTTGATGATTTATTATTTTAGAGCATATTTGGTTTAATTTGTGTGTTAATGTGAAACTAAAAAGATATATGGAAATTAATTAGATGCCAAATCAATTTTAAAGGGATAATAAAGTATATATGGAAGTAATTAATAGATAAAAGGAAGTAGAGATAAAATAGGAAAAGAAAAGCTGCAAATTAAATCTAAAATTCTGCAGCCACGTCCACTAAAATGAAAATAACTTCAAATCATATGGGAATTTTTGTGAGAAATCAAAAGGAAAAGTATAGATCTTTTTGATGTGGTCGTTTTAGTATAAAGTAGACGAAAATCGGACCAATAACGAAGGAGTTACGAACAAAACAAGACAACAACATTTATCATATCTCCTATATTTTAGGAAATAAATTTTAATGGAAAAGGAATCCAATAACTTGCCTTCTACTCCAAAATTTCGACCTAGGGTCTGCTTAACACCTATAAATACACCCTTTAAACATTGTAAACATGTCCTTGCTCAGTTCTAAGCCATATATTAGTCTTTGCTTGAATATTAATCCTTAGTATCAAGTTTATCATCCAAGAAGCAAGCTGACATGTAGAGGAAGACAAGAAGCAAGAACAAGGAGAGTGAAAAACACCTCCTCTACATCTCTCCTTCTTTATATTTAGGGTAATTAGCTATAGATTTGTGGCTTCACCATATTTCTATGCTTTTATCTGTAAGTTTTACTATTAATTGTTGGGTTATTATTTTGTCTAAATTTCATAATACTATTTGTTATTTTAGTTGATTTGAGCTTGGCGTATATATGTATTGTGTGCTTTGACTCATTTTTTTCAGCCCTAGATTTGGACAATCTTAGAACTGTCCTTAGTAATTGAGTTAAAACCCAAAAGGGGGATTCAATTATTGACAACACCACATAATCATCTAGTATGTGGTGGTGATCCTAACGGGCTTGCCTAGCTTGATAGCCATAAAGGTTTAATTTAACCACTGATCATTACTCATGGTCCCCTTACCCAAGTCCCATGGTAGTGGAGAGGTTTCTTCTAAGTCCACCCTGACAGGGGTTAGGAAGAATTTAGAATCCTGGTTAATATATAATGCTCAATTGACGCTTAAGGTTAAAAATAACAACTTAGTAAGATAGGCTCATATTAGTAACCCTGATTTATCTGACTTACATTCATAATTATTTTATCTGCATTCTTATTTATTATTTCACATCAGATAACTATTCATCTTATTATATTTCAATCTAAACATCTAAATTCATCTACGCTTATTGAATACAAGTAGATCTAACAGATTAAATTCCTGCGAACGAACTTTTCTTATCAACTAAACTTGCAAACGGTCTGTAATACATGCAGTGAGTTTCTCGTGTTAGTCAAGGGTGTGTCATCTTTATTATCTTTATTTATCTATTTATTTATCACACTTTTGCCCCCACCTAGTTTTTGGCGCCGCTGTCGGGGATTTATCTAAGTTAGTTTTATTTGTGTTTATTTAGTGTAGAAGTTTTTATTTGTTTTCAGTTTTACGCGTTTTCTTTTTAGTCTCTTCTAGGTTTCTTAGGTATGGAGAACTATTGCGCACCAAGGAATACAAATATGCATGGGGCCCAAAGTTAAAAATTCTATCAATAAGGTTCAAGTTATCAAGCTCGAGCTTTACCACAACCCATGCGTAATCCGCAAGAAGGAGCCATATCCAATCTCCAACAAATGACAGATAAATTATGGGAGCTAGTTCAAACTTCCACTGAGTTCAATAATGAAAGATTCAAAGAGAAAATTTTATAAGTGGAGACCTTGGATATGTGTGTCACCCAAGTAACTAGTAACTTCCTGAAGTTTCAACAAGAACTTCCATAATTAATCCGAGATATAACGGAGGATCGGGCTAAAAAAGAACTTTATCTCAGCCACATGAAGATGTAAATGATTTGAAAAATAAGATGGATCAAAATGAGGCAAGGATCGATGCTACTGCATTATTAGTGCAATTCGTGCACCAACAATATCAAGCAATGGAGCTAAGATTAACGTAACTCACTACGATCAATCAACGGTTACAACAGGAATCACATATGAAACTGGGCGATAGCAATGTTGGGTTCAAGGATTCAACCATAAAAGAACCAACAAAGCTTGGCCTAGATGAGGTGATTTTTTTGAATCAAGGTGAGAAATAGGTTGAAGGAAATTCCAAGCATGTTGTTAGAGTAGATGAAAAATAATCTAAGGAAGAAGAGACAACTTCACAAAAGGTGCTAACAAAAGATAGTAAGGTGGAACCAACACCAACACAACCATCATTACCAATCAAGTTGAATTTTATTGAGGTAAGAATTGAAGATTGGGAAAGTGAGGATGAGGTTGAAAGTAAAACTGCGAGGAGTGTAGTATAAATTCCAACAATTGAAGAACCCACGAAGCTTAATTTAGACAAAGTAACAATCAAAGATAGGGTTAAGGAGGTTGGAAAAGAAGAGAACAATGTAGAGATACCGCCTACACATCCGCTACTATCACCACCTTATCTATAAATAATTACCTATCCTAGTGCTGATATTGAATCTGAAACATCAAGCTCAGTAAAAATGATTGTTCTAGTACTCTATGTAATTGATAAAGAGCCTACAACACCAAAAGTCTTCAAAAAGATTCCGTCCAAGAAGATTAAGAGTGTAGCGGTTGAGATCGAGACTGTGGACCTTACTAAAGAAAGATTGACAATAAATCCAAAGAAGCTACCAAAAAAGATACAAGATCCAGGAGCCTTATACCTCCAAATCAATATAGGTGGTAATTTCGAACCTATAGCGATTTGTGACTTGGGTTCAGGAAGGAATGTCATGTCCAAGAATATGTTTGAAAATTTAGGCATGGGAGATTCCAAAAGAAAATATGTCAATTTGCTGCTGCTAGCAGATAACTCCACGATAAAGCCATGGGGATCATTGAAGACGTGCCTGTCGGAGTAGGTACTTTAACTATACCTACAAATTTCGTTATTCTTGATAGCATTGCAGGTCAACACATTCCATTGATACTTGGACGCCCATTCTTGGAAATAAGTCACAACATAATTGATGTTTATAAGGGAACCGTGACTCTCCGAATTGAAGAAGAATCTAAAACATTCCACTTTACGGATAAAAAGCATGGGGAATCACGTGAAGTTCCAACACTCCGAGTTGTGACAAAGGAAGCTAAAAGGAAAGTTGGTGTCACCTAAGGTGTGATAAAAAGATGTATAAAATAAGTAAAAATAAACACCCTAAGCTGAGCACGGTTCTGCAAGTATACAGATCGTATGCAAGTTTTAATGAATAAGTAGAATTCGCTCCTCAGGAACTACGAAGGTTAAGAAGAACTTATGCAAATTATTCAAGTGCTGATATAAAAGATAGGACAGATAATACGCAAGTAGAAAGAAGAGAAAGATAGATTTTTATTTGATTTTCGATAAAGGAAAATAAAACTAATAAACTAAAGACAGAAAATAAATAAAAGAAAAGAAGATAGTATGAAAGTTTAGCCTGAGTAATTAGCATGTAATCCACACTAGTTTTGTCGTTCTAAACATGGAAGGTATGAATCATGTAGTATTCCAATAGTTTGGTTTCAATTGCGCTAGGTAGTTTCAAATAGGGTTTACCTGTGTCAATAAGAACCTAAGCAAACTGTTCCTGCAATTGATAAAATAGCAATACACTAAACCATGGACTATCTAGTTAGGCTGGGTTGTCAGATCAAACCTTACTCTAGACGTTATGTGCTAGTTCTATAGTTAAATATACCGGTTATCTAACTACTATGATGGTAATCCTATATGTTGTACACCGTAAAGAATATAGAATATAAATCCAACACATAAACAGAGAAATCAAAACATAAATTCAATCAAATTAGATAGATGCCAACCAAAACTAGGGTTCATACATATATGCTAAAACTCAAGCTAAATAGAATTAATTCATACTAATAAAGAAAAGAAAAGAATTACAGATTTGAAGGTTGAAGGAGACATAATCGATGCACAGCTCCTTCCGGACTTCTCTTCTTGTGTTGTAGCTTCTTCCTGACCTTAAGGTTTGGCCAAGGATGATTGTCTGATGTTAAGAGGCTGTATTTATAGGGTATAGGAAGACCTAATTCGTTTTCTTAAAGGAAAAGGTAAGTAGTGGACTCCTAGCCCAACTCAAATTCGTAGCCCAAAAACATGGAATCAGCCCCGTTTTTGTTTTGGTCTTAGCAGCTTCAATACTCATCCTTTTTGACGCGTATGAGTAGTCGAAATTCATCGTCTCGGAAAGATCTTCAACTTTCCTCTTGACCGTTTCTCCAGATTCCTCACCGATTTTGAGATATAAGCTGATTTGTGTTCGTAGGTGCTGGAATTCAGATGTAAGGCAGTTTTTCCTTTTCCATATTTTTAGCTTTTACTTCCTTATCTTCAATTTCCATGTTTATCGTCTTTCCTTTAGCTCTTACACTTTGACTTGGACTCTAATTAATTACCATATATCTCTAAATCTTCACACTAAATAAATAATTAAACCCAATATGCTCAAAAAATAATAAATAATCAATTCAAGACACAAAATAGGGAAGTGTACTAAATCATGTGAAAATCGACCTATACTCTAATAAATACAACTAAAATGATGTCTCAAACTACTAATAAATCATCACAAATAGGGAGACATCAAGACCCTCAACTCAAAGTTGTATCGTCCCGATACAATAAAAGTAAAGAATAGTAGAGTAGTCAAGAAGAAGAAGTAGGAGGAGAATAAGAACAAAACATAATGAATGATCCTAGAGAATAGTACCTAAAAAGTCTCATGTAGTAATGCTCAAGAAATAATGCACAAGTATGCTTAATATACACATAATCAACAATCCATGAGTTCAAGTCAAGATTAATATCGCAATGCTAGAAGGAGAGGTTGATAACTTAGTTCATGCTAATGGCTATAGATTGTTCATAGGTCCTAATATAGCATCCAATGGTCCACTTACCTACTACCTAATAGCTCAATTGTTTCTCCACCCAGTATTTAGAAATCCTAAGGTCTTTGGTTATAACGTGGCTTAAGGACGGTGTGGTATATTTGGATAAATGAAAAGTGAGCTTTTGGCTCTCTCCTCAGTAGCCATCAACGAATCGCCCTAGAGCTTGAGTTTTCACTCGAAGATGTTCTCACTCAACCCAATTTTTGATGCTTTTGATTTGCATCCCCAATAATCCCAAATAAAACCTTTTTCATGATGATATACAAATTCCACTTTGCCGGTCCGAATATATATATATATTCTTTTCATATCAATTTTTTCTTTGGTATAGCTATGACTCTCTTTTTAATGTTGAGATATCACGCTATTTTTTCATATATATATATATTTTCTTTTTATATCCTTGTTGGCAATTTTAGCTCGTAGCTTCTTTTTCATTCACTATTACCCCGGAAAAGGGTTACAATATTAACCTTTTCATCATCAATAAAATCATAATTACAATTTCCAAAACCCAATGTCCCTAATGATGAAACCCGCCACCCCAAACTCAAGCTCTAAAAATGACTTGTTTCAAGTTTTGCGATTCGAGTGCGGGTCATATAGATAAGTCCTACAAACTAAGGGTATGGATTATAATGTGGTTAAATAAAAGGCTTTAGAAAGGCTTAGAGGGGCTAAGACGGATACATAATAACAATAATCAAATAAAAAGGGTGAGAAGGTATAAAAAGGCTTCAAATGGCTTCAATATGAAAGATCTGCCTTATTCATTTTCTAACTACCGGATTTTGTTACTTTTTCACTAATACTTCATAGATAAGCGGGTTTTCAACTAATTTCAAACCTCACGTTCTACACACCAAATAACTCTTCCTAAGTTTCAACGTAACTTCTTAGCATTGCTCATTAACTTTTCTATCTTTTATTTCCTGTTTTCATACATGCATACTAAACATATTTATGACATCTTTAAAAAACATACTACTTACTATCATTAACCTAATTAAAATCATGCTCAAATAGGTACATTCAACATATTCCATGCCTAATTCAACCCAAAAAAATTTAAATTTTATGAAAAAAACAAAAAGGAAGATGAGGACAACGAATCCCCACCCCCAACTCAAATATGAGTCGTGTCCCCACGACTCGAAAAAGCACACATATTGCACATAAAGAAATGGTAAGGAAGAAAGAAAACATACTCTTCGATGCTATTACCTCTCCTTATCGACATCCAAGATAGGATTTTGCTGTATTTTCTTTAATTGCTCACGGAGTGTTGTGATGTACTCCTTTTCTTCTTTTGAAAGTTGCGTTACTCTAAAAACTTTAATGATCCAAGCATTATCAATATTGTTACTCATCTTAAACTCACGTGTTTCTTCTTCACCCAACTTCTTATTCAATTTCCGCTCAAGACACGTGATCATAGTAGGATATTGCATTAAATAACGACATGGGAGAGACCGAAAATCGTATCACCTCCTCATAGATCAACTATGCCACATCTTCTTCTTCTCCTCTCAAAATACAATTCAACAAAAAGAACGTTTTTTGAACGACTTACCATGAACGTAGACCAACCCAATCTTTCCAAATCTCCACGAATCTTCTTGTATTCTCCGTTATCAACTTCTTCTTCAAATACTTTCTCATAAGCAAAAGGTAGTTCCTTTAATTGTTTCTCCGGAGAAGCTATCAGGGCCCTTGAAGCTTTCTCTTTTTCTTTGGGTGTAGAGTCTTCTATTTGTAGAGGTTGTGTTGTTTTCTTCACAAAAGTTGGAACCTTTTTTTGCCCATTGAATTAAACACAGCTAGCTGACCTCTCTTCTCTTGACTTGTTTTACCCTTTGAATTGGAACTAGAACTTTTCTCACTTGATTTCTTCTCAATTAAATCCAATACCTTGCTTTTCTTCATCTCCCTTATAGTAGATAATGTTTATGTTCTCTTAATCATCTCAATTGACCCCCAACTCAAAGCTTTAACCACTTTTGAAATTTGAAACACTTGATTATTGGTTGTACAAGCTTTATTTGGGTTAGGAAAGGTGTTTTGATGATGATTCTCTATATGGGTAAGATGGATTCTTCATAGATTGGTATGGATTTAAAAAATTGTAGGATGAATTTCTAAAATTTAAGCTTTTGATTCTTGGATCCAATGTGTTTTGGTATGATATGGATGGTTGAATCTTCTTTGTAATGATGTGGAGAAAAGTTTTGATGTGTTTTCATGGTGATTGGGTAGTGTTTTGATGTTTAGGGAAGGTTTTATGAAGCTTTAATGGAGTTGGGAGTGGTTTGGAGAAGAAAGAGAGGCTTAAAGATTAATAAATTCGGAATGATACCAATCTCCTTCTTCTATAACCTAAAAACGAATTTTTTTCTCTAACCAGCGGCGCGGTGCGGTGTACTGGGGCTATGGTCCGGTGTACCGGACCTGGAGCTCTTAAAAAAATTTCCTCTCGGCCAAAAACCCGAGTCTTACCCCATGGGCACTGGTTTTCTGTTCTCCGGTGTACCGGAGAGCTAGCCTGAATTTTACGCAAATTTTTTTTTATTTTATCTCCAAATCCATTTTTCTTCACTCCATTGGATAGATCTCGAAAAAAATGCAATTTAGACTCGAGAAAAAGTGAAAACCGACACCCGAGCACAAAGTTATGCCAGTTCGAAATTTTTGTTAAATTTCCCGCGCTGATAGGTGCGGTGCACCGCAAATACCTGCGGTGCACCGCAAAAAGCTTCTGTCCAGCCCTTTTTAACTCCGGAAATTTCCATTTTTTCACCCCAAACTCGAACCCTTGCATACCTACACACCAAAAACACTTATACCTTTCTTATTACTGCAATATGCACTAAAAACACATAAACTTACTAAAACGAACAAAAACATAAATACCTAAAATCATAAAAGAATGTGGGATGTCTCCCAAGAGCACTTTTGTTTAACGTCATTAAGTTTGACGTGTTACCTCGATTACGATTGAGGAAATTTCCACCCCTTGCCTCTAACTCCCATGAACTTTTCAGATCTATTCTTTGGAGCAATGGATGGTTTCATCCATAAGTTCTGGGGTGTAGGTTCGTCTTGTGGTAACTCTATTTCGTTTGTCGCTTTGCACTCCTCTGGCAATACATTCGTCCCTTGTTTGTTAGAAAGAATGTGCTTCATGAATTTACGATATTTTGTTATTCTTGTGAGAGCTTCTACAAACGGGATGTTAATCTTTAACTCTGTCACCATGTCAAGGAACTTCTTGAATTCTTTTTCATTGTTCTGATTTCTAACACGTGACGGGAATGGTGGAGGAGGACGTGTGTTGGTTACCACTGGGTTCTTTTTCTTTTCTGGTGTCTTCTCTGGGACATTTGTTTGTTCAATTACCTCTTCAACCTTGTTTTTAATTGTGTCTTCAGCCACTTTCTTGGGAACAGAGGTTGGTTCTGGTTCTTGTCTAGGCGGAGGTAATTGTTTTCCACTTCTTAATTCAACTGCATGACAAGCATGATCTTCAGGAACAACAGTATCACTTGGGAGTTGCCCTTTTGGCCTATTTTGTAGTGTACTCTCCATTTGTGATATTGTATGCTCAAGGTTCTTGATTACCTTGGACTGAGTTTGGATTCTTTGCTGGCTTATCTTCATATTTTCTTCCATTACTTTCATCATTGCAGCCATGCTTGAATTCAAACTCGAAGGTTGCTTTTGTGGAGCTTGTTGCATTGAATACTGAGGTGGTTCTTGATAAGCCTCTTTAGAAACTGGCGCTTCTTGATAGATTTCTTTGTGAATCGGCGCTTCTTGATAGTTAGGTTGTGGTGGATAGTAAGATTGAGGTCGCGGTTGATAATAAGTCTCTTAATTTCCGACCCAATTTTGATTTTGTGGGGGCTGATAATTAGCGTAACTTCCTTGAGGATGATAATAACCATCAGAATAATGGTTTCTTTGACGAGATACGAAGGAAATTGAGGCTATATTATTCATGCAATTCTCCCACGAATAGTTTTGTGCTCCACAACCTGGACATAAAGGTAAAGTATGTACTAGATTCACCTGAGCTATTGTTTGAGCTTGTTCTCTTAACTCCTCAAGTTGTTGGTTTAACTCCTTGAGCCCTAGAGATTCTAAGGGATCTTCTTGTTTTTCTAATTCAGCTGGCCAACTTCTCTCGTTCTCAAGAACATTCTCCATAATATTTTCAGCTTCTTCAGGATCTAATAACACAAAACCTTTTCTGCCTACCATATCTGCTCTTTTTCTGGACTCGTCATTAAGTCCTCCATAGAATCTGGTTAATGAATATTCTGGCGATGATGTATGGCATGGGCATCTCCCCTTCATCTCATTAAAACGTAACCATGCTTCACCCAAACTTTCTCCGTCTTCCTGCATAAATTATTCGAGCTCCAACATATCTTTTAATCTTCTACAAACCGGATAGAATCGGTCTAGGAATTTAGATTGAAGCTTTTCCCAATCTGGAATAACGTGAGGGTGCTGGGTATCGTACCAATCGTTTGTACTTCCGGTCAAAAAGAATTGGAACATAATGTAATACATTTGCTCCTTTGCAACGCCTCTGGTAATATAAACGTCACAAATCTGCATAAATTTCTGAACATACCGAACCGGATCTTGTTGTGCAGCACCGCTAAACTGTCCATGATTTGCAAACTGCGCTAACATCCCTAGATCTAGTCTAAAATTAGCGGCTTTGATTTCTGGAGTGCGGATTCCGCGTGGTTGCACTCTATATGTGATGGGAAGATCAAGTCTCCATAGGCTCGCCATCTGTAAAATCTGTAGAACAAAAACTAAAAAGAAAAGCGTAAAATTGAGCTAACTAAAATAAAAGCACTAGATAATTGCACAAGGACTAACAATGTAGTCCCCGGCAGCGGCGCCAAAAACTTGGTGTCGCCTAAGGTGTGATAAAAAGATGTATAAAATAAGTGCAAATAAACACCCTAAGCTGAGCACGGTTCTGCAAGTATACAGATCGTATGCAAGTTTTAATGAATAAGTAGAATTCGTTCCTCAGGGACTATGAAGGTTAAGAAGAACTTATGCAAATTATTCAAGTGCTGATATAAAAGATATAACAGATAATACGCAAGTAGAAAGAAGAGAAAGATAGATTTTTATTTCATTTTTGATAAAGGAAAATAAAACTAATAAACTAAAGACAGAAAATAAATAAAATAAAAGAAGATAGTATGAAAGTTTAGCCTGAGTAATTAGCATGTAACACCCACTAGTTTTGTCGTTCTAAACATGGAAGGTATGAATCATGTAGTATTCCAATAGTTTGGTTTCAATTGCGCTAGGTAGTTTCAAATAGGGTTTACCTGTGTCAATAAGAACCTAAGCAAACTGTTCCTGCAATTGATAAAATAGCAATACATTAATCCATTGACTATCTAGTTAGGCTGGGTTGTCAGATCAAACCTTACTCTAGACGTTATGTGCTAGTTCTATAGTTAAATATACCGGTTATATAATTACTATGATGGTAATCCTATACATTGTACACCGTAAAGAATACATAATATAAATCCAACACATAAACAGAGAAATCAAAACATAAATTCAATCAAATTAGATAGATGTCAACCAAAACTACGGTTCATACATATATGCTAAAACTCAAGCTAAATAGAATTAATTCATACTAAGAAAAGAAAAGAAAAGAATAACAGATTTGAAGGTTGAAGGAGACATAATTGATGCACAGCTCCTTCCATACTTCTCTTCTTGTGTTGTAGCTTCTTCCTGACTTTAAGGTTTGGTCAAGGATGATTTTCTAATGTTAAGAGGCTGTATTTATAGGGTATAGGAAGGCCTAATTTGTTTTCTTGAAAGAAAAGGTAAGTAGTAGACTCCTAGCCCAACTCAAATTCGTAGCCCAAAAACATGGAACCAGCCCCGTTTTTGTTTTGGTCCTAGCAGCTTCAATACTCATCCGTTTGACGCGTATGAGTAGTCGAAATTCATCGTCTCGGAAAGATATTCAACTTTTTTCTTGACCGTTTTTCTAGATTCCTCACCGATTTTGAGATATAAGCTGATTTGTGGTCGTAGGTGCTGGAATTCAGATTTAAGGCAGCTTTTCCTTTTTCATATTTTTAGCTTTTACTTCCTTATCTTCAATTTCCATGTTTATCCTCTTTCCTTTAGCTCTTACACTTTGACTTGGACTCTAATCAATTACCATATATCTCTAAAGCTTCACACTAAATAAATAATTAAACCCAATATGCTCTAAAAATAATAAATAATCAATTCAAGACACAAAATAGGAAAGTGTACTAAATTATGTGAAAATCGACCTATACTCTAATAAATACAACTAAAATGATGTCTCCAACTACTAATAAATCATCACAAATGGGGAAACATCAGAAGTCCACAATAAACCCGTGAAGAGGAGAATCAAAATTGAGTTTGAGGTTGGTGACGAGGTTGCTCGGAAATGCCTAAACGAGAGAATAGACCACGAGGATTCAAGAATTCGTGGATGGGTCCATTTTTAGTTACAAGAGTGGTTTCGGCAAAACGGATTGAAATACAAGTTAAGAAAGGTCAAAAGCTTTGGATAGTAGATTTGCACAGCCTAACCCACTGTTTGGGAGGCTATATAATCAAGAAATAATCGAGGTAACACGTTTAACTTTGAAAGACGTTAAACAAAAGTGATGTACGAGAGACAACCCGCAATTTATATGTTTTTGAGTCTTTAATTTATGTTTAGATTAGTTGTTTTTAGTTGATATTGCATTATTGAGGAAGGTATTAGTGTTTTTGATGTTCAGGTACTAAGACACTCAGTTTGGGAGAAAAAGAAAAATTTCTGCGAAAACCAGACCCTACCACCAGTATTGATGGTGGATGGGCCAGTATATCGCTGGGGTAAAAACCACCACAGCGGTCCAAAAATCAGGTCTAGTAGCGAATCAAAGAAAAGAAAAAATTTAGGACCGACTAGCAGGTGAATATGACCGGTATGCTGGCAGACGAAAACCGTGATGACGGTGTGTAAATCAGGTACAAGGCCGAAGACCCACTAGATAAAACCATGGTCGCAAATGACGAGAAGGTACAGGACCAGCTAGCTGGCTGAATACACCGGTAAGCCGGTGGCCGCCGCCAGAAAATTTATCAAAAGGGTTTGAAGAGAAGAAGGTTAGTACTAATTACGAATTTTATATCCTTAAGCCTGTCTTTCTTCCCCAAAACTTCCTAAAGTCCATTAAAGCGTCAACAAACCTTCACCATACATCAAAACACTACCCAATCTCTATAAATCCACATCAAAATCTCTCCTTACATACTTATAAAGACGATTCAACCACCCAAATCAAATCAAAACACCTAAAATTTAATGCCAAAGACAAAATTTCCAAACCTTTTCCAAATCTTCTTAAACCTTTCTCAACCATGCAAGATTCTGTCATACCCATATAATGTTTATAGTTATTGCGGTAGACAACGTATAAGATTACCCTATATGAGAGATAGAAAAGAATAGAAGCAAGGTATTGGGAGAAAACAAGAAGAAAATTGGAGAAAGTGAGAAAAAGAGATATCTAGAGAGGTTGGGGAATGCAACTCGAAGAGTATGTTTTCTTTCATCCCTACCATCTTTCCATATATGCAATATTTACTTGATTTTAATTTCTTTATTGAGTCTTTTAGAGTCATGGGGACACGACTCATTTTTTAGTTGGGGGTGTGGGGATTCATTGTCTCTCATCTCCACTTTTATGTGTTTTACTGTTTTTAGGAATAAATCCAAATATTTGATAGAGGGGATTAGATGTAGAGTGTGTTTAATAGTTTGAAAGCATAAGCTTAGTAAGTTAATGATAGGAAGTAATATGTTTATGAGTTGTTTTATTTTGTATGCTTTGAGTATGAACATGAAACACACATTGATAGTAAAGAGAAGATTAGTAAGCAATGCGGTAGAAGTATGTTTGATCTTAGGGAGACTTGAGTGGTGTGTAGGCCGTGAGATCCGAGCTAGTTGATAAACTCATCTAATAAACGTATTAAAGGTAAGAGAATGACGAAATTGAATAGTTTAGAAAGTGAATAAGGCGGTTCTTTAATAAGCCCCTTGTTGCCTTTTAGCTTTATGTCCATTTATTATATTTATATCCTTCTCAGCCCCTTCTAACCTTTATAAAGCCTTTTTATTAGCCATGTTATAAGCTATATCCCTTTAGATTTCAGGACTTTTCCATATGACCTGCACTCAAATCGCGATGCATAAACAATTGTTTTAGAGCTTGAGTTTGGGGTGGTGGGTCCACCATTATGGGAAATATTACTGGGTTGGGAATTTTGAGCTTATGTAATTGTGCTCTATATTTTGATGATCATACACAGGTTTATTATATTGTAAGCCTTTGTCGGGGTAAGAATAAATGAAAAAAGTTATGAAAAGAAAGTAGCACGATATCTCACATTAAAAAGAGAGTCATAACTATACAAAAGAAAAAAAATAGATATGAAAAGATTAAAAATATTTGGACAGGCAAAGTGGATTTTTTTATATTGTCATCTTTATGCTTTATTGTGTTACTGGGGATACTAGTTAGTGCATCAATCCATTGGGTTAAGTGAGAACGTTTTATGAAAGTAACTTAAGCTCTAGGGCGATTCGTTGATGGCTAGTGAAGAGAGAGCCAAAATCTCACTCTAAATTATCCAAATATACTATCATACCATCCCTAAACTAACATCACAACCTTAAAGACCTATTGATTCTTTGCTATGTGATCTAGAAGTGATTGACCGTTAGAGAGTAGTTAGGTGGATCTTTGGTTACTAGTGATGTTTGATGGACAATCTATAGCCTCCTTGTTAAAATAAGTGACAAACCTCACCTTCTTGCATTGCGACGCTAACCTAATCTTGAATTTGAGTCGTGTTGATCGTGAGTATGACGAGTCTACAGGTAATCTAGTTTGTAAATATTATTACATGAAATATACTGAGCAATTTCTTTGATTTTATTTTATATATTCTGCTATCTTCTTCCCATTGTGCTTAGTTGACTTAGGTGTGTATTTAGAGAATTCCCTTTGTCTTTATCTTTATTGTATCAGGATGATACAAATTTGAGTTGGGTGTCTTGATGTCTCCCTATTTTTGATATAATAATCTAGGTTGGAGACATCATTTAGGTGACTATGGTTAATTAATTGTAGATTGTTATTCTTTTTTAATAAATTCTTATTTCTTGTCGTGATTTGATGATTTATTGTTTTTAGAGCATATTTGGTTTTATTTGTGTGTTAATGTGAAACTTTAAAGATATATGGAAATTAATTAGATTCTAAATCAATTCTAAAGAGATAAGGAAATAAGATATGGAAGTAATTAAGAGATAAAATAGGAAAGGAAGAGCTGCCAATTAATCTAAAATTCTGCAGTCACGTCCACTAAAATGAAGATAACTTTAAATAAGCTGGTAATTTGGATGAGAAATCAAATGGAAAAGTGTAGACCTTTTCGCTACGGTCGTTTTGATATAAATTAGGTGAAAACCGGACCCATAACAAAGGCGTTACGCCCAAAACAAGATAACAACATTTATTTTATATCCTATATTTTAGGAAACAAATTTGAATCGGAAAGGAGTCCAATTAATTGTCTTCTACTCCAAGATTTAGACCTAGGGTCTTATTAACACTTATAAATACACCCTTTAGATATTTTAAACATTTCCTTGCTCAGTTTTAAGCCATATACAAGTCTTTGCTTGAATATTAATCCTTAGTATCAAGTTTATCATCGAAGAAGCAAGTTGACATGTAGAGGAAGACAAGAAGCAAAAAGAAGGAGAGTGACAAACTCCTCGTCTACATCTATCAGGGTAAATATATATAGATTTGTGGCTTCACCATATTTCTACACTTTTATTCTGTAAGTTTAACTATTAATTGTTGGGATATTATTTTGTCTAAATTTCATAAATACTATTTGTTATTTTAATTGATTTAAGCTTGGCGTATATCTGTATTGTGTGCTTTGACTTATTGTTTCTAGCCCTAGATTTTGACAATCTTAGGACTAACCTTAGTAATTGAGTTAACACCTGAAAGAGGGATTCAATTATTGACAACACCACATAATAGTCTAGTGTGCGGTAGTGATCCTGACGGGCTTGCCTAGCTAGATAGCCATAAAGATTTGATTTAACCACCGATCATTACTCAGGGACCCCTTACCCAGGTCCCCTGGTAGTGGAGAGGTTGCTCCTAAATCCACCCTGACAAGGTTTAGGAAGAAATTAGAATCCCGGTTAATATATAATGCTCAATTCACCCTTAAGGTTAGAATAACAACTTAGTAAGATAGGCTAATATTACTAACCCTAATTTATATGACTTACATTCACAATTATTTATCTGCATTCTTATTTATTATTTCACATCATATAATTATTCATCTTATTATATTTTAATGTAAACATCTAAATTCATCTATGCTTATTGACTACAAGTAGATCTAATAGATTAAATTCCCGCGAACGAACTTTTCTTATCAACTAAACTTGCAAACGATCTGTAATACTTGCAGCGAGTTTCTCGAGTCAAGGGTGTTTCCTTTATTATTATCTTTATTTATCTATTTATTTATCACACCTTTGCCCCCACCACTTTGAAAGTTGAAGATTGTCTTTGTGAAAAAATTTGTGTTCCACCAATCCCTACTGATGATACCCTCTTAAGGGTGCACTCCTAAAAAACATAGTATTAGCAGTCAAAAGGAATTACCTGTTAGACCGACGTAATATAGGCAATCAACCTCATTAGGAAAAACAAAATCAGTTCTTGGGAAGATGTACCTTGCGAAAGGTCAAACCTAAAGGCCAGCCTCGTATCTGCAATGCCAAAATTAATGAACTCCTTTCTAACACATCCGAACAAAATATACTTATCTCATAAATTCAAAGGGGTATTAATAATAGAAAATATAAAAAGTATACTTAGCCTAGCCCGAAGAGGTCCTGAAAATCCAAGTGCCAAGGATATAATGTTGTAATCCGACGGTAGAGCATGATTGCCTAAGGAAGCGGAGTGTAAAACTTCCCTGAGTAGATATTTAGAGTCATCCGCGAGTAGAAGCATCACAATACATAAATATTACTTTGACAAGTTGGATTTCCCTATGAGATTATCTTGCACATTCATCTTTGAGGTATACTATGCCTAACAACAAAATCCCACGTGTCTTCTCAATAATATAAATAATCTCATCTACAACGGAATCGACATACTCCGAGTAACACATACACTTTCTCTTTTTTTCTCTCTAGAGATGGTTGTGGTTAATATACAATCAACTTATGTCTCCATAGCTACTCAAATTAAGTAATCTTCGATAGCTAAATTGTCAATATTGAGCGTCAAAGTTTATTGGGAGGGAACCTCCCTACGATCCCGACCAAGTTTCTAGTTTCAAGAAGGCTTAGAGAAAAAAGTCGTTCCTCGGGTAGAATTCTCAAGCTAGCTCAAGTTGGATCCTCATGTGAGTGAAAATAAAGTTCATTCATAGTGATCGAGAGTAAGGTACGCGATTATTAACACTTTTCACCATTCAATTACGTACTCTGGTCTCTTCTCCTCTTCAGCTTATACATACGCAAATCCATTACTGTGTTTTTGGCCTTGGACTATGTTTTAGAGTCGGGTATGATGATAAGAATGATTTTTCATGCTCTATTAGATGAAACTAATTGATAAAGGTAAATTAATCCTATTACCAATTTATATGCCAGATAGATCGATCTATGACCAAAACAGATCAGGTAGAAGAGAAGACGTAGTTGAACAAATGAATAATTCGGTAGTACTCGAAGATGATGACAAACCTTTCTATCGGTTAGTGTTACAAAGATCTCTCTCAACGTTAACAATGCTTCTACCACATAGCCGAGGCTTCTTGAAACCAAAAACTATGTTATGACGAAATGTAGGTGTTCTTTTGATGGCATTCGGACACTCAATATTAGCATAATGCTAGCGGGTATTCTTATGACTGAGAAGCTATGGAGGTTTGTAGTTAGTATGATGACCATAGTGGTTTTAAGAGAGATAGAATTTACCCATTTAGGCAGCTAAATGGGGTATTTATAGACATCGTGACCGTGCGCATGAGACTGGCATGGTGCAAAAAATTAGACAAGCATGAGTGCACAGTTTAGGACATTGTGGGGTCTGAACTATACAGTGGATATCAAAGTGTAGCAAGACTATACCCTTGTACATTAGTTGCGTATGCAAACTTAATTCTTAGGTAGACCTATCCTTGGGAGACTTTAGTACCCCTCCCCCTTGGTAGACACAAATTACCCTCGACCTAACACCCATATCTTCGGCTTTGTTCATTCTAGCCTCCTTGTGGATTATCTAATATCGGCGCTCTATAATTGGCTTCTTAGCTAGGTTGTTGCAATATTCTCTTGTGGTTAACGATTTTTCATTATCAAGTAGAATTTCCTCTCAGTCATTGAAGCAACATTTTTTACTTCTTCAACCATTAACCATAATAAATTCCTCATCGATTACGTCAAAACTCTGTGGATATTCAATGGGAATCATAAATTGTTCTCATAGAGACACCAGATGATAAATTAGAGATAATCGACCTATCAAACTTTTGATCTAATATATCGATCTGAAACACTAACAAAAGGAATAAAGGAGAAGTGTTATGAATATAAGCACGTACCTTAGTGATCTATTACCTACTAAATTTTCTCGAGGTAGCTGAACCATACTAAAACCATACACTACGTCATGACCAAAGAAAATGATGCTCCTGATGGCACTCCGACACTCAACATTAGTATAATGTCCGAGTGTATTCTTACGACTCGAGAGCTATGAATTTTTTTTAACTGTCTAATGACCACAATGCATTTTTAAGATAGAGATAGAATGTACTCATTCCGATATGTAGATGGGGTATTTATATGTCCTAGGTGTGAGCATGAAGGTTTTGTAGGCGCAAATTAGGCCTGTCATGCGTGAGCATAATAGACGCCTTGGAGCCCACATTTAAACTCGTCTCTACCTTACCTCATATCGACGTGTTGTCCTCGGATGTTGGTCGTGTGCGTATTCATTACACTCGACTTGTTTGTCTTCAAGTGAGTTTGATAGTCTTCTACTCTCGACAAAGATGATTTCTCTTGGTCCTTTGGCCTTATGTCCGGTTTTAGCCTTTATTCACTTTAGTATTAGTATTTCTCTTTAACTAATCATCCATAATAAAAAGAATGGTTCAATTCTCTTAATCCCTCTCCATGCCTTTAGTCCAAGTTTTCCATTAGTCTTGAAATGAAAAATGTGTGTAACTACTTGTTAAAATCCCAATCCTCCTCTCCTAATTTGTGGATGCAGTTATGAGACTCTTTATTCTGTATCTTCTGCAACTATTAAAGGAGACTTTGACCATTCATTGAGACAACATCTTAAATAACCTATACAACTTTCTTAGTTCTTCTTTCTTAAAAAAACATTCTGAGCAAAAATTGATTAAACAATAGCTCATCCCTTTTATTATAAAAACACACAATCTAATGATGTAGTAATTATATATTTGGAAAATGACTGATGATACGTTGTTTAACCATAAAACAGTAATACATACACTACTACAATTTATAAATTTTATTTGTAGTTTTTTTTTTTTTTTGAAATTATATTATCATTTAAAACCCCATTAATATTCTTAGAATTTTATAAATGTATTTAAATATTTCGCATAACACATTTACCATTGATGCAATTAACTCAAAATACATTTAAAAAATTATTTGTTGTTTCCTGTTGATGTTATATAAGCAGAATTATATGTAATCATCCAGATGTCTAATTATTAAGTCCACCTTTGCATTCCATTTAACATAACACAAAAAGACAATTATCCCATCATTGTATCTTTTTGGTTCATTTTTATGGAAAAAGCGCTGGTCAAAGATTTTTTTAACTTGCATTTGCTCTTAAGTTATTCATATTGGTTCGATGGAATTCCACTTCTTATAAGAGATAATATCTCCAAGAAAATGAAGTTTGCTTTCTATTCAACGAATCATTTAGTTTTATAAGATAAACCCCAACTTCGAGGGTTATTTACATCCATATGCTTGAGAACGTAATATTTTATAACTTTCATATACGTATGGGGTCGATTTTCGAATATAATTTAAATGTACTCAATATATTCTTTTCAAATTAATGTGCATACAAATAGTGTAAAAAATTTAAAAAGGTTCTAAACAAACCTTTTATGTGGAATTATGAATTAAAATGCTTTGGTGTTGAATTTACTTATGTAATGAAAAAATTGCTATTCCACAACATAAATGTCACTGAATCTGATATATAGAATATAAAGATACCAAAAAAGATTTATTTGTGTTATTTTTGTTTTTTTGAAAAACAACTATAAAAAAGATAAAACTAATTTGTTATCTTGCTACGAAATAACTTCTCCTAAAGTTATTTATAACTTTTCCACATAGTAACAGATATAATATAGGTCGGGCTAACCCATTGTGGGCGTCCACAATATGGGCAAGACCCAAAACTATTTTCTTCATTCTCCCACTTGCACATGATAGGTTTACTCTCACACCCATGTTTATGCATCAAGCTACTCTTGCTCTCATCTCAAACATATCCACAAAATCCATCATACATGGAAAATAGGTCGTGCGACCGGCAAACATATGAGTATTTCTTTTTGTTATAAACTTGTTAGGGTAGATAACTACTCAGACGATTCATACTCCTTTTGTATCTTGAAGTTTTCTACACCAAAAATTATAATATCAATATCATAGGAACTTTGGCCCCTTTAATTTCATCACATCATCTTTGTGAATGTAAGAGTCCACTAACATAATATCATGTGTCTCACTATCACGTCATAGTCGTTGATGACTTACATGATTGATCGACGGAACACATTTTGATATTCATTTTAGTCTTTCTTTTGCACTTGACACTTTCTATAATAACCTAGTTGCTTTCCTAGACGTATCATGTTAGGTCTAATCATTCATGACTATCGATAATATGCTAAAGTAGCAAACACCAGATCAAAACATCAAACTCAAACAAAAATAATAAGGGTACTAATCAAAGGTCTCACACTATGAAGAAACCGTTCATTCTGGTTGCAAGCACACGTGGTATGACTCGTGTGCTACGATAGTATTCATTTATTCATGTCATATGTCATGTATTCATTAATATCATATAGGCATATAATTAGACATTCCTCGTTGTCTAAAAAGAATCCTTCAATTAATTAACCTTCTTTGAAATCAATTAAGAATTGTATATCTGGCTTTTATAGACTAAATAGATAGTGGGGATATACTTCGACCACAAATTAAAATTAACATGTTACGCTACATGTTTGTGATCTCATCTTAACATCTGTTAAGGTGACTTTCATAACTCACGTTATTTACATGAAGGGTTAATCTTTTACATGAGTTAGTCTCATCCTTGCGCATCCTGTAATGCCAAAGGTTATTGCGCATGTGAGAAGTCCAATTATAGTCTATCTGACATACTTATCCACATGTATATATATTACCACTCAATAATGGAAATATAGCATTGCACATTATTTTTTAGTATACATAACAATATAGATCCAACATGATATGAAATTGCATAACTTTCAATTAGTTTCAAAATTTTATTCACAAGAATATCACATATTAGTATTAACTGCAAATTAATATTCTTCTATGGAATAATGTCTCTTATCATAATATAATTTATACAATTATGTTGGTTATACTGTAATACTATGTGCCCATCATATAAGCCATAGCCATTTTTCTATTACAGTATTTCAAAATTGGACTTCCAATATCACCTGAGAATCATAAAAGTAAAAATAATCTTTTAAACCAAACAAACTTTTTGAATATTAGTTAAGTAAGCCACAAACTCAACATTCACAATGGACATTGTAATATAGGTTTGTTTCTTGCTACTCTATGGATATAGCACAATCTTTCAGCAAGAATACACGACCTAGAGATATTTACACTCATCCATTTTGTTAAACCAATTAACATACGAATATACTTTAGGTGTAAATATTATATTGAAAACATATAGCATGAGCCATAATCATTTTAAGGCATCTCATTGCTCATATTTCAGGTTTTCAATGCTCATATCCATAATTTCATGTAAAATAGGCTAATAAACTTACGACATAACCAATGTCTGGTCTAGTAAATATCATTGGTAAATGGATAACTAAAGTCAAGGCATAACAAAATGTATGTCCTATTACACATCATGACATACATAATATTATTATTGGTATTGTAATTACTAATATGGTATTGTTAACCTTCTTTATTTTATATATGGAGTATTAGGACACATAAGAAGATTAAAACTTATACTCTCGTCTAATTGGAGTGTTAATGACATTAAAGTATGTCATGTAAAGGCGTTCACGTATCTTCTTGAAATATAATTCTTGAGATAGAGACAACAGAAATTTAAACATTCTTTATGCATCATAACATCAAGAATAGAGCTCAAACTTCTCATACCTTTCACATCAACAAAGATTTGAATATAACAACTCCTCAATTTTGACAAATCACATGTCATTCCTAACTTGTAGAATATCAACTACATAGAGAAAGAAATTCGTAAACTTTCTTTATAGAAATTTTGATATGTAGACAAAGTGATATTCATATATCATTGCAAAAAATAATTGTGCTTGATGAAATTATTGCCGTCCAGAGAATCTTGAAAACTGATTTCTCTGCCATATATTGGGTCTTTGTCTTGACTTCCAAATTAGCTTACATAAAGTTGTTGCGAGAGTTAAATTTTAGTAAAGTAATTTTCACCCAGTAGCTAGCTAGGTCTTAAATGACAAATATAATATTTAATGTTTAAAATTTGACATACCTTAGTTTCGGATCTCTCAAATCTTCTCGAAGATAAATCAACCGAAGAAACTAAAAAGTTGAAAGCTGTCTAGATATCGCGGCCACATCCTTAACAGTTCCTATTATATTAAGCTGAGAAGATAAACATACACGCAGAAACTCATAAGCTTGCCTTCTATACAAGATATCCAAACATCCATCCTTGTTCATGACAGCTGTCAAGACAAGATTTATGAAATGGTCAATAGGTACCAAAAATGAAGCGCAAGCCTTGAATGTAAGAACCACGCTCAACTGATGATCAAGATTGTTTTGGACTTCAAGTTCAAGAGGTTCTTTCAGAAATATTCTATTACTACCACCAAGTTTGCCAAGTATTTTTACGGACTTTGCATCCCAGGGATAAGGGGTGGGCCTTAAGTGAGAGTACAAAGCCAAAATCACATCACTTTTGAACAAATCCAGATCAAAATGGTTATCAATCAAATACATGAGTGTTTTGAAACCAAGACCCGTTAATTCATCGTCACTTCTATTAAGGCACATTACAAGAGGCCTTATCAGTTGACATAGTGAACTTGGATATGTATGCAAAATTAGGCAAAACTCTAGCAAAAGATTCTTCATATCAACTCCATGAGGTCCCTCGAGCATACCCAAGAACATGTTCAAGCAAAGTAGCATTAATTCTTGTGAAAGAAATTCAAACTTTCCCTAAGTAAGTGCTTGGAAGATCGTATGGAGAAGTTTCAAATATCCAATTGGTTTCTCAACATGAGATGCATTGTTTATGAAATCTTCGATGATTAAATGTACATGAGGCTATAGAATATGTACATAATCTAAAGTAGCCTTTGCAACATCGATAAATAATAAATATACTGGATTCAAAACAAGTTTCAATGCTGGTGAATTTGGATTCTTCAAAAAATCAAGCTTAATGCTTACATTAAAATTCACCAGAATGTTTACACACGGGGACAAAAGCTTAGGCGCTCGCAAAAGTGTGGAGAAAATATGGACAAGCCTTATGTTAGTTATCATGCATTTAAAGAGCTCTGCCATGCACATTGAGAATATATCGAGCACGTTTTGAGTTTCCATTATAGCCTAAATTTTAGAGAATAGACGTATTATTTCCTTCTCTTGTTTTGTCTCTTTGAAGAGTGCAAATAAATGCACACCACTTTTTAGAATTCTTGATGATTTCCTAACCTCATCTACTATCGTTTCCTTTATTGATACACCTGAAGCTTCAGAATATGAATGGCTGATGTTATTAATGATTATCTTAGTTCTTGAATAGTAAAAACATGATAAGTTAAAGGGACAAGTTTAAATTTGAAAGGAATGGTAGAGGAATTACAAGTAATCAAGAGTTTGATTAAATTTTTATTAGTAGTGACTTCCTTTGAATAGTTATATAGGAGCTGTATGCTTAGCACTCTTGGTAAAGACAAAATAAAATATATTAGGTGTATACACTGAAGCCTTTACTAATGCTCAAGTCTAAATGAACCGGTATCTCACCTGCACGGGAACATTAATGTTGACTCTAAGGCCAAATAATTATTTCCATCACATTCATCAAGTAGTTGAGGAATAGTGTGCTTTAATGTATCAAACTTCCTTATAAAATCATCGAATATTTGGCCCTAGAGAGAAAGAAGAGATAACTTAATCCAGGAAGTGGTTGACAAATAGATATGTTCATAAATGAATGAAAAAGTGAATTCACAGACCAATAAAGCACGTGCTTCCTCATTTGATGGCTCATAAACACCTTTATTGAATATCTGCTACACCTATGATAATATAAATGAAAAAAACGTCTTAAACCAGTCTTTATTGTCTCACTTGCGTACACGAATCTATATAACAGACATTAAAAATACCAGATATGACAGTATTTGCACACAACTATATTGCGTGCTAAGTGGAAATTAAGCATCGTGGATATTCCTTGAGTAAATGTTAATTATCTTCCCTAACTGCACCAATTAGAGAATACTAGGATAAAAATTCCTAAAAGAAGTAATACTTTATTTGAAGAAATTAGAAAAACTTTATTCAATGACAATAATTTCTTACACAGAGACCCTGTTTTTATAGGATACACACGAATAACTTGGAAAACAAGTTTCCATATGTAAGGAAATAATTAGGGAACAAGTTTGATAGAAAAGGAAATAACTTGGAGACTAATATATTCTAATCTATAATATAGAAAATAATATTTAAGGAAATTAATAATTAAGATATATCTCAACACTCCCCCTCAAGCTGGAACGTATATATTGAGAATTCCAAGCTTGCCAATCAAGCAAACGAATTGTTGACTTTGAAGACCTTTTGTAAAGATATTTGCTACTTGTTTTTGGTAGGAATATAGGGAATGCATAAACTCACTCAACTATCTTTTCTTTAATAAAAAGTCTATCCACCTCAACGTGTTTCATCCTGTCATGTTGTACTGGATTATGAGAGATGTTAATAGCTGCCTTGTTATCTGAGTATAACTTCATAGGTTGGTTGCAAATAATTTTCAATTCACCTAGAAGACATTTTATCCATAAAAGCTCACATATCCCTTGTGCAATAACTCGAAACTCAGCTTCATCACTGCTTCTAGCCACAACATACGTTTTTTGCTTGTCCAGGTCACTAAATTTCCTCCTACAAAGGTGCAATATCCCAACATAGATCTTCTGTCATCTATATTTCCATCCCAATCAGCGTTAGTAAATGCTTCGACCCACAAATTATCATATTTCTTGAACAATAAACCCTTTCCTGGAGTTCTTTTGAGATATCTAAGAACTCTATAAGTTGAATTCAAGTGCTCTTCACGAAGTGAGTGCAGAAATCGACTCAAAAGACTTACCGCAAAAGAAATATCTTGCAAAGTATGTGATAAAAAAATTAATGTTCCAACTAATCGTTCATATTGTCCTTTATCAACCTCGACACCAACATTTGACCTCAACTTATTACTAGCATCCACGGGTATTTCAGCTGGCTTGCACCCAAACATACCTGTTTCACTAAGAAGATCTAGAATATACTTTCTTTGGGTCACCAAGATTCCTTCTTTAGTTCTATAAACCTCCATACCTAAGAAATATCTCAAAGATCCAAGGTCTTTGACTTCAAATTCTTTGGCGAGAAAAACCTTTAGATTTTCTTGTTCCACACGATCATCACCTGTTAAGTTAATATCATCTACATACACAATGAGTATAGAGAGTTTTCTATCCTTAGAGTGTTTAAGAACATAGTGTGATCTGCTTCGCTTTGAATGTATCCAAAACTCTTTATAGCTTTTTCATGTCTCCCTATTTTTTCTAATTATTAGCCCCTTGGAGACATCCTTTTAGGTGAATAAATGAGTTAATTGATAGAATTTTAGGCTTATTTGATCATATTGCACTTGCTCCCCTTGGAAATTAACTATTTGCAGAATCTGAGCTTTTGTGCGTAATTTGACTATTTTTAATGCAAAGCTAATCGGTTCTTGAATTTCATGAAAGAACAATCCAAAGAGAAGAAGTGAGAATTAAAGTCTTATTTATTTTAGAGTGTTAGGAAATTTTTTTACTCGAGTTTCTATTTTTATAGTGCACTTTCCCATATATATTTCTTGATTTATTGATTTATTCTTTTTAAGCATATGCGGTTTAATTATTTATTTAATGTGAAGCTTTAAAAGATAAATGGTAATTACTTAGAGACCAAGTCAAGATAAAGAAGTAAAGGAAAGAAGATTTACATGAAAATAAGAAGATTTAGGAAAGATATATGCAAAGAAGGAAAGGATAAAGCTGCCTTATGAATCTGAAATTCCAGCCACGTTTCAAAGATAAATTCATAACTAAAGATTGGCTAGGATTCTAGACGAGTGGTCCGCACCAATAGAAAGCTCTTTCCAAGACAAGCAGTTTCATATATTGGAACTCCTCAAACAGATAAGTATTGAATGAGATAAGACCAAATCAAATCAGCAGCAAAATCTTACCTTTCCTAGAATTTAGGGCTACGAATTTGAGAGTTCTTGACTTGTCTTCCACTCCAAGTAAATTCGACCCAGGGTTCCCTAACACCTATAAATACACCCCTTAGCCTCCTCTTTCCACACACTTCAGAGAATTACACAAGAAGCTTAAGGTTTTCAAGTCAGAGCAAGAAGGCAAAACGAAGCTAGTGCTGGAGGAATCCTGTTCTTCCATCATCAGTCATCTTAACCTTTAGGTTCTTTATTTTCTTTCTGTAATTCGAAACTATGAATTCCTTTATTTTAATTTTATTTTTCCATTCTGTTATGAACTAATTTTTTTTAGTACTTGAGAAATCGCTATATGGGTTGAACTTAATTTTGTTTAATTTATGTTTTCTGAATTTGGGATTTAATGGTTTAAATTAGACTAGGTATTTTGTGTTGACTATTATTTTGTTTTAATTACTAATTTTAAAGTCATGAATCAAACTTAGCTCATAGTAATTAGGCTATTTCATATAGTGGCGTATGGATCACCTTGACGGGGGGTTTAATTACAGACTTAGATAATAGACGCATAGTATCCGTTATTGACCCTGACGGGCTTAGCTAACCATGCAGCCAATGAGGTAAATCAGTATTCATCTGAAAGTAGCTTATATTCGCCCTGACGGGGTTTGTAATACCGTAGGATAGCTCTTAAGTCCACCCTGACGGGGTTAGGAGATATTAGAGTCCCGAGTAGCACAATAATACCAGTTTAGCCCTTAAACAGAAGCATGAATTAGATAGGTTAGGTGAAACCCTTGCGAGGATCAAGTACTCGTTCTCATCTGAAGTTTCAATTTTCCTTTATTTGTGTTCTTTTATTTCCGTAGTTTATTTTATTGCATCTTTTAATTTATAAAAACCAAAAAAAATCTTTACTTTATTTTTCTATCAAGCAATTATTCTTACTTTTCGATTAATACCTGAGTTGTGCCTAATCCGTCCCTGCGAACGAACTTGTTTATCATATATTACTTGGACAACCGTAAACTTGCGGTTAAGTGGTTCCTTTATCTTCGCATTAATTTAATAACACACCAGGTTCCACCAAGTTTTTGGCGCCGCTGCCGGGGACGGTAGCGTGTGACCCCGGTGTTAATCTTTTAGTAGTTTAATTGTTAGTTAGGTTTTAGTTTTATTTTTCAGTTTTACGCTTTGGGTTGTCTTTCTTTCGAAGGTTTACAGGTTTTGGTTTATGCGTGAAGATATCGTGATTCTTGCAAACCCCGAAAACCTAGTTCGAGAAGCAAATAAAAGAAAGAGAGAAGCTAAAGCAAAAGAGTTAGAGGAGAAATTAGCAAGAGAAATGGATGAAAATCAACTCAAACCTCCTCTTGTTCCTGCTGTTCCACAAGCACGGAACAATGATCCGTGGTTCATCAATGGCCCTGAAGAAGCTCCATTTCGAGCTCCTGCCCTCGGAATTGGACCAGCAAATATTAATGTCGAGAGATTCAGACCCAATCCTGGTATGTTATCTCAGTTTCAGAGTTACGACAATTTCCGAGGAGCACTTGGCGAAGATCCAAGCCGTGATGTACAGAAGTTCATGCAAATTTGCGATTCTTATATTACGCAAGGAGTAACTAGAGAGCAAATGTATTTTGCTAATTTTAGATACTTCGTTATTGATGGAGCAAGTGAGTGGCATTATTCTCAAGAACCCAGAACAATTACATGGGACGCATTACAAACTGCGTTCTTCGATAGATACTACCCAACGAATATGAGATTAGATGCGCAGGTTGAAATAACTTCATTCAAACAAGATCAAGACGAGACTTTGGGTAGAAGTTGTAAGAGTTTTCAGATTTGCTTAAGAAGAGTCCCTGATCATGGCCTCACAGAAGTTCAACAGATGAAGATATTTTACCGAGGACTTGATGGCTCATCAAGAAAGGATCTAGACTTGCTTTGTGGTGGTGGATTTCTACAGGTACAACCAGTCCATGCTAAAATTATTTTAAACAGAACAGTTACAAATGAACTGTGTTGGAATACTGTAAGAACACCTATTCGAGGTGGAAATAGTGCGTTAATTGAAGAAAAATTCACCACCATGGAAAATATACTTGAGCAACAATTAAAACAGCTTACTCTCGCTGTTACAAAAAGTGTTGCAGGTAAAAGAGCAGAAGTTAATGTTACACAAGAAGTTTATGGGTGTTCTAATTGTGGTACGCAAGATCATGAATGGGAGAAATGTCAAAACAATCCGGAATCTTGTAATGTTTGTTTCCAACCGAGGTACCTATAACTCAAGTGGTCAAGGTTATCAACCGAATAGAAACCATCCGGGTTTCCAATGTTCGAATCCAAATGGAGCTACTAATATAACTTATGCCTATCAACCACGCCCCCAAGGAAATAACTTTCCACCGAGACCTCAGAACAATTACCAAGGTGAACAAGCATGCGGAAATCAAACTCAGAGACAACCTCCTCAAGATGCTTATGCCGACACCATGAACCAGAAAGCTCTGCCTGCTCAACCTCAAGAAGGTGCACTTGATGTACAACAAACCTTGACAACACTAATCACTATTCAACAAACTACAGTCGCAGCACTTAAATTGATGGAGACTCAGATGGCTCAGATGGCAAAGCAATTGAATCAACGTCCACAAGGACAATTACCGAGTGACACTGAAGAACCCAAGCAAAAAGAAGATTGTAATGCAGTGACACTTAGAAGTGGTAAGAATCTCCCACCACCTCCTTTTCCTGTGATGAAAGAAAAAGAAACAACTGTGAAAGAAAAACCGGCAAAAGATGTGGTGGAGAAAGAAGATGAACCTGAAGTAGTGGAAGTGGAAAATATTCCGGAAAAGCCAAAGAAGCCAGATACTACAGTAACCCGTCTTCCTCCACCTTTTCCTTCGTGAATTCAGAAGAAAAGGTGATATGGCTGACTATCAGAAGTTCAAATTACATATGAATAGATGGTTGTCTTCGGATATGTTTCACAATTGCTCTTTGAAAATATGAGGTATAGATCAACTATGACACCAACACAGGTGGTGAATGATTTAATTTGGATATTTATGATTGTAAGTGTAGAGGCTGAGTAGTGTAGTGTAGATTCAATCTTCAACCATAGGGGTTTCTTCTTGTTCTTGAATAGTGTTGAGATCGTCTTTATACCTAAAAATAGACTTGTGTATCCTCGTGTAGGTGTGGAAATGAGAGAAGACTTCACATGTATGTGAAGTGGTTGTCCAAATATTGGTTGTATACTTGGATCTTTGTGTTCTGATTACACAACAAAATACCTCACAATATTGTGAGGTGGTGTTGTAAAGGTTTGTGTTTTCACCTCATTTGAAGAGACATCGAATATAGTGGAGATCTTGATAATCGAACAATCTAGAACAAACTTTTCCCAAGCCAAGCTCAAGTTGCTCGCAAAGTTTTTGGTTCATTTACACTCCTAATATTAAGGGTCAAATAGACCTTAAGCAGTCAACTTAGGCATCCAAGAGTCAAACCACTATATATTGGTGGAAAATAACAAAAAAAAACTAAAATATAGTTTGATGAAATTTGTTTACCATATTGGTACATATATATATATATATACACACTTACCATACAAACAATCAACGTGGTTTAAGTTCAAGATTAGATTAGGTTTGCAATGCACGGAGGATAGGTCTTTCTCTTAGTTCGATATGGAGGTTATAGAGTGTTCATCAATCCTACCTTAATATTCAATGATGCATCTAAATAATATATTGTGTTTCAGTTGCTACTAGATAACATAATAAATAATCATAAGGTCTTTAAGGTTGTAATGTTAGGCTTAGGGACGGTATGATCATATATTTGGATAATATAGAGTGAGCTTTTGGCTCTCTCCTCACTATCCATTAACAAATAACTCAAGATCTTGAGTTACTGATGTCTCTGTTTATGTGATTGAATTATCCAGTCATGAGACATCATTTTAGGGGTATTTAGTACTTATTTTTTAAATTTTTCTCCATTTATTCATGATTTGCACTTGTGTGTTTAGTTTTAGGTGTTCTTCTATCTTAGAGCTTTTGCGTGTAATTTATGTGTTATTTGTGTAGCACTTAGGTATTTGGAAGCTAATACTCCTTGGTATGATGATAAGAATTTAAGGAAAGTGAGAAAACCCCTTAAACATAATGGAAAAAGGAGACTTTTTAAAGTAAATGTGAGGTGTCCAGCTGTATAAACGTGTAGTATTCTTTATAGAAAAATATATATTGTTGGTCCAATTCTGAAAATGTATGTAAAAGTTATAGAAAAATCCTTAAATCCCTTAAAAACAAATTTTCTAAGCTTTTAATTATCCAAACAAGTTCAAATCTTCATTTCATCACTAGGTCATTTTCATCATGGATTGGTTACTACTAAGAGTATACCTAAATGGTGATTTAGAATGATTTGTAGGTTAATGAATTAAATATCCATTGCAATTGAGATATAATTATAAAATAAAAATAAAATATAAAGTTGAAACCAAGATTGAAGATATATTACGGTTAAGATATTGATTATTAATAAGATACTTGTGTACACAAATGGTCATATATATATATATAGTAGAAAAGGTCAAATCCATGAAATTCATCTCGAAATTGTCTAATTTGTAGACCTTGATCCCTTCAAGACAAGGAACTTGTTTGGTGAATAGAGACTAAACAAATTAAATGCTGAGAGAGATGATAAAACAACCATTATAATAGAGGCAACATAACCACACAGTAAACCAGCAGCGATTTGTGCACAAAACTTTGTGAATTTATCGCATGCTTTCATCCATTGGAGACTAGTTTCACCAGTTACCGCGAAGGAACTAGCTTGGGTTGCAGCTGAAGTGCTCCCGAATATGATGTAAACTGCTACCTACAAATGGTTAATAATAACTAAACATGTGAGGAATAATAAAGTACAAGTAAGAAAAGTTGGTGGCTCGTGCTCATTTTTTAATTTACAAGTAAAAATATTAGTAATAACAATACATCATTTAATCTTAAAATCGGTTACTATAACTACACCAACACAAAATATATGAAATATATGTTTTCTCCAAAAATTAATTAATAAGATGAAAGAATAAAGTGACAATACCAAAATATCAAGTCGGCTCAGTCGTGTTAATATGTTGGTTGTCTTTATATGTTGATCCTTATGGGTCTATTAAATCCTCTCTTTCCCTATCATATTTATTTCTTTAATTTGGGTTTTTTTTTGGAATTGTAATGTAGCTTTTATTATCATATTCATTTTCTTCATTATTTATACGAGTTCTCTAGTTAAGACCATATGAATAGATTAAAAACTCATATTCATACTAGAAAAATAAACTATTAGATCATTTTATTCAATGACTAATAGGATAATTAAAATAATAAAGTGATACTATCATATTTTGATTAAAGAGTTAATTACATAATTTGGTCATGTGATTATGCAAATTAGCTAAATATACCATGTGTTTTAAAAAGTAGCACTTATCCCTCCTTCTCAACATGATTTATATTATATATATATATATATATATATATATATATATATATATATATATATATATTGATTTTATTAAAATTATTTTTAGGATGAGTAATATTAGGTATCACCCAAATATTTTCCATAATTATAAGTGATTTAATCATATCATTTCTTTCAACTAGTTAACTTTATTTTCTCTCTTCAATTATTTGAGTAATTATGATCCATATCACGACAAGTCCAATAAGGGGCTAGATTTTTTTGGGGCTATATAACTCTAATTTAATCTCAAAAATATGATTTTATCATGAATAAGATATACTAGATTACTATTTAATATTTATCTAAGGTTTATGGTATAATTTGATTATATTCTACTTTTTTATTTGAATAACTTCAAATTAAAATATAAGTACTACGATATAAACTTTAAATCCGATAATTTTACAAAACACTCTCAAATTGAATAAATTATCATATCTGATTTAATAGCATCAGTTGAATTAGGTTATACTTATATCATCCATTGAATTCGAGCTTTATCGAGAATAATCAATCATGTGACGTTGTATTTGGATACAATATTAAAAAAATAGATAAATGTAATTAAAAATTATTTTAAAAGTATTTATAATTTAATTAAGATTATAATTTATGAATATTTTTTAATTATCTAATTGAATAAGTAATATAAAAGTTAAATTAAATTTAGAGATATTAGTCAATTAAGTAAAAAAAAACTCAATAACCACCCCCATAAAGTCCACCAAATTATTAGCACCTAAAAGGTCCAACATTTTAGTAATATCACAAGTATACCCTAACATTAAACGAATTAATTAGATTTTATGGCATTATTATCTTATGTAATGGATTCTATTTTTGGTGCATATCATCTGAATCCCATAATTTAAGCATTACATGATAGAAAGTTGTAAATTGCAAATATTGTTCTCAAATGGTTACTAGCCCACCGACTTACAAAACTCAACCGGGTAGAAGATGAGTGGAAAGGTGAGTGTGAAGAGATTTATTTTCGAGCGGCGGCGGGAGATGGTGGAGAATGGTTATCGAGCGGCGACGAAAGATGGTGGAGAATGGGTCTCGAGGGGCGACGGTTTTCTTTTGCAGTATAAAGGCTTGGTAGAAAGGTGAGTGTGAAGATGTGGAGAATGGTACTCAAGCGGTGGCAGAAGACGGTGGAAAATGGTCCTCGAGCGGCGTCAATTTTCTTGTGAGATTATTCCATAATAAGTGAATGCTAGTGAACCACATGGTTTTAGCTCGTATTATCATTGACATTTTGATTCGATTTGCTTTTGTCCAAAAACTGTCTATTTGCTTTTCAATATTCAATCTTATTAATTTTTAGCATTGTTCATTTTTTAAATGTGATTTTGTTTCACAAACTACATACGCCTTCAATTACAAAAGTCACACCATCAATATAAATCGAATAACCCACCTCATTTTGACTTCTATTTTAACTCCCAAACTACACATCATTGATTTCTCACAACACACCACCAAAATTGCACAATTAACCAACGATATTTAGTGGCACATATACATCTTCATCATACACCATTGATTACAACTAAAGCAGCTAAAAATATACACTGCCAACTCTACGTCTTTTTCATAAGAGGAATTACACGATAGAACAAACTACGTACCATTGATATCTTACAACAAACCACCAAAATTGCACAAATTACTTAACGACATTTAGTGGTACATTTACAGCCCCACCATGATTATAAGTAAAGCACCTACAAAAATATACTGCCAACCCGACGCCTTTTTCATCGAAAGAATTACACGGACAACAAGTCACTGATATATTCTTTTGAAATTAATAATCCACACCCTAATTACTAATACATCATGTGTTTAATTTCCAAAACAAAATATGAAACATAAAGTAATTAAAGTTATAACATGAAGGAAATCTTATAAATTTAATTTAATATTTTTGGTAGTTTTTCCTTTTTGTTTTGATATTAATTGATTGGTGGCATGTAATTAGGAAGTTCTTTTTGGTAAGTCAAAAGACATTAAGTGGAGTAGAAAGACAATTCAAACTTTTTGGGTGGGTTGGACTTGCTGGGCAATTGACAATAGTCTGTGACGGTATGGATCAATCACCCTTAAATTAATAATTATTAATTAAATATTATGTATAACCTAAATTACAACTTAACTTACCCTATTTATAAATATATAGTAATACATTATTGTATATTTAATAATTATTAAATATTTTTATTTCCAATGTTAACCTTATTCTAAAAAAGTTATATATTAAACTAATTAATGATATAAAAAAAAGATGTGTACAATATTAATCCTATATTGGAATTTGGTTATTTTAAAAACTAATTATTTTTCTTTTGTTAAAAAAAGTAAACTTTCATTTCAAAATAAATGAGTGTAGATTAATTGTTGTTGTTTTTTTCTTATTTATTTAAAGTAAGATAATTAAAGAGGTTGCTCCAATTAAGATTTTGGACAAAAAAATATAGTAGTATAAATTATTTATCGAGTAAGTATAGATCATCTATCTATTAGTATAGACATATATAAAAAATGGATGATTAATTTATCGAGTAATATATAGTATATTAGTATATTAGTATTTTATTACATAGTATTTTAATAGTAATTAATATTAAAGTGGGTAATTTACCCATATATATAATTATTAAATATATATATTTCCTGTATTTTCTATAATATATTTTTTATAAATAAATTAATTAAATTTTAAAAATACATAAGAAAAAAAAATATGTTTGGCATATATCTCTGTTTCATGAAATTTAGTTATTCTTAATGAATCTTGTGAACTAATTCAAATTTTTTTTTATTTAATTACAAAAATATTCAAAATACTAAGAAAATAAAATAAAAGATAAAAAATTAGTAAAATGATGGATAATCTTGTCTTGCAATATTATTTATTATTATATTATTAGTTAGTTAAATTGATGTTATTTTTATATTAAACGAGTAATTTATTTATTTAATTCTCAAACAAAAACATATTTGTATTATTTTACAGAATACGAAATTGAAAAAATATTTCATCATATCATCTAATCTCCTATATTTTTATTTAACAACATATGTGTTACTGAAAACAAATATATTTGTGAATATAATTGATAATTCGGTTCATAACTCAACAAATTTTGCATTAAGAAGTACAACCAAAAAGTTTAAATGAATAAGGTTCAAAATATTATTTTGGACTATGATATACCCAATATAACCTTACAAACTAAAATAAGAAAGGTTAAGATAGAAAAAAATGGTATACAACCGGAATAGTTGAAAAGAAAAAGTAAAGGTTGAAAAACAATGAAACATAAAACCTAAAACTCATCTCTTCACACCGCATTCGAATAAAAAATAAAAAAGACATCTATTCACACTAACCTTCCCACCAAGCCGTTCTCATGGACAAGAAAAACGCCGCCACTCGGTGACCATTCTTCACCATCATCAACCCGGCTTGGCGATGAACCCAAATTAAGGTAAAAGATTAATTTTTACTATTTAAACTCTAAAAAATTGATTTAATAATAAACCTAATATCATCACTTTTACAATTTTTCAAAATTAGCCAATTTAAGTATAATTACAGCCGTGTTAGTTATCATCTTTTTATAGGAATCCTACAATGGCCATTTTATGATAGTTGGAAGCCTTTTACCATATGAGAAGTGATTTCATGAGAATAGGCGTATATGGGGAGGGGATGACGTGTGAGTTTTGTGGGTCTCGTGATTTGCCACAACCAATTTGGTCATATAGTACATTTTTTGAATTGTTTTGCAGCAAATATTCATTTGACGCAACTATTGAAGATGGTTACACATCCCGCTAAAATGTGTCAGTACATTCCAGCGTCATTTGATGGGACTTCTGTCAACTGGTGACTTGGGTAATATGGATAATGGGGCTTATGTATTGCAACCTAGTGAATTATAGACCTAGATTGTTGGTGAAGTGGACTGGATCTTATTCTTATGAAGCAATTTTGTTGGGCTATGGCCCTTTTGAGTTAAAACCCCTAGATTTGTGACGTTTAAAATAATAATATTGGATATAAAATACTATCAAAATTAAATAAAGGGTCTGAATCCCTCTCAGAACACTTTATTCTGACGTGCCTGGGTATGTTTGGGGAGGGCAAGCATATTCTCTATGGGACTAGTTAGGTGTGCGAAAGCTAGCCTAGAACCCATGTATGAAAAAAATTTAATAAAGGGACTAATTAACTCTTAGGGTTAGATTCAAATTTAGCCCTAACAAAAATCCATCCCCAATAGCAAGATTTTTGGGCTAGATTTTTTCAAAAATTCTCTAACCCCAATCAATATTCACGGAGTTGGGCTAGATTTATAACCACATGTATTACTTTTTCAATACTTTATTGTTATGAGATCCACCAATTAAATAATTAATTTTTATTTTTATTAACTTAACTTAATTTAATATTTATCTTTAAATTAATTACTTTATTTGTAATTTAGGGAAGATAAAAAAACCCATTTTAAATTTTATTATTATTAAGCTACTCTAATTAGTCAGATAATAATATAATAACTAGTAATCTAATTGTATGATATTACCTTTTATTATCATTCTTATTTATTTGTTTATTTATTTATGTTTTTTTAGTATTTTTATCTCTCTTTTCATTTTCTTTCTTTTTCTTTCTTTTTGTTCACCTTCAACTACCGTCACCCTAAAATAGGATAAATGTTTATACAACGAGATATACAAATTGTACTATTTGAATATGTTGTAATTTGTACTATTTAAATGTGAGGATTCTAGATTTTATTTATACTAATGATAGATATTTATATTACTAGGATGAAGATATATATTGTTTTTTAATGATCAATACTACTAGGAAATCATACCAATAAAATAATTTTTATACATGCTCTAATTATTTTGTTAGTATAAAATATCGCTTCTTTATTCTCTCTAGCGCCTGGGTGGCGCTGACCCTTTTTTCGTTTGACTTTTTTCATATTACTTCCTTTCATAACAGAATTTCTTTCCTTCCTTAAACCTTGCTTTCTAATTTGGTGACCCTAACGGCTAATTGATGGAGGGAAGGGGGCAGATTCCGCCACCACAGCCCCCTCAGCCACCGGATTCCGCCGTCGGTAAAAGCGCTCGCCGAAAAGAAACAGCAATCTATCATTCTTCTTCACTTCCTAGTACTCCATCTAACAAAATCACAACAACTAAGGGCAAAGCCAACTCTGTTAAACGCCTATCCTCTAAGCGCCTCCGTGTGTTTGGTGAGGTGGAGCAATCGGAGGAGCAGCCTCGAGCTTCCATTGCTGCTGGTGAAATAGATATTGTGGCACAACGAAAACTTAAACGAGCTTTGGATTACCCCGACAGGGATGAATTATCCCCAGTGGTGACGGAGGTTGCTAATGGAGGGGAGGCTCGGTCACGGGACTCTCTTCATATGGAGAATTCATTGGCTCTTGTCCAATCTGCACAAGTGGGAGAATCTCTGATGGGCACCGCAAACATGGTAGTTAACCCAACCTACCTTGTTGATTCTGATCATGAGATGACGGTGGAGATTGATCAAGGGGCACTTCGTATTACTGATACATCTCCGCCTCTTCTACCAACGGAGAACCGCTCACCTACGGTTGCTGGTAAGTTTTTACTTATGACTAATCTAGTTAACACAGAAATTGCAGGGTCACTTGAGAAGGGTGTTGGGGAAATATCGCATCAGGCTCAGAAACCTCTTATTGCAGAGGAGGTAAGTAGAGGGAAAGCACTTTCTTTTTTAGATACTGTTAAAAATGCAACAGGTGATACAATAGGGCGGGAAGGGGCTGTGGATGGGTCTGGTAATAGGGGGACTAATACGGAACCATCTAAACGAACGATAGACCTCGATGAGTTTGAAATGGAGGATGATTTGCCGTTAGGTGATACCACCTACCCGCAGCTAATTAGAACAGCGGAGCAAAAGAGACAAGGTTGTAAGGTATGGCAAAAGTCTATTATTTTACGTTTACTTGGACATAGCGTTGGTTTCAGGTACCTTTTGAACAAGCTAATCCAAATTTGGTCTCCTAAGGCGCACATGGACCTTGTGGAAATTGGGTTCGGGTATTTTATGGCTCAGTTCAATAGTTCAGAGGACTACGATAAGGTATTAAATGGGGGGCCATGGATGATACTTGATAGGTATTTAATAGTAAGACCATGGGATCCGTATTTTATGCCGCAAGATGCTCCGGTTCTTAAGACAACGGTATGGGTAAGACTTCCCTGGCTCCCACTTATGAATTATACAGAGGATATTTTAACGGCTATAGGTAACTTAATCGGGAAGATGGTCCGAATCGATCCATTTACGAGGTCGAGGGCTCGTGGGAATTTTGCTAGAATTGCCGTTGAAGTGGAGTTGGACAAGCCGCTCGTTCCGATAATTCGAATTCAGAACCATTTACAGAAAGTGGAATACGAAGGACTTCATCGGATATGTTTTAAATGTGGGAAGTTTGGGCATACAAAGGATGAGTGTGGTATACAAAAAGAGATGACTGTGACCCCGGAAGGGGAAAAGAATACGACTGAGCAGGTTAGGGAACGGGGTAACGAGCCTAGTAAGGGGGCGCCTATTTATGGTGAATGGATGACAGTGGACCGTACTAGGGGTAGGCCACGAAACACCGGAGTTAGTTCTAACCAGAAATTAAATCAAAGGGGAAATAATGGGAGCAATAAAAGGGGGGGGACAACTCCTAGCAAGAAAAGAAACGGTATGAACAGTGATCGCGGAAATGCTTCAAGATTCGAGGTTTTAGCTTCTTTGGAAGAGGGGGGTCCTAGTGGAATTGGGGATAAAGGAGACGAGGAAGAGCTAACTGTGGGAAAGATTAATGAAAGATCCGCTCCGGTGGAAATGGAATTGCAACATAGGGTGATCGAAATTACATCGAAAGGCTTGGATGGGGGTTTCTTTAACGGAAATAATCAAAAGATATTAGATGGGGAATTGTTTGGTCCGACATTGAGCCGTAAAGAAAAGAAGAAGTCCATGAACGGGGGGGGTGCGGATTCTGATTCGAGTTCTCTGGAGCCTGGTGTGGAGCGACAATTAGTGGGGCAAGATAATAGTGCAATGCGTGGTACAGATAGTTTGGAGGAGGTTGAGATGGGTGGTGATAGTACACGCACCATGGTCACATTAGAAGAGGAAAATAGCAGGGGTTTTTCTGCAATTTCGATTAGTACAGGGGTAGGAGGGAAATCGGTTCCATATGGGGTATCTGAGACCTCAGCTTTGGTCCCTGTTCAATCAATTTTGGGCGCTGTGGTTGGGGGAAAATCAGTCTTAGGTGATTCAGCTCCTGGTGCAGCGTTAGAGAGGGGAGAGACATCTGTTACTACACGCGTATGGGAGCCTCCGGATCAACAGCAGCTGTACCGTGAGACCCCTCATGATGGGAAGGAGGAATGGACCACTGATATGGAACATAGTGGAGCTGATCATGCCTTGGAACATCACGGTTCCTAGGGGAGTTTTTTCTTATTTTGTTTATTTTTTTTCTTTTTCTCTGTACTTGGTTTTGTTTATTATCAATATTGCTACTGTATAAGCTATTTTATTAGCATGTGCTTTAAAATAAAATACTTTTATATATTATCTTTATGTGTAGTACAAAAAATATTAATAATAGGGGAAGTTGGTTCTCGACCAACCATCCAGTTAACGTTTTGTTTTGGAATTGTAGGGGCGCGAATAGTGATGGTTTTAGACGGGCATTTAAAGACTTGGCCGATAGACACAAACCAATAATCGCGATTATCGTAGAGACCAAAGCTTCGGGTATTAAGGCAACTAATATTATCAAGTCCCTTCGTATGGGTAATTCCATTAGAGTCGATGCGGTTGGGTTCACTGGTGGTATATGGGTCCTCTGGAATCAATGTGATGTTTCGATTCAGTTCCTATCGGCTACCAATCAGGTGATCAACTTAAGAATTTCCGGAAATACATGTTCTTCTTGGTTGCTTTCCGCAATTTACGCGAGTCCGAAGAGTTGGTTAAGGGAGGCTCTTTGGGACGCTTTAGAGGAGGCGGCGCCTATTATTTCGGAACCATGGTTGGTAGTGGGAGATTTCAATCAGATTGGGGTGTCAGATGATCAAGTGGGTGGAGTGGCAGGAGTAAATCGGTTAATGGTTAAGTTCGAGAGATGGAGAGATCAATGTGGCTTGGAGGATATGGGTTTTGTTGGACCAAGATTCACGTGGAGCGATTCGTGGCACTCCGGGGTTAGGATCCTTAAGCGGCTTGATAGAGCTTACGGCAATAGATTGTGGTTCGAATTGTTTGGTGATGCTAGGGTATCTCACTTACCTAGGGTACATTCTGATCATGTTCCTATCTTGATAACTTTGACTCCACCCTTGGTAAGAAACACTAGTGTGAAACGTTTTCGGTTTGAGGCTGCTTGGGGTCATCATGAGGGGTTTCGTGATCTGGTTGAGAAGAAATGGAAGGTGGTAGGGAGAAGTCTTAGCGATAATATCGAGATTATGAGACGGGAGTTGGAGGTATGGAAGGTTGAATTTTTTGGGGATATATTCCGGAAAAAAAGAAGATTAATTGCGAGAATTGCCGGTATTCAAAGAGCGGTTCAGAGTTCCTATAATTCGTCACTAGTTAGACTGGAGACCAGGTTAGTAGGTGAGTTTGAAAGTCTATTAGAGCAGGAGGAAATATTCTGGTTCCAACGAGCGCACACTGAGTGGGTTAATTCCGGGGAGCGTAACACTAGGTACTATCATCGTGCAGCACAGATCAAGAAGAAAAAGGTAGAGGAGTTGCGCATTAGAAATGAGAATCAAGAATGGATTTTAGATTCGGATATCGAGAAGAGGTGGGTAAGAGGATTCTTCAAGAGACTTTTTTCGTTTGAAGGTATTCCGGCTAATATTGATGGCCTTCCACATCCGAGAAAATTTGAGGAAGTAGACATTGAGGTATTGGGTAGGGAGGTGGTGGATGAGGAGGTTCGCATAGCGGTTTTTCAAATGTCACCCCACAAAGCCCCTGGTCCGGATGGGTTTACAGCAGGGTTCTATCAGAGATGTTGGGATATAGTGGGGCCTTCCGTCTGTGATATGATTCGTAGTGTATTACTAGTAGGGCGCTTTCCTAAGGAGGTACTAGGTACTCTTATTCAACTAATCCCGAAGATAGGAAGCCCAGAGTATATATCGCAATTCCGTCCCATCAGTTTGATTAATGTCTGTTACAAGATCTGTATGAAAGTTTTGGTTAATAGGTTGCGCCCTTTACTAGCGAAGAATATTGGTCCCTATCAGAGTAGCTTTTTACCTAATAGATCCACTATTGATAACATTGTTCTAGTGAGTGAGGTGGATTTTGTAATGAGGCACGCGAAAGGAAAGAGATGATGGATGGCAATTAAGGTGGATTTAGCGAAAGCTTATGATAAGATAAGATGGGACTTCGTTAAGGAATCCCTGGAGCTCCTTGGTATACCACCTAAGTGGGTTTCTGTTATTATTTCGGGCATGGAGGATAATGAGCTAAGTGTGTTATGGAGAGGTTCACCTCTTGAACCGTTCAAGCCTAAGAGAGGAATTCGCCAGGGTGACCCTATCTCTCCGTATTTGTTTGTCATTTGTATGGAACGCCTATCTCTACTCATTCAGGAATTGGTTCGAAGTGGAGCGTGGAAGCCTTTAGTTCTTTGTCCAGGGGGGTCTCCTATATCCCATATATTTTTTGCTGATGACTTGATTTTATTTACAGAAGCTACTGTTGATAGTTTTTTGCTTTTGCAGGAGTCTCTAGATACATTCTGTCGGAATGCGGGTCAGACAATTAGTAAGGATAAGTCGATTATCTATTTTTCAAAGAATGTAGAAGAGGGAGTAGCAACTGATATCACCTTGAGGAGTGGTTATACACGGAGTGATGCGATCGGTAAATATCTTGGGGTCCAAATTCTTTCCGGAAGACGACCGAAGGGATTTTTTGGTGAGTTCATAAATGAGCTTCGTGGAAAGTTAGCGAAATGGAAGGGAAATACGTTGTCTTTAGCAGGGCGCATTACACTAGCGCAGTCAGTTCTTAGTGCAGCTCCCATGTATATAATGCAAGTAGAACACCTTCCGGGATATATATGTGAGGAAATAGACAAAATCAGACGGGAATTTATTTAGGGTTCGTCGGAAAACCATAAGGGTATAAATTGGGTTGCTTGGAGTGAGGTGTGCAAGCCGAAAGAGGTGGGTGGATTGGGTTTTCGCTCTGCCGAGGATATGAATAAGGCACTTTTGGGTAAACTTGGATGGAAATTGATACATGATGTTAATACTTTGTGGCCGATTGTAATGAAAGAAAAGTATTTTAAAGGACCTCCTATGCAATATCTAAGTAAACAAACGGACTCGAGGATGTGCAATGCAATCGTGAAGGGTCTGGAGGTAATTAGGCGAGGTTCAAGGTGGGTAGTACACAAGGGGGACATGGTAGCATTCTGGTGTGATGTATGGGTAGGGGAATCGCCCTTAATTGATCATGTCATTGGTATTTTTGATACTAATGCTTTGACTAGAAGGGTTCGGGACTACATTCGTTCGGATGGTGCATGGGATTGGGAGGCGTTTCATAGGCTTCTCCCGTCATCAAAGCTAGTGGAGATCGCGGGGGTTAAGGTAGAGGTAGAAGGGGTGCAAGGAGATTTTGTGTCATGGTTACATGAAGGGAATGGAGAATTTTCGGTAAGATCAGTAGCGCAGACCCTCGAGCCCTCTGATTCGGACATGACTTATTTGTGGAAGAAGGTTTGGAAGATTAAAGCGCCACAGCGAATCCGGGTACTCTTGTGGAGAGTTGTTCGTGAAAGAATTGCTACCAGGAGAAATCTTGTCAAACGGGGCTTGAATGTGTCGGAAATGTGCCCATTATGTGATAGCGAGGAAGAAAGTGCAATCCATCTCTTTCGAAAATGTCCAAGAACAAGGAGGGTCTGGTCAATAATTAGAAGTGAATTGATTAGGCTTGGTGAGCAGCCTGTTACTAGGGGAGGTGTTCTTGATGAGGTTAGTGGCCCTGACTTTCTTGTGTCTGCTGCGGTTATGGGAGCAGGGGGCGGGGGGGTGGGTTTGCCGACTAACTTTTTTTATTTGCACCGCAGGTCCCTGGGTAATGAAGGCTGGAAGAACAGGACCGCACCTCCTTTCCAAGCTGTGAATAACAGCTCCAGAAGCGGACGAAATAGCTCTGTCGAATGGACAACTGCTGCAAATGATCTAGGCGAGGCGGAACAGGGAGTTTTCGAGGGGAATCAACAGCTCCAGCAGGGATCATCAATGGACCTGGTGCGCAGATCAGTAGCTGGAAATCTGCAGCTTGAGGGGACTGGTTCGGTGCTTAATGACCAAGAATGGTGGACTAAGAACATTTCAAATGATAGGTTATTTGCCGGAGTGAGGTGGAGCGTCTTTTTTGGTGCTATTATTGACACTATATGGAAACAACGTAACGAAGTGGTGTTCAACGAAGGAGTATTTCCCAATGAAATAGCGCTGGTAAGGAAGGCGAAGCATGTAGCTATTGGGATTTCGAGGTCTTGGGGTCAATTGCCCGGGGCATCCTTATCAAGAAAGGATAAGATATCTCTAATTGGTTGGTCAAGACCTTCTAGTGGAGTTAAGCTTAATACGGATGGGAGTTACAACAATCGGAATCGGATTGGTGGAGGAGGTGGAATTGTAAGAGATAACAATGGCGATTGGCTTGGAGGTTTCAGTTTAAGGATTCTCCATGACTCACCGGTCATCATAGAGTTGATAGCACTATGGGAGGGCTTGAAGATGGTAGAAAGAATGGGTTTTCAAGAGGTGAATGTGGAGGTAGACTCTTGGGAAGCGATCGATCTTATTCATAATTCAGTGATTGGACGAGGACCTGGGGCATTCTGGATTAGGCAAATTCGCTCGATTTTGGACAAGAACAAGGATTACCGTCTAAGAGGCATTTATAGGGAGGCCAACAGTTGCGCAGATTGGTTAGCTAAGACAGGATGGAAGCATAGCGAAGAATTGATGTTTTTTGAGGATCCTCCGGATGGCATTTGGAGGATTCTCACAAAAGATCGTATGGGATATAAGTCGCCGAGAGTGGTTTATGATCCTGAATTACTCCATGATGTAATAGATTAGTGTTCGTTTTAATTGTGTAACATGATCCATGGATCTCCGATATAATCAAAAAAAAAAAAAAATTTATACTTCTGGTAAAAATATATACTACTACATATGAGATTTAAAATACTGAAATTAAAAAATATATACTACTAAGAAAAGGTAGCATGTAGTTATCAAAATTTGGTAATAGTAGTTTGTCTGATCGACAATTAGGTATTCTTGAGTAATAATATAATTGAAATAATATAAAATCCCATAAACCTAAAACATTAAATGATTTAAAAACCATTGACACGAAATTGAAATAATGTTCTTCCATTATCAACATGGATTTAGTTGACTTAATAACTTCAGCTTTCAGAGAACAAACCTCTGAAGTAGTTTCTCTCAAATCTAAAGGAGAGAACTTATAGAACTTTAAATGGTGATATAAATCGGTTTAGAAAACCCATTTATAGCATCACATGTTAACAACTTTCCTACTCTCTCCGTTCCACTAAAATTGTCCACTTACTAAAATTAATGTTCCAAATATATTGTCTACTTAGAATTTCAAGACCCTTTTTTTCCTACTTTTTCCACTATTACCCTTATTAAAATATTAAAATTTATATTTTCAATACACATTTAAGATATCAAGATACTTTATTAGGGGTATTTAGTAATGGTGAATGTATTTATTATGTTTCTTAATATATGTGAAAAGCTAAGTGGATAAATTAAGTGGAACGGAAGGAGTATAATTTTTTTGTTTAATATATATTTTTTATTTAAAAGGGTAGTAAAGCATTTTTTTTTAGTAACCACTAACTAAAAATAAGTACTAATATATAGATGTAGAAGATAAGGTAATTTGGTGGTAATTAAATATGTGGCTAGTGTTTAATTGATAATTATTTTTTTTTATCTTTTGGAAATATAAGTATATTAGACTATTTTACAAAACACTGATTATAGATGTTATTTATTATTTGGAAAAATGGTCATTTAAATTATAAATTGTAAAATTAATTCTTAGCCTTACATCCTAGCTTATTTTTCATATTTAAATCATAGAAATATATATATATGTGTGTGTATGTATGTATGTATGTATATAAGGTCTTATTTCACACCACTATATTACACAAGTTTTCCCATTTTTAGTTATATCTTTCATTTGTTCCCAATTTTGGTAATACCTTTCATCTGTTACTCGTTTTAGTCACAAAGATACAACCAAAATTGGGAACAAATGAACCCACGGCCTTGCTCCACTCGAACTCCACCACTAATGAATTATATTTTTTAATGATGTCTTTAGAGAGCGATAATAACGATGGAAGGAGTTACAAAATTGTGTCCAAAATTGGGAAAAAAAATGCTACAGCCAAAATTGAAATCAAATGGAAGATGTGGCAAAAAATAGGAACAAAACTAGTATAAAATGGTAATGTAAAATCAGACTTTACTCTAGAAATATTAACTAATAATTTATTTTTTACCATAATACCTTTACTTCTATAACTAAACCTAATTAGATTAAAATATTAATTATTAATATTTTTTTCAATTACGGAAAGATCGTGGGGGCAAAAAAATTCAAGATTTTTTATTTTCTAGCAAGGGTTGGAGGTTTATTTCGGTTTGCCATATTTTTTCTTTTCGAGTAGGGGGGAGCACCACCAGGGTAAAGGAAAATTATTTTCCTGTAGGGGTAAAAGAATGTTTTTTCCAAAAAATATCCTTTTCTAACATGGGGCGCACCGTATGGGTGGGGGTAATCTTTCTTTATTTTTAGTAGCGGGTCAGGGGTAATTTTGTTTTTTTTTCAGTAGAAGGTAGAGGTTGAGGTAGGAGTAAGGTGTGGGTTAAATATTTTTTCTTTTTCATCAACTGGGCAAAGGAAGAGGTTCAATATATATATATATATATATATATTAAACAAAGGGGTGGGAAGGTAGGTGGGGGACAAAAAAAGTTTCTTTTCCATGGGGGTGGGGTAAAAAAATCCAACAGGTGGTGGGGGTGGTTGACGTGGGGGTTAAAGAATCCCAGTTTGGTAGGAGTCTGGGGAGGGGGGTGTGGTGTGAGGGTAAACAAAACATTGAAACAGTGATGGGACAAATCCCATCTCAATGTTGGTGGGACAAATCTCATCACATGCACAATTCAAAAAAAATTATGTTCTTACTTGTTGCAGATTAAAACTCACATTTTATGCATCCTAGTCAAGTAAATTATATATGACTAACCATCATCTGTCGGTATTAAGAGTTTTCCAAGAAACACTTCTTTTTCCATTGTTTATAAACTCTCAAATTTTTTGACTGGATATATCCCATCACCGTCTTGAAACTTTCTATATTTTTTTTAATACATAATTTTTTGAGATAATTGCATGCAATGTCTTTATATTATGTAAAATTGCACTATAGGCATTTATAATTGAAGTTTAATATAATTTTCTAACGGGGCAATTATATATTAGAGCCCCATGACTTGTGGCTTAATAGACTAAAGCCCAACCCCAAAATCCCATTAGACCCTAACTAGAAAGGGGCAAAAACCCAAAAACACCCTCCCTTTCCCTAGTTAATACAATAAGAAACAAAAATCAAAACAAAAAGCTAATATAGAACATTTTCATCACCGATTCATTTCTCTCTGTACTCCCTCTACTCCCTCTCTCTCAGCAACCACCCAAGCCACCACCATCCCACGGTCAGTCTTGAAAACCCTAGATCTAACCTATCCAACGTCCCACCACCAACTCGCGCCTTCCCACCTTCTCCTCCCTCCTCTCACCGAGATTAGAAGACCACCACCACAGCAAATCTGCAAGCAAAGACGCGCCGCCTCTGCTGCTACAAGACGCCTGCAAGAAACGCGCCGCCTCTGCTGCTGCACAGATCCGCTCGAAGCCGTTCTCCATCAGATTCGTGCCGCCAGATCTGGACCTCCTCACTCACTGTCATTGCTGCAACAGAAAAGTCGTTCTCCATCAAATTCGCCGCGCTGTCACTCGCTATCGCGCTGCAGCCACTCTTCTCCGCCTCCCTCGTTCCTCCAGATCGGCGCTTCACCATCGCTGAGTTCTTCGAGATCCATGAGTTCTTACTCCTCACTGTTCCTCACCCATGAGTTCTTCACCATCGCTGCTCTTCTCCCGTTCCTTCAGCGCTTCTCCAGCTTTGTCGTTATTGGGTTCATATCTTCGGTCAAGAATCTTGCCATCTTAGTCCAGCCGAAGAGTCTCAGAAGAACAACACCTTCGGTTCACCTCTGCCACCCCAGCACCCTTAGTCCAACCCCCTTGGTCCAACAATTCGCGCCTTAGTCTAGCACCCTTGGTCCATCTGTTTTTCGTTTGGGTCCAGCATGTTGGGTACAACCCTTTTCTTAGTCGTCCTTTTTTTTTGTAAAACGTGATTTCACAAAGTTGTTTGCGCCATAACCTTTTTGTGCAAACCGTGTCTGTGTCCAGACCTAGTGGGCTCGAATCTCGTAGGCTAGGTAAAATGTTTCAGCCTACTTCAGTTTATTTTTTTTCTTCTAAAAACCGTGTTTTTACCTGATATGGTGTTTCCCTTTAGTATTTCCCTTTATGTATATCCCCTTAGGTATATTCCTTTAAGGTCCAGCCCTTAGTGTCCAGCTTTTAGGTATATCCCCTTAGGGCCAGCCCACTGGGTCTGGACATTACGGACCTTTATAATTTTTTGTGTTAAACCTAATGTAATTTGTTAATTTTTGCAGGTGAAAATTAAACAGTAATCTTTTTACTAATGAAACATTACTTAAACACTACTTTAAAAATTTTAAAAGCTTGAGTAGATAGGTATTAGGTACAACCCTTAAGGTATATTACTGGACATATTGGCATGAATATGGACAAAAACGGATTTGTGTACAGACCATTCGGTACACGTACTTTATTGGATTTTATTGGACATGCACTTGGACAAAACAGGGATATATGACATATACAAAAAATTCATTTTATCCACCTTAAAAACGTGAAAAAAAATTTAGATCTGTACCGATAAAAAATGTAGGTATGTACCCTCGTGAATTTACTGAAAAAATCTATCTGGTAAGTTAAAGTAAAAAAAACTTAGAAAAAAATTAATAAAAAATAAGAAAAACAAATTAAAATAATTGAAAAAGGTAGAAATAGAAAAGCCTCAACTAGAAATTAGTAACTAGGCTTTATTATGTAGTATTTTTTAATTAGGATTTATAATCTAAAAATTTTTAAAATTGGACTCTAATTAGTAAAATTTTCTTTTTTAAGGTATCTTTCAATAATTGAATTTCAAAAAATAGATTTCAATAATTGAATTTCAAAAAATAGATGGATCATGTTTTGAAGTGCCTGTGGAAAAAATAAGAATGGTGGTGGTAGTGGAAAAATGGACGGTGATGATAGTAAAAAAAGAATGAAAAAAAATACGATAATTGAAATTTAATAATGGAATTTGTCCCATCCTGTGTCAATTGGTATACCTTCACCACATGTTATAAAAATATTTGACTTCCCTCGCCTTTGCTGAAAACTAAAAAACGACTTTAACCCTCGATATTTTTGCTAAAACTAAAAAATGAATTCGACCCCATCATTCTCTATTGGAACATTCGTCTTTTACTGAAAAAAAAATTTGATCACCCACCTTCTCTGGTTGAAAAAGAAAAAAAATATAGAAGTTTTTTTAACTCCCTGCTCACTTAAGGTTGAGTCCAATAGCTTCAACACAATAGTTTTTTTGTTATAATTGAAAGTAAAATGCTCCATTTCCTATCTTCAATAGGTTCACACAATAGTTTTTTGTTATAATTGAAAGTAAAATGCTCCATTTCCTATCTTCAATAGGTTCACACAGTTGCAAATATAAATTGGGATTTCTTATTTTATTCATATTTTTCGCCAGATATGGCTATAGTTTTTCCTAGCCACATTGATTTTTTTTTTCTTTTAATCACATAATACAGTATATCATAGTTTCTTTTTCTAATTCACTTCAAAATTTCTTTTTTTTCTTCAAAACTTTAGAATTTAACTTTTAAAAAAAAAACTTCATATATTATAGTTTTTTTTCTATTTTACTTTTAAAAAATATTCTTTTAATTCATTTATTTACTAGCTTAGTTGTAATAATATTTTTTTAATTCCCTTTAAGATTCAACAAAACTTATTTAATAATTGGTAAAAATAACTATAATTATAAATTAAATGTTAATTTTTTTAAAGATATAAATTATAAATAATAAAATTCTATAAAAATTTAGAAAATCAATTAGTTTAAATCAAAATAGAAAAACTATAAAAATAAAATAAGAATATAAATTTTTAAACTAGAGATGTTAAATTGGGAAGAGCAAAGCTATAATAAGGAGTAGATATTTGAGAAAAACTAGCTATTTAATTTCTAATTCTAACTAAAAAATTAAAAATTGTTGAACTTATCCTTATATCTATGCCTTATTGAAAAAAAAAATATATGCAATAATTTTATTCAACCCCAACCCTTTCTTTCCCCAACCCCCTCCCCCCTCATAATCCCCACCGCCCACCCCAATGGCTTGGTCCCCTAGTGGAAAAAATAATTTTTTTATTAAATATATATTTAACTACTGTTTAATAAATGAGTAATGATATATACCACCCAAATTCATACCACCCAAATGTCACCCAATTATGTGGCGTGAATTGATTGGTTACAAATCTTTAATCAAATCAAGGAAATAAATGCATTAACAATTTGTAACTAATCAATTCACGCCACGTCATTGGGTGACATTTGGGTGGTATGAATTTGGGTGGTATATATCATTACTCTTAATAAATAGAGTTTATTTATTCGAATGAATATTGATCCTTAATTAGAGTTTCATTTATTTTGCGATATAGTTGAATAATTCAATATTATAGATAATATGAAAATATATAAAAATTAATTATTTCAAAAAATTGTAAAACATGTTCTCTCATCTTTAATTAATCCAAAATTTAAATAAATGATTAGCTAATTTGTATTCTTAATGGATCTTGAGTTTTTTATAGGTTATTTTATGCATAATCTGTCGTTTGAGCTTCTTAGATTTATAATTTTCCTTCAGAAATTTTTCTCTGTAGTCTGTACAAATATAATTTATGTATAATTGAAATTTTAAACTTGAAGCATATGTTTGAGTTTACAATTTCTTTTTTGTCGGATGATTTTACAACATTAAGTTCCACCAAACCCAGCCACTCCCTCTCCCCATACACCTACCCCTAAATCCTATACCTATAAATTTAGTCGCATTTATAGATTCATGAGAGCGTACAAAAAAGTTGGTATAGTAGGAGCTGCAGTCCAAATAACGACCTTTATAGTATACTTAGATCCGCTTTTCACTAGATGCATAATTTTGGCAAGATAACAAGACAGGGTGGCAATAGGTGAAATATATATATATATATATTGAGCGATAACTGTGCTACAGAATTCTAAGAAGTAAATGATTTGTTTTCTTCAAATCATGTTAGGACATTTTTTAAATAATAGCTAGACTACATGTTGCTACTTCCCAACTATTCATGAACATTAATATTAATGCGAAGTTCATGATCCAACAGTCACCACGTTACGTTATACTACTATTTCTACTAAACAAACATCAAACGTGCATGATTGGCTACTCTTTAATCTATTTTCACAGCTGCTATACACGGCTCTAAAGATTTTGTATTTAAAATGGTCTGAGAAGTAGATAATAATTTTCGTATGATCTCCAATTTTTATTTTTATTTTGACGCGGATATGATCTCCATTTCATCCACTTAATTTTTCATATTACATTTAATATTATTACAAAAATAATTTTTATAAAATGTCTTAATTTTTTAAATATATATTAAAAATATAAATTTTAATATTTTAATAAAGATAATAAAAAATAGAAAAAAAATATTTTAAAATTCTAAATAGATAATATATTTATTATTTTAAATAAATGAATAATATTTGTAGAACTGAGAAAGTATTTTAGATATATAAAACTTAAATGGAATTAGAAAAAAAAGTTTGTTATAATAATTTATTATTTTAACATGCAATATATATGTATATTAAAAATAATTAGATTACCTACCTTTAGAGTTGAAAAATAAAATAAATCCACACCTAAGTTTTTTTGGTTAGGTAATTAATCCTAAACGTCTAAACTCTAATAAATCCAAACCTAAGTTTTTTTGGTTAGGTAATTAATCTGAAACGTCTAAACTCTAAGTTAACCATGAGGGTGGGAGAATTGGAACATCAACTCCTTCTGAAAATAGAAATAATTAACATAAAAGTTTATGGATTGTTTAAATAGAATTGTTAACGAGTTGTTCGAACTTGATTCTATAAAATATTAGTTTAAGTTGGTTCATTTATAAACAAACTTAAATTAAAGCTTTAATTTAATTTGATAGAAAACAAATTTTTTTTCATGAATTGTCATTTGTATTTATGAGCCGTAGATTAATATTTTAATTTTTTGTAAATATATTGTTACATTTTAAATATTAATTTGAATTTTTTAATACATTAAACTTTTATTTATTCATTAATATCAAGCATACCATATACTGTATTCAATACCGATTCATGGACGTTCAATATCAACAATAAATTGTATATGAACTCGTTCGATAAATTAAATAAATAAATTTTAACTTCTTTAGCCAGACTTGTTTAAATTTAATCTCAATTTAAGAAGTTAAACAAACAAATTTTTACATAATATTTGTGTTAGACTTGTAACTCTATGAATTGATGGGTTGAAAGGTAGAGGAGAATACTAGTTCTTCTTCCATTTATTTGGATTGTAAACTTTTTTAAAAACATAATAAAAAATGGTAAATCTTTTGACATTTTCAATATCTAAAACAAACTATTCACCCACATATTTCTATATATAATCTTCAAAAGAAAATAAATTTAATAAAAAAACAAAATAATAATAATATTATAATATAAAACAACTAAAAATAAATAAAAAACATGTATCACCTTAAAATTTATGACTATAATTAGAAATTCAAACTATCTCCATCATTAAATGTACTTGCGTGTTTGGTGAGGACATGTATGCCCTAGCTAAAAGTCATAAAAATGCCGGTAGTGTTCTTGCAAACGATAGAGATATTTCATTAATAGATTGAATATATTATTAATATTTATGTCTTGAACTAAAATAATTATATATAAAAATAAATAAATAATTTGAATATTGATCGATCCTTCTTAATTCTCTATAGTTTTAATTTAGAGTCCTTCAAAAGAATATTATTTTAAATTGTATAATATCTTTCTTATAATTTTTATTTGTTTAAAATATAAATATACTAGACAACTAACAGTCTAATCCAACAATTATAACATTGTATGCCATATTATATAATGTTATCATAACGATAACATTATATAATCGTTTCTTTTGTTTTATAATCCAAACAAAAAATATAACAAAATTGTTTTAAAATAATATTTATGATTATTTTATTTTATTCAAGATTAGTGAAAATATCTTATTCCTTATTCTTTTAGTTTACTAAACTTTTTTATCTTTTTCTTTTTTTAATGGAAGAATCTCTCGTAACCTTGCTAACTAGTAGATGCAAGGATTTTTAGGAAAAACACCGGCTTTGCACGCTCGGTTAGTTATCCTTTTAAACTAGTATAATTTTTCGAGGATAATTGACTAATTTATAAGTATTTATTCAATATATAGAAGCTTTTTAGGAAAAAAAGAAAAGAAAAAACTAAGATAGTAGATGGAAACTGAATTAAAGAGAAGGAAGCAATCGAAATGATATATATATATATATATATATATATATATATATATATATATATATATATATATATATATATATATGAGTAATGATATATACCTGGTCTAGGAAGAAGTTAACCCATAGCCATGCCAGACTTGAAACTTTTTCTGACGAAGAAGACAGGATAAAACATCGAACTAGCTGTACTAGATTATACCCGCCTATAGCAGATGCAATCCACACCAGATGACTACAAGATTCATAAGTGGATAAAACATTTAGCATTTTATATGCATACGTGCACAACAAATATGTTAGAGATAATTATTTCTAAATTTCTTTTGGACATAATATCAGACTGATTCCTTGAGGTTTGATAATATTTTTGTTACAAGTTGTATTGTAAGTAAAGTATGCTCAATACTAACCCATTTTCCATGTAAACTACAAGTTCTAAACTTCTAATATATGTCATGTTAATTTACCTCTGTTGGACAAAATTCTTGAAAATTTATCTCGATAAACATTCCTTAATATTTAGTTTGTTCACATGTAAGAGTCTACTATATATACTATACTGAGAAAGAGAGAGAGCGAGAGAGAAGAGAGAGAGAGCTTACACCAAGGTTTCCATGTCGTGGAAGGTGGCTTTTTTAGTGATTGTGTCGAAGAGAAGCTTAGTTTGAGTATCAAAGGCAACAAGACATGATGTTAACACCAGAAGCATTACAGCCGAAACCCTTAGAATAATCTCTTTTCTCATGATCGAGTTCATGATATTTCTTAGAATTAAATTGAATTGAATGAATAAACGAGACGCCTTTGCAATACGCCAATACCATGCATGTAAACAGTCCCTATAAATGAACAAGGACTAAGACTATACAAGATGGCTCAGTGACGGTATGTGGAGTCACGTTGTAACACCTATACGCAACTCATTATTGACGTTGAAACTTCACAATTTAGGCCTTAATAATGATATATAACTTCTCGAATTTAATTCATTTGAATAGTTTAGAAGCTGGCTACCTACTAGATTTATCCATTTCCTGCCTAAAGTAAACATCATTAAATGTCGTTCTCTCCCACTGGATGAGGGATCTGTGATAGTATGTATATCTATAGTTTTTTAGTAATATTGTTACGTGTGTAATTTGGTGGGTAATCGTATAGTGGGTAATCGTAATTTGATGGGTAATCGGATAGTAGCTTGCGTGTATTTCGACTAATCTTACACAAATATGTATATCTCCTATGCGGTTAATAATATATATATATATATATATATATATATATATATATATATATATTTCAATACAATAATAAAACTAGTTAGAACTACACATGAGGTTAAGAAAGCTAATCGCTCCAAAGAGGGAAAAATCCTTCCATTGGGATAAATTGACGTCACGCCTTGTACATTTAGCCAGAGCATCGGCCGCTGTGTTGTAACATCTCTTGATATGAAAGACCTTCCATTCAAGAAAAACGGTCAACCAGTTCTTCATTTCGATAATGATTGGGGAAATCTGCCATCGAAAACCTGAATTACTATAAATACCTTGAACAACTTCAAGGTTATCGGAGTAGAACGACGAACTCCGAATGTTGAGGCTTCCAGCAAGCCTCATCACAAAAAGTATTGCCCAGCATTCACCTTCAATCGCGCTTCTAACCATACCCTTTTTAGCAATTTTGTGGACTATATAACCCTCCTTGTTAATTCCAAAAGAAGCAATACCTGATGGTTTCCAAACCTTATTAAATGAAGCGTCACACATCCAATTAATTTCTTTATCATCCGTTAAAAGGGGATTAACTTGATCATCCTCGTTATTAATTGGATCCAAACCCCCTTGCATATTAACTGCCCCTTTAATCTCAAAAAGGCTTTTAAAGACTTTTTTGACATTAGCATTGATTTCATATATGTTCCATTCAGCCTTTTCATAAAGCCCTTTCATCTTAGCCTTTCATGTATTCCATAGGGTAAGGAGGATATAGCTCGTAATCTCTCTTTTATCCCACCCATTTTTAGAAAAAGCTTCAATGGTAGACAAGAGACAATCTTTAATGTTTCTATCTTCACCATTGTCAATTTTGATTTGCATGATCGGGTAAGCCCAGACTGACATACTAAATGGGCAATATAAGAAAAAATGTTCAATATCCTCCGTATTGTCTTCACACCAGCCGCAACAAGAATTTGAGGAACATTTCCTAGCATAAAGATTTTTCTTCGTAGGTATAGCTCCATTACAAATTTTCCAACAGAAAGTTCTTACTTTTGAGGGAACATTAGACTTCCAAATGGTATTCAACAGTTCTGATTTGTTTTGTTCACCAACCATAGATGTTTCAGCTTCATTTTGTATTTCCAAATTTACAAGAGTATGATAGCCTGATTTAGTAGAGTAATTTCCGTCCTTCGTATATGGCCAGATCAGTTTATCCTTGTCCTTGATGTTAATAATGGGAATTTCAACTATATCACTGACAATATTAGGGTGAAATATCTCTCTGAGCTTGCTAATGTTCCATCCTGTACATGTATCATTAAAAAGTTGACCTACTCTTTCTACATTGCAATTGGCTGGTTTTCAAGATTAACATTATTCCAAATCCATTTATGATCTCAAATATTAGTATTGTATCCATTACCAATTTGCCATAAAGCATGATTCTTAATAAACTGTAAGCCTTTATATAAACTCGCCCAACTTCATGATCTCGTTTTGGCTAGTTTACAATAAAAAAGTCTAGAATGTGGGGAATAAATATCTTTAAGCACTTTAGCTACAAGTGAGTATGGGTTATTAATGGTCCGCCATGCTTGTTTAGCTAGTAAGGCTATATTCATCTTCTGAAAGTCTCTAAACCCGATTCCTCCGATTTTCTTGGATCTAGTGATCTTCTTCCATGAAAGCCAATGAATTCTTTTGCGATAATTAGAATCCCACAAAAAATTAGCAATTAAACTCGATAATTTCTTACATAAAGTCTTGGGAAACTCAAATATAGACATAGCATAATTCGGGATGGCTTGTAAAACAGCTTCAATTAAAACTTCTTTTCCTCCATCCGATCATAAAGTAGACGTCCAACTCGCTGATTTAGAAAGACGACGATCTTTAATATAGTTAATATTATCCGATTTAGCCCGCTTGATAGAAAAAGGAATACCCAAGTACTTTCCAAAGAAACTTGTTCTATTAATGTTAAGATTTTCAGAAACTTGAGTACATATGGTCTCGGGGGTACCTTTACTAAATAATATAGAAGATTTATGAAGATTTACTCTTTGACCCGACGCATTGCAAAATGCTGACAAGATAGATTTAAATGTATTGATTTCAAGCTCATCAATATTGACAAAAAAGAGGGCATCATCAGCAAAAAGTAAGTGAGTAAGTTTCGGGCAATTCCTCGTAATGGAAATACCTTTAATGTTGCCTTCTCTGCAGTGGTAATTAATGAGACTAATAAGGCTCTCAGTAAGAATGGAGAAAAGTAAGGGTGACAACGGATCTCCATGTCTTATCCCTTAGGATGGAGAAAATTTATCTAATCGTTGACCATTCACTTTGACTTGTAACGAGACTGAGGAGATGCAGTTATAGATCCAATCTGTCCATTTTTTTACAAAATCCCAGATTCTGAAGAGTTTTGATAAGAAAGTCCCAATTAACTTGATCATATGCCTTCGCCATATCTATTTTGATAGCCGCATAATTTTTATTAGATTTTCTTTTGTTTTTCAAAAAGAAAGATACCTCCTGAGCGATAAGAATGTTGTCCTGAATACTCCTGCCCTTAATAAACGCTGATTGAGTCGGAGAAATAATTTCGTCCATAAATGGTTGTAGCCTGAGAGTTAAAATCTTTGAAATGATCTTGTAACTGAAACTAATGCAGGCGATAGGTCTATAGTCCAATATAGTTTAGCGAATGCATCTTTAGAAACGAAACGCCACATAAGTCGTCTCTATTGGAGATTAAAAAAATTAAAAAATTTATTAAAGACGACAAATATCATTGGTAATAATAAGTATTATTCTTGCCGTTGTAAATTATTAGCGACAACTTTAAATCTTCGCGGATAATATGTTTAGAAACAACAATTTCGATGGTAGTGATCAGTATTATTAGTAACATGATATTGTCTTCGTTAGTAAATATTTATCGGCGTCAATTACAAGCGACGACTTAGAACTTTATAGCAACGATAATTAGTCAAGTCATTAGCGATGATTTTGTATCGCAGCTAATGATCTGAATTGAATACAAGAGCTTGGCAAATTTGTTCATTTAATATCCATTGAAATATATCCCACCTACATTACCTAACCCTAACTAGAATGCTCATATTTGGGATGAACAGATTACACTATCGGAGGATACTACATCCAACTCTATGAGGGGGGAGCACTCTAACATCAAAATATCCATAAAAACATTCAAAAAATGGTATTTTCTCAATTCTTTGTTTTTTTCGATTATATTTTTTTGAATCGTTTATGCTTATTATATGATTGTATATTTATTGTGTGTTGGGTACGTAGAATATATTATTATTATATTACATATTGATTTTTTTGGTATTTTTTTCTACCCTTGTATACATTATATGTTTGATTTAATTTATTCCCTTACCGAAAGGAATTGGATTAAGTCAACGAATAAAGTGAGTAAAGAATGTGTGGTAAGGGTGATGATTTTTATTAAATTTGTAGAGAATCACGTGGATAGCACAGGGTTCATTAGTTTCCTATTTAAGCATTTAATGAATAATCGAAGTTTCGTATCTATGAGGTTAGAGGTTATATTTTAAGGTATGGTTTCTATCCACGTATGAGGTTTGAACAAGACACTATGAAAAGAACAAGGTCCAGTGGATAATTTGACTCGTATTGTCAATAAAGAAATGCTTAATGTGTTTGATTATTTGAGACCCACTTTTATGATGGAAGTTCTTTCAGTGACTTAGAGATGTATAGAGAGAATGTTCTGCTAGAAACCTATGGATGTTTCTATGCGTTAATCGAGGAAATGGAGACTGAGTTGTACTCAGGTTCCATAACAATGGAGTCTTTAAATTTCATTGCTAAGTTGATGCATTTCAAAGTGAAGAACAAGTGGATGAATACCTCTTTCACTGAATTCCTGTAATTGTTAGGTCGTATTTTATCAGAAGGGCATAATTTGCATATATCATATGAAGAGTGTAACAAAATTTTGAAACTTTTGGGTATGGGGTATATAACGTATGACATGTATTTGAATAATTGTGGATTATATTATAAAGAGAACGAATATGTCGAGGGATACCCAGTTTGTGGTGAATCTAGGGGTGATCTGAAGAAGGGTAAAAAAGTAATTCATAAGAAACTATGACATTCTCATGTTGCGCCAAGATTGCAAATATTATACGCTTCAAGGCACGCCATGAAAGACATGATTTGGTACCATACTGGTAAGTCTGCTGACGAGGATGTGTTACGTCATCCAGTTGATGGCATTAGTTTAAAATATTTGACGAGTAGAACCCTAAGTTTTCTAGTGATTCGCGAAATATGCGCTTGGGTTTGACCATCAATGGATTTTCCCTTTATTACATGCATAATAACTTATACAATATGTGTCTAGTTATTGACCACCTACAACTTGTCATCTTATAAACGCATGAAAGAATCCACCTTTATGCACACTTTACTTATTCTAGGTTTGCGCTCTCCTGATAAAGATATTGGATGTCTTTCGCCTTTCTCTTATAGATATGTTGGAAATATTGTTGTGTACGGGGATCCCTATGTATGATGCTCATACGCATACCAAAGTTTTCATGAAGGAATGTCTGTTATTTACGATCAATGACTAACAAGAGAGGTCGTACAGTTTAGGGTGGTAGGATCAAGGTTAAAAAACTTTCCCCGAACGCATAGATTCTACACCATCTATGCATGTGCATAATTGAATAGTGTATTTTGATCAGAGATGTTGGTTACCTATGCGACATTGACTTAGAATCAATGTATTGTCTTATGGTAAAAGAGAACACAAGGCCCACCTAGAAAGAATCCGCCCGCAGTTAAACGCAACTTGATTGGTTAACTTTTGTGTTTTTCGGTAAACACATGAACTTTGGCGGTAAGACGGTTAAGAAAACATGTCAACGAGATTTTAATTGGAAGAAAAAGAGTATTTTCTACAGATTAAATTATTGGTCAAAAAATATTCTTAAACATAACATTGATGTTATGCATAGTGAGATAAAAATTTATGATAGTTTACTTAGTACCGTAGTTTGACTGGATTGGAAAGTGAACAAAGAAAACGCAAAATATAGAAATGATTTGAGAGATTTGAATATTAGAAAATAATTGTAGTTGTTCGACAACCAAGGTAAAGTGATGTTGTCGTGCGTGGAGTATCGGACAAGCAACATTCTTTTCTAGATTGGTTAAAGGCGTACAACTTTTCCAGTGGTTTTGAGTCTAGTATGAGGAATAACGTTCTAAGTGATGCGGGAAAGATCCTTGACATGAAATCACGAGACAGACACATAATGATCGAGTTCATAATAGGGTTGTGAAACATGTTCAGAAAGGTTTGTAAAAGAAACCTAAGTATGAATGAGCTAGAGGTCAAAAAATCAGATTTCGTGTTGCTTATGTGTAAGCTTAAAATGTCATTTCCATTGACTTTATTTGACATAATGATCCACCTAGTCATGCGCTTATACTAGAAGGCCCAATTAGGTGGCTTGATTCAAATGCATGGGATTTACCCTTTTGAAAAGTACTTGGAGAATCGTAAAGAATATATTCAGAACCTAGCAAGGCCAGAAGGATCAATCGCCTAGTGATACGTTGTACAAAAGATATTAACATTTATATCACTATACCTACAAAGAGAAAAGACCGAGTTCAAACAATTGGGGTAGATATGGTGAGTCGACCACTAGTGGTGGAAAGGGTATGACAAAATAAAGATATATATAAAAGACAAACACCTTCTACCACTACGATAAACTCTCCACAAGTGAACAGATTGTTTGCAAGTAATGTGTAAGTAAAACATATAACGATCTCAGAGACTACAAAAGTAAGCTATAATTTATGCAATTACTAAGTGCAATAAGAGAATCTGAATAATAATACGCTAAAGACACTAAAATATTTGTTTGGTTTTTATGTCTCTAAAACAATTAATAACTAATTAAACTAAAAGTAAGAAAATAAATTAAAATATGCAAGAGAAGACGTATGAGAGTTTAGCTCGAGAATTAGCAAGAAGTCCCCACTAGCCTTGCTTTATAATTATTATCTAAGGGAGAATTGTGTGATACATACGCAATAGCAAGGATTCTATATTCCTCCTAACTCCCGTCAGGGTAGACTTAGGAGGCGACCTCAACACTACCAAGGGACTTGGGTAAGGGGACCTTCCACAATTATCGGTGGTTAAATTAAACCTTAGTGAGTATCTAGTTATGAAAGCCCGTAAGGATCAGTACCACACACTAGACGATTATGTGGTGTCCTATTATTAAACCCCCCGTCAAGGAAACAATCCAAATACTAATGGGGTAATTCTATACATTACACACTACAAGAACTACAAATATTTAATCAAATCACATAATACAGAGTTATCACGAACAATTTCATTTGAATTTAAATCCCAAATTGAATAACATATAGAACAAGTCTAGGGTTCATAGCCATATGCTATTCTCAAGCTAAATAGAATTAGTTCATACTAAGGAAAGAAAAACTAACACTTACAAATATCATATTCGTGTTCGAAAGACAAAACGGAATAAGAATACTATATTCATTGCTAAATAATCATATCCCAAACCCTATGTTCCCAATTGATGAATCCCACCACCCCGAACTCAAGCTCTAAAACGACCTATCTCAGGTTTGTGATTCAAGTGAGGGTCATATGGATAAGTCCTATAAACTAATTGGTTGGCTTGTAAAGTGGATAATAAAAGACATGATAAAGGCTCAGAGGGGGCTGAGATGGATAACAATATTCAATTAAATGGGTGAGACAACTAAAGTCTTCAAGTGGCTTATGAAAGAACTGCCTTATTAATTTTTCTAACTTACTAGATCTCATCACGTTTTCACTTTTAGTTCATATATTAAGTGGGTTTATCAACTAATTTCAGACGTCACGTTCTACACTCCACTCAAGGCTCCCTATCTTTACTTACTGTTTTCGTGCATGCATACTAAGGCACGCTGTGACACTGTTAAAAAACATACTACCTAAAACAAAACCATTGACCTAATTAAAAATATTCTCAATAAGGATATTCACCATAATTTATGTCAATTCCTAACCCTATAATTTTAAAATTGTATGCCAAAACGAAAAGAAGATGAGGACAACGAATACCCACCCTCAACTTAAAACTGAGTCATGTCCCCACGACTCGGAAAAGATGCAATAAAGCAAATAAAATTTAAACTAACTATCTAACATATAAGAAATTAAGGAGAGAGATTAAAAGATGTTACCTGTCCAAAAACCATGTTTTTCCTTTCATAATCAGAAGGAGAATCGTCTTGAATTTCCAACATATCCATGATCCTATCAATATTGATGTTTATATTCAATTTTTTTCATGATGCATCAGTGGTTTCTTTCTTCTAACATGGCGTTTCTTCTTAACAACGTCACTGCCCATTTTGGAGGTTCAGCTTCATATGGAATTATCTTTGACTATTGCCTCCTTCTATTTTGGTTTGGCTGGAACTCTCTTTCTCATGTTATATTCATGTAGTGGTTGTGTAGTTTCCTTGAGATTTGGTCTCTTTCAATTGGATCATCAATGATGATGGCTTTCTCTTTTGTAGCTCCAGGTAAATTCTTATTCTTCCTTAACTCATAACTCTTCCTCTTGTAATCCATAACATCCGTTTTTCTTGTCATCTTTGTTAACCCACAACTCAAGATATACCAAGTATGAATAACATTATGAATGATTGATGTGTCTTGAAGTAGTTATATGGATGGTGAATTGTGAATAATAGAGGAAGGAATAAGTTTACTTGTGATGGAAGAAATCTTGAAAGCTTGATGATCTTTGGTGTTTTGTGGTGTTATGTAATGGATTTGATAGAGATAATGTGTTAATGGTAGGTGTAGGAATGATTTAATGATGTTTTTGTGTTTGTTTAAAGGTTTGATCAAGTTTCAAGGTGTTATTATAAGGTTTGGGATTGAAATTTCCGTATTGGTGAGGTTGAAAGAGGCCAGGATTAGGTTTTGGAGAATCGAAATCCATAAGGACTCCCTTTTTACCCTTGAAATCGACTTACTACGGTACACCGCACGTCTCCTGCGGTATACCGCAGATGCTAATGTGTTGTTCCTTCGAACCGTGTCACGGTTCTTCGCAAACGACTAAACAGTGCTGGTTGTGGTACACCACAGGTATGGCGCGGTATACCGCACCAAACTGCTAACTCTCGCAATAAAACCTGATTTCACGAACCGTTGCGACGATTTGTTTCCTCCTTGGTCTCGCATGTGGACCAGATTTCCCAGACAGTCAGTGTGCGGTACACCGCAGGTAGGCACGGTAAACCGCAACAAGTTGCTGTCTATTTTTGCAATTTTTTTCTTTTGCACCCCAAACTCAGATTTTTGCATTCCTACACTCCTCTCATATTAGCTTGTAAACACATATAAATTAAATACTAACTTAAGAATACATACTACAAAACGTAAATTTAAATTAAACGCAATTAAGCAAGAGATGTCTACCAAAGGCACTTTTGTTTAACGTCGGTAAGTTCGACGTGATATACTATATGCGTCCTAGAAGGGGGGTTGAATAGGACAATGGAAATTAATCGGCTAGTTTTATTTCAAGTAAATAAAATTAAAAGCTAATTTGAATCCTATTGTTTTAGCAAACTAAATAGTAAAGAACTAGATAATCCTAAAAGACAATATTATCAAACTATTCATGTAGGCATTTTATCAAGCATATAGAGTGCGGAAATGTAAAGAGTGTAGAGATAGAAAACGATACACAACGATGTATAGTGGTTCGGTTTCCCTACATCCACTACCTAAGGAAGCCTCCTTAGGATTTGCAAGATTCTCAACTAATCTTCGTAACTCTTAACCGGGTGAGATTACAAACCCTTTACAACCACTTCAAAACCTTGAAGGAAATACACTTGTGTTTTCACCAACACAAGGAACCAAGCATAAAACCTACGCTCACACTACTCTCTTAATCTATTACAAGAACTAAGAGGAAAGGAAAAAAGTGTTTAGGGGTGCTTATAAAAGCTTTGTAACTAAACTCCTAAATGAGTGGATATGAACTATGTAGCTTAAGAATGAATATGACTTGAATGCTCCTTTGAAACCTCCTTGAATGATAATATTAATTGCTCTTAAGATTGGTAGATGGAAGGCTTAAGTTGTGTCTTGAATGAGCTTCAATATATAGCTGAAAATATCTTCCAACGGTCAAAAGGCTTCTATCTAACGGATCTATTTTATCTCCAACGGATATAAGCTTTGTCCTCTAGTAATAGTGCAGAAACCCTCTCTTGCGGTGTACCGCGGGTATGGTCCGGTGCACCGCGAAAACGTTCGTCTTAACTTCAAGCTTACTGGTCGGACTATCCTATGCACCGCGTCCCTGGTCCGTGCCTCAGTCCGGTGTACCGCGTCTTGGTCCGGTGTACCGTGCATTTTCATTAGCTTACTGACGGGCTATCCTGTGCACCGCGCCTCTGGTCCGTGGTTCTGCGGTGTACCGCAGTTTCTGTCCGGTGTACCGCGACACTGCTCTTTTGAAGCTCAAGCTAAAGATCAAGGAATTTAACACAACTAATCTAGTGAGGGGTTTTGGAAAACCTTTAAAAGTGATACCAAATGAATTTTAGTTTAAATGATGATTTGTCGAATATTAAAAGGGGAATAAAAACAAGGTGAGGCTAACAATCTCCCCCTTTTTGATGTTTGACAAATCATAAACTTTTGAAGATGCCTAAGATAAAGTTTTGAACAAAAACTCCCCCTCAACCTAATCACTAGATTTTTTATAAAAACTCCCCCTCACAAAATGCATTTGAAAAAGTTTAACTAAAATTTCTCCCCCTTTGTCAACAACAAAAAGAACTAATGATACAATTTTTGAAAATTTTAAGGGGTCAAAAACACATTTTGAGTAAAAAAACAAGGACTAAATAAGTAAATGGATAACAATTAGAAGCTTCAAGGACCCTATAACATCAAGAAAATATTAGCAACAAGATTATATACACAAAAAGCACTAAACACTAATGACATGAAAAAGAAGGTTAGAGAATTTGCATGCCAATCTCACAACGAATTTTCTCAAAAAGATATTGGGGTAGAGGTTTAGTAAAGATATCGGCTAGTTGATTTTCCGAAGTGACAAATTCAAGAACAATATCCCCTTTTTGAGTGTGATCACGGATAAAATGATGACGGATTTCTATGTGTTTCGTTCTAGAGTGTCGAATAGGATTTTTGGTAAGATTGATAGCACTAGTGTTATCACAACGAATGGGAACACAATCATACTCTAGGCCAAAATCTAGTAAGGTTTGTTTCATCCAAAGAATTTGAGTCACACAATTTCCGGCCGCAACGTATTCGGCTTCGGCCGTGGATAAAGCAACACTATTTTGTTTTCTACTAGACCAAGAAACAAGGGATTGACCTAAGAATTGGCAACTACCACTAGTACTCTTCCTATCAAGTCTACAACCGGCATAATCGGCATCCGAATAACCTATTAGTTCAAAAGAGGTAAATCTTGGGTACCAAAGTCCTAGACTTAGGGTTCCTTTCAAATACCTAAAAATACGCTTAACGGCACTAAGATGGGATTCTTTAGGAGAGGATTGAAATCTAGCACAAAGACACACGGGGAACATAATATCGGGTCTAGAAGCGGTTAAATAAAGTAAGCTACCAATCATACCTCGATACGCTTTCTCATCAACATCCTTACCACCTTCATCTTTGTCTAATTTTGTGGATGTGCTCATTGGAGTTCCAATTTCCTTTGCATCTTCAAGTCCAAATTTTTTGATCAATTCTTTTGTGTATTTGGCTTGATTGACAAAGATGCCATCCTTCATTTGCTTGATTTAAAGTCCAAGAAAGTAATTCAATTCTCCCATCATGCTCATCTCAAATTCCTTATGCATGCTTTTAGAAAAATTCTCACAAAGATTTTCATTAGTAGCACCAAATATAATATCATCCACATAAATTTGAACAAGAAGGATATCTTTTGAAGACCTTTTATAAATAAAGTGGAGTCAATATTTCCTCTTTTAAAACCATCATCTAACAAAAATTTGCTTAAACGTTCATACCAAGCACGAGGTGCTTGTTTTAAACCATATAAAGCCTTTGAAAGTTTAAAAACATGATTTGGAAATTTTGGATCCTCAAAACCCGGTGGTTGTTTAACAAAAACTTCCTCATCTATAAAACCATTTAAAAAAGCACTTTTGACATCCATTTGGTAAAGTTTAAAATTCATATAACAAGCAAAAGCAAGTAGCATACGAATAGATTCAAGTCTAGCTACCGGAGCAAAAGTTTCATCGAAATCAATACCTTCTTCTTGATTGTATCCTTGAGCAACTAACCTTGCTTTATTTCTAGTGATAATACCGGTGTCATCTAGCTTGTTGCGAAATACCCACTTAGTGCCAATAATAGTAGGGCCAATTGGTTTCTCAATTAATGTCCAAACTTTACTACGCTCAAATTGATTTAATTCCTCATGCATAGCATTTATCCAATGATCATCTAGCAAGGCTTCTTTAATATTCTTGGGCTCAATTTGAGATAAGAATGCTTGATGAGCACATAGAGCAATAATACGAGAACGAGTGGTAACACCTTCTTTTGGATCACCTAGAATTAATTCACTTGGGTGATCTTTGATATGTTTCCAACACTTTGGTAAATCCGTACTAGCTTCATTTGAGATTTGACCATTTTCCTTAGGAGGTTCATCATGAGATTTTAATTCTTGAGTAGGAGATTCTAAGGGTTGATCTTGTGGAGTATCTTCATGTAAGTCAACATCTACTACTTTCTTGATACAAAAAGGATTAGTCTCATCAAAGTCAACATGCATAGATTACTCAATGGTACGAGTACGTTTATTGAAAATGCGATAGGCATTTCCCTTAGTGGAATAACCAAGAAAAATACCTTCATCCGATTTAGCATCAAATTTTCCCAAATAGTCCCTAGTGTTTAAGATAAAACATTTGCACCCAAAAACACGAAAATAAGCAATAGTTGGTGGTCTACCATTCCAAAGCTCATAAGGGGTTTTCTTAATAAGGGGTCTAATTAGAACTCTATTTAACACATAACAAGCCGTATGAACGGCTTCACCACAAAAGTATGTAGGCAAGCTATGTTCTTTTAGCATTGTTCTAGCCATTTCTTGTAGAGTTCGGTTTTTCCTTTCCACTACCCCATTTTGTTGGGGAGTTCTAGGAGCCGAAAAATTATGCTCAATCCCAAATTCATCACAAAAATGCACAAAAGGAGAATTCACATATTCACTACCATTATCACTACGAATGCATGTAATAGAGTAGCCTTTCTCATTTTGCACCTTTATACAAAGTTTTGCAAATTCATTGAAGGCATCACTTTTTAAAGCAAGGAACATCACCCATGTATATCTAGTGTAATCATCAACAACAACAAAGACATATCTAGATCCTCCTAGACTAGTGACATCAACGGGACCAAAAAGATCCATATGCAATAATTGAAGTGGCCTAACGGTGATGACCTTATTTATGGATTTAAAAGATGAACGATGTTGTTTACCAAGTTGACATGCATCACATAATTTATCTTTATCAAATTTATAAATAGGCAAACCAACAACAAGATTTTTTCTAGACAATTTTGAAATTAAATCCATGCTAGCATGTCCTAAACGTCTATGCCAAAGCCAACTATCATTTACCACGGATAAGCATTTAATATGTTTACACATAAGACTCTCAAGATCAACAACAAAAACATTATCCGATCTTTTTGCAATAAACATAGTATCTAACTCATCATTTTTGGAAACAACACATCTAGATGCTTCAAATTTAACACTATAACCAACATCACAAAGTTGACTTATACTAAGCAAGTTAAATGAGAGACCCTCAACAAGCAAAACATTAGAGATAAGTAAAGAATTCATATTACCAATGTTACCTTTACCCAAAACGCGTTTCTTAGTGTTGTCGGCAAAAGTAACTCTATCACCTTTTGTTTTATATAAATGTGTAAATAATGATGGATTCCCGGTCATGTGTCTTGAGCATCCACTATCAAGGAGCCATATATTTTGCTTCTTGATGCTCAATCCCTACAAACAAAAATAATTTAGGCTTTAGGTACCCAATTCGATTTGGGTCCATGAGGGTTAGTGGATTTTCTTTTTAATACCCATATAGGCCTTTTCCAAATTGGCACAAGAGATCCCAAATCCAATAATTTACGATAGTAACAATGAGATGCATCATGACCAAGTTTTTCACAATAGGTGCAAGTGATAGAAGATTTTGAAGAAGATGGAATTGCATTTGAAATTTTTGGTTTTATAAAAACATTTTTCAAAGGTTTTTGGTTAGTGAATGGATCATATCCAACACCACTTTTTTCAAAAGCCATTCTTTGAGAACCTAAAATCAAATCCAAGTTTTCTTGCCCACTTGTAAATTTTAAAATAATAGCATTTTGATCAATAATCTTTTTCTCTAACAAAGCTTTTTCTTCTAAAAGATTTTTCTCAATAAGATGAAGTTTTTCATTTTCATCTATACATTCATCACAAAGATTTTGACAATCTTCCAAAGCTTTCAAAACCTCTTTAGTTCTATTTTTCTCAAATTCTAAATCTTTTGTTAAAACTTTGTTTGTTTCAATAGAGTTTAAAAAATCATTGTAGAGAGAATCAAATGCCTCATGAATATCTTGTTCACTAGCATCATCATTAGATAAAGAGATTTTAGATTTAGGAGTTACCTCATCATGATTTGCCATAAAGGCAAAGTGAGTTGAACCGGTATCATCATCCGAAGAAGCATCTTCATCATTCTCAAGTTTTCCCATAAAAGCAACAAGATTAACATTTTCGTTATCACTTTCTTCTTCCTCCGAATTTTGAGTATCCCAAGTGATATTAGCATGCATTGCTCTCTTAGGTTTCTCCTTTTGAAGAAGAGGACAATAAGTTTTGATGTGACCAACTTTCTTGCAATGATAGCAAGTGGGTTCATCTTGTTTGATAGCTCTAACATTCTTCTTGTAGGGTGAGGAAGAACTTCCTTTCTTGGCAAAGCGTTTGTACCTCATGAATTTTTTCATATCTCTTGCCAACATAGCCACTCCTTCATCTTCACTAGTTTCTTCTTCATGTGAGTTTTCTTCTTCTTCACTTTCCTTCCTTTCTTTTCGTTCTTTCAACTTGGTACTCAAGGCATGGAAAGCAATAGATTTCTTAATCTTCTTCTCCTCATCATCTCTTATCTTTTCTTCTTCAAGCACAAGCTCTTCCGTCATGAGGTTGCAAATGAGTTCATGAACCGTCATTTTTGAAAGATCTTTAGTGTCTCTTATAGAGTTGATTTTTGATTTGTATTTCCTTGGAAGAGCAAATAAGATTTTTCGGCATTGTTCTTTGTTGGTGTACTCTTGACCAAGAGTCTTCAAGGTGTTGACAATGTTAGAAAATCTTTGATGCATAGCATTTAAGGCTTCATCGGGCTCCATACGAAATAACTCATACTTAGTGATAAAGAGACCAATCTTAGTTTCTTTGATATCTTCCGTTCCTTGATATGATAGCTCCAAGAGTTGCCACATTTCATGAGCGTAATTGCATTCACTGACTCTAGCGTATTCCGTGACACTTAATCCATTAATGAGGATCTTCATAGCTTTGTTGTTTTTGGTGAGTTTAGCTATGTCTTGATCATTGTAATCATCTTCATCTTTCACCTCCGTTCTACTACCGGTAACATAAGGAATATAAGGACCCTTCTTGATAGCAAGCCACAAAAAGTAATCAATTCCTTTGACATGAATCTCCATTTTCTTTTTCCATCCAAAGTAGTCTTTTCCTACAAAAAGCGGAGGTCTAGTAGAACATGAACCTTCCGGTTGATTAGAATCCATATCGTATTAACTCTAGAAACGATTAAGTACAATAGAGCTAGGCTCTGATACCAATTGATATACTATATGCGTCCTAGAAGGGGGGTTGAATAGGACAATGGAAATTAATCGGCTAATTTTATTTCAAGTAAATAAAATTAAAAGCTAATTTGAATCCTATTGTTTTAGCAAACTAAATAGTAAAGAACTAGATAATCCTAAAAGACAATATTATCAAACTATTCATGTAGGCATTTTATCAAGCATATAGAGTGCGGAAATGTAAAGAGTGTAGAGATAGAAAACGATACACAACGATGTATAGTGGTTCGGTTTCCCTACATCCACTACCTAAGGAAGCCTCCTTAGGATTTGCAAGATTCTCAACTAATCTTCGTAACTCTTAACCGGGTGAGATTACAAACCCTTTACAACCACTTCAAAACCTTGAAGGAAATACACTTGTGTTTTCACCAACACAAGGAACCAAGCATAAAACCTATGCTCACACTACTCTCTTAATCTATTACAAGAACTAAGAGGAAAGGAAAAAAGTGTTTAGGGGTGCTTATAAAAGCTTTGTAACTAAACTCCTAAATGAGTGGATATGAACTATGTAGCTTAAGAATGAATATGACTTGAATGCTCCTTTGAAACCTCCTTGAATGATAATATTAATTGCTCTTAAGATTGGTAGATGGAAGGCTTAAGTTGTGTCTTGAATGAGCTTCAATATATAGCTGAAAATATCTTCCAACGGTCAAAAGGCTTCTATCTAACGGATCTATTTTATCTCCAACGGATATAAGCTTTGTCCTCTAGTAATAGTGCAGAAACCCTCTCTTGCGGTGTACCGCGGGTATGGTCCGGTGCACCGCGAAAACGTTCGTCTTAACTTCAAGCTTACTGGTCGGACTATCCTATGCACCGCGTCCCTGGTCCGTGCCTCAGTCCGGTGTACCGGGTCTTGGTCCGGTGTACCGCGCATTTTCATTAGCTTACTGACGGGCTATCTTGTGCACCGCGCCTCTGGTCCGTGGTTCTGCGGTGTACCGCAGTTTCTGTCCGGTGTACCGCGACACTGCTCTTTTGAAGCTCAAACTAAAGATCAAGGAATTTAACACAACTAATCTAGTGAGGGGTTTTGGAAAACCTTTAAAAGTGATACCAAATGAATTTTAGTTTAAATGATGATTTGTCGAATATTAAAACGGGAATAAAAACAAGGTGAGGCTAACACGACGTGTTGCCTCGGGTTACTCAATTTCAAGGAGGTACACAACCTCATCTTGTGTATCACCAGTCTCATGATATACTTTCAAGGGTTGACCATTGACGATAAAGGTCCTTTTTTCTTGTTGGATGTTTGATTTCAATCGCACCATGAGGTGTAACTTTCGTAACAGTGTATCGTCCTCCCCAACGAGACTTGATTTTTCGTGGATAGTTCGAGAATCTTGAATTGTATAGGAGCACTCTTTGTCCTATCTCGAACTTCTTCATATAAATCTGTTTATCACGCCATCTCTTTGTTTTCTCCTTGTGGAGACGTGAATTATCATAGGCGTGAAAACGAAAGTCATCTAACTCATTCAACTACATCATCCTTTGTTTTCCCGCTAAATTTTCATAAAGGTTCATATCTTTGATAGCCCAATAAGCTCGAGATTCAATCTCGATTGGAAGATGACAGACCTTGTCCTAGACCATGCGATATGGAGAAGATCCCATTAGTGTTTTGAATGTTGTTCTATAAGCCCAGAGAGCATCATCAATCTTAGTTGACCAGTCTTTCCTCGTTTTATTCACGGTATTTTCTAGTGGTGTCGCCTAAGGTGTGATAAAATAATGATATAAATAAGTGCAAATAAACACCCTAGGCTAAGCACGGTTCTGCAAGTATTACAGGACGTATGCAAGTTTCAATGATAAGAAGATTCGTTCCTCAAAGACTACGAAAGTTAGAGAGAACTTATGCAAATTATCAAGTGCAAATATAAAAAGCTAGAGTAATAATACGCAAGAGAGAGAAAGATAAACTGATTTTTATTTGGTTTTTGAATAATAAAACTAAACTAATAAATTAAAGACAGAAAAGTAAATAAAAGAAAAGAAGATACTCCCTCCGTCCATTTATATTTGTCCTACTTTTTGTGGCACAAAGATTAAAAAAGACATTAAATGCACTCCCTCTTTACTATATTGCCCTTATTCATTGAGTAGTCTATCATTTAATGTACCATTGCTTTTAGCTAATTAAGTAGGGGTGATATTGGAATAATGGGAAAAAATGTCTTGATAATATAAAAGAGACAAATATTGTTGGACACCTTCTTTTAGAAAGAAGGACAAATAAAAGTGGACGGAGGGAGTAGTATGATAGTTTAGCCTGAGTAATTAGCAAGTAATCCCCACTAGTTTTTCCGTTCTAAACATGTAAGGGTGAATTATTTAGTATTTCAATAGTCGGTTTCAATTGCGCTAGGTAGTTTTAAATAGGGTTTACCTGTGTCAATAAGGAGTCATAAGCAAACTTTTCCTGCAATTGATTAAATAGCAATACACTAAACCATAATGACTATCTAGTTAGGCTGATTTGTCAGATCTAAACCTTATTCTAGACGTTATGTGCTAATCCTATAGTTAAATATACCGTTGTCAATGATTGCTTAACTACTATGATGGTAATTCTATATGGCTACAGTCCACAAGAACACAGAATATAAATCCCAACACATAAACAGAGAATAAAACAATAATTCAATTAAAAACATAGAATTCCCAAATTAGATAGATGTCAATCAAAACTAGGGTTCATACATATATGCTAAAACTCAAGCTAAATATAATTTAGTTCATACTAAGAAAAGAAAAGAAAAGAATTACAGAATCGAAGGTTGAAGAAGACATGATTGATGCACAGCTCCTTCCAGACTTCTCTTCTTGTGTTATAACTTCTTCCTGACCTTAAGGTTTGGCCAAGGATAATTTTCTAATGATAAGAGGCTATATTTATAGGGTATAGTAAGACCTAATTCATTTTCTTGATGAGAAGGTAAGTAATGGACTCCTAGCCCAACTCAAATTCGTATGTAGATAATGATAATTACTGGTGACTTGTTTTTACCATATCTTCTTCGTTACTGGACCGTTTTTGACCCATAAGATGTCAAAAGAATCCTCACGGAATTATCTACCTCCCTATAACAGGGATATTCCAGAATCGGCTCGTTTTTGGAGTTATTATCACTTCTTTAGACGTAGATGCAGAAATTTAGATTTATTTGGCAGCTTTTCCTTTTCCTAATTGAACTATGTTTCCTTCTATCTCCAGATTTCTTCAAGATCTTCTTTCCTTATTCCCTTAGAATTGACTTGGATTCTAATTAATTATCATACATCTTTAAAGCTTCACACCAAATAAATCATTAAACCCAATATGCTCTAAAAATAATAAATAATTAATTCAAGACACAAAATAGGAAAGTGTACTAAACCATGATAAAATCGACCTATACTCTAATAAATACACCTAAAATGATGTCTCCAACTAATAATAAATCATCACAAATAGGGAGACATCATCTAGAAATCTCGATTAGAGGCCTCAGCTTGACTTTTAGTTTGAGAATGATAATTTGTTGATGTACTGTTTCTCACCCCCAACTTACAAAGAGAGGCTCTCAACTGAACGTTGATGAAGTGTTTACCTTTATCACTAATGAGAACACGTGGCGTACCATGTCTTGAAAATATATTAACTTTTAATGTTACAATAGTCTTGGCGTCGTATTTTGGTGTCACCACTTCTTCTACTTAAGAAACAGGTCCTTGCCTTCATAGCCTCTATAGAATTCATCAGAGAGAAAGCAAGTTGACTTGAGAAAGAAGTAACAGAAGTTGAAGAATCAAACTCCTCTTTTCCATCCTTTTCTTCCTACCATTAGGGTAATTTATCGTAGATCTTTGGTTCAACCATCTTCTTAAGGTATTTAATCTTTAGTTTTATTTGTTTTGTTATGAACTAATTATTCCATAGCTTGGGTTTACGATATTTTTAATTCTTGAAACTTGTTTTTCTATTCAGTTATTATGTGGAATTTAAATTTAATTGAGTTGAGATTTATTTTATATAACTGTATTATTTGTCGTTATTCGAGCAATAGCTCTGGCCAAGTTTAAGACTTCCCTTAGTAATTCAGATTGTCAACCTAAGGGGCAATTCAGTTGCTTAAAGTGACACATAATCATCTAGTGTGTGGTAATGATCCTGACGGGCTTGCCTAACTAAATAGTCAATATGGTTAGTTTTTCACCATTGATCTATGTGAAAGGTCCCCTTACCCAAGTCCCTTGTTAGTGTTAAGATTTCCTTCTAAGCTACCTTGACGGGAGTTAGAGGGATTATAGAATCTTGACTATCTATATATGCTCAATTCACCCTTATAATTAGAATAGTGATTTAAAGATAAGTGCATACTAGCAGACGTAAGCTATATATCATCTCCATTTTATTTAGTTTATTTTTTTGCATTAGTAGTATAATTTCTTATATGCATTCCTATTTGAAGAATTAATATATATTTCCTTTGATTTATATTTTAGTTTAAATCATTAATCTCTTCTACGCTTATATTTAGGGGTGAGCATGGTTCAGTTTGTTTCGGTTTTTGGCCAAAACCGGAACCGAACCACATATTTATGTTTTCTATAATTTGAAAACCAAACAGGATGGTTCGCATTTGGTTTCACACTCTGTTTTTAGGTTCCGGATTGGTTAGTTTCGGTTCGGTTTTGGCTCGCTACATATTTGGATGCTTGACCAACAATCGTTGTCATACTATTTCTTGCAATTCATGATCCACTATCGATTAATATTCTAATACAATTATGTTACTCTAATAAAAATTATCTTAATTTACAATACTAAATAAGTTTATAAAATTAAAATTATTACTTCCGAATTCATAAAATCATAATTAATAATACCAATCAACTTAACATTTACTAATATAATCTTAAGTGATTTTATAAATTTCATTAATAATACTGTCAAATAATAAAACAAATAATTTCACGTAGATGATAAATTCTCAATTAATTTTTTTTTCACATAATTCTTATAAAAAATTCTCACAGTCTCTATTTTTTTTACCTTCGTCGGTTCGGTTTATATTCGATTTTTTTGGTTCAGTTTTTGCATAGTAAATCGACCCAAACCAAAAAAAATCAGATTTTGAAAATTGAAAACCGAACCATTTGGTTTTCCGTTATTGGTTTTTTGCTTCGGTTTTTTGGTTCAGTTTGGTTTTTTTGTTCTCATTTGCTCACCCCTACTTATATCTAATCACGAGTTTGAGTTAACCGATAAATCCTTGAGAGCAAATATTATTTATCAACTATTACTTGTGAATGATAGTGCACTTGCAATGAGTTTCTCGTAGTGGTATTAGGTGTGTGTTCTTTTGTATTGTTTATTTATCACGCTATTTCCACCACCAAATTTCATTTTGTTTTTCATTTTGAACATGATTCTTACATTTTTAATTTTTTTTTCCTTTACTTAATTATGAACTAACCCATCATTGCTTGAGGATTGCTAAATGTATGAACTATTGTTAGTTATTCAATGTTTTACTAGAATTTGAGATTATATTTAAATGAAGTGAAGTATATATCTATTGAGTATACATGTGTGATAATTTATTTTGGCCAAATATTGGGTGATGTTAGTAGTTTAGACTATCGCTCGGGAGGGGTTGGATTACAGACTTTCCGTATAGATGCTTGGTGTTTGATATTGAACCGGGAGGTCTTGACTAGCCAAGTAGTCAATAAGGTTTAAACCATCTCGCGTTTGAAAGCATTGTAGGGTCACTCAAGAGAGGTATCTAGTATCGTAGGACAACTTCTTATCTATCCGGGAGGGATTTAGGAAGAACATTGAATCCCACCTAGTGAAAGTAGAGAATTTCTCCCTTATATCTAGAAACATTAAATTAACTATTTTGGGAATTACTAGCAAGACTCAAGTATATATATCTCATATCCAACTCGTTTAGTAATTTAAATTGAATTTCTATTTTAGTTCTTACCTTTCTATTTTTATTAATCGTCTTAGTTAATCTTTGTTTATCAAAACTTAACTCTTAAATTAAAAAAACTCAACAAATATATTAAGCTTAATTAGTTTTATTTAAAACTTATGTACCATACTCGTAAACAGAAATATCTTAACCTTCATAGTCCCTGAGGAGATGATAACTCCTTTTACTTATAAATTATTACTTTTCAACGACTCGTACACTTGCGAGAAGTAAGTCCTATCAAAGGTGTAGATTTATTATCACACACTTGGGGACGACACTTATAGACATTGTTCACCCTCCTACACGGGGAACAACCTTTGGCATAAGAAATGTGCAAGGACGAGACTGACTTATGTGTTTAAAGAACCATTTACGAAGTAAACATAAGTTTTAACAAAGTGTTAAGATGAGATCAAAATCATGTATATGACATGTTGATATTATTGGTGATCAAAGTAGATTCCCACTATCTACTAGTCTATCTTGCCAGATGCGAAGTTCTTAACTGGTAAAGGGTTGATCAATTGAAGGATATGTCATACAACGAGGATTGTCTAATTATAAATTTTCATGGTAGTTTTTTTATGAAATGATATTCAATGTATGAAGACCGTAGCACATGAGTCATACCACGTGTGTAATGTTTTGATAAAATAAAATGAAAAATTTGTCCCTACTTCTTCATTATGTTATATCTTTAACCACTACCCTTAATACTTTTGACTATATCTTGATGTTTTGATTTGGTGTCTACTACTTTAGCATACTATCAATGGTCATGGTTGATTTGGCCTAATGGGGTATGTCTAGGAAAGCGACTTTATCACTACTGATAAGTTTAAGTACGAGAGGAAGACTAAACTGAATATCAAGATGTGGTCTTGCAAGTACCGATCATATAAGTCAATTAGGACTACAATATGATAGTGAGACACATGGGGTTTTGATAGTAGACTCATAATCACTAAAAAGAGTGATAAATTATTCTCGAGTGGTTTGATTTACTTCAGTATTGATATAATATATATTTTTTGGTCTGGGGTATTAACGCGAGTTGAATAAATTTTGATGGAGTAGCTATCTACCCTAACAGGGTTATAACAATGATTCTAGTACGATTGTCAGGTCTCACGACCTATTTACCAAGTATGCTATGTAATTTTTATTGAGATGAGATTCAAAGGTGTAGTGCCACATGATAGGAGATTGAGGTTTATCCCATCTTGTTCGAGAGGGAGATTGTTGGATTATAGGGTCGAGGACCCGTTATCAAGGATAGATCGATTAGATTAGGTATCCATGATGGGCCAACTAATACCCAAGGCCCATTTATTTATGTAGGGAATAGTTAATTCCTTTTTATTCAAAAAGTAAATGCACTAATATATAGGCCATTTGGGCTTTGTATTTAGATGTGAGAGATATGTCTTTTCCTCTAGAAAAAAAAGAATGAGATCAAACAATAACAAATCCATCCTATCTAATATCTCCATCGTTTTATTAATCGATAAAAAACAATTCATAGGTATATAGCTTGTGGATATATAATTTTATTCCCCTAAGGATATTGGACGCTTGGAGCGGATTCAAACTCGTTTTCGCTATTGGTGTTTGAATCCTCTATCGAATATTACATCACTATTATCTAAGGTGTAATAGTAGTGAAGAGCATATACTATTAGATCAACAACCAAAAATGTCAAAAGAATGCCAGAAAAAGAGTAAAAAAAGACATGAGAGACTCGAAGGATCGTAATTACTCTCTCCAAACTCATGAATGAGTCATTTTTCCATTCCTCATCTCTCCTTTGCAACTCTATATTAGTCGCTTTATTTATGTTAGCCGATTACTTAGTGCCCGTTTGGGATTGCTTTTCAAAATAATCACTTAAAGTGATTTTATATCCATAGCAATATTATAGACTCTCAAAATCACTTTTAGGAAAAGCACTAGATTAGTAATTATTAAAAGGGGTAATTAGAGATAAATGCCTCCTTAATGATGTCTTTTATTTTTTTAAGCCTCTAATTTTCTTATTTAGAGATAAATGCCTCATAGAACAATTATTTATAGAAAACATCCCCTTTATAATTTTTATACCTATACTATCCTTATTATTAAATATATTATTTTATTTTTAATACAATATTTATTTTTAAATCTTAAACAAATAATAGGGTATTTCCACCACCACCACCACCACCACCACCACCACCACCACCACCACCACCACCACCACCACCATTACCACCTTCACGGCCACCACCATCATAACCACCATCATAACCACCACCACCACCACTACAACCACCACAACCATCACCACCTCCACCACCACCACCACCACCACCACCACCTACTACTAACTTCATCACACGCGCGCGTCCGTGAAATTTTTTTAAAATCGCCATAACTAATTCAAAAAAAATCAAAAAAATCGAAAAAAATCATATTTGGATAAATCAAATTAATATTTACGTCTATGATTTTTTTCGGAATTTTCTGAATTTTTTGATTTTTTTGATTTTTTTTTTAATTTTTTAATTCGCAGAACATGGAATTCCATGTTTTAAACATGGAATTCCATGTTTTAAACAGTGAATTTCGTGTCTGCGGAAAACAAATTCCTTATATCAAAACATGGAATTCCATGTTTTAAACATGGAATTCCATGTTTCCGTGTTTTAAACATGGAATTCCATGTTTAAAACATGGAATTCCATTTTCTGCGAATTAAAAAATTCAAAAAAATTCAAAAAATCAAAAAATTCAAAAAATTCTGAAAAAAATCATAGACGTAAATATTAATTTGCTTTATCCAAATATATAATTTTTTTATTTTTTTGATTTTTTTAGAATTAGTTATGACGATTTTAAAAAAATTTCACGGACGCGCGCGTGTGATTATTAGTTTTTTTTCTACTTTCTTTTTTTTAATTGTTAATTATAAGGGTAGTTTGGGATGAGGCATTTTTCTATAAAAAATCTTATTCTAGGCACCTTTTTTTAAATAAGTTTTTTAATAGGCATTAATCTCTAATTGGCTCTTATTTTAATAATCACTTAAAGTAATTTTAGATGTCAAAATATTTTTTAATATTTTTTATAACTAATTTAATTTTAATCAAAAAATCCTATTAGCTCCAAAATAATCAATCCCAAACAGGCTTTTAGTTTATTCTTTTTTTTTTTTTTTTGGACAGCTTTTAGTTTATTCTACATAGAAGAATGTAAAGTTGTTGAATTAAATGACTAAAGATAAATGTATATAAAGTTCGCTAGCACTCTTAGCATACCTACATCACAGATGGCAATGAAAAAGTACATATATACATATATATGTGTGTAACAAACATTTGAACAAAAAAAAAAAAGTGTGTAACAAACGCATTAAAATTTAAATTATGCATATAGGTACTCATTCAACTAAATTTATAGATATTAAATTTAAAATAAAATTGTAATTCCAAGAAATATCCTATAATCCATTGGAAATGGCCAGTGATATATATTCAAAGCTATATAAGAAAGGATAAATCCTTAAATTCCATTCTAAAACAAAAAAGGAGAAAAATCCTTCGTACTTACTCATAATTTAACAGATTAATTCTCAATTGAACACTTTGTAATATTTTTTTTCCATTATTACCTTTAATATCATTTTAATTATTTCTTGTTTATTTTTATTATATAATATTCATAATATAATATTTATTTATTTTACTCTTTTTATTATAAAATCCGGCCACCACCACTGACCACAACCACACCCCATGCATTTACCACCAACTATCACCACCACCTCATACATTCTCCACCAACCACCACCCCACCACCACCCCCACCACTCCCACCACCATACGCCCCAACCACCACCACACACCGCCACAACCACCCCAACACCCCTACCACCATTCCCACTACCACCACCACCCCCCACCCCCACCCACCTACCAGTACCATTATTTTCAGTCGACCACCACCTTCGCATATAAACATCACCGACTAGTTTTGTCACCATCAATCACCACCAACTAATTCCATCACACGCGCGTGTCTGTGATTTTTTTTAAAAAAAATCATAACTAATTCTAAAGAAATTGTAAAAATAAAAATTTGCATTTTTGGACGAGACAAATTAATATTTATGTTTATGATTTTATTTAAAAAAAATTTATTTCGATAATCAGTTTTATGTGTTGATAACACACAAAAAAAGATTTTCCAAATTCCACGCGCGCCCATAAATTTTTATTATAAATAATCAAAATTAAATCCGAAAAAATAAAAAAAAATAAAAAAAAAAATGTATTTTTTGACGTGGCAGGTTCATATCCACATTAGAAGCGAATTTTTTTATTATTAACTTTCGATATTCAGTTTTATGTTCCTACAATACACAAAAATATATTTATATTCTCATGTAACATACAAAATCATAGAATCAATCTAAAACATTCCCTTATTTAACAAAATTATTTTTTCTCTTTATTAATTGCATATACCCTATTTTTACTTGTTTTTTACAATCTTGATGTATTATCTATTTTTCCAACCTCTTTTTGTTATTTTGTGTGTTGTTCTAATACACAAAACAGTCATTTGTGTATTACAACAATACAAAAAATCACGTATTCCCTTTAGTCATGTCCTTTTCAGTCTGTGATTTTGTGTATCACACGAACACACAAACCGATCGGTTTGACTGGAAGAAAAAAAATGAATTTGCGTGTTACTATAATACACAAATGACTGTTTTATGTATTACAGTAACACATAAAAAAAGGGTTAGACAAAAAGCTAATACATCAAGATAGTTAAAAACGAGTAAAAATAGTGTATATGTGACTAATAAAGAGGAAAAAACGATTTTCTTAAAGAAGAGAATGCTTTAGATTGATTTTATAATTTTGTGTGTTACATATACACAAATATATTTTTGTGTATCATAGTAACACATAAAACTGAATATTGAAATATAAAAAATAAATAAAAAAGAATCGTTGATGTACATATAACCTTGCTCCATCAAAAAATACAATTTTTTTAATTTTTATGATTTTTTTTTGGATTTAATTATGATTTTCTATAGAAAAAATTCACGGGCGCGCTCGTGTTGTAAAATTTGGAAAATCTTATTTCGTGTTGTATAGCAACACATAAAACGAATTATCGAAATTAAAAAATAAAAGTTAAAAAACTTAAAAAAATCAAAAAAAAATCATAGACGTAAATAATAATTTGTCTCGTCTAAAAATGCAATTTTTTTATTTTTACGATTTTTTTAGAATTAGTTATGATTTTTTTAAAAAAAATCAAGAACGCGCGTGTGTGATGGAATTAGTTGGTGGTGATTGGTGGTGACGAAACTTTCGGTGGTGGTTATATACAAAGGTGGTGGTTGGCAGATAATAATGATAGTATGTGGGGGTGGTGGGTGGGGAGTAGAGGTGTTGGTGGTGGTGGTGGGAATGGTGGTAAATGTGTTGGGGTGGTTGTGATTGGGGTTGATGGTGATGGTGGGGGTGGGAAGTGGTATAGCGTGGTGTAAGGATGATGGTGAAGAAAATAAATAAATAAATAAATATTATATAATAAATGGTGAAGACAATAAGAATTAAATGATATATATATATATATATAATTAAAATAATAATTAATACGTTTATGAGTATTTTTGTAATTTTTTAACTTTAAAAATTAAACAAAAATTATAATTAATTAGGAATAATTTCATTTTTTGTGTAATTAATTAGACATTGCCCCTATAAAAATTTCACCTTAAAAAGATAAGATTTCATACCATCACCTTATAACAGTGAGTTGATTTATTAGACATGTATAACAAAATTATTTTTAAGTCATAATATTTACAGTTATAAGTATTGTTATTTAATATAATCAAATTATCTTGCATTCCATGTTCTAATTTGGATTTTTTACTTTAAAAGATGACATGTTAAATATCATTTATCAGTTCTACCTCCTTTATCCTTTCTCTTTTTAAAAAAAATTAAACTCCTCATGAATTGATTCTTTTGACTTCTGGTTATCTATGCGAGAAAATGAAATGTCAAAGGGGTAAAGTAAGAGATACGGAGTTTGAATCCCTCACTAAACATGGGTAACCTAATTATGATTAACTTGGAAATATGCACAGGAAGACGTGTATATTTCTCATAGAATTAGTTGTGATGCGCGAAAACTGGCCCGGACACCCATTATATAAAAAAGAAATGAAACATCGTATAATAGATCCATGAAATCGATGCATTATTGAAAAAACTTATAATAATAATGAAACTACTCTGTAACATGAAAAAAATATTAAATCAGAGGAAAGGTAAAACTAACTTATAACATATATTAAATCGAAATATTAATCTAAAGATTCTTATTGATAATAACGTGTGGAAAAAATAAAAATAAAAATTTAGTAAGATCAGATTTGTTACTTATTTTTTATCGACGAATTGGAGGAGGAGTAGCGTTTGACAAAGATGTATGACGTTTATGTTTGTTTTCAAAACCATAGTAAATTAGATTAGAGTATTTTGGTGCATGATTAGTGGTTGGCGCTGAGTGATTTTGGTTCAACGTCGGTGGTGGATTTTGGCCGAAAAGGAAATAATAGAATGAATGTGATTGCGGATTCGATGGTCCAGGGTTCGTGGTGGCCGATGATGGAGTGGGTCAGGCATCATGAAATGGAGGGGTAAGGAAAGATGGTGGCTTGGAGCGGTGTTGGCTTATGCAAGTTTTGGTAGAAAAAGAGAGGTGGTTTGTTCGATAAAAAGAGTAAAAAGAATCAAAATAAAAGTGAGTTGTTTCTTAATTAAGTTTATTATTATTTAGAATTTTTTTTGTCCATTTTGATAAAAAAATCTATAATGAGAATAAAATTTGCTTAGCATATAAATAAAAATAAGATGGTAGATTGCTTATTATAAAATTTGCCCCAAAAAAGTCAATTTCTTTATTTTTTTTATACACTCCCACGATGTACAAAAGAATACCAGCCTACGTGATGTCCATATTCTCTTTTCCGATCACTTTTTGCAGAAAACTGACATCTATCATTGCTAACTTTTGGTGGAACGCAGTGGACCACTTGAAGATTCACTGGTTAGCATGGGACAAGACGACTATTGCAAAAGTCATAGGAAGCTTGGGCTTTTGAGATTTTAAAAGAATGAACATTGTCCTACTTGGAGCACAAGCATGTCGCCTGTTACAGAAGCCGAACTCCCTGGCGGGGTCAAGGTTCTGAAGGGTATCTATCATCCCCACGAAGATTTCCTTGACGTGAAACTGCGACAAAGCTGGTCCTGGTCATGTGCGAGCCAGATTGAAGGACGGGGTCTCTTGATACACGAAGGCATAATCCATACTGGGAATGAAGAAAATACTGAAATCTGCGCACACTTCATACCAAGGTGGGATGACGAACCAGCACGTCTTGAATACAATCTAGAAGTCTAATGTACCATCCAAAGTCCGCACGTTTGCGTGGAAAGCGTGTAAAGATATTTTCCTAACGAGGAATAAATTAAAAGCGAGACATTGTGCTACCGAAAACGAATGCTACCGGAGTGAGAATACACCAGATATGATTCCTCACCTTCTTTTGTCATGTTCGATGTGCAGGCACGTTTGGGCAGGCTCAGCCCTACAAATTGGAGTTAATGATTCGATTCAAAGGAGTTTGATCACCAAAGTAGCAACTGACTATACCAAAGGGGGATGGTATCTCAGCATAGTAGTGGCTTACATTATGCTGACATTATGGAATATTTGGAAACGCAAGATGAAGGCGATCCATGAAAACATGCATTTCGACCTGGAGAGTGTTATTCAAGCTACCTTAGGGGCAATGACCGATCTCTTCGACAAAGACTGGGCGACCGACATGCACAGATCTGAGGATGAAGCAGTGGCCAGCAGTCCAAACGACGATATGTATGAAGATATACATGGAGCAGAAGTTTTTGTTTCCTGCGATGTTTCGTTCATTTGTCAAGCGGAACAAGCAGGGATTGGTATTGTCAAAATCGATAGTGTCGAGACGACTAGATACCAGCATGGATCAATACTGGGTGAACATGGAGACTGAAGGAGAGACAATGGCAACCCTGAAAGCAACAAAAGGAACAAATTTTTCAGGACAATATTGTTTATACTGATGACCTTGGGATTATCCAGGGTATTAATTTGCCGTCAGCCGTGCAGTGCACAATGAAACCTTTTGTTTATCGCATTGGTAAGATAGCTAAAAAGTATAGGCATAACCTTCAGTCATCTTCCGAGACGATCCAACGAGTTGTCTGACAAAGTTGCGCATCAAGCTAGACGAAGTACAAATTAGGTGTTGCACTAGGTCCAAATGGAGACCCACTTTGCAAAGCTGGGCACTGGTTGACAGTTAGGATCCAACATGCCCAGTTACTTGGCCAAAAAAGAAAAACATTGAACTGATTGGGATTTATATGGTCAAGTGAGTTGGTCATTTGTCCTTAGTGAACATTGTAGAAGTGGATACTAAAGAGCCCTGTGGTGTCATCAATTCTGGCCTGCTAGAGCTTTAATTGGTCCATAGGGGCACAGTTGGATCTATAATCTGCCTATTCCAATCATGTTCCAATCCAATCAATACTAACCATGCATGTTGGGCCAAACCAGTATATAGTAGTTAAACTAGCTAGGCCAAGCCAGGCTAGATTAAAGACAATTTCTCCACTTTTAGCCATGCCCGCACATACATAGTATTTGAACACATCATCATAGGTGTAATTATTGTCCATATCGTGTCTGGATCTATTTTTTTGGCAAATTCGTGTCTGGATCATAGATAAGAATTATCCAGCAATTACTCGGGTTCAAGTTAACAACTAGAGATCTAATAACAAAGTTACATAATGAATTAACCTACTTGACCCATCATTCCTACTATAAAACAGCCTTCTAGTTTCCCAGAGTTAAAAAAACACACAAATACATAACTACATAAACTTCTAAACAAAAAGCACTACACATTACACACAAACTTCATATCATTACAAATAAACTACTCTTCCTCATCATAATCTTCCTCATCATCATCAAACCTCGAATTCATCTCTACAACATGAAGAGGATCAATATTCATTCTATCCATCTCCGAAGAATATTCATCACTTTTCACATTACATAATGTATCAACCACTACTACTCCTACATTATCATGTATACCAGTATTCAAATCAAAATTCCTTACACCTTCATCACTAACAATATTACTCTTCTCTTTCAATAATTCTGAATCATTATCACCACTCAATATTTGCTTCCTCCCTTGCTCATTATCAAATTCCATCTCGTGTGTTAAAGAAACCTCTTGTTCTACTAATCTTGTTACACGCCCACGCCCTCTACCTCTACCCCTACCCCTACCTCTCCCTCTACTCATTTCCTGTCGTCAAAAAGTCAACTCAAATATAAAAAGTCAACTCATTACCAAATAACGCCAAATATCTTATCTTACCGTTTTGTGTTTTCTCGAATCTTCATCGCTTTCATTTACCTCATCCATTGCTATTTTCCTGTTTCAGAATTTGACCAATACATAAATTAATCTTGAGAAAGTAATTTAAAAAATTCACCTTCTCTTTGGCAATTCACACCCAGCATCAGAATGACTATAATCAGGGACTTTACTAACAACTTCTCTTAAAAAATCAAACACACCGTAATTATGAATACAATGCTTTCTGCAAAAAATGCTGAATATAAACAAGACTGTATAAATTATAATTAAAACTAAAGATGTACTCACAAATGCAAGGAGCTAACAGTTTTTGCTCCTCTTTGAACAGTGATGTCATATGTACGATCACATAGATCTTGCAAAAATAACTCTAAAGCTTTAGCTGCATTAAAGATCATAAATGTAACGAGTAATTATATTGTATACTATATCCATAATAGGCTAAAGTAGATATTACTTACATACTAAAACAGGGACTGCCATTGCAATTTTCCCAACATCCTCATCGGCTTGCATTATTTTCTTGATCCGAGCCTGGAAATATCATAAGAAACTAGCTTAACAAATATCAAATTCATTGAAAGGTTGTATAAAAGAGTTCATTGTTTTTGAGATCGAAATTAATTTATGTATTTGTTCATACTTAGTTTACGAGTTCCTTTTACTAACATTCAACTAATTACTACCTTAAAAGGACACTTTAGAAACTCGCACTAACGCTAAATTAATTTAGGAATAGTAAAAAATTGTACTTCTGTATCAACTTGTAATTCCTACTTACTAAGTCTACAGGTTTTTTTACTAATCTTCGATTAATTACTACCTTAAAATCCCTAACTTCAATTTTCCTTAGATCAAAATCATGATTCTATAACAGCTTATACTTTACTACTACGTTTACGAGTTCCTTCAACTGCCCTTTAAACTAATTACTACTTTAAAAGGAGGCTAATGCACAAATAACTCAAAAGATGATTAATTTTATTCAAAATAACATTTTTTAATTTAGGGCTGCTTGATAATTTATCCATTATCTAAAATTACTTTGAATGGCACAAATAAAACCCTAAGTAAGATTATAAAGAGAGAGAGACAAAAATATTAAATTAGCTAAAAATAATTATAAAGGGAGAGAGAGAGAGTTACAGCGGGAAAACGAGTGTCGAGCTTCTTCCTCATAGCGTCGGTAATTGTAATAATATTCTAATCTAAGCGACCTTAAAAGAATATTAGAATTAAAATTGAATATCAGAAGATTTTGAATAACATTATCGTTTGTACTTCTGAAATGATTGTGAGAGAGAGAGAGTTGAGATCCGATGAAATGGTAATATGATGCGAAATTACAGACCACGTTTCGATTGGAGTTTTTTCAAAAAAAAAAAAAGTTTCGATTGGAGTTTACTCCAAAATAACGAAGTGGATGACATAATGGATATTATTCTTGTTAAGTGGACGTTTTGTTTATTTGAAAAATAAAATAGAGATTCTTTCGATGGTTTAAGTTATTTAATACTAAGTGCCCGTTTGGGATTGATTATTTTAGAGCTAAAAACGCTTTTTTGATTAAAATTAAAATATTAAAAAAACTATTAAAAAATATTTTGACATCTAAAATCACTTTAAGTGATTATTTTGATAATCACTAATCTAGTGCTTTTTCTAAAAGTGATTTTTAGAGTCTAAAATATTGCTATGAATCTAAAATCACTTTAAGTAATTATTTTGAAAAGCAATCCCAAACGGGCACTAAGCAAAGCTAGGGAGGTCGATGGTTAAAAGGGTTTTTTTTTTACAAAGAAAAGGTACAGTGTAGTGGTGGTTAGTCGATCCCGAACCGAGAGAACTGGGGTACCAACACCTGATACCCCTCTGCGAAAGCGGTTCTCAGAACACGCAGTACGGTCTGTCATCCTGTTGAATTTTCGTGGTAAATGGTTGAAAAATATGTTTTATGTTCTCCAACGATCTTTCTGATCCGCTTGATGAAGGACTTGATTTTCCACCACGCAATTGGCAGCGACCTAATACCTTGAATAATATCAAGGTTGTCCGAGCATATCAAGGTTTTCTTTCAAGATTCATGTAGACTAATTTTGGTAGCTTCAAGTACCGCCATCGCTTCCCCTTCGATAGTTGAATCTGCCCATGCTGTTTTCGAAAATATGATCCTATTGCCTGATTGTGTGTCCTGTTTGATGATTCTGATTCCACTGTGCTCTGCCTTGGTCTTAAACATTTTCAATGCCATGAAGTTTTCGTTCATTCTCTCATTGTTGGACTTCCACGCCTCTTGATTGGATTTCAAATTCTCTTGAGTCATCACCATGAATGTAATGTTTGTGGAAGAGCATTTGAGGTACCTTCTTGTGGATACTTGGGAAGTGCTTTTTGAGCAAGAATTTCAGATTAAGGATCTTGAATCGTCATTTGGCCTCTTTGAAACTAATTTAAGGTCTTGGTTGAAATTTTTTATCGTTGGGGGCGTTGTTGATAATTTCCTTGATTTGATGCTTTATTAGGATCTAACAATGGGAATCCAGGATTACTGCGATTAGGTTGCATATAGCCATGACCACCAACATAGTGCTTACATCTATTAGATATGAACGGTACAAATTCTGGATTGTCTTGACATTCCTCCCAAGCATGATCATTAGCACCACAATTTGAACACCCAAATAATTCTTGTACAAGTTTCACTTTTTTCGGTTTATTCAGGAATCCTTCATATAGCTAACTGTTTTATTTGAGTCTCCAATGTAGAAAATGTGATAATGATCGGAAGTGGTAGTGACAAGAGGAGCTGGTGGTCTATTACTTGTTTAATATTAAAATTAACAAATATTACATTAAATAAAATATAATAGTTAAAACAAAAGTTTTTTTAGATATAGAAAAATAGATAAAATGATTTCAAACATATATTAAAAAGATTTTTAATAAAATAGATTATTGGATTTTCTTTTTATAATTTGATAGTTTTGAGCAAAAATTAACCCCATTAGAACATTTTATCTTATATCCCAAACTTACAAGAATTTACAAAAGTCAAAGGCATTTAAATGTGAAATTCCTATGGGCTGTACTATTCAAACTTAATCACCATTGTAACAACAAAACGAGGAATGAACGAGAGAGATGAAGTGAACAACTATAAAGCTTTTAATATATTTTATTTGTTAAATCCGATACCTATCATGTCATAGAAAAAACTCATACAACAGTACTATAAACTAACAACTATATATAAATTTCAAGTTCCATCCCCTGCTATCCCGAGCAATACTACAATCAAAACTGTAGCTAACAAATCACTCTGCACCTTTGTATATATGCAAGATCTCGAGTTTGCACCTATAGATTTGATGTATTTCAGATGCTTAAAACAAACGCAATTCTTATTAATTACCACTAGATGTCCCTTCCAGCTCCTTCTGGACCAAATTCCGACCACTATCCGATTCCACATATTCAAGCGCCCTATCAAGAGCAGCTACCTTTGCTTCCTCATAAGCAGCAGTTGAATGCTCCAGCGCTAGTCTATAATACATATAGGCCAAACAATCACCGGGAAGGTCATTATCAAAAGCCTCATATCCTATATCTGCGTGTCTGCTCGGCTTATCCTTCATGGCCTTAGCCAAATCCTCAGCTTGTCTCGCATCAAAACTTCTATCCACCACAAACTTTACCGCAGCAACACGCTGTTGGTTGCTTAACAAACGTATTCCATACAACAACTCGGAGCCATTGGTGTCAAAGTAAGACAATACATCTGGTTCAACGTTTAAGTCAACTAACGAGTTTCGCACCTTAGCACCAACCACTAAACGATCCTGTTCAATGCTTGATATCCCAGAAATCTCTTCAATCGTATCAGTGTTGAAACCTTCTTGTATTAAAGCAGGGATCAAAGGGGCGTATTCGAACCACAGACCTAGACGGTCGCGAAGGATTTCTATGCGAGCGTTGGTGTCTAAGTGGTGGAATTTGGAAGGGAGAGGAGATGGGGGTGGACGAAAAGGTTGGTAGAGCTTTTGTTGTGATGATGATGGTGGTGGTTTTCTAGGAGAAAATGAAGATGAAGATTGTTTTATTAGTTCAAAGGAAGATGAAGATGAAGATGGAGATGAAGGAGGCATCATAATGGATGAAATGGATACAGCTGGTTTGTGATTGTATGAAGGTTTAAGGACAGGAGAAGATAGAGTATGAGAGGAGAGGAAAGGGGTGGAAAGGGAGAATCGTTTTGGTGGGTTTACAGTAAGGGAAAGCATGGCTGTGTGGGTTGAGACTTGAGAGCTGAGTATCGAGAGAAAGATAGATGATAGTTTTCGCTTCCTTCCTTATCTGCTTAAATAAGATAACTTTCCTTATCTAAAGATTCAGGATTTTAGTAGAGTAGTTTTTATTGATTTCTACTTTTTCATTTCTTTAGCCAAACTCTTTCAACTCCCAAAAACTATTCTTATATCGGCCTGCTTAGCCCACACTAATATTCCGTTTTCACGCCCAAAAACGGGTTCAATCAGAAATTGTTTTCACCGATTGAAAATGAAACTATATACACCTTTCGTAACTTAAAAAGTTTATGACTATACTAAAAATAGTTAGTTCCCAAAAAATTGTCATATTAAAAAATTAAAATATTTTTTTTATTTTTTATACTACTTTTATCTCTTATTTAAATATTATAATATATGTTTTCAATAAATATATAAGATATCAAATAGAAATTTTTTTAGTAATCACATACATAATAAATGATATTTTTTAATTTATTTGCAAAAATAAATCTGACAACCTTTTAAAAATGAGTAATGCTGGGTATCACCCAAAAAGTGATCACCCAAATATCACCTTCCTAGGTGGTCCAATGAAACTGTTTCATATAAGAGAGAGAAAAAAAGTAATCAGGAAAGAGAAACAGTTTCATTGGACCACCTAGGAAGGTGATATTTGGGTGATCACTTTTTGGGTGATACCCAACATTACTCTTTAAAAATAGAAGGAGTATCATTTGAAATGAATGATGAGTATCATTATTAAGTAAGAAAAAACCTTTATCTTAACAAGTTGGATTAGTTCAATTAGATAGAATTTTGCTATTAGCATTTAAAGAAAAATATAGGGTTCGAATCCCCTTCCTAAACATGTGTAACTTAATTCTGATTTACCAGGGATATGTATAAAAAGAACCCTTATCTAAGAATTGTCATAAAATGATCCTTTACGATAGTATTTTGTAACACCATTAACTCTTTTTTCCATTTTCGGTCAGTTAACCGTTAATCAACACACGTGGTGCCACGTCAGTGCCACGTTAGCACCACATAAACGTTATTTCTCTTCGTTATCGTCGTACTTATTATTATTCTGACAAAAAAACCCTCTTCATCTCTCGTACACCATCAACAATGGAAGAATCCAAAGTAAATTAAAAAATTAATATTAACCACTGAATCTTCTCCAAGTGCTATCCTGAACAAGAAAACCGTCGCTCCTCCATCATCAACCGGCTTGGCTACTATGAGAATAAAATCCACGCATTCATATCTTTAGATTCGCATTGGAACAAAAAAACAAAAAACAAAAATCTCTTCACACCAAGCCGCTATCCTACACAAGAAAACCCTCTTCAACCCTCGTACACCATCAACAATGGAAGAATCCAAAGTAAATTAAAAAATTAATATTAACCACTGAATCTTCTCCAAGTGCTATCCTGAACAAGAAAACCGTCGCTCCTCCATCATCAAACGGCTTGGCTACTATGAGAATAAAATCCACGCATTCATATCTTTAGATTCGCATTGGAACAAAAAACAAAAAACAAAAATCTCTTCACACCAAGCCGCTATCCTACACAAGAAAACCGCCGCCGCTCGTGGTCTATTCTCCACCATCATCAACCGCCTTGGCTACTCCATCAACAATCGAAGAACCCAAATTAAGGTAAAAAAATATCTCTTCACACCCACCTTTCCACACCAAGCCACTTTCCTGCACAAGAAAACCGCCGCCACTCGGGAACCATGCTCCACCATCATCAACCAGTTTGGCGAAGAACCCAAATTTAAGGTAAAAGTTGAACTATTTTTTACCTAATCTTATCAATATTACAATTTTTCAGAATTATCTGATTTAAGTATATTAAGTATACTTTTATATAAATCCTACAATAGCCATTATTATGACCGTGGAGTGAGAAGTTTGGTTTTATACTGCATTTTTTCAATTTTTTTGCAATAAACATCCATTTGTCCTACAATGGCCATTACTAGAAAGTAGAGTGAGCAATTTGGTCCTCTACTGCATTTTCTGAATGGTTTTGCAGTAAATATAGTCTAATTTAAGTATGATTACAATCGTGATGTTCATTATATTTTTATACAAATCCTACAAAGGCCATGATGGAAGCATTTTACCATATGATAAGTTATAAGAATTGTAGATATGTTTTTCTAGGCTCATTGCTGTTTTTGAGCTCTGATTGTAACTGGAGGTTAATTGCGATTTCTCATTACGTGAGTTGAAGTAATATGGACACCTTTGGCACTAAAAAAAGTAATGCACTGAGAATAGCGTATACGGGGAAGGGGCATGATTTGACGTGATTGTTGGATTGAACAATTTGGTCTTATACTGTATTTTTTGAATTATTTTGCAGTAAATATCCATTTTGGTTCCCAAAATGAAGAACACCAAGAACATGACAAACTTTTTTGATATGTGTGTTTTAGTATGTTAGTGTATGCATTTTAGGGTCTGTTTGTATTTAGGAAGGAAAAAAGTAGTAAAGGAAAAGAAAAGAAAAAATTTAAAGGAAAAGAAAGGAAGATTTTTTTTTGTTTGGATTAGAATTTTTTATAAAAGAAGATTTCATAAATGATTTTGGATATTTTTTGTTTGAATTGAAAAAATAAAAAAGAAAAGAATATAAAAGATTAATTTTAGCCTTTAACAATTCATAAAAAAAATTTTCTCTCCATTTGACTCCTATTTGGAGTGATTATAAAAGTGGATACATGAGTGATTTTTGGAATCATTTCATTTCTTTTCTTTTATAAAATTTTCTAATACAAACACCGTAAAAAATAAAAAATCATTTCTATTCCTTTACTTTCATTCCATTTCTCTCAATCCAAACAGACCCTTAGTGTGTGTAAATATGTTATAAGAGGAAATTGCAAAAATGCCCCTGCCAGGTAGGAGAAAAGGGGTCAGCTGTTGATGATGTCATGCGTATGTGGCAAAGATGGGGTGGCACATGGCGTTGACTAACAGTCGACTGACAAAAAATGGAAAAAATAGCCCTGTCACAAAATACAAACGTAAAGGGAAATCTCGTGATAATTGGTAGATAGGGGCCCATTCAGGCATTTTTGTTAAAGTTAGAGGGCCACGGGTGGTCTTTACCCTAAATAAATTTTAATCTTTTCATAAATTAAATTAAATATATATTTATACAGTATTCCCTATTTAAATTTTCAAATTTGCAACCAATCCTAATTACCACTAAGAGTTAGTGAAAATGATATTTACCGCTAATAGATTACACATTTTCTAGATATCTATACAAATAAAGTAGATATATGTTTCTCCCTATTTTGTTTTACTCTTATATCGCTTCTTACGTACGAGTTATAAACAATAATTATAGTGTTTCTCTTTTTTAAATAATTTATTTTCTGTCTTTTATATTATACCACATGTGGTACCACTTAATACTGATATAAGGGTGTAACAAAAATAATGATATATAACATTGATTATAAAAAAATCTGTGCTTAAACACAAGCAAACTAACTCTTAGACAACAAGACCAACTTAAAAGTAGGTTTAATATATTCCAAGACACGTTGATTAATTTTTGGATATGTTACTATAATTGCATTCCACACCGACCATATCTCAAGAAAACACACTTGGTTAGGGACAAATGGAAGTTTTCCCATAATTATGCTCTGTCTATCAAGTCAGTTATATGGGTGTATGTATAAAGTAGGATAAAAAAGATTGACAAATAGATGTATACTGGTGGGGGCAAAGGTGTGATAAATAATAGATAAATAAAGATAATAATAAAGAGCACACACCCTTGAGAACCACGGAACTCACTGCAAGTATCACAGATCGTTTGCAAGTTTTAATGATAAGTTAAGTTCGTTCGCAGGGATTTAATATGTTAGATCTATTTATATTTAACAAGCGTAGATGAATTTAGATGTTTATATATAAAAATATAATAAGATAAATAATAATCTAACGCAAATAAATAAATAATGAAAACAAATAAATAAGATGAATGTAAGTGAGATAAATTAGGATTAATATTATGAGTCTATTTTACTAAGTTCTTATTCTAACTTGTCACAGATTAAGCATTATATATTAACCAGGATTCTAAATTCTACCTAGCCTTTTCTAGGCTTAGGAGCAACCTCTCCACTACCAAGGTCTTGGGTAATGATTGGTGATTAAATCAAACCTTTATGGCTATCTAGTTAGGCAAGAGATCAAAACTAGACGATTATGTGGTGTTGTCAATAACTAAGAATAATCCTAAGATTGACCAAATCTAAGGATGTAACAATAAGTCAAAACACATAATAACAATATACGCCAAGCTCAATCAATTAAAATAACAAATAGTGTTATGAATTTAAAGACAAAATAATAACCCAACAATTGAAAGTAAAACTTACAGAATAAAAGCTTAGAAGTATGGTTGAGCATAAATCTATAGCTAATTACCCTAAATATAGAAAAGGTAGATGTAGAAGAGGAGTTTGTCACTCTCCAACTTCTTCTTCTTGTCTTCCTCTATAGGTCAGCTTGCTTCTTGGATGAATAGCTTGATTCTAAGCATGAATAATAAATTAAAGGCTAAGCTATTGTTTAAAAGTGAGAAAATACAAGTAAGGACTAAGCCTAAGCTTGAAACTGAGCAAGGACATGTTTACAATGGTTTAAGGGTCTATTTATAGGTGTTTAGGAAGACCTAATTCGTTTTCTTGAAGGAGAAGTAAGTAGTGGACTCCAAGCCCAACTCAAATTCGTAACCCTAAAAACATGCAATCAGGCCAGTTTTTCTTTTGGTCCTAGCAGCTTCGATTTTCATCCGTTTGATGCGTATGAGTATACCAAATTCATCGTCTCGGAAAGATCTTCGACTTTTCTCTTGACCGTTTCTCCAAATTCCTCACCGTTCTTGAGATATAAGCTGATTTGTGGTCGTAGGTGCAGAAATTCAGGATTAAGGTAGCTTTTCCTTTTCCATGTTTTTAGCTTTTATTTCCTTATCTCCAATTACCATGTCTATCTCTTTCCATATCTTGTAGTCTTTGACTTGGACTCTAATTAATCTCCATAATTATCTTTAAAGCTTCACACTAAATAAATAATTAAACCCAATATGCTCTAAAAATATTATTTTACTAAATCAAGACTCAAAATAGGAAAGTGCACTATTTCTCAAGAAAATCGACTCAAAGACTTCCTAAATCACTAAAAATGATGTCTCATCCTAATATAAATCTATCACAAATGAGGAGACATCAAGACCCCCAACTCAAAGTTGTATCGTCCTGATACAATAAAGATAAAAACAAAGGGAAGTCTCTAAATACACACCTAGGTCAATTAAGCACAAAGGACAGAAGATAGCAGAATATGAAGAATAGACTCAAAGCAACTACTCAGAAAATTTCATGTAATAAGATTTACAAACTACATACCTGCACACTTTTCATATCTACCATCAACACGTCTTGAATTCAAGATTAGATTAGCTTCGCAATGTAAGAAGGAGAGGAACTTTACTCAGTTCACCAAGAAAGCTATAGATTGTTCATCAACTTTCACTAGTATCCAAAGATCCACTTAACTACTCTCTATTGGTTCAATCACTTCTCGATTACATAGCAAAGAATCAAAAGGTCTTTAAGGTTGTAATTTAGGCTTAGGGACGGTATGATAAGTATATTTGGATAATTTCGAGTGAGCTTTTGGCTCTCTCCTCACTAGCCATCAACGAATCGCCCTAGAGCTTGAGTTACTCTCATAAAACGTTTCTCACTCAACCCAATGATTTCTTTGATGCACAATATAGCATCCATAATAACCCAATTAAAGCATAAGATGTTCACATAAAAATTCCACTTTGCCGGTCCGAATATATATATTTTCTTTTCAAATCAATTTTTCTTTTGTATAGCTATGACTCTCTTTTAATGTTGAGATATCATGCTATTTTTCTCATATATATTTTTCTTTTAATGCCCTTGTTGGCAAATTTAGCTCGTAGCTTCTTTTCCATTCACTATTACCCTGGCAAAGGGTTACAATAAAAATCTGTGAATCATCATCAATATAAAGCACAAAGCACAATTAATAAGCTCAAAAATCCCAACCCAATAACAATTCCCATAATGGTGGACCCACCACCCCAAACTCAAGCTCTAAAACAACTGTCTATGCATCGCGATTCGAGTGCGGGTCATATGGAAAAGTCCTATAATCTAAAGGGATATGGCTTATAACGTGTTTCAATAACAAGGCCTTAGAAAGGCTAGAAGGGGCTGAGAAGGATATATCATATAAAATCAAAATAACAAGGTGAGAAGATATAAAAAGGTTTCAAGTGGCTTCAATATGAAAGAACCGCCTTAATCACTTTATACACTATGCAATTTCGTTATTTTCTTACCTTTAGCACTTTCATCAAATGGTTTTGTCACTAGCTTGGATCTCACGGCCTACACACTTCTCAAGGTTCCCTGAGATCGAACATACTTTCTATCGCATTGCTCACTAATCTTTTCTTTACTATCAACGCGTGTTTTCCTGCAAATACTCAAAGCATACAAAATAAAATAGCTTATAAACATACTACTTACTATCATTAACTCACTGAGCTTATGCTTTTAAGCTATTAAACACACTCTACATACATCTAAACCTTCAAAAATTTTAATTTTACCTAAAAACAGAAAAATGGAGATGAGAGACAACGAATCCCCACACCCCCAACTCAAAAATGAGCCGTGTCCCCACGACTCGAAAAGACTCAAAAATAAAATAAAAGAAAATTAAAATTTTACAGATATTGCACACATAGAAGAGGTAAGGAAGAAAGAAAACATACTCTTTGAGGCTATTTACCTCGCCTGATCAATACCCGGAATAGGGTGCAGTGCTTTCATGTACGCAAACTTCATGTATCACCAATTTCGCTTTCCCTTACATCTTCTTATGCTCCATCCCAATCAATCACACTCTAGAAATCTCTTGTTTATCTTCTTCCAACTTTGCTCTTTGAATAATCTCTCATGTGACATTTGTTCATCCAGGAATATGTTTTGAACACAGCTACTAGCGTCCCAGAAGCTTTTGTTCATCTTGGGTAGATGGATCTTGATAGGAAGAGGTTATGGTGTCTTCTCTATGAAAGTTGAAACCTTTTTGCTCTTTGAATTCACCACTGCATGCTTTCCTCTACTCTCTTGATCCGATTTACCTTGTAATTTATTACCGAACTAATACCCATCTCAATTGATTTATTCTTGATCTTACCCAACACCTTTCTTTGATTCTTCATATCCCATAACACTTGATAATATCTCTATTCTCTTCATCATCTCTTTTGACCCCCAACTCAAAGCTTTGAACACTCTTGAAATTTGAAACTCTTAATTATAGGTTGAACAAGCTTGATTTGGTTTAGGAAAGGTGAATTGATGATGAATCTCTATGTGGGTATGATGGAATCAAGCTTTAATGACGTAGGTTTAAGGAATTTGAGAAGAAGATTTTGAAATTCATGGTTTTGATTCTTGGTTTCTAGGTGTTTTGATATGAATTGGGTGCTTGAATTTTCTTTGTAATGATGTGGGGAAGGATTTGGATGAGAATTCATGGTGATTTTGTGGTGTTTTGAAGTTGGTTGAAGGTTTGTTGAAGCTTTTATGGAGTTGGGAGAGGTTTGGGGAAGAAGGAGAAGCTTAAGGATTAAAAAATTCGTAATAGAGCAACCTCCTCACCCTTATAACCTGAAAAACACAATTTTTCTCTCTCTCCAGCGGCGTCGGGCGGTATACCGGCCATGGGGCCCGGTATACCGGACCTAAGGGTCTGATTTTTTTTCTCTCTGCATAAAACCCGTGACGTGAACCCGTGGCACGTATTTTTTTCGTAGCCGCGCCGGTATACCAGTGAAATGAGCGGTATACCGATGAGAGGGTCAGATTTTCTCCGATTTTTTTTCTTTTTCTCCCTAACTCGATTTTCTTAGTACCTGAACATCAAAAACACTACTACCTTCCTCAAGAATGCAATATCAACTAAAAATAACTAAACTAAACATAAACTAAAAACGTAAAAACACGAAAACATAAACGGGTTGTCTCCCGTATAGCACTTTTGTTTAACGTCTTTTAAAGTTAGACGCGTTACCTCGGTTATTTATTTTTATAGCCTCCCCAGCAGTGAGTGAGATGATTAACACTTACCAACTCGAGCTTGCAACCTTCGATAGCCTTTATTTCGACCACTCCTTCTGAGATGATTTGCGTGATAACATAGGGACCCTTCCAAGAACTGTTATGTCTGGGATTGGGATGTTTCCATGCCACCTCGTCTCCTACCCCAAACTCAATCTTTTTCTCCATGGTTTCTTGGGAGCTTACAGGTTCCAGCTTCTTGGTTACAACTCTAATTGGATATAGTTCTTTCGACTCATTTTTCTTTTTCTTCTTCCCCGAAACATAGAACGTTCCAGAGTTATTTTCAATACGGAGAGTCACGGTTCCTTCATTCACGTTCACTATAGTATCGCTGGTGGCTAGGAATGGACGCCCAAGAATGAATGGGACGTTCTTATCTGCTTTATAGTCAAGAATAATAAAGTCTGTTGGAATAACAAGGTTACCTACTTGAACGAGTACATCCTCAATTACTCCCCACGGTTTTGCTGTTGATTGATCCGCAAGTTGTAAGGTTACGGATGTCGGTTTCGCATCACTAATACCAATCTTCTTGAATATACTTTTGGGCATGATATTCACACTTGACCCTAAATCACACATGGCTTTTCCATGAAATATACCACCTATTTTGATTGGGAGGTTGGAACTTCCAGGATCTTTAAGCTTTGATGGTAATCTTTGCTGAACTTGTGCTGATAGTTCTTCATTAAGTGTCACAGATTTGGATCTTGTGAACCTTTCTTTATTGGAGAGTGCCTCCATAAAGAATTGATCATAGTTTCGCCTTCCTTCCATAGCTTCGAGTAAAGGGACGTTAATTTTAACTTGTTTTAACGCCTCTATACACTTCTGTTGTTGCTCCTTTGGATAAGCGGGATAGTGGCAATGTATGGGTGGCTGTCTTGCTCTACTTCTCTCTTCAATTCTTGGTTCTCAACCACTCTAGGCTTCTTAATCTCATTATGTTAAACTTATTCAACCCAATCGTCAACAATTATCTCATCTAAGTTCATCCGTTTTACGTTTGACTTGTTTGGTAGAACATCCCCTTTTGAGGGAGATGGTAGTGCTTCGGTGATTATCTCACCGTGTTCTTTTATCTTTTGAGCTTGAAGACTAATAGTCTTAACCTTATCGTCTACGTATTGGATCTTCTTCATGATAGATGTTGTATCTTGGGTCAATTGTAGGAGTTGACTTTGTATTTGTTCTATAATTGTAGTGAGCCGCATCACATTCTTCTCTAAAAGTTGATTATGTTTTTTAAGATCTTGATTTTGTTGTTGCAGGCTTTGCACTACTGATGCATCAATCTTTGATTCAAGTATACTCATATTATCCTTCGTGAAGTTGATGAATTGACTAATAGTCTCTTTTAACTCAGTGATTTCTTCTTGAGGACGTGATTGAGCTTGACTAACATTATGCACATGGCAGCTCGGTGGTTGATTAGCTTGATTTTCATAGGCTTGTTCTTGTAGGTATAACTGTTGAGGTGGCTTTGGGATGCTTTCCTTAACGGTTATAGCGAGTTGTTGTATTTGATCTTGCAAGCTTGAAATCCTTGCTTCTTCTTCTTCGTAAGTGGTAGGAGTTTGTTCTTGTGGCCAAATCATGTTGTTCTCAATGATTGTTTCCATACCACTTTTCGCTTCTTTTGGATCTATAGAGACAAAATTACCACGACCCATATTATCTGCTCTCAGCCTTGACTCTCTATCGAGTCCATTATAGAACATGGATAATTGTAATTGTGGCGTGTATCCATGTAGTGGACATCTTGCCAACATCTTTTGAAATCTCGTCCATGCTTCGCCAACACTCTCTCCGGCTTCTTGTAGGAAATTCATAGGCTCCAATAGTTCCTTCACTCGCATACTTGTAGGATAAAATTTATCAAGCAATCTTTCTTGAAGCTTATCCCAATCGGTTATTAGCTCGGGAGGTTGATCATCAAACCAATCGCTTGCTTTCCCGGTCAAGAAAAATTGAAACATTAAATAATACATCTGTTCTTGTGTAACACCTTCATTAATGTAGGCATCACAGAATTGCATGAATTTTTGAACAGATCTGACGGATCTTGATTTGTATCACCATTAAATTTCCCATAGCTCGCGAATTGATTAATTAAATCAGGACCAGGCTTGAATCTAACGGCTTGGATAGTTGGGACGCGAATCCCAATGCGTTGAACTCGAAATTTACTAGGTAAACTTAGCTCTTACCGTTGATTATCCATCTAAAATACTGAGAAAGACTAAAAACAAAAAGAAAGCGTAAAACTGAAAACAAATAAAAACTTCTACACTAAATAAACACAAAATAGATTTAACTTAAAGATAAATCCCCGGCAGCGGCGCCAAAAACTTGGTGGGGGCAAAGGTGTGATAAATAATAGATAAATAAAGATAATAATAAATATCACACACCCTTGAGAACCACGGAACTCACTGCAAGTATCACAGATCGTTTGCAAGTTTTAATGATAAGTTAAGTTCGTTCGCAGGGATTTAATCCGTTAGATCTATTTATATTTAACAAGCGTAGATGAATTTAGATGTTTATATATAAAAATATAATAATATGAATAATAATCTAACGCAAATAAATATATAATGAAAACAAATAAATAAGATGAATGTAAGTCAGATAAATTAGGATTAATATTATGAGTCTATTTTACTAAGTTCTTATTCTAACTTGTCACAGATTAAGCATTATATATTAACCAGGATTCTAAATTCTACCTAGCCTTTTCTAGCCTTAGGATCAACCTCTCCACTACCAAGGTCTTGGGTAATGATTGGTGATTAAATCAAACCTTTATGGCTATCTAGTTAGGCAAGAGATCAAAACTAGACGATTATGTGGTGTTGTCAATAACTAAGAATAATCCTAAGATTGACCAAATCTAAGGATATAACAATAAGTCAAAACACATAATAACAATATACGCCAAGCTCAATCAATTAAAATAACAAATAGTATTATGAATTTAAAGACAAAATAATAACCCAACAATTGAAAGTAAAACTTATAAAATAAAAGCTTAGAAGTATGGTTGAGCATAAATCTATAGCTAATTACCCTAAATATAGAGAAGGTAGATGTAGAAGAGGAGTTTGTCACTCTCCAACTTCTTCTTCTTGTATTCCTCTATAGGTCAGCTTGCTTCTTAGATGAATAGCTTGATTCTAAGGAGGAATAATGAATTAAAGGCTAAGCTATTATTTAAAAGTGAGAAAATACAAGTAAGGACTAAGCCTAAGCTTGAAACTGAGCAAGGACATGTTTACAATGGTTTAAGGGTGTATTTATAGGTGTTTAGGAAGACCTAATTCGTTTTCTTGAAGGAGAAGTAAGTAGTGGACTCCAAGCCCAACTCAAATTCGTAACCCTAAAAACATGCAATCAGGCCCGTTTTTCTTTCGGTCCTAGCAGCTTCGATTTGCATCCGTTTGATGCGTATTAGTATACCAAATTCATCGTCTCGGAAAGATATTCAACTTTTCTCTTGACCGTTTCTCCAAATTCCTCACCGTTCTTGAGATATAAGCTAATTTGTGGTCGTAGGTGCAGAAATTCAGGATTAAGGCAACTTTTCCTTTTCCATGTTTTTAGCTTTTATTTCCTTATCTCCAATTACCATGTCTATCTCTTTCCATATCTTGTAGTCTTTGACTTGGACTCTAATTAATCTCCATAATTATCTTTAAAGCTTCACACTAAATAAATAATTAAACCCAATATGCTCTAAAAATATTATTTTACTAAATTAAGACTCAAAATAGGAAAGTGCACTATTTCTCAAGAAAATCGACTCAAAGACTTCCCAAATCACTAAAAATGGTGTCTCATCCTAATATAAAACTATCACAAATGAGGAGACATCATATACCTTTTCCAAGGATACGTTAGGGGTGTTCATAGGTGCTAATGGAGCCCGATACTGCCAACAGTTTTCATTGTGAAATGCTTAGTAATGTGACCAAGGGTATGCCATTTAAACCCCCCAAGTATTTCTTCTAGATATATCTCTAGATGCTCTCCCAAGGGGTTGCCTTATACACGACAATATACACTTGGAATACAACCTTGAATTATGTGTTTGTCGTTCTGCCTCTCCCCAAAGGTGGCATGTGATGAAAAAGTCTACGAGTGTGTGAATCCTGGTAACCACAAACCTACAAGTTACCTCCTTAAATTTTATGTAACTCAACCTATCATTTTGAGGGGTATTTTAGGAAAATTAGTTCCGATGCTTTTGTGTGTAATGATGAAGGTATTTGTTCTTATTGTAAAATTAAAGAAGGGAAAGATTTTTAGACTTATGGTCGACACGTGTCGCAGAGGCCCGTGGTACTTTATCACATGTGTAATGATGGTTGGAACGTTTTTCTTTGGAACTCGAGACGTCGTTAGTAGTAATGGTTGACACTTGAGGCGACATACAATAGTTATTGTTTTGGAGAATGCAATCTGGAGTGACTTATCACTATATTTATGAAGGTGAGAATTCCATTCTTGGGTTTCTCATTACCTTCCAAGCTTCATTGGATAGACATATCTTTCTTCATTATCCTTTTTGGCTTTTCTTTGCAACTTATATCGGGTGTCTCTCACCTTTATTTGAGGTATATTTCTATTGACTATATCTTTTTCCCTTGCTCTTATTAGTGTACTTGTCTACCTCCCAAATCCTAGATCATTTGAGGCCTTTAGTGCACACACCTACCTCATTCAGAGAATGAGATTCTCTAATATGATATATTTTTGACAATGTTTCTCCACCTAGGTTCTTTGATACAAACCTTCTTCTTTCTTCATCATCAATGAATCTGATAATTTTTGTGGGTTATCTTCCTATCATGCATCCATTTTGTAGTAGGTTGAAGCCTGCAACGTCCCTTGAACAACATGCCAATCGTACTTCAATACTAGGGGGCCGGGATAAGAATTTACCTCCGACAAGTAATACTTCAGTTATTTCGGTAATAAGGGTCCGTATTATGCCACTGCTGATTTTTTATAAAGAAGTCTAACCTACATAGGATGACGAGTAGGAGATGTTTGAAGTTGGAGTAGATGGGTTTATGTGAGGCCTCACTCAAGTCTCGTGATGTATCTAGATAATATGGTGAAAATATGTATTATCTATAAACTTTAGCTTAATTTTATACACTACGTGGTATTGTTGCAGTAATTACAAGTATAAGATGGTGTTGTCTCCTAAGGTATGATAAATAATGATGATAAACACATACCTCGAGAGAACGGATACCTTTCGTAAGTGTGCATATCATTAACAAGTAATAAGTAAGTAAACAGAGTATTATCTCCTCAGGGACTTAAGTCATTAACTTTTGACATGTGTTTTATGAAAGCATAAAGGGTTTTAGATGGTTAAACGAAAAGACAAAATTATATGAAAGATTTATTTGCTTTTACAATTAAGACTAAGATGCAATTACAAAATTAAACTAACAAATACATAAATAAGATTAATAGGACTAGAGAAGAGATTAGCTCGAGTTTGCTACTATGCGCCAACCAGTCGAGTCGATATTCTAATTATAAGGGAAAATTGACTCGTTACAACTAATAGAGATTCTATTATCATACTAACTACCGCCAGGGTACCTTAGAAGGAAACCTCACATTTACTAGAGTCCTTAGGGAAGATTATTCTATGCCAAAGTTTGGTGATATGAACTACCTTATGTGATTATCTGGTTAGTCAAGCCCGTCAGGATCACTGCCGAACACCGAAACGGATATTCAGAGGCTGTCATATAACTTGCCACATTAAAAATCTTCTTAGAGAAAACCATATGGAAAAACCCTAATCGAGGAAAAGAGTGCATATGAGGGGTATTGATCCGATATTACATTCCTAAAACTATAACAAGAAACAAATAGAAAAAACAAAAGTTAATTTGTTGGATTAATTACTATGTCATCTGACATACGTACTTCCCAAGATGGTCTATGAACTATGAGTTTGCCAGATTCAGAGTGATAGAGAATAAATAATCTCACACCTCGAGGGAACAATGTCCTAGTAAGTGAAATCACACGAAGGTTCCCCTCTGTGTCGCGCTAATCCCCCCACAACAACTAATAAGAAACTATATATAATAAGGTGGGTGCTGCTCATAATAAAGGAGGTTGATCGCCTCATATCTGAAGTAATACCCTTCCCACAATGAAAATAGGGTTCCTGGAAGGGTACACGGATTTCGTGCACATCATGCACAGGTATAACCTTAATGTTCTGCCACCAAGCCACAAAAGTTTTACCAAGCACGATTCAAAGATTTTTATATGTATATATATAGGAATATACCCAAGGATTTTTATGCCTTTCAATTTGCAATTTAGATATATAGTCTTCTCTTGTTTTATCTTGTCAAATAATTTTGTCTTGTTAAATTCAATTAGATTAGTTCATATATTTCTATCTAACAGATTTTATTTTATCATATTGGATCTGTCTGTAGGAAGTGACTAGTTTTTTACCCATTGAGATATCATAAATGACAAAAACCAGAGCTAGTGAAAAGACTCAAGAATATAACTAATAATATGAGGACAAAACGACAGCCTCCCATTCTACCAAATCGTACAATAGTAAATAACCAGTGGTACATGGAGAAGTTTCATCCCAATTAACATTCCCAATAATTGTGTAAACCACTGTGCCCATCGGAATAGAAGTGGTAACCCCGCTAGAGATAGGGGTAGCAAAGTCCCCACAAAATATAGAAGAATCACCCTTGTATGTCAAGTCCAATCCTGTCCATGCTAAACATATCTATAACACTACACCAACCTCCCCCAGAGGTTGAACTCATATTACAAACGATGATACAACTTTTATTAACTCTACACCTATGAGTACACAAAACAAACAGTCTGTTATCAAACCCTTAGGGTCCCCACATTGATTTAGGTCCTTATAGCCATAAGGAAACCACCAACTAGACATAACCAATCAAAGTAGGAAGAGATGCTGAAATAAATCAAGACAACCCTTTATCTTGGCAAATATTGGATGTTTCACTACCTCACAGGTTTAAGCCACCTAGTTACCAGCATACGCTAGATCGACGGATCCTGATCAATATGTCAACATGTACAAGAGGTACATGGATTTGGTGACTAGATCAGATGCCATTTTTGCCCTTTTCTCGCTAATCTATCAAGGATAGAAAAATAATGGTTTGTGAAGTTGGAGCCAAAATCCATTGGAACTTTTGAACATTTTAGTCAAAAGATTGAGAGCGTGCTTCACAAGGAGTAAGATTTTGGGGCGAGACTCCTCCATGTTATTAGAGTCATAATAACAAAAAATGGAAACATTACAAGAGTATAGTATAAGGTCCAGAATCGTAGCATACAATATTACAATTTTGATAAAACAATAGAATGATTAGCCTTCACGCATGGTCTTATCAACAAGGAATCCAAATCAAGTTAGCATCAGAGCCAAATATAATGGTTGGTCCCTAAGGTGTGATATAAAATAAAATTTAGGAAAAGGATATTTGCATGTTTACAAGTTGTTAGGCGTAGTAAAAATTATAAACTATCGTCTCCACAAGTAGTAAGAAGTTAAATGCGTATTTTTAACTTTTGTCTAGATAATCATTGAAAAAAACAAAACTAAAAGAGATTTTAATTTGGTTTTCTATCTACTGAACTATGATTTAAAAATATAATGATTAAGTAAAATCAAATAAATTAAATATGAATATATTTGAAAAACACGTAGCTTGAGATATTTGTACTTAACACTAATTATGACTTGGACTTAGTTGCATATATTAAGGGAATATCGGGATGTTGATTGCTAATCGGGATTCTAAATTCAATCTAAACCTCTTAAGACTAATTAAGGGATGTTATTTAATACTAGGAACCTCTCTAGATTTATCCTATAATATAATCCAATGGTTAAGGCTAAGGCACTCTCTAAATTGTCTTATTAATTTTGACCTCACAGTTCTAAAATATTTGAATGTTCAATGCTCTAGGTCCACTATTATTCCCCCCTTTTCGGGTCTAGTTTAATAGCTAATTAATTCATATAAATTGAAAAAATATTTAAATTCATTAATATAGTGTAAGCATATGAACAACAACAACAATTCTACAATTTATTTACATGAAATTCCTTCCTTCATATAATTTACTCCAAATTTATTAGGGTTCACACCCAAACATATCAAACCACTAATGAATTTACTTCATGGTGGAATAAATATAAACAAAGCATAAAAGAAGCATAGTTAAACCAGAAATTAAAAAGAAGGAAAATTACACAAATTGATATAGACAGAAAAGGTGAAATAAGGAGTTGTTCTTATACTTGTTGCTTACGCCCTTATAATTTATGGGTTTTATACTCTTCAAACTGATAAGTGTTTTATTTTTAGGCTAAAAATTTAATATTTATAACCTTAAAAAATATTTGTCATAAGGTGGGCCAACTTAAATGAGTTTAAAAAGGCCTAATGGCCTCTTTTGTAAATTCTGAACAACTTGGACTTTCATAGCAAAACACCCATAACTTTATCTATTTAACTCGAATTTGTGCACCATTTATTCTCAATCAATCTATCATTGTTTTTCAAAATTTGATTTAATCAATAGTAATCATGGATAATCATAGCCTTCCAGGTACCTATTAATATTTTTTCAATATTCTTTATGAATTAGTTTCTCTTGAACTTCAATATTTAAATAATTTATAACGTTAGTATAATAACTACTTTTTATCCATAATGAGTGGTTGTATGTAATTAAAACACAATGCTATCTTTAATATTCATGTGGAGAACAATAAATTAACATTATATTACTTTGATAATGAAATGTGAATATATGGAAGTTTAGCCAAACATGTTTCCTCGTACAAAAAATAGACAACAAATAATCTGATGGACATGTTATGGAACATATGAGAAGTAATATCTGGTAAATTATGGTGTAATGTAATTACTACATTAACAAAATGACTGCATGAAATATAAAATGCAAGAAAATACATAGTAAATATGGGATATTGTGAGACAAGATATAGTGACACTATTTTTGTGTATCTAAAATATTTAAAGATGTTTCAAAAAGAATGAATTATACACTTAAATGAAAGAATCATAGACACGATATAGCTGTGATATATATGATCATTTACTAGTGCATGCTATTAAATAGTAATATGGTGTAATACCCAAGGTACAGTGAACACGTAAATGATAATATTATGAAGTAATTAGAAACAAATTTGAGTTATAAAAGGAAAAAATGTTACTTAATTTATTAAACAAACTGGGAAAAAATAAATTTCTTGGCTTAATGTTACTTAACGTCAAGTTTTTATGGGAAGGCACACTTGAAGGGGCTCAAGGGGAATTTTTTTCTTGTCATATTGTTTGTGCAACTAAGAAATGTGGGGGCCTTAATATTCCCAATATTGAAGAGGTAAATAAAGTATGTATTTTGCTTACCTTTTGGAGAATGTACTTATAATAACTTGTTGAGTCTGTGGGTCCATCATAATATCATCAAAGACAATTGTATGTGGAGCCTTGATGTAAAATAAAGCAATACTTGAATATGGAAGCAACTTCTCAAAATCAGAAATGTAGCTTATGAGTTTATTTATCACGAAGTACAAGATGGGAAACATACTTATATTTTATGGGATAAATGAATTAATGCAAAGTGTGTAGGTGATATTCTTAATATTCAAGTACATCTGTAATTACAATGCTAGCTGCAACAAAACTGTCTCTAGCTGTTTTGGGAAAAACAGGTGGAGGCTACCTCCTATTGTAGGAGGACTTATATCTCATTTACATGATGTTGTTCTTACAGATGGTAATGACAAAATTATATGGAAAGAAAGTGTTAATGGCAAGTTTTCCTTTCGTAAGACTCTACTCAGGATTTCTGCAAATAAAGAAGGCAATAAGCTAGTTTAATTTTGTTCGAGCAAAACTTAACATAATAAGATGCTCGATTATAGCTTGGCTAGCTTGTCAAGATCGGCTTATTACAAAAAAAATAATGATTGAATGGGGCCTTCAAGTTAACCCCCTTTGAGAATTTTGTAGTATCTTTAGTGAGGATATTGATCACCTATTGATAGACTGCTCCTTCTCGAGTCGAATTATGAAATGATTGCTGACTAGTTGTGGCATTACCTGTTATCCAGTAGATTTAAATGATCTTATTACCATTATTTGTGATGAGAATAATGGTATGGAGAAAGTCCGAATTATGAGCTTGCGTTCACATCTTATATATATATATATATATATATATTGTATATGGATTGAGAGAAAATGCAGACTCCACGGAAGCTACTTGTGTAATGAGGAGCAAATTCACAACAAGATCATAACTTTCATCTCCATCAAAGTGGCTAGAAGGAATTTTAAAACAAAAATGTGTCGAGTTATGCTGGAAAAGTTATGTAATAGCTAGTTTTAGTTTGATTGCTTTTTAGCCCTTATGTTTTGGCACTAGACTAGAGTTATCCCTAGGTGTTCTTTTACTTTCTATGTTGGGTTGTAAGTTGTAAGGATATTGGTATGTTGCCCCGTTAATATAAAGTTTGATTTGCTGATAAAAAAAGGCAAAAATAGATAAAGAATATTTTGTAGTTGATTGAATATAGCTTACTAACCAACAAAATTTTATGCAAATATTTTATCCAAGAGATATAACACACATATGTATACACACACGTGCACACACACACACACACACACACATATATATATATATATATATATATATATATATATATATATATATATATATATATATATATATATATATATATTATACATTATTGTTAATATAACATATAATATAGTACATACTAATTGCAAAGGTCATTAGACAATTCATTTCAATAAATATTAAGCTCCATAAATTTATACAAAGCACATTGTAATATATCATTTAACAACTTAGGGCTTTGTGTTTGAACATATGATCCAATCTCTTGTAGATTTATCGTACATACCAACATTTAGCTAAAGTGTTTTTATTTTAATTGTAACTGAATATTTTATATAAATTTTAAAGATATTAATAAATATACCTTTTTAGGCATTAATTTGGATTAATGACTAAAAATTATATCATTATTATTCTATAAATGAAAAATGTTGTATTATCAATACAATAATAAATATAATTTAATTTATCATCAACCTTTAATGAAAAGAGTCATTGATTCATAAATTTATTTTTCTTATATGGTAACTACATTAAACAAAATAAAGACATCAATACTTATCTATTTCAAAATATTTTTTTTACTTTATCAAAACAAATAAAAAAATTTAATAGTTATTCTATTAAATATTTAAGTAGCCTTCATAGAATAACTTAATATTTCAATTTAATTTAAAATATAAATTCTAATACTTCGCATAAAACTAATAGTTAAAAAACCACAAAATTTTCTTCAAATTAAAATTCATCAAACAAACTTTTTGAAATTACATTTTAATTTATAAAATTAATAGATTTTTGATTTTGTAATGTATACTAAAGAAATTAACTAATTCTGTAATGTTGTAATATCGTTTCTAATATAAACTTGAACATGACACAATAGGCCTATTAATAGCTCATTTGTAATACTATTTAATTCTTTCTTATATATATTTTGTTCTTTATAAAATTAATTGTCTATATGATTTGACCCAACTGTCAAATACTTTTCCTACTTTATTTTTCTTTACCGAACCTTTAAAATAACATTACAAATGGTGTCAAATAATGTGAATGTTGACAGAACCTTCTCCAAAATAGAACTCCATTCTTCAATTTCTGAGATTGGTACATCAATGGAATCAATCAATACATCACTAGTAGCATTTTTCCAATCTCCAATCATATCTATACTAATGAACGACCAAATATAGGATTTTTGGACAAGTGTCAGCTTTGCAACCAAGATATTAAAACCTCAAAACTTATCTATATGTATAGGTACATCAAATTTTTTTAAATATTTACAGTTTGTGTTATTTATTATTTTTTAGTATTTAATTAATTTATTAAAATATTTGATTGCATTTGCATGATTTTCCAGTTCCAGAAATGACAGATTTTCGAACAAATTTTCGATTAAAATTATAATTAAAAATTATCTAAATTGTACATTTTATCCCATTTTTATCCCATATATACTTGTAGTTTTAAATTTAAACATTTTTATATATTTGATGTTAAATTTGTTTTCGTAACACTTGAATATGTCAAACTGTTACATTTGTTATTTATTGATTTATGATATTCCCAAATAAAGTGATACAAAAACTAATTTGAATTAGTTGTATATGAAAATAAGTAAGTTGGTATGTTTTGTTGGTTGGGAGAAGCATCTTTTAAATGAATTTATTACTCTTAAGAGGATAAGTGAGATACACATAGAGAAACCATTTAAGGTGATTAAACTTAATATGATCAAATTTTTTTAGACAGATGATGGATGTTATTAATTGATTATATGAATGATTTCTTAGATATTGATACAATAAAAATAGTGGACAGAGGGTATATATCATAAAAGTCCCAAATGAGATTTCTACATTGTATGTTTGTGGAATAAGGTATAAGACCTATAAGAAAATAAATTAAAATATGATATCAGCCAATAATAATTGCATTGTTTTTTTTTGCTTCATACCATGATCGTTCATAAGGTGGTGTAATATAGGGTTTGTTGTCATGAGTTCGAGTAAAATTTGGGTTCTTTAAAAGAAGGATTATTATAATATTGTTGATTTATTCCATGATACGTTTGAAGTACGTATTTGTTATTTATCTTGACATTCTACACGAAACTACTAATCTTACCCTTGGTTTTAGTAGTTTGATGCTCTTATCCTTAGTTGTGATAATGGTACTAATATGAGATATTTATAGCCAACTTCGGTAGATTGGAGATGGATGTAAGAAGATATCTTTAATACCAGTGCTGTTCAATTTAGTACTTATATATTTGCTTTGGATTGCTTTAGGATTATAAATAAGTGAGGCAATCTCCAATAAAAGTGAATAATATGGTTTCCTTGTTTTATCAACTTGTGTATGTTTGTTTCTTATTCTCTAATTAATTCAACCCTTATGGGTATTAAATTTCATAATAGTGATGAAAATGTTGTGTTTGAGCGGATACAATGGTTTTGAGTGATGTATATAACAAGTTGATGTAATATATAATATTTGATAAGAGTGTGACGAGATTTACCATTTTAATATTTCTATGGATTCATAAATTGCTTCTAAATTCATTATTTAAAAATTTGGCTATAACATTTGCAACTAATCCACTTGTTGTTTTAAAAAATAAAATGATGCTAGAATCCATAAATATGCCCATAACATCTAGGATTCATCCATAATTATAAATTTGGGTACAATCATCTGGATAATGTATGTAAAAAGTTTTAACTATATAGTTAAGTTAGTACAAGCATGTGTCATACGGTTTCCATGAATATGGAAATTCAAATTCGGGGGGTGGGTTGGTAGGAATCTAAAAAAAATTATGGAGCTTGCAATGTACTACCTCCACTGTATAATAATAGTCTCTTTAGCCAAAAAAATGTGTTCCACAATGTATGTCACTTTTATAGTTCCAAAACAAAATAAAGGATTTTTTTCCTATACTACCCATCTTTTAAAATGTATTACCAACTAAATAATTAGTTTTCTCTCTTATAATTAGGGACATGTTGGTCATTTAAAATTAAATTTTACCTACTTTTTAGGTTTCTTAATATGTGTGAAAAACTCTAAAGAGTCAATTATTATGGAATGGAGATAGTAATACAGTAATACATTTTGATATCATTTGTAACCTTTTGTCTGCCAATTTAGTTATGAATAAGATATGTGATACACGTTAATATTTATATTGGTTACAATTTTTGATCCATTACCACGATACATGTAATATATATTATATTGTAATTAATCAATATTCTTTACTTTGTAGTCTATCTCGTAAGTTATAGGTATAATATAAAATATTATAGAATAGTCCATATTTACCTTTGTATTCTGAATAGAGATAATATATGCTCTCACACGGTTTTTAAATTAATAACTTAGCCATCATAATGTGATGTAGAGATTTAGCTTATTGCACAGATGAATGTCATGAAATTTTCATTAACAAATATGAAGATACGAAAAGTAAAATCCAATAGATGAATTATGTTAACAAGGATGTCAATAAAAAGTGAACAAAAAGATAAAGATAACAATAGATTAATTGTGATGCAAAGTGATTTTTAAGTGATTGTACTAGTTCCTATCCATGTAATTAGTATTCCAAAATTATGGAGAAGTTGTGTCATACTTCTCATGGTTAGGCTTGGCATATCATGTTTGTGTTTTATAGATAAAATTCTGGACGATTTTGTTTCTAATTTTAGCTAAGAGATATTAAAGATACTATATAGATTTTTGGTTATTTTAAACTACCATTAGTATGAATCGCATTCTAAGTGTTTCCTATTAGTAAAGGTAAGAAAATCATTTCACCAAAATCATATTTGAAAAGGTTGGGAAATTCCAACTAGATATTTCAGTTACACAAAACATTTTCATTAAGAAGATAACTACTATATTATGAATGAAAACTAACATATATACAATAGTAAAGTAAATTAAATTACCGATTGACCATGAAATATTTTAGTCTATCAAACAATACGTGATGACCGTATGTAGTAAATCATAATCTCACAATGTAAGATTTAAATCTCATGTCTTGTCCTTTTAAGCTACATTACTCGACAATTCAATTTCTAACATATAATTATATTTTTATATTAAATATATTTCAAATATACACCATATCTTAGCACTCATTTGACATTAGGAAAAGATTATCTAGAGTTACAGTCTCAAATTTATAAAACACAATTGTCATCCAAGAGTTGTAAACTAAATGCAACAACCATTTACTTAGTTTGTAACCTATCAATAGTAAGATCCCAAGTTGTATGTATGAATTTTTTCAAAGTTGTAGGAAGTTTTACTTTAGGTATAAGAAATAACTCAGTAGTGATCTCATGCTTAAACAAATAAGAACTACTTAACACATCCTTATTTGTCCCACAAAATATCCTTACCCACAACCAACAAATAATGTTGACAAAATACACTAGTAAACCCCTTAGACCCGAAGCCTTATTCTCTTCTAAAAAAATTGCCTCCTGATTTTCTTTGTTTGATATTTCATCAACAAATATTTATAGTATCACTATCGGGTAAAATATTCTTAAGAAATTGGGATAATCTTTTTCTTATTACAATCAACTTAAAAAATAAATTCTTATAGTAGTTCAAAATCCCCGCCTTGATCTACACTTCAATATTTGAAATCCGACAACCATAGAACTCAAGAGAACATACTCTACTTCTTATCAATATGTATTTTATTCTTTTGTGATTTAATTTAGAACCACACTCACTTTAACATGCCCATAGTATTCTAGATTTTTGTTGCAAGAAGGATGACTCTATTTTAGTAAGTGTTCCAAATTTTGTAATATATTTTTTCTTTTTATAATGTTATTCACCCATCCCTTCAACATTACTTTCTAAAGCAAGTTTAAACATGTATATCAACTTATCAATCTCCTCGGTTGAAGAACTAGACTATTTTGTCATTGAAGATCTTAAAAAGAATTTTGACCACTTTCTAAAGTCGATAAATCATAATTCTATTTCATTAAAAACTCTAAGATTACATAAAATCAAGATTAAATTCTTTATGATGCACCCAAATATTATAGAATTTGAAATACAAAGCTCTTGGTTTGTAAACTACCTGGATATTCTAGACAAAAGAAGAGTGATATGAACCTTTAGGGGCAAAAAATTAAAGTCTAGATACATAACATAAAACATATTTTCATAGTGTGCAACTCTATCAATCTAACGAGATATACGAACATCCACTCTTTTATTACTCCATGCACGATAAATCTTGTGGGATGATACTCAAACATATCCACATAGTTAATATTATTATAAAAATATAGAGAAATACGAGGAAGAGCATGACAACCACTCTAATACTCAAAACAAATATTTTTGTTTAATTCCTCACACCATCAACAAACATTATCACCACCTACAAGAATCCATCTTCTAAAAGTATTCCATAAATATCTTCTAATCTCATCATCAATGTAAGAATATATAATAGATATGAAGAATATTTTTTCACTATTGACCTTCTAAACATCACATAACTTAGCTTTTGACAACATCTAAACACAAATTACATTTCACGCATCCTTGTTCTACCTTGTATATTTTCTACAATTAGAATCACATTCATGATTAATTAAAGACTCGACCATATTAATATTTATTACAAAACTTATCATACTGTCTTTACTCATATTTATTAAGTTCCGCAACATCCATAATGATTTTCCTAATATATTTTACAACCTCAATCTACTTGAAGGCCCTATTAAGCCCTCTAGCATTCCAAGTAGATACAATAATAAATAAGGTGACGTTTTTACCCTCTCTCCTTGTCTTGAACTGAAAAATCATAGTTAAAGTTATCACTAAATTTTGATTAGCCAAATCAAACACACTGAAGGAATTAGTATGACACATTGTATTTAAATTTGAAGTGTATATATTTTAACTTATCTTCTTCTCCACATACATTTTTGTGCGGCTTACTACTTTAAAAACTACCACTCATTACCTTTTACTCTATCTTTTTAAAATTTATTTCATTATTCCCAACCACTATAAATTTTTCTTTCTAAACATCCTTTTTATTCCCACACATAGAAGGATTATGACTAAACTCCATAAAAATTTTACATGTTGAAGAGAACCAATCATACTGTACCTCTATCTTCATAACCCAATTTTATATTATATATAAGAATACTTGGTGGATTAGTTCATTTAAAATATCAACCTCCACCCACGCTCTAACATATCTCGATCTTATTCTTGTTATTTTAATATGATCCATCAAAATAGGTATATCCATTTTACAACTTATATATCCAAGACCTTCTCTCGACAATAATTGTAGTGTAATTTTCTTAGGGTTTACCAAAAGAGGCAACTTATGAGCATGCCAATTTCAAGAAATAAGCTTGGTTCCTACTTTCTCAACATCATAATTATATATCTTACACACCACACTTGTTAAGCACCTCTTGATAAGTATATTTAATACCCACCATATATATACCTATTTCCATGGAATCCCAACCATACTTGTAACAATATAGAAAGTAGGGCAGTCTCCAAATAATCTACAACTAAGTAATGTTTTTAGAATTTTTGACCATCTTCAACTACTTATTTAGGGTTTTTAACCATTAGTTTCCATTTATAACCTAAAATAGAATGAAATTAAGCTTGAGATCCTCCTTAATTGACTTAAAAAATAGATTAGCCCACATCATAGTATACCATTTAGTGAAATTCTCGACAACCACTCATGAAAAACCTCATTCATACACAAAAAAGAAAATCCACCGCCTTGCATTAAAAAGAAAAACCTCATTCTCGACAACTACTTATTACATCTATTTTTCGTTATTTATTGGATTTATAACTCTTTTGTTTATTATTTGTAGGCCCAGGCGGACATTAATCGAAAAAACCGGGAGCAGCAGACTAGTTCGAGTAGGGCTGGGTCTCGGAACCTATCCCAGACTAGGGAGGTTATTATGGAGGTATAATTACATTTAATAAAAATATAACTTAGTATCTTAAGCTTCCTCCATTGAGCGGCTACTTCGATCATCTTGCATACGATTCGGCTAGTGACAGCTATCGGGACGCGCGATTAGAAAAAGCTAGTGTAAGTTTTTCTTTCATTACTTAAAATTTTTATTTTTTACTTTACTTTGATATTAATCTAATTTATTTTTAAATTAAATATAATTACAGGCTGTTTTACGGGAGAAGATGCAGAAGAAGGTTGTGGAGGCTGCAGCCGAGGGCACCGAGATTACTACGGAGGAGCAGATGGATGCGATTTTAGAGACCATTATGGAGGTCATGGCCCCACCGAAGTCAAGACATTGGGTGCCTACCATTGGACCGGTCTGGAAGAGATCACGGAAACAAACAAAAGCCGATGCTGCGAGCGAGGAGCTACTGAAGGCGATGTTCGCAGGCATGAACGAGCTTCGAGTAAAACAAGGACTTGAGCCTATACCAGATCCATCCTCCACATCGACCAGGCCCACTGCTTCTTCAAGCCAGTCGAGTCAGCCTCCGAGCTTAATGGACACGCTATTGGATACGATAAATGGTATGAGGATTGCTCAAGGACTAGCCCCGGTCGCCCACCCCCAGCCCCCCCCCCCCCCCCCCCGAGAAGGAGTCCCGAGGAACGAGGAGATGAAGAGGATGATGATGATGATGCTTAGTTTGAGTTGGTATTTGTTTAAGTTTTAGTTGGTTTGTAATAATTTGACTTTTGATTGGGTTTTTTTAGACTTTTTGTTTGGTGTGTTTGAATTTTGTTGACTGCTTATGACTTTATGTAAGACTTTTTTTACGGTTTTAATTGTGATTCAGTTTTTTCTATTAATTATTTAATTTTATTCGTATTATATTTATAATAAAAACAAAACTCAAATCAAAACAAAACAAAACTAAAATAATTAGAACAAAATCAAAATCAATTGTATTTTAAAATTAAAAAAAAAAATTGAATTTTAAAATTTTTAAAAAAAAAAAAAAAATTGAATCGCCGACGATATTCAATTAATTTACGACGACATTCATCATTTGAATGTCGTCGTTAATTGTTAGAAAAATATAATTATTTAATCCTGAATTAAATTAAAAAAAAAAAAAATAGCGACAACGTGTCGTCGCTAATAATTGTCGGCAAATTGAATATAAAAAAAGAATAAAGAAATTCAATTATCGGCACGGAAAAAAAAAGAAAAACAAATTACATATTACCGGCGAGACTTGCCGTCGGTAACCTTACCAATCAACGACGACGTCGTTTTGTCGGTAAGATTGCCGACGAACACTGCTTCATTCGCCGGTAAGTCTTGATTTACCGACCAATTTCTAGGAACGACGTGTTAGCGACGAGTCGTCGTCGCTAATCACGTTTAGCGACGAATTATCGGTGTTTACCGACAAGACGTGTCGTCGGTAAACAATCGAATTCCAGTAGTGGGGAGAGCTCTTCCAGCATCCATTGTTTTCTAAACATTAGTTACCTTCATGAATTACAATATTACTAGTACATCTTATGAAGGTGTTCTAAGACTCACATTTACTACTCTTAGAGGAATAGCACGAGATCTAAAAGATCTAGATATGAAAATACATAATTCAAATTCTTAAATGTATAATGCATATTATCACAATGTATATAGATCATGAAAGACCTAGTTGACTTTGTACTAGTTCTACTTCAAACAATACATAAAATACTTCCATTATTAATGAAAAATTATTTGTGATTAGAAGAGTTTTAGGAGCAATTATTACAATCTTCAATAAATTTTGTCCAACTCATCATGTAAAAGAAAGGCAAAAGAGAAGATACAAACAAGAATGAATAAATAAAACAATAAATGAGTGGTAAAATAGATTAAAGGAATTCGAACTAATAAGGATATGAAACAAATAAACATGATTTGGTTTTGATTTTAGAGAGAAAATAAAAGTTACAAAGTGGATAATGTAAAAAAACCCAAAAAGGTTAAATGAAACAAACTTTAATAGCACGCATATCAAATCTTAGGCAAAAACATAATTAAATAGGGATAAAGGGGAAGAGAATAACGCTAGGCTAAAAAAAAGTTGGTTAAAGTTAAGTGAACAATTATTTTTGAAAACTAATAAGGTATAAATTATAAGGTAATAAAAAGAAGAAAAAAATTAGTGCAATAATGGAGGAGGGGGGTGGTGAAGGCAGAAGAGGGTGGCAGATAATTTGAAAAAATTGCTAAGGAAATTTCCAAAGTAAGGAGAGATATATAAATGAGAATGAGAAAAAGCACTCGTTTTGGGATTTTAGGTCTTATAATCTCGAAATCCAATGTTAAACAAACAACTAATAGTTAGACTTTCTATTATTAATTAACGTGGCACCATTTGTTCTACCAGTAAAATTACAAATACAGATAGTGAATTAGCGCTAAATGAGAATTTTCCATTAGTTTCCCAGTAGACAATGTTTAGTAATTGTTTATTCTAAGACTAGTATGTGTACGTTTCTCTTTTAAGTACATTTATTTGTAATCTAAGACTGTAATATTGTTCACCAATAGTGTTAAGTTATCTGGTGCATAATATTTATATATTTACACTATATTGGTGTGTCCAACAAAAAAATACGGGATCTTTCTTTGTGGTGTGTTACCGATTTAAAGATGTCATTTACTAAAATGGGAATGTTAAGATGAATCTGTGCCAATAATGAGTTTATTTTTATTTGTTGGAAAACTAATTCATTCTTTATTATTGGCATTCATTTAGTCAATTGCATATCACTTACGAATCATACACATATTCGTTGGACAGTCAGATTATGCTTTATCTTCTACATTGCTACAGCTACATCAACAATCTTGAAACTTGATTGATTTGGAAAAAACAACTAGGAAAGGAAAAGGTATTATAATAGTCAAATTCTAAATAACAACTTCGAAATACTCATGTTGTCCTGTTACACTCTTGTATTTACAAGTTACTCAAAGGAAACAATAACATATGGGTTTTACATCCGATTAACTAAAAAATATCATTAAACAAATCAACGGTACACTAAAAAAGTGATTTGTAGGTACCATTTAAGTACTCCTTAAATTTAAGTTATGCCTGAATTAATATTTACATCACTAATGAAATTGATAGAGAATAGAATGCATAATATACTTCCAATACAAATATGGTTTATAAAGATATAGAAAATAATGTAGCTTCAACCTAATGATATATAGTACTGTAGAAAGAGAAATATAATTATTTATTTTATACTTTAAAAAATCAACCCTTACTATTAATAATTATCTCCTCATATTATAATTATTTGTTTACATTTAGAGAAATTTTTTTTCCATATCAATCATTTTTAGATATAAATATATTTTTATGAGTGATTTGTATTCTTTTTTCACAATTTGTTGTTAGATATAAGTGTGGTTAGTTATACATTATTTCTTGGTGATGGAAACATACAACTCCATATTATAGTTTTCCTAGTAGATATTTTCATATTATTTTTTAGTACTTCATTAGATTATTTTTTCAACAATAAGAAATTACTTTATTTCTAAATATATAATAAATAGACTATTTTCTTCTATATTATGACGATGGTCAATTTTTTCCCTAAAATTAATAGTAAGACCTACTATTCCCTAACCTTTAATTTCAGTCTCTTTACTCTATGGAACCGTTTCCATAAAAAAAAATTTGTTAACAAATTTAAATTTATTTTTAAATTATTTTAATTATAACTCCATATATTTTTTAAATATTACACAAACATCTTTAATTTTTTAATTTTTGGTAAGATCATGATTTCTTAACTTTGGGATCAATATTTCGACCAAGGGTTGATATATATCCATTCTTATCTTAGAGAAATCATCCTTGGCCAGTCCTTAATCATCTAATGACCAAGAGAAAGCTTACATCAAAAAGAAAACAAGACAAGAAGGAGTGCGATACTATTCATACCATTCCAATCCTTCAACTTTGTAATTTATTTTCTTTCTTTCTCTAGTATGAACTAATTCTATTTAGCTTGAAATTAGCATAAGTGTATGAACCCTAGACTTGTTTTATATATATTTAAATTTGGAATGTCCTTTTATATTTAATAAAAATTAGTAGTGTTATCTCTGTTTCTATGTGCTTTGATGTATTGTCTGTAGTTCTTGCGGTGTCCAACGTAGAGGATTACCATATTAGTTAGATGTTAACCCGAAAGGGGTGTCTAATTATTAAAAAAACCACATAAACGTATAGTGTGATGTAGTGATCCTAACGGGCTTGCCTAACTAGATAGTCACTAGGGTTTGAGATTAACAACTGATCATTGCGCAGGGTCCCATGGTAATAGTTAGGTCATGACCTAAGTCCACCCAGAAGGGGGTTAGAAGGAATATAGAATCCTGGCTATTGTATATCACACAATTCTCCCATACATAAATAGGTCATAATACAAGGCTAGTGGGGATTACTTGCTATATCTCGAGCTAAACTCTCATACTACTTCTTTTTTTCAATTTATTTTTCTGTCTTTACTTTAGAGTCATAAAAACCAAACGAATAATTTTAGAGTGTTCTTAGAGTATTATTCTTCTAAGTTCTTTTTATTTGCACTTTATATTTTCATTATTCCTAGCTAACTTTCATAGTCCCTTCGAACAAATTCTACTTATCAATTAAATTTTCATACGACCTGTGATACTTGCAGTGACTAACGTGATTGGTTAGGGTGATTGCTCTTATCTTTATTATCATTATTTTATCACACCCCACAAGACACCACCCGACTACAGTCAGAGGTAGCAAAGTCCTCACAAAAAATAGAAGAAGCACCCCCGTATATCAAGAAGGTCCAATTTTTTTTCTGTCCATGATAAACATCTCTGTAGAAGAACACCAACCACCCCCAGTGGTTGAACTTAAAACAAAAACGATGATACAACTTATATTGACTATATGCTAATGAGAACGTAAAACAAGTTGGCTGCTATCAAACCTCTGGATCCTTTCGCTGAACCATGTCCCTATAGTCATAAGGAAACTGATGTCTCCCTAATTGTTCTTATTTTCGACCCTTGGGAGACATCATTTTTGGTGTTTATTTACTTAATTCCATAGAATTTTGGACTAAATATGCAATAATACGATTTTCCTCTTTTATTTCTAGCATTTTTAAATTATTAAACTTTTGCGCGTAATCTTGGTATTTTTAGTGTAAAGTTTACAGGTTTTTAGATGTTTGTTGGAAGATAAATCCGAAGAGGAATTCAAAGATCCTGAAATAGAGTCAAGACTTGAAGATAAATCCCGAAGATATTATTTTTAGAGCTGAAAATCTGTTTTCCAGGCTATAGATTGCTGATTTCGAGGTGCTTAAGCAATGATTTAGCCGTTGACCTTTGAAGAGAAAACCTTCCTTATCGAGTTACGGAACTTTAGCAACTGGAATGAGGTCAATCAGAGTCATAACGAAGCGGGAAAACCATTTTAGTGAAGGTGTATCAGCAGTTACGGGATTTTGGGCTTAGAATTTGGGCTTGGACAATTAATTAGTGTTTTATTATTAGGTCCAAGCCCTAATCCTTTTTTACACTTATAAAAGGAGCCTTTGACTTCTATTTTTCACACAATTCACATTCCACAAGATTAAACACCAGAGAGAAGCAACAGAAGGAAGAAAGAAGAACCTGCAAGAACTGGAGAGGGTCTATATCTCCGTTCTCAGTCATTCCAATTCCGGAAATTAGGTTCTTTCAATTTTAATTTTGTAATCAGATATGAATTCCATTACATTTAATTTAGTCTTTCTTTTTAATATGAGCTAAACCTTTAATAGTGCTTGAGAACAATTAATGAGTGAATCCCAATCTTATTGAATTACGAATGTTGAATTTGGGTTTCTGTTAAATTAAATTAGATTGGGGCTTTTAGTCTTTTCTATAAATTGAGATTATTTACTGTTTTAAGCGTCATGAACTAGAAACAGGTGTTAGTATTTAGGCTATTCCAATTAGTGGCAATTGGATCATCTTGACGGAGGGTTTAAATACAGATCCATTTATTCAATCTAGGATAGAAACTATTGATTCTGACGACCTTAGCTAATTCTAGGGCCAATGAGGTAATAATACTTAAACATCCAAAAGTAGATCATATTTACCCTGACGGGACTAGTGACAATCTAGGATCGCCTTATAGTCCACCCTGACGGGGGTATAAGGAATTTAGAATCCCGACCATTGTAATTGACCAATTTAGCCCTTAAACAACATAAGTTAGGAAATAGGATTGGGAGGATCCCTTGCGTTCTCAAGTGCTACCTTCTCATATTGCGTTTTACATCATTTTACTTGCGTCTTAACTTTTTAATTTCATTTATAATTTGTCTTTCATTTAGTAGCTTTAATATCAAAAACCAAACAAACATATTTTCTTTACTTGTTTTCATAAGTGCAACCAATCATTATTTGTTAAACATTGTAGTCAACCATCCCGTCCTTGGAACGAATCTGTTTTATCAATTATACTATTTGGGACAACCGTACACTTGCGGTTGTGGTTCGATTATTTATTGCATTTATTTAGAACACACAAAGGACCACCAAGTTTTTGGCGCCGCTGCCGGGGACGGTAGCGTGTGACCACGGTGTTTACCTTTAGTGATAGTTGCATTTATTTTATTTTACGCTTTTTGTTTGTTTAGCTTTTTCAGGTTTTTAGGTTTGGTGTATGCGAAGAAGGCTATTCAAGGATCTAGAGCCAACACCTCCGATCCTTAGTAATCCAGAATCGTTGATCAGACTTGCTAACAAGAGAAGGAGAGAACAAGAGGCTTTAGAGGTAGAAGAATTAGTCAACAGAATGGATGAGATAAATCTTCATGATCAACATAATAACCAACCAGGTCAACTAGGAGCGGGTGGCCAACCGTTAGCGCCTCCTGGCCTTATTCCTCCGATTCCACCACCGAATCCTAATCCTCAAGTTCAGATAGTAATGAATCAAGATCCATGGTTTACTAATGGTCCACCAGAAGTTCCATTCCGTGCTCCTGCTATAGGAGTAGGTGCTCCAGATATTAATGTTCCGCGATTCCGCCCAGATTCGGGTATGTTAGCTCAATTCCAAAATTTTGGAAATTTTCGTGGTAGACCAGCAGAAGATCCTCTTAGAGCAGTACAGAAATTTAAGCAGATATGTGATTCTTATATCACACAAGGAGTTTCAAGAGAACAGATGTATTTTGCTGCGTTTAAATTTTTTGTTATAGATGGAGCGAGTGAATGGCACGATACACAAGATCCTACGAAGATAACAAACTGGGACCAATTAGAGACTGCTTTCTTTGACAGGTATTACCCAAGTAACATGAGGTTAGATGCTGAATTAGAATTGACGCATTTCCGTCAAGAATATGATGAAACTGTGGGTAAGAGCTGGACAAGATTCCAGATGTGTTTACGTAGAGTTCCCGCTCATGGCTTTTCAGAACAACAACAGCTCAAAATATTTTACAGAGGCCTTGATGGGACTTCGAGAGAGAAATTGGATACGTTATGTGGTGCAGGTTTTCTTCAAGTTCAACCCGCTCATGCTAAAATCATTTTAGAAAGAACAGTCAAGAATGAAGTTGGGTGGAATTCAGTAAGAACACCGGTTAAGGGAGTGAATAATGTTGATATGGAAGAAAAATTTGCTACACTTGAGAATAAGATTCAGAATACTATAGAGCAACAATTGAAGCAGCTTACTTTAGCTGTAAAAGAAGGATTTTCGGGTAAGAAGGTAGCTGTGCAAGCTGCACAAGAGGTTTATATGTGTTCGATTTGCAGGGTAGATGATCATGATGAGGAAAATTGTCCGAATAATCAAGAGCCTGTGATGTTTGTGTCCAATAGATGTAATTTTAATTCAAGTGGTAATGGATATCAGCCTAACAGAAACCATCCTGGGTTTCAATACTCAAATCCTAATGGGGCAGCCAATCCTACGTATGCGTATCAGCCACGTCCCCAAGGTAACAACTATAATCCAAGACCACACAAAAATTATCAAGGAGGACAGAATTAGGGTAATTATGTACAAAGACAAGCTCCTCAGAATACTTACGATGAAACATTGAACCAAAAAGCCTTACCTGCCCATCCACAAGAAGGTGTAGTTACCCTTCAGAAAACAGTTGAAAGTTTAATTGCTCTTCAAACACAAGCTATGGAACGTCAACAAGCATCTGACGCAAAAATGAAGTTGTTACAGAATCAGATAAGTCAAATTAATAAACAACTGAATCAACGTCCACAAGGGCAACTCCCTAACGATACTGAGAATCCAATACAACGTGAAGATTGCAAAGCTGTTACATTAAGAAGTGGTAAAAACCTTCCTCCACCTCCTTTTCCTGTTATGAAAGAGAAAGAAGTCCCAAGAAAAGAAAAGGAAGTGGGTGAGAAAGAGAAAGAAAATGAGAAGGATAGTGAGGTTGAAGAAATAGTAAGGCCAAGTGAAGTTCCGAAAAAGAAAGATGATATTGTGATCAATCGCCCTCCACCACCGTTTCCATCTCGAGTTCAGAAAAAGGGTGATTTGGGTGATTTTCAGAAATTCATTAATAGAGTGAAAGGTCTAAGCATTAATATTCTGTTACTTGAGGCTATTCGAGATATTCCTAAGTATACGAAGTTTTTGAAAAGGGCCCTCACTAACAAAAGGCCTTATTGTGATAATGAGATGATTGGTCTTCTTGAAGAGTGTAGTGCAATTTGCCAGAGTAAATTACCTCCAAAGTTAGTGGATCCTGGGAGTTTCACAATTCCGATATCGATTGGAGAAGAATGGAAAGGAAATGCGCTATGTGATTTGGGGGCAAGCATCAATTTGATGCCCAAATCGATCTTTGATAAGCTGAAAATTGGAGAAGCAAGACCCACTTCTATGGTCTTGCAAATGGCGGACAGGTCTCTTGCACATCCTGAAGGCCGAATTGAGGATGTCCTCGTTAAGGCAGGTACACTTATATTTCCCGTTGATTTCGTAATACTTGAGTACGATGCAGATAGAAATGTCCCCATTATTTTGGGTAGACCATTCCTAGCTACAGGGCGTACATTAATCGATGTAGAGAATGGCGAATTAACGATGAGGATTCAAGACGAGGAAGTCAAATTCAATGTATTTCGAGCTATGAAATTTCCAGATTCTCAAGAGGATTGCTTCCGAATGGATGTAGTTGAGCAGGCATCGCAAGAGGTATTTGATTGTTTTAATTATGATGATATTTTGCAGGCCGCTTTAACATTAGACTTGCCTGAGATGATGGAAGAGCTTGCCGAAACAGTGGCAGCTCTTAATTCTGAAAATCCGAAGTATAGGCGTCTTGCCTATGAACCTGTGAGAGAACCGGGGGAGATTGTTCCTAAAAAGAAGCCTTCAATTGAATCTCCTCCGGAATTGGAAGAAAAACCGTTACCAGCACACTTGAGGTATGCGTATTTGGGTACTAATGAAACTCTACATGTTATTGTTTCAGCTAATTTAACAGGTCCTCAAGAAGATAAACTGTTGCGTGTGTTGAGAGCCAACAAAGAAGCAATAGGTTGGACAATTGCTGACATCAAAGGCATTAGTCCATCTTTTTGTCAACATAAAATTATACTTGAAGATAACAACGCACGCTTAGTTGAAGGTCAAAGGAGATTGATGCCCGTGATGAAGGAGGTAGTGAAGAAAGAGGTGATCAAGCTTTTAGATGCGGGGATTATCTATCCCATTTCGAGTAGTGAATGGGTGAGCCCAGTTCAGTGTGTACCAAAGAAAGGAGGAATGACAACAGTTCTGAATGATAAAAATGAGGCGATTCCTTCAAGAACGGTAGTTGGTTGGAGAGTTTGCATGGATTACAGAAAGCTGAACAAAGCAACCAGAAAAGATCATTTCCCTTTTCCCTTCATCGATCAAATGTTAGATAAATTAGCCGGAAGGGAATATTACTGTTTCTTAGATGGGTACTCCAGGTACAATCTGATTTACGTGGCTCCAGAAGACCAACATAAGACTACCTTTACATGCCCATTTGGTACTTTTGCATATCGTAGGATGCCATTTGGGTTGTGTAACGCTCCCGCTACTTTTCAAAGATGCATGATGGCCATCTTCTGGGATATGATTGATAATTTCATTGAAGTGTTTATGGATGATTTCTCCGTGTTTGGTGATGATTTTGATAAGTGTTTAGATAACTTGGAGAAAGTGTTGGTAAGATGTAAGGAAACAGACTTGGTGCTAAACTGGGAGAAGTGTCATTTCATGGTTCGCGAAGGTATTGTTCTGGGTCACAAGGTTTCGAGTTCTGGGTTAGAGGTTGATAGAGCGAAGATAGAGGTAATTAAAACTCTTCCCCCTCCTATTTCTGTTAAAGGGGTAAGGAGTTTTCTTGGCCATGCTGGCTTCTATAGGCGATTTATCAAAGACTTTTCTAAGATTTCTAAACCGTTATGCAACTTACTCGAAAAGGATTCCAAATTCCTTTTTGATGAAGTTTGTTTAGCGGCCTTCAAAGCAATCAAAGAAAAGCTTATTTCTGCTCCTATAGTATCACCTCCAGATTGGAATCTACCGTTTGAGGTTATGTGTGATGCGAGTGATTTGTGTATGGGAGCTGTATTGGGACAGAGAAAAGAGAAGGTTTTTCATTCGATTTACTATGCTAGTAAAACTTTTAGTGGTGCTCAGATTAATTACACAGTTACAGAAAAGGAGTTACTAGCAGTTGTATATTCATTTGATAAATTTCGCTCTTATCTTCTTGGAGCAAAAGTTATTGTTTATACAGATCATTCCGCGATCAGATATCTTATGGAAAAGAAAGATGCGAAACCAAGGTTAATCAGATGGGTGTTATTACTTCAAGAGTTCGATTTAGAGATCAAAGATAGAAAGGGTTGTGAGAATCAGGTTGCAGATCATCTATCGCGTTTAGAGGGTTCAGAAATGAATAGTGGTACTGAAGCAGTTAGAGAAGAGTTCCCTGATGAGAGTTTATTCGTGGTTCGTGATTATGAAGCCCCTTGGTATGCAGATATTGCAAATTTAGTGGTGAGTGGTGTTTTCCCTGAAGGTTCTACTTATCAAGAAAGAAAGAGGTTAACTCATCGTGCTAGACAGTTCTTTTGGGAGGATCCTTTCCTCTACAAAGTTTGTGCTGACCAAATGATACGAAGATGTGTAGCAAGGAAAGAAACTGAAGCCATTATAGCTGGATGCCATGATTCATTATATGGAGGACATTTCAAAGGAGATAGAACTGCTGCGAAGGTATTCCAATCAGGTTTTTACTGGCCTTCTCTTGTTAAAGATTGTCATGAATATGTTAAGAAATGCATGAGATGCCAGTTTACCGGAAACATATCCAAGAGGGATGAGATGCCACGTAATAATGTGTTAGAAGTTGAAATATTCGATGTTTGGGGTATAGATTTTATGGGTCCTTTCGTTCCTTCAAATGGTAACCTCTATATCTTATTAGCTGTTGATTATGTATCTAAGTGGGTAGAAGCGGTGGCTTTACCTACCAATGATTCACGAGTGGTGATTAAGTTCTTGAAATCACATATTTTCACTAGACATGGTACACCTAGAGTGATTATTAGCGATGGAGGATCTCATTTCGTTAATAAATATCTGAAGACTGTTCTAGAAAAATATGGAGTAAGACACCGTGTATCTACTGCATATCATCCACAATCCAATGGTCAAGCTGAAGTTTCGAATCGTGAAGTCAAATCAATTCTAGAGAAAACCGTTGGTCCTACAAGAAAAGATTGGTCAATGAAATTAGATGATGCGCTGTGGGCTTATCGTACTCCGTTCAAAACTCCAGTTGGTGCATCTCCCTATCGTATGGTGTATGGTAAGGCTTGTCACCTACCTTTAGAGCTTGAAATGGGTGCCTATTGGGCGATTGCGCAGTTGAACTTAGATCCTATCTTAGCCGGAAAGAATCGTATGATGAAGCTTAATGAACTTGACGAATTCCGATTGCATGCTTATGAAAATGCCAAACTTTACAAAGAAAACACGAAGAAATGGCATGACAATCGGATTCGTACAAAGAACTTTGAAGTGGGGCAAAGAGTATTGAAGTATAATTCAAAGTTCAGCAATTATCCGGGTAAGTTAAGATCTAAGTGGTCAGGTCCATACATTGTGACCAAAGTTACACCTCATGGAGCTATAGAAATAGAACATCCGCTAGAGAACCGTACCTTTATGGTAAACAGTCATAGATTAAAGATATACCATGGAGGTGAAGATACCGACCGCTCGGAAGATCCACATCCCGCTGAGGTCATGTACCTCATGGAAGCTCCTTAGAAGCGTGAGGTAACCCGTCGAGCTTAACGACGTTAAACAAAAGCCAATTCTTTGTATATTAGTTGAGTTTTTAAATTTTTGCAAATTAGAATAGTTTGATTTTCGTAATTTTAGTGTTTTATTATTAAGAAATAAGGAAGGGTAGTTGTTTTTGATGATTTCAGGGGTAAAAAGGTCAAGAGTTTGGGGTCGATGAGGCGAAAATAGGAGAAAAATAGGTTGGATGTCCAGGAGAAACCGGGAACCCGGTTTCGCAAAAACCGGGAACCCGGTTTTGGTGCTGGTACCAACCTTTTCAACGTAACACTTGGCGTCTTGGTTCACGACACAGCGTCGGAACCGGGTACCCAGTTTTTCGAAACCGGGAACCCGGTTTTGGTGCTGTAACTTCTGAAAATCTCTGACCCAGCGTCTTGGTGGCTTGCGTTGTACTGCGTTTTGATTCGCGCCATCGACACAAAATCGGGAACCCGCATTTGGAAAAACCGGGTACCCGGTTTCGGAGCTGTAAATTTCCAAAAGTTCTGACCCGGCGTTTTGGGGTCCTGCGTTTTAGCGCGTTTTTGACTCGCGCCATCGAGAAAATCCAGGTACCCGCATTCTTCAGAACCGGGAACCCGGTTTCGGCGAGTGAAATCTCTGACCCCGCGTCTTGGGGTCCAGCGTTTTGGTGCGTTTAAAAAAAAAAATTTGATTAAGTAGTTTTTCCGCGCCGTCACAGCGACGCGGAACCGGGAACCCGGTTTTGAATCTGTGATGTCGGTTTTAAGGTGTTTAACCTAGTTTTCTTAGCCTCTTCTGCAAGTTTTTACCTAAAACGCACCAATAGCCTCCCCACCTCCGAAATTCATCAACAAAAACACTATATATCATCAAATCCTACCCCCTTTCACCACAAACACACAAAATCAACTCACCTCCTCTCCAAAATAACATCAAATCCTTAGTTTTTCCCAAGATTTTTCTTCACCCAATCCTTAAATTAAACCCAATTCTTTCTTCTCCCATCCAAATTAAACAAGACCCATCTTGTATTCCACCTAGTTCTTCAATTCCTAAGCCTCAAAACATCAAAATTCTAAACTTTTTCTCTAAGTTTTTCATTATTTGAAGTTTTGAGTTTGGGGTGGAAAGAGATGACCAACAGAACCGGTGATTTCCGAAGAACTGCTCCTAGAAGAAAGACCACCATTGGTGGTTCCCAAGATCAAGCTATTGAGATTCCTGATTCGCGTCCTAAGCGAAAAATTGACGAAGTTAAGCTTGATTCTAATAGAATAGAAATCACAGGTCAGAAGAGAAGATTAATTGATGAGCTAGAAAGTGAGAAGGAACCAGAAGAGGAAATTGCGAAGAACATTGAGAAGGAAACTGAACAAGGGGTTCCAGAAGTACCAGTTCAACAGAAACCTCCGCGTATGAAGATGTGGGCCCACAAGCCTAAGAGGGTTTATACTTGTTGGAATACTCAGGTTCGTGAAAGAATTGAATTTTTGAAGTTTGGTGAGGAGACAAATTTTCCTAAGGGTATTATGAGTAGTGAACACAAGGAATATGCTGTGACATGTAACAAATTTGGTTGGAAAGAGTTGCAAGAAAGGAAGCTTGAGTTTATTCCTACTTTGGTGCGAGAATTTTATGAAGGTCTAGCTACGTCCCGTGATGCAATTGATATCCGCAAAAAGGTAGTTCCTTTCTCTGTTGAACGTATTCGGAAATCCTTGAAATTACCCAACTTTTCTGGAACATGTCCTTTCCAAGAAACTCTTAATGACCCTTCTTTCGATTTTGAATCCCTTTGGGGGACCGTGCTTGTTAATGGGGCTAGCCCAATTCCTGAAGGAGAAAGATATCCTGGACAGTTTTACAGCAGTAATTTGACACCTCGTGCTAAGGTTTGGTCTCGCTTTATAATACCCACTTTCTTTGGTATTAAACACACTTCCGAGTTGAAGAGAGAGCATGTAATTTGTATTAAGTGTATTTTGGAGGAGACACCATTTGATGTTGCTAAAATTATTTATGATACAATCATGGAGTTCGCGAAATCCCCAATGAAACAACACAATCTGAAGTTCCCTTGTACTATTACTCAGTTGTGTCTAGACGCAAAGATTCCGCGTAAGAACGCAGATATTGATGTTGTTTCAATTTGTGTGAGTATAGCTTTGAGCACGATCAAGAATATCCATGAAGAAGCAACACGAGCTACCAAGAGTCCTAGAACTCCTCAATCAAAGAAAGCGAAGACTGTTCCTGAGTTGGAATCGAAGATTCAGGTGTTGGAAGAGAATCAGGAGAAGATGATTGCTACCTTTGGAAACGTTACAAAAGAATTGGACATGCTTCGAAATTTGATCTTAGGCGTAAATACACTTCAAAACACGATTTATGATGTTGTTACGCGAGATAAAGGTCCAGAACGCAACACCGTTAACCAGCCTTGCGCTGGTTAAGATACGTTTTCTAAACTTTCCTCTTAGTGTAGATTAGTTTAAATGCTTTATTGAGTCTTTTCGAGTCGTGGGGACACGACTCATTTTTGAGTTTGGGGTGGGGTTCGTTGCCTCATCCCAGTTTTTATGTGTTATTTGTTTTATTTTCTTTCAATAAAAGAATTTTCGGAGTTGCGTTTGACTGTAGAAACTTTTAAGTATCTCTTTAAGCATACTCTTGATGAATCTATGATAGTAAATAGTGGACTTTAGGGATTGATATAAAACGCATTTAGAATTGCATGCAAACATAGGTAATTAATAGGAAAAATTAATGAACAATGCAAATGAAGTAAGCTTGTACTTAAGGAATATGTTTGGTGTGTAGAAAGTGAAATCCTAATTAGTAGAGAACCCACCTAGATATGAACTAAAGACAAGCTATGTACTTAGGAAAATGATAGGGACAGTTCTTTGTTAGCCACTTGTGCCTTTTTAGCCTTCTATCCCTTGTATTAATTATTATCCGTCTTAGCCCACTTTGAGCCGTTAGCCTTTTCTTTGTAGCCACGATATAAGCCATTATCCCTTAGATTATTAGGCATGACCATATGACCCGCACTTGAATCACAATCCTGAGACATGTCTCGAGCTTGAGTTTGGGGTGGTGGGACCACTTATGGGGAATTTAATGGGTTGGGATTGATGTTCTTTTTATTGTAGCACAATTGCAGATGATATATACTTGTAACCCTTTGCCGGGAATGAAGAAAAATGAAAAAGAAAGAAAAAAAATGAAAAATTTCGAAAAATCATATAGTAGAAACCGGGGACCCGGTTTCGTCAAAACCGGGAACTCGGTTTGCTTCTGTACAAAAAAAAAGAGAAAAGGAGAAAAGAAAATAAAAAGAAAAATATGAATGAATAAAACATCCGGCAAGGTGGAATTTTTCTGAAAATCATCTTGTTTATAGTGGGTAGACATGGGACGCTAAATTGTTGCGTATATGGGTGAGTGAGAACATCTTTTGAGCGTTAACTCAAGCTCGAGGACATTGTTGATGGTAAGTGAGGAGAGAGCCAAAAGCTCACTTCAAATTTACCAAATATACATCCACACCCCGTCCTTAAGCCAATATTATAACCATAAAGACCTCGTGATGTCTAATTGCATAGTGAATTTACGATTCTGTTAATAGGGAATATACTAGGTGGAGCGTTCAAAACGATTTAGGATTAATGACCACCCTATAGCCATCATACAGAGATGAGTACAAGTGTAACCTTCAAGCATTGCAACTTTAATTTTATGATTGAGATTATTTATGTTTGATGTTGCATTTTAGATGTATGTGTATATTAGTTTCTAGAGTTTGCTATATGATATTTATCTTAAGAATTGCTTTAGGGTTTATTTGTTAGCTTCTACTTGTTTATACGCTTACTTATACCCCTTTGTTTTGTTTTATTTTGTCGGGACGACAAAGGTTTGAGTTGGGGGTCTTGATGTCTCCCTAATTGTTCTTATTTTCGACCCTTGGGAGACATCATTTTTGGTGTTTATTTACTTAATTCGATAGACTTTTGGACTAAATATGCAATAATACGATTTTCCTCTTTTATTTCTAGCATTTTTAAATTATTAAACTTTTGCTCGTAATCTTGGTATTTTAGTGTAAAGTTTACAAGTTTTTAGATGTTAGTTGGAAGAGAAATCCGAAGAGGAAGTCAAAGATCGTGAAATAGAGTCAAGACTTGAAGATAAATTCCGAAGATATTATTTTTAGAGCTGAAAATCTGTTTTCCAGGCCATAGATTGATGATTTCTAGGTGCTTAAGCGATGATTTAGCCGCTGACCTTTGAAGAGAAAACATTCCTTATCGAGTTACGGAACTTTAGCAACTGGAATAAGGTCAATCGGAGTCATAACGAAGCAGGAAAAGCCGTTTTAGTGAAGGTGTATCAGCAGTTACGGGATTTTGGGCTTTGAATTTGGGCTTGGACAATTAATTAGTGTTTTATTATTAGGTCCAAGCCCTAATCCGTTTTTACACTTATAAAAGGAGCCTTTGACTTCTATTTTTCACACAATTCACATTCCACAAGATTAAACACCAGAGAGAAGCAACAAAAAGAAGAAAGAAGAAGCTGCAAGAACTGGAGAGGGTCTATATCTCCGTTCTCAGTCATTCCAATTCCGGAAATTAGGTTCTTTCAATTTTAATTTTGTAATCAGATATGAATTCCATTACATTTAATTTAGTTTTTCTTTTTAATATGAGCTAAACATTTAATAGTGCTTGAGAACAATTAATGGGTGAATCCCAATCTTATTGAATTACGAATGTTGAATTTGGGTTTCTGTTAAATTAAATTAGATTGGGGCTTTTACTCTTTTCTATAAATTGAGATTATTTACTGTTTTTAGCGTCATGAACTAGAAACAGGTTTTAGTATTTAGGCTATTCCAATTAGTGGCAATTGGATCATCCTGACGGAGGGTTTAAATACAGAACCATTTATTCAATCTAGGATAGAAGCTATTGATTCTGACGAACTTAGCTAATTCTAGGGCCAATGAGGTAATAAAACTTAAACATCGAAAAGTGGATCATATTTACCCTGACGGGACTAGTGACACTCTAGGATCGCCTTATAGTCCACCCTGACGGGGGTATAAGGAATTTAGAATCCCGACCATTGTAATTTACCAATTTAGCCCTTAAACAACATAAGTTAGGAAATAGGATTGGGAGGATCCCTTGCGTTCTCAAGTGCTACCTTCTCATATTGCGTTTTACATCATTTTACTTGCGTCTTAACTTTTTAATTGCATTTATAATTTGTCTTTCATTTAGTAGCTTTAATATCAAAAACCAAACAAACATATTTTCTTTACTTGTTTTCATAAGTGCAACCAATCATTATTTGTTAAACATTGTAGTCAACCATCCCGTCCTTGGAACGAATCTGTTTTATCAATTATACTACTTGGGACAACCGTACACTTGCGGTTGTGGTTCGATTATTTATTGTATTTATTTAGAACACACAAAGGACCACCAGAAACCAAAAGCAGGACATAGCCATTCAAAGCAGACTGAGATGCTGAATCAATCACGACAACCCTTTCTCTTGGGAAATATTGGATCTTCCACTTCCTCACAGGTTTAAGCTACCCAATTTACCAGCATACACTAGATCGAAGGATCATGATCAATACATTAACAAGTACAAGAGGAACATTTATTTGGTGAGTAAATCAGATGCCATTTCTTCGTTCTTTTCTCGTTAATTTATCGACGAGAGAAAAACAGTGGTGTTTCAAGTTGGATCCAAAATCCATTGGGACTTTCGAACATTTAAGTCAAAGATTGAGAGCATATTTCATAGAAATTAAAATTTCAGGGTGAAACTACTCCCTGTTAGCAGAGTCATACCAACTAAAAAGGGAAACATTAGAAGAGTATACTAAAAGGTTTGGAAGCGCAACACATAATACTAGAACTTTGATAGAACAATAGCATGATTAGCCTTCACGCCTGGTCTTAGGAACAATGAATCCAACTCAAGTTAGCATCAGAGCCAAATATAATTGGTGGTCCTTGAGGCATGATATAGAATAAACTTTAGGAGAAGGATAATTCGCATGTTTACAAGCCGTCACACATAGTAAAAATTATCAACTATCGTCACCACAAGTAATAAGAAGTTAAATGCGTACTTTTAACTTTAGTCTAGATAATTATTTTCGAAAACAAAATTAAAAGAGATTTATTTTTGGTTTTCTATCTACAAAATTATTAATTAAAAATATAGTGATTAAATGAAATCAAATAAATCAAATGTGAAGATGGTGTCGCCTAGAATGTGATAAAATAATAGATAAAATAAGTGCAAATAAACACCCTAGACTAAACACGTTACTCACTACAAGTATCACAGGTCATATGCAAGTTTTAATGATAAATAAGATTCTTTCCTCAGAGACTACGAATATTAAAGAGAACTTATGCAATATAAAGTGTTATTAATAAATATAGAAGAATAATACACAAGAAATAAAAGACTAATGAAATACTTATTTGGTTTTTGAATCTAAGATTAACTAAATAAAATAAAGACAGAAAAGTAAATAAGAGAAGAAGATAGTATGTGAGTTTAGCTCGAGATATAGCAAGTAATCCCCACAAGTCTTGTTTATTCTAATCATGTAAGAGAGAATTATTTATAATTGCAATAACCACACTACTACACGCAGGTCCTTTTGCGAGGACGCGTTTCGTCGCAAAAGGGGCCCGTTATCCTCGCAAAAGCCTTTCGCAAGGACAGGTGGTCGCGAAAGGTTTATCGCTAAAAGTTTGTTGCGAGAAACACCCTATAACGACGATTTTAGACGTCGTCGCGTGAGGTGGACACTTTCGCGACGAATGATTGTCGTCGAGAAAGGGGTTTCTTTTGCGACGAATTGTTTCTCGCAAAAGGCCTCCGACTCCCGACGAAAATTCCGTCGCTAGAGGCCTCCCAATTTTAACGAGGAACACTTTCTCGACGAAAAGTTCCTCGTTAAAACCCTTTTATTTTTTCAATTATTTTTTTAAATTTTTTTTAAATTTTTTTTTAATTTTTTTTTGTTTTTTTAGGTTTTTTTATTTGTTTGTAGTATAGAATAGAAACTAATTAAATAAAACACCAAATTTAAAACAAACACATAAAATAAACCCGAAACTTAATACACATATGAAAATAAAGTCTTAAACAGTCAAAAATATAAAAGTAGAATAAAAGTCTTAAACAGTCGATATAGATAAAAAGTCAAAATATATATAAAAACAGTCAAAATAAACCCATGTCTTCTTCTTCATCTTCGGCTCGGGGAGACGTGTCTCGAGGGGGAGATGGGAGATCACATCTTTAGTAGGTAGGGTACTCTATGTAGAAGCTCCAGTGACATTATCTTGCATTGGTTCCTTGCCGATAGAGACAAGAAAATCATTTAGCGATCGGACTATCCACCGGTAGTCCTTCAACATCTTCGCGGTCACTTGCTCGGATGAATGTGCAATCGAGCTCCTCTACGCCAGCGGGTGTCCTACACCTGAGAGCCAATTGTGGGTCCCGCCGCCTAATCCGATATTCGCCGCCTCCAAAACATCTTCAATCTTATCTTGCTCTGATAAGGTGGGGGTAGAAGAAGAATCTCCACACCGAGACTGGGATTCACGAACTTAGGATTCGAGAATTTCCTTCAACGCTGCCTGTAAATTAAAACAAAAATAAAAAAATTAGTTTGGCATAAAAAAAGTTTTAGTTTCATACAACTTACATACACTCGCTCGTAGTTCGTGTTCCGCCACCTATTCTTCTTCGTATTAAACCCTACTTGGAAAAATAATCTTTGAATCCGTGGTAGTGGTATAGTCTCATTTGCCGGTGACTCGGATCCCTCCCCAATTACCAAACTACGGGTCCCACTGCTACACCCCTCTTCTTGTTTAAGTCGATTAGTCTAATATTAGTCAAACAAACAAATAACATGATATTAATTATTGATGTAATCATAGTACCTCGAATATGTCCTTGAACCAGCCCCGCTCTGGTTCTTCAATTTCTCCCTATTCAGCTTATTCTTCTTAGCTTGGTTCTTGTTTTTAAATACATAGAAACAAAAAAAGTTACCTAACACAAATATTTTTTTTTTAAATAAACTAAGTACCTGAGTGGCTATTGAGTCCCACAACTTCAAGGTAAGATCCCAATTCTCGGGGGTCTGGTCATCTGGAATCTGCCGACTCGGATAATACTTCTTCTTTGTACGGTTTTTGTGGTCGGAATATCCAATTCCACACTTGTTGATGACCATATTTTGTATACTAGGAAAATCAGGACGAGCCTCCCAATCCTCCACTAAAAAGAAGTCATGTAAGCAATTAAAAAAAATATGTTAGTGTATATTTTTATTATTGAGTAAAAAAAATTAAAGTTAACTACCCTTAGGCGTCACAAAACCATAGTAAGGTAATCTCCTGGGACTTTACTCTAGTGGTCATAGAAAAGGGGAACCATCTCTCGGATGGTCAGGTTTATTACCTGAGTCACGTGGTGGGAATAGGGACCAACCGGGTTCCATGTTAAGTCCAATACGCTGAATTCCATGGGGAGTCGTCCTCCGTATTTTTCCCTAGCATGAGTCACTGAGTTCAGAGTAGTCTTGCCCCTTTTATTTTTGTTACATGTTTTAAAATACGATTAAAGTTGCAATTTTTCTATTTGATGTTTTAAAAATAAATACCTGGAGCATTACATCATGCGATAGGATTATTCGGAATCTTATTGGGGTCTTGACCATTACCATCTCCGTCGTGTCCGCGCAACCTCAGCCATCTGTATAAAATTACAGTTTTACCCCTAAACTATTTAAAATGTCAAAAATGCCCCTTATTTAATTTTTTATTTAAATTATTTATCAACTATCTAAAATTACTAAAAGGCACCTAAAGTTTTATAAATGTCCAATTTTGCCCCTAAACTATTTAAAAGGTAAAAAATGCCCCTTATTTAATTTTTTAATTAAAATATTTTTCAACTATCTAAAATTACTAAAAGTCCCCTAAAGTTTTATAAATGTCCAATTTTGCCCCTAAACTATTTAAAAGGTAAAAAATGCCCCTTATTCAATTTTTTAATTAAAATATTTTTCAACTATCTACAATATTACTAAAAAGCACCTAAAGTTATATAAATGTCCAATTTTGCCCCTAAATTATTTAAAATGTCAAAAAATTTGTCTAATGACATGTAATTAGTATGCACTACATTGTGTGTGTGGGTGTGTGGGTTTGTGTGTGTGGGTGTGTGTACGCGCATGAGCGTGGGTGCGTGAGTGCGTGCGTTCATGGGTGTGTTGGGTGTGTTTGTGTGTGTATGTGTGGATGTATGTGTGATATCTCCTAGAGAAAATATTTACATGAAAACTGTTGGTTATTAAGCTACATTTAATCAACTATGAAATATTCTTTATATTGTTTTTCCTCTTTGATTAATAAATTAAGTAGCAATTTTTTTTTATTACTCAAATTTGTTGCTAATTAATTCATAATGTAATCATTTATGTGTCCATTATATCTTAGGTATTAGACCATATTATTACTTAATATCATGCAATAGTAAATTATCATTCATATATTGCCTATATCATGTCTATGATTCTTCCTTTTGAGTCTTGTATTATATCATTATTTATTTTTAAAACATCTTTAAATATTTCAAATACACAAAAATGGTGTCCCTTCATCTTGTCTCACAATATCCCATATTTACTACATATTTATTGCATGGTATATTTAATGCAATCATTTTGATAATGTAATATATACATTACACCATATTTTACCATATACTACTTCTCATATGTTCCATAACATGTCCACCAAATTATTTGTTCTGAGTTTTTTGTAGGAGGAAACATGTTTTCTTAAACCACAACATATGCACATTTCATTATGAAGTAATATAATGTTAAGTTAATGTTTTGCACAAGGGTATTAAAGATAATATTGTGTTTTAATTACATATTTGTAAGTCTTATAATTTTTTTTTTTAGGATAAATCAAGAGAGGTTCCAAGTATTACATAACATCCCATACTACTCGGAAGAGATTTAGGTTGTTTGTAGAATCTTACTTAGCAATTAACGTCCCAATATTCCCTTAAAATGTGTAATTAAGTCCACGTCATAATTAGTAGTAAGTACAAGAGTCTCAAGTTATGCCTTCTCTCAATATCTTCACATTTAATTCTGATTTTATTTATTCATTATATATTTTAATTCATAATTTAGTAGATATAAAACAAAATAAAAATCTCTTTTCATTTTGTTTTCGTCAACAATTATCTAGACTAATGTGAAAAGTACGCGTTTAACTTCTTATTACCTCTAGAGATGATAGTTTATTATTTTTACTATGTTTGATGAACTGTAAACATGCATATTAGCCTTCTCCTATAGTTGATTTTATATCACACCTCGGGGAGCTACAGTTATATTTGGCTATGATGTTAACTTGAGTTTGATATGTTGTTCCTAAGACATGCTTGAAGGCTAAATATGTTATAGTTGTATCGAAATCTAGTATTGTATGTTGCGTTTCCGAACCTTTTATTATACTCTTCTAATGTTTCCTTTTTTGTTGGTATGACTCTAGTAATAGGGAGGGGTCTCGCCCCAAACTCTTACTCCATCTGAAGTGTGCTCTAAATCTTTGACTTAAATGTTCAAAAGTACCAATGGATTTTAGCTCCAACTTCAGAAACCATTGTTTTTCTCTCCTTCATAAATTAGCAAGAAAAGAGGAAAAAATTGCATCTGATTTAATCACCAAATCCATTTGCCTCTTTTACATGTTGATGTATTGATTAGGATCTATGAATCTAACATATGCTGGTAACTGGGGTGATGTAGTGGAACATCCAATATTTTCCCAAAGAACTGGTTGTCTTGATAGATTTCAGCATCTCTGTCTTCTTTGAATCGACTTGGATCAGCGCGAGGACCTTAAGGTTTTGATAGCAGACCGCTTGTTTTGCATACTTATTGGCATTGAGTCAATAGAAGTTGTATCAGCGTTTGTGATTTGAGTTCAACCTCTAGGGAGATTGGTATAGTACTATAGAGTTGTATCATAATTGAATTTTATTCTTAAATTTTCGAGATTGGTACATCAATGAAATCAAGCAATATATCACTAGTAGTATTTTTTCAATCGCCAATGAAACCATACAGACTTCATGTCTATACTAATGAGCGATCAAATATAGAATTTTTGGACAAGGGTCAACTTTGCAACCAAGATATTAAAACCTCAAAACCAATCTATATATATAGGTACATCTAACTCTTCTAAATATTTATAGTTTGTGTTATTTATTAATTTTTAGTAGTTAAATAAGTTATTAAAATATTTGACTGTATTTTGTATGATTTTCCAATTCTGAAAATTATACGAATTATCAAAATAATACATTTTTATCAATATATATATATATATATATATATATGGAAACATATTTTCTATTAATTGTGATTTTATTTGAAAAATCTGTTTATATGAAAAGTTTTGTTATTTATCGATTTACAACAATAACAATTATTGGATAAAGACCTAAGAAAAGGTTTTTTTTATCTCAAGTGACATCATTGGACATTTTATTTGGTAATGAACATTTTTGTGCTTCGAGCGTGACTTTTGAAATTTTATTATGTACATGACAATTTGAAGGTTAGTTTTATGTAATGTAATATGTCATTTCATGGATGGTTTTTTTTCAAATTAAACAAATATGATATTAATATACATTACTACAAATAACTGGAGAAATTCTCACATACATTACATGAATGTGGGAGAAGGTACACGATTTCTTGCTGTCTTTGTAGATAAATGAAGATTTTATTCATAATACTATTTCATTGGGAAACCTCTTAAAACTGATGTGAATAAATATAAACAATCTAGTTGTATAGTAAATGTTTTAGAAATGTACTAATCTATAGTGTCTAAGTAAATGTTGAGTACACTTGGAGGCCAAAAGTTAACTTAAAATGCAATGTTTAAGTCACCTTCTTTTAAATCGATCAAACTCTAAAAATATATATACATTATATGGATTTAACATCCAATGTTAATCATATTAAATTATTTTAGGAAAATAAGTAAGTTCTTTTGTTGGTTGAAAGAAGCATAATCTACTTGAATTTATTACTCTTAAGACGATAAGCCAGATGAGCATAGTGTAGCCATATAACGTGACTGAACTTAATATGATCAAACTTTTTATAAAGATGATGGATGTTATTGATAGATTATATGAATAATTTTTTAGATATTGCCAAAACGAAAATGGTGGACTAATGGAAGATATCATAAACATCCCGTAAGAAATTAAATGTAAATAAAATATAAGTCAAGAATAATTTCATTGTCTTTCTTTGCTTCGTACCATGATCTCATTCATAAGGTGGTGCAATATAGGTTTTGTTGTTGGGACTTCGAGTAAAATATGAGTTCTCTAAAAGAGAAACTATTATAATATTGTTGAATTTTTCCATGATACCTTTGAAGAATGTATTTGTTATTAATCTTGAAATTCTACATCTAGCTACTAATCTTTACACTGGTATTAGTAGTTTGATGCTCTTAGCCTTGGTTGTGATAATGGTACTAATATGAGATATCTATAGCCAACTTTGGTGGATTGGAGATGGAAAGTATGAATAATCTTTGGTACCGGTGGTGTTCAATTTAGTACTTATAGATTTGCTTTTGATTGCTTTAGGAATATGAATAAGTGAGGCAATCTCAAATAAATATGGGAAATGTGGTTTCGTAGTTTTATCAAATTGTGTGTGTTGTTGCTTATTCTCTAATTAATTCAACCATTACGGGTCTTAAATTTATAATAGTGATGAACATATTGTGTTTGAGCACATATAATGGTTTTAGTGATGTATATAACAATATGCTGTAAAATAGGATATTTGATAAGAGTGTTATGAATGTTGCCTTTTCAACCTTTCTATGGATTCATAAATTACTTCTAAATCCATTATTTAAAAATCAGCTATAATGTTTGATGCTAATCCACTTGTTCTGTTTAACAAATAAACTGATGCTAGAAACCATAAATATGCCATAATATCTAGGATTCATCCATTACTATAAACTTAGGTGAAATTATCTAGATTATGTATGTAAAATTTTATAATCATATAGTTAAGTTATTTAAATCACGTGTCATACGGTTTTCATGCATAAATACATACAAATTTAGTTAAGGGGTGGGTTGGTATGAATCTAAAAAAATATAAAGCTTGCAATGTAAAAAATCAATTTATTTTGATATTAGTTGTATCCTTTTGTATGCCAATTTAGTTATTAAGATGATATGTGATACATGTAAATATTTTAATTTTTATTAAAAAAATTATCAATTACTACGATACATGTAATATATATTTTATTGTAATTAATCAATATTATTTACTTTGTTGTCTATGTCGTAAGTTATATGTATAATATAAAATATTATAAAATAGTCCATATTTACCTTTGTATTCTGAATATAGATAATATATATAGTCTAGTACATTTTTTTAGTTAATAAGTTAGCAATCACAGTGTAATGCAGGGACTCAGCTTACTGCTTAGATGAATGTCGGGCAATTTCGATTAAAAAAGATGAAAGGCCAAAAAGAAAAATTTAAGAGATTAATTATGATAAGGAGGATGATAATAAAAAGTGAACAAGAAGATAAAGATAAATATAAATTAATTATAATGTACTAGAACCTATCCATGTAAGTAGTATTCTAAAAGTATGGAGAAGTTACATCATATTTCTTATGGCTAGGCTTGGCATATCATGTTTATGTTTAATTGATAAAATTCTCGATGATTTTGTTTCTCATTTCAGATAAGAGATATTAAAGATACTATTCAACATTTTGGTTATTTTAAACAACCGCAAGTATGAATAGCGTTCTAAAAGTTTCTTATTAGTGAACTTAAACAAATAATTTCACCAAAATTCTTTTCGAAAGGTTGGATAACCCCAACAAAATATATCAATTGCTCCATATTATATTTTTTAAGAAGATAACTACTACATTATGAATTAAAACTAACACAAAAAATATAGTAAAGTAAATGAACAACTATCTCTCAATTGTCGAATAAACTACTACACACATGCTTAATTTATAATAAAATAAGACATACAAATACAAATTAACCCCCAACATGCAAGTTGCTAAATTTATTACCGATTGTTTACAAAATATTTAATTATATCATACAATACATCACAAACATATGCAATAAATCATAATCTCACAATGTAAGATTAGAATCTCATGTTTAAGCCTTTTGAGTTGCACCACTCGACAATTCAATTTCAAACAAATAATTATGTTTTTATATTGTAGATATCTCAAATATACTTCCATATCTTATCACTAATTTGAAACAAGGAAAATATTATCTAGAGTTCTAATATCAATTTTATAAACCACAATGGTCATCCAAGACTTGTAAACTTAATGCAACCACTGTTTCCTTAGTTTGTAACTTATCAATAATAACATCCAAAGTTGTATGTATGAATTTCTTCAAAGTTGTAGGAAGTTTTACTTTAGGTATAAAAAATAACGTAGCAGTGTTCACTTGCTTAAACAAATAAACACTACTCAACACATCCTTATTTGTACCACATATATCTTTACCCATAACCAACAAATTATGTTGACAAAATACACTAGTAAACCCCTTAGACCCGGAAGCCTCATTCTCATCTATAAAAACAGACTTCATCAAAAATTATTTACAATATCACTCTCTGGTAAAAGATTCATAAGATACTGAATTAATTGTTTTTCTTATTACAATAACCTTAACAAAATAATATTGTATAGTAGTTTACAATCCCATCCTTGATATCCACCTCAATCATTGAAATCGGACCACCATAGAACACAAGAGAAAATACTTTACTTCTTATGACTCTCTCTTTGATTCTGTTGTGATTTAATTTAGAACCACACTCGCTTTACAATGCCCATAGTACTCTTCATCTTTTTTCAAGGAAGTATGACTCTAATTGAAGTATGTCTACCAACTTTTATCTAATATATTTTTTCTTTTTTAATGTTATTAACCCATCCATTCAACATTACTTTCTAAAGCAATCTTAAACTCATATATAATCTCATCAATATCATTTGTTGAACAAATACACTATTTCTTATTGAAGACCATTAAAACTATTTTGTCCTCTTTCTTAAGTTGACTAATCACAATTTCATCTCATTGAAAACTATAAGCTTTTATAAAGTCAAGGTTAAATTCTTTATGATGCTGCAAATATTATATAATTTGAAATATGAAGCTCTTGTTTTGCAAACTCCTTCGATATTATAGACAAGAGAAAAGTGATTTGACCCTTTAGGTTCAATGAATTCAAGTCTAGATACATAACATAAAAACTATTTTTCATTGGGTGTAACTCTATCAATCTAACGAGATATATGTACATCCACTCTTTTATTACTCCATGCATGATAACATCACGTGTGATGATACTTAAACATCTTCACATAATTAATACTACTTTTTAAATATAGAGCAATACGAGGAAGAGCATGACAACGACTCTTATACCCACAACAAATATTTTTATTAAATTCCTCACACAAACACCAAACAACATCACCAACTACAAGAATCCATCTTCTAAAACTATTCCATAATTTTCTTATAATCACACCATTAATGTAAATATATATAATAGATATGAAATATATTTTTCCACTATTTGCCTTCTAAACATCACATAACTTAGCTTTTGACAATATCTAAACACAAATTACCTATTACGCATCCTTTTCTACCTTGTACGTTTTCTAGCACTAAAATCGAATTCATAATTATTCAAAGACCCTACCATATAAATATTTATCACCAAACTTATCATATTGTCTTTACTCATATTTATTAATTTCCACAACATCCATAATAATTTTCTTTATATATTTTACATCCTAAAGCTGCTTGAAGGCCCTATTAAGTATTTTTAAATTTTCAAGTAAATACGATAATAAATCTTGTGATGTTGTTACCCTTTCTCCTTTTTTTAAAATATAAGAAATAGTTAATGTTATCTTTAAAATTTCAATAGCCACCTAAAACACACTAAATGAATAAGTATGACAAATTATCTTTACACTAAAAGAATACGTTGGACCAATTATATTTAAATTTGAAGTATATACATTCTAATCATATTCTTTCTCCACATATATTTTTGTGTGCTTCTACAGGCTTCAAGAATACCATAAAGAGGAAGAAGAAGTTGGAGAACCTCTTATTACTTTTGGGTGTTGAAAGATGTATATACTTGGTCTAAATTTGAAGAAGAATACCATTTGAATTTAAATTTTTAAAATATTTAATACAACACTCAATCATAGACAAGATAGGCATGTATCTGTAATCATCTACTAGTGCACACTATTAGATACTAATATGGTCTAATACCTAAGGTACGGTGAAAACATAACTGATTACATTATGAAATAATCAACAAGGAATTTGAATTATGTCTAAGAGTATTTTGTACTCGATTTAATGTTGCTTACCAAACAACAGTTTTCATGTAAAAATTTTATCTAAGAGATATAACATGCACACACACAAACACACACACACATATATATAAATATATATAATATATATATATATTCTTGCTAATATAACATATAATGTAATGCATACTAATTACAAATGTCATTAGACAATTCATTTCATTAAATATTAAAATCCATATATTTGTAAAAATACATTAGAAATATATCATTCTCGAACTTAGAGTTTTGTGCACGAGCATATGATCCATACTCTTGTGGATATTTTGTCCAGACCAATATTTATTTGAAGTATTGTCATTTTAATATTAACTAAATATTTTATATAAATTTTAAAGTTATTAATAAATATACTTTTTGGACATTAATTTGGTTTAATGATTAACAATTATATCATTATCATTATATAGATGAAAAATGGTTTTATTGCTGATACAATAATAAATTTAATTTAATTTATCATCAACATTCAATAAAAAGTGTAGTTGATATATAAATTTTATTTACTTAAGGTAACCATCATTAAACAAAAAGAAAAAAGTTAATACTTATCTATTTTAACAATTATTTATACTTTACTTTTCAAACGAATAGAAAAGATTAATAATTATATTATTAAATACTTAAATGTAAATTGAAAATATAAATTCTAATACTTTGCATAAAACTAAAAGTTAAAAAAATTACAAATATTTCTTCAAATCAACATTTGTCAAATAGATTTTTTGAAATTATAATTTTTACTTTATGAATTAAATAGAGTTTTAATTATATAACGTATATAAAATTTAACTAATTATGTAATTTTTTAATATAGGTTCAACTATAAATGTGAAGCTTCCACAGTAAGCCTACTATGGCTCATTTGTAATATATATTTTGCATTGGAGTTTGATTCTTTCTAATATATTTTGTTCTTTTTAACATTAATTGTCTATATGATTTGACCCAACTGGCTTATACTTTTTTTCTTTTTTCGAACCTTCGAAATAACATTACAAATGGAGTGAAATTATGTGAATGTTGACAAAACCTTATCCAGAATAGAATTTCATTCTTCAATTTTTGAGATTGGTACACCAATGGAATCAAACAATACATCCCGAGTAGTATTCTTTCAATCTCCAATGAAACCAAACAAACATCATGTCTATACTAATCAGCGACCAAAAATAGAATTTTTGGACAAGTGACAGCTTTGCAACAAGGATTAAACCATCAAAACCAATCTATATGTATAGGTACATCTAACTCTTCTAACTATTTATATTTTGTGTAATTATTTTTAGTATTAATTTATTTATTATAATATTTGATTGCATTTGCATGATTTGCATAAATTTGCCAATACTGGAAATGGAAGATTTTCTAATAACTTTCAATTGAAATTATAGTTGACATTTATCAAAATCAAATATTTTTATCCTATATATATGTATATATATATGGAAACATATTTTCTATTAGTTGCAATTTTACTTGGAAAATATGTTTATATATAAAATTTTACTACTATAACTATTATCGGATATAGACCTAAGGAAAGGTATTTATTTATCTCAAGTGATATCATTGGATATTTTATTTGGTAATGAACTTTGTTGTACCTAGAACATGAATTTTGAAAATTTATTAGTACATAAGAATTCAAAGGCTAGTTTTACGTCAAGCAATGTAATATGTCATGTCAGTTGGCTTTTTTTTCAAATTAAACAATTATGATATTATAAATTACTACTACATACAAAAAATTGATGTATCATATTTGATGTATAAAAATCAAGGCAATCTCAGATAAATATGGGAAATGTGATTTCCTAGTTTTATAAAATTGTGTGCTTTTGTTTCTTATTCTCTAATTAATTCAACCATTATGGGTCTTAAATTTATAATAGTGATGAAAATATTTTGTTTAAGCGGATATAATGGTTTTAGTGATGTATGTAACAATGTGGTGTAAAATAGGATATTTGATAAGAGTGTGATGAATGTTGCCTTTTCAATTTTTCTATGAATTCATAAATTACTTCTAAATTCATTATTGAAAAATTTGGCTATAATGTTTGCTGCTTATCCCTTTATTTTATCTAAAAAAATAAATTGATGCTAGAAACCATAAATATGCCATAATATCTAAGATTCATCAATTACTATAAATTTTTGGTAAAATTTTCTAGATTGTGTATGAAATTTTTTATAACCATATAGTCTAGTTAGTAAAATCACGTGTCATACGGTTTTCATTCGTAAATACATAAAAATTCAGATTAGGGGGTGGGTTGGTATGAATCTAAAAAAACATAAATCTCGCAATGTAACAAATCAATACATTTATATCAGTTGTATCCCTTTTATGCCAATTTAGTTATTAAAATGATATGTGATACACAAAAATATTTTACTTTTGATTAAAAATATTTATCCATTACCACGATACATGTAATATATATTATATTGTAATTAATCAATATTCTTTATTTTGTTGTCTATCTCGTAAGTTATACGCATAATATAACATATTATAGAATAGTCCATATTTACCTTTGTTTTATGAATATAGATAATATATGGTCTTGATCATTTTTAAGTTAATAACTTAGCAATCACAATGTGATGCAGTGACTTGGCTTATTGCTCAGAAGAATGTCAGGAAATTTCGATTAACAAAGATGAAAAGCTAAAAAGAAAAATCGAAAAAATGAATTATGATAAGGAGGAGGATAATAAACAAGTGAACAAGAAGATAAAGAAAACCATAAATTAATTATCATGAAAAGTTATTTTTAGGTGAATGTACTAGTTCCTATCCATATAAGTAGTATTCTAAAAGTATGGAGAAGTTGCATCATATTGCTTATGGCTAGGCTTGGCAGATCATGTTTGTGTTTAATTGATAATATTCTGGATTATTTTGTTTCACATTTCAGCTAAGAGATATTAAAAGTACTATTCAGCATTTTGGTATTTTAAACAACCATAAGTATAAATCGCGTTCTAAAAGTTTCGTTTTAGTGAATTTAAAAAAATCATTTCACCAAAATCATTTTGAAAGGTTGGAATACCACAAAAAAATATATCAATTACACCAAATTATATTTATTAAGAAGATAAATTCAAGCTAACATACATAATATAGTAAAGTAAATGAACAACTATCTCTCAATTGTCAAATAAACTACTCCACACATGCTTAATTTGTGGTAGAATATCACATACACATACAAATTAACCCCCAACATGCAAGTTGGTAAATTTATTACAGATTATCTATAGAATATATAATTATATCATACAATACATGACGAAAATATGCAATAAATCATAATATCACAATGTCAGATTAGAACCTCATGTATTGTCCTTTTGAGTTGACCACTCGACACTTCAATTTCAAAAAAATAATTATGTTTTTATATTGTAGATATCTCAAATATACTTCCATATCTTAGAACTCATTTGACACAAGGAATATATTATCGAGAGTTCTAATCTCAAATTTATAAAGCACAATGGTCATCCAAGACTTGTAAACTCAATGCATCCACCATTTCCTTTGTTTGTAACCTGTCAATAATAACATCCAAAGTTGTATGTATGAAATTTTTCAAAGTTGTAGGAAGTTTTACTTTAGGTATAAGTAATAACGTAGTAGTGTTCACATGCTTAAACAAATAAGCACTACTCAACACATCCTTATTTGCCCCTCATATATCTTTACCCACAACCAACAAACAATGTTGACAAAATACCCTAGTAACACCCTTAGACCCGGAAGCCTTATTCTCATCTATAAAATCTACCTCCTGAATTTCTTTATTTGATACTTCATCAAAAATTATTTACATGATCACTCTCTGGTAAAAGATTCATAAGATAATGAGTTAATTTTTTTCTTATTACAATAACCTTAACAAAATAATATTTTATAGTAGTTTAAAATCCCCTCCTTAATATCCACCTCAATCATTGAAATCTGACAACCATAGAATAAGAGAGAAAATACTTTACTTCTTATCACTCTATCTTGAATTCTTTTGTGAATTAATTTAGAACCACACTCACTTTACAGTGCCCATAGTACTCTACATCTTTTTTGCAGGAAGGATGACTCTAATTAAAGTAAGTGTTCCAACTGTTGTCTAATATATTTTTCGTTTTTAATGTTATTAACCCATCCATTCAACATTACTTTCTAAAGAAAGCTTAAACTCATATATCATCTCATCAATATTCTCTATTAAACAAATACATTAATTTTTATTGAAGATGTTTCTTGATAAATCATAATTTCATCTCATTAAAAACTATAAGCTTTCACAAAGTAAAGGTTAAATTCTTTATGATGCCCCAAATATTATATAATTTGAAATATAAAGCTCTTGTTATGCAAACTCCCTCGATATTCTTGACAAGAGAAAAGTGATTTGACCATTTAGGTTCAATGACTTCAAGTCTAGATACATAACATAAAAACTATTTTTCATTGGGTGGAACTCTATCAATCTAACGAGATATATGCACATCCACTCTTTAATTACTCCATGCATGACAACATCATGTTGAATGATACTCAAACATCTCCATATCATTAATACTAGTTTTAAAATATGGAGCAAAATGAGGAAGAGCATGACAACGACTCTTACACTCACAACGACTATTTTTCTTAAATTCCTCACACAAACACCAAACATTATCACCAACTACAAGAATCCATCTTCTAAAAGTATTCCATAAATCTATTCTAATCTATTTTTCAATGTAAGTTTATATAATAGATATGAAGATTATGTTTTCACTCTTGACCTTCTAAACATCAAATAACTTAGATTTTGACAATATCTAAACACAAATTACCTTTTACGGATCCTTTTCTACCTTGTACGTTTTCTACCACTAAAATCGAATTAATGATTATTTGAAAACTGGACCATATAATTATTAATTACAAAACTTATCATACTGTCTTTACTCAAACTTATTAATTTCCACAACATCTATAATAATTTTCTTTATATATTTTACATCCTCAAGATGCACGAAGGCTTTATCACGTCTAGTAAATGCGTTAATAAATCTATTGATGTTGTTACCCTTTTTTCCTTGTCTTGAACTACAAAAATAGTTAAAGTTAACTTTAATTTCAATATCCACATATTACATAATGAATGAATGAGTATGAAAATTATCTTTACACTAAAGGAAGATGTTTGACCAATTATATTTAAATTTGAAGTATGTACATTCGAATTATCTTCTTCTGCATATATATTTTTGTATGACTTTCTCCTTTTAAAACTGCCACTAATCACCTTATACTCTATCTTTTTAAATTTTATGTTAGTTATTCATAACTTCTTAATATTTTTTCTAAACATCATTTGTAATCCCACGTAAAAAGATACCACTCAACTTCATACGAATTATACACGTTGATGGATACCACTCATATTGTACCTCCATATTAAGAAACCCATTTATTCATTTAATATAGTACTTTGTGGATTGGTTCATTTGAAATATCAACCTCCACAAATGCTCTTGCATATCTCGATTTAATTCTTGTTATTTTAATATGATCCATCAAAATAGGTACATCCATTACACACAACTTATATATCTAAGACCTTATTTAGACAATAATTCCAGTGTATCTGTTGGAGGATTTACCAAAAGAGGTAACTCATGAGCATACCATTTTTTAAGAAATATGCTTGGTTCCCACTTTCTCAATATCATTATTCAGTACTTTGTACGCCAGGCTTGTTCAAGAACCTCTTAATAAGTGTATTTTGTATCCACCATATAGAAAGTAGGGTGGTCTCAAAATAATCTAAAAGTTAAGTTATGTTTCTAGATTTTATGACCATCTTAGACAACATGTTTAGGGTTTCCAACCATTAGGTTCCATTTAACATCTATGGAAGAATGAAATTAAGCTTCATATTCTCCTTAATTGACTTACAAAATATATTATCCCACATCATATAGTATAACGTTCAGGAGAATTCTCCACAACCACTCATCAAAAACCTCATTAATTCACCATCACATAAGTGTGATTCCAAATCACTAAATGAACCTCTCACAAAATTCATATGGATTTGAGAATTACCGAATACAAGAGACTAGGCAAGAAAGTCCAAATATGATGCTATTTTAGATATACTACAAGAACAATGGACAAAAATTTCAAAACTTCTAGAATGTCCAAAATCAATCTACTTGGATCTCGAAGAATTGTAATAAGCCCTATCATGATTCCATTTTTTCAAGAAATAACATTCCTCCTCAAAAGATACGTAAAATAGATCAATTGAAATAAGTAATTAAGGAATAGGTGGTGATAGAAGATATTTGAGGAGATGGTGTAAAGATTTTCTGAACGTGGTCGAAGACCAATACATGGTTGAGCCTTTGGTTAGCATGGTGGATAAATGGGTAGCTGAGAGTAAAGAAAACAATGTAGAATTGAATGATGTCCCCATGGATTTTGTGTATGATCAAGAGAAGGAAGTTGAAGAGAAAGATATTCCTAAGCCAAATTTTTATGAGGTGATAGTTGATGACTGGGTTGACAATGCAGTGGGAGAGGAAGTTGTCGAGAAGCCTGTGGAAGAACTAAAGGTGCAACATGATCCAAAAATTGAACCTCTGCCATCAAAATTTTGTGCATAACCATTCTCATTGGAAGTCGTGAAGGAATTTAGAGTGAAAGTTATTAAAGATTGATGAGTATTATAATAATACCTTAACAAATAACTTGGGAGAAAGGTGTTACACCGCAAAGAAAAGGCATAGAGAGGTGGGACTACCTGTCCTTTTAAAAAAGAAGAACATGTGACTAAAAAGAAGAAAGAGATTATACCATATAAGACGACAAAGAATATCATTGTGTAATGAAGTTGTTTCACCGTTTGATCGAGGTGGCAAAACGGGGAAGATAACCAACTCCATATACAAATTGATCAAGAAAAGTCAAAAGTGCGTGATTCCAAAATAAACTATTCTAAGGAGCAGGCGAGTTGAAGCAGAGGAGATCTTACTGAAAGAGCCTCAATTCAATTTTTAGTGACGCTCTCATGTCGAGAATGATGATATAATAAACAAAATCGCTTCTTGGGAGGCAACCAAAGGTCAAAAGGGGTAAACCCCAAATTTATACTTCTTTTCAATATTTTCGTGTATGATATTTTAGTAGTTGAATCTTAATTTGGTGTATATTAAGCATAAGGAGAAGGGTAAGGGAGTTTATTTGATGCACATGTCGATTTTATTAAGGATTTAATGTCATAACAGAAGAGTACGATGGAGAAAAAGTGGATTTATTTGAAATTAGAATATTTTTGTTTGGAAATCGAAGAGCATTGGTGCGTTGGGAATATCCTTTCTACTCAAAAGAAAAATTATATTGGCGAATTCGAGTTTATTTTAATATTTTATCGAGAAAAGAAAAAAAATTATTTTTTAGGCCCAGGCGCACCTATGGTCGAGTTTTTTATCAGATTGATCGGCACCGACGCCCCAAAAGATAGGAAGTTGCACTTTAGTTGGCGCAACTTCTCTCGCAGGTTCCTGAATTTCCCGCTTGCTCGTACGAGACAACTTGTGTTGTTTTTTGGCAAAACCTCTAACGTCCATAACTTCTGGATCGGGTGTCGGAATCTACCTTTTCAAGAGTATATCTCATATAATATTTTGAGATCTACCCAATGTTGAAGAACAAACTTCAATAGGATATGACATCAATAATTTATGTCCAAATCATTGAGAATATGCACACTAAGCCTAACTTAGGAGATGAATTACGAATAATTGGCTAGATTTTTTAAGGAGATCTTTGTCCGGATGGATATCTAGAGAAGTCTGGTTTTTAATGCCTCAAGCCACACCTGAATCATATGTTGTATAACAAATTTATGATTAAAATTGTGATATGAGAAAATTAAAATTATGAACTTTTCACAAATTTTCATGGCCATTTGAATCGTAATCGACCCACAAGGCATCAAAGTTTCACGCATATGATAAAATAATTTATCATGGATAGAAAATGTCAATGGAAATTGAGCGATTCTTGCAACGGTAAGTACTATTTTCGTTATTGTATTTGCATTTTATTTATAATATGTGTTAAGTGTATAATTCTAAGCATTTTTATTACTTTATTGAGTCCTTTCAAACTGTAAGGACACGACCCATCTTTGAGTTAGGGATTTGGTACTAGTTCTCCTCGTCACCATCTTACGTGTTTACTTTTAACAAAAAAACAAGAAAAAAAAAATTGAAATAAAAAAATTAGATTAGCATAGATAAGGAAAATAGGTGTTGAAATATTAATGTCTTCTAAAACATGTACTTATGTGTCAATGACAGATAAGAAGTCTTATTTTTTAAATATTCCATATTTTTTCTTGAAATACGTATATGAAAATGTGTTAGTGTGGAAACAATATTAGCAAAGAATACATATAAAGACTTAGGAGTATGTTTGGGAACATGTGATCTAACCTAGTTGAAATAGTTACTTTACTTGTGATTTGAACATAAATAAGTTAATGAGATTACGTTGTTAGGAAATGACCAAGACGATTCTTTCATAAGCCACGTTCCCATTAGCTTGATGTCCAAATTAAAGATTATGTATCATTCTTATCCCACCTTGAAGCCCCTAAGCCCAATTATTTGTTATCTTCTATTATAATAATTTCCCCTTAGTAGGAATTTACAATATGACCCGCCCTCAAGTCCGTCTGCCTTAGGACTAGTCATCTTCGAGCTTGATTTTGGGGTGGTGGATGTTCATGGTTATAGAATATATATATATATATATATATATATGGGTGAGTTGTTGTTACTTTTATAGTGCTACATATATGAATCACTTGATTATGATCCTTATTAGGATTCGAGAGAATCCAAAAAAGAGAAAAAAGAAAAAAAATGAATGAAAATAAGTCTACATGAGTTTTTACATACAAAACAAGACTCGTGTTTTACATACTAAAAGAAAGAAGAAAAATTGAAATAAAGAATTCCGACAAGTGAATTTTTAAAAATAAAAAAGAAATCGGTTTTGAGAAATTTGGGAAATTCAGATTATGCATCAAAAGGGGATGAGTGAGTACATATATGAGCGTAAAATCAAGCTCTTTGGTGGTTAGTTAGTAGGTTAAGTGAGGAGAGAGACAAAAACTCGATCTAAAGTTATCAAAGTTATACCATGCCGACCCTAAGCCGCACTACAACCAAAAATACCTTGAGATCTTAGTTTTGAGATTAAGTGATGAATGGGCAAAAAAAAAACGAGTAAGTAGATAATTAGACGTCATAGGATGACCGATGATTACCCTACACCACCACTTCGAGTGAGGTATTTTAGTGTCCTTTTGTCCATTTCTAAATTAATTATTCTCGTAACTTTAGCATATTGGTTATGTGTAGTAATAGTATGTGTATTGATTAGTTGTGAGGTAAGACTTTACGATACTTTACTAAATTGTTTTCAGGATTATTACTTGCATGATGTTATGGATGTTTTAGGGACTTGAGACCTTAGGTTAGTACTTATTTTATCAAGACGACAAAACCTTAAGTTGGAGGTCTTAATGTCTTACCTTTTATGATGAATTAATAGAGTATCTATACATCATTTGATAGAGGTTTAGGGTATTATTGTGGTGGTTAACCCTTATATTTGATATATTAAGATTTAGTAGTCTAATCTTGGAATAATATATATATATATATATATATATATATATATATATTTGGGCTATATTTGAATTAATTTATGTGTTAAGTATGAAGACCCTAGAAAAAAGGATGATATTTGAATCCAAAACAAACCCAATAGGTCGAAATATGGAGAAACCCCTAATTCAAGTTACAAAAGGAGGCAAGAAGTCCATTTTAGGCTCAAAAGGAATTGGCATTTAAATGCTTCTGTAAACTTTATAAAATTATAAAAAAATTGTATTTAATGACCTAATGAAATTTAAACACAAGGTAGATATGGGAGTCTAGGAAACTTTATAAAAATGGAGTCTATTTCTGAGTTACGCCGTGAAAGTTATGAAAATTTTACTGAAAACACCCAAGTTGTTTAAGTTTAGAAGAGTACAATAAGCATTTTTTAGGACATTTAAGTAGGTCCAGCTTGGGGAACGCATTTTATGGATCTTATAAATACATTTTTCAGCAATAAAACCTACCACTTAATATGTATATAAGAGCGTTAAGGAAGCTTTAAGCAATGGAAAGTGCAAGGAGTTTAAGAATAATACATATTCCAATAACTAGTGTAATTCCTCCTTAAGTTATGTCGTTTCTTTTTCTAGTCATCTTTATTCTATTATGTACTAAACATATTTTATTTTGACATTTCACATGTATGTAACGTAGCTATTATTTGGGTTTATTTCTATACTATTTGGGATTACATCTTAATTCAATTAATTAGAAATTGCTTTTTCATTATAATTCATATGATTATTGTAGTTCTTTATCTTGGTCATATATTTAGTTGTTAGGGATTAAAATGACTCCCTTAAGGGGTGTTTAATCTTTGGAAACTATAAATATAATTGTTTAGATTTGAGTTTAAGAATCGGAAGATTTAAATCAGCCAAATAATCACATTGGGTTTGAACACTAGACGTCTAGATAACATGCATAGGATTTACTTAGAAGAGGTGCCTATGGTTATATATCGACTCTTACTTATCTAGGAATCGAGAGAAATTTTAGAATTCCAAATAAAAAGTGCAATTCCCAATTTATCCTTATATCGAAAATATTTCTAATTCTGGCTAGTGTTGAGTATGTACTCTCAAGCTATCTTTCTCATCCATTTTTTTCTGTAATTTACTTTATGTTCATTGAATTCTTAGTCTTAACTAGTATTAAATAAAAAAGGAAAATAAATATATTCACTTTATAGTGCTTATATCAATATCAATGTACTAATAAAAACGCTAGAGTCCTCATCAATTCGTAAATCCCTATGGCGAAAATAATTCATTTACCTTTTATTATTACTTGGCGACATGTATACTTGCGGTTAGAAACTTCCTCCATGATGATTTATATCACGCTTTGGAAGACAATATACCTTGGGGGCCGACGTAGTTCTGATATGCGTCATGCTTAAGTCGGTGGATCCCCTAGTTTGAACACTTAAGGGTTCAAGTCAGTTTTGAATATGCGTCATTCTTTGGTCAGTGAATAATTAAGTCAATATCCCTCCTTTAGGTCTATGAGATCAAAAAAAGTTTTGATCGGAGACCTGCTTAGATCAATTAATAATTAGGACGATCTCATATACTTGAATCTTAAGAGATCAGTGAACGTTTTTATATGAGGCGTGCTTAGATTGGTGAATAGTTAGGTCGAATTCTAAGCCTTGAATATAAAGACATTGACGAGTGCTTTGATATAAGAAGTGCTTAAGTTGATGAATCATTCAAACGATCTCCTAGATTTAAATCTTAAAAGATTGGTGGTAGTTTTTATAAATAAGTGAGGATATTTCATGCATATAAATATAAGAAAAATATTCAAGCATATATTAATATTGAAGAATGTGATATTTTGTCATATAAATTGCCTCATAAAAAAACCACTTAGAGAAAATCATATGGGAAAAACCCCAACCAAGGAAAAGAGTGGAGATGATTGTTTTTTATCTGATATTACATTCGTAAAACAATAAAAAGAAGAGAAAAAGTAGAACAAATAAAAGTTATTTTTTTTGGAGGAGGTACTATGTCATCCATTATACGTACTTCCAACGATGGTCTAAGAACCACGAGTAGGCCAATTTCTTAGTGATAGAGAAGAAAAATCCTCACACCTCGACAGAACAAAGTCCTAATAAGTGAAATCACACGAAGGTTCCCCTCCTTGTCGCACTAATCCCGCTCAACGACTAATAAGAACGTCTATATAATAAGGTGGGTGCTCTTCAAATAAGGGAGGTTGATCGACTCATATATGAAGTAATCTCCCTTTCCAAGATGAAAATAGGGTTCCTAGAAGGGTACACGTTTTCTTGCATATCATGGATAGTTATAACTCTAATGTTCTACCACCAAGCCACAAAATTTTTAACAAGCATGATTCAAAGATTATTATGTGTATATATAGTATTATAATGTATGTTAAATTATCATGTAACCAGAAGAATTTTTACGCCACTCTATTTTACAATAACTATATTTAATATTATCTTATTTCATCTTGTCAAACAATTTATTTTTTGTTAAATTCAATTAGATTAGTTCATATTATTTTATCTTGTAGGTTTTGTTTTATCAGATTGGTTCCTTCTGCAAGAAGTGACTAGGTTTTCACCCATTGAAATGTCACAATTAGAAAATACCAAAGCTAGCGAAAAGATTTAAACATATAACTAAGGACATAAGTATAAAGCGACAACCTTCCATTCTACCAAGTTACACAATAGAATATAACTAGTGGTACATGGAGATGTTACACCCCAATAATGGTGTGAATGACCATGCCCATCAGAATAGGAGTGGTAACCCCGATAGAGAAGGGGTTAACAAAGTCCCCACAAAACATAGTAAAAGTAGCCCCTACATCAAGAATGTCCAATTCTTTCCATGATAAGCATATCTATAGAGTACATCTACCGTCCCCAGGATCTGAACTTAAATCACAAACGCAAATACGACTTCTATTGACTCCATGCAACCGAGAATGCAAAAAAGGTGGTCTGCTATCAAACCAATTGGGTCCCCACGCTTAACCATGTCTCCGTAGCCATAAGGAAACCACAAGCAGGACATAACCTTTTAAATCAGACAGCGATACTAAAATCAATCAAGACAACACTTTCTCTTGAGAAATATTGGATGTTCCACTACCTCACAAGTTTAAGCCACCCCGGTTTCCAGCATACGCTAGATCGAAGGATAATGATCAATAAATTTACATGTACAATAGGAAAATGGATTTGGTGACTAAATCAGATGCTATTTTTTTCGCTATTTTCTTGTTAATTCATCGACGAGATATATAATGGTTTTCTAAGTTGAATCCAAAATCTATTGGAACTTTTCAACATTCAAGTCAAAGATTGAGAGCATGTTTCACAAAAAGTAAGAGTTTGGGGTGAGACTCCTCCCTTTTACTAGAGTCATACCAACAAAAAAGGGAAATATTAGAAGATAATACTAAAAGGTCTAGAAGCGAAACATACAATACTAGAACTTTGATAAAACAGTAGCATGATTAGCCTTTACCCATGGTCTTAGGAACAAGGAATCCAACTCAAGTTAGCCTTAGAGCGAAATATAATTGTTGGTCCCTGAGATGTGATATAAAATGGACTTTAGGAGAAGGATAATTCGCATGTTTACAAGTCAACACACATGGTAACAATGATAAACTATCGTTACCACAAGTAATAAGAAGTTAAATGCATATTTTTAATTATAGTCTAGATAATCGTTGTCCAAAACTAAATTAAAAGAGATTTTATTTGGTTTTATATCTACAAAATTTTTACTTAAAGATATAATGATTAAATAAATTCAAATAAATTAAATGTGAAGATATTAAACAAATGCGTAGTTCGAGACACTTGTTCTTACCACTAGTTATGACTTGGACTTAATTGCACAATTTAGAGAGTATATCGAGACGTTGATTGCTTATTGGGACATCACTTGATCTATCCTACGTTATAACCGAATGGTTAGTACTATTACACTATCTAGATTGCTTGACTAATTTTGACATCATAGAATTAAAATATTTAAATGTTTAATGAGCTAAATGCACTATTAAGCTCCTTTATCGGTCTAGTTTAATAGCTAATAAATTCTTTTGAATTTAAAAAATATTTAAAATCAATAATATCTTGTAATCATATGAACAAACAACAATTCTACGATTTATTTACATGAAAATATTCAAAATTCATTAGGGTTCATAGCCAAACATCTCAATCTACTAATGAAATTAGTTCATCGTGGAACAAATATATCAAAGTTTAAAATAATCATAGTTAAACTAGAAATTAAAAAGAAGGAAAATTACTCAAATAGATATGGAAAGAAGGTGAGGTAAGGAGTTGTTCTTATACTCGTTGCTTACGCCCTTATAATCCACGCGTTTTATGTTCTTTAAACTGATAAGTGGTTCCGTTTTGAGGCTAAAAACTAATATTTATACCCTTGAAAAACGTATGTCATAAGGTGGGCCAACTTAAGTGAGTTAAAGTGGCCTAATGGTTTCTTTTGTAAATCCGAGACAACTTGGTTCTTCATAGCAAAACACCAATAGCTTTCTCAATTTAATTCGAATTTGTGAACAATTTATTCTCACACAATCTACCACTGTTTTCCAGATTTTGATTAATCAAAAGTAATTATGGAGAATCATAGCCTTCCATATACCTATTAATAATTTCAATATTTTTTGTGAATTAGTTTCTAATGTTAGTATATTAACAACTTTTTATCCATAATGAGTGGTCATATGTAACTAAAAAGACAATATTGTCTTTAACATCCATGTGGAGAACAATAAATTAACATAATATTACTTGATAATAAAATATGCATATATGACAGTTTAGGCAAACATGTTTCCCCATACAAAAAACAGAGAAAAATAATCTGGTGGACATGTTATGTTACATATGATAAGTAATATAATATAAATTATGGTGTAATGTAAATAGTACATTAACAAAATGATTGCATGAAATATGCAATGCAAGATAATACATAGTAAATATGGGATAATATGAGACAAGATGAACGGACACTATTTTTGTGTATCTGAAATATTTAAAGATTTTTTAATAAGAAGGATAGATGTAATACAACACTGAAATCAAAGAATCATAGACAAGATAGGCATGTATCTATAATCATTTACTAGTGTACACTTTTAAATACTAATATGGTCTAATACCTAAGGTACGGTGAAAACATAACTGATTACATTATGAAATATTCAGCAAGGAATTTGAATTATGTCTAAGAGTATTGTGTACTCGATTTAAATGTTGCTTACCAAACAACAGTTTTCATGTAAATATTTTATCTAAGAGATATAACATTCACACACACACAAACACACACACACACATATATATATATATATATATATATATATATATATATATATATATATATATATATATATATATATATATATATATATATATATATATATATATATATATATATATATATTATATTCTTGCTAAGGTAACATATAATGTAGTGCATACTAATTACAAATGTCATTAGACAATTCATTTCATTAAATATTAAATTACATATATTTATAAAAATACATTGCAATATATCATTCTCGAACTTAGAGTTTTGTGCTCGAGCATAAGATCCATACTCTTGTGGATATTTTGTCCAAACCAATATTTATTTCAAGTATTGTCATTTTAATAGTAACTGAATATTTTATATAATTTTTAAAGTTATTAATAAATATACTTTCTAGACATTAATTTGGGTTAATGATTAAATATTATCATTATATAGATGAAAAATGATTGTATTACTGATACAATAATAAATTTAATTTAATTTATCATCAACCTTCAATAAAAAGAGTCGTTGATTTATAAATTTTATTTACTTACGGTAACCATCATTAAACAAAAAAAAATTAATACTTTTCTATTTTAATAATTCTCTATACTTTACTTTTCAAACAAATAGGAAAGTTTAATAAGTATATTATTAAATACTTAAATGTTAATTAAAAATATAAATTCTAATACATTGCATAAAACTACAAGTTAAAAAAATTACAAATATTTCTTCAAATCAACATTTGTCAAACAAATTTTTTGAAATTATATTTTTTACTTTATGAATTAAATAGAGTTTTAATTATATAACGTATAAAAAAAGTAACTAATTATGTAATTTCTTAATATGGGTTCAACTATAAATGTGAAGCTTCCACATTAAGCCTATTACTACTGGCTCATTTGTAATATATATCTTGCATTGGAGTTTAATTTTTTCTTATATATTTTGTTCTTTTTAACATTAATTGTTTATATGATTTGACCCAACTGGCTTATACCTTTTCTATTTTTTCTACTTTTTTTCTTTTTTTGAACCTTCGAAATATCATTATAAATGGAGTCAAATTATGTGAATGTTGACAAAACTTTATCCAGAATAGAATTTCATTCTTCAATTTTTGAGATTGGTACATCAATGGAATCAAACAATAAATCCCGAGTAGTATTCTTTCAATCTCCAATGAAACCAAACGAACATCATGTCTATACTAATCAGCGACCAAAAATAGGATTTTTGGACAAGTGTCAGCTTTGCAACCAGGATATTAAACCATCAAAACCAATCTATATGTATAGGTACTACTAACTCTTCTATATATTCATATTTTTTATAATTTTTTTAGTATTTAATTAATTTATTAAAATATTTGATTGCATTTGCATGAATTTCCAAAACTGGAAATGGAAGATTTTCCAATAACTTTTAATTGAAATAATAGTTGACAATTATCAAAATTATACAATTTTATCCTATATATATGTGTATATATATATATATATGGAATCATATTTTCTATTAATTTCAATTGTATTTGGAAAATCTGTTTATATATAAACTTTTGTTATTTATCAATTTATATTTACTACAATAATTATTATGGGATATAGACCTAAAGAAAGGTATATATTTATCTCAAGTGATATTATTGGATATTTTATTTGGTAATTTGCTTTGGTGTACGTAGAACATGACTTTTGAAATTTCATTAGTATATAAGAATTCAAAGGTTAGTTTTACGTCAAGCAATATAATATGTCATGTCACGTGGATCTTTTTTCAAATTAAACAAATATGATATTATAAATTACTACTGCATACAAAAAATAGATGTATCATATTTGATGTATAAAAATTAAGGCAATCTCAAATAAATATGAGAAATGTGGTTTCCTAGTTTTATCAAATTGTGTGCTTTTGATTCTTATTCTCTAATTAATTCAACCATTATGGGTTTTAAATTTATAATAGTGATGAAAATATTGTGTTTAAGTGGATATAATGGTTTTAGTGATGTATGTAACAATGTGGTGTAAAATAGGATATTTGATAAGAGTGTGATGAATGTTGCCTATTAAATTTTTCTATGGATTCATAAATTACTTCTAAATTCATTATGAAATAAATTGGCTATAATGTTTGCTTCTAATCCACTTTTTTATCTAAAAAACTAAACTGATGCTAGGAACCATAAATATGCCATAATATCTAAGATTCATCCATTACTATAAATTTTGGTAAAATTATCTAGATTATGTATGAAAAAATTTATAACCATATAGTCTAGTTAGTAAAATCATGTGTCATACGGTTTTCATGCATAAATACATAAAAATTCAGATTAGGGGGTGGGTTGGTATTAATCTAAAGAATAGAAAGCTTGCAATGTAACAAATCAATACATTTTGATATCAGTTGTATCCTTTTGTATGCCAATTTAGTTATTAAAATGATATGTGATACACATAAATATTTTACTTTTTATTAAAGATATTTATCCATTACCACGATACATGTAATATATATTATATTGTAATTAATCAATATTCTTTATTTTGTTGTCTATCTCGTAAGTTATATGCATAATGTAACATATTATAGAATATTCCATATTTACCTTTGTTTTATGAATATAGATAATCTATATGTTCTTGATCATTTTTAAGTTAATAACTTACCAGTCACAATGTGATGTAGTGACTCGGCTTATTGCTCAGAAGAATGTCGGGAAATTGCGATTAACAAAGATGAAAAGCAAAAAAGGAAAATCGAAGAAATGAATTATGATAAGGATGAAGATAAAAAGAAAGTGAACAAGAAGATAAAGATAACCAAAAATTAAATATCATGCAAAGTTATTTTTAGGTGAATGTACTAGTTCATATTCAAAAAGTATGGAGAAGTTGCATCGTATTACTTATGGCTAGGCTTGACATATCATGTTTGTGTTTAATTGATAAAATTATGGATTATTTGTTTCTCATTTCAGCTAAGAAATATTAAAGATACTATTCAACATTTTGGTTATTTTAAACAACCATTAGTATGAATCGAGTTCTAAAAGTTTCTTTTTAGTGAATTTAAAAAAAATCAATTCACCAAAATCATTTTGAAAGGTTGGATAACCCCAACAAAATATATCAATTACACCAAATTATATTTATTAAGAAAATAACTACTATATTATTAATTCAAGCTAACATACATAATATAGTAAAGTAAATGAACAACTATCTCTCAATTGTCAAATAAACTACTCCACACATGCTTAATTTGTGGTAGAATATCACATACACATACAAATTAACCCCCAACATGAAAGTTGCTAAATTTATTACAAATTGTCTATAGAATATATAATTATATCATACAATACATGACGAACATATGCAATAAATCATAATCTAACAATGTAAGTTAGAATCTCATGTATTGTCCCTTTGAGTTGCACCACTCGAAACTTTAATTTCAAACAAATAATTATGTTTTTATATTGTAGATATCTCAAATATACTTCCATATCTTAGAACTAATTTGACACAAGGAATATATTATCTAGAGTTCTAATATCAAATTTGTAAAGCACAATGGTCATCCAAGACTTGTAAACTCAATGCATCCACCATTTCCTTAGTTTGTAACCTATCAATAATAACATCCAAAGTTGTATGTATGAACTTTTTCAAAGTTGTAGGAAGTTTCACTTTAGGTATAAGGAATAACGTAGTAGTGTTCACATGTTTAAGAAAATAATCACTACTCAACACATCCTTATTTGTCCCACATATATATTTACCCACAACCAACAAACAATGTTGAAAAAATACCCTAGTAAAACCTTTAGACCCGGAAGCCTTATTCTCAATTATAAAAAGTACCTCCTGAATTTCTTTATATGATACTTCATCAATAATTATTAACAGTAGCACTCTTTGGTAAAAGATTCATTAGATACTGAGTTAATTTTTTTTCTTATTACAATAACCTTAACAAAACAATATTTTATAGTAGTTTAAAATCCCCTCCTTGATATCCACCTCAATCATTGAAATCTGACAACCATAGAATAGAAGAGAAAATACTTTACTTCTTATCACTCTATCTTTAATTCTTTTGTGATTTAATTTAGAACCACACTCACTTTAAAGTGCCCATAGTACTCTACATCTTCTTTGCAGGAAGGATGTCTCTAATTGAAGTAAGTGTTCCAACTGTTCTCTAATATATTTTTCGTTTTTAATGTTATTAACCCATCCATTCAACATTACTTTCTAAAGCAAGCTTAAACTCATATATCATCTCATCAATATTCTCTGTTGAACAAATACATTAATTTTTATTGCAGACCTTTAAAAGTATTTTGATCTCTTTCTTGATAAATCATAATTTCATCTCATTAAAAACTATAAGCTTTCATAAAGTAAAGGTTAAATTCTTTATGATGCCCCAAATATTATATAATTTGAAATATGAAGCTCTTGTTATGCAAATTCCCTCAATATTATTGACAACAGAAAAGTGATTTGACCCTTTAGGTTCAATGACTTCAAGTCTAGATACATAACATAAAAACTATTTTTTATTCGCTGGAACTCTATCAATCTAACGAGATATATGTACATCCACTCTTTCATTACTCCATGCATGACAACATCATGTTGGATAATTCTCAAACATCTACACATCATTAATATTAGTTTTAAAATATGGAGCAATACGAGGAAGAGCAAGACGACGACTCATATACTCACAACGAATATTTTTATTAAATTCCTCACACACACACCAAACATTATCACCAACTACAAGAATCCATCTACTAAAAGTATTCCATAAATCTCTTCTAATCTCATCACTAATGTAAGTATATATAATAGATATGAAGATTATATTTTCACTCTTGACCTTATAAACATCACATAACTTAGCTTTTGACAATATCTAAAGACAAATTACCTTTTACGGATCCTTTTCTACCTTGTACGTTTTCGACCACTAAAATCGAATTAATGATCATTTGAAAACTAGACCATATAATTATTAATTACAAAACTTATCATACTGTCTTAACTCATACTTATTAATTTCTGCAACATCCATAATAATTTTCTTTATATATTTTACATCCTTAAGATGCACTAAGGCTTTATTAAGTATTTTTAACATTCCAAATAAATGCGATAATAAATCTAGTGATGTTGTTACCCTTTTTTCCTTGTCTTGAACTACAAAAAATAGTTAAAGTTAACTTTAAATTTCAATAGCCACACATAACATAATGAATGAATAAGTATGAAAATTATCTTTACACTAAAGAAATATGTTTGACAAATTATATTTAAATTTGAAGTATATACATTCTAATTATCTTCTTCTCCATATATATTTTTGTATGACTTTCTCCTTTTAAAACTACCACTAATCACCTTATACTCTATCTTTTTAAAATTTATGTTAGTTATTCCTAACTTCTTAATATTTTTTCTAAACTTCCTTTGTAATCCCACATCAAAAGATACCACTCAACTTCATACGATTTATACACGTTGATGGATACCACTCATATTGTTCCTCCATATTAAGAAACCCATTTATTCATATAATATAGTACTTTGTTGATTAGTTCATTTGAAATATCAACCTCTACAAATGCTCTAACATATCTCGATTTCATTCTAGTTATTTTAATATGATCCATCAAAATAGGTACATCCATTACACACAACTTATAAATCTAAGACCTTATTTAGACAATAAATCTAGTGTACTTTCCAGAGGATTTACCAAAAGAGGTAACTTATGAGCATACCAGTTTTTAAGAAATATGCTTGGTTCCCACTTTCTCAATATCATTATTCCGTATTTTATAGGCAGGCTTGTTCAAGAACCTCTTCATACGTGTATTTTGTATCCACAATATAGAAAGTAGGGTGGTCCAAAAATAATCTACAAGTTAAGTTATGTTTCTAGATTTTATGACCATCTTTAACAATATGTTTAGGGTTTCTAACCATTAGGTTCCATTTATAATCTATGGAAGAATGAAATTAAGCTTCATAAATTGACTTACAAAATATATTATCCCACATCATATAGTATAACGTTCAGGAGAATTCTCCACAACCACTCATCAAAAACCTCATTAATTCAACACCACAGAAATGTGATTCCAAATCACTAAATGAACCCCTCACAAAATTCATATAGATTTGAGAATAATCGAATGCAAGAGACTAGGCAAGAGAGTACAAATATGAAGCTATTTTAGATATACTACAAGAACAATTGACAAAAATTTCAAAACTTCTTGAATGTCCAAAATCAATCTACTTGGATCTCGAAGAATTGTAATAAGCCCTATCATGATTCCATTTTTTCAAGAGATAACATTCCTCCTCAAACGATACATAAAATAGATCAATTGAAATAAGTAATTGAGGAATAGGTGGTGATAGAAGATATTTGAGGAGATGATGTAAAGATTTTTTTGAAAGTGGTCGAAGACCAATACATGGTTGAGCCTTTGGTTAGCATGGTGGATAAATGGGTAGATGAGAGTAAAGAAAACAATGTAGAATTGAATGATGTCCCCATGGATTTTGTGTATGATCAAGAGAAGCAAGTTGAAGAGAAAGATATTCCTAAGCCAAATTTTGATGAGGCGATAGTTGAAGACTGGGTTGAGAACGCATTGGGTGAGGAAGTTGTCGAAAAGCCTGTAGAGCACTAAAGGTGCAACATGATCAAAAAAACTGAACCTCTTCCAAAGAAAGTTTGTGCATAACCATTCTCATTGGAAGTCGTGAAGGAATTTAGATTGAAACTTATTGAAGATTGACGAGTATTATAATAATCCCTTAACAAATAACTTGGGAGAAAGGTGTTACACCGCAAAGAAAAGGCATAGACAGGTGGGACTACCTGTCCTTTTATAAAGAAGAACATGTGATTAAAAAGAAGAAAGAGATTATACCATCTAAGATGACAAAAAATATCATTGTGTAACGAAGTTTTTTCACCGTTTGAACGAGGTGGCAAAACGGGAAAGATACCCAACTCCATATACAAATTGATCAAGAAAAGTCAAAAGTGCGTGATTCCAAAATAAACTATTTTGAGGAGCTGGCGAGTTGAAGCAGAGGATTTTTTACTGAAAGAGCCTCAATTCAATTTCTAGTGAAGCTCTCATGTCGAGAATGACGATATAACAAACAAAATCGCTTATTGGGAGACAACCAAAGGTCAAAAGGGGTAAACGCTAAATTTATACTTCTTTTCAATATTTTTGTGTACAATATTTTAGTAGTTTAATCTTAATTTAGTGTATATTAAGCCTAAGGAGAAGGGTAAGGGAGTTTATTTGATGCACATGTCGATTTTATTAAGGATTTAAAGTCATAACAGAAGAGTACGTGGTGGTCCTTTGTGTGCTCTAAAATAAAATGAAATTAAGGAAAAGAGAACCACAACTGCAAGTGTACAGTTGTCCCAAGTAATATATATGGTAATACATATTTGTTCTCAGGGACGGATTGGTTGACTCTAATGCTTATCGAATAGTGATTAATTGCACGTAAAGCAAGTAAATGATTTTAAGATTGATTGTTTGTTTTTATAATAACTAATACAATTAATTAAAAGACTAAATTAATGCAAATAAAAGACTAACCGCAAGAAATTAAAGTGTTTACGCAAAGAGGGAAAGCAGTACTTGAGAGACGCAAGGGTTTCACCTAATTATCATTCATTTCATGCATTGTTTAAGGGACAAATTGGTAAACTGATATTGGTCGGGATTCGGAATTCTCCTTACCCCCGTCAGGGTGGACTAAGGAAAAACTTTAGGGTGGACTAAGGAGAAACTTTCAAGTGCTACAAACCCCGTCAGGGTGATTATAGTCCACTCTCAAGTGATTAAGTCTAATTTACCTAATAGGCCATATGTTTAATTAAGCTCGTCAGAGTCTCTAATTTCTAACCTACATTCATTAATTTGTTATGTACTCAGACCCCCCGTCAAGGTGATCCAATCGTCACTAATTGGAATAGCCTAGATACTAAGTCCTACGATTGGTTCATGACTCCAATTACAATAAATAAAAGCAAATTAATGAAAAATACAATTTACCCAATTTGATTTCAATTATTAAAATCCCAAATCCAAACACATGAAATAAAATCAAATTGGGATTAACCCATTATGCGTTCTCAAGCACTAATTATGTTTAGTTCATAATTATTGAAAAGACAAAAACTAAGCAAATAAATTGAAAGGAATTCATAATTGTTTTACAGAAATAAAGATAAGAAACCTAATTAGGAAGATGATTCGGCTGCGAAGTGGAGATATAGACAGTCTCCACCTCTAGGCTTCTTCTATTCCTTGCTTCTGACTTTTTTCTCTCTAGACGCTCTCTTCTAATGATGATTTAGTTTAAAGAATAAAATGAGAGGTATATTTATAGTGCTAAATTCGGACTAGGGTTTTTTACTTAGGTTTAAGTGAATATTAGAAAAGCCCAAGTCCACTAATTAAGCCCAAATCTCGTAACGGCTGCACCACCTTCACTAAATCAGCTCTAGACGGCTCGTTTCAACTCGGATTAACCTCATTCTAGTTGCTAAAGTTCTGTAACTCAATGGGGCACGTTTTCTCTTCACAAGTCAGAGGATAAATCTACTCTTAGATGGCTTGGAATCAGCAATATTTGAAAACTTTCCAGATTTGCAGCTTAAAATAATCAATTCTTTCGGGATATTTATTCTTGCTTTGACTTCATATCACGATCTTTGACTTTAATCTTCTGTTCCTCTCCTATCTAGTATTCAAAACCTACAAGCTTTTCACTAAAAACAACCCATATTACGCGCAAAAGCTTAATAAATCAAAAATACTAAAATCTAAAGAGAAAAATTGAATTATTGCATATTAGCACCAAAAGTCTATCTAAATAGCCAAATAAACACAAAAAATGATGTCTCCCAAAGGCATAAAATTAGATCATTTAGGGAGACATCAGTACGATGGAAAAAAAGTGGATTTATTTGAAATTAGAATATTTTTGTTTGGAAATCGAAGAGCACTGGTGCGTTGGGAATATCGAAAAATTATTTTGGCGAATTTTGAGTTTATTTCAATATTTTATCGAGAAAAGAAAAAAATTATTTTTTAGGCCCATGCGCACCTATGGTCGAGTTTTTTTCAGATTAATCGGCACCGACGCCCCAAAAGATAGGAAGATTCACTTTAGTTGGCGCAACTTCTCTCGCAGGTGCCTGAATTTCCCGCTTGCTCGTACGAGACAACTTGTGTTGTTTTTTGGCAAAACCTCTAACGACCATAACTTCCGGATCGGGTGTCGGAATCTACTTTTTCAAGAGTATATCTCATATAATATTTTGAGATCTATCCAATGTTGAAGACCAAACTTCAATAGGAGATGACATCAACAAATTATGTCCAAATCATTGAGAATATGCACACTAATCCTAACTTAGGAGATGAACTACTGATAATTGGCTAGATTTTTTAAGGAGATCTTTGACCCGATGGATATCTAGAGAAGTCTAGTTTCTAATGCCTCAAGCCACACCTGATTCATATGTTGTATAACAAATTTATGATTAAGATCATGATATGCGAAACTTAAAATTAAGGACTTTTCTCAAATTTTCATGGCCATGTGAATCGTAATCGACCCACAAGGCAACAAAGCTCCATGCATCTGATTAATAATTTATAATGGATAGAAAATGTCAATAGGAATTGAGCGATTCTTGCAACAGTAAGTACTATGTTCGTTCTTGTATTTGCGTTTTAGTTTATAATATGTGTTAGTTTATAATTATAAGTATTTTTATTACTTTATTAAGTCCTTTCAAACTGTAAGGACACGACCCATCTTTGAGTTGGGGATTTGGTACTAGTTCTCCTCGTCCCCATCTTACGTGTTTACTTTTAACAAAAAAACCAGAAATATAAAAATTGTAAAACAAAATAAAAATTAGATTAGAGTAGATAAGGAAAATAGGTGTTGAAATATTAATGTCTTCTAAAACATGTATTTATGTGTGAATGACAAATAAGAAGTCTTATTTTTTTAAAATGCCATATTTTTTTTCTTGAAATGCGTATATGAAAATGTTTAAGTGTGGAAACTATATTAGCAAAGAATACATATAAAGGCTTAGGAGTATGTTTGTAGAATATGTGATCTAACCTGGTTGAAAAAGCTACTTTACTTATGATTTGGATATAATTAAGTTAACGAAATTACATTGTTTGGAAATGACCAAGACGATTCTTTCATAAGCCACGTGTCCCATTTAGCTTGATGTCCAAATTAAATATTATGTATCATTCTTATCCCACCGTTAAGCCTCTAAGACCAATTATTTGTTATCCACTATTATAATAATTTCCCCTTAGTGTGTAGGAATTTACCATATGACCAGCCCTCAAGTACGTCTGCCTTAGGACTAGTCATCTTCGAGCTTGATTTTGGGGTGGTGGATGTTCATGGTTATAGGATATATATATATATATGTGTGTGTGTGTGTATATGGGGGGGGGGGGTGATTTCTTGTTACTTTTATAGTGCTACATATATGATTCACTTGATTATGATCCTTATTAGGATTCGAGAGAATCAATAAAAGAGAAAAAAGAAAAAAAAAGAATGATAATAAGTCTACATGAGTTCTTACATACAAAACAAGACTCATGTTTTACTTACTAAAAGAAAGAAGACAAATTGAAATAAAGAATCCGACAAGTGAATTTTTAAAAATAAAAAAGAAATCGGTTTTGGGAAATTTGGGATACTAAGATTATGCATCAAAAGGGGATGAGTGAGTACATATATGAGTGTAAACTCAAGCTTTTAGGTGGTTAGTTAGTAGGTTAAGTGAGGAGAGAGACAAAAACTCTATCTAAAGTTATCTAAATTATATCATACCGACCCTAAGCCGCACTACAACCAAAAATACCTTGAGATTCTTAGCTATGTGATTAAGTGATAAATGGGCAAAAAAACGAGTAAGTAGATAATTAGACGTCATAGAAGGACCGATTATTACCCTACAAATACCACTTCGGGCGAGGTATTTTAGTGTCCTTTTGTCCATTTCTAAACTAATTATTCTCATAACTTAGCATATTGGTTATGTGTAGTAATAGTATGTGCATTGATTAGTTGTTATGTAAGACTTTACGAGACTTTTCTAAATTGTTTTCAGGATTATTACTTGCATTATGTTATGGATATTTTAGGGACTTGAGACCTTAGGTTAGTGCTTATTTTATCAAGACGATAAAACCATGAGTTGGAGGTCTTAATGTCTTACCATTTATGATGAATTAATAGAGTATCTATACATCATTTGATGGAGGTTTAGGGTATTATGGTTGGGGTCAACCCTTATATTTGATATATTGAGATTTAGTAGTCTAATCTTGAATTAATATTTATATATTTGGCCTATATTTGAGTTAATTTGTGTGTTAAGTATGAAGACCCTAGAAACATCGATGATATTGGAATACAAAACAAACCCAGTAGGTCAAAATATGGAGAAAAACCCAATTCAAGTTACAAAAGGAGGCAAGAAGTCCATTTTATGCTCAAAAAGAATTGGCATTTAAATGCTTCTCTAAACCTTCTAAAATTATAAAAAAATTGGTATTTAATGAACTAAAGAAATTTAAACACAAGGTAGATATGGGAGTCTAGGAAACTTTATAAAAATAGAGTCTATTTCCGACTTACGACGTGAAAGTTATGAAAATTTTACTGAAGAGTTGTTTAAGTTTATAAGAGTACATTGGGCATTTTTTAGGTCACTTAAGTAGGTCCAGCTTGGGGAACACATTTTATGGATCTCATAAATACATTTTTTCAGCAGTAAAACCTACCACTTAATATGTATATAAGAGCGTAAAGGAAGCTTGAAGCAATGGCAAGTGCAAAGAGTTTAAGAATAATACATATTCCAATAATTAGTGTAATTCCTCCTTAAGTTATGTCGTTTCTTTTTCTAGTTATCTTTTATTCTATTATGTACTAAACATATTTTATTTTGACATTTCACATGTATGAAACGTAGCTATTATTTGGGTTTATTTCTATACTATTTGGAATTACATGTTAATTCAATTAATTAGGAATTGTTTTTTTATTATAATTCATATGATTATTGTAGTTCTTTATCTTGATCATATATTGAGTTGTTAGGGATTAAACTGACTCCCTTAAGGGGTGATTAATCTTTGGAAACTAGAACTACAATTGTTTAGATTTGAGTTTAAGAATCGGAAGATCTAAATCAACCAGATAATCACATAGGGTTTGAAATTTAGACATCTAGATAACATGCATAGGATTTACTTAGAAGAGGTTCCTATGGTTATATAACAACTCTTACTTATCTAAGGAATGTAGAGAAATTTTAGAATCCCGAATAAAAAGTGCAATTCCCAATTTATCCTTATATCGCAAATATTTCTAATTTTGGCTAGTGTTGAGTATGTACTCTCAAGCTATCTTTCTCATCCATCCTTTTCTGTAATTTACTTTATGGTCATTTAATATTCTTAGTCTTAATTAGTATTAAATAGAAAAGGAAAATAAATATATTTACTTTATAGTGCTTATACCGATAACAATGTGCTAATAAAAACACTAGAGTCCTCATTAATTCGTAAATCCCTATAGAGAAAATAATTCATTTACCTTTTATTATTACTTGGCGACATGTATACTTCCGGGTAGAAACTCCCTCTTTGTTGATTGATATCACGCTTTGGAAGACAATATACCCTTGGAGGCCGACGTAGTTTTGATATGCTTCGTGCTTAAGTCGGTGGATATTGAATACCCCCTAGTTTGAACTCTTAGGGGTTCAGGTCAGTTTTGATGCGTCATTCTTTGGTTAGTGAGTAATTAAGCCAAAATCGCGCCTTCAGTCCTAAGATATCAAAAACAGTTTTGATCTGAGACATGCTTAGATCAATGAATAATTAGGACGATCTCATAGAATTGAATCTTAAGAGATCAGTGAACGCTTTTATATTAGGCGTGCTTAGATTGGTGAATAGTTAGGTCAAATTCTGAGCCTTGAATATAAAGATATTGACGAGTACTTTGATATAAGAACTGCTTAGGTTGATGAATCATTCAAACGATCTCCTAGATTTAAATCTTAAAAAATTGGTGGTAGTTTTTATAAATAAGTGAGGATATTTCATGTATATACATATATAAGAAAACTATTCAAGCATATATTAATATTGAAGGATGTGATATTCTGTCATATAACTTGCCTCATAAAAAAACACTTAGATAAAACCATATGGGAAAAACCCCAACCAAGGAAAAGAGTGGAGATGAGGGTTTTTGATCTGATATTACATTCGTAAAACGATAAAAAGAAGAGAAAAAATAGAACAAATAAAAGTTAAATTTTTTTTGGAGGAGGTACTATGTCATGCAACATACGTACTTCAAACAATGGTCTAAGAACCACGAGTAGGCCAATTTCTTAGTGATAGGGAAGAAAAGTCCTCACACCTCGACGGAACAAAGTCCTAATAAGTGAAATCACACGAAGGCTCCCCTCTTTGTCGCACTAATCCCGCTCAACTACTAATAAGAATGTCTATATAATAAGGTGGGTGCTCTTCATAATAAGGGAGGTTGATCGCCTCATATATGAAGTAATCTCCCTTTCCACGATGAAAATAGGGTTCCTAGAAGGGTGCACGGTTTTCTTACATATCATGGATAGTTATAACTCTAATGTTCTAACACCAAGCCACAAAAGTTTTACTAAGCACGATTCAAAGCTTATTATGTGTATATATAGTATTATAATGTATGTAAAATCATCATGTAACCAGAAGGATTTTTACGCCACTCAATTTTGCAATAACTATATTTAATCTTATCTTATTTCATCTTGTCGAACAATTTATGTTTTGTTAAATTCAATTAGATTAGTTCATATTTTTCTATCTTGTAGGTTTTTTTTATCAGATGGGTTCCTTCTGCAAGAAGTGACTAGCTTTTCACCCATTGAAATGTCACAATTAGAAAAAACCAAAGCCAGTGAAAAGATTTAAGCATATAACTAATAACATAAGTACAAAGCGACAACCTTCCATTCTACCAAGTTACACAATAGAATATAACTAGTGGTACATGGAGAAGTTACACCCCAATAATGGTTTAAAGCACCATGCCCATCAGAATACAAGTGGTAACCCCGATAGAGAAAGGGTTAACAAAGTCCCCACAAAACATAGCAGAAGTACCCCCTACATCAAGAATGTCCAATTCATTCCATGAAAAACATATCTATAGAGTACACCTACCGCTCCCAGGGGATGAACTTAAATCAAAAACGCTAATACGACTTCTATTGACTCTATGCCAACGCGAACGCAAAAAAGGTGGTCTGCTATCAAACCAATTGGGTCCCCACGCTGAACCATGTCCCCATAGCCATAGGAAACCACAAGCAGGGCATAACATTTCAAATCAGACAGCGATACTAAAGTCAATCAAGACAAACCTTTCTCTTGAGAAATATTGGATGTTCCACTACCTCACAAGTTTAAGCCACCCTAGTTTTCCAGCATACGCTAGATCGAAGGATAATGATCAATACAGTTACATGTACAATAGGAAAATGGATTTGGTGACTAAATCAGATGCTATTTTTTTCGCTCTTTTCTTGTTAATTTATCGATGAGATATATAATGGTTTTCTAAGTTGAATCCAAAATCCATTGGATCTTTCGAACATTTAAGTCAAAGATTGTGAACACATTTCACAAAAAGTAAGAGTTTGGGGTGAGACTCCTCCGTTTTACTAGAGTCATACCAACAAAAAATGGAAACATTAGAAGAGTATACTAAAAGGTCTGGAAGCGAAACATACAATACTAGAACTTTGATAAAACAGTAGCATGATTAGCCTTTACCCATGGTCTTAGGAACAAGGAATCCAACTCAAGTTAGCCTCGGAGCAAAATATAATTGTTGGTCCCTGAGATGTGATATTAAATTAACTTTAGGAGAAGGATAATTCGCATGTTTACAAGTCCGAACACATGGTAACAACGATAAACTATCGATACCACAATTTATTCTCACACAATCTACCATTGTTTTCCAGAATTTGATTTAATCAAAAGTAATTATGGAGAATCATAGCCTTCCAGATACCTATTAATAATTCAATATTTTTTGTGAATTAGTTTATATTGTTAGTATATTAACAACTTTTTATCCATAATGAGTGGTCATATGTAACTAAAAAGACAATATTGTCTTTAACATCCATGTGGAGAACGATAAATTAACATAATATTACTTGATAATAAAATATGCATATATGGCAGTTTAGGCAAACATGTTTCCCCATACAAAAAACAGAGAAAATAATCTGGTGGACATGTTATGTTACATATGATAAGTAATATAATATAAATTATGGTGTAATGTAAATAGTACATTAACAAAATGATTGCATGAAATATGCAATGCAAGATAATACATAGTAAATATGGGATAATATGAGACAAGATGAACGGACACTATTTTTGTGTATCTGAAATATTTAAAGATTTTTTAATAAAAAGGATAGATGTAATACAACACTCAATCAAAGAATCATACACAAGATAGGCATGTATCTATAATCATTTACTAGTGTACACTTTTAAATACTAATATGATCTAATAACAAAGGTACGATGAAAACATAACTGATTACATTATGAAATATTCAGCAAGGAATTTGAATTATGTCTAAGAGTATTTTGTACTCGATTTAAATGTTGCTTACCAAACAAATGTTTTCATGTAAATATTTTATCTAAGAGATATAACATTCACACACACACACAAACACACACACACACACACACACAAACACACACACGTATATATATATATTCTTGCTAAAGTAACATATAATGTAGTGCATACTAATTACGAATGTCATTAGACAATTCATTTCATTAAATATTAAACTACATATATTTGTAAAAATACATTGCAATATATCATTCTCGAACTTAGAGTTTTGTGCTCGAGCATATGATCCATACTCTTGTGGATATTTTGTCCAAACCAATATTTATTTCAAGTATTGTCATTTTAATAGTAACTGAATATTTTATATAAATTTTAAAGTTATTAATAAATATACTTTTTAGACATTAATTTGGGTTAATGATTAAATATTATCATTTTACAGATAAAAAATGGTTGTATTACTGATACAATAATAAATTTAATTTAATTTATCATCAACATTCAATAAAAAGAGTAGTTGATTAATAAATTTTATTTACTTACGGTAACCATCATTAAACAAAAAAAATAATACTTTTCTATTTTAATAATTCTCTATACTTTACTTTTCAAACAAATAGGAAAGTTTAATAAGTATATTATTAAATACTTAAATGTTAATTAAAAATATAAATTCTAATACTTTGCATAAAACTACAAGTTAAAAAAATTACAAATATTTCTTCAAATCAACATTTGTCAAACGAAATTTTTAAAATTATATTTTTTACTTTATGAATTAAATAGAGTTTTAATTATATAACGTATAAAAAGTAACTAATTATGTTATTTCTTAATATGGGTTCAACTATAAATGTGAAGCTTCAATATTAAGCCAACTACGGGCTCATTTGTAATATATATCTTGCATTGGAGTTTAATTTTTCTTATATATTTTGTTCTTATTAACATTAATTGTTTATATGATTTGACCCAACTGTCTTATACTTTTTCTATTTTTTCTACTTTTTTTCTTTTTTTGAACCTTCGAAATATCATTATAAATGGAGTCAAATTATGTGAATGTGACAAAACTTTATCCAGAATAGAATTTCATTCTTCAATTTTTGAGATTAGTACATCAATGGAATCAAACAATAAATCCCGAGTAGTATTCTTTCAATCTCCAATGAAACCAAACGAACATCATGTCTATACTAATCAGCAACCAAAAATAGGATTTTTGGACAAGTGTCATCTTTGCAACCAGGATATTAAACCATCAAAACCAATCTATATGTATAGGTACTACTAACTCTTCTATATATTTATATTTTTTGTAATTTTTTTAGTATTTAATTAATTTATCAAAATATTTTATTGCATTTGCATGAATTTCCAATACTGGAAATGGAAGATTTTCCAATAACTTTTAATTGAAATAATAGTTGACAATTATCAAAATTATACAAATTTATCCTATATATATATGTGTATATATATATATATATATATATATATATATATATATATATATATATATATATATATATATATATATATATATATATATATATATATATATATGGAAACATATTTTCTATTAATTTCAATTTTATTTAGAAAATCTGTTTATATATAAACTTTTGTTATTTATCAATTTATATTTACTACAATAATTATTATGGGATATAGACCTAAAGAAAGGTATATATTTAACTCAAGTTATATTATTGGATATTTTATTTGGTAATGAACTTTGTTGTACCTATAACATGACTTTTGAAATTTCATTAGTACATAAGAATTCAAAGGTTAGTTTTACGTCAAGCAATATAATATGTCATGTCACGTGGATCTTTTTTCAAATTAAACAACTATGATATTATAACTTACTACTGCATACAAATAACTGATGTATCATATTGGATGTATAAAAATCAAGGCAATCTCAAATAAATATGGGAAATGTGGTTTCCTAGTTTTATCAAATTGTGTGTTTTTTATTCTTATTCTCTAATTAATTCAACCATTATGGGTCTTAAATTTATAATAGTGATGAAAATATTGTGTTTAAGCGGATATAATGGTTTTAGTGATGTATGTAACAACGTGGTGTAAAATAGGATATTTGATAAGAGTGTGATGAATGTTGCCTATTAAATTTTTCTATGGATTCATAAATTACTTCTAAATTCATTATTGAAAAAATTGGCTATAATGTTTGCTGCTAATCCACTTATTTTATCTAAACAACTAAACTGATGCTAGGAACCATAAATATGCCATAATATCTAAGATTCATCCATTACTATAAATTTTGGTAAAATTATCTAGATTATGTATGAAAAAATTTATAACCATATAGTCTAGTTAGTAAAATCATGTGTCATACAGTTTTCATGCATAAATATATGAAAATTCAGATTAGGGGGTGGGTTGGTATTAATCTAAAGAATATAAAGCTTGCAATGTAACAAATCTATACATTTTGATATCAGTTGTATCCTTTTGTATGCCAATTTAGTTATTAAAATGATATGTGATACACATAAATATTTTACTTTTTATTAAAGATATTTATCCATTACCACTATACATGTAATATATATTATATTGTAATTAATCAATATTCTTTATTTTGTTGTCTATCTCGTAAGTTATATGCATAATATAACATATTATAGAATAGTCCATATTTATCTTTGTTTTATGAATATAGATAATATATATGTTCTTGATCATTTTTAAGTTAATAAATTACCAGTCACAATGTGATGTAGTGACTCGGCTTATTGCTCAGAAGAATGTCGGGAAATTGCGATTAACAAAGATGAAAAGCAAAAAAGGAAAATTGAAGAAATGAATTATGATAAGGATGAAGATGAAAAGAAAGTGAACAAGAAGATAAAGATAAACAAAAATTAATTATCATGCGAAGTTATTTTTAGGTGAATGTACTAGTTCATATTCAAAAAGTATGGAGAAGTTGAATCGTATTACTTATGGCTAGGCTTGGCATATCATGTTTGTGTTTAATTGATAAAATTATGGATTATTTGTTTCTCATTTCAGCTAAGAGATATTAAAGATACTATTCAACATTTTGGTCATTTTAAACAACCATAAGTATGAATCGCGTTCTAAAAGTTTCTTTTTAGTGAATTTAAAAAAAATCATTTCACCAAAATCATTTTGAAAGGTTGGATAACCCCAACAAAATATATCAATTACACCAAATTATATTTATTGAGAAGATAACTATTATATTATTAATTTAAGCTAACATACATAATATAGTAAATTAAATGAACAACTATCTCTCAATTGTCAAATAAACTACTCCACACATGCTTAATTTGTGGTAGAATATCACATACACATACAAATTAACCCCCAACATGCAAGTTTCTAAATTTATTACAAATTGTCTATAGAATATATAATTATATCATACAATACATGACGAACATATGCAATAAATCATAATCTCGCAATGTAAGATTAGAATCTCATGTATTATCCCTTTGAGTTGCACCACTCGACACTTCAATTTCAAACAAATAATTATGTTTTTATATTGTAGATATCTCAAAAATACTTCCATATCGTAGATCTCATTTGACACAAGGAATATATTATCTAGAGTTCTAATATCAAATTTGTAAAGCAAAATGGTCATCCAAGACTTGTAAACTCAATGCATCCACCATTTCCTTAGTTTGTAACCTATCAATAATAACATCCAAAGTTGTATGTATGAACTTTTTCAAAGTTGTAGGAAGTTTCACTTTAGGTATAAGGAATAACGTAGTAATGTTCACATGCTTAAAAAAATAAGCACTACTCAACACATCCTTATTTGTCGCACATATATCTATACCCACAACCAACAAACAATGTTGAAAAAATACCCTAGTAAAATCCTTAGAAACGGAAGCCTTGTTCTCAATTTTAAAAAGTACCTCCTGAATTTCTTTATTTGATACTTCATCAATAATTATTTACAGTATCACTCTTTGGTAAAAGATTCATTAGATACTGAGTTAATTTTTTTTCTTATTACAATAACCTTAACAAAATAATATTTTATAGTAGTTTAAAATCCCCTCCTTGATATCCACCTCAATCATTGAAATCTGACCACCATAGAATAGAAGAGAAAATACTTTACTTCTTATCCCTCTATCTTTAATTCTTTTGTGATTTAATTTAGAACCATACTCACTTTAAAGTTCCCATAGTACTCTACATCTCTTTTGCAGGGGATGTCTCTAATTGAAGTATGTGTTCCAACTGTTGTCTAATATTTTTTTTTTTAATGTTATTAACCCATCCATTCAACATTACTTTCTAAAGCAAGCTTAAACTCATATATCATCTCATAAATATTCTCTGTTGAACAAATACATTAATTTTTATTGTAGACCTTTAAAAGTATTTTTATCTCTTTCTTGATAAATCATAATTTCATCTCATTAAAAACTATAAGCTTTCATAAAGTAAAGGTTAAATTCTTTATGATGCCCCAAATATTATATAATTTGAAATATGAAGCTCTTGTTATGCAAACTCCCTCACTATTATTGACAACAGAAAAGTGATATGACCCTTTAGGTTCAATGACTTCAAGTCTAGATACATAACATAAAAACTATTTTTTATTGGGTGGAACTCTATCAATCTAACGAGATATATGTACATCCACTCTTTCATTACTCCATGCATGACAACATCATGTTGGATAATTCTCAAACATCTACACATCATTAATATTAGTTTTAAAATATGGAGCAATACGAGGAAGAGCAAGACGACGACTCTTATACTCATATCAAATATTTTTATTAAATTCCTCACACAAACACCAAACATTATCACCAACTACAATAATCCATCTTCTAAAAGTATTCCATAAATCTCTTCTAATCTCATCATCAATGTAAGTATATATAATAGATATGAAGATTATATTTTCACTCTTGACCTTCTAAACATCACATAACTTAGCTTTTGACAATATCTAAAGACAAATTACCTTTTACGGATCCTTTTCTACCTTGTACGTTTTCGACCACTAAAATCGAATTAATGATCATTTGAAAACTGGACCATATAATTATTAATTACAAAACTTATCATACTGTCTTTACTCATACTTATTAATTTCTGCAACATCCATAATAATTTTCTTTATATATTTTACATCCTTAAGATGCACTAAGGCTTTATTAAGTATTTTTAACATTCCAAGTAAATGCGATAATAAATCTAGTGATGTTGTTACTCTTTTTTCCTTGTCATGAACTACAAAAAATAGTTAAAGTTAACTTTAAATTTCAATAGCCACACATAACATAATGAATGAATATGTATGAAAATTATCTTTACACTAAAGGAATATGTTTGACCAATTATATTCAAATTTGAAGTATATACATTCTAATTATCATCTTCTCCGTATATATTTTTGTATGACTTTCTCCTTTTAAAACTACCACTAATCACCATATACTCTATCTTTTTAAAATTTATGTTAGTTATTCCTAACTTCTTAATCTTTTTTCTAAACTTCCTTTGTAATCCCACGTCAAAAGATTCCACTCAACTTCGTACGAATTATATACGTTGATGGATACCACTCATATTGTACCTCCATATTAAGAAACCCATTTATTCATATAATATAGTACTTTGTAGATTAGTTCATTTGAAATATCAACCTCCACAAATGCTCTAACATATCTCGATTTAATTCTAGTTATTTTAATATGATCCATCAAAATAGGTACATCCATTACACAACACTTATATATCTATGACCTTATTTACACAATAATTCTAGTGTACTTTTCAGAGGATTTACCAAAAGAGGCAACTTATAAGCATACCAGTTTTTAAGAAATATGCTTGGTTCCCACTTTCTCAATATCATTATTAAGTATTTTATAGCCAGGCTTGTTCAAGAACCTCTTTATAAGAATATTTTGTATCCATAATATAGAAAGTAGGGTGGTCCAAAAATAATCTACAAGTTAAGTTATGTTTCTAGATTTTATGACCATCTTTAACAATATGTTTAGGGTTTCTAACCATTAGGTTCCATTTATAATCTATGGAAGAATGAAATTAAGATTCATATTCTCCTTAATTGACTTACAAAATATATTATCCCACATCATATAGTATAACGTTCAGGAGAATTCTCCACAACCACACATCAAAAACCTCATTAATTCAACACCACAGAAGTGTGATTCCAAATCACTAAATGAACCCCTCACAAAATTCATATGGATTTGAGAATAATCGAATGCAAGAGACTACGCAAGAGAGTACAAATATGAGGCTATTTTAGATATACTACAAGAACAATTGACAAAAATTTCAAAACTTCTTGAATGTCCAAAATCAATCTACTTGGATCTCGAAGAATTGTAATAAGCCCTATCATGATTCCATTTTTTCAAGAGATAACATTCCTCCTCAAACGATACATAAAATAGATCAATTGAAATAAGTAATTGAGGAATAGGTGGTGATAGAAGATATTTGAGGAGATGATGTTAAGATTTTTTTGAAAGTGGTCAAAGACCAATACATGGTTGAGCCTTTGGTTAGCATGGTGGATAAATGGGTAGATGAGAGTAAAGAAAACAATGTAGAATTGAATGATGTCCCCATTGATTTTGTGTATGATCAAGAGAAGGAAGTTGAAGAGAAAGATATTCCTAAGCCAAATTTTGATGAGGTAATAGTTGAAGACTGGGTTGAGAACGCATTGGGAGAGGAAGTTTTCGAAAAGCCTGTAGAGCACTAAAGGTGCAACATGTTAAAAAAAATTGAACCTCTTCCAAATAAAGTTTGTGCATAACCATTCTCATTGGAAGTCGTGAAGGAATTTAGAGTGAAACTTATTGAAGATTGACGAGTATTATAATAATCCCTTAACAAATAACTTGGGAGAAAGGTGTTACACCGCAAAGGAAAGGCATAGACAGGTGGGACTACCTGTCCTTTTATAAAGAAGAACATGTGATTAAATAGAAGAAAGAGATTATACCATCTAAGACGACAAAAAATATCATTGTGTAACGAAGTTTTTTCACCGTTTGAACGATGTGGCAAAACGGGGAAGATACCCAACTCCATATACAAATTGATCAAGAAAAGTCAAAAGTGCGTGATTCCAAAATAAACTATTCTGAGGAGCAGGCGAGTTGAAGCGAAGGAGTTATTACTGAAAGAGCCTCAATTCAATTTTAGTGAAGCTCTCATGTCGAGAATGACGATATAATAAACAAAATCGCTTCTTGGGAGACAACCAAAGGTCAAAAGGGGTAAACGCTAAATTTATACTTCTTTTCAATATTTTCGTGTACAATATTTTAGTAGTTTAATCTTAATTTAGTGTATATTAAGCCTAAGGAGAAGGGTAAGGGAGTTTATTTGATGCACATGTCGATTTTATTAAGGATTTAAAGTCATAACAGAACAGTACGTGGTGGTCCTTTGTGTATTCTAAAATGAAATGCAAATAAGGAAAAGAGAACCACAACTGCAAGTGTACAGTTTTCCCAAGTAATATATGTGGTAATACAGATTTGTTCTCAGGGACGGATTGGTTGACACTAATGCTTATCGAATAGTGATTAATTGCACGTAAAGCAAGTAAATGATTTTAAGATTGGTTGTTTGTTTTTCTAATAACTAATACAACTAATTAAAAGACTAAATTAATGCAAATAAAAGACTAACCGCAAGAAATTAAAGTGTTTACGCAAAGAGGGAAAGCAGTACTTGAGAGACGCAAGGGTTTCACCTAATTATCATTCATTTCATGCATTGTTTAAGGGACAAATTGGTAAATTGATATTGGTCGGGATTCAGAATTCTCCTTACCCCCGTCAGGGTGGACTAAGGAGAAACTTTCAAGTGCTACAAACCCCGTCAGGTTGATTATAGTCCACTCTCAAGTGATTAAGTCTAATTTACCCAATATGCCATAGGTTTAATTAAGCTCGTCAGAGTCTCCAATTTCTAACCTACATTCATTAATTAGTTATGTACCCAGACCCCCCGTCAAGGTGATCCAATCGCCACTAATTGGAATAGCCTAGATACTAAGTCCTTGGTTCATGACTCCAATTACAGTAAATAAAAGCAAATTAATGAAAAATACAATTTACCCAATTTGATTTCAATTATTAAAATCCCAAATCCAAACACATGAAATAAAATCAAATTGGGATTAACCCATTATGCGTTCTCAAGCACTAATTAAGTTTAGCTCATAATTATTGAAAAGACAAAAACTAAGCAAATAAATTGAAAGGAATTCATAATTTTTTTACAGAAATAAAGATAAGAAACCTAATTAGAAAGATGATTCGGCTGCGAAGTGGAGATATAGACAGTCTCCAGCTCTAGGCTTCTTCTTTTCCTTGCTTCTGACTTTCTCTCTGGACGCTCTCTTCTAATGATGATTTAGTTTAAAGAATAAAATGAGAGGTACTGAATAATGAGGTCTAAAGACATATTTATAGTGCTAAATTCGGACTAGGGTTTTTTTACTTAGGTTTAAGTGAATATTAGAAAAGCCCAAATCCACTAATTAAGCCTAAATCTCGTAACTGCTGCACCACATTCACTAAATCAGCTCTAGACGGCTCGTTTCAACTCGGATTAACCTCATTCCAGTTGCTAAAGTTCCGTAACTCAATGGGGCACGTTTTCTCGTCACAAGTCAGAGGATAAATCCATTCTTAGATGGCTCGGAATCAGCAATCTTTTACAACTTTCCAGATTTGTAGCTTAAAATAATCAATTCTTTCGGGATATTTCTTCTTACTTTGACTTCATATCACGATCTTTGACTTTAATCTTCTATTCCTCTCCTATCTAGTATTCAAAACCTACAAGCTTTTCACTAAAAACAACCCATATTACGCGCAAAAAGCTTAATAAATAAAAAATACTAAAATCTAAAGAGGAAAATTGAATTATTGCATATTAGCACCAAAAGTCTATCTAAATAGTCAAATAAACACCAAAAATGATGTCTCCCAAGGGCATAAAATTAGAGCATTTAGGGAGACATCAGTACGATGGAGAAAAAGTGGATTTATTTGAAATTAGAATATTTTTGTTTGGAAATCGAAGAGCACTGGTGCGTTGAGAATATCGAAAAATTATTTGGCGAATTTTGAGTTTATTTCAATATTTTATCGAGAAAAGAAAAAAATTATTTTTTAGGCCCAAGCGCACCTATGGTCGAGTTTTTTTCAGATTAATCGGCACTGACGCCCCAAAAGATAGGAAGTTGCACTTTAGTTGGCGCAACTTCTCTCGCAGGAGCCTGAATTTCTCGCTTGCTCGTACGAGACAACTTGTGTTGTTTTTTGGCAAAACCTCTAACGACCATAACTTCTAGATCGGGTGTCGGAATCTACTTTTTCAAGAGTATATCTCATATAATATTTTGAGATCTATCCAATGTTGAAGACCAAACTTCAATAGGAGATGAAATCAACAAATTATTTCCAAATCATTGAGAATATGCATACTAATCCTAACTTAGGAGATGAACTACTGATAATTGGCTAGATTTTGTAAGGAGATCTTTGACCCGATGGATATCTAGAGAAGTCTAGTTTCTAATGCCTCAAGCCACACCTGATTCATATGTTGTATAACAAATTTATGATTAAGATCATGATATGCGAAACTTAAAATTAAGGACTTTTCTCAAATTTTCATGACCATTTAAATCGTAATCGACCCACAAGGCAACAAAGCTCCATGCATCTGATTAATAATTTATCATGGATAGAAAATGTCAATGGGAATTGAGCGATTCTTGCAACGGTAAGTACTATGTTCGTTCTTGTATTTGCGTTTTAGTTTATAATATGTATTAGTTTATAATTATAAGTATTTTTATTACTTTATTGAGTCCTTTCAAACTGTAAGGACACGACCCATCTTTGAGTTGGGGATTTGGTACTAGTTCTCCTCGTCCCCATCTTACGTGTTTACTTTTAACAAAAAAACCAGAAATATAAAAATTGAAAAACAAAATAAAAATTAGATTAGCGTAGATAAGGAAAATAGGTGTTGAAATATTAATGTCGTCTAAAACATGTATTTATGTGTCAATGACCGATAAGAAGTCTTATTTTTTTTAAAATGCCATATTTGTTTCTTGAAATGCGTATATGAAAATGTTGTAGTGTGGAAACTATATTAGCAAAGAATACATAAAAATTCTTAGGAGTATGTTTGTAGAACATGTGATCTAACCTGGTTGAAAAAGCTACTTTACTTGTGATTTGGATATAAATAAGTTAACGAGATTACATTGTTTGGAAATGACCAAGACGATTCTTTCATAAGCCACGTGTCCCATTTAGCTTGATGTCCAAATTAAATATTATGTATCCTTCTTATCCCACCGTTAAGCCTCTAAGACCAATTATTTGTTATCCACTATTATAATAATTTCCCCTTAGTGTGTAGGAATTTACCATATGACCCGCCCTCAAGTCCGTCTGCCTCAGGACTAGTCATCTTCGAGCTTGATTTTGGGGTGGTGGATGTTCATGGTTATAGGATATATAACCATGAACATCCACCACCCCAAAATCCGATAAGTGAATTTTTAAAAATAAAAAAGAAATCGGTTTTGGGAAATTTGGGATACTAAGATTATGCATCAAAAGAGGATGAGTGAGTACATATATGAGTGTAAACTCAAGCTCTTGGTTGGTTAGTTAGTAGGTTAAGTGAGGAGAGAGACAAAAACTCTATCTAAAGTTATCTAAATTATATCATACCGACCCTAAGCCGCACGACAACCAAAAATACCTTGAGATTCTTAGCTATGTGATTAAGTGATAAATGGGCCAAAAAACGAGTAAGTAGATAATTAGACGTCATAGAAGGACCGATTATTACCCTACAAATACCACTTCGGGCAAGGTATTTTAGTGTCCTTTTGTCCATTTCTAAACTAATTATTCTCATAACTTTAGCATATTGGTTATGTGTAGTAATAGTATGTGCATTGATTAGTTGTTATGTAAGACTTTACGAGACTTTTCTAAATTGTTTTCAGGATTATTACTTGCATTATGTTATGGATATTTTAGGGACTTGAGACCTTAGGTTAGTGCTTATTTTATCAAGACGATAAAACCTTGAGTTGGAGGTCTTAATGTCTTACCTTTTATGATGAATTAATAGAGTATCTATATATCATTTGATAGAGGTTTAGGGTATTATGGTTGGGGTCAACCCTTATATTTGATATATTGAGATTTAGTAGTCTAATATTGAATTAATATTTATATATTTGGCCTATATTTGAGTTAATTTGTGTGTTAAGTATGAAGACCCTAGAAACAAGGATGATATTGGAATCCAAAACAAACCCAATAGGTCTAAATATGGAGAAAAACCCAATTCAAGTTACAAAAGGAGGCAAGAAGTCCATTTTATGCTCAAAAAGAATTGGCATTTAAATGCTTCTCTAAACCTTCTAAAATTATAAAAAAAATTGCTATTTAATGAACTAAAGAAATTTAAACACAAGGTAGATATGGGAGTCTAGGAAACTTTATAAAAATAGAGTCTATTTCCGACTTACGACGTGAAAGTTATGAAAATTTTACTGAAGAGTTGTTTAAGTTTATAAGAGTACATTGGGTATTTTTTAGGTCACTTAAGTAGGTCCAGCTTGGGGAACACATTTTATGGATCTCATAAAGACATTTTTTCAGCAGTAAAACCTACCACTTAATATGTATATAAGAGCGTTAAGGAAGCTTGAAGCAATGGCAAGTGCAAGGAGTTTAAGAATAATACATATTCCAATAATTAGTGTAATTCCTCCTTAAGTTATGTCGTTTCTTTTTCTAGTTATCTTTTATTCTATTATGTACTAAACATATTTTATTTTGACATTTCACATGTATGAAACGTAGCTATTATTTGGGTTTATTTCTATACTATTTGGAATTACATGTTAATTCAATTAATTAGGAATTGCTTTTTTATTATAATTCATATGGTTATTGTAGTTCTTTATCTTGATCATATATTGAGTTGTTAGGGATTAAACTGACTCCCTTAAGGGGTGATTAATCTTCGGAAACTAGAACTACAATTGTTTAGATTTGGGTTTAAGAATCGGAAGATCTAAATCAACCAGATAATCACATAGGGTTTGAAATTTAGACGTCTAGATAACATGCATAGGATTTACTTAGAAGAGGTTCCTATGGTTATATAACAACTCTTACTTATCTAAGGAATGTAGAGAAATTTTAGAATCCCGAATAAAAAGTGCAATTCCCAATTTATCCTTATATCGCAAATATTTCTAATTTTGGCTAGTGGTGAGTATGTACTCTCAAGGTATCTTTCTCATCCATCCTTTTCTGTAATTTACTTTATGGTCATTTAATATTCTTAGTCTTAATTAGTATTAAATAGAAAAGGAAAATAAATATATTTACTTTATAGTGCTTATACCGATAACAATGTAATAATAAAAACACTAGAGTCCTCATTAATTCGTAAATCCCTATAGAGAAAATAATTCATTTACCTTTTATTATTACTTTGCGACATGTATACTTCCGGGTAGAAACTCCCTCTGTGTTGATTGATATCACGCTTTGGAAGACAATATACCCTTGGAGGCCGACCTAGTTTTGATATGCTTCGTGCTTAAGTTGGTGGATATTGAATACCCCCTAGTTTGAACTCTTAGGGGTTCAGGTCAGTTTTGATGCGTCATTCTTTGGTTAGTGAATAATTAATCCAAAATCGCGCCTTCAGTCTTAAGAGATCAAAAACAGTTTTGATCTGAGACCTGCTTAGATCAATGAATAATTAGGACGATCTCATAGAATTGAATCTTAAGAGATCAGTGAACGCTTTTATATGAGGCGTGCTTAGATTGGTGAATAGTTAGGTCAAATTCTGAGCCTTGAATATAAAGATATTGACGAGTACTTTGATATAAGAAGTGCTTAGGTTGATGAATCATTCAAATGATCTCCTAAATTTAAATCTTAAAAAATTGGTGGTAGTTTTTATAAATAAGTGAGGATATTTCATGTATATACATATATAAGAAAACTATTCAAGCATATATTAATATTGAAGGATGTGATATTCTGTCATATTGCCTCATAAAAAAAACACTTAGATAAAACCATATGGGAAAAACCCCAACCAAGGAAAAGAGTGGAGATGAGGGTTTTTTATCTGATATTACATTCGTAAAACGATAAAAAGAAGAGAAAAAATAGAACAAATAAAAGTTAAATTTTTTTTGGAGGAGGTACTATGTCATGCAACATACGTACTTCGAACAATGGTCTAAGAACCACGAGTAGGCCAATTTCTTAGTGATAGGGAAGAAAAGTCCTCACACCTCGACGGAACAAAGTCCTAATAAGTGAAATCACACGAAGGCTCCCCTCTTTGTCGCACTAATCCCGCTCAACTACTAATAAGAATGTCTATATAATAAGGTGGGTGCTCTTCATAATAAGGGAGGTTGATCGCCTCATATATGAAGTAATCTCCCTTTCCACGATGAAAATAGGGTTCCTAGAAGGGTGCACGGTTTTCTTACATATCATGGATAGTTATAACTCTAATGTTCTAACACCAAGCCACAAAAGTTTTACTAAGCACGATTCAAAGCTTATTATGTGTATATATAGTATTATAATGTATGTAAAATCATCATGTAACCAGAAGGATTTTTACGCCACTCAATTTTGCAATAACTATATTTAATCTTATCTTATTTCATCTTGTCGAACAATTTATGTTTTGTTAAATTCAATTAGATTAGTTCATATTTTTCTATCTTGTAGGTTTTTTTTATCAGATGGGTTCCTTCTGCAAGAAGTGACTAGCTTTTCACCCATTGAAATGTCACAATTAGAAAAAACCAAAGCAGTGAAAAGATTTAAGCATATAACTAATAACATAAGTACAAAGCGACAACCTTCCATTCTACCAAGTTACACAATAGAATATAACTAGTGGTACATGGAGAAGTTACACCCCAATAATGGTTTAAAGCACCATGCCCATCAGAATACAAGTGGTAACCCCGATAGAGAAAGGGTTAACAAAGTCCCCACAAAACATAGCAGAAGTACCCCCTACATCAAGAATGTCCAATTCATTCCATGAAAAACATATCTATAGAGTACACCTACCGCTCCCAGGGGATGAACTTAAATCAAAAACGCTAATACGACTTCTATTGACTCTATGCCAACGCGAACGCAAAAAAGGTGGTCTGCTATCAAACCAATTGGGTCCCCACGCTGAACCATGTCCCCATAGCCATAGGAAACCACAAGCAGGGCATAACATTTCAAATCAGACAGCGATACTAAAATCAATCAAGACAAACCTTTCTCTTGAGAAATATTGGATGTTCCACTACCTCACAAGTTTAAGCCACCCTAGTTTTCCAGCATACGCTAGATCGAAGGATAATGATCAATATAGTTACATGTACAATAGGAAAATGGATTTGGTGACTAAATCAGATGCTATTTTTTTCGCTCTTTTCTTGTTAATTTATCGATGAGATATATAATGGTTTTCTAAGTTGAATCCAAAATCCATTGGATCTTTCGAACATTTAAGTCAAAGATTGTGAACACATTTCACAAAAAGTAAGAGTTTGGGGTGAGACTCCTCCGTTTTACTAGAGTCATACCAACAAAAAATGGAAACATTAGAAGAGTATACTAAAAGGTCTGGAAGCGAAACATACAATACTAGAACTTTGATAAAACAGTAGCATGATTAGCCTTTACCCATGGTCTTAGGAACAAGGAATCCAACTCAAGTTAGCCTCGGAGCGAAATATAATTGTTGGTCCCTGAGATGTGATATTAAATTAACTTTAGGAGAAGGATAATTCGCATGTTTACAAGTCCGAACACATGGTAACAACGATAAACTATCGATACCACAATTTATTCTCACACAATCTACCATTGTTTTCCAGAATTTGATTTAATCAAAAGTAATTATGGAGAATCATAGCCTTCCAGATACCTATTAATAATTCAATATTTTTTGTGAATTAGTTTATAATGTTAGTATATTAACAACTTTTTATCCATAATGAGTGGTCATATGTAACTAAAAAGACAATATTGTCTTTAACATCCATGTGGAGAACGATAAATTAACATAATATTACTTGATAATAAAATATGCATATATGGCAGTTTAGGCAAACATGTTTCCCCATACAAAAAACAGAGAAAATAATCTGGTGGACATGTTATGTTACATATGATAAGTAATATAATATAAATTATGGTGTAATGTAAATAGTACATTAACAAAATGATTGCATGAAATATGCAATGCAAGATAATACATAGTAAATATGGGATAATATGAGACAAGATGAACGGACACTATTTTTGTGTATCTGAAATATTTAAAGATTTTTTAATAAAAAGGATAGATGTAATACAACACTCAATCAAAGAATCATACACAAGATAGGCATGTATCTATAATCATTTACTAGTGTACACTTTTAAATACTAATATGATCTAATAACAAAGGTACGATGAAAACATAACTGATTACATTATGAAATATTCAGCAAGGAATTTGAATTATGTCTAAGAGTATTTTGTACTCGATTTAAATGTTGCTTACCAAACAAATGTTTTCATGTAAATATTTTATCTAAGAGATATAACATTCACACACACACACACAAACACACACACACACAAACACACACACACGTATATATATATATTCTTGCTAAAGTAACATATAATGTAGTGCATACTAATTACGAATGTCATTAGACAATTCATTTCATTAAATATTAAACTACATATATTTGTAAAAATACATTGCAATATATCATTCTCGAACTTAGAGTTTTGTGCTCGAGCATATGATCCATACTCTTGTGGATATTTTGTCCAAACCAATATTTATTTCAAGTATTGTCATTTTAATAGTAACTGAATATTTTATATAAATTTTAAAGTTATTAATAAATATACTTTTTAGACATTAATTTGGGTTAATGATTAAATATTATCATTTTATAGATAAAAAATGGTTGTATTACTGATACAATAATAAATTTAATTTAATTTATCATCAACATTCAATAAAAAGAGTCGTTGATTAATAAATTTTATTTACTTACGGTAACCATCATTAAACAAAAAAAATAATACTTTTCTATTTTAATAATTCTCTATACTTTACTTTTCAAACAAATAGGAAAGTTTAATAAGTATATTATTAAATACTTAAATGTTAATTAAAAATATAAATTCTAATACTTTGCATAAAACTACAAGTTAAAAAAATTACAAATATTTCTTCAAATCAACATTTGTCAAACGAAATTTTTAAAATTATATTTTTTACTTTATGAATTAAATAGAGTTTTAATTATATAACGTATAAAAAGTAACTAATTATGTTATTTCTTAATATGGGTTCAACTATAAACGTGAAGCTTCAATATTAAGCCAACTACGGGCTCATTTGTAATATATATCTTGCATTGGAGTTTAATTTTTCTTATATATTTTGTTCTTATTAACATTAATTGTTTATATGATTTGACCCAACTGTCTTATACTTTTTCTATTTTTTCTACTTTTTTTCTTTTTTTGAACCTTCGAAATATCATTATAAATGGAGTCAAATTATGTGAATGTGACAAAACTTTATCCAGAATAGAATTTCATTCTTCAATTTTTGAGATTAGTACATCAATGGAATCAAACAATAAATCCCGAGTAGTATTCTTTCAATCTCCAATGAAACCAAACGAACATCATGTCTATACTAATCAGCAACCAAAAATAGGATTTTTGGACAAGTGTCATCTTTGCAACCAGGATATTAAACCATCAAAACCAATCTATATGTATAGGTACTACTAACTCTTCTATATATTTATATTTTTTGTAATTTTTTTAGTATTTAATTAATTTATCAAAATATTTTATTGCATTTGCATGAATTTCCAATACTGGAAATGGAAGATTTTCCAATAACTTTAAATTGAAATAATAGTTGACAATTATCAAAATTATACATTTTTATCCTATATATATATATGTGTATATATATATATATATATATATATATATATATATGGAAACATATTTTCTATTAATTTCAATTTTATTTAGAAAATCTGTTTATATATAAACTTTTGTTATTTATCAATTTATATTTACTACAATAATTATTATGGGATATAGACCTAAAGAAAGGTATATATTTAACTCAAGTTATATTATTGGATATTTTATTTGGTAATGAACTTTGTTGTACCTATAACATGACTTTTGAAATTTCATTAGTACATAAGAATTCAAAGGTTAGTTTTACGTCAAGCAATATAATATGTCATGTCACGTGGATCTTTTTTCAAATTAAACAACTATGATATTATAACTTACTACTGCATACAAATAATTGATGTATCATATTGGATGTATAAAAATCAAGGCAATCTCAAATAAATATGGGAAATGTGGTTTCCTAGTTTTATCAAATTGTGTGTTTTTTATTCTTATTCTCTAATTAATTCAACCATTATGGGTCTTAAATTTATAATAGTGATGAAAATATTGTGTTTAAGCGGATATAATGGTTTTAGTGATGTATGTAACAACGTGGTGTAAAATAGGATATTTGATAAGAGTGTGATGAATGTTGCCTATTAAATTTTTCTATGGATTCATAAATTACTTCTAAATTCATTATTGAAAAAATTGGCTATAATGTTTGCTGCTAATCCACTTATTTTATCTAAACAACTAAACTGATGCTAGGAACCATAAATATGCCATAATATCTAAGATTCATCCATTACTATAAATTTTGGTAAAATTATCTAGATTATGTATGAAAAAATTTATAACCATATAGTCTAGTTAGTAAAATCATGTGTCATACAGTTTTCATGCATAAATATATGAAAATTCAGATTAGGGGGTGGGTTGGTATTCATCTAAAGAATATAAAGCTTGCAATGTAACAAATCAATACATTTTAATATCAGTTGTATCCTTTTGTATGCAAATTTAGTTATTAAAATGATATGTGATACACATAAATATTTTACTTTTTATTAAAGATATTTATCCATTACCACTATACATGTAATATATATTATATTGTAATTAATCAATATTCTTTATTTTGTTGTCTATCTCGTAAGTTATATGCATAATATAACATATTATAGAATAGTCCATATTTACCTTTGTTTTATGAATATAGATAATATATATGTTCTTGATCATTTTTAAGTTAATAAATTACCAGTCACAATGTGATGTAGTGACTCGGCTTATTGCTCAGAAGAATGTCGGGAAATTGCGATTAACAAAGATGAAAAGCAAAAAAGGAAAATTGAAGAAATGAATTATGATAAGGATGAAGATGAAAAGAAAGTGAACAAGAAGATAAAGATAAACAAAAATTAATTATCATGCGAAATTATTTTTAGGTGAATGTACTAGTTCATATTCAAAAAGTATGGAGAAGTTGAATCGTATTACTTATGGCTAGGCTTGGCATATCATGTTTGTGTTTAATTGATAAAATTATGGATTATTTGTTTCTCATTTCAGCTAAGAGATATTAAAGATACTATTCAACATTTTGGTCATTTTAAACAACCATAAGTATGAATCGCGTTCTAAAAGTTTCTTTTTAGTGAATTTAAAAAAAATCATTTCACCAAAATCATTTTGAAAGGTTGGATAACCCCAACAAAATATATCAATTACACCAAATTATATTTATTAAGAAGATAACTATTATATTATTAATTTAAGCTAACATACATAATATAGTAAATTAAATGAACAACTATCTCTCAATTGTCAAATAAACTACTCCACACATGCTTAATTTGTGGTAGAATATCACATACACATACAAATTAACCCCCAACATGCAAGTTTCTAAATTTATTACAAATTGTCTATAGAATATATAATTATATCATACAATACATGACGAACATATGCAATAAATCATAATCTCGCAATGTAAGATTAGAATCTCATGTATTATCCCTTTGAGTTGCACCACTCGACACTTCAATTTCAAACAAATAATTATGTTTTTATATTGTAGATATCTCAAAAATACTTCCATATCGTAGATCTCATTTGACACAAGGAATATATTATCTAGAGTTCTAATATCAAATTTGTAAAGCAAAATGGTCATCCAAGACTTGTAAACTCAATGCATCCACCATTTCCTTAGTTTGTAACCTATCAATAATAACATCCAAAGTTGTATGTATGAACTTTTTCAAAGTTGTAGGAAGTTTCACTTTAGGTATAAGGAATAACGTAGTAATGTTCACATGCTTAAAAAATTAAGCACTACTCAACACATCCTTATTTGTCGCACATATATCTATACCCACAACCAACAAACAATGTTGAAAAAATACCCTAGTAAAATCCTTAGAAACGGAAGCCTTATTCTTAATTTTAAAAAGTACCTCCTGAATTTCTTTATTTGATACTTCATCAATAATTATTTACAGTATCACTCTTTGGTAAAAGATTCATTAGATACTGAGTTAATTTTTTTTCTTATTACAATAACCTTAACAAAATAATATTTTATAGTAGTTTAAAATCCCCTCCTTGATATCCACCTCAATCATTGAAATCTGACCACCATAGAATAGAAGAGAAAATACTTTACTTCTTATCCCTCTATCTTTAATTCTTTTGTGATTTAATTTAGAACCATACTCACTTTAAAGTTCCCATAGTACTCTACATCTCTTTTGCGAGAAGGATGTCTCTAATTGAAGTAAGTGTTCCAACTGTTGTCTAATATATATTTTTTTAATGTTATTAACCCATCCATTCAACATTACTTTCTAAAGCAAGCTTAAACTCATATATCATCTCATAAATATTCTCTGTTGAACAAATACATTAATTTTTATTGTAGACCTTTAAAAGTATTTTTATCTCTTTCTTGATAAATCATAATTTCATCTCATTAAAAACTATAAGCTTTCATAAAGTAAAGGTTAAATTCTTTATGATGCCCCAAATATTATATAATTTGAAATATGAAGCTCTTGTTATGCAAACTCCCTCAATATTATTGACAACAGAAAAGTGATATGACCCTTTAGGTTCAATGACTTCAAGTCTAGATACATAACATAAAAACTATTTTTTATTGGGTGGAACTCTATCAATCTAACGAGATATATGTACATCCACTCTTTCATTACTCCATGCATGACAACATCATGTTGGATAATTCTCAAACATCTACACATCATTAATATTAGTTTTAAAATATGGAGCAATACGAGGAAGAGCAAGACGACGACTCTTATACTCATATCAAATTTTTATTAAATTTCTCACACAAACACCAAACATTATCACCAACTACAAGAATCCATCTTCTAAAAGTATTCCATAAATCTCTTCTAATCTCATCATCAATGTAAGTATATATAATAGATATGAAGATTATATTTTCACTCTTGACCTTCTAAACATCACATAACTTAGCTTTTGACAATATCTAAAGACAAATTACCTTTTACGAATCCTTTTCTACCTTGTACGTTTTCGACCACTAAAATCGAATTAATGATCATTTGAAAACTGGACCATATAATTATTAATTACAAAACTTATCATACTGTCTTTACTCATACTTATTAATTTCTGCAACATCCATAATAATTTTCTTTATATATTTTACATCCTTAAGATGCACTAAGGCTTTATTAAGTATTTTTAACATTCCAAGTAAATGCGATAATAAATCTAGTGATGTTGTTACTCTTTTTTCCTTGTCATGAACTACAAAAAATAGTTAAAGTTAACTTTAAATTTCAATAGCCACACATAACATAATGAATGAATAAGTATGAAAATTATCTTTACACTAAAGGAATATGTTTGACCAATTATATTCAAATTTGAAGTATATACATTCTAATTATCATCTTCTCCGTATATATTTTTGTATGACTTTCTCCTTTTAAAACTACCACTAATCACCATATACTCTATCTTTTTAAAATTTATGTTAGTTATTCCTAACTTCTTAATCTTTTTTCTAAACTTCCTTTGTAATCCCACGTCAAAAGATTCCACTCAACTTCGTACGAATTATACACGTTGATGGATACCACTCATATTGTACCTCCATATTAAGAAACCCATTTATTCATATAATATAGTACTTTGTAGATTAGTTCATTTGAAATATCAACCTCCACAAATGCTCTAACATATCTCGATTTAATTCTAGTTATTTTAATATGATCCATCAAAATAGGTACATCCATTACACAACACTTATATATCTATGACCTTATTTACACAATAATTCTAGTGTACTTTTCAGAGGATTTACCAAAAGAGGTAACTTATAAGCATACCAGTTTTTAAGAAATATGCTTGGTTCCCACTTTCTCAATATCATTATTAAGTATTTTATAGCCAGGCTTGTTCAAGAACCTCTTTATAAGAATATTTTGTATCCACAATATAGAAAGTAGGGTGGTCCAAAAATAATCTACAAGTTAAGTTATGTTTCTAGATTTTATGACCATCTTTAACAATATGTTTAGGGTTTCTAACCATTAGGTTCCATTTATAATCTATGGAAGAATGAAATTAAGATTCATATTCTCCTTAATTGACTTACAAAATATATTATCCCACATCATATAGTATAACGTTCAGGAGAATTCTCCACAACCACACATCAAAAACCTCATTAATTCAACACCACAGAAGTGTGATTCCAAATCACTAAATGAACCCCTCACAAAATTCATATGGATTTGAGAATAATCGAATGCAAGAGACTACGCAAGAGAGTACAAATATGAGGCTATTTTAGATATACTACAAGAACAATTGACAAAAATTTCAAAACTTCTTGAATGTCCAAAATCAATCTACTTGGATCTCGAAGAATTGTAATAAGCCCTATCATGATTCCATTTTTTCAAGAGATAACATTCCTCCTCAAACGATACATAAAATAGATCAATTGAAATAAGTAATTGAGGAATAGGTGGTGATAGAAGATATTTGAGGAGATGATGTTAAGATTTTTTTGAAAGTGGTCGAAGACCAATACATGGTTGAGCCTTTGGTTAGCATGGTGGATAAATGGGTAGATGAGAGTAAAGAAAACAATGTAGAATTGAATGATGTCCCCATGGATTTTGTGTATGATCAAGAGAAGGAAGTTGAAGAGAAAGATATTCCTAAGCCAAATTTTGATGAGGTAATAGTTGAAGACTGGGTTGAGAACGCATTGGGAGAGGAAGTTTTCGAAAAGCCTGTAGAGCACTAAAGGTGCAACATGTTAAAAAAAATTGAACCTCTTCCAAAGAAAGTTTGTGCATAACCATTCTCATTGGAAGTCGTGAAGGAATTTAGAGTGAAACTTATTGAAGATTGACGAGTATTATAATAATCCCTTAACAAATAACTTGGGAGAAAGGTGTTACACCGCAAAGGAAAGGCATAGACAGGTGGGACTACCTGTCCTTTTATAAAGAAGAACATGTGATTAAATAGAAGAAAGATATTATACCATCTAAGACGACAAAAAATATCATTGTGTAACGAAGTTTTTTCACCGTTTGAACGATGTGGCAAAACGGGGAAGATACCCAACTCCATATACAAATTGATCAAGAAAAGTCAAAAGTGCGTGATTCCAAAATAAACTATTCTGAGGAGCAGGCGAGTTGAAGCGAAGGAGTTATTACTGAAAGAGCCTCAATTCAATTTTAGTGAAGCTCTCATGTCGAGAATGACGATATAATAAACAAAATCGCTTCTTGGGAGACAACCAAAGGTCAAAAGGGGTAAACGCTAAATTTATACTTCTTTTCAATATTTTCGTGTACAATATTTTAGTAGTTTAATCTTAATTTAGTGTATATTAAGCCTAAGGAGAAGGGTAAGGGAGTTTATTTGATGCACATGTCGATTTTATTAAGGATTTAAAGTCATAACAGAACAGTACGTGGTGGTCCTTTGTGTATTCTAAAATGAAATGCAAATAAGGAAAAGAGAACCACATCTGCAAGTGTACAGTTTTCCCAAGTAATATATGTGGTAATACAGATTTGTTCTCAGGGACGGATTGGTTGACTCTAATGCTTATCGAATAGTGATTAATTGCACGTAAAGCAAGTAAATGATTTTAAGATTGGTTGTTTGTTTTTCTAATAACTAATACAACTAATTAAAAGACTAAATTAATGCAAATAAAAGACTAACCGCAAGAAATTAAAGTGTTTACGCAAAGAGGGAAGACAGTACTTGAGAGACGCAAGGGTTTCACCTAATTATCATTCATTTCATGCATTGTTTAAGGGACAAATTGGTAAATTGATATTGGTCGGGATTCAGAATTCTCCTTACCCCCGTCAGGGTGGACTAAGGAGAAACTTTCAAGTGCTACAAACCCCGTCAGGTTGATTATAGTCCACTCTCAATTGATTAAGTCTAATTTACCCAATATGCCATAGGTTTAATTAAGCTCGTCAGAGTCTCCAATTTCTAACCTACATTCATTAATTAGTTATGTACCCAGACCCCCCGTCAAGGTGATCCAATCGCCACTAATTGGAATAGCCTAGATACTAAGTCCTTGGTTCATGACTCCAATTACAGTAAATAAAAGCAAATTAATGAAAAATACAATTTACCCAATTTGATTTCAATTATTAAAATCCCAAATCCAAACACATGAAATAAAATCAAATTGGGATTAACCCATTATGCGTTCTCAAGCACTAATTAAGTTTAGCTCATAATTATTGAAAAGACAAAAACTAAGCAAATAAATTGAAAGGAATTCATAATTTTTTTACAGAAATAAAGATAAGAAACCTAATTAGAAAGATGATTCGGCTGCGAAGTGGAGATATAGACAGTCTCCAGCTCTAGGCTTCTTCTTTTCCTTGCTTCTGACTTTCTCTCTGGACGCTCTCTTCTAATGATGATTTAGTTTAAAGAATAAAATGAGAGGTACTTAATAATGAGGTCTAAAGGCATATTTATAGTGCTAAATTCGGACTAGGTTTTTTTTACTTAGGTTTAAGTGAATATTAGAAAAGCCCAAATCCACTAATTAAGCCTAAATCTCGTAACTGCTGCACCACATTCGGCTAAATCAGCTCTAGACGGCTCGTTTCAACTCGGATTAACCTCATTCCAGTTGCTAAAGTTCCGTAACTCAATGGGGCACGTTTTCTCGTCACAAGTCAGAGGATAAATCCATTCTTAGATGGCTCGGAATCAGCAATCTTTTACAACTTTCCAGATTTGTAGCTTAAAATAATCAATTCTTTCGGGATATTTCTTCTTACTTTGACTTCATATCACGATCTTTGACTTTAATCTTCTATTCCTCTCCTATCTAGTATTCAAAACCTACAAGCTTTTCACTAAAAACAACCCATATTACGCGCAAAAGCTTAATAAATAAAAAATACTAAAATCTAAAGAGGAAAATTGAATTATTGCATATTAGCACCAAAAGTCTATCTAAATAGTCAAATAAACACCAAAAATGATGTCTCCCAAGGGCATAAAATTAGAGCATTTAGGGAGACATCAGTACGATGGAGAAAAAGTGCATTTATTTGAAATTAGAATATTTTTGTTTGGAAATCGAAGAGCACTGGTGCGTTGAGAATATCGAAAAATTATTTGGCGAATTTTGAGTTTATTTCAATATTTTATCGAGAAAAGAAAAAAATTATTTTTTAGGCCCAAGCGCACCTATGGTCGAGTTTTTTTCAGATTAATCGGCACCGACGCCCCAAAAGATAGGAAGTTGCACTTTAGTTGGCGCAACTTCTCTCGCAGGAGCCTGAATTTCTCGCTTGCTCGTACGAGACAACTTGTGTTGTTTTTTGGCAAAACCTCTAACGACCATAACTTCTAGATCGGGTGTCGGAATCTACTTTTTCAAGAGTATATCTCATATAATATTTTGAGATCTATCCAATGTTGAAGACCAAACTTCAATAGGAGATGACATCAACAAATTATTTCCAAATCATTGATAATATGCATACTAATCCTAACTTAGGAGATGAACTACTGATAATTGGCTAGATTTTGTAAGGAGATCTTTGACCCGATGGATATCTAGAGAAGTCTAGTTTCTAATGCCTCAAGCCACACCTGATTCATATGTTGTATAACAAATTTATGATTAAGATCATGATATGCGAAACTTAAAATTAAGGACTTTTCTCAAATTTTCATGACCATTTAAATCGTAATCGACCCACAAGGCAACAAAGCTCCATGCATCTGATTAATAATTTATCATGGATAGAAAATGTCAATGGGAATTGAGCGATTCTTGCAACGGTAAGTACTATGTTCGTTCTTGTATTTGCGTTTTAGTTTATAATATGTATTAGTTTATAATTATAAGTATTTTTATTACTTTATTGAGTCCTTTCAAACTGTAAGGACACGACCCATCTTTGAGTTGGGGATTTGGTACTAGTTCTCCTCGTCCCCATCTTACGTGTTTACTTTTAACAAAAAAACCAGAAATATAAAAATTGAAAAACAAAATAAAAATTAGATTAGCGTAGATAAGGAAAATAGGTGTTGAAATATTAATGTCGTCTAAAACATGTATTTATGTGTCAATGACCGATAAGAAGTCTTATTTTTTTTTAAAATGCCATATTTTTTTCTTGAAATGCGTATATGAAAATGTTGTAGTGTGGAAACTATATTAGCAAAGAATACATAAAAATTCTTAGGAGTATGTTTGTAGAACATGTGATCTAACCTGGTTGAAAAAGCTACTTTACTTGTGATTTGGATATAAATAAGTTAACGAGATTACATTGTTTGGAAATGACCAAGACGATTCTTTCATAAGCCACGTGTCCCATTTAGCTTGATGTCCAAATTAAATATTATGTATCCTTCTTATCCCACCGTTAAGCCTCTAAGACCAATTATTTGTTATCCACTATTATAATAATTTCCCCTTAGTGTGTAGGAATTTACCATATGACCCGCCCTCAAGTCCGTCTGCCTCAGGACTAGTCATCTTCGAGCTTGATTTTGGGGTGGTGGATGTTCATGGTTATAGGATATATAACCATGAACATCCACCACCCCAAAATCCGATAAGTGAATTTTTAAAAATAAAAAAGAAATCGGTTTTGGGAAATTTGGGATACTAAGATTATGCATCAAAAGGGGATGAGTGAGTACATATATGAGTGTAAACTCAAGCTCTTGGTTGGTTAGTTAGTAGGTTAAGTGAGGAGAGAGACAAAAACTCTATCTAAAGTTATCTAAATTATATCATACCGACCCTAAGCCGCACTACAACCAAAAATACCTTGAGATTCTTAGCTATGTGATTAAGTGATAAATGGGCCAAAAAACGAGTAAGTAGATAATTAGACGTCATAGAAGGACCGATTATTACCCTACAAATACCACTTCGGGCGAGGTATTTTAGTGTCCTTTTGTCCATTTCTAAACTAATTATTCTCATAACTTTAGCATATTGGTTATGTGTAGTAATAGTATGTGCATTGATTAGTTGTTATGTAAGACTTTACGAGACTTTTCTAAATTGTTTTCAGGATTATTACTTGCATTATGTTATGGATATTTTAGGGACTTGAGACCTTAGGTTAGTGCTTATTTTATCAAGACGATAAAACCTTGAGTTGGAGGTCTTAATGTCTTACCTTTTATGATGAATTAATAGAGTATCTATATATCATTTGATAGAGGTTTAGGGTATTATGGTTGGAGTCAACCCTTATATTTGATATATTGAGATTTAGTAGTCTAATATTGAATTAATATTTATATATTTGGCCTATATTTGAGTTAATTTGTGTGTTAAGTATGAAGACCCTAGAAACAAGGATGATATTGGAATCCAAAACAAACCCAATAGGTCTAAATATGGAGAAAAGCCCAATTCAAGTTACAAAAGGAGGCAAGAAGTCCATTTTATGCTCAAAAAGAATTGGCATTTAAATGCTTCTCTAAACCTTCTAAAATTATAAAAAAAATTGGTATTTAATGAACTAAAGAAATCTAAACACAAGGTAGATATGGGAGTCTAGGAAACTTTATAAAAATAGAGTCTATTTCCGACTTACGACGTGAAAGTTATGAAAATTTTACTGAAGAGTTGTTTAAGTTTATAAGAGTACATTGGGCATTTTTTAGGTCACTTAAGTAGGTCCAGCTTGGGGAACACATTTTATGGATCTCATAAAGACATTTTTTCAGCAGTAAAACCTACCACTTAATATGTATATAAGAGCGTTAAGGAAGCTTGAAGCAATGGCAAGTGCAAGGAGTTTAAGAATAATACATATTCCAATAATTAGTGTAATTCCTCCTTAAGTTATGTCGTTTCTTTTTCTAGTTATCTTTTATTCTATTATGTACTAAACATATTTTATTTTGACATTTCACATGTATGAAACGTAGCTATTATTTGGGTTTATTTCTATACTATTTGGAATTACATGTTAATTCAATTAATTAGGAATTGCTTTTTTATTATAATTCATATGGTTATTGTAGTTCTTTATCTTGATCATATATTGAGTTGTTAGGGATTAAACTGACTCCCTTAAGGGGTGATTAATCTTCGGAAACTAGAACTACAATTGTTTAGATTTGGGTTTAAGAATCGGAAGATCTAAATCAACCAGATAATCACATAGGGTTTGAAATTTAGACGTCTAGATAACATGCATAGGATTTACTTAGAAGAGGTTCCTATGGTTATATAACAACTCTTACTTATCTAAGGAATGTAGAGAAATTTTAGAATCCCGAATAAAAAGTGCAATTCCCAATTTATCCTTATATCGCAAATATTTCTAATTTTGGCTAGTGGTGAGTATGTACTCTCAAGCTATCTTTCTCATCCATCCTTTTCTGTAATTTACTTTATGGTCATTTAATATTCTTAGTCTTAATTAGTATTAAATAGAAAAGGAAAATAAATATATTTACTTTATAGTGCTTATACCGATAACAATGTAATAATAAAAACACTAGAGTCCTCATTAATTCGTAAATCCCTATAGAGAAAATAATTCATTTACCTTTTATTATTACTTGGCGACATGTATACTTCCGGGTAGAAACTCCCTCTGTGTTGATTGATATCACGCTTTGGAAGACAATATACCCTTGGAGGCCGACGTAGTTTTGATATGCTTCGTGCTTAAGTTGGTGGATATTGAATACCCCCTAGTTTGAACTCTTAGGGGTTCAGGTCAGTTTTGATGCGTCATTCTTTGGTTAGTGAATAATTAATCCAAAATCGCGCCTTCAGTCTTAAGAGATCAAAAACAGTTTTGATCTGAGACCTGCTTAGATCAATGAATAATTAGGACGATCTCATAGAATTGAATCTTAAGAGATCAGTGAACGCTTTTATATGAGGCGTGCTTAGATTGGTGAATAGTTAGGTCAAATTCTGAGCCTTGAATATAAAGATATTGACGAGTACTTTGATATAAGAAGTGTTTAGGTTGATGAATCATTCAAATGATCTCCTAGATTTAAATCTTAAAAAATTGGTGGTAGTTTTTATAAATAAGTGAGGATATTTCATGTATATACATATATAAGAAAACTATTCAAGCATATATTAATATTGAAGGATGTGATATTCTGTCATATAACTTGCCTCATAAAAAAACCACTTAGATAAAACCATATGGGAAAAACCCCAACCAAGGAAAAGAGTGGAGATGAGGGTTTTTTATCTGATATTACATTCGTAAAACGATAAAAAGAAGAGAAAAAATAGAACAAATAAAAGTTAATTTTTTTTTGGAGGAGGTACTATGTCATGCAACATACGTACTTCGAACAATGGTCTAAGAACCACGAGTAGGCCAATTTCTTAGTGATAGGGAAGAAAAGTCCTCACACCTCGACGGAACAAAGTCCTAATAAGTGAAATCACACGAAGGCTCCCCTCTTTGTCGCACTAATCCCGCTCAACGACTAATAAGAACGTCTATATAATAAGGTGGGTGCTCTTCATAATAAGGGAGGTTGATTGCCTCATATATGAAGTAATCTCCCTTTCCACGATGAAAATAGGGTTCCTAGAAGGGTACATGGTTTTCTTACATATCATGGATAGTTATAACTCTAATGTTCTAACACCAAGCCACAAAAGTTTTACTAAGCACGATTCAAAGCTTATTATGTTTATATATAGTATTATAATGTATGTAAAATCATCATGTAACCAGAAGGATTTTTACGCCACTCAATTTTGCAATAACTATATTTAATCTTATCTTATTTCATCTTGTCAAACAATTTATTTTTTGTTAAATTCAATTAGATTAGTTCATATTTTTCTATCTTGTAGGTTTTTTTTATCAGATGGGTTCCTTCTGCAAGAAGTGACTAGCTTTTCACCCATTGAAATGTCACAATTAGAAAAAAACCAAAGCCAGTGAAAAGATTTAAGCATATAACTAATAACATAAGTACAAAGCGACAACCTTCCATTCTACCAAGTTACACAATAGAATATAACTAGTGGTACATGGAGAAGTTACACCCCAATAATGGTTTAAAGCACCATGCCCATCAGAATACAAGTGGTAACCCCGATAGAGAAAGGGTTAACAAGTCCCCACAAAACATAGTAGAAGTACCCCCTACATCAAGAATGTCCAATTCATTCCATGAAAAACATATCTATAGAGTACACCTACCGCCCCCAGGGGATGAACTTAAATCACAAACGCTAATACGACTTCTATTGACTCTATGCCAACGCGAACGCAAAAAAGGTGGTCTGCTATCAAACCAATTGGGTCCCCACGCTGAACCATGTCCCCATAGCCATAGGAAACCACAAGCAGGACATAACATTTCAAATCAGACAGCGATACTAAAATCAATCAAGACAAACCTTTCTCTTGAGAAATATTGGATGTTCCACTACCTCACAAGTTTAAGCCACCCTAGTTTTCCAGCATACACTAGATCGAAGGATAATGATCAATACATTTACATGTACAATAGGAAAATGGATTTGGTGACTAAATCAGATGCTATTTTTTTCGCTCTTTTCTTGTTAATTTATCGATGAGATATATAATGGTTTTCTAAGTTGAATCCAAAATCCATTGGATCTTTTGAACATTTAAGTCAAAGATTGTGAACACATTTCACAAAAAGTAAGAGTTTGGGGTGAGACTCCTCCGTTTTACTAGAGTCATACGAACAAAAAATGGAAACATTAGAAGAGTATACTAAAAGGTCTGGAAGCGAAACATACAATACTAGAACTTTGATAAAACACTAGCATGATTAGCCTTTACCCATGGTCTTAGGAACAAGGAATCCAACTCAAGTTAGCCTCAGAGCGAAATATAATTGTTGGTCCCTGAGATGTGATATTAAATGAACATTAGGAGAAGGATAATTCGCATGTTTACAAGTCGGAACACATGGTAACAACGATAAACTATCATTACCACAAGTAATAAGAAGCTAAATGCAGATTTTTAATTATAGTCTAGATAATCGTTGTCCAAAACTAAGTTAAAAGAGGTTTTATGTAGTTTTCTATCTATAAAATTTTTACTTAAAGATATAATGATTAAATAAATTCAAAAAAATTAAATGGGAAGATATAAAGAATGCGTAGTTCGAGACACTTTTTCTTGCCACTAGTTATGACTTGGACTTAATTGCACATTTTAGAGAGAATATCGAGACATTGATTGCTTATTGGGACATCACTTGATCTATCCTACGTTATAACCGAATGGTTAGTACTATTACACTATCCAGATTGTTTGACTAATTTTGAGATCGTAGAATTAAAATAATTAAATGTTCAATGTTCTAAATGCACTATTAAGCTTCTTTATAGGTCTAGTTTAATAGCTAATAAATTATTTTAAATTTACAAAATATTTAAATTCAATAATATCTTGTAAGCATATGAGCAAACAACAATTCTACGATTTATTTACATGAAAATATTATTTCCAAATTCATTAGGGTTCATAGACAAACATCTCAAGCTACTAATGAAATTAGTTCATCGTGGAATAAATATAACAAAGTTTAAAATAATAATAGTTAAACTAGAAATTAAAAAGAAGAAAAATTACTCAAATAGATATGGGAAGAAGGTGAGGTAAGGAGTTGTTCTTATACTCGTTGCTTACGCCCTTATAATCCACGCGTATTATGTTCTTCAAACTGATAAGTGTTCCGTTTTGAGGCTAAAAACTAATATTTATACCCTTGAAAAACGTATGTCATAAGGTGGGCCAACTTAAGTGAGTTAAAGTGGCCTAATGGTCTCTTTGTAAATCCGGGACAACTTGGTTCTTCATAGCAAAACACCAATAGCTTTCTCAATTTAACTCGAACTTGTGAACAATTTATTCTCACGCAATCTACCATTGTTTTCCAGAATTTGATTTAATCAAAAGTAATTATGGAGAATCATAGCCTTCCAGATACATATTAATAATTCAATATTTTTTGTGAATTAGTTTCTAATGTTAGTATATTAACAACTTTTTATCCATAATGAGTGGTCATATGTAACTAAAAAGACAATATTGTCTTTAACATCCATGTGGAGAACGATAAATTAACATAATATTACTTGATAATAAAATATGCATATATGGCAGTTTAGGCAAACATGTTTCCCCATACAAAAAACAGAGAAAAATAATCTGGTGGACATGTTATGTTACATATGATAAGTAATATAATATAAATTATGGTGTAATGTAAATAGTACATTAACAAAATGATTGCATGAAATATGCAATGCAAGATAATACATAGTAAATATGGGATAATATGAGACAAGATGAACGGACACTATTTTTGTGTATCTGAAATATTTAAAGATTTTTTAATAAAAAGGATAGATGTAATACAACACTCAAATCAAAGAATCATACACAAGATAGGCATGTATCTATAATCATTTACTAGTGTACACTTTAAAATACTAATATGATCTAATAACAAAGGTACGATGAAAACATAACTGATTACATTATGAAATATTCAGCAAGGAATTTGAATTATGTCTAAGAGTATTTTGTACTCGATTTAAATGTTGCTTACCAAACAAATGTTTTCATGTAAATATTTTATCTAAGAGATATAACATTCACACACACACAAACACACACACACACACACACACACACATATATATATATATATATATATATATATATATATATATATATATATATATATATATATATATATATATATATATATATATATATATATATATATATATATATATATATATTCTTGCTAAAGTAACATATAATGTAGTGCATACTAATTACGAATGTCATTAGACAATTCATTTCATTAAATATTAAACTACATATATTTGTAAAAATACATTGCAATATATCATTCTCGAACTTAGAGTTTTGTGCTCGAGCATATGATCCATACTCTTGTGGATATTTTGTCCAAACCAATATTTATTTCAAGTATTGTCATTTTAATAGTAACTGAATATTTTATATAAATTTTAAAGTTTTAATAAATATACTCTTTAGACATTAATTTGGGTTAATGATTAAATATTATCATTATATAGATAAAAAATGGTTGTATTACTGATACAATAATAAATTTAATTTAATTTATCATCAACATTCAATAAAAAGAGTCGTTGATTAATAAATTTTATTTACTTACGGTAACCATCATTAAACAAAAAAAATTAATACTTTTCTATTTTAATAATTCTCTATACTTTACTTTTCAAACAAATAGGAAAGTTTAATAAGTATATTATTAAATACTTAAATGTTAATTGAAAATATAAATTCTAATACTTTGCATAAAACTACAAGTTAAAAAAATTACAAATATTTCTTCAAATCAACATTTGTCAAACGAAATTTTTTAAATTATATTTTTTACTTTATGAATTAAATAGAGTTTTAATTATATAACGTATAAAAAAGTAACTAATTATGTTATTTCTTAATATGGGTTCAACTATAAATGTGAAGCTTCAATATTAAGCCAACTACGGGCTCATTTGTAATATATATCTTGCATTGGAGTTTAATTTTTTCTTATATATTTTGTTCTTTTTAACATTAATTGTTTATATGATTTGACCCAACTGGCTTATACTTTTTCTATTTTTTCTACTTTTTTTCTTTTTTTAACCTTCGAAATATCATTATAAATGGAGTCAAATTATGTGAATGTGACAAAACTTTATCCAGAATAGAATTTCATTCTTCAATTTTTGAGATTAGTACATCAATGGAATCAAACAATAAATCCCGAGTAGTATTCTTTCAATCTCCAATGAAACCAAACGAACATCATGTCTATACTAATCAGCGACCAAAAATAGGATTTTTGGACAAGTGTCATCTTTGCAACCAGGATATTAAACCATCAAAACCAATCTATATGTATAGGTACTACTAACTCTTCTATATATTTATATTTTTTGTAATTTTTTTAGTATTTAACTAATTTATCAAAATATTTGATTGCATTTGCATGAATTTCCAATACTGGAAATGGAAGATTTTCCAATAACATTCAATTGAAATAATAGTTGACAATTATCAAAATTATACATTTTTATCCTATATATATGTGTGTATATATATATATATATATATATATATGACTTTTGAAGTTTCATTAGTACATAAGAATTCAAAGGTTAGTTTTACGTCAAGCAATATAATATGTCATGTCACGTGGATCTTTTTTCAAATTAAACAAATATGATATTATAACTTACTACTGCATACAAAAAATTGATGTATCATATTGGATGTATAAAAATCAAGGCAATCTCAAATAAATATGGGAAATGTGGTTTCCTAGTTTTATCAAATTGTGTGTTTTTTATTCTTATTCTCTAATTAATTCAACCATTATGGGTCTTAAATTTATAATAGTGATGAAAATATTGTGTTTAAGCGGATATAATGGTTTTAGTGATGTATGTAACAACGTGGTGTAAAATAGGATATTTGATAAGAGTTTGATGAATGTTGCCTATTAAATTTTTCTATGGATTCATAAATTACTTCTAAATTCATTTTGAAAAAATTGGCTATAATGTTTGCTGCTAATCCACCTATTTTATCTAAACAACTAAACTGATGCTAGGAACCATAAATATGCCATAATATCTAAGATTCATCCATTACTATAAATTTTGGTAAAATTATCTAGATTATGTATGAAAAAATTTATAACCATATAGTCTAGTTAGTAAAATCATGTGTCATACAGTTTTCATGCATAAATATATAAAAATTCAGATTAAGGGGTGGGTTGGTATTAATCTAAAGAATATAAAGCTTGCAATGTAACAAATCAATACATGTTGATATCAGTTGTATCCTTTTGTATGCCAATTTAGTTATTAAAATGATATGTGATACACATAAATATTTTACTTTTTATTAAAGATATAAATATATTACCACGATACATGTAATATATATTATATTGTAATTAATCAATATTCTTTATTTTGTTGTCTATCTTGTAAGTTATATGCATAATATAACATATTATAGAATAGTCCATATTTACCTTTGTTTTATGAATATAGATAATATATATGTTCTTGATCATTTTTAAGTTAATAACTTACCAGTCACAATGTGATGTAGTGACTCGGCTTATTGCTCAGAAGAATGTCGGGAAATTGCGATTAACAAAGATGAAAAGCAAAAAAGGAAAATTGAAGAAATGAATTATGATAAGGATGAAGATGAAAAGAAAGTGAACAAGAAGATAAAGATAAACAAAAATTAATTATCATGCGAAGTTATTTTTAGGTGAATGTACTAGTTCATATTCAAAAAGTATGGAGAAGTTGAATCTTATTACTTATGGCTAGGCTTGGCATATCATGTTTGTGATTAATTGATAAAATTATGGATTATTTGTTTCTCATTTCAACTAAGAGATATTAAAGATACTATTCAACATTTTGGTCATTTTAAACAACCATAAGTATGAATAGCGTTCTAAAAGTTTATTTTTAGTGAATTTAAAAAAAAAATCATTTCACCAAAATCATTTTGAAAGGTTGGATAACCCCAACAAAATATATCAATTACACCAAATTATATTTATTAAGAAGATAACTATTATATTATTAATTTAAGCTAACATACATAATATAGTAAATTAAATGAACAACTATCTCTCAATTGTCAAATAAACTACTCTACACATGCTTAATTTGTGGTAGAATATCACATACACATACAAATTAACCCCCAACATGCAAGTTTCTAAATTTATTACAAATTGTCTATAGAATATATAATTATATCATACAATACATGACGAACATATGCAATAAATCATAATCTCGCAATGTAAGATTAGAATCTCATGTATTATCCCTTTGAGTTGCACCACTCGACACTTCAATTTCAAACAAATAATTATGTTTTTATATTGTAGATATCTCAAAAATACTTCCATATCTTAGAACTCATTTGACACAAGGAATATATTATCTAGAGTTCTAATATCAAATTTGTAAAGCACAATGGTCATCCAAGACTTGTAAACTCAATGCATCCACCATTTCCTTAGTTTGTAACCTATCAATAATAACATCCAAAGTTGTATGTATGAACTTTTTCAAAGTTGTAGGAAGTTTCACTTTAGGTATAAGGAATAACGTAGTAGTGTTCACATGCTTAAAAAAATAAGCACTACTCAACACATCCTTATTTGTCGCACATATATCTATACCCACAACCAACAAACAATGTTGAAAAAAATACCCTAGTAAAACCCTTAGACACGGAAGCCTTATTCTCAATTTTAAAAAGTACCTCCTGAATTTCTTTATTTGATACTTCATCAATAATTATTTACAGTATCACTCTTTGGTAAAAGATTCATTAGATACTGAGTTAATTTTTTTTCTTATTACAATAACCTGAACAAAATAATATTTTATAGTAGTTTTAAATCCCCTCCTTGATATCCACCTCAATCATAGAAATCTGACCACCATAGAATAGAAGAGAAAATACTTTACTTCTTATCCCTCTATCTTTAATTCTTTTGTGATTTAATTTAGAACCACACTCACTTTAAAGTTCCCATAGTACTCTACATCTCTTTTGCAGGAAGGATGTCTCTAATTGAAGTAAGTGTTCCAACTGTTGTCTAATATATTTTTTTTAATGTTATTAACCCATCCATTCAACATTACTTTCTAAAGAAAGCTTAAACTCATATATCATCTCATAAATATTCTCTGTTGAACAAATACATTAATTTTTATTGTAGACCTTTGAAAGTATTTTTATCTCTTTCTTGATAAATCATAATTTCATCTCCTTAAAAACTATAAGCTTTCATAAAGTAAAGGTTAAATTCTTTATGATGCCCCAAATATTATATAATTTGAAATATGAAGCTCTTGTTATGCAAACTCCCTCAATATTATTGAAAACAGAAAAGTGATTTGGCCCTTTAGGTTCAATGACTTCAAGTCTAGATACATAACATAAAAACTATTTTTTATTGGGTGGAACTCTATCAATCTAACGAGATATATGTACATCCACTCTTTCATTACTCCATGCATGACAACATCATGTTGGATAATTCTCAAACATCTACACATCATTAATATTAGTTTTAAAATATGGAGCAATACGAGGAAGAGCAAGACGACGACTCTTATACTCACATCGAATATTTTTATTAAATTCCTCACACAAACACCAAACATTATCACCAACTACAAGAATCCATCTTCTAAAAGTATTCCATAAATCTCTTCTAATCTCATCATCAATGTAAGTATATATAATAGATATGAAGATTATATTTTCACTCTTGACCTTCTAAACATCACATAACTTAGCTTTTGACAATATCTAAAGACAAATTACCTTTTACGGATCCTTTTCTACCTTGTACGTTTTCGACCACTAAAATCGAATTAATGATCATTTAAGAACTGGACCATATAATTATTAATTACAAAACTTATCATACTGTCTTTACTCATACTTATTAATTTCTGCAACATCCATAATAATTTTCTTTATATATTTTACATCCTTAAGATGCACTAAGGCTTTATTAAGTATTTTTAACATTCCAAGTGAATGCGATAATAAATCTAGTGATGTTGTTACTCTTTTTTCCTTGTCATGAACTACAAAAAATAGTTAAAGTTAACTTTAAATTTCAATAGCCACACATAACATAATGAATGAATAAGTATGAAAATTATCTTTACACTAAAGGAATATGTTTGACCAATTATATTTAAATTTGAAGTATATACATTCTAATTATCTTCTTCTCCATATATATTTTTGTATGACTTTCTCCTTTTAAAACTACCACTAATCACCTTATACTCTATCTTTTTAAAATTTACGTTAGTTATTCCTAACTTCTTAATCTTTTTTCTAAACTTCCTTTGTAATCCCACGTCAAAAGATACCACTCAACTTCATACGAATTATACACGTTGATGGATACCACTCATATTGTACCTCCATATTAAGAAACCCATTTATTCATATAATATAGTACTTTGTAGATTAGTTCATTTGAAATATCAACCTCCACAAATGCTCTAACATATCTCGATTTAATTCTAGTTATTTTAATATGATCCATCAAAATAGGTACATCCATTACACACAACTTATATATCTATGACCTTATTTAGACAATAATTCTAGTGTACTATTCAGAGGATTTACCAAAAGAGGTAACTTATAAGCATACCAGTTTTTAAGAAATATGCTTGGTTCCCACTTTCTCAATATCATTATTAAGTATTTTATAGCCAGGCTTGTTCAAGAACCTCTTCATAAGTGTATTTTGTATCCACAATATAGAAAGTAGGGTGGTCCAAAAATAATCTACAAGTTAAGTTATGTTTCTAGATTTTATGACCATCTTTAACAATATGTTTAGGGTTTCTAACCATTAGGTTCCATTTATAATCTATGGAAGAATGAAATTAAGATTCATATTCTCCTTAATTGACTTACAAAATATATTATCCCACATCATATAGTATAACGTTCAGGAGAATTCTCCACAACCACTCATCAAAAACCTCATTAATTCAACACCACAGAAGTGTGATTCCAAATCACTAAATGAACCCCTCACAAAATTCATATGGATTTGAGAATAATCGAATGCAAGAGACTACGCAAGAGAGTACAAATATGAGGCTATTTTAGATATACTACAAGAACAATTGACAAAAATTTCAAAACTTCTTGAATGTCCAAAATCAATCTACTTGGATCTCGAAGAATTGTAATAAGCCCTATCATGATTCCATTTTTTCAAGAGATAACATTCCTCCTCAAACGATACATAAAATAGATCAATTGAAATAAGTAATTGAGGAATAGGTGGTGATAGAAGATATTTGAGGAGATGATGTAAAGATTTTTTTGAAAGTGGTCGAATACCAATACATGGTTGAGCCTTTGGTTAGCATGGTGGATAAATGGGTAGATGAGAGTAAAGAAAACAATGTAGAATTGAATGATGTCCCCATGGATTTTGTGTATGATCAAGAGAAGGAAGTTGAAGAGAAAGATATTCCTAAGCCAAATTTTGATGAGGTAATAGTTGAAGACTGGGTTGAGAACGCATTGGGAGAGGAAGTTTTCGAAAAGCCTGTAGAGCACTAAAGGTGCAACATGATAAAAAAAATTGAACCTCTTCCAAAGAAAGTTTGTGCATCACCATTCTCATTGGAAGTCGTGAAGGAATTTAGAGTGAAACTTATTGAAGATTGACGAGTATTATAATAATCCCTTAACAAATAACTTGGGAGAAAGGAGTTAAACCGCAAAGAAAAGGCATAGACAGGTGGGACTACCTATCCTTTTATAAAGAAGAACATGTGATTAAATAGAAGAAAGAGATTATACCATCTAAGACGACAAAAAATATCATTGTGTAACGAAGTTTTTTCATCGTTTGAACGAGGTGGCAAAACGGGGAAGATACCCAACTCCATATACAAATTGATCAAGAAAAGTCAAAAGTGCATGATTCCAAAATAAACTATTCTGAGGAGCAGGCGAGTTGAAGCGAAGGAGTTATTACTGAAAGAGCCTCAATTCAATTTTAGTGAAGCTCTCATGTCGAGAATGACGATATAATAAACAAAATCGCTTCTTGGGAGACAACCAAAGGTCAAAAGGGGTAAACGCTAAATTTATATTTCTTTTCAATATTTTCGTGTACAATATTTTAGTAGTTTAATCTTAATTTAGTGTATATTAAGCCTAAGGAGAAGGGTAAGGGAGTTTATTTGATGCACATGTCGATTTTATTAAGGATTTAAAGTCATAACAGAAGAGTACGTGGTGGTCCTTTGTGTATTCTAAAATAAAATGCAAATAAGGAAAAGAGAACCACAACTGCAAGTGTACAGTTGTCCCAAGTAATATATGTGGTAATACAGATTTGTTCTCAGGGACGGATTGGTTGACTCTAATGCTTATCGAATAGTGATTAATTGCACGTAAAGCAAGTAAATGATTTTAAGATTGGTTGTTTGTTTTTCTAATAACTAATACAACTAATTAAAAGACTAAATTAATGCAAATAAAAGACTAACCGCAAGAAATTAAAGTGTTTACGCAAAGAGGGAAAACAGTACTTGAGAGACGCAAGGGTTTCACCTAATTATCATTCATTTCATGCATTGTTTAAGGGACAAATTGGTAAATTGATATTGGTCGTGATTCAGAATTCTCCTTACCCCCGTCAGGGTGGACTAATGAGAAACTTTCAAGTGCTACAAACCCCGTCAGGTTGATTATAGTCCACTCTCAAGTGATTAAGTCTAATTTACCCAATATGACATAGGTTTAATTAAGCTCGTCAGAGTCTCTAATTTCTAACCTACATTCATTAATTAGTTATGTACCCAGACCCCCCGTCAAGGTGATCCAATCGCCACTAATTGGAATAGCCTAGATACTAAGTCCTTGGTTCATGACTCCAATTACAGTAAATAAAAGCAAATTAATGAAAAATACAATTTACCCAATTTGATTTCAATTATTAAAATCCCAAATCCAAACACATGAAATAAAATCAAATTGGGATTAACCCATTATGCGTTCTCAAGCACTAATTAAGTTTAGCTCATAATTATTGAAAAGACAAAAACTAAGCAAATAAATTGAAAGGAATTCATAATTTTTTTACAGAAATAAAGATAAGAAACCTAATTAGAAAGATGATTCGGCTGCGAAGTGGAGATATAGACAGTCTCCAGCTCTAGGCTTCTTCTTTTCCTTGCTTCTGACTTTCTCTCTGGACGCTCTCTTCTAATGATGATTTAGTTTAAAGAATAAAATGAGAGGTACTGAATAATGAGGTCTAAAGGCATATTTATAGTGCTAAATTCGGACTAGGGTTTTTTTACTTAGGTTTAAGTGAATATTAGAAAAGCCCAAATCCACTAATTAAACCTAAATCTCGTAACTGCTGCACCACATTCACTAAATCAGCTCTAGACGGCTCGTTTCAACTCGGATTAACCTCATTCCAGTTGCTAAAGTTCTGTAACTCAATGGGGCACGTTTTCTCGTCACAAGTCAGAGGATAAATCCATTCTTAGATGGCTCGGAATCAGCAATCTTTTACAACTTTCCAGATTTGTAGCTTAAAATAATCAATTCTTTCGGGATATTTCTTCTTACTTTGACTTCATATCACGATCTTTGACTTTAATCTTCTATTCCTCTCCTATCTAGTATTCAAAACCTACAAGCTTTTCACTAAAAACAACCCATATTACGCGCAAAAGCTTAATAAATAAAAAATACTAAAATCTAAAGAGGAAAATTGAATTATTGCATATTAGCACCAAAAGTCTATCTAAATAGTCAAATAAACACCAAAAATGATGTCTCCCAAGGGCATAAAATTAGAGCATTTAGGGAGACATCAGTACGAGTACGATGGAGAAAAAGTGGATTTATTTGAAATTAGAATATTTTTGTTTGGAAATCGAAGAGCACTGGTGCGTTGAGAATATCGAAAAATTATATTGGCGAATTTTGAGTTTATTTCAATATTTTATCGAGAAAAGAAAAAAATTATTTTTTAGGCCCAGGCGCACCTATGGTCGAGTTTTTTTCAGATTAATCGGCACCGACGCCCCAAAAGATAGGAAGTTGCACTTTAGTTGGCGCAACTTCTCTCGCAGGAGCCTGAATTTCTCGCTTGCTCGTACGAGACAACTTGTGTTGTTTTTTGGCAAAACCTCTAACGACCATAACTTCTGGATCGGGTGTCGGAATCTACTTTTTCAAGAGTATATCTCATATAATATTTTGAGATCTATCCAATGTTGAAGACCAAACTTCAATAGGAGATGACATCAACAAATTATTTCCAAATCATTGAGAATATGCATACTAATCCTAACTTAGGAGATGAACTACTGATAATTGGCTAGATTTTGTAAGGAGATCTTTGACCCGATGGATATCTAGAGAAGTCTAGTTTCTAATGCCTCAAGCCACACCTGATTCATATGTTGTATAACAAATTTATGATTAAGATCATGATATGCGAAACTTAAAATTAAGGACTTTTCTCAAATTTTCATGACCATTTAAATCGTAATCGACCCACAAGGCAACAAAGCTCCATGCATCTGATTAATAATTTATCATGGATAGAAAATATCGATGGGAATTGAGCGATTCTTGCAACGGTAAGTACTATGTTCGTTCTTGTATTTGCGTTTTAGTTTATAATATGTATTAGTTTATAATTATAAGTATTTTTATTACTTTATTGAGTCCTTTCAAACTGTAAGGACACGACCCATCTTTGAGTTGGGGATTTGGTACTAGTTCTCCTCGTCCCCATCTTACGTGTTTACTTTTAACAAAAAAACCAGAAATATAAAAATTGAAAAACAAAATAAAAATTAGATTAGCGTAGATAAGGAAAATAGGTGTTGAAATATTAATGTCGTCTAAAACATGTATTTATGTGTCAATGACCGATAAGAAGTCTTATTTTTTTTTTAAATGCCATATTTTTTTCTTGAAATGCGTATATGAAAATGTTGTAGTGTGGAAACTATATTAGCAAAGAATACATAAAAATTCTTAGGAGTATGTTTGTAGAACATGTGATCTAACCTGGTTGAAAAAGCTACTTTACTTGTGATTTGGATATAAATAAGTTAACGAGATTACATTGTTTGGAAATGACCAAGACGATTCTTTCATAAGCCACGTGTCCCATTTAGCTTGATGTCCAAATTAAATATTATGTATCCTTCTTATCCCACCGTTAAGCCTCTAAGACCAATTATTTGTTATCCACTATTATAATAATTTCCCCTTAGTGTGTAGGAATTTACCATATGACCCGCCCTCAAGTCCGTCTGCCTCAGGACTAGTCATCTTCGAGCTTGATTTTGGGGTGGTGGATGTTCATGGTTATAGGATATATAACCATGAACATCCACCACCCCAAAATCCGATAAGTGAATTTTTAAAAATAAAAAAGAAATCAGTTTTGGGAAATTTGGGATACTAAGATTATGCATCAAAAGGGGATGAGTGAGTACATATATGAGTGTAAACTCAAGCTCTTGGTTGGTTAGTTAGTAGGTTAAGTGAGGAGAGAGACAAAAACTCTATCTAAAGTTATCTAAATTATATCATACCGACCCTAAGTCGCACTACAACCAAAAATACCTTGAGATTCTTAGCTATGTGATTAAGTGATAAATGGGCCAAAAAACGAGTAAGTAGATAATTAGACGTCATAGAAGGACCGATTATTACCCTACAAATACCACTTCGGGCGAGATATTTTAGTGTCCTTTTGTCCATTTCTAAACTAATTATTCTCATAACTTTAGCATATTGGTTATGTGTAGTAATAGTATGTGCATTGATTAGTTGTTATGTAAGACTTTACGAGACTTTTCTAAATTGTTTTCAGGATTATTACTTGCATTATGTTATGGATATTTTAGGGACTTGAGACCTTAGGTTAGTGCTTATTTTATCAAGACGATAAAACCTTGAGTTGGAGGTCTTAATGTCTTACCTTTTATGATGAATTAATAGAGTATCTATATATCATTTGATAGAGGTTTAGGGTATTATGGTTGGGGTCAACCCTTATATTTGATATATTGAGATTTAGTAGTCTAATATTGAATTAATATTTATATATTTGGCCTATATTTGAGTTAATTTGTGTGTTAAGTATGAAGACCCTAGAAACAAGGATGATATTGGAATCCAAAACAAACCCAATAGGTCTAAATATGGAGAAAAACCCAATTCAAGTTACAAAAGGAGGCAAGAAGTCCATTTTATGCTCAAAAAGAATTGGCATTTAAATGCTTCTCTAAACCTTCTAAAATTATAAAAAAAATTGGTATTTAATGAACTAAAGAAATTTAAACACAAGGTAGATATGGGAGTCTAGGAAACTTTATAAAAATAGCGTCTATTTCCGACTTACGACGTGAAAGTTATGAAAATTTTACTGAAGAGTTGTTTAAGTTTATAAGAGTACATTCGGCATTTTTTAGGTCACTTAAGTAGGTCCAGCTTGGGGAACACATTTTATGGATCTCATAAAGACATTTTTTCAGCAGTAAAACCTACCACTTAATATGTATATAAGAGTGTTAAGGAAGCTTGAAGCAATGGCAAGTGCAAGGAGTTTAAGAATAATACATATTCCAATAATTAGTGTAATTCCTCCTTAAGTTATGTCGTTTCTTTTTCTAGTTATCTTTTATTCTATTATGTACTAAACATATTTTATTTTGACATTTCACATGTATGAAACGTAGCTATTATTTGGGTTTATTTCTATACTATTTGGAATTACATGTTAATTCAATTAATTAGGAATTGCTTTTTTATTATAATTCATATGATTATTGTAGTTCTTTATCTTGATCATATATTGAGTTGTTAGGGATTAAACTGACTCCCTTAAGGGGTGATTAATCTTCGGAAACTAGAACTACAATTGTTTAGATTTGAGTTTAAGAATCGGAAGATCTAAATCAACCAGATAATCACATAGGGTTTGAAATTTAGACGTCTAGATAACATGCATAGGATTTACTTAGAAGAGGTTCCTATGGTTATATAACAACTCTTACTTATCTAAGGAATGTAGAGAAATTTTAGAATCCCGAATAAAAAGTGCAATTCCCAATTTATCCTTATATCGCAAATATTTCTAATTTTGGCTAGTGTTGAGTATGTACTCTCAAGCTATCTTTCTCATCCATCCTTTTCTGTAATTTACTTTATGGTCATTTAATATTCTTAGTCTTAATTAGTATTAAATAGAAAAGAAAAATAAATATATTTACTTTATAGTGCTTATACCGATAACAATGTACTAATAAAAACACTAGAGTCCTCATTAATTCGTAAATCCCTATACAGAAAATAATTCATTTACCTTTTATTATTACTTGGCGACATGTATACTTCCGGGTAGAAACTCCCTCTGTGTTGATTGATATCACGCTTTGGAAGACAATATACCCTTGGAGGCCGACGTAGTTTTGATATGCTTCGTGCTTAAGTCGGTGGATATTGAATACCCCCTAGTTTGAACTCTTAGGGGTTCAGGTCAGTTTTGATGCGTCATTCTTTGGTTAGTGAATAATTAAGCCAAAATCGCGCCTTCAGTCTTAAGAGATCAAAAACAGTTTTGATCTGAGACCTGCTTAGATCAATGAATAATTAGGACGATCTCATAGAATTGAATCTTAAGAGATCAGTGAACGCTTTTATATGAGGCGTGCTTAGATTGGTGAATAGTTAGGTCAATTTCTGAGCCTTGAATATAAAGATATTGACGAGTACTTTGATATAAGAAGTGCTTAGGTTGATGAATCATTCAAACGATCTCCTAGATTTAAATCTTAAAAAATCGGTGGTAGTTTTTATAAATAAGTGAGGATATTTCATGTATATACATATATAAGAAAACTATTCAAGCATATATTAATATTGAAGGATGTGATATTCTGTCACATAACTTGCCTCATAAAAAAACCACTTAGATAAAACCATATGGGAAAAACCCCAACCAAGGAAAAGAGTGGAGATGAGGGTTTTTGATCTAATATTACATTCGTAAAACGATAAAAAGAAGAGAAAAAATAGAACAAATAAAAGTTAATTTTTTTTGGAGGAGGTACTATGTCATGCAACATACGTACTTCGAACAATGGTCTAAGAACCACGAGTAGGCCAATATCTTAGTGATAGGGAAGAAAAGTCCTCACACCTCGACGGAACAAAGTCCTAATAAGTGAAATCACACGAAGGCTCCCCTCTTTGTCGCACTAATCCCGCTCAACGACTAATAAGAACGTCTATATAATAAGGTGGGTGCTTTTCATAATTAGGGAGGTTGATCGCCTCATATATGAAGTAATCTCCCTTTCCACGATGAAAATAGGGTTCCTAGAAGGGTACACGGTTTTCTTACATATCATGGATAGTTATAACTCTAATGTTCTAACACCAAGCCACAAAAGTTTTACTAAGCACGATTCAAAGCTTATTATGTGTATATATAGTATTATAATGTATGTAAAATCATCATGTAACCAGAAGGATTTTTACGCCACTCAATTTTGCAATACCTATATTTAACTTATCTTATTTCATCTTGTCAAACAATTTATTTTTTGTTAAAATCAATTAGATTAGTTCATATTTTTCTATCTTGTAGGCTTTTTTTATCAGATGGGTTCCTTCTGCAAGAAGTGACTAGCTTTTCACCCATTGAAATGTCACAATTAGAAAAAACCAAAGCCAGTGAAAAGATTTAAGCATATAACTAATAACATAAGTACAAAGCGACAACCTTCCATTCTACCAAGTTACACAATAGAATATAAATAGTGGTACATGGAGAAGTTACACCCCAATAATGGTTTAAAGCACCATGCCCATCAGAATACAAGTGGTAACCCCGATAGAGAAAGGGTTAACAAAGTCCCCACAAAACATAGTAGAAGTACCCCCTACATCAAGAATGTACAATTCATTCCATGAAAAACATATCTATAGAGTACACCTACCGCCCCCAGGGGATGAACTTAAATCACAAACGCTAATACGACTTCTATTGACTCTATGCCAACGCGAACGCAAAAAAGGTGGTCTGCTATCAAACCAGTTGGGTCCCCACGCTGAACCATGTCCCCATAGCCATAGGAAACCACAAGCAGGACATAACATTTCAAATCAGACAGCGATACTAAAATCAATCAAGACAAACCTTTCTCTTGAGAAATATTGGATGTTCCACTACCTCACAAGTTTAAGCCACCCTAGTTTTCCAGCATACACTAGATCGAAGGATAATGATCAATACATTTACATGTACAATAGGAAAATGGATTTGGTGACTAAATCAGATGCTATTTTTTTCGCTCTTTTCTTGTTAATTTATCGATGAGATATATAATGGTTTTCTAAGTTGAATCCAAAATCCATTGGATCTTTTGAACATTTAAGTCAAAGATTGTGAACACATTTCACAAAAAGTAAGAGTTTGGGGTGAGACTCCTCCGTTTTACTAGAGTCATACCAACAAAAAATGGAAACATTAGAAGAGTATACTAAAAGGTCTGGAAGCGAAACATACAATACTAGAACTTTGATAAAACACTAGCATGATTAGCCTTTACCCATGGTCTTAGGAACAAGGAATCCAACTCAAGTTAGCCTCAGAGCGAAATATAATTGTTGGTCCCTGAGATGTGATATTAAATGAACATTAGGAGAAGGATAATTCGCATGTTTACAAGTCGGAACACATGGTAACAACGATAAACTATCATTACCACAAGTAATAAGAAGCTAAATGCAGATTTTTTATTATAGTCTAGATAATCGTTGTCCAAAACTAAGTTAAAAGAGGTTTTATGTAGTTTTCTATCTATAAAATTTTTACTTAAAGATATAATGATTAAATAAATTCAAAAAAATTAAATGGGAAGATATAAAGAATGCGTAGTTCGAGACACTTTTTCTTGCCACTAGTTATGACTTGGACTTAATTGCACATTTTAGAGAGAATATCGAGACATTGATTGCTTATTGGGACATCACTTGATCTATCCTACGTTATAACCGAATGGTTAGTACTATTACACTATCCAGATTGTTTGACTAATTTTGACATCGTAGAATTAAAATAATTAAATGTTCAATGTTCTAAATGCACTATTAAGCTTCTTTATGGGTCTAGTTTAATAGCTAATAAATTATTTTAAATTTACAAAATATTTAAATTCAATAATATCTTGTAAGCATATGAGCAAACAACAATTCTACGATTTATTTACATGAAAATATTATTTCCAAATTCATTAGGGTTCATAGACAAACATCTCAAGCTACTAATAAAATTAGTTCATCGTGGAATAAATATAACAAAGTTTAAAATAATAATAGTTAAACTAGAAATTAAAAAGAAGAAAAATTACTCAAATAGATATGGGAAGAAGGTGAGGTAAGGAGTTGTTCTTATACTCGTTGCTTACGCCCTTATAATCCACGCGTATTATGTTCTTCAAACTGATAAGTGTTCCGTTTTGAGGCTAAAAACTAATATTTATACCCTTGAAAAACGTATGTCATAAGGTGGGCCAACTTAAGTGAGTTAAAGTGGCCTAATGGTCTCTTTGTAAATCCGGGACAACTTGGTTCTTCATAGCAAAACACCAATAGCTTTCTCAATTTAACTCGAATTTGTGAACAATTTATTCTCACACAATCTACCATTGTTTTCCAGAATTTGATTTAATCAAAAGTAATTATGGAGAATCATAGCCTTCCAGATACCTATTAATAATTCAATATTTTTTGTGAATTAGTTTCTAATGTTAGTATATTAACAACTTTTTATCCATAATGAGTGGTCATATGTAACTAAAAAGACAATATTGTCTTTAACATCCATGTGGAGAACGATAAATTAACATAATATTACTTGATAATAAAATATGCATATATGGCAGTTTAGGCAAACATGTTTCCCCATACAAAAAACAGAGAAAAATAATCTGGTGGACATGTTATGTTACATATGATAAGTAATATAATATAAATTATGGTGTAATGTAAATAGTACATTAACAAAATGATTGCATGAAATATGCAATGCAAGATAATACATAGTAAATATGGGATAATATGAGACAAGATGAACGGACACTATTTTTGTGTATCTGAAATATTTAAAGATTTTTTAATAAAAAGGATAGATGTAATACAACACTCAAATCAAAGAATCATACACAAGATAGGCATGTATCTATAATCATTTACTAGTGTACACTTTAAAATACTAATATGATCTAATAACAAAGGTACGATGAAAACATAACTGATTACATTATGAAATATTCAGCAAGGAATTTGAATTATGTCTAAGAGTATTTTGTACTCGATTTAAATGTTGCTTACCAAACAAATGTTTTCATGTAAATATTTTATCTAAGAGATATAACATTCACACACACACAAACACACACACACACACACACACACATATATATATATATATATATATATATATATATATATATATATATATATATATATATATATATATATATATATATATATATATATATATATATATATATATATATATATATATATATTCTTGCTAAAGTAACATATAATGTAGTGCATACTAATTACGAATGTCATTAGACAATTCATTTCATTAAATATTAAACTACATATATTTGTAAAAATACATTGCAATATATCATTCTCGAACTTAGAGTTTTGTGCTCGAGCATATGATCCATACTCTTGTGGATATTTTGTCCAAACCAATATTTATTTCAAGTATTGTCATTTTAATAGTAACTGAATATTTTATATAAATTTTAAAGTTATTAATAAATATACTTTTTAGACATTAATTTGGGTTAATGATTAAATATTATCATTATATAGATAAAAAATGGTTGTATTACTGATACAATAATAAATTTAATTTAATTTATCATCAACATTCAATAAAAAGAGTCGTTGATTAATAAATTTTATTTACTTACGGTAACCATCATTAAACAAAAAAAATTAATACTTTTCTATTATAATAATTCTCTATACATTACTTTTCAAACAAATAGGAAAGTTTAATAAGTATATTATTAAATACTTAAATGTTAATTAAAATATAAATTCTAATACTTTGCATAAAACTACAAGTTAAAAAAATTACAAATATTTCTTCAAATCAACATTTGTCAAACGAAATTTTTTAAATTATATTTTTTACTTTATGAATTAAATAGAGTTTTAATTATATAACGTATAAAAAAGTAACTAATTATATTATTTCTTAATATGGGTTCAACTATAAATGTGAAGCTTCAATATTAAGCCAACTACGGGCTCATTTGTAATATATATCTTGCATTGGAGTTTAATTTTTTCTTATATATTTTGTTCTTTTTAACATTAATTGTTTATATGATTTGACCCAACTGGCTTATACTTTTTCTATTTTTTCTACTTTTTTTCTTTTTTTAACCTTCGAAATATCATTATAAATGGAGTCAAATTATGTGAATGTGACAAAACTTTATCCAGAATAGAATTTCATTCTTCAGTTTTTGAGATTAGTACATCAATGGAATCAAACAATAAATCCCGAGTAGTATTCTTTCAATCTCCAATGAAACCAAACGAACATCATGTCTATACTAATCAGCGACCAAAAATAGGATTTTTGGACAAGTGTCATCTTTGCAACCAGGATATTAAACCATCAAAACCAATCTATATGTATAGGTACTACTAACTCTTCTATATATTTATATTTTTTGTAATTTTTTTAGTATTTAACTAATTTATCAAAATATTTGATTGCATTTGCATGAATTTCCAATACTGGAAATAGAAGATTTTCCAATAACTTTTAATTGAAATAATAGTTGACAATTATCAAAATTATACATTTTTATCCTATATATATGTATATATATATATATATATATGGAAACATATTTTTTATTAATTTCAATTTTATTTGGAAAATCTGTTTATATATAAACTTTTGTTATTTATCAATTTATATTTACTACAATAATTATTATGGGATATAGACCTAAAGAAAGGTATATATTTATCTCAAGTTATATTATTGGATATTTTATTTGGTAATGAACTTTGTTGTACCTAGAACATGACTTTTGAAATTTCATTAGTACATAAGAATTCAAAGGTTAGTTTTACGTCAAGCAATATAATATGTCATGTCACGTGGATCTTTTTTCAAATTAAACAAATATGATATTATAACTTACTACTGCATACAAAAAATTGATGTATCATATTGGATGTATAAAAATCAAGGCAATCTCAAATAAATATGGGAAATGTGGTTTCCTAGTTTTATAAAATTGTGTGTTTTTTATTCTTATTCTCTAATTAATTCAACCATTATAGGTCTTAAATTTATAATAGTGATGAAAATATTGTGTTTAAGCGGATATAATGGTTTTAGTGATGTATGTAACAACATGGTGTAAAATAGGATATTTGATAAGAGTGTGATGAATGTTGCCTATTAAATTTTTCTATGGATTCATAAATTACTTCTAAATATATTATTGAAAAAATTGGCTATAATGTTTGCTGCTAACCCACTTATTTTATCTAAACAACTAAACTGATGCTAGGAACCATAAATATGCCATAATATCTAAGATTCATCCATTACTATAAATTTTGGTAAAATTATCTAGATTATGTATGAAAAAATTTATAACCATATAGTCTAGTTAGTAAAATCATGTGTCATACAGTTTTCATGCATAAATATATAAAAATTCAGATTAGGGGGTGGGTTGGTATTAATCTAAAAAATATAAAGCTTGCAATGTAACAAATCAATACCTTTTGATATCAGTTGTATCCTTTTGTATGCCAATTTAGTTATTAAAATGATATGTGATACACATAAATATTTTACTTTTTATTAAAGATATTTATCCATTACCACGATACATGTAATATATATTATATTGTAATTAATCAATATTCTTTATTTTGTTGTCTATCTCGTAAGTTATATGCATAATATAACGTATTATAGAATAGTCCATATTTACCTTTGTTTTATGAATATAGATAATATATATGTTCTTGATAATTTTTAAGTTAATAACTTACCAGTCACAATGTGATGTAGTGACTCGGCTTATTGCTCAGAAGAATGTCGGGAAATTGCGATTAACAAGGATGAAAAGCAAAAAAGGAAAATTGAAGAAATGAATTATGATAAGGATGAAGATAAAAAGAAAGTGAACAAGAAGATAAAGATAACCAAAAATTAATTATCTTGCGAAGTTATTTTTAGGTGAATGTACTAGTTCATATTCAAAAAGTATGGAGAAGTTGCATCTTATTACTTATGGCTAGGCTTGGCATATCATGTTTGTGTTTAATTGATAAAATTATGGATTATTTGTTTCTCATTTCAGCTAAGAGATATTAAAGATACTATTCAACATTTTGGTCATTTTAAACAACCATAAGTATGAATCGCGTTCTAAAAGTTTCTTTTTAGTGAATTTTAAAAAAATCATTTCACCAAAATCATTTTGAAAGGTTGGATAACCCCAACAAAATATATCAATTACACCAAATTATATTTATTAAGAAGATAACTATTATATTATTAATTTAAGATAACATACATAATATAGTAAATTAAATGAACAACTATCTCTCAATTGTCAAATAAACTACTCCACACATGCTTAATTTGTGGTAGAATATCACATACACATACAAATTAACCCCCAACATGCAAGTTTCTAAATTTATTACAAATTGTCTATAGAATATATAATTATATCATACAATACATGACGAACATATGCAATAAATCATAATCTCGCAATGTTAGATTAGAATCTCATGTATTATCCCTTTGAGTTGCACCACTCGACACTTCAATTTCAAACAAATAATTATGTTTTTATATTGTAGATATCTCAAAAATACTTCCATATCTTAGAACTCATTTGACACAAGGAATATATTATCTAGAGTTCTAATATCAAATTTGTAAAGCACAATGGTCATCCAAGACTTGTAAACTCAATGCATCCACCATTTCCTTAGTTTGTAACCTATCAATAATAACATCCAAAGTTGTATGTATGAACTCTTTCAAAGTTGTAGGAAGTTTCACTTTAGGTATAAGGAATAACGTAGTAGTGTTCACATGCTTAAAAAAATAAGCACTACTCAACACATCCTTATTTGTCGCACATATATCTGTACCCACAACCAACAAACAATGTTGAAAAAATACCCTAGTAAAACCCTTAGACACGGAAGCCTTATTCTCAATTTTAAAAAGTACCTCCTGAATTTCTTTATTTCATACTTCATCAATAATTATTTACAGTATCACTCTTTGGTAAAAGATTCATTAGATACTGAGTTAATTTTTTTTCTTATTACAATAGCCTGAACAAAATAATATTTTATAGTAGTTTAAAATCCCCTCCTTGATATCCACCTCAATCATTGAAATCTGACCACCATAGAATAGAAGAGAAAATACTTTACTTCTTATCCCTCTATCTTTAATTCTTTTGTGATTTAATTTAGAACCACACTCACTTTAAAGATCCCATAGTACTCTACATCTCTTTTGCAGGAAGGATGTCTCTAATTGAAGTAAGTGTTCCAACTGTTGTCTAATATATTTTTTGTTTTTAATGTTATTAACCCATCCATTCAACATTACTTTCTGAAGAAAGCTTAAACTCATATATCATCTCATAAATATTCTCTGTTGAACAAATACATTAATTTTTATTGTAGACCTTTAAAAGTATTTTTATCTCTTTCTTGATAAATCATAATTTCATCTCATTAAAAACTATAAGCTTTCATAATAAATTCTTTATGATGCCTCAAATATTATATAATTTGAAATATGAAGCTCTTTTTATGCAAACTCCCTCAATATTCTTGACAACAGAAAAGTTATTTGACCCTTTAGGTTCAATGACTTCAAGTCTAGATACATAACATAAAAACTATTTTTTATTCGGTGGAACTCTATAAATCTAACGAGATATATGTACATCCACTATTTTATTACTCCATGCATGACAACATCATGTTGGATAATTCTCAAACATCTACACATCATTAATATTAGTTTTTAAAATATGGAGCAATACGAGGAAGAGCAAGACGACGACTCTTATACTCACAGCGAATATTTTTATTAAATTCCTCACACAAACACCAAACATTATCACCAACTACAAGAATCCATCTTCTAAAAGTATTCCATAAATCTCTTCTAATCTCATCATCAATGTAAGTATATATAATAGATATGAAGATTATATTTTCACTCTTGACCTTCGAAACATCACATAACTTAGCTTTTGACAATATCTAAAGACAAATTACCTTTTACGGATCCTTTTTTACCTTGTACGTTTTCGACCACTAAAATCGAATTAATGATCATTTGAAAACTGGACCATATAATTATTAATTACAAAACTTATCATAATGTCTTTACTCATACTTATTAATTTCCACAACATCCATAATAATTTTCTTTATATATTTTACATCTTCAAGATGCACTAAGGCTTTATTAAGTCTTTTTAACATTCCAAGTAAATGCGATAATAAATCTAGTGATGTTGTTACCCTTTTTTCCTTGTCTTGAACTACAAAAATTAGTTAAAGTTAACTTTAAATTTCAATAGCCACATATAACATAATGAATGAATAAGTATGAAAATTATCTTTACACTAAAGGAATATGTTTGACCAATTATATTTAAATTTGAAGTATATACATTCAAATTATCTTCTTCTCCATATATATTTTTGTAGTGAAAAATATCACCGTTTAGAAAAAGATTTGAGAGAAACAAATCAGAATAAAACGTAAAATCAATTAACGAGTAAACTAAATATTACACGGAAATTGAAGTACAACGAAACTTACAAACTTTTACAGGGAAAATCAAAAAGCAAAACTTATACGGAAATAGAAAATTAATCCCGGTGTTAAAAAGATATTCCGGCGTAGTACCGGTATCTCTAACAGAAAAAAATATAAAGAGAAATATTTTATGCTTAGCTTTTTGCTTTGTAGTTTCGTAGTGAACACTGGTGGAGAATGAGGTATTTATATATGGGAGAGTTGGGTTTGAAAACCTTTGTCAGCAGTAACGGATCAATCAATTCTATGATTCCGTCCAGTGATTGATTGACGGTTTTCTAATTGATTCTCTTATTCCACACGTTTTGAATACTTGTGTAACAGCTAGTTGACTTGACCTGACGAGTTGACCAGCTGATGGAATAATCTTCTTAACGGGCGCGTGATTGGTGGAGTCTTGTCTTACGTTTGTCTTCTGATTGATTGACAGCGACACTATAAGAGCTTGATAAGAAAACTCATTTCATTTTTCATTTTTCATTTTTTGACTCCCCAAACTCCTCAACTCCCCCACGATCCCACGAGCCCACGAGCCCACGAGCCCACGAGCCCACGAGTCACGAGCCCACGAGCCACGACCACGCCCACGAACACGCCCTCTCCAGGTCGGGCCGGGCCGGGCCTTGCGGGTGGTGGTGGTGGTGGTGGTGCGCGCGTGTGGGTCTTTGCTTTCCCTTCTTTGCTTGCATAGTGTTTAGTCATTTTGATAGGAATACATGGGTGAGTCTATATATACAGTAAAATTATTTTACTCACCTCCTATGTGGGAAGAAATCCTTCACAAAAAATGACTTTTCCACTTTCAAAGGGAATGGGAAGAGTCTTGGTTAATCCTCCATATTAATCCAAGTCTCTTCCACTTCTCCTAAAGATCATGAACGGATTATAGCCTATACTAAAAAGTATAGCATTAATCCAATAATCCCCCACTCAGGGTCTTTTGGAGAGACAGTGATCAGGTTTCCATGATTTTCAGCGTTTGGGTGAATTGTACTTAAGTGCCAATATCTTTCGATTTGAATTGTCACGTAGTGAAGTGAGGCAACCACCGAATTCTGTTTAAGTGAACATACTATTGAACTTTAACGGTTTTCGATCGAGACCCTCACAACACATACTCTACCCTGCTGAAAGTTATGGTCTCCTCGAACCTCACCTTTCAGTTTAGTTCATCAAGTCCTTCTCTAAGAATGCGGGCTATGAACTTTGTGGATACCTTTATTTATATTTGTTCAAGGACGTCTCTTTAACATTCTGTTTATAAAGGTTTGGGTTTTGCTACTACCCTTGAATTCATCAAGTCCTTCTCGAAAGGACCACCACAGAGGCTATGAATTCTGATTCATCAAGTCCTTCTCAAAAGGACCACCACAAGTGGCTATATATCCATATTACTTTAGTTTTATGCCATAGGGATGCAGGGAGATCACTTTGACTCAAGAGTCACATGTTCCCCATTGATGGGTCTCAATCCCATCCCCCTCGACGTTTCCAGGACTACTCTCCTGGGTAGGCCTTTGGTAAATGGATCAGCGAGATTTTCATCAGATCATACAAACTCTAAGGCCATAACACCATTCTTCAGTAACTGTTTTACTGAACCATGTCTGATGCGTATATGTCTCTTATTTCCATTGTAGGCACTTTAATGAGCGACTGCAATGGCTGCTTGTGAATCACAATGGATACACACAAGTGTGGCCATCCCAAAGTGGCACATCTGATAAGAGACTTCTCAACCACTCACCTTCTTGTCCAGCCGTTTCTAGTGCTATAAACTCAGACTCCATGGTGGAGCGTGCTATACAAGTCTGTTTAGAGGACTTCCACGATACAGCACCTCCTCCTAAGGAGAAAACATTACCACTGGTGGAGTTAACTTCGTCATTATTAGAGATCCAGTTTGCATCACAGAATCCCACAAGAACTGCAGGAATGAGCTGTAATGCAGGCCTAGATCCATAGTACCTCGCAAGTACTTTAGAAGACGACGAAGTGCAACCCATTGGTCATTACTCGGGTCATGAGTATAGTGACTAAGTCTACTAACGGCGTAGGCAATATCGGGTCGAGTGTAGTTCATTAAGAACATCACACTACCTATAATTTTGGCATATTCATTTTGGGATATAGCATCCCTAGAATTTTTAGACAAATGAATACTAGAATCATAAGGAGTATTTACAGGTGTCACCTCAAAGGAGTCGAATTTCTTCAACATCCTTTCTATGTAATGAGACTTATTCAGGGAAATACCATTACTGCTCCTTATGATTTTTACCCCAAGAATTACATTTGCTTCTCTCATGTCTTTCATGTCAAACTTAGAAGACAAGAAGCGTTTGGTCTCATTTATGGTATGAAGGGAAGTGCCGAAGATGAGCATGTCATCTACATATAGGCAAATGATGGTACACTCTGATCCTGTTACTTTGAAGTAGACACATGAGTCAGAAGTGTTGACCACAACCCCATCTGAAATGAGGGTACTATCGAGTTTTTCATACCATTTTTTGGGTGCCTGTTTTAAGCCATACAAAGACTTTTTTAGCTTGCACACTTTATCCCATTGACCAGGAACCACACACCCTTCAGGCTGGGCCATATAGATCTCTTCATCTAGGTCCCCATTCAAAAACTCAGTCTTAACATCCATCTGATGTATGACCAGTTTTTGAATTACCGCTAGGGCGATGAGGGTCCTAATAGTGGCGATTTTGGTCACAGAGGAGTAAGTGTCGAAGTAATCAAGGCCTTTCTTTTTGGTGAAACCCTTAATCACAAGCCTAGATTTGAATTTTTCTATTGAGTCATCCGGTCTCAACTTTTTCTTAAAAATCCATATCTTATTGATGGGTTTGCTGCCTTAAGGTAAGTCAGTCAATTCCCACGTATAATTACTTCTAATAGACTCAAGTTCGCTATTAATAGCTTCTTTCCAAAAATTAGCATCTACCGATCTCAAAGCATCGGCATAAGTTTTTGGGTCTTCCATCATGAGGAAACAGGTGACAACCTGTTCACTTATCAAGTCAATGTGAAGACCTTCGGTCAAGAAGGCTGTGATAAAATCGGGTCCGAAGCTGGACTCGGTCCTACGTCTCTTACTCCTTCTAAGTTCTTCCTCAGGAATACTATTAGGTACATAGGAGGTAGAGGGGCCAGGGGAACTATCACACAGAGGTACATTAACATTATCAGATAAGTTACTAGAAGACAAAGAAACATCAACAGTATTCACAGTTTTCAAAGGGAAAATGTTTTCAAAGAATTTAGCATCTCTAGATTCAAAAACGGAGTTATCATATAATGATAGGAATCTATAGGCTGCACTATTCTGAGCATACCCTATGAATACAGAGTCTATTGTTTTGGGTCCAACAGTGACTGTTTTAAAATCGGGTAGTTTGACTTTGGCCAGACACCCCCACACTTTTAAAAATTTCAGGTTAGGTGGAAAGCCTTTCCACATATCATAGGGGATCTTATCTAGGGATTTATGGGGTACCCTATTAAGGACATAACAGGCAGACAAAACAGCTTCCCCCCACATGTTCGTTGGTAAATCTGAACTTATTAACATAGCATTCATAGTCTCTTTAAGGGATTTATTTTTTTTTCTCGGCTATGCCATTTTGTTGGGGTGTATAGGGGGCACTATGTTCGTGGATTATTCCATTTGTTTCACAAAACTCTTTAAGTGAATTAGAACTATATTCGCCTCCTCTATCTAACCTAAATCTTTTGATTTTACAGTCTAGTTGATTTTCTACTTCGGCTTTGTATTTTAAAAACGCGTTTTCCGCCTCGTCTTTAGATTTAAGGAGATACACTTTAGTGAACCTAGAGTAGTCATCTACAAAGGTTATATAGTAAATTTTTCCTCCTCTAGTAGCGGAGTTTTTAAAATCAGCTAAGTCAGAATGCACTAATTCTAGTAGTTTAGTCTTTCTCGTGGTCACAGGCTTAAAAGGTTTCTTCGCAAGTTTGGACTCTACACATATTTGACATTTGGAAAAGTCATCTATTTTATTGAGGGGTATTAGTCCAAGTTCTTTAAGCCTTTTAATAGAAGAGATATTAAGGTGACCTAGTCTATCATGCCAAGTATCAAGAGATTCAACGACATAAGCAAATTCAGAGGTATTCTCATTCATTGGTACAGTATTTAAAACAAATAAATCACCATTCATGTACCCTTTCCCCACAAACTCATCATTTTTTGTAATAACCATTTTCCCCCTTCAAATACAAGTTTAAGGCCTACTTTATTAATAAGAGCTCCGGAAACTAGGTTCCTACGGAGACAGGGGACGAAGTGAACATCATTCAACTCTAAGATTTTACCAGAAGTGAGTTTTAGAGAAACCTGTCCTTTACCGAAGACCATGGCGGTTGAGGAGTCACCCATGTAGACAAATTCACCATTTGTTGCTTCTTCGAATTTATTGAACATAGATCTCGTTGAGTAGAAATGACGAGAAGCTCCAGTGTCAAGAATCCACTCGGTTTTGTTCTCAATTAGGTTTACCTCAACCATCACTGCAGCAATAACCTCTTCGGTCTCGACCAGATTTGCGGCAGGTTTGGGACCTTGACCAGCTCTAAGGTTGCACTCGAAAGCTCTATGTCCTTCCTTTCCACAACAATAACAGGCTTCTTTGGGTTTCTGAATCTTACCAGAGGTTTTGAACCCACCACCTTTGGAGTTGCCGCGGTTCTTGTTGCCTCCAGATTTGGATTTGTTGTGGCCTTGTTGTTTACCCTTCCCTTTGAACCTGTCTTTGTTACCTTGACCAGAACTTTCGACAAGATTAGCTTTGGATGATTGAGAAGGGAAAGGAATAGACCCGTCTTTGAGTCGATTTGCCTCCTCGACTTGTATGTGGCTAATAAACTCTTGTAGTGTCATTTCCTTCTTCTTGTGTTTCATGTGATTACGGTATTCGCTCCAGGATGGTGGGAACTTCTCTAACAGGATATTGGCTTGGAGCACCTCACACATTTTCATACCTTCAGCAATCACATCCGCGCAAAGGTTTTCATAAACATGGAGTTGTTCGGTCATAGATTTCTGATCGGTGAGACGAAAGTTGTACCAAGTCCTAGTGACATATTTCTTCTTACCAGAATCCTCGGCCCCATATTTTTTCTCAAGTCTCACCCATATGATCTTTGCCGATTTTTCTTTGGCAAGAAGATCAAAGATGAGGTTTGACACATTGTTTAACATCCATCCTCGAGCCATGGTATTAGCTCGTTTAAACTTGGCTTCCAGAGCAAGATGCCTAGTCTGTTCTTCTTTAGTGGGAACTCCATTGTCCACTAAAAGTGGAGGATCTTCGTATAAAACAAAGTCCAGTTCGTACTGTTCAAGACAAATAAGGATATTTTATGCCGAACGCTTGTAGTTGGAACCATTAAGAGGCTCCCACTTATTCACATCGGGAAAGTCCTTTGCATTCAATGATGAAACAACTACCGAGATTGTAATAATCCCTATCATGATTCCATTTTTTCAAGAGATAACATTCCTCCTCAAACGATACATAAAATAGATCAATTGAAATAAGTAATTGAGGAATAGGTGGTGGTAGAAGATATTTGAGGAGATGATGTAAAGATTTTTTTGAAAGTGGTCGAAGACCAATACATGGTTGAGCCTTTGGTTAGCATGGTGGATAAATGGGTAGATGAAAGTAAAGAAAACAATGTAGAATTGAATGATGTCCCCATGGATTTTGTGTATGATCAAGAGAAGGAAGTTGAAGAGAAAGATATTCCTAAGCCAAATTTTGATGAGGTTATAGTTGAAGACTGGGTTGAGAACGCATTGGGAGAGGAAGTTGTCGAAAAGCCTGTAAAGCACTAAAGGTGCAACATGATCAAAAAAATTGAACCTCTTCCAAAGAAAGTTTGTGCATAACCATTCTCATTGGAAGTCGTGAAGGGATTTAGAGTGAAACTTATTGAAGATTGACGAGTATTATAATAATCCCTTAACAAATAACTTGGGAGAAAGGTGTTACACCGCAAAGAAAAGGCATAGACAGGTGGGACTACTTGTCCTTTTATAAAGAAGAACATGTGATTAAATAGAAGAAAGAGATTATACCATCTAAGACGACAAAAAATATCATTGTGTAACGAAGTTTTTTCACCGTTTGAACGAGGTGGCAAAACGGGGAAGATACCCAACTCCATATACAAATTGATTAAGAAAAGTCAAAAGTGCGTGATTCCAAAATAAACTATTCTGAGGAGCAGGCGAGTTGAAGCGAAGGAGTTCTTACTGAAAGAGCCTCAATTCAATTTTTAGTGAAGCTCTCATGTCGAGAATGACGATATAATAAACAAAATCGCTTCTTGGGAGACAACCAAAGGTCAAAAGGGGTAAACGCTAAATTTATACTTCTTTTCAATATTTTCGTGTACAATATTTTAGTAGTTTAATCTTAATTTAGTGTATATTAAGCCTAAGGAGAAGGGTAAGGGAGTTTATTTGATGCACATGTCGATTTTATTAAGGATTTAAAGTCATAACAGAAGAGTACGTGGTGGTCCTTTGTGTATTCTAAAATAAAATGCAAATAAGGAAAAAAGAACCACAACTGCAAGTGTACAGTTGTCCCAAGTAATATATGTGGTAATACGGATTTGTTCTCAGGGACAGATTGGTTGACTCTAATGCTTATCGAATAGTGATTAATTGCACGTAAAGCAAGTAAATGATTTTAAGATTGATTGTTTGTTTTTCTAATAACTAATACAACTAATTAAAAGACTAAATTAATGAAAATAAAAGACTAACCGCAAGAAATTAAAGTGTTTACGCAAAGAGGGAAAACAGTACTTGAGAGACGCAAGGGTTTCACCTAATTATCATTCATTTCATGCATTGTTTAAGGGACAAATTGGTAAATTGATATTGGTCGGGATTCAGAATTCTCCTTACCCCCGTCAGGGTGGACTAAGGAGAAACTTTCAAGTGCTACAAACCCCGTCAGGTTGATTATAGTCCACTCTCAAGTGATTAAGTCTAATTTACCCAATAGGCCATAGGTTTAATTAAGCTCGTCAGAGTCTCTAATTTCTAACCTACATTCATTAATTAGTTATGTACCCAGACCCCCCGTCAAGGTGATCCAATCGCCACTAATTGGAATAGCCTAGATACTAAGTCCTTGGTTCATGACTCCAATTACAGTAAATAAAAGCAAATTAATGAAAAATACAATTTACCCAATTTGATTTCAATTATTAAAATCCCAAATCCAAACACATGAAATAAAATCAAATTGGGATTAACCCATTATGCATTCTCAAGCACTAATTAAGTTTAGCTCATAATTATTGAAAAGACAAAAACTAAGCAACTAAATTGAAAGGAATTCATAATTGTTTTACAGAAATAAAGATAAGAAACCTAATTAGAAAGATGATTCGGCTGCGAAGTGGAGATATAGACAGACTCCAGCTCTAGGCTTCTTCTTTTCCTTGCTTCTGACTTTCTCTTTGGACGCTCTCTTCTAATGATGATTTAGTTTAAAGAATAAAATGAGAGGTACTGAATAATGAGGTCTAAAGGCATATTTATAGTGCTAAATTCGGACTAGGGTTTTTTACTTAGGTTTAAGTGAATATTAGAAAAGCCCAAATCCACTAATTAAGCCCAAATCTCGTAACTGCTGCACCACCTTCACTAAATCAGCTCTAGACGGCTCGTTTCAACTCGGATTAACCTCATTCCAGTTGCTAAAGTTCTGTAACTCAATGGGGCATGTTTTCTTTTCACAAGTTAGAGGATAAATCCACTCTTAGATGGTTCGGAATCATCAATCTTTTACAACTTTACAGATTTGCAACTTAAAATAATCAATTCTTTTGGGATATTTCTTCTTACTTTGACTTTATATCACGATCTTTGACTTTAATCTTCTATTCCTCTCCTATCTAGTATTCAAAACCTACAAGCTTTTCACTAAAAACAACCCATATTACGCGCAAAAGCTTAATAAATCTAAAGAGGAAAATTGAATTATTGCATATTAGCACCAAAAGTCTATCTAAATAGTCAAATAAACACCAAAAATGATGTCTCTCAAGGGCATAAAATTAGAGCATTTAGGGTGACATCAGTACGATGGAGAAAAAGTGGATTTATTTTAAATTAGAATATTTTTGTTTGGAAATCGAAGAGCACTGGCCCGTTGGGAATATCGAAAAATTATATTGGCGAATTTTGAGTTTATTTCAATATTTTATCGAGAAAAGAAAAAAATTATTTTTTAGGCCCAGGCGCACCTATGGTCGAGTTTTTTTCAGATTAATCGGCACCGACGCCCCAAAAGATAGGAAGTTGCACTTTAGTTGGCGCAACTTCTCTCGCAGGTGCCTGAATTTCCCGCTTGCTCGTACGAGACAACTTGTGTTGTTTTTTGGCAAAACCTCTAACGACCATAACTTCTGGATCGGGTGTCGGAATCTACTTTTTCAAGAGTATATCTCATATAATATTTTGAGATCTATCCAATGTTGAAGACCAAACTTCAATAGGAGATGACATCAACAAATTATGTCCAAATCATTGAGAATATGCACACTAATCCTAACTTAGGAGATGAACTACTGATAATTGGCTAGATTTTGTAAGGAGATCTTTGACCCGATGGATATCTAGAGAAGTCTAGTTTCTAATGCCTCAAGCCACACATGATTCATATGTTGTATAACAAATTTATGATTAAGATCATGATATGCGAAACTTAAAATTAAGGACTTTTCTCAAATTTTCATGGCCATTTAAATCGTAATCGACCCACAAGGCAACAAAGCTCCATGCACCTGATTAATAATTTATCATGGATAGAAAATGTCAATGGGAATTGAGCGATTCTTGCAACGGTAAGTACTATGTTCGTTCTTGTATTTGCGTTTTAGTTTATAATATGTGTTAGTTTATAATTATAAGTATTTTTATTACTTTATTGAGTCCTTTCAAACTGTAAGGACACGACCCATCTATGAGTTGGGGATTTGGTACTAGTTCTCCTCGTCCCCATCTTACGTGTTTACTTTTAACAAAAAAACCAGAAATATAAAAATTGAAAAACAAAATAAAAATTAGATTAGCGTAGATAAGGAAAATAGGTGTTGAAATATTAATGTCTTCTAAAACATGTATTTATGTGTCAATGACAGATAAGAAGTCTTATTTTTTTAAAATGCCATATTTTTTTCTTGAAATGCGTATATGAAAATGTTGTAGAGTGGAAACTATATTAGCAAAGAATACATATAAAGGCTTAGGAGTATGTTTGTAGAACATGTGATCTAACCTGGTTGAAAAAGCTACTTAACTTGTGATTTGGATATAAATAAGTTAACGTGATTACATTGTTTGGAAATGACCAAGACGATTCTTTCATAAGCCACGTGTCCCATTTAGCTTGATGTCCAAATTAAATATTATGTATCCTTCTTATCCCACCGTTAAGCCTCTAAGACCAATTATTTGTTATCCACTATTATAATAATTTCCCCTTAGTGTGTAGGAATTTACCATATGACCCGCCCTCAAGTCCGTCTGCCTTAGGACTAGTCATCTTCGAGCTTGATTTTGGGGTGGTGGATGTTCATGGTTATAGAATATATAACCATGAACATCCACCGCCCGAAAATCCGATAAGTTAATTTTTAAAAATAAAAAAGAAATCGATTTTGGGAAATTTGGGATACTAAGATTATGCATCAAAAGGGGATGAGTGAGTACATATATGAGTGTAAACTCAAGCTCTTGGGTGGTTAGTTAGTAGGTTAAGTGAGGAGAGAGACAAAAACTCTATCTAAAGTTATCTAAATTATATCATACCGACCCTAAGCCGCACTACAACCAAAAATACCTTGAGATTCTTAGCTATGTGATTAAGTGATAAATGGGCAAAAAAACGAGTAAGTAGATAATTAGACGTCATAGAAGGACCGATTATTACCCTACAACTACCACTTCGGGCGAGGTATTTTAGTGTCCTTTTGTCCATTTCTAAATTAATTATTCTCATAACTTTAGCATATTGGTTATGTGTAGTAATAGTATGTGCCTTGATTAGTTGTTATGTAAGACTTTATGAGACTTTTCTAAATTGTTTTCAGGATTATTACTTGCATTATGTTATGGATATTTTAGGGACTTGAGACCTTAGGTTAGTGCTTATTTTATCAAGACGATAAAACCTTGAGTTGGAGGTCTTAATGTCTTACCTTTTATGATAAATTAATAGAGTATTTATACATCATTTGATATAGGTTTAGGGTATTATGGTTGGGGTCAACCCTTATATTTGATATATTGAGATTTAGTAGTCTAATATTGAATTAATATTTATATATTTGGGCTATATTTGAGTTAATTTGTGTGTTAAGTATGAAGACCCTAGAAAAAAGGATGATATTGGAATCCAAAACAAACCCAATAGGTCAAAATATGGAGAAAACCCCAATTCAAGTTACAAAAGGAGGCAAGAAGTCCATTTTATGCTCAAAAGGAATTGGCATTTAAATGCTTCTCTAAACCTTCTAAAATTATAAAAAAAAATGGTATTTAATGAACTAAAGAAATTTAAACACAAGGTAGATATGGGAGTCTAGGAAACTTTATAAAAATAGAGTCTATTTCCGAGTTACGACGTGAAAGTTATGAAAAATTTACTGAAGAGTTGTTTAAGTTTATAAGAGTACATTGGGCGTTTTTAGGTCACTTAAGTAGGTCCAGCTTGGGGAACACATTTTATGGATCTTGTAAATACATTTTTTCAGCAGTAAAACCTACCACTTAATATGTATATAAGAGCGTTAAGGAAGCTTGAAGCAATGGCAAGTGCAAGGAGTTTAAGAATAATACATATTCCAATAATTAGTGTAATTCCTCCTTAAGTTATGTCATTTCTTTTTCTAGTTATCTTTTATTCTATTATGTACTAAACATATTTTATTTTGACATTTCACATGTATGAAACGTAGCTATTATTTGGGTTTATTTCTATACTATTTGGAATTACATGTTAATTCAATTAATTAGGAATTTATTTTTTATTATAATTCATATGATTATTGTAGTTCTTTATCTTGATCATATATTGAGTTGTTAGGGATTAAACTGACTCCCTTAAGGGGTGTTTAATCTTCGGAAACTAGAACTACAATTGTTTAGATTTGAGTTTAAGAATCGAAAGATCTAAATTAACCAGATAATCACATAGGGTTTGAAATTTAGACGTCTAGATAACATGCATAGGATTTACTTAGAAGAGGTTCCTATGGTTATATAACAACTCTTACTTATCTAAGGAATGTAGAGAAATTTTAGAATCCCGAATAAAAAGTGTAATTCCCAATTTATCCTTATATCGCAAATATTTCTAATTTTGGCTAGTGTTGAGTATGTACTCTCAAGCTATCTTTCTCATCCATCTTTTTCTGTAATTTATTTTAAGGTCATTTAATATTCTTAGTCTTAATTAGTATTAAATAGAAAAGGAAAATAAATATATTTACTTTATAGTGCTTATACCGATAACAATGTACTAATAAAAACACTAGAGTCCTCATTAATTCGTAAATCCCTATAGGGAAAATAATTCATTTACCTTTTATTATTACTTGGCGACATGTATACTTGCGGGTAGAAACTCCCTCTGTGTTGATTTATATCACGCTTTGGAAGACAATATACCCTTGGAGGCCGACGTAGTTTTAATATGCTTCGTGCTTAAGTCGGTGGATATTGAATACCCCCAGTTTGAACTCTTAGGGGTTCAGGTCAGTTTTGATGCGTCATTCTTTGGTTAGTGAATAATTAAGCCAAAATCGTGCCTTCAGTCTTAAGAGATCAAAAACAGTTTTGATCTGAGACCTGCTTAGATCAATGAATAATTAGGACGATCTCATAGAATTGAATCTTAAGAGATCAGTGAACGCTTTTATATGAGGCGTGCTTAGATTGGTGAATAGTTAGGTCAAATTCTGAGCCTTGAATATGAAGATATTGACGAGTACTTTGATATAAGAAGTGCTTAGGTTGATGAATCATTCAAACGATCTCCTAGATTTAAATCTTAAAAAATTGGTGGTAGTTTTTATAAATAAGTGAGGATATTTCATGTATATACATATATAAGAAAACTATTCAAGCATATATTAATATTGAAGGATGTGATATTCTGTCATATAACTTGCCTCATAAAAAAACCACTTAGATAAAACCATATAGGAAAAACCCCAACCAAAGAAAAGAGTGGAGATGAGGGTTTTTTATCCGATATTACATTCGTAAAACGATAAAAAGAAGAGAAAAAATAGAACAAATAAAAGTTAATTTTTTTTAGAGGAGGTACTATGTCATGCAAAATACGTACTTCGAACAATGGTCTAAGAACCAAGAGTAGGCCAATTTCTTAGTGATAGGGAAGAAAAGTCCTCACACCTCGACGGAACAAAGTCCTAATAAGTTAAATCACACGAAGGCTCCCCTCTTTGTCGCACTAATCCCGCTCAACGACTAATAAGAACGTCTATCTAATAAGGTGGGTGCTCTTCATAATAATGGAGGTTGATCGCCTCATATATGAAGTAATCTCCCTTTCCACGATGAAAATAGGGTTCCTAGAAGGGTACAGGGTTTTCTTACATATCATGGATAGTTATAACTCTAATGTTCTAACACCAAGCCACAAAATTTTTACTAAGCACGATTCAAAGCTTATTATGTGTATATATAGTATTATAATGTATGTAAAATCATCATGTAACCAGAAGGATTTTTACGCCACTCAATTTTGCAATAACTATATTTAATCTTATCTTATTTCATCTTGTCAAACAATTTATTTTTTGTTAAATTCAATTAGATTAGTTCATATTTTTCTATCTTGTAGGTTTTTTATATCAGATGGGTTCCTTCTGCAAAAAGTGACTAGCTTTTCACCCATTGAAATGTCACAATTAGAAAAAACCAAAGCCAGTGAAAAGATTTAAGCATATAACTAATAAAATAAGTACAAAGCGACAACCTTCCATTCTACCAAGTTACACAATAGAATATAACTAGTGGTACATGGAGAAGTTACACCCCAATAATGGTTTAAAGCACCATGCCCATCAGAATAGAAGTGGTAACCCTGATAGAGAAAGGGTTAACAAAGTCCCCACAAAACATAGTAGAAGTACCCCCTACATCAAGAATGTCCAATTCATTCCATGATAAACATATCTATAGAGTACACCTACCACCCCCAGGGGATGAACTTAAATCACAAACGCTAATACGACTTCTATTGACTCTATGCCAACGCGAACGCAAAAAAGGTGGTCTGCTATCAAACCAATTGGGTCCCCACACTGAACCATGTCCCCATAGCCATAGGAAACCGCAAGCAGGACATAACATTTCAAATCAGACAGCGATACTAAAATCAATCAAGAAAACCCTTTCTCTTGAGAAATATTGGATGTTCCACTTCCTAACAAGTTTAAGCCACCCCAGTTTTCCAGCATACGCTAGATCGAAGGATAATGATCAATACATTTACATGTACAATAGGAAAATGGATTTTGTGACTAAATCAGATGCTATTTTTTTCGCTCTTTTCTTGTTAATTTATCAATGAGATATATAATGGTTTTCTAAGTTGAATCCAAAATCCATTGGATCTTTTGAACATTTAATTCAAAGATTGTGAACACATTTCACAAAAAGTAAGAGTTTGGGGTGTGACTCCTCCGTTTTACTAGAGTCATACCAACAAAAATGGAAACATTAGAAGAGTATACTAAAAGGTCTGGAAGCGAAACATACAATACTAGAACTTTGATAAAACAGTAGCATGATTAGCCTTTACCCATGGTCTTAGGAACAAGGAATCCAACTCAAGTTAGCCTCAGAGCGAAATATAATTGTTGGTCCCTGAGATGTGATATTAAATGAACATTAGGAGAAGGATAATTCGCATGTTTACAAGTCGGAACACATGGTAACAACGATAAACTATCATTACCACAAGTAATAAGAAGCTAAATGCAGATTTTTAATTATAGTCTAGATAATCGTTGTCCAAAACTAAATTAAAAGAGGTTTTATTTAGTTTTCTATCTATAAAATTTTTACTTAAAGATATAATGATTAAATAACTTCAGAAAAATTAAATGGGAAGATATAAAGAATGCGTAGTTCGAGACACTTTTTCTTGCCACTAGTTATGACTTGGACTTAATTGCACATTTTAGAGAGAATATCGAGACATTGATTGCTTATCAGGACATCCCTTGATCTATCCTACGTTATAACCGAATGGTTAGTACTATTACACTATCCAGATTGTTTGACTAATTTTGACATCGTAGAATTAAAATAATTAAATGTTCAATGTTCTAAATGAATTATTAAGCTCCTTTATGGGTCTAGTTTAATAGCTAATAAATTATTTTAAATTTACAAAATATTTAAATTCAATAATATCTTGTAAGCATATGAGCAAACAACAATTCTACGATTTATTTACATGAAAATATTATTTCCAAATTCATTAGGGTTCATAGACAAACATCTCAAGCTACTAATGAAATTAGTTCATCGTGGAATACATATAACAAAGTTTAAAATAATAATAGTTAAACTAGAAATTAAAAAGAAGGAAAATTACTCAAATAGATATGGGAAGAAGGTGAGGTAAGGAGTTGTTCTTATACTCGTTGCTTACGCCCTTATAATCCACGTGTATTATGTTCTTCAAACTGATAAGTGTTCCGTTTTGAGGCTAAAAACTAATATTTATACCCTTGAAAAACGTATGTCATAAGGTGGGCCAACTTAAGTGAGTTAAAGTGGCCTAATGGTCTCTTTGGTAAATCCGGGACAACTTGGTTCTTCATAGCAAAACACCAATAGCTTTCTCAATTTAACTCGAATTTGTGAACAATTTATTCTCACACAATCTACCATTGTTTTCCAGAATTTGATTTAATCAAAAGTAATTATGGAGAATCATAGCCTTCCAGATACCTATTAATAATTCAATATTTTTTGTGAATTAGTTTCTAATGTTAGTATATTAACAACTTTTTATCCATAATGAGTGGTCATATGTAACTAAAAAGATATTGTCTTTAACATCCATGTGGAGAACGATAAATTAACATAATATTACTTGATAATAAAATATGCATATATGGCAGTTTAGGCAAACATGTTTCCCCATACAAAAAACAGAGAAAAATAATCTGGTGGACATGTTATGTTACATATGATAAGTAATATAATATAAATTATGGTGTAATATAAATAGTACATTAACAAAATGATTGCATGAAATATGCAATACAAGATAATACATAGTAAATATGGGATAATATGAGACAAGATGAACAGACACTATTTTTGTGTATCTGAAATATTTAAAGATTTTTTAATAAAAAGGATAGATGTAATACAACACTCAAATCAAAGAATCATAGACAAGATAGGCATGTATCTATAATCATTTACTAGTGTACACTTTTAAATACTAATATGATCTAATAACTAAGGTACGGTGAAAACATAACTGATTACATTATGAAATATTCAGCAAGGAATTTGAATTATGTCTAAGAGTATTTTGTACTCGATTTGAATGTTGCTTACCAAACAAATGTTTTCATGTAAATATTTTATCTAAGAGATATAACATTCACACACACACAAACATACACACTCACACACACACACACACACACACACATATATATATATATATATATATATATATATATATATATATATATATATATATATATATATATATATATATATATATTCTAGCTAAAGTAACATATAATGTAGTGCATACTAATTACAAATGTCATTAGACAATTCATTTCATTAAATATTAAACTACATATATTTGTAAAAATACATTGCAATATATCATTCTCGAACTTAGAGTTTTGTGCTCGAGCATATGATCCATACTCTTGTGGATATTTTGTCCAACCCAATATTTATTTCAAGTATTGTCATTTTAATAGTAACTGAATATTTTATATAAATTTTAAAGTTATTAATAAATATACTTTTTAGACATTAATTTGGGTTAATGATTAAATATTATCATTATATAGATATAAAAAATTGTTGTATTACTGATACAATAATAAATTTAATTTAATTTATCATCAACATTCAATAAAAAGAGTCGTTGATTTATAAATTTTATTTACTTACCGTAACCATCATTAAACAAAAAAAAATTAATACTTTTCTATTTTAATAATTCTCTATACTTTACTTTTCAAACAAATAGGAAAGTTTAATAAGTATATTATTAAATACTTAAATGTTAATTAAAAATATAAATTCTAATACTTTGCATAAAACTACAAGTTAAAAAAATTACAAATATTTCTTCAAATCAACATTTGTCAAACGAAATTTTTGAAATTATATTTTTTACTTTATGAATTAAATAGAGTTTTAATTATATAACGTATAAAAAAGTAACTAATTATGTAATTTCTTAATATGGGTTCAACTATAAATGTGAAGCTTCAATATTAAGCCTACTGGCTCATTTGTAATATATATCTTGCATTGGAGTTTAATTTTTTCTTATATATTTTGTTCTTTTTAACATTAATTGTTTATATGATTTGACCCAACTGGCTTATACTTTTTCTATTTTTTCAACTTTTTTTCTTTTTTTAAACCTTCGAAATATCATTATAAATGGAGTCAAATTATGTGAATGTGACAAAACTTTATCCAGAATAGAATTTCATTCTTCAATTTTTGAGATTAGTACATCAATGGAATCAAACAATAAATCCCGAGTAGTATTCTTTCAATCTCCAATGAAACAAAACGAACATCATGTCTATACTAATCAGCGACCAAAAATAGGATTTTTGGACAAGTGTCATCTTTGCAACCAGGATATTAAACCATCAAAACCAATCTATATGTATAGGTACTACTAACTCTTCTATATATTTATATTTTTTGTAATTTTTTTTAGTATTTAATTAATTTATTAAAATATTTGATTGCATTTGCATGAATTTCCAATACTGGAAATGGAAGATTTTCCAATAACTTTTAATTGAAATAATAGTTGACAATTATCAAAATTATACATTTTTATCCTATATATATGTATATATATATATATATATATATATATATATATATATATATATATATATATATATATATATATATATATATATATATATATATATGTGTGTGTATGTACATATATATATATATATATATATATGGAAACATATTTTCTATTAATTTCAATTTTATTTGGAAAATCTGTTTATATATAAACTTTTGTTATTTATCAATTTATATTTACTACAATAATTATTATGGGATATAGACCTAAAGAAAGGTATATATTTATCTCAAGTGATATTATTGGATATTTTATTTGGTAATGAACTTTGTTGTACCTAGAACATGACTTTTGAAATTTCATTAGTACATAAGAATTCAAAGGTTAGTTTTACGTCAAGCAATATAATATGTCATGTCACGTGGATCTTTTTTCAAATTAAACAAATATGATATTATAACTTACTACTTCATACAAAAAAATTGATGTATCATATTGGATGTATAAAAATCAAGGCAATCTCAAATAAATATGGGAAATGTGGTTTCCTAGTTTTATCAAATTGTGTATTTTTTTATTCTTATTCTCTAATTAATTCAACTATTATGGGTCTTAAATTTATAATAGTGATGAAAATATTATGTTTAAGTGGATATAATGGTTTTAGTGATGTATGTAACAACGTGGTGTAAAATAGGATATTTGATAAGAGTGTGATGAATGTTGCCTATTAAATTTTCTATGGATTCATAAATTACTTCTAAATTCATTATTGAAAAAATTGGCTATAATGTTTGCTGCTAATCCACTTATTTTATCTAAACAACTAAACTGATGCTAGGAACCATAAATATGCTATAATATCTAAGATTAATCCATTACTATAAATTTTGGTAAAATTATCTAGATTATGTATGAAAAAATTTATAACCATATAGTCTAGTTAGTAAAATCATGTGTCATACAGTTTTCATGCATAAATATATAAAAATTCAGATTAGGGGGTGGGTTGGTATTAATCTAAAGAATATAAAGCTTGCAATGTAACAAATCAATACATTTTGATATCAGTTGTATCCTTTTGTATGCCAATTTAGTTATTAAAATGATATGTGATACACATAAATATTTTACTTTTTATTAAAGATATTTATCCATTACCACGATACATGTAATATATATTATATTGTAATTAATCAATATTCTTTATTTTGTTGTCTATCTCGTAAGTTATATGCATAATATAACATATTATAGAATAGTCCATATTTACCTTTGTTTTATGAATATAGATAATATATATGTTCTTGATCATTTTTAAGTTAATAACTTACCAGTCACAATGTGATGTAGTGACTCGGCTTATTGCTCAGAAGAATGTCGGGAAATTGCGATTAACAAAGATGAAAAGCAAAAAAGGAAAATTGAAGAAATGAATTATGATAAGGATGAAGATAAAAAGAAAGTGAACAAGAAGATAAAGATAACCAAAAATTAATTATCATGCAAAGTTATTTTTAGGTGAATGTACTAGTTCATATTCAAAAAGTATGGAGAAGTTGTATCGTATTACTTATGGCTAGGCTTGGCATATCATGTTTGTGTTTAATTTATAAAATTATGGATTATTTGTTTCTCATTTCAGCTAAGAGATATTAAAGATACTATTCAACATTTTGGTCATTTTAAACAACCATAAGTATGAATCGCGTTCTAAAAGTTTCTTTTTAGTGAATTTAAAAAAAATCATTTCACCAAAATCATTTTGAAAGGTTGGATAACCCCAACAAAATATATCAATTACACCAAATTATATTTATTAAGAATATAACTATTATATTATTAATTCAAGCTAACATTATAATATAGTAAAGTAAATGAACAACTATCTCTCAATTGTCAAATAAACTACTCCACACATGCTTAATTTGTGGTAGAATATCACATACACATACAAATTAACCCCCAACATGCAAGTTGCTAAATTTATAACAAATTGTCTATAGAATATATAATTATATCATACAATACATGACGAACATATGCAATAAATCATAATCTCACAATGTAAGATTAGAAACTCATGTATTGTCTCTTTGAGTTGCACCACTCGACACTTCAATTTCAAACAAATAATTATGTTTTTATATTGTAGATATCTCAAAAATACTTCCATATCTTAGAACTCATTTGACACAAGGAATATATTATCTAGAGTTCTAATATCAAATTTGTAAAGCACAATGGTCATCCAAGACTTGTAAACTCAATGCATCCACCATTTCCTTAGTTTGTAACCTATCAATAATAACATCCAAAGTTGTATGTATGAACTTTTTCAAAGTTGTAGGAAGTTTCACTTTAGGTATAAGGAATAACGTAGTAGTGTTCACATGCTTAAAAAAATAAGCACTACTCAACACATCCTTATTTGTCGCACATATATCTGTACCCACAACCAACAAACAATGTTGAAAAAATACCCTAGTAAAACCCTTAGACACGGAGCCTTATTCTCAACTTTAAAAAGTATCTCCTGAATATTTTTATTTGATTTTTCATCAATAATTATTTACAGTATCACTCTTTGGTAAAAGATTCATTAGATACTAAGTTAATTTTTTTCTTATTACAATAACCTGAACAAATTAATATTTTATAGTAGTTTAAAATCACCTCCTTGATATCCACCTCAATCATTGAAATCTGACCACCATAGAATAGAAGAGAAAATACATTACTTCTTATTACTCTATCTTTAATTCTTTTGTGATTTAATTTAGAACCACACTCACTTTAAAGTTCCCATAGTACTCTACATCTCTTTTGCAGGAAGGATGTCTCTAATTGAAGTAAGTGTTCCAACTGTTGTCTAATATATTTTTTGTTTTTAATGTTATTAACCCATCCATTCAACATTACTTTCTAAAGCAAGCTTAAACTCATATATCATCTCATCAATATTCTCTGTTGAACAAATACATTAATTTTTATTGTAGACCTTTAAAAGTATTTTTATCTCTTTCTTGATAAATCATAATTTCATCTCATTAAAAACTATAAGCTTTCATTAAGTAAAGGTTAAATTCTTTATGATGCCCCAAATATTATATAATTTGAAATATGAAGCTCTTGTTATGCAAACTCCCTCAATATTCTTGACAACAGAAAAGTGATTTGACCCTTTAGGTTCAATGACTTCAAGCCTAGATACATAACATAAAAACTATTTTATATTGGGTGGAACTCTATAAATCTAACGAGATATATGTACATCCACTATTTTATTACTCCATGCATGACAAAATCATGTTGGATAATTCTCAAACATCTACACATCATTAATATTAGTTTTAAAATATGGAGAAATACGAGGAAGAGCATGACGACGACTCTTATACTCACAACGAATATTTTTATTAAATTCCTCACACAAACACCAAACATTATCACCAACTACAAGAATCCATTTTCTAAAAGTATTCCATAAATCTCTTCTAATCTCATCATCAATGTAAGTATATATAATAGATATGAAGATTATACTCTTGACCTTCGAAACATCACATAACTTAGATTTTGACAATATCTAAAGACAAATTTCCTTTTACGGATCCTTTTTTACCTTGTACGTTTTCGACCACTAAAATCGAATTAATGATCATTTGAAAACTGGACCATATAATTATTAATTACAAAACTTATCATACTGTCTTTACTCATACTTATTAATTTCCACAACATCCATAATAATTTTCTTTATATATTTTACATCTTCAAGATGCACTAAGGCTTTATTAAGTCTTTTTAACATTCCAAGTAAATGCGATAATAAATCTAGTGATGTTGTTACCCTTTTTTCCTTGTCTTGAACTACAAAAATTAGTTAAAGTTAACTTTAAATTTCAATAGCCACATATAACATAATGAATGAATAAGTATGAAAATTATTTTTACACTAAAGGAATATGTTTGACCAATTATATTTAAATTTGAAGTATATACATTCTAATTATGTTCTTCTCCATATATATTTTTGTAGTGAAAAATATCACCGTTTAGAAAAAGATTTGAGAGAAACAAATCAGAATAAAACGTAAAATAAATTAACGAGTAAACTAACTATTACATGGAAATTGAAGTACAATGAAACTTACAAACTTTTACACGGAAAATCAAAAAGAAAAACTTACATGGAAATAGGAAATTAATACCGGTGTTAAAAAGATATTCCGGCGTAGTACCGGTATCTCTAACAGAAAGAAATATAGAGAGAAATATTTTATGCTTAGATTTTTGCTTTGTAGTTTCGTAGTGAATACTGGTGGAGAATGAGGTCTTTATATAGGGGAGAGTTGGGTTTGAAAACCTTTGTCAGCAGTAACGGATCAATCAATTCTGTGATTCCCTCCAGTGATTGATTGACGGTTTCTGATTGATTCTCTTATTCCACACGTTTTGAATACTTGTGTAACAGCTAGTTGACTTGACTTGACGAGTTGACCAGCTGATAGAATAATCTTCTTAACGGGCGCGTGATTGGTGGAGTCTTGTCTTACGTTTGTCTTCTGATTGATTGCCAGCAACACTATAAGAGCTTGATAAGAAAACTCATTTCATTTTTCATTTTTCAATTTTTGACTCCCCAAACTCCTCAAATCCCCCACGAGCCCACGAGCCCACGAGTCCACGAGCCCACGAGTCACGAGCCCACGAGCCACGACCACACCCACGCACACTCCCACTCCAGGTCGGGCCGGGCGGGTGGTGGTGGTGCGCGCGTGTGGGTCTTTGCTTTCCCTTCTTTTCTTGCATAGTGTTTAGTCATTTTGATAGGAATACATGGGTGAGTCTATTTATACATTAAAATTATTTTACTCACCTCCTATGTGGGAAGAAATCCTTCACAAAAAATGACTTTTTCACTTCCAAAGGGAATGGGAAGAGTCTTGGTTAATCCTCCATATTAATCCAAGTCTCTTCCACTTCTCCTAAAGATCATGAAAGGATTATAGCCTATACTAAAAAGTATAGCATTAATCCAACAATCCCCCACTCAGGGTCTTTTGGAGAGACAGTGATCAGGTTTCCATGACTTTCAGTGTTTGGGTGAATTGTACTTAAGTGTCAATATCTTTCGATTTGAATTGTCACGTAGTGAAGTGAGGCAACCACCGAATTCTGTTTAAGTGTACATACTCTTGAACTTTAACGGTTTTCGATCGAGGCCCTCACAACACATACTCTACCCTGCTGAAAGTTATGGTCTCCTCGAACCTCACCTTTCAGTTTAGTTCATCAAGTCCTTCTCTAAGAACCACCCTTGCGGGCTATGAACTTTGTGAATACCTTTATTTATATTTGTTCAAGGACGTCTCTTTAACATTCTGTTTATAAAGGTTTGGGTTTTGCTACTACCCTTGAATTCATCAAGTCCTTCTCGAAAGGACCACCACAGAGGCTATGAATTCTGATTCATCAAGTCCTTCTCAAAAGGACCACCACAAGTGGATATATATCCATATTACTTTAGTTTTATGCCATAGGGATGTAGGGAGATCACTTTGACTCAAGAGTCACATGTTCCCCATTGATGGGTCTCAATCCCATCCCCCTCGACGTTTCCAGGACTACTCTCCTGGGTAGGCCTTTGGTAAATGGATCAGCGAGATTTTCCATTAATCATACAAACTACCAAAATAATCAACTAAAGGCCATATAATTGGGTCTCCTCTTCTCCCTCTGACTCGTCATCATCTTCATCTTCGCCCATCTCTTCATCACCATCATGATCAACTAATCTATCGGATGCACTACCAGTAGGAGGCATAGGCTGAAAAGGGGGAAAACCTTCACGTGCTCTCATCTCGTTAATCCATCCCATCACATCACTCACAACAACCCGAGAAAACACTGGAGGCTCAATGCTAGTAGAGGGTATATCAGGGCGTCTTTACTCTGGAAGTCCTTGGGCTACTCGAAGCTCATTTATTGCCTCCATCATCATCGTGTTATGCTCGTCTTGTGCCGGGGTGGTCGAAGGACTCTTCTTCTTTTTTGGACGACCCACACCCGGTTTCCACCTCCTCTTCGACGACCCAACAACCTTTTTAGCAGTTTCTCTCACCGTCTCGATTTGCTCCTTTTGCGACAACTCACGAGCTAAGCCTTCATGCGATTGACTCTGAGTCACTTGATCTTTCATAGCATCCCTTAACAATTTTTGTTTAATTATAGACACGAAAAAAATATAAAATCAATTTATGAATAAAATTATAATTTATATTTTACTTTTAAAAATAAACTTACATTAGCGTTCTTATAACCCTCGGACCTCCACTACTTTGTTTTCCTACTTTTGCCAACCACCTCGAAAAACGAACCCATTCGGGGAATAGTGATGTCTTCTTGAGTTGCCTCATCCCTAGCTACCACCCTCCCATCCGCGATCAAATTCTCAACACCCTGTTTCATTCAGAATAATTAAAAGCTATTCAAAATACATTAAACACCTATACATATAAAAAAAGTATCTCGTAAAGCATATCCCGAGTTCAGGAATATATCGAGACCCCGCTCCACCCTTATTCTTTTGTTTCTTTCGGTTTTCTTTACTCGCTTTTGCCTGGTTCTGAAAAAATTTAAAATACAAATATTAATAACGTTTTATATAATCTAAATTATAAAATTAAAAAAAAATCATATATATACCTTTGCCTCATTCGAACCCCATAAGTCACAACATCTCTTCCAGATCTCATCTAGAAAATCATTAGGTTTCTTACCCAGCAAGTTAAAGTCCTTCTTCGTATCATATGTGTAGTCTTTATACCTTAATCGCATTGTATCATCCAAATTCCCAGCTATAAATTTCCAATCATCCCTTCTCTTCCAATTAGGTATATCGAAAAATTGCTACATCCAAGATTATTTTTAAAGTTAAATTAAATTATTAAATTAATAGATATAAGTATTAACATTACCGATAATTGCTTATTAACTGATATTTTACGGCCATCAGAACTTGACTCCACGATTTGTAGCATGGCGGTATTCTCTCTCGAATAGTTAGCCCGACCACTTGGCTAACGTGTTTCCCATACTTACCAGATGGGTTCCATGTGTCATCTAAAATGAAAAAATCGATCGGCGATGGATACCCGACAACTTTTAGTGCCTTAATGGCAGATTTTAGTGGCGCATTTCCCCGTACTTTCCGTTTAATTGGTTCTGTTTTAAATTAGATTTAATTAAAATGTAAGTTACATTTAAAATTATTTCTGATATAAATTTTTTATTTACCCTCTTGAGTGTTACAGTTGGCAAGGTTTCTGTTCGGATTTTGGTTCGGGTCTCGGCCCCCATTGTCCCCTCCGTGCGTCCTAAATATCACGTCGGCTATCTAATATTTTGCAATATATTTAAAAGAGATAAATGCAAATTAAATGAAATTATTACATCACCAAATTATTACAAATGAAATACAAATTAAATACAAATTAAATACAAAATAAATATTACAATAACAAATAAAATAAATTAAATAAATTAGATAACTCTACAAATATAATAATATATCAGATATTCCAAATACAATCTGTACTACACAAAAAAAAAATTATATTAGTCATACAGTAATAAATAAAAAAAATATAATTTTTTTAACACTTTGTTAAATTTGCAAATTGGACCTTTTATTTTTTTTCAACTTTTTTGATAAATTGTTATTTTTTTTCTAAGTATTTATTTTTTAAATTTGCAAATTTGTTCTTTTTCATCTATTTTTGAAAATCCGTTTTAGTTCATTATTATTATCTTTAATTTTCTTGTAAAATTGAATTTTAGTCCCAATATATTAATTTAAATTTTTTAGTACTTTCTTTTTAGTCCTTTTAATATCATAAAAAATATTTATAACAAATTGTATACCTAATTAATTCCAAGATGGTGTTTTAATTTTTAGAAAATTGCAATTTGATCCCTATATTTTTATTTAAACATTTTTAGGCCACAAAAAGTCAAATTACATGCATTTTTTAATTTCATATTAACACCTTATATTTTGTTTAAATCCATAAACACCCCTAATAAAATCCTAAAATTATATCATTAATTTTTTCATAATCAAACCTTAAAATATTGTCTAAACTAACCTAAAACACACCCTAATTACACCTATTAATCTCGGATTTCATAATCATCACAATAAAAAATAGAAAAAAAAAATCATTACAATTACTTACATAAAATTTTTAACCATTTTAGTATCTATTTTGTGTTAAAAATATCATTTATAATCTCCTAAAATTACCACATATATTCGGAATTAACATCAACATCAAATAATCAAAAAAAAACATGAAAATTAAAAAACAAATAATGGTTGAAAAACCTACCTAATATGCTGAAATTGAAGCTCTTTTGATGTAGATTCCATGCCAACGTCATTCAGCTTTAAACAAAAAAGAAAAAAATAGGTTAGCAAAAAAAAGAAGAAAAACTAATAAAATCTTAAGAAAATAGTGGAATAAGTAGATAAAAGCATGATTTTGTTACCTTGTGTGACGATTTGAGTGTGTTTATAGCTCCGATTTGACCTTGGAATGGCGGATTTTAAGAGAGAGCTCCGATTTTTTTGTTTTGTATAAGGAAATAATGAAGCTTATGGGCTCGGCAGAGTTACATATAGGACTCTCCCGCTAGCGACTACATTATGTAGTCGCTAAAGGTTAGGAAGTAGTCGGTAAAGAAGGTGATGACCGTCACGTGTTGGTAATTTGACCGACGTGATTGGGTTTTCGCGACTACAAAGTAGTCGCGAAATGCAAGAAGTTAACGCGTGTCTCTTCGATGGGCGGGAAAGTGGAGCGCCAACATTTAGTGGATATTTATTTCGTGTTTGGCGACTACACTGTGGTAGCTAGAGGTTTGCTTCCTTTTACCGACTAGTTCATACGTATGAACTAGTCGCAAATGACACGTATCATTCGCGACTAGGTCATACATATGTTGTCGTGAATAACCTTTTTTTTAAAAATGGAAAACGAAAAATTATAATTTCAAACACACAATAAGCTTAACGTAATACAATTCCAAACAATGACAAAACATAATAAAATTCTAAACAATCAAAAACACGTAATCAAAATCCAAACAATTAATAACACGTAATCAAAATCCAAACAAATGAAAAACACAATTTCATAAAAAATTCCTCAAATCAGTCTGTCTCGTAACCACTCGTGTCAACAACTTCCTCATCACTATCAACTTAGATTGGTTCCTCTACTTCATCGTCGACATACTCGTCCATCGTGTCATTAAAAATCTCATCTTCTTCATCAATAATTAAAGCTACGTGCAAAAGAGAAGGTTCAAATGGGATCTTCTCACCAGTTATCAAATGTAACTGTGAGTAATCCGTCTCGGTGTTCACTAAAGGGATCGTGACACTCTTGTTTTCAGTAGGTAGTGATTCTGCACCCCATATCTCGGGACTCTATCCATGTCCATCATTGATTTCCCAAACAACTTTTCACCCTTTTTGTGTTTTCCTTGAATTAATCTCATCAATGTAAAATACTTTTTTCACTTGTGTGGCTAAGATGTATGGCTCGTCTCTCCAAAAAAAAGTAGATGTGTTAATAATGGTTACCCCATTTTCTGTCCTCGCAGTACTTGTGTAATACCAATTACACTCGAATAGCGCAACTGCACAACCATCATCAAATGTTACCTCTACAATCTTGACTAATTCACCGTAATATGGTTTTTCATCGTACATGGTGCATACCCCGTAATCTCGAGTTACCCTTTTCCCCTATTTTCACGAGTAACCCATTTGATACCGTTCACAACAAATGAATTGTACTTATAAACAGCACCAGAGACTTACTAGCCAATGAAATCATCTCACTAGTAGCAAAATGCATCCCCGCCTTTTTCCATATCATAAACCTACCAACAAAAAAAATAATAAACATATTGTAAAATATTGAGACCTAAATTGGTATTTGCATGAATGTATACCTTATGCAAAAACCAATCTCGAAAATTTTGTCGGTGTTTCCTAGCTTTAACAGCTTCAGGGCCCGATAGTGTGGCTTTGTGTTCTCTGCACATTTAAAGAGTAAATTCAATACGTTTTTCAAACATAATTAAAAAAATAAAAAATAAAAAATAAAATGATCAACTTACGTCATCAAATGTTGGATTTCATCGCAATTAAGTAGGATGTACCAGTTGATTTTCTCCTTCTCAATGTATTGCATAACACCATCCTCTTTTTTACAGAGTGGATTACACTGACGCTTAAATACGGATAACTCTTTAGGTTGAGCTTCAGTCTCGGTATATCTACCCGGTTCGTTGAACTTTGTTTTTTCTTCTCGAAGATAACGTGATATGAAAGTCAAAGTCTCATTTACGGCGTACCCCTCGGCGATTGAACCCTCCGGCCTAGTCGGGTTTCGTATGTACTCCTTTAACTTCTTTAGATACCGCTCGAACGGGTACATCCAACGCATCTGAACTGGTCCCCCTAACAAATCTTCATCGTATAAGTGTATAACCAGGTGGATCATTATATCGAAAAATGTGGGAGACAATATCATTTTCAGTCTACACATAACTTCATCCACTTTCGCCTTACCTGATTCTAACTCTTTCCTGCTGAGATTTTTATTACAAACGACTCTAAACATGTTAGCTAACCCAATAATCGCATCACTAATCGCTTTGTCTTCAATAAGCCCTAGGATACTAGCCACGAAAAGATACTGCATCATCACGTGACAGTCGTGAGTTTTCATTCTGATAATCTTTCCCGTATCACTTTGAACATTATTTCTCAAACTAGATGCGAAACCATCGGGAAACTTCTGTGCCTTCAACCAGTCAAGAAATATTTTCCGCTTTTCCGTTAACAATGTATACTTTGCTCGTTTCAGTATCGGTTTACCTTCAACCACAAATCTTTCCTAATGTTCATATCCTTAAGATCCATTCTCTCTTTCACGTTATCTTTTTTAACTTTCCCATCAAGACCTATAACTGTATCGAAAAAACTATCACACACATTTTTCTCGCAATGCATAATGTCAATGTTATGTTTCAACAAATTTTCGGACCAATAAGGTAACCGATAAAAAATACTCTTTTTCATCCAATTGAATCGATGTGGAACAGTTTGCTTCACAATCTTGCCTCCAAAATCCTCGTGTTTACAGGGAAACACAATGGGAAGCCCATCTAACTGAAGCCATCCTCTACTACCAATATAATCAACTATTCCAATATAAAAGAATACAACATAAATGTCTCATAAATATAATGAAAAAAATTATTACATCACCAATTAAATACATAAAAATAAAATGAAAAATAAAATTATTACATCACCAGTTAAATACATAAATAAAAAATTAAATGCATACAAAATATTAGATCACCAATTAAATACATAAATATAAAATTAAATGCATACAAAATATTAAATCACCAAATAAATACATAAATATAAAATTAAATGCATAAAAATAAAATTAGATGCATACAAAATATTACATCACCAAATAAATATATATCTTATTTATGCATTTATTTCTCATACAATAATATATCATATAGAATTATAAGATGTTTGGAAATACATAGTGATACTATATATTTAGCATTAACTACACAATTGTAATCAAATAAAAAAAGATGAAAAAGTTTTATAGAAGAAAAATACATACTTTTGGGCAAATTTAGAAGGAGAAATTGATAATTGAGGAGGTCCCACGTTGTTGAATGACCCGGGAAAGGTTTTCCACGTGTTGAAATACCTAGTAATTAATACTATTTAGCATTAACTACACAATTGTATGCAAATAAAAGAAATTTAAAAGAGTTTTATAGAACAAAAAATACCTACTTTTGGGAAACTTTAGATGGGGAAATTGATAATTGAGGAGGTCCAACGTTGTTGATTGGCCCGGGAAAGCACTTCCACGTGACGAAATAATATTTGATGATGAATTGTGGGAAAAAATTAGGGGAGTTTTGAGAGAATACTGGGGAAGTTGTAAAATAATGGCTGTTTGAGGATCTCAATACGAAACCCACTGTCATAAATACGCTACACACATTAGCGACTACAAGAAGAAGTCGCTAATGATGTAAATGTCGTCGTTATTAATAACCAATAGCGACCACATGTGTCTTCGCAAAATGATAAACTTCATTAGCGACTACACAAAGTCAGTGGAAAAAAATAATTAAAAAATAAAAACAAGTAGCGACTACTTGCATAATACTAACGACTACCTCTTGTAGTCGTTACAAACAAAACTTAAGTACGACTACTTTGTAGTCGAAAAAAATGTAAAGTAGTCGTTAAAACAAAGTAGTCGTTAGAGATATAATCTTTAGCGACTACATGAAGTAGTCGCTAAAAGTTTAGTTGCGAGAAAGCTCGCGTGTAGTAGTGCTGGACCTACTTAAGTGACCTAAAAAATGCCCAATGTACTCTTCTAAACATAAACAACTTGGGTGTCTTTAGTAAAAATTGCATAACTTTCACGTCCTAACTCGGAAATAGACTCCATTTTTATAAAGTTTCCTAGACTCCTTTAAATTTCATTAGTTCATTACATACCAATTTTTTTTTAATTTTAGAAAGTTTACAAAAGCATTTAAATGCCAATTCCTTTTGAGCCTAAAATAGACTTCTTGCCTCCTTTTGTAACTTGAATTGGGGTTTTCTCCATATTTCGACCTATTGGGTTTGTTTTGGATTCCAATATCATCCTTTTTTCTAGGGTCTTCATACTTAACACACAAATTAACTCAAATATAGCCCAAATATATATATTAATCCAAGATTAGACTACTAAATCTCAATATATCAAATATAAGGGTTAACCCCCACAATAATACCCTAAACCTCTATCAAATGATGTATAGATACTCTATTAATTCATCATCAAAAGTAAGACATTAGGACCTCCAACTCAAGGTTTTGTCGTCTTGATAAAATAAGTACTAACCTAAGGTGTCAAGTCCCTAAAACATCCATAACATCATGCAAGTAATAATCCTGAAAACAATTTAGAAAAGTCTCGTAAAGTCTTACCTAACAACTAATCAATACACATACTATTACTACACATAACCAATACGCTAATGTTATGAGAATAATTAGCTTAGAAATGGACAAAAGGACACTAAAATACCTCACTCGAAGTGGTAGTTGTAGGGTAATCATCGGTCCTTCTATGACGTCTAATTATCTACTTACTCGCTTTTCTTTCTGCCCATTTATCACTTAATCACATAGCTAAGAATCTCAAGGTATTTTTGGTTGCAGTGCGGCTTAGGGTCGGTATGATATAATTTAGATAACTTTAGATCGATTTTTTGTCTCTCTCCTCACTTAAACTAGTAACTAACCACCTAAGAGATTGATTTTATGCTCATATATGTACTCACTCATCCCCTTTTTATGCATAATTTTAGTATCCCAAATTTCCCAAAACCTATTTCTTTTTTATTTTTAAAAATTCATTTATCGGATTCTTTGATTCACTTTTTCTTCTTTCTTTTAGTAAGTAAAACACGATTCTTGTTTTGTATGTAAGAACTCATGTAGACTTATTCATTCATTTTTTTTTCTCTTTTATTTGATTCTCGCGAATCCTATTACGGATCATAATCAAGTGAATCATATATGCATCACTATAAAAGTAACAAGAACTCACTCACACACACACACACATATATATATATATATCCTATAACCATGAACATCCACCACCCCAAAATCAAGCTCGAAGATTACTAGTCTTAAAACAGACGGACTTGAGGGCGGGTCATATGGTAAATTCCTACACACTAAGGGGAAATTATTATAATAGTGGATAACTAATAATTGGGCTTAGAGGCTTAAAGGTGGGATAAGAATGATACATAATCTTTAATTTGGACATCAAGCTAAATGGGACACGTGGCTTATGAAAGAATCGTCTTGGTCATTTCCTAACTATGTAATCTCGTTAATTTATTTATATCCAAATCACAAGTAAAGTAGCTTTTTTAACCAGGTTAGATCACATGTTCTACAAACATACTCCTAAGCCTTTATATGTATTTTTTGATAATATTGTTTCCATACTAACACATTTTCATATACGCATTTCAAGAAAAAATATTGAATATTTAAAAAATAAGACTTCTTATCTGTCATTCACACATAAGTACATGTTTTAGAAGACATTACTATTTCAACACCTATTTTCCTTATCTATGCTAATCCAATTTTTATTTTGTTTTTCAATTCATATATTTGTAGTTTTTTCTTAAAAGTAAACACGTAAGATGGGGACGAGGAGAACTAGTACCAAATCCACAACTCAAAGATGGGTCGTGTCCTTACAGTTTGAGAGGACTCAATAAAGTAATAAAAATACTTATAATTATACACTAACACATATTATAAACTAAAACGCAAATACAAGAATAGAAATAGTACTTACCTTTTCAAGAATCTCTCAATTCCCATTGACATTTTCTATCCATGATAAATTATTATCATATGCATGGAGCTTTGTTACCTTGTGGGTCAATTACGATTTAAATGGCCATGAAAATTTGAGAAACGTCCTTAATTTTAAGTTTCGCATCTCACGGTTAATTATAAATTTGTTATACAACATATGAATCAGGTGTGGCTTGAGGCATTAGAAACTAGACTTCTCTAGATATCCATCGGGACAAAGATCTCCTGAAAAATCTAGTCAATTATTCGTAATTCATCTCCTAAGTTAGGCTTAGTGTGCATATTCTCAATGATTTGGACATAAATTGTTGATGTCATCTCCTATTGAAGTTTGGTCTTCAACATTGAAAAAGTAGATTCCGGCACCCGATCCAGAAGTTATGGTCGTTATAGGTTTTGCCAAAAAACAATACAAGTTGTCTCGTACGAGCAAGCGGGAAATTCGGGCACCTGCGAGAGAAGTTGCGCCAACTAAAGTGCAACTTCGTATCTTGGGGGCGTCGGTGCCGATTAATATGAAAAAAAACTCGACCGTAGGTGCGCCTAGGCCTAAAAATGATTTTTTTTTTCTTTTCTACATAAAATATTGAAATAAACTCGAAATTCACCTATATAATTTTTTTTAAGTAGAAAGAATATTCTCAACGCACCAGTGCTTTTCGATTTCCAAACAAAAATATTCTAATTTCAAATAAATCCACTTTTTCTCCATCGTACTCTTCTGTTATGACATTAAATCCTTAATAAAATCGACATGTGCATCAAATAAACTCCCTTACCCTTCATATTATGCTTAATATACACTAAATTAACATTAAACTACTAAAATATTGTACACAAAAATTATGAAAAGAAGTATAAATTTGGGGTTTACCCCTTTTGACCTTTGGTTGCCTCCCAAGAAGCGATTTTGTTTATTATATCTTCATTCTCGACATGAGAGCTTCACTAAAGATTGAATTGAGGCTCTTTCCGTAAGAACACCTCCGCTTCAACTCGACTGCTCCCCAGAATAGTTTATTTTGGAATCACGCACTTTTGACTTTTCTTGATCAATTTGTATATGGTGTTGGGTAACTTCCCCGTTTTGCCACCTCGTTCAAACGGTAAAACAACTTCCTTACACGATGATATTTTTTGTCGTCTTAGATGGTATAATCTCTTTCTTCTTTTTAATCACATGTTCTTCTTTATAAAAGGACAGGTAGTCCCACCTCTCTATGCCTTTTCTTTGCGGTGTAACACCTTTCTCCCAAGTTATTTGTTAAGGGATTATTATAATACTCGTCAATCTTCAATAAGTTTCACTCTAAATTCCATCACGACTTCCAATGAGAATGGTTATGCACAAACTTTTTTTGGCAGGGGTTCAATTTTTGGATCATGTTGCACCTTTAGTGCTTCTACAGGCTTCTCGGCAACTTCCTCTCCCAATGCGTCGTCAACCCAGTCTTCAACTATCACCTCATCAAAATTTGGCTTAGGAATATCTTTCTCTTCAACTCTTTTCTCTTGATCATACACAAAATCTATGGGGACATCATTCAGTTCTACATTGTTATCTTTACTCTTAGCTACCCATTTATCCACCATGCTAACCAAAGGCTCAACCACGTATTGGTCTTTGACCACGTTCAGAAAAATCTTTACATCATCTCCTCAAATATCTTTAATTACCACCTTTTCCTCAATTACTTATTTCAATTGATCTATTTTATGTATCGTTTGAGAAGGAATGTTATCTCTTGAAAAAATGGAATCATGATAGGCCTTATTACAATTCTTCGAGATCCAAGTAGATTGATTTTGGACATTCAAGAAGTTTTGAAATTTTTGTCAATTGTTCTTGTAGTATATCTAAAATAGCCTCATATTTGGACTTTCTTGCCTAGTCTCTTGCATTCGATTCTTCTGAAATCCATATGAATTTTGTGAGGGATTCATTTAGTGATTTGGAATCACACTTCTGTGGTGGTGAATTAATGAGGTTTTTGATGAGTGGTTGTGGAGAATTCTCATGAACGTTATACTATATGATGTGGGATAATATATTTTGTAAGTCAATTAAGGAGAATATGAAGCTTAATTTCATTCTTCCATAGATTATAAATGGAAACTAATGGTTATAAACCCTAAACATATTGTTAAAGATGGTCATAAAATCTAGAAACATAACTTAACTTGTAAATTATTTTTGGACCACCCTACTTTCTATATTCTGGATACAAAATACACTTATGAAGAGGTTCTTCAACAAGCCTGGCTATAAAATACTAAATAATGATATTGAGAAGGTGGGAACCAAGCATATTTCTTAAAAACTGGTATGCTCATAAGTTACCTCTTTTGGTAAATCGTCTGGAAAATACACTGGAATTATTGTCTAAATAAGGTCTTGGATATATAAGTTGTGTGTAATGGATGTACCTATTTTGATGGATCATATTAAAATAACTAGAATTAAATCGAGATATGTTAGAGCATTTGTGGAGGTTGATATTTCAAATGAACTAATCTACAAAGTACTATATTATATGAATAAATGGGTTTCTTAATATGGAGGTACAATATGAGTGGTATCCATCAACGTGTATAATTTGTATGAAGTTGAGTGGTATCTTTTGACGTGGGATTACAAAGGAAGTTTAGAAAAAATATTAAGAAGTTAGGAATAACTAACATAAATTTTAAAAAGATAGAGTATAAGGTGATTAGCGGTAGTTTTAAAAAGAGAAAGTCATACAAAAATTGTTGGATTAATGCTATACTTTTTAGTATAGGCTATAACCCGTTCATGATCTTTAGGAGAAGTGGAAAAGACTTGGATTAATATGGAGGATTAACCAAGTCTCTTCCCATTCCCTTTGGAAGTGGAAAAGTCATTTTTTGTGAATGATTTTGTCCCATATAGGAGGTGAGTAAAATAATTTTACTGTATAAATAGACTCACCCATGTATTCCTATCAAAATGACTAAACACTATGCAAGCCAAGAAGGGAAAGCAAAGCCCCACACGCGCGTACCACCACCACCACCACCACCCACCCGCCAGGCCCGGTACAGGCAACGGCGACGGCGAGGGCGTGGGCGTGGGCGTGGGCGTGGCTCGTGGCTCATGGGCTCGTGGGGGAGTTGGGGAGTTTGGGGAGTCAAAAAAATGAAAAATGAAATGAGTTTTCTTATCAAGCTCTTATAGTGTCGCTGGCAATCAATCAGAAGACAAACGTAAGACAAGACTCCACCAATCACGCGCCCGTTAAGAAGATTATTCAATCAGTTGGTCAACTCGTCAGGTCAAGTCAACTAGCTGTTACACAAGTATTCAAAACGTGTGGAATAAGAGAATCAATTAGAAAACCGTCAATCAATCACTAAAGGGAATCACATAATTGATTGATCCGTTACTGCTGACAAAGGTTTTCAAACCCAACTCTCCCCTATATAAAGACCTCATTCTCCACTAGTATTCACTGCGAAACTACAAAGAAAAAAGCTAAGCATACAATATTTCTCTCTATATTTCTCTCTGTTAGAGATACCGGTACTACGCCGGAATATCTTTTTAACACCGGGATTAATTTCCTGTTTCCGTGTAAGTTTTTCTTTTTTATTTTCCGTGTAAAAGTTTGTAAGTTTCGTTGTACTTTAATTTCCGTGTAATAGTTAGTTTACTCGTTAATTGATTTTACGTTTTATTCCGATTTGTTTCTTCTCAAATCTTTTTCTAAACGGTGATATTTTTCACTACAATTTAAAAAGATATTCAGTTATTTTTCTTTAATCACCGTTTTACCTTATGGCTTTTCCAATCTCGGTAGTTGCTTCATCATTGAATGCAAACGCCTTTCCCGACGTGAATAAGTGGGAGCCTCTTAATGGTTCCAAGTACAAGCGTTGGGCACAAAAGATCCTTATTTGTCTTGAACAGTACGAACTGGACTTTGTTTTATACGAAGATCCTCCACTTTTAGTGGACAATGGAGTTCCCACTAAAGAAGAATAGACTAGGCATCTTGCTCTGGAAGCCAAGTTTAAACGAGCTAATACCATGGCTCGAGGATGGATGTTAAACAATGTGTCGAACCTCATCTTTGATCTTCTTGCCAAAGAAAAATCGGCAAAGATAATATGGGTGACACTTGAGAAAAAATATGGGGCCGAGGATTCTGGTAAGAAGAAATATGTCACTAGGACTTGGTACAACTTTCGTCTCACCGATCAGAAATCCATGACCGAACAACTCCATGTCTATGAAAACCTTTGCGCGGATGTGATTGCTGAAGGTATGAAAATGTGTGAGGTGTTCCAAGCCAATATCCTCTTAGAGAAGTTCCCACCATCCTGGAGCGAATACCGTAATCACATGAAACACAAGAAGAAGGAAATGACACTACAAGAGTTTATTAGCCACATACAAGTCGAGGAGGCAAATCGACTCAAAGACGGGTCTATTCCTTTCCCTTCTCAATCATCCAAAGCTAATCTTGTCGAAAGTTCTGTTCAAGGTAACAAAGACAGGTTCAAAGGTAAGGGTAAACAACAAGGCCACAACAAATCCAAATCTGGAGGCAACAAGAACCGCGACAACTCCAAAGGTGGTGGGTTCAAAACCTCTGGTAAGATTCAGAAACCCAAAGGAGCCTGTTATTGTTGTGGGAAGGAAGGACATAGAGCTTTCGAGTGCAACCTAAGAGTTGGTCAAGGTCCCAAACCTGCCGCAAATCTGGTCGAGACCGAAGAGGTTATTGCTGCAGTGATGGTTGAGGTAAACCTAATTGAGAACAAAACCGAGTGGATTCTTGACACTGGAGCTTCTCGTCATTTCTACTCAACGAGATCTATGTTCAAGAAATTCGAAGAAGCGACAAATGGTGAATTTTTCTACATGGGTGACTCCTCAACCGCCATGGTCTTCGGTAAAGGACAGGTTTCTCTAAAACTCACTTCTGGGAAAATCTTAGAGTTGAATGATGTTCTCTTCGTCCCCTGTCTCCGTAGAAACCTAGTTTTTGGAGCTCTTCTTAATAAAGTAGGCCTTAAACTTGTATTTGAAGGGGGGAAATGGTTATTACCAAAAATGATGAGTTTGTGGGGAAAGGGTACATGAATGGTGATTTATTTGTTTTAAATACTGTACCAATGAATGAGAATGCCTCTGATTTTGCTTATGTCGTTGAATCTCTTGACACTTGGCATGGTAGACTAGGTCACCTTAATATCTCTTCAATTAAAAGGCTTAAAGAACTTGGACTGATACCCCTCAATAAAATAGATGACTTTTCCAAATGTCAAATATGTGTAGAGTCCAAACTTGCGAAGAAACCTTTTAAGCCTGTGACCACGAGAAAGACTAAACTACTAGAATTAGTGCATTCTGACTTAGCTGATTTTAAAAACTCCGCTAGTAGAGGAGGAAAACTTTACTATATAACCTTTGTAGATGACTACTCTAGGTTCACTAAAGTGTATCTCCTTAAATCTAAAGACGAGGCGGAAAACGCGTTTTTAAAATACAAAGCCGAAGTAGAAAATCAACTAGACTGTAAAATCAAAAGATTTAGGTAGATAGAGGAGGCAAATATAGTTCTAATTCACTTAAAGAGTTTTGTGAAACAAATGGAATAATCCACGAACTTAGTGCCCCCTATACACCCCAACAAAATGGCATAGCCGAGAGAAAAAATAAATCTCTTAAAGAGACTATGAATGCTATGTTAATAAGTTCAAATTTACCAACAAACAAGTGGGGGGAAGCTGTTTTGTCTGCCTGTTATGTCCTTAATAGGGTACCCCATAAATCCCTAGATAAGACCCCCTATGAGATGTGAAAAGGCTTTCCACTTAACCTGAAATTTTTAAAACTGTGGGGGTGTCTGGCCAAAGTCAAACTACCCGATTTTAAAACAGTCACTGTTGGACCCAAAACAATAGACTCTGTATTCATAGGGTATGCTCAGAATAGTGCAGCCTATAGATTCCTATCATTAGATGATAACTCCGTTTTTGAATCTAGAGATGCTGAATTCTTTGAAAACTGAGAATACTGTTGATGTTTCTTTGTCTTCTAGTAACTTATCTGATAATGTTAATGTACCTCTGTGTGATAGTTCCCATGGCCCCTCTACCTCTTATGTACAGCCTTCTTGACCGAAGGTCTTCACATTGACCTGATAAGTGAACAGGTTGTCACCTGTCTCCTTATGATGGAAGACAGAAAAACTTATGCCGATGCTTTGAGATCGGTAGATGCTAATTTTTGGAAAGATGCTATTAATAGCGAACTTGAGTCTATTAGAAGTAATCATACGTGGGAATTGACTGACTTACCTAAAGGCAGCAAACCCATCAATAAGAAATGGATTTTTAAGAAAAAGTTGAGACCGGATGGCTCAATAGAAAAATTCAAATCTAGGCTTGTGATTAAGGGTTTCACCAAAAAGAAAGGCCTTGATTACTTCGACACTTACTCCCCTGTGACCAAAATCGCCACCATTAGGACCCTCATCGCCGTAGCGGTCATTCAAAAACTGGTCATACATCAGATGGATGTTAAGACTGAGTTTTTGAATTGGGACCTAGATGAAGAGATCTATATGGCCCAGCCTGAAGGGTGTGTGGTTCCTGGTCAATGGGATAAAGTGTGCAAGCTAAAAAAGTCTTTGTATGGCTTAAAACAGGCACCCAAAAAATGGTATGAAAAACTCGATAGTATCCTCATTTCAGATGGGGTTGTGGTCAACACTTCTGACTCATGTGTCTACTCCAAAGTAACAGGATTAGAGTGTACCATCATTTGCCTATATGTAGATGACATGCTCATCTTCGGCACTTCCCTTCATACCATAAATGAGACCAAACGCTTCTTGTCTTCTAAGTTTGACATGAAAGACATGAGAGAAGCAAATGTAATTCTTGGGGTAAAAATCATAAGGAGCAGTAATGGTATTTCCCTGAATCAGTCTCATTACATAGAAAGGATGTTGAAGAAATTCGACTCCTTTGAGGTGACACCTGTAAATACTCCTTACGATTCTAGTATTCATTTGTCTAAAAATTCTGGGGATGCTATATCCCAAAATGAATATGCCAAAATCATAGGTAGTGTGATGTTCTTAATGAACTACACTCGACCCGATATTGACTACGCCGTTAGTAGACTTAGTCACTATACTCATAACCCGATTAATGACCAATGGGTTGCACTTCGTCGTCTTCTAAAGTACTTGCGAGGTACTATGTATCTAGGCCTGCATTACAGCTCATTCCTGCAGTTCTTGTGGGATTCTGTGATGCAAACTGGATCTCTAACAATGACGAAGTTAAATCCACCAGTGGTTATGTTTTCTCCTTAGGAGGAGGTGTTGTATCGTGGAAGTCCTCTAAACAGACTTGTATAGCACGCTCTACCATGGAGTCTGAGTTTATAGCACTAGAAACGGTTGGACAAGAAGGTGAGTGGTTGAGAAGTCTCTTATCAGATGTGCCACTTTGGGAAGGTAAGGCCACACTTGTGTGTATCCATTGTGATTCACAAGCTACCATTGCAGTCGCTCATCAAAGTGCCTACAATGGAAAGAAGAGACATATACGCATCAGACATGGTTCAGTAAAACAGTTACTGAAGAATGGTGTTATGGCCTTAGAGTATTTTTATTTATTTTGGTGATGTAATATGACTTTGACTTTGGTTGACTTTGTTTGACTTTGGTTGACTTTCTATTTGACTATAGATTATTTTGGTATTTTAATTATTTATTTTGGTTTATAATTGGTATTTTAATTATTAATTGTATATTTTTTTAAAATAAAAAATAAAAAAATATGATTTTAGAATTATTTTCAATTGCAATATTGCAAATAAATATAATTCGAAATCATTTTTTTTTTTTAAAAATAAAACACTATTAGCGACTACTCGTAGTCGCGAAAATCAAATAGTTGTAGTCGCTAATTATCAACTATTTGCGACTACATATAGTCGTTAATTTGAAAGCAATTTACGACTACTCTGTAGTCGGCAATATATAACTCATGCACGACTACCATGTAGTCGTCATTAACTAAGACATTTACGACTACATCTGTAGTCGGTAATATTTACGTTATCCACGACTACACAATAGTCGTAAATACCTAATTACTTCTACCGACTACTTATTAGGCGTGCGTCGTTAGTTATGACTTCTAAAGACAAGTTTCTAGCGACTAAGTTTTTACGACTACAAGTAGTCAGCAGAGAGGAGAATCATTTTTCGCGACTACTTTTTTGTTCTTTAGCGACTACAGATGTAGTCGCGGAAGCTCTTATGCGATGTAGTGCAGCTTGGGGAACACATTTTATGGATCTTATAAATACATTTTTTTTCAGCAGTAAAACCTACCACTTAATATGTATATAAGAGCGTTAAGGAAGCTTGAAGCAATGGCAAGTGCAAGGAGTTTAAGAATAATACATATTCCAATAATTAGTGTAATTCCTCCTTAAGTTATGTCGTTTCTTTTTCTAGTTATCTTTTATTCTATTATGTACTAAACATATTTTATTTTGACATTTCACATGTATGAAACATAGCTATTATTTGGGTTTATTTCTATACTATTTGGAATTACATGTTAATTCAATTAATTAGGAATTGCTTTTTTATTATAATTCATATGATTATTGTAGTTCTTTATCTTGATCATATATTGAGTTGTTAGGGATTAAACTGACTCCCTTAAGGGGTGTTTAATCTTCCGAAACTAGAACTACAATTGTTTAGATTTGAGTTTAAGAATCGGAAGATCTAAATCAACCAGATAATCACATAGGGTTTGAAATTTAGACGTCTAGATAACATGCATAGGATTTACTTAGAAGAGGTTCCTATGGTTATATAACAACTCTTACTTATCTAAGGAATGTAGAGAAATTTTAGAATCCCGAATAAAAAGTGCAATTCCCAATTTATCCTTATATCGCAAATATTTTTAATTTTGGCTAGTGTTGAGTATGTACTATCAAGCTATCTTTCTCATCCATCTTTTTCTGTAATTTACTTTATGGTCATTTAATATTCTTAGTCTTAATTAGTATTAAATAGAAAAGGAAAATAAATATATTTACTTTATAGTGCTTATACCGATAACAATGTACTAATAAAAACACTAGAGTCCTCATTAATTCGTAAATCCCTATGGAGAAAATAATTCATTTACCTTTTATTATTACTTGGCGACATGTATACTTGCGGGTAGAAACTCCCTCTGTGTTGATTTATATCACGCTTTGGAAGACAATATACCCTTGGAGGCCGACGTAGTTTTGATATGCTTCGTGTTTAAGTCGGTGGATATTGAATACCCCCTAGTTTGAACTCTTAGGGGTTCAGGTCAGTTTTGATGCGTCATTCTTTGGTTAGTGAATTATTAAGCCAAAATCGCGCCTTCAGTCTTAAGAGATCAAAAACAGTTTTGATCTGAGACCTGCTTAGATCAATGAATAATTAGGACGATCTCATAGAATTGAATCTTAAGAGATCAGTGAACGCTTTTATATGAGGCGTGCTTAGATTGGTGAATAGTTAGGTCAAATTCTGAGTCTTGAATATAAAGATATTGACGAGTACTTTGATATAAGAAGTGCTTAGGTTGATGAGTCATTCAAACGATCTCCTAGATTTAAATCTTAAAAAATTGGTCGTAGTTTTTATAAATAAGTGAGGATATTTCATGTATATACATATATAAGAAAAATATTCAAGCATATATTAATATTGAAGGATGTGATATTCTGTCATATAACTTGCCTCATAAAAAACCACTTAGATAAAACCATATGGGAAAAACCCCAACCAAGGAAAAGAGTGGAGATGAGGGTTTTTGATCCGATATTACATTCGTAAAACGATAAAAAGTAGAGAAAAAATAGAACAAATAAAAGTTAATTTTTTTTGGAGGAGGTACTATGTCATGCAACATACGTACTTCGAACAATGGTCTAAGAACCACGAGTAGGCCAATTTCTTAGTGATAGGGAAGAAAAGTCCTCACACCTCGACGGAACAAAGTCCTAATAAGTGAAATCACACGAAGGCTCCCCTTTTTGTCGCACTAATCCCGCTCAACGACTAATAAGAACGTCTACATAATAAGGTGGGTTCTCTTCATAATAAGGGAGGTTGATCGCCTCATATTATGAAGTATTCTCCCTTTCCACGATGAAAATAGGGTTCCTAGAAGGGTACACGATTTTCTTACATATCATGGATAGTTATAACTCTAATGTTCAAACACCAAGCCACAAAATTTTTACTAAGCACGATTCAAAGCTTATTATGTGTATATATAGTATTATAATGTATGTAAAATCATCATGTAACCAGAAGGATTTTTACGCCACTCAATTTTGCAATAACTATATTTAATCTTATCTTATTTCATCTTGTCAAACAATTTATTTTTTGTTAAATTCAATTAGATTAGTTCATATTTTTCTATCTTGTAGGTTTTTTTTATCAGATTGGTTCCTTCTGCAAGAAGTGACTAGCTTTTCGCCCATTGAAATGTCACAATTAGAAAAAACCAAAGCCAGTGAAAAGATTTAAGCATATAACTAATAACATAAGTACAAAGCGACAACCTTCCATTCTACCAAGTTATACAATAGAATATAAATAGTGGTACATGGAGAAGTTACACCCCAATAATGGTTTAAAGAACCATTCCCATCAGAATAGAATTGGTAACCCCGATAGAGAAAGGGTTAACAAAGTCCCCACAAAACATAGTAGAAGTACCCCCTACGTCAAGAATGTCCAATTCATTCCATGATAAACATATCTATAGAGTACACCTACCGCCCCCAGGGGATGAACTTAAATCACAAACGCTAATACAACTTCTATTGACTCTATGCCAACGCGAACGCAAAAAAGGTGGTCTGCTATCAAACCAATTGGGTCCCCACGCTGAACCATGTCCCCATAGCCATAGGAAACCACAAGCAGGACATAACATTTCAAATCAGACAGCGATACTAAAATCAATCAAGACAACCCTTTCTCTTGAGAAATATTGGATGTTCCACTACCTCACAAGTTTAAGCCACCCCAGTTTTCCAGCATACGCTAGATCGGAGGATAATGATCAATACATTTACATGTACAATAGGAAAATGGATTTGGTGACTAAATCAGATGCTATTTTTTTCGCTCTTTTCTTGTTAATTTATCGATGAGATATATAATGGTTTTCTAAGTTGAATCCAAAATCCATTGGATCTTTTGAACATTTAAGTCAAAGATTGTGAACACATTTCACAAAAAGTAAGAGTTTGGGGTGAGACTCCTCCGTTTTACTAGAGTCATACCAACAAAAAATGGAAACATTAGAAGAGTATACTAAAAGGTCTGGAAGTGAAACATACAATACTAGAACTTTGATAAAACAGTAGCATGATTAGCCTTTACCCATGGTCTTAGGAACAAGGAATCCAACTCAAGTTAGCCTTAGAGCGAAATATAATTGTTGGTCCCTGAGATGTGATATTAAATGAACATTAGGAGAAGGATGATTCGCATGTTTACAAGTCGGAACACATGGTAACAACGATAAACTATCATTACCACAAGTAATAAGAAGCTAAATGCAGATTTTTAATTATAGTCTAGATAATCATTGTCCAAAATTAAATTAAAAGAGGTTTTATTTAGTTTTCTATCTATAAAATTTTTACTTAAAGATATAATGATTAAATAAATTCAAAAACTTAAATAGGAAGATATAAAAAATGCGTAGTTCGAGACACTTTTTCTTGCCACTAGTTATGACTTGGACTTAATTGCACATTTTAGAGAGAATATCGAGACATTGATTGCTTATCGGGACATCACTTGATCTATCCTACGTTATAACCGAATGGTTAGTACTAATACACTATCCAGATTGTTTGACTAATTTTGACATCGTAGAATTAAAATAATTAAATGTTCAATGATCTAAATGCACTATTAAGCTCCTTTATGGGTCTAGGTTAATAGCTAATAAATTATTTTAAATTTACAAAATATTTAAATTCAATAATATCTTGTAAGCATATGAGCAAACAACAATTCTACGATTTATTTACATGAAAATATTATTTCCAAATTCATTAGGGTTCATAGACAAACATCTCAAGCTACTAATGAAATTAGTTCATCGTGAAATAAATATAACAAAGTTTAAAATAATAATAGTTAAACTAGAAATTAAAAAGAAGGAAAATTACTCAAATAGATATGGGAAGAAGGTGAGGTAAGGAGTTGTTCTTATACTCGTTGCTTACGCCCTTATAATCCACGCGTTTCATGTTCTTCAAACTGATAAGTGTTCCGTGTTGAGGCTAAAAACTAATATTTATACCCTTGAAAAACGTATGTCATAAGGTGGGCCAACTTAAGTGTGTTAAAGTGACCAAATGGTCTCTTTTGTAAATCCGGGACAACTTGGTTCTTCATAGCAAAACACCAATAGCTTTCTCAATTTAACTCGAATTTGTGAACAATTTATTCTCACACAATCTACCATTGTTTTCCAGAATTTGATTTAATCAAAAGTAATTATGGAGAATCATAGCCTTCCAGATACCTATTAATAATTCAATATTTTTTGTGAATTAGTTTCTAATGTTAGTATATTAACAACTTTTTATCCATAATGAGTGGTCATATCTAACTAAAAAGACAATATTGTCTTTAACATCCATGTGGAGAACGATAAATTAACATAATATTACTTGATAATAAAATATGAATATATGGCAGTTTAGGCAAACATGTTTCCCCATACAAAAAACAGAGAAAAATAATCTGGTGGACATGTTATGTTACATATGATAAGTAATATAATATAAATTATGGTGTAATGTAAATAGTACATTCACAAAATGATTGTATGAAATATGCAATGCAAGATAATACATAGTAAATATGGGATAATATGAGACAAGATGAACGGACACTATTTTTGTGTATCTGAAATATTTAAAGATTTTTTAATAAAAAGCATAGATGTAATACAACACTCAAATCAAAGAATCATAGACAAGATAGGCATGTATCTATAATCATTTACTAGTGTACACTTTTAAATACTAATATGATCTAATAACTAAGGTACGGTGAAAACATAACTGATTACATTATGAAATATTCAGCAAGGAATTTGAATTATGTCTAAGAGTATTTTGTACTCGATTTAAATGTTGCTTACCAAACAAATGTTTTCATGTAAATATTTTATCTAAGAGATATAACATTCACACACACACAAACACACACACACACACACACACACACACACACATATATATATATATATATATTCTTGCTAAAGTAACATATAATGTAGTGCATACTAATTACAAATGTCATTAGACAATTCATTTCATTAAATATTAAACTATATATATTTGTAAAAATACATTGCAATATATCATTCTCGAACTTAGAGTTTTGTGCTCGAGCATATGATCCATACTCTTGTGGATATTTTGTCCAAACCAATATTTATTTCAAGTATTGTCATTTTAATAGTAACTGAATATTTTATATAAATTTTAAAGTTATTAATAAATATACTTTTTAGACATTAATTTGGGTTAATGATTAAATATTATCATTATATAGATAAAAAATGGTTGTATTACTGATACAATAATAAATTTAATTTAATTTATCATCAACATTCAATAAAAAGAGTCGTTGATTTATAAATTTTATTTACTTACGGTAACCATCATTAAACAAAAAAAAATTAATACTTTTCTATTTTAATAATTCTCTATACTTTTCTTTTCAAACAAATAGGAAAGTTTAATAAGTATATTATTAAATACTTAAATGTTAATTAAAAATATAAATTCTAATACTTTGCATAAAACTATAAGTTAAAAAAATTACAAATATTTCTTCAAATCAACATTTGTCAAACGAAGTTTTTGAAATTATATTTTTTACTTTATGAATTAAATAGAGTTTTAATTATATAACGTATAAAAAAAGTAACTAATTATGTAATTTCTTAATATGGGTTCAACTATAAATGTGAAGCTTCCATATTAAGCCTACTACTGGCTCATTTGTAATATATATCTTGCATTGGAGTTTAATTTTTTCTTATATATTTTGTTCTTTTTAACATTAATTGTTTATATGATTTGACCCAACTGGCTTATACTTTTTCTATTTTTTCTACTTTTTTTCTTTTTTTGAACCTTCGAAATATCATTATAAATGGAGTCAAATTATGTGAATGTGACAAAACTTTATCCAGAATAGAATTTCATTCTTCAATTTTTGAGATTAGTACATCAATGGAATCAAACAATAAATCCCGAGTAGTATTCTTTCAATCTCCAATGAAACCAAACGAACATCATGTCTATACAAATCAGCTACCAAAAATAGGATTTTTGGACAAGTGTCATCTTTGCAACCAGGATATTAAACCATCAAAACCAATCTATATGTATAGGTACTACTAACTCTTCTATATATTTATATTTTTGTAATTTTTTTTAGTATTTAATTAATTTATTAAAATATTTGATTGCATTTGCATGAATTTCCAATACTGGAAATGGAAGATTTTCCAATAACTTTTAATTGAAATAATAGTTGACAATTATCAAAATTATACATTTTTATCCTATATATATATATATGGAAACATATTTTCTATTAATTTCAATTTTATTTGGAAAATCTGTTTATATATAAACTTTTGTTATTTATCAATTTATATTTACTACAATAATTATTATGGGATATAGACCTAAAGAAAGGTATATATTTATCTCAAGTGATATTATTGGATATTTTTTTTGGTAATGAACTTTGTTGTACCTAGAACATAACTTTTGAAATTTCATTAGTACATAAGAATTCAAAGGTTAGTTTTACATCAAGCAATATAATATGTCATGTCACGTGGATATTTTTTAAAATTAAACAAATATGATATTATAACTTACTACTGGATACAAAAAAGTGATGTATCATATTTGATGTATAAAAATCAAGGCAATCTCAAATAAATATGGGAAATGTGGTTTCCTAGTTTTATCAAATTGTGTGTTTTTTATTCTTATTCTCTAATTAATTCAACCATTATGGGTCTTAAATTTATAATAGTGATGAAAATATTGTGTTTAAGCGGATATAATGGTTTTAGTGATGTATGTAACAATGTGGTGTAAAATAGGATATTTGATAAGAGTGTGATGAATGTTGCCTATTAAATTTTTCTGTGGATTCATAAATTACTTCTAAATTCATTATTGAAAAAATTGGTTATAATGTTTGCTGCTAATCCACTTATTTTATCTAAACAACTAAACTGGTGCTAGGAACCATAAATATGCCATAATATCTAAGATTCATCCATTACTATAAATTTTGGTAAAATTATCTAGATTATGTACGAAAAAATTTATAACCATATAGTCTAGTTAGTAAAATCATGTGTCATACAGTTTTCATGCATAAATATATAAAAATTCAGATTAGGGGGTGGGTTGGTATTAATCTAAAGAATATAAAGCTTGCAATGTAACAAATCAATACATTTTGATATCAGTTGTATCCTTTTGTATGCCAATTTAGTTATTAAAATGATATGTGATACACATAAATATTTAACTTTTTATTAATAATATTTATCCATTACCACGATACATGTAATATATATTATATTGTAATTAATCAATATTCTTTATTTTGTTGTCTATCTCGTAAGTTATATGCATAATATAACATATTATAGAATAGTCCATATTTACCTTTGTTTTATGAATATATATAATATATATGTTCTTGATCATTTTTAAGTTAATAACTTACCAGTCACAATGTGATGTAGTGACTCGGCTTATTGCTCAGAAGAATGTCGGGAAATTGCGATTAACAAAGATGAAAAGCAAAAAAGGAAAATTGAAGAAATGAATTATGATAAGGATGAAGATAAAAAGAAAGTGAACAAGAAGATAAAGATAACCAAAAATTAATTATCATGCAAAGTTATTTTTAGGTGAATGTACTAGTTCATATTCAAAAAGTATGGAGAAGTTGCATCGTATTACTTATGGCTAGGCTTGGCATATCATGTTTGTGTTTAATTGACAAAATTATGGATTATTTGTTTCTCATTTCAGCTAAGAGATATTAAAGATACTATTCAACATATTGGTCATTTTAAACAACCATAAGTATGAATCGCGTTCTAAAAGTTTCTTTTTAGTGAATTTAAAAAAATAATTTCACCAAAATCATTTTGAAAGGTTGGATAACCCCAACAAAATATATCAATTACACCAAATTATATTTATTAAGAAGATAACTATTATATTATTACTCAAGCTAACATACATAATATAGTAAAGTAAATGAACAACTATCTCTCAATTGTCAAATAAACTACTCCACACATGCTTAATTTGTGGTAGAATATCACATACACATACAAATTAACCCCCAACATGCAAGTTGCTAAATTTATTACAAATTGTCTATAAAATATATAATTATATCATACAATACATGACGAACATATGCAATAAATCATAATCTCACAATGTAAGATTAGAATCTCATTGTATTGTCCCTTTGAGTTGCACCACTCGACACTTCAATTTCAAACAAATAATTACGTTTTTATATTGTAGACATCTCAAAAATACTTCCATATCTTAGAACTCATTTGACACAAGGAATATATTATCTAGAGTTCTAATATCAAATTTGTAAAGCACAATGGTCATCCAAGACTTGTAAACTCAATGCATCCACCATATCCTTGGTTTGTAACCTATCAATAATAACATCCAAAGTTGTATGTATGAACTTTTTCAAAGTTGTAGGAAGTTTCACTTTAGGTGTAAGGAATAACGTAGTAGTGTTCACATGCTTAAAAAAATAAGCACTACTCAACACATCCTTATTTGTCCCACATATATCTTTACCCACAACCAACAAACAATGTTGAAAAAATACCCTAGTAAAACCCTTAGACACGGAAGCCTTATTCTCAATTTTAAAAAGTATCTCCTGAATTTCTTTATTTGATACTTCATCAATAATTATTTACAGTATCACTCTTTGGTAAAAGATTCATTAGATACTGAGTTAATTTTTTTTCTTATTACAATAACCTGAACAAAATAATATTTTATAGTAGTTCAAAATCCCCTCCTTGATATCCACCTCAATCATTGAAATCTGACCACCATAGAATAGAAGAGAAAATACTTTACTATTTATCACTCTATCTTTAATTCTTTTGTGATTTAATTTAGAACTACACTCACTTTAAGGTTCCCATAGTACTCTACATCTTTTTTTCAGGAAGGATGTCTCTAATTGAAGTAAGTGTTCCAACTGTTGTCTAATATATTTTTCGTTTTTAATGTTATTAACCCATCCATTCAACATTACTTTCTAAAGCAAGCTTAAACTCATATATCATCTCATCAATATTCTCTGTTGAACAAATACATTAATTTTTATTGTAGACCTTTAAAAGTATTTTGATCTCTTTCTTGATAAATCATAATTTCATCTCATTAAAAACTATAAGCTTTCATAAAGTAAAGGTTAAATTCTTTATGATGCCCCAAATATTATATAATTTGAAATATGAAGCTCTTGTTATGCAAACTCCGTCAATATTCTTGACAACAGAAAAGTGATTTGACCCTTTAGGTTCAATGACTTCAAGTCTAGATACATAACATAAAAACTATTTTTATTGGGTGGAACTCTATCAATCTAACGAGATATATGTACATCCACTCTTTTATTACTCCATGCATGACAACATCATGTTGGATAATTCTCAAACATCTACACATCATTAATATTAGTTTTAAAATATAGAGAAATACGAGGAAGAGCATGACGACGACTCTTATACTCACAACGAATATTTTTATTAAATTCCTCACACAAACACCAAACATTATCACCAACTACAAGAATCCATCTTCTAAAAGTATTCCATAAATCTCTTCTAATCTCATCATCAATGTAAGTATATATAATAGATATGAAGATTATATTTTCACTCTTGACCTTCGAAACATCACATAACTTAGCTTTTGACAATATCTAAAGACAAATTACCTTTTACGGATCCTTTTTTACCTTGTACGTTTTCGACCACTAAAATCGAATTAATGATCATTTGAAAACTGGACCATATAATTATTAATTACAAAACTTATCATACTGTCTTTACTCATACTTATTAATTTCCACAACATCCATAATAATTTTCTTTATATATTTTACATCCTCAAGATGCACTAAGGCTTTATTAAGTCTTTTTAACATTCCAAGTAAATGCGATAATAAATCTAGTGATGTTGTTACCCTTTTTTCCTTGTCTTGAACTACAAAAATTAGTTAAAGTTAACTTTAAATTTCAATAGCCACATATAACATAATGAATGAATAAGTATGAAAATTATCTTTACACTAAAGGAATATGTTTGACCAATTATATTTAAATTTAAAGTATATACATTCTAATTATCTTCTTCTCCATATATATTTTTGTAGTGAAACATATCACCGTTTAGAAAAAGATTTGAGAGAAACAAATCGGAATAAAACGTAAAATCAATTAACGAGTAAATTAACTATTACACGGAAATTGAAGTACAACGAAACTTACAAACTTTTACACGGAAAATCAAAAAGCAAAACTTACACGGAAATAGGAAATTAATCCTGGTGTTAAAAAGATATTCCGGCGTAGTACCGGTATCTCTAACAGAAAGAAATATAGAGAGAAATATTTATGCTTAGCTTTTTGCTTTGTAGTTTCGTAGTGAATACTGGTGGAGAATGAGGTCTTTATATAGGGGAGAGTTGGGTTTGAAAACCTTTGTCAGTAGTAACGGATCAATCAATTCTGTGATTCCCTCCAGTGATTGATTGACGGTTTTCTAATTGATTCTCTTATTCCACACGTTTTGAATACTTGTGTAACAGCTAGTTGACTTGACCTGACGAGTTGACCAGCTGATGGAATAATCTTCTTAACGGGCGCGTGATTGGTGGAATCTTGTCTTACGTTTGTTTTCTGATTGATTGCCAGCGACACTATAAGAGTTTGATAAGAAAACTCTTTTCATTTTTCATTTTTCATTTTTTGACTCCCCAAACTCCTCAAGTCCCCCACGAGCCCACGAGCCCACGAGTCACGAGCCCACGAGCCATGAGCCACGACCACGCCCACGCACACGCCCTCTCCAGGTCGGGCCGGGCGGGTGGTGGTGGTGGTGGTGGTTGTGGTGGTGCGCGCGTGTGGGTCTTTGCTTTCCCTTCTTGGCTTGCATATTGTTTAGTCATTTTGATAGGAATACATGGGTGAGTCTATTTATACAGTAAAATTATTTTACTCACCTCCTATGTGGGAAGAAATCCTTCACAAAAAATGACTTTTCCACTTCCAAAGGGAATGGGAAGAGTCTTGGTTAATCCTCCATATTAATCCAAGTCTCTTCTACTTCTCCTAAAGATCATGAACGGATTATAGCCTATACTAAAAAGTAAAGCATTAATCCAACAATCCCCCACTCAGGGTCTTTTGGAGAGACAATGGTCAGGTTTCCATGACTTTCAGCGTTTGGGTGAATTGTACTTAAGTGCCAATATCTTTCGATTTGAATTATCACGTAGTGAAGTGAGTCAACCACCGAATTCTGTTTAAGTGAACATACTCTTGAACTTTAACGGTTTTCGATCGAGGCCCTCACAACACATACTCTACCCTGCTGAAAGTTATGGTCTCCTCAAACCTCACCTTTCAGTTTAGTTCATCAAGTCCTTCTCTAAGAACCACCCTTGCGGGCTATGAACTTTGTGGATACCTTTATTTATATTTGTTCAAGGACGTCTCCTTAACATTCTGTATATAAAGGTTTGGGTTTTGCTAATACCCTTGAATTCATTAAGTCCTTCTCGAAAGGACCGCCACAGAGGCTATGAATTCGGATTCATCAAAACCTTCTCAAAAGGACCACCACAAGTGGCTATGAATCCATATAACTTTAGTTTTATGCCATAGGGATGCAAGGAGATCACTTTGACTCAAGAGACACATGTTCCCCATTGATGGGTCTCAATCCCATCCCCCTCGACGTTTCCAGGACTACTCTCCTGGGTAGGCCTTTGGTAAATGGATCAGCAAGATTTTCCTCTGATCATACAAACTCTAAGGCCATAACACCATTCTTCAGTAACTGTTTTACTAAACCATGTCTGATGCGTATATGTCTCTTCTTTCCATTGTAGGCACTTTGATGAGCGACTGCAATGGCTGCTTGTGAATCACAATATATACACACAAGTGTGGCCTTACCTTCCCAAAGTGGCACATCTGATAAGAGACTTCTCAACCACTCACCTTCTTGTCCAGCCGTTTCTAGTGCTATAAACTCAGACTCCATGGTGGAGCGTGCTATACAAGTCTGTTTAGAGGACTTCCACGATACAGCACCTCCTCCTAAGGATAAAACATAACCACTGGTGGAGTTAACTTCGTCATTGTTAGAGATCCAGTTTGCATCACAGAATCCCACAAGAACTGCAGGAATGGGCTGTAATGCAGGCCTAGATCCATAGTACCTCGCAAGTACTTTAGAAGACGACGAAGTGCAACCCAGTGGTCATTACTAGGGTCATGAGTATAGTGACTAAGTCTACTAACGGCGTAGGCAATATCGGGTCGAGTGTAGTTCATTAAGAACATCACACTACCTATGATTTTGGCATATTCATTTTGGGATATAGCATCCCCAGAATTTTTAGACAAATGAATACTAGAATCATAAGGAGTATTTACAGGTTTCACCTCAAAGGAGTCGAATTTCTTCAACATCCTTTCTATGTAATGAGACTGATTCAGGGAAATACCATTACTGCTCCTTATGATTTTTACCCCAAGAATTACATTTGCTTCTCTCATGTCTTTCATGTCAAACTTAGAAGACAAGAAGCGTTTGGTCTCATTTATGGTATGAAGGGAAGTGCCGAAGATGAGCATGTCATCTACATATAGGCAAATGATGGTACACTCTGATCCTGTTACTTTGGAGTAGACACACGATTCAGAAGTATTGACCACAACCCCATCTGAAATGAGGGTACTATCGAGTTTTTCATACCATTTTTTGGGTGCCTGTTTTAAGCCATATAAAGACTTTTTTAGCTTGCACACTTTATCCCATTGACTAGGAACCACACACCCTTCAGGCTGGGCCATATAGATCTCTTCATCTAGGTCCCCATTCAAAAACTCAGTCTTAACATCCATCTGATGTATGACCAGTTTTTGAATGACCGCTAGGGCGATGAGGGTCCTAATGGTGGCGATTTTGGTCACAGGGGAGTAAGTGTCGAAGTAATCAAGGCATTTCTTTTTGGTGAAACCCTTAATCACAAGCCTAGATTTGAATTTTTCTATTGAGCCATCCGGTCTCAACTTTTTCTTAAAAATCCATTTCTTATTGATGGGTTTGCTGCCTTTAGGTAAGTCAGTCAATTCCCACGTATGATTACTTCTAATAGACTCAAGTTCGCTATTAATAGCTTCTTTCCAAAAATTAGCATCTACCGATCTCAAAGCATCGGCATAAGTTTTTGGGTCTTCCATCATGAGGAGACAGGTGACAACCTGTTCACTTATCAGGTCAATGTGAAGACCTTCGGTCAAGAAGGCTGTGATAAAATCGGGTCCGAAGCTGGACTCGGTCCTACGTCTCTTACTCCTCCTAAGTTCTTCCTCAGGAATACTACTAGGTACATAGGAGGTAGAGGGGCCAGGGGAACTATCACACAGAGGTACATTAACATTGTCAGGTAAGTTACTAGAAGACAAAGAAACATCAACAGTATTCACAGTTTTCAAAGGGAAAATGTTTTCAAAGAATTCAGCATCTCTAGATTCAAAAACGGAGTTATCATCTAATGATAGGAATCTATAGGCTGCACTATTCTGAGCATACCCTATGAATACAGAGTCTATTGTTTTGGGTCCAACAGTGACTGTTTTAAAATCGGGTAGTTTGACTTTGGCCAGACATCTCCACACTTTTAAAAATTTCAGGTTAGGTGGAAAGCCTTTCCACATCTCATAGGGGGTCTTATATAGGGATTTATGGGGTACCCTATTAAGGACATAACAGGCAGACAAAACAGCTTCCCCCCACATGTTCGTTGGTAAATCTGAACTTATTAACATAGCATTCATAGTCTCTTTAAGGGGTTTATTTTTTCTCTCGGCTATGCCATTTTGTTGGGGTGTATAGGGGGCACTAAGTTCGTGGATTATTCTATTTGTTTCACAAAACTCTTTAAGTGAATTAGAACTATATTCGCCTCCTCTATCTGACCTAAATCTTTTGATTTTACAGTCTAGTTGATTTTCTACTTCGGCTTTGTATTTTAAAAACGCGTTTTCCGCCTCGTCTTTAGATTTAAGGAGATACACTTTAGTGAACCTAGAGTAGTCATCTACAAAGTTTATATAGTAAAGTTTTCCTCCTCTACTAGCGGAGTTTTTAAAATCAGCTAAGTCAGAATGCACTAATTCTAGTAGTTTAGTCTTTCTCGTGGTCACAGGCTTAAAAGGTTTCTTCGCAAGTTTGAACTCTACACATATTTGACATTTGGAAAAGTCATCTATTTTATTGAGGTGTATTAGTCCAAGTTCTTTAAGCCTTTTAATAGAAGAGATATTAAGGTGACCTAGTCTACCATGCCAAGTGTCAAGAGATTCAACGACATAAGCAAAATCAGAGGCATTCTCATTCATTGGTACAGTATTTAAAACAAATAAACCACCATTCATGTACCCTTTCCCCACAAACTCATCATTTTTTGTAATAACCATTTTCCCCCTTCAAATACAAGTTTAAGGCCTACTTTATTAATAAGAGCTCCGGAAACTAGGTTCCTACGGAGACAGGGGACGAAGTGAACATCATTCAACTCTAAGATTTTACCAGAAGTGAGTTTTAGAGAAACCTGTCCTTTACCGAAGACCATGGCGGTTGAGGAGTCACCCATGTAGACAAATTCACCATTTGTTGCTTCTTCGAATTTATTGAACATAGATCTCGTTGAGTAGAAATGACGAGAAGCTCCAGTGTCAAGAATCCACTCGGTTTTGTTCTCAATTAGGTTTACCTCAACCATCACTGCAGCAATAACCTCTTCGGTCTCGACCAGATTTGCGGCAGGTTTGGGACCTTGACCAGCTCTAAGGTTGCACTCGAAAGCTCTATGTCCTTCCTTTCCACAACAATAACAGGCTTCTTTGGGTTTCTGAATCTTACCAGAGGTTTTGAACCCACCACCTTTGGAGTTGCCGCGGTTCTTGTTGCCTCCAGATTTGGATTTGTTGTGGCCTTGTTGTTTACCCTTCCCTTTGAACCTGTCTTTGTTACCTTGACCAGAACTTTCGACAAGATTAGCTTTGGATGATTGAGAAGGGAAAGGAATAGACCCGTCTTTGAGTCGATTTGCCTCCTCGACTTGTATGTGGCTAATAAACTCTTGTAGTGTCATTTCCTTCTTCTTGTGTTTCATGTGATTACGGTATTCGCTCCAGGATGGTGGGAACTTCTCTAACAGGATATTGGCTTGGAGCACCTCACACATTTTCATACCTTCAGCAATCACATCCGCGCAAAGGTTTTCATAGACATGGAGTTGTTCGGTCATGGATTTCTGATCGGTGAGACGAAAGTTGTACCAAGTCCTAGTGACATATTTCTTCTTACCAGAATCCTCGGCCCCATATTTTTTCTCAAGTGTCTCCCATATGATCTTTGCCGATTTTCTTTGGCAAGAAGATCAAAGATGAGGTTCGACACATTTTTTAACATCCATCCTCGAGCCATGGTATTAGCTCGTTTAAACTTGGCTTCCAGAGCAAGATGCCTAGTCTATTCTTCTTCAGTGGGAACTCCATTGTCCACTAAAAGTGGAGGATCTTCGTAAAAAACAAAGTCCAGTTCATACTGTTCAAGACAAATAAGGATCTTTTGTGCCCAACTCTTGTAGTTGGAACCATTAAGAGGCTCCAACTTATTCACGTCGGGAAAGGCCTTTGCATTCAATGATGAAGCAACTACCGAGATTGGAAAAGCCATAAGGTAAAACGGTGATTAAAGAAAAACAACTGAATATCTTTTTAAATTGTAGTGAAAAATATCACCGTTTAGAAAAAGATTTGAGAAGAAACAAATCAGAATAAAACGTAAAATAAATTAACGAGTAAACTAACTATTACACGGAAATTAAAGTACAACGAAACTTACAAACTTTTACACGGAAAATCAAAAAGCAAAACTTACACGGAAACAGGAAATTAATCCCGGTGTTAAAAAGATATTCCGGCGTAGTACCGGTATCTCTAACAGAAAGAAATATAGAGAGAAATATTTTATGCTTAGCTTTTTGCTTTGTAGTTTTGTAGTGAATACTAGTGGAGAATGAGGTCTTTATATAGGGGAGAGTTGGGTTTGAAACCCTTTGTCAGCAGTAACGGATCAATCAATTCTGTGATTCCCTCCCATGATTGATTGACGGTTTTCTAATTGATTCTCTTATTCCACACGTTTTGAATACTTGTGTAACAGCTAGTTGACTCGACTTGACGAGTTGACCAGCTGATTGAATAATCTTCTTAACGGGCGCGTGATTGGTGGAGTCTTGTCTTACGTTTGTCTTCTGATTGATTGTGAGCGACACTATAAGAGCTTGATAAGAAAACTCATTTCATTTTTCATTTTTTTGACTCCCCAAACTCCCCCACGAGCCCACGAGCCCACGAGCCCACGAGCCACGAGCCACGCCCACGCCCACGCCCACGCCCACGCCCACGCCCTCGCCGGTACCGGGCCGGGCGGGTGGGTGGTGGTGGTGGTGGTGGTACGCGCGTGTGGGGCTTTGCTTTCCCTTCTTGGCTTGCATAGTGTTTAGTCATTTTGATAGGAATACATGGGTGAGTCTATTTATACAGTAAAATTATTTTACTCACCTCCTATGTGGGACAAAATCATTCACAAAAAATGACTTTTCCACTTCCAAAGGGAATGGGAAGAGACTTGGTTAATCCTCCATATTAATCCAAGTCTCTTCCACTTCTTCTAAAGATCATGAACGGGAGATAGCCTATACTAAAAAGTATAGCATTAATCCAACAATTTTTGTATGACTTTCTCCTTTTAAAACTACCACTAATAACCTTATACTCTATCTTTTTAAAATTTATGTTAGTTATTCCTAACTTCTTAATATTTTTTCTAAACTTCCTTTGTAATCCCACGTCGAAAGATACCACTCAACTTCATACGAATTATACACATTGATGGATACCACTCATATTGTACCTCCATATTAAGAAACCCATTTATTCATATAATATAGTACTTTGTAGATTAGTTCATTTGAAATATCAACCTCCACAAATGCTCTAACATATCTCGATTTAATTCTAGTTATTTTAATATGATCCATCAAAATAGGTACATCCATTACACACAACTTATATATCCAAGACCTTATTTAGACAATAATTCCAGTGTATTTTCCAGACGATTTACCAAAAGAGGTAACTTATGAGCATACCAGTTTTTAAGAAATATGCTTGGTTCCCACTTTCTCAATATCATTATTTAGTATTTTATAGCCAGGCTTGTTCAAGACCCTCTTCATAAGTGTATTTTGTATCCAGAATATAGAAAGTAGGGTGGTCCAAAAATAATCTACAAGTTAAGTTATGTTTCTAGATTTTATGACCATCTTTAACAATATGTTTAGGGTTTCTAACCACTAGTTTCCATTTATAATCTATGGAAGAATGAAATTAAGCCTCATATTCTCCTTAATTGACTTACAAAATATATTATCCCACATCATATAGTATAACGTTCAGGAGAATTCTCCACAACCACTCATCAAAAACCTCATTAATTCACCACCACAGAAGTGTGATTCCAAATCACTAAATGAATCCCTCACAAAATTCATATGGATTTGAGAAGAATCGAATGCAAGAGACTAGGCAAGAAAGTCCAAATATGAGGCTATTTTAGATATACTACAAGAACAATTGACAAAAATTTTAAAACTTCTTGAATGTCCAAAATCAGTCTACTTGGATCTCGAAGAATTGTAATAAGTCCTATCATGATTCCATTTTTTCAAGAGATGACATTCCTTCTCAAACGATACATAAAATAGATCAATTGAAATAAGTAATTGAGGAAAAGGTGGTGATTAAAGATATTTGAGGAGATGATGTAAAGATTTTTAGTGTATATTAAGCATAAGATGAAGGGTAAGGGAGTTTATTTGATGCACATGTCGATTTTATTAAGGATTTAAAGTCATAACAGAAGAGTACGATGGAGAAAAAGTGGATTTATTTGAAATTAGAATATTTTTGTTTGGAAATCGAAGAGCACTGGTGCGTTGAGAATATTCTTTCTACTTAAAAAAAATTATACAGGTGAATTTCGAGTTTATTTCAATATTTTATGTAGAAAAGAAAAAAAATCATTTTTTAGGCCTAGGCGCACCTACGGTCGAGTTTTTTTCATATTAATCGGCACCGACGCCCCCAAGATACAAAGTTGCACTTTAGTTGGCGCAACTTCTCTCGCAGGTGCCCGAATTTCCCGCTTGCTCGTACGAGACAACTTGTATTGTTTTTTGGCAAAACCTATAAAGACCATAACTTCTGGATCGGGTGCCGGAATCTACTTTTTCAATGTTGAAGACCAAACTTCAATAGGAGATGACATCAACAATTTATGTCCAAATCATTGAGAATATGCACACTAAGCCTAACTTAGGATATGAATTACGAATAATTGGCTAGATTTTTTAAGGAGATCTTTGTCCCGATGGATATCTAGAGAAGTCTAGTTTCTAATGCCTCAAGCCACACCTGATTCATATGTTGTATAACAAATTTAAAATTAATCGTGATATGCGAAACTTAAAATTAAGGACTTTTCTCAAATTTTCATGGCCATTTGAATCGTAATCAACCCACAAGGTAACAAAGCTCCATGCATATGATAATAATTTATCATGGATAGAAAATGTCAATGGGAATTGAGAGATTCTTGCAAAGGTAAGTATTATTTCTGTTCTTGTATTTGCGTTTTAGTTTATAATACGTGTTAGTGTATAATTCTAAGTATTTTTATTACTTTATTGAGTCCTCTCAAACTGTAAGGACACGACCCATCTTTGAGTTGTGGATTTGGTACTAGTTCTCCTCGTCCCCATCTTACGTGTTTACTTTTAAGAAAAAACTACAAATATATAAATTGAAAAACAAAATAAAAATTGGATTAGCATAGATAAGGAAAATAGGTGTTGAAATAGTAATGTCTTCTAAAACATGTACTTATGTGTGAATGACAGATAAGAAGTCTTATTTTTTAAATATTCCATATTTTTTCTTGAAATGCGTATATGAAAATGTGTTAGTATGGAAACAATCTTATCAAAGAATACATATAAAGGCTTAGGAGTGTGTTTGTAGAACATGTGATCTAACCTGGTTAAAAAAGCTACTTTACTTGTGATTTGGATATAAATAAATATACGAGATTACATAGTTAGGAAATGACCAAGACGATTCTTTCATAAGCCACGTGTCCCATTTAGCTTGATGTCCAAATTAAAGATTATGTATCATTCTTATCCCACCTTTAAGCCTCTAAGCCCAATTATTAGTTATCCACTATTATAATAATTTCCCCTTAGTGTGTAGGAATTTACCATATGACCCGCCCTCAAGTCCGTCTGTTTTAAGACTAGTAATCTTCGAGCTTGATTTTGGGGTGGTGGATGTTCATGGTTATAGGATATATATATGTGTGTGTGTGTGTGTGAGTGAGTTCTTGTTACTTTTATAGTGCTGCATATATGATTCACTTGATTATGATCTGTATTAGGATTCGCGAGAATCAAAAAAAAAAGAAAAAAAAAAGAAAAAAAATGAATAAGTCTACATGAGTTCTTACATACAAAACAAGACTCGTGTTTTACTTACTAAAAGAAAGAAGAAAAAGTGAATTAAAGAATCCGATAAGTGAATTTTTAAAAATAAAAAAGAAATAGGTTTTGGGAAATTTGGGATACTAAAATTATGCATCAAAAGGGGATGAGTGAGTACATATATGAGCATAAAATCAAGCTCTTAGGTGGTTAGTTACTAGTTTAAGTGAGGAGAGAGACAAAAACTCGATCTAAAGTTATCTAAATTATATCATACCGACCCTAAGCCGCACTGCAACCAAAAACACCTTGAGATTCTTAGCTATGTGATTAAGTGATAAATGGGCAGAAAGAAAAGCGAGTAAGTAGATAATTAGACATCATAGAAGGACCGATGATTACCCTACAACTACCACTTCGAGTGAGGTATTTTAGTGTCCTTTTGTCCATTTCTAAACTAATTATTCTCATAACATTAGCATATTGGTTATGTGTATTGATTAGTTGTTAGGTAAGACTTTACGAGACTTTTCTAAATTGTTTTCAGGATTATTACTTGCATGATGTTATGGATGTTTTAGGGACTTGACACCTTAGGTTAGTACTTATTTTATCAAGACGACAAAACCTTGAGTTGGAGGTCCTAATGTCTTACTTTTTATGATGAATTAATAGAGTATCTATACATCATTTGATAGAGGTTTGGGGTATTATTGTGGGGGTTAACCCTTATATTTGATATATTGAGATTTAGTAGTCTAATCTTGGATTTATATATATATTTGGGCTATATTTGGGCTATATTTGAGTTAATTTGTGTGTTAAGTATGAAGACCCTAGAAAAAAGGATGATATTGGAATCCAAAACAAACCCAATAGGTCGAAATATGGAGAAAACCCCAATTCAAGTTACAAAAGGAGGCAAGAAGTCTATTTTAGGCTCGAAAGGAATTGGCATTTAAATGCTTTTGTAAACTTTCTAAAATTAAAAAAAAATGGTATTTAATGAACTAATGAAATTTAAAGGAGTCTAGGAAACTTTATAAAAATGGAGTCTATTTCCGAGTTAGGACGTGAAAGTTATGCAAATTTTACTAAAGACACCCAAGTTGTTTATGTTTAGAAGAGTACATTGGGCATTTTTTAGGTCACTTAAGTAGGTCCAGCACTACTACACGCGAGCTTTCTTGCAACTAAATTTTAGCGACTACTTCATGTAGTCGCTAAAGATTATATCTCTAACGACTACTTTACATTTTTTTCGACTACAAAGTAGTCGTACTTAAGTTTTGTTTGTAACGACTACAAGAGGTAGTCGTTAGTATTATGCAAGTAGTCGCTACTTGTTTTTATTTTTTAATTATTTTTTTCCACTGACTTTGTGTAGTCGCTAATGAAGTTTATCATTTTACGAAGACACATGTAGTCGCTATTGGTTACTAATAACGACGACATTTACATCATTAGCAACTTCTTCTTGTAGTCGCTAATGTGTGTAGCGTATTTATGACAGTGGGTTTCGTATTGAGATCCTCAAACAGCCATTATTTTACAACTTCCCCAGTATTCTCTCAAAACTCTCCTAATTTTTTCCCACAATTCATCATCAAATATTATTTCAACACGTGGAAGTGCTTTCCCGGGCCAATCAACAACGTTGGACCTCCTCAATTATCAAATTCCCCATCTAAAGTTTCCCAAAAGTAGGTATTTTTTGTTCTATAAAACTCTTTCAAATTTCTTTTATTTGCATACAATTGCGTAGTTAATGCTAAATAGTATTAATTACTAGGTATTTCAACACGTGGAAAACCTTTCCCGGGTCATTCAACAACGTGGGACCTCCTCAATTATCAATTTCTCCTTCTAAATTTGCCCAAAAATATGTATTTTCTTCTATAAAACTTTTTCATCTTTTTTTTATTTGATTACAATTGTGTAGTTAATGCTAAATATATAGTATCACTATGTATTTCCAAACATCTTATAATTTTATATGATATATTATTGTATGAGAAATAAATGCATAAATAAGATATATATTTATTTGGTGATGTAATATTTTGTATGCATCTAATTTTATTTTTATGCATTTAATTTTATATTTATGTATTTATTTGGTGATTTCATATTTTGTATGCATTTAATTTTATATTTATGTATTTAATTGGTGATCTAATATTTTGTATGCATTTAATTTTTTATTTATGTATTTAAATGGTGATGTAATAATTTTCTTTTTCATTTTATTTTTATGTATTTAATTGGTGATGTAATTCATTATATTTATGAGACATTTATGTTGTATTCTTTTATATTGGAATAGTTGATTATATTGGTAGTAGAGGATGGCTTCAGTTAGATGGGCTTCCCATTGTGTTTTCCAGTAAACACGAGAATTTTGGAGGCAAGATTGTGAAGCAAACTGTTCCACAGCGATTCAATTGGAAGAAAAAGAGTATTTTTTATCGGTTACCTTATGGTCCGAAAATTTGTTGAAACATAACATTGACATTATGCATTGCGAGAAAAATGTGTGTGATAGTTTTTTCGATACAGTTATAGGTCTTGATGGGAAAGTTAACAAAGGTAACGTGAAAGCGAGAATGGATCTTAAGGATATGAACATTAGGAAAGATTTGTGGTTGACATCGAGAGAAGGTAAACCGATACTGAAACGAGCAAAGTATACATTGTCAGCGGAAAATATTTCTGGACTGGTTGAAGGCACAGAAGTTTCCCGATGGTTTCGCATCTAGTTTGAGAAATAATGTTCAAAGTGATACGGGAAAGATTATCTGAATGAAATCTCACGACTGTCACGTGATGATGCAGTATCTTTTAGTGGCTAGTATCCTAGAGCTTATTGAAGACAAAGCGATTAGTGATGCAATTATTGGGTTAGCTAACGTGTTTAGAGTCGTTTGTAATAAAAATATCAGCAGGAAAGAGTTAGAATCAGGTAAGGCGAAAGTGGATGAAGTTATGTGTAGACTGAAAATGATATTGTCTCCCACATTTTTCGATATAATGATCCACCTGGTTATACACTTATACGACGAAGATTTGTTAGGGGGCCGGTTCAGATGCGTTGGATGTACCCGTTCGAGCGGTATCTAAAGATGTTAAAGGAGTACATACGAAACCCGACTAGGCCGGAGGGTTCAATCGTCGAGGGGTACGCCGTAAAGGAGACTTTGACTTTCATATCACGTTATCTTCGAGAAGAAAAAACAAAGTTCAACGAACCGGGTAGATATACCGAGACTGAAGCTCAACCTAAAGAGTTATCCGTATTTAAGCGTCAGTGTACTCCACTCTGTAAAAAAGAGTATGGTGTTATGCAATACATTGAGAAGGAGAAAATCAACTGGTACATCCTACTTAATTGCGATGAAATCAAACATTTGATGACGTAAGTTGATTTTTTATTTTTTTAATTATGTTTGAAAAACGTATTGAATTTACTCTTTAAATGTGCAGAGAACACAAAGCCACGCTATCGGGCCCTGAAGCTGTTAAAGCTAGGAAACACCGACAAAATTTTCGAGATTGGTTTTTGCATAAGGTATACATTCATGCAAATACCAATTTAGGTCTCAATATTTGACAATGTGTTTATTATTGTTTTTGTTGGTAGGTTTATGATATGTAAAAAGGCGGCGATGCATTTTGCTACTAGTGAGATGATTTCATTAGCTAGTAAGTCTCTGGTGCAGTTTATAAGTACAATTCATTTGTTGTGAACGGTGTCAAATGGGTTACTCGTGAAAATGGGGGAAAAGGGTGACTCGAGATTACAGGGTATGCACCATGTACGATGAAAAACCATATTACGGTGAATTAGTCAAGATTGTAGAGGTAACATTTGATGGTGGTTGTGCAGTTGTGCTATTCGAGTGTAATTGGTATTACACGAGTACTGTGAGGACAGAAAATGGGGTAACCATTATTAACACATCTACTTTTTTTTTGGAGAGACGAGCCATACATCTTAGCCACACAAGTGAAAAAAGTATTTTACATTGATGAGATTAATTCAAGGAAAACACAAAAAGGGTGAAAAGTTGTTTGGGAAATTGATGTCTCCCTTTTTGGTCTAAATATAAGCCCTTAGGAGACATTATTTTGGGTTGAAAATGGTCTTTTCATATTGACTTTAGTGCTTAAATTGCATATTACACTTTCTCCCCTTGGAATTAGACTATTTGCATTTATAGAGCTTTTGTGCGTTAATTTACTTATTTTTAATGCAAAGTTAGTAGGTTTATGAATTTCATGAGAAACCAATCCAAGGAGGAGAAGTGAGAATTAAAATCTTAGAATATTTCTAGTGTGCTTAGTCGAGTTTCCTGAATTTAAATTGCACTTTCCTATTTCTATGTCTTGATTTAATGATTTATTATTTTTAAAGCATATGCGGTTTAATTATTTATTTAATGTGAAGCTTTAGAGATAATATGGAAATAAATTAGATGCTAAATCAATTCTAAGGAGATAAGGAAAGAAGATCTTGAAGAAATCCGGAGATAGAAGGAAGTAGAGTTCAACTAGGAAAAGGAAAAAGCTGCCTTATGAATCTGAAATTCCAGCCACATTTTAAAGATTAAATCATAACTAAAGACCGGCAAGGATTCTGGACGAATGGTCTGAACCAATAGAAAGCTCTTTCCAAGACAAGCAGTTTCATATATTGGAACTCCTCAAACGGATAAGTATTGAAAAAGATATGACCAAATCAGCAGCAGAATCTTACCTTTCCTAGAATTTAGGGCTACGAATTAAAGAGTCCTTGACTTGTCTTCCACTCCAAGTAATTCGACCTAACACCTATAAATACCAGCTCTAAACCTTAGAAAATCATCCATTGGCTACATAAGCTTAATATACATAAATAATTCATCATAGAAGCAATCAAGAGGATCTAGAGGAGGAAGAAGCAAGAGTTAGAGCTTAATTACATCAATTCAGCACTTCTCCATCTCTATTCTTTGGGTAATTTAGTATTAGATCTATTTTGTCTATGAGTTATTTCTAAACTAATTATTCAAGAAGTTTTAGTATGCATAATTTCTCTTTAGGATTGTAATTATATGAACCTTTGATTATTGTTTTTCTGTTTTACTTTGAATCTGGGATTTTAGAATTTAATTGAATTGGTTCTTAATTTCCATTGACTATATTCTTGTGCTTATTCACTATCATTGACGTCGCGAATCAAGGGTAGGTTTTAGTAATTAGGCTATTCCATATAGTGGCGTATGGATCACCTTGACGGGGGGTTTAATTACAGACTTAGAATATAGACGCGTGGTATCCGTTATTTGACCCTGACGGGCTTGACTAACCACGTAGCCAAAGAGGTAAAATAGTATTCATCTGAAAGTAGCTTATAATCGCCCTGACGGGGTTTGTAATACCGTAGGATAGCTTCTAGGTCCACCCTGACGGAGGCTAGGAGATAATAGATTCCCGACTATTGTGAGATTTCCCATTCACCCTCATTCTTAGTAATCATAGATTCAATAGGATAGATTCATACTTGCATATCCTTATCTTTCTTGCATAAATATTAATTTTTTATTTTATTGTCTATGTTATTATTCAGTTAATTAGAAAACAAACACCTTTATTATTTATCTTTTTATTTAAAGCAATTAAAACTATCTATTCTGATATTGAACACGAATTTAGAATAACTTCTTAAATCCCTGTAGAGACGATAATCCCGATTTTACTTATCTATTACTTGGTACGACCCGTACACTTGCGGTCTGTGGATCCTTTATTCCTTTGCTTTTGTTTCGTTATTTTATAACACACAAGGACCCACCAGAAATCAATGATGGACATGGATGGAGTCCCGAGTTATGGGGTGCAGAATCACTACCTACTGAAAACAAGAGTGTCACGATCCCTTTAGTGAACACCGAGACGGATTACTCACATTTACATTTGATAACTGGTGAGAAGATCCCATTTGAACCTTCTCTTTTCCACGTAGCTTTAATTATTGATGAAGAAGATGAGATTTTTAATGACACGATGGACGAGTATGCCGACGATGAAGTAGAGGAACCAATCTAAGTTGATAGTGATGAGGAAGTTGTTGACACGAGTGGTTACGAGACAGACTGATTTGAGGAATTTTTTATGAAATTGTGTTTTTCATTTGTTTGGATTTTGATTACGTGTTATTAATTGTTTGGATTTTGATTACGTTTTTTTGATTGTTTAGAATTTTATTATGTTTTGTCATTGTTTGGAATTGTATTACGTTAAGCTTATTGTGTGTTTGAAATTATAATTTTTCATTTTCCATTTTTTTTTAAAAGGTTATTCGCGACTACATATGTATGACCTAGTCGCGAATGATACGTGACATTTGCGACTAGTTCATACGTATGAACTAGTCGGTAAAAGGAAGCAAACCTCTAGCTACTACAGTGTAGTCGCTAAACACGAAATAAATATCCACTAAATGTTGGCGCTCCACTTTCCCGCCCATCGAAGAGACACGCGTTAACTTCTTGCATTTCGCGACTACTTTGTAGTCGCGAAGACCCAATCACGTCGGTCAATTTACCAACACGTAGCGGTCATCACCTTCTTTACCGACTACTTCCTAACCTTTAGCGACTACATAATGTAGTCGCTAGCGGGAGAGTCCTATATGTAACTCTGCCGAGCCTATAAGCTTCATTATTTCCTTATACAAAACAAAAAAATCGGAGCTCTCTCTTAAAATCCGCCATTCCAAGGTCAAATCGGAGCTATAAACACACTCAAATCATCACACAAGGTAACAAAATCATGCTTTTATCTACTTATTCCACTATTTTCTTAAGATTTTATTAGTTTTTCTTCTTTTTTTTTGCTAACCTATTTTTTTCTTTTTTGTTTAAATCTGAATGACGCTGGCATGGAATCTACATCAAAAGAGCTTCAATTTCAGCATATTAGGTAGGTTTTTCAACCATTATTTGTTTTTTAATTTTCATGTTTTTTTTTATTATTTGATGTTGATGTTAATTCCGAATATATGTGGTAATTTTAGGAGATTATAAATGATATTTTTAACACAAAATAGATGCTAAAATGGTTAAAAAATTATGTAAGTAATTGTAATGATTTTTTTTTTCTATTTTATTGTGATGATTATGAAATCCGAGATTAATAGGTGTAATTAGGGTATGTTTTAGGTTAGTTTAAACAATATTTTGATGTTTGATTATGAAAAAATTAATGATATAATTTTAGGATTTTATTAGGGGTTTTTATGGATTTTAACAAAATATAAGGTGTTAATATGAAATTAAAAAATGCATGTAATTTGACTTTTTGTGGCCTAAAAATGTTTAAATAAAAATATAGGGATCAAATTGCAATTTTATAAAAATTAAAACACCATCTTGGAATTAATTAGGAATACAATTTGTTATAAAATATTTTTTATGATATTAAAAGGACTAAAAATAAAGTACTAAAAATTTAAATTAATATATTGGGACTAAAATTCAATTTTACAAGAAAATTAAAGATAATAATAATGAACTAAAACGGATTTTCAAAAAGGGTGAATGCCCATTAACCACCTGCCACCTTAGTCACTTGCCCATAAAAGGCACTTAAGGTAAATATACCTTAATGCCCTTAGCCCAATAACCACCTGCCACCTTAGCCACTTGCCCATAAAAGGCACTTAAGGTAAATATACCTTAATGCTTACTGCTGTCGACTGCTGCTGCCAAGGGCGAGTAGTGGACTTGTGCAAGTACAATTATTGTCAAGGGCGAGTAATGGGAGTGTTTCCCACAACTCGTGCAAATACACTTTTGTACTGTATGGGCTAATGTTGAGTAATGGGAGTGTTTCCCACAACTCGTGCAAGTACACTTTTGTACTGTATGGACTAATGTTGAGTAATGGGAGTGTTTCCCACAACTCGTGCAAGTACATTTTTGTACTTGTGGACTAAATGTTGAGTTCTGGGATAGATTCCCACAACTCGTGCAAGTACACTTTTGTACTTGTGGGCTAATGTTGAGTAGTGGGAATGTTTCCCAGCACTCGTGCAAGTACACTTTTGTACTTGTGGGCTAATGTTGAGTTATGGGAATGTTTCCCACAACTCGTGCAAGTACACTTTTGTACTTGTGGGCTAATGTTGAGTAGTGGGAATGTTTCCCAGCACTCGTGCAAGTACACTTTTGTACTTGTGGGCTAATGTTGAGTTATGGGAATGTTTCCCACAACTCGTGCAAGTACACTTTTGCCGCTTCATCATTTGCTTTTTTATTTTTTAATATGTTTTGTTTGCATAAATCAATCAATGTATGGCACTATGTGCTCTCTAGCATCCAACTCAGTAACATGCTTAATTACGCGCTTTTCTATTTTATAATTCAAAAAAAAAAGTGTATCTATATCTACAGTAATTAATAAAAACTTAAAGAGATTATAAATTCGCTAATTTACTTGGGTCGCAGCGAAAAGAATTTTTCAACATCTGCAAAAATAAATTAAGAAATAATTACCAAAAAATATGATTGTTAGTATTTGAACATTTAAAATCCAATTTCAAATAAATTACCAAAAACGTAAAATAATAATTAATTTTGAATTATATTAAATAATAATTATATGATATATATGTTGATTATTATAATATATAATTTTCACCAGTGGTTAACGCTTTAATCAAGCCAGCTCTTTGCCCCTTATAGTCTTTGAAGGAGGGAAAATTTGGAGACGGCTGCTGGGGTGGGTAAAATAGGAAAGAAAAAAAAAGGAGTGCCTTTTATGGGCAAGAAGAAAGCGGCAGGGGTGAGGAGGCATTAATTCTAATTTGAGGTGTTTCTTGGGCAATAATCCTTTCAAAAATAGATGAAAAAGAACAAATTTGCAAATTTAAAAAATAAATACTTAGACAAAAAAATAACAATTTATCAAAAAAGTTAAAAAAAAAAAGACCAATTTGCAAATTTAACAAAGTGTTAAAAAAATTATATTTTTTTTATTTATTACTGTATGACTAATAAAAAAAATTGTGTAATACAGATTGTATTTGGAATATTTGATGTATTATTATATTTGTAGAGTTATCTAATTTATTTAATTTATTTTATTTGTTATTGTAATATTTATTTTGTATTTAATTTGTATTTAAATTGTATTTCATTTGTAATAATTTGGTGATGTAATAATTTCATTTAATTTGTATTTATCTCTTTTAAATATATTGCAAAATATTAGATAGCCGACGTGATATTTAGGACACACGGGGGGGGACAGTGAGGGCCGAGACCCGAACCAAAATCCGAACAGAAACCTTGCCGACTGTAACACTCAAGAGGGTAAATAAAAAATTTATATCGGAAATAATTTTAAATGTAACTTATATTTTAATTAAATCTAATTTAAAACAGAACCAATTAAACGGAAAGTACGGGGAAATGCGCCACTAAAATCTGCCATTAAGGCACTAAAAGTTGTCGGGTATCCATTGCCGATCGATTTTTGCATTTTAGATGACACATGGAACCCATCTGGTAAGTACGGGAAACACGTTAGCCAAGTGGTCGGGCTAACTGTTCGAGAGAGGATACCGCCATGCTAGAAATCGTGGAGTCAAGTTCTGATGGCCGACAAAATATCAGTTAATAAGCGATTATCGGTAATGTTAATACTTATATCTATTAATTTAATAATTTAATTTAACTTTAAAAATAATCTTGGATGTAGCAATTTTTCGATATACCTAATTGGAAGAGAAGGGATGATTGGAAATTTATAGCTGGGAATTTGCATGATACAATGCGATTAAGGTATAAAGACTACACATATGATACGAAGAAGGACTTTAACTTGCTGGGTAAGAAACCTAGTGATTTATCTGATGAGATCTGGAAGAGATGTTGTGACTTATAGGGTTCGAATGAGGCGAAGGTATATATATGATTTTTTTTAATTTTATAATTTAGATTATATATAACGTTATTAATATTTGTATTTTAAATTTTTTCAGAACCAGGCAAAGGCGAGTAAAGAAAACCGAAAGAAACAAAAGAATAAGGGTGGAGCAGGGTCTCGAATATATTCCTGAACTCGGGATATGCTTTACGAGATACTTTTTTTATATGTATAGGTGTTTAATGTATTTTGAATAGCTTTTAATTATTCTGAATGAAACAGGGTGTTGAGAATTTGATCCCGGATGGGAGGGTGGTGATGTCTCCCTAATTGTTCTTATTTTCGACCCTTGGGAGACATCATTTTTGGTGTTTATTTAATTAATTTGATAGACTTTTGGACTAAATATGCAATAATCCGGAATTCCCTTTTTATTTCTAGCATTTTTGAATTATTAAACTTTTGCGCGTAATATTGGTATTTTTAGTGTAAAGTTTACAGGTTTTTAGATGTTAGCTAGGAGAGGAATCCGAGGAGAAAGTCAAAGATCGTGAATTAGAGTCAAGACTTGAAGATAAATCCCGAAGATATTATTTTTAGAGCTGAAAATCCACTTTCCAGGCCATAGATTGCTGATTTCGAGGTGCTTAAGCGATGATTTAGCCGCTGACCTTTGAAGAGAAAACATTCTTTATCGAGTTACGGAACTTTAGCAACTGGAATGAGGTCAATCGGAGTCATAACGCATCGGGAAAAGCCGTTTTAGTGAAGGTGTATCAGCAGTTACGGGATTTTGGGCTTAGAAATTGGGCTTGGACATTTAATTAGTATTTTATTTTCTGGTCCAAGCCCTAGTCCGAATTTATGCTTATAAAAGGAGGTCTGGACTTCTATTTTTCACACAATTCACATCCCACAAGATTAAAACACCAGAGAGAAGCAACAGAATGAAGAAGAAGAAGCTACAAGAGCTGGAGTGGGTCTATAGCTCCGTTCGTAGTCATTCCAATTCCGGAAATTAGGTTCTTTTTATCTTTTAATTTTGTAAACAATATGAATTCCAATTATTTTAATTTAGTTTTTAATTTTAATATGAGCTAAGCTTTTCATAGTGCTTGAGAACAAACAATGGGTGAATCTTAATTTTATGAAATAACGAATGTTGAATTTGGGTTTATGCTAAATTAAATTAGATTGGGTTCATTACTCTTTTCGATAATTTGTGAGTATTTACTGATTTTAGAGTCGCGAACTAAAATTAGGTATTAGTATCTAAGCTATTCCACATATGTGGCGTGTGGATCATCCTGACGGAGGGTTTAGGTATAGAATTAATTATTCAATCTAGGATAAAAGCTATTGATTCTGACGAACTTAGCTAATTCTAGGGCCAATGAGGTAAAACACTTAATCATCCAACGGTGGATCATATTTACCCTGACGGGACTAGTGACACTTTAGGATTGCCTTATAGCCACCCTGACGGGGGTATAAGGAATTTAGAATCCCGACCATTGTAATTGACCAATTTAGCCCTTAAACAACATAAGTTAGGAAGTAAGATTAGGAGGATCCTTGCGTTCTCAAGTACTACATCTCATATTGCGTTTTCACTCATTTTACTTGCGTCTTAGTTTCTACTTGCATTTTAATATTTGTCTTTCATTTAGTAGTTTTAATAAACAAAACCAAACAAACATTTTATTATCTTTTACTTTCATAAGTGCATCAATCACTACTTGCTAAACATTGTGATCAACCATCCGTCCTTGGAACGAATCTGTATTATCCTTATTACTACTTGGGACAACCGTACACTTGCGGTTGTGGTTCGATTATCTTTTGCATTTATTTTTAGAACACACAAGGACCACCAAGTTTTTGGCGCCGCTGCCGGGGACGGTAGCGTGTGACCACGGTGTTTTCCTTTAGTGATAGTTGCATTTATTTTATTTTATCAGTTTTACGCTTTTTGTTTGTTCATCTTTTCAGGTTTTTAGGTTTGGTATATGCGAAGAAGGCTTAGATTTGAACCCCCAGTTCAAATCCTCGATAATCCAGATTCACTAATCAGACTTGCTAACAAGAGAAGAAGAGAACGAGAAGCTTTAGAAGTAGAAGAGTTAGTTAACAGAATGGAGAATATCAATCTTCAGAATCAACAGAATAATGGACAAGGCCAACTAGATGCAAATGGTCAACCATTAGCTCCAGGCATTATTCCTCAAGTTCAACCACTCAATCCAAATTCTCAAGTCCAAATAATGATGAATCCAGATCCGTGGTTTACTAATGGTCCACCAGAAGTTCCATTCCGTGCTCCTGCTATAGGAGTAGGTGCTCCAGATATTAATGTTCCGCGATTCCGTCCAGATTCGGGTATGTTAGCTCAATTCCAGAACTTTGGAAATTTTCGTGGAAGACCATCAGAAGATCCTCTTAGAGCAGTACAGAAATTCAAGCAAATATGTGATTCTTATATCACACAAGGAGTTTCAAGAGAACAGATGTACTTTGCTGCGTTTAAATTCTTTGTTATTGATGGAGCAAGTGAATGGCACGATACACAAGATCCTACGAAGATAACCAATTGGGACCAATAAGAAGCTGCTTTCTTTGACAGGTATTACCCAAGTAATATGAGATTAGATACTGAATTAGAATTGACGAATTTCCGTCAAGAATATGATGAAACTTTGGGTAAGAGTTGGACAACATTTCAGATGTGTTTGCGTAGAGTTCCCAATCATGGCTTTTCAGAACAACAACAGCTAAAGATTTTTTATAGAGGCCTCGATGGGACTTCAAGAGAGAAGTTGGATATGTTATGTGGTGCAAGTTTTCTTCAAGTTCAACCCGCTCATGCTAAAATTATTTTAGAACGAACAGTTAAGAATGAAGTTGGGTGGAAATCAGCAAGAACACCGGTTAAAGGAGTGAATAATGTTGACATAGAAGAAAAATTTGCTACATTCGAGAATAAGATTCAAAACACTTTAGAGCAACAATTGAAGCAGCTTACTTTAGCTGTAAAAGAAGGATTTTCGAGTAAGAAGGTAGCTGTGCATGCTGCACAAGAGGTTTATATGTGTTCGATTTGTAGAGTTGATGATCATGATGAGGAAAATTGTCCGAATAATCAAGAATCAGTGATGTTTATGTCCAACAGAGGTAATTTCAATTCAAGTGGTAATGGATATCAGCCTAACAGAAACCACCCTGGGTTTCAATACTCAAATCCTAATGGGGCAGCCAATCCTACCTATGCGTATCAGCCGCGTCCCCAAGGTAATAACTATAATCCAAGACCACACAACAATTATCAAGGAGGACAAAATCAAAGCAATTATGTACAGAGACAAGCTCCTCAGAATACTTATGATGAGAATTTGAACCAAAAAGCCTTACCTTCCCAACCACAAGAAGGAGTAGTTACCCTTCAGAAAACAGTTGAAGGCTTAATTGCTCTTCAAACACAAGCTATGGAACGACAAAATGCACATGAAGCAAATATGAAGTTGTTACAGAATCAGCTGAGTCAAATCAATAAACAACTGAATCAACGCCCACAAGGGCAACTTCCTAGCGATACTGAGAATCCGTTACAACGTGAAGATTGCAAAGCTGTTACATTACGAAGTGCTAAGAATCTTCCTCCACCCCCTTTTCCCGTTATGAAAGAGAAAGAAGTTCCAAGAAAAGAAAAGGAAGTGGATGGGAAAGAGAAAGAGAATGAGAAAGATAGTGAGGTCGAAGAAATAGTGAGGCCAAGAGAAGTTCAGAAAAAGAGAGATGAAATTGTGATAAATCGCCCTCCACCACCGTTTCCTTCACGAGTTCAGAAAAAGGGTGATTTGGGTGATTTTCAAAAATTCCTTAATAGAGTGAAGGGTCTAAGTATTAATATTCCGTTACTTGAGGCGATTCGAGATATTCCTAAGTATACGAAGTTTTTGAAGAGGGCCCTCACTAACAAAAGGCCTTACTGTGATAATGAGATGATTGGCCTTCCTGAAGAGTGTAGTGCGATTTGCCAAAGTAAGTTACCTCCGAAATTAGTTGATCCGGGGAGTTTCACAATTCCGATATCAATTGGAGAGGAATGGAAAGGAAAGGCATTGTGTGATTTGGGGGCAAGCATCAATTTGATGCCCAAATCGATTTTTGATAGGTTAAAAATTGGAGAAGCAAGACCCACTTCTATGGTCTTGCAAATGGCGGACAGGTCTCTTGCACATCCTGAAGGCCGAATTGAGGATGTCCTCGTTAAGGCAGGTACACTTATATTTCCCGTTGATTTTGTAATACTTGAGTACGATGCAGATAGAAATGTCCCCATTATTTTGGGTAGACCATTCCTAGCTACAGGGCGTACACTAATCGATGTAGAGAACGGAGAATTAACGATGAGGATACAAGATGAGGAAGTTAAATTCAATGTATTTCGAGCTATGAAATTTCCAGATTCCCAAGAAGATTGCTTCCGAATGGATGTAGTTGAGCAAGCATCGCAAGAGGTATTTAATGGTTTAAATTTTGATGATGTTTTGCAGGCTGCTTTAACTTTAGACTTACCTGAGATGATGGAGGAGCTTGCCGAAACAGTGGCAGCTCTTAATTCTGAAAATCCGAAGTATAGGCGTCTTGCCTATGAACCTGTGAGAGAACCGGGGGAGATTGTCACTAAAAAGAAGCCTTCAATTGAATCTCCTCCGGAATTGGAAGAAAAACCATTACCAGCTCACTTGAGGTATGCATATTTGGGTACTAATGAAACTCTACCTGTTATTGTTTCAGCTAATTTAACAGGTCCTCAAGAAGATAAACTGTTGCGTGTGTTGAGAGCCAACAAAGAAGCGATAGGTTGGACAATTGCTGATATCAAAGGCATTAGTCCATCCTATTGTTAACACAAAATTATACTTGAAGATATCAACGCACGCTCAGTTGAAGGTCAAAGGAGATTGATGCCCGTGATGAAGGATGTAGTAAAGAAAGAGGTGATCAAGCTTTTAGATGCGGGGATCATATATCCCATTTCGAGTAGTGAGTGGGTGAGCCCAGTTCAGTGTGTACAGAAGAAAGGAGTAATGACAACAGTTCTGAACGATAAAAATGAGGCGATTCCTTCAAGAACGGTAGTTGGATGGAGAGTTTGCATGGATTACAGAAAGCTGAACAAGGCCACCAGAAAAGATCATTTCCCTTTGCCCTTCATCGATCAGATGTTAGATAAATTAGCCGGAAGAGAGTACTATTGCTTCTTGGATGGCTACTCCGGGTACAATCAGATTTACGTGGCTCCAGAAGATCAACATAAGACCACCTTTACATGCCCATTTGGTACTTTTGCATATCGTAGAATGCCATTTGGGTTGTGTAACGCTCCCGCTACTTTTCAGAGATGCATGATGGCCATCTTCTGGGATATGATTGATAATTTCCTAGAAGTGTTTATGGATGATTTCTCCGTGTTTGGTGATGATTTTGATAAGTGTTTGGATAACTTGGAGAAAGTGTTAGTGAGATGCAAAGAAACAGATTTGGTGCTGAACTGGGAGAAGTGTCATTTCATGGTTCGCGAAGGTATTGTTCTGGGTCACAAGGTTTCGAGTGCTGGATTAGAGGTTGATAGAGCAAAGATCGAGGTAATTAAAACTCTTCCCCCTCCTATTTCTGTTAAAGGGGTAAGGAGTTTTCTTGGCCATGCTGGCTTCTATAGGCGATTCATAAAGGATTTTTCTAAGATTGCTAAACCGTTATGCAACTTACTCGAAAAGGATTCCAAATTCCTTTTTGATGAAGCTTGTTTAGCGGCCTTTAAAGCAATCAAAGAAAAGCTTATTTCTGCTCCTATAGTATTACCTCCAGATTGGAATTTGCCGTTTGAGGTTATGTGTGATGCGAGTGATTTGTGTATGGGAGCTGTATTAGGACAGAGAAAAGAGAAAGTTTTTCATTCAATTTACTATGCTAGTAAAACTTTTAGTGGTGCTCAGATCAATTACACAGTTACAGAAAAGGAGTTACTAGCAGTTGTGTATTCATTTGATAAATTTCGCTCTTATCTTCTTGGAGCGAAAGTTATTGTTTATACAGATCATTCCGCGATCAGATTCCTTATGGAAAAGAAAGATGCGAAACCAAGGTTAATCAGATGGGTGCTATTACTTCAAGAGTTCGATTTAGAGATCAAAGATAGAAAAGGTTGTGAGAATCAGGTTGCAGATCATCTATCGCGTTTAGAGGGTTCAGAGATGAATAGTGGTACTGAAGCAGTTAGAGAAGAATTTCCTGATGAGGGTTTGTTCGTTGTTCGAGATTATGAGGCTCCGTGGTATGCAGATATTGCTAATTTAGTGGTGAGTGGTGTTTTCCCTGAGGGTTCTACTTATCAAGAAAGGAAGAGGTTAGCTCATCGTGCTAGACAATTCTTTTGGGAGGATCCTTTCCTCTACAAAGTTTGTGCTGACCAAATGATACGAAGATGTGTAGCTAGGGAAGAAACTGAAGCCATTATAGCTGGATGCCATGATTCATTATATGGAGGACATTTCAAAGGAGATAGAACTGCTGCGAAGGTATTTCAATCAGGTTTTTACTGGCCTTCTCTTGTTAAAGATTGTCATGAATATGTTAAGAAATGCTCAAGATGCCAGTTTACCGGAAACATATCCAAGAGGGATGAGATGCCACGTAATAATGTGTTAGAAGTTGAAATATTTGATGTTTGGGGTATAGACTTTATGGGTCCTTTCGTTCCGTCAAATGGTAACCTCTACATCTTATTAGCTGTTGATTATGTGTCTAAGTGGGTAGAAGCGGTGGATTTACCTACTAATGATTCACGAGTGGTGATCAAGTTCTTAAAATCACATATTTTCACTAGACATGGCACACCTAGAGTGATTATTAGCGATGGAGGATCTCATTTCGTTAATAAATATCTGAAGACTGTTCTAGAGAAGTATGGAGTAAGACACCGTGTATCTACCGCATATCATCCACAATCCAATGGTCAAGCTGAAGTTTCGAATCGTGAAGTCAAGTCCATTCTAGAGAAAACCGTTGGTCCTACAAGAAAAGATTGGTCAATGAAGTTAGATGATGCGTTGTGGGCCTATCGTACTGCGTTCAAAACTCCAGTTGGTGCATCTCCCTATCGTATGGTGTATGGTAAGGCTTGTCACTTACCTTTAGAGCTTGAAATGGGTGCCTATTGGGCGATTGCGCAGTTAAACTTAGATCCGATCTTAGCCGGAAAGAATCGTATGATGAAGCTTAATGAACTTGACGAATTTCGATTGCATGCTTATGAAAATGCCAAACTTTACAAAGAAAACACAAAGAAATGGCATGACAATCGGATTCGTACAAAGAACTTTGAAGTGGGGCAAAAAGTATTGAAGTATAATTCGAAGTTCAGCAATTTTCCGGTAAGTTAAGATCTAAGTGGCCAGGTCCATACATTGTGACCAAAGTTACACCTCATGGGGCGATAGAAATAGAACATCCGTTAGAGAACCGTACCTTTATGGTGAACGGTCATAGATTAAAGATATACCATGGAGGTGAAGACACCAATCGCTCGGAAGATCCACATCCCGGGGAGGTCATGTACCTCCGCGAGACTCCTTAGAAGCGTGAGGTAACCCGTCGAGCTTAACGACGTTAAACAAAAGCCAATTACTTGTATATTAGCTGAGTTTTTTTTAATTTTTGCAATTTAGATTAGTTTGATTTTCGTAATTTTAGTGTTTATTATTAAGAAATGAGGAAGGGTAGTTGTTTCTGATGATTTCAGGGGTAAAAAGGACATGAGTTTGGGGTCGATGTGGCGAAAACAGAAGAAAAAGAGGTTGGATGTCCAGGAGAAACCGGGCACCCGGTTTCGCAAAACCGGGAACCCGGTTTTGGAGCTGGTACCACCCTCTTCAACGCAACATGGGGCGTCTTCGTTCACGACACAGCGTCGGAACCGAGTACCCGGTTTCTCAAAACCGGGAACCCGGTTTTGGTGCTGTGATTTCTGAAAATCTCTGACCCAGCGTCTTGGTGGCTTGCGTTTTCGTGCGTTTTGATTCGCGCCATCGACACAAATCCGGGTACCCGCATTTGGCAGAACCGGGTACCCGGTTTCGGAGCTGTAATCTTCCAAAAGTTCTGACCCGGCGTTTTGAGGTGCTGCGTTTTGGCGCGTTTTGACTCGCGCCATCGAGAAAATCCGGGAACCCGCATTCCACAGATCCGGGTACCCGGTTTCGAAAAGCAAAAGTTCTGACCACGCGTCTTGGGGTCTAGCGTGTTGGTGCGTTTTCAAAAAAAAAAAAAAAATTAATTAAGTATTTTTCCGCGCCGTCACAGCGACGTGGAACCGGGGGCCCGGTTTGCCAAAACCGGGAACCCGGTTTTGAAACTGTGATGTCGGTTTTGAGGTGTTTTAACCTAGTTATTTAGCCTCTTTTCCAAGTCTTTACCTAAAACGCACCAATAGCCTCCCCACCTCCGAAATTCATCAACCAAAACACTATATATCATCAAATCTTACCCTCTTTCACCACAAAAAACATAAAATCAACTCTCCTCCTCTCCAAAATATCATCAAATCCTTAGTTTTTCCCAAGATTTTCTTCACCCAATCCTTAAATTAAACCCAAATCTTTCTTCTCCCATCCAAATTGAACAAGACCCATCTCATATTTCACCTAATTCTTCAATCCATAAGCCTCAAAACATCAAAATTCTAAACTTTTGCTTTAAGTTTTTCATTATTTGAAGTTTTGAGTTTGGGGTGAAAAGAGATGACTAACAGAACTGGTGATTTCCGAAGAACTGCTCCTAAAAGAAAGACCACCATTGGTGGTTCCAAAGATCAAGCTATTGAGATTCCTGATTCGCGTCCTAAACGAAAAATTGATGAAGTTCAGCTTGATTCTAACAGAAAAGAAATCACAGGTCAAAAGAGAAGATTGATTGATGAGATAGAAAGTGAGAAGGAACCCGAAGAGGAAATTGCGAAGAACATTGCGAAGGATACTGAACAAGAGATTCCGGAAGAACCAGTTCAGAAACTTCCGCGTATGAAGATGTGGGCCCACAAGCCTAAGAGGATTTATACTTGTTGGAATACTCAGGTTCGTGAAAGAATTGAATTTTTGAAATTTGGTGAGGAGACGAATTTTCCTAAGGGTATTATGAGTAGTGAATACAAGGAGTATGCTGTGACATGTGCTAAGTTTGGTTGGAAAGAGTTGCAAGAAAGGAAGCTTGAGTTTATTCCTACCTTTGTGCGAGAATTTTACGAAGGTTTAGCTACCTCCCGTGATGCAATTGATATCCGCAAAAAGGTAGTTCCTTTCTCTGTTGAACGTCTTAGAAAATCTTTGAAATTACCCAACTTTTCTGGAACATGCCCTTTCCAAGAAACTCTTAATGACCCTTCTTTCAATTTTGAATCCCTTTGGGGGACCGTTCTTGTTAATGGGGCTAGCCCAATTCCTGAAGGAGAAAGATATCCTGGACAGTTTTACAGCAGTAGTTTGACACCTCGTGCTAAGGTATGGTCTTGTTTCGTAGTACCCACTCTCTTTGGTATTAAACACACTTCCGAGGTGAAGAAAGAGCACATATTTGTTATTAAGTGTATTTTGGAGGAGAAACAATTTGATGTTGCGAGGATTATTTATAATACAATCATGGAGTTCGCGAAATCACCAATGAAACAACAAAATCTGAAGTTCCCTTGTACTATTACTCAGTTGTGTTTAGACGCACAGATTCCGTGTAAGAACGCAGATATTGACATTGTTTCAGTTGGTGAGAGTATAGCTTTGAGCACAATCAAGAATATCCATGAGGAAGCAACAAGAACTACCAAGAATCCTAGAACTCCTAAATCAAAGAGAGCAAAGACTGTTCCTGAGTTAGAATCGAAAATTCAGGTGTTGGAAGAGAATCAGGAGAAGATGATTGCTACCTTGGGAAACGTTAAAAAAGAATTGGACCTGCTTTGAAATTTAATCTTAGGCGTAAATACACTTCAAACCGCGATTTACAATGCTGTTACGCAAGATAAAGGTCCAGAACGCAACACCGATAACCAGCCTCGCGCTGGTTAAGATACGTTTTCTAAACTTTCCTCTTAGTGTAGATTAGTTTACATGCTTTATTGAGTCTTTTCGAGTTGTGGGGACACGACTCATTTTTGAGTTTGGGGTGGGGTTCGTTGCCTCATCCCAATTTTATGTGTTATTTGTTTTATTTGCTTTCAATAAAAGAATTTTCGGAGTTGCGTTTGACTGTAGAGACTTTTAAATATCCCTTTAAGCATACTTTTGATAAATCTATGATAGTAAATAGTGGACTTTAGGGAATAACATAAAACGCACTTACAATTGCATGCGAACATAGGTAATTAATAGGAAAAATTAATGAACAATGCAAATGAAGTAAGCTTGTACTCAAGGAATATGTTTGGTGTGTAGAAAGTGAAATCCTAATTAGTAGAGAACCCACCTAGATATGAACTAAAGACAAGCTATGTACGTAGGAAAATGATAGGGGCAGTTCTTTGTTAGCCATTTGTGCCTTTTAGCTTTCTATCCCTTGTATTAATGATTATCCGTCTTAGCCCACTTTGAGCCTTAGCCTTTTCTTTGTAGCCACGATATAAGCCATTATTCCTTAGATTGTTAGGCATGACCATATGACCCGCACTTGAATCACAATCCTGAGACATGTCTCGAGCTTGAGTTTGGGGTGGTGGGACCACTTATGGAGAATTTAATGGGTTGGGATTGATGTGCTTTGTATTGTAGCACAATTGCAGATGATGTATAACTGTAACCCTTTGCCGGGAATGAGAAAAAAGTGCAAAAGAAAGAAAAAAAATGAAAAAATGAAAAATCCATACAGTAGGAACCGGGAACCCGGTTTGCTTCTGTACAAAAAAAAAAGAAAATAAAAAGAAAAATGTGAATGAATAAATCCGGCAAAGTGGAATTTTTTCTGAAAATCATCTTGTTTATAGTGGGTAGACATGGGACGCTAAATTGTTGCGTATATGGGTGAGTGAGAACATCTTTTTGAGCGTTAACTCAAGCTCGAGGACACTGTTGATGGTAAGTGAGGAGAGAGCCAAAAGCTCACTTCAAATTTACCAAATATACATCCACACCCGTCCTTAAGCCAATATTATAACCGTAAAGACCTCGTGATTCCTAAGTGCATAGTGAATTTATAATTCTGTTAATAGGGAATATACTAGGTGGAGCGTTCAAAGCGATTTAGGATTAATGACCACCCTATAGCCATCATACAGAGATGAGTACAAGTGTAACCTTCAAGCATTGCGACTTTAATTTTATGATTGAGATTATTTATATTTGATGTTGCATGATTAGTGTATGTAGATGTTAGTTCTTAAAGTTTTGCTATATGAGGTTTATCTTAAGAATTGCTTTAGGGTTTATTTGTTAGCTTCTATTTGTTTATACGTTTACTTCTACCCCTTTTGTTTTGTTTTACTTTGTCGGGACGACAAAGGTTTGAGTTGGGGGTCTTGATGTCTCCCTAATTGTTCTTATTTTCGACCCTTGGGAGACATCATTTTTTGTGTTTATTTAATTAATTTGATAGACTTTTGGACTAAATATGCAATAATCCGGAATTCCCTTTTTATTTCTAGCATTTTTGAATTATTAAACTTTTGCGCGTAATATTGGTATTTTTAGTGTAAAGTTTACAGGTTTTTAGATGTTAGCTAGGAGAGGAATCCGAGGAGAAAGTCAAAGATCGTGAATTAGAGTCAAGACTTGAAGATAAATCCCGAAGATATTATTTTTACAGCTGAAAATCCACTTTCCAGGCCATAGATTGCTGATTTCGAGGTGCTTAAGCGATGATTTAGCCGCTGACCTTTGAAGATAAAACATTCCTTATCGAGTTACGGAACTTTAGCAACTGGAATAAGGTCAATCGGAGTCATAACGCATCGGGAAAAGCCGTTTTAGTGAAGGTGTATCAGCAGTTACGGGATTTTGGGCTTAGAAATTGGGCTTGGACATTTAATTAGTATTTTATTTTCTGGTCCAAGCCCTAGTCCGAATTTATGCTTATAAAAGGAGGTCTGGACTTCTATTTTTCACACAATTCACATCCCACAAGATTAAAACACCAGAGAGAAGCAACAGAAGGAAGAAGAAGAAGCTACAAGAGCTGGAGTGGGTCTATAGCTCCGTTCGTAGTCATTCCAATTCCGGAAATTAGGTTCTTTTTATCTTTTAATTTTGTAAACAATATGAATTCCAATTATTTTAATTTAGTTTTTAATTTTAATATGAGCTAAGCTTTTCATAGTGCTTGAGAACAAACAATGGGTGAATCTTAATTTTATGAAATAACGAATGTTGAATTTGGGTTTATGCTAAATTAAATTAGATTGGGTTCATTACTCTTTTCGATAATTTGTGAGTATTTACTGATTTTAGAGTCGCGAACTAAAATTAGGTATTAGTATCTAAGCTATTCCACATATGTGGCGTGTGGATCATCCTGACGGAGGGTTTAGGTATAGAATTAATTATTCAATCTAGGATAAAAGCTATTGATTCTGACGAACTTAGCTAATTCTAGGGCCAATGAGGTAAAACACTTAATCATCCAACGGTGGATCATATTTACCCTGACGGGACTAGTGACACTTTAGGATTGCCTTATAGCCACCCTGACGGGGGTATAAGGAATTTAGAATCCCGACCATTGTAATTGACCAATTTAGCCCTTAAACAACATAAGTTAGGAAGTAAGATTAGGAGGATCCTTGCGTTCTCAAGTACTACATCTCATATTGCGTTTTCACTCATTTTACTTGCGTCTTAGCTTCTACTTGCATTTTAATATTTGTCTTTCATTTATTAGTTTTAATAAACAAAACCAAACAAACATTTTATTATCTTTTACTTTCATAAGTGCATCAATCACTACTTGCTAAACATTGTGATCAACCATCCGTCCTTGGAACGAATCTGTATTATCCTTATTACTACTTGAGACAACCGTACACTTGCGGTTGTGGTTCGATTATCTTTTGCATTTATTTTTAGAACACACAAAGGACCACCAGGTGGTAGCTAGGGATGAGGCAACTCAAGAAGACATCTATATTCCTCGAATGGGTTCGTTTTTCGAGGTGGTTGGCAAAAGTAGGAAAACAAAGCAGTGGAGGTCCGAGGGTTATAAGAACGCTGATGTAAGTTTATTTTTAAAAGTAAAATTTAAATTATAATTTTATTCATAAATTGATTTTATATTTTTTTTCGTGTCTATAATTAAACATAAATTGTTAAGGGATGCTATAAAAGATCAAGTGACTCAGAGTCAATCGCATGAAGGCTTAGCTCGTGAGTTGTCGCAAAAGGAGCAAATCGAGACGGTGAGAGAAACTGCTAAAAAGGTTGTTGGGTCGCCAAAGAGGAGCTGGAAACCGGGTGTGGGTCGTCCGAAAAAAGAAGAAGAGTCCTTCGACCACCCCGGCACAAGACGAGCATAACACGATGATGATGGAGGCAATAAATGAGCTTCGAGTATCCCAAGGACTTCCAGAGTAAATACGCTCTGATATACCCTCTACTAGCATTGAGCCTCCAGTGTTTTCTCGAGTTGTTGTGAGTGATGTGATGGGATGGATTAACGAGATGAGAGCACGTGAAGGTTTGCCCCCTTTTCAGCCTATGCCTCCTACTGGTAGTGCATCCGATAGATTAGTTGGTGAAGATGGTGATGAAGAGATGGGCGAAGATGAAGATGATGACGAGTCAGAGGGAGAAGAGGAGACCCAATTATATGGCCTTTAGTTGATTATTTTGGTGTTTATTTTTAATTATTTTGGTGATGTAATATGACTTTGACTTTGGTTGACTTTGGTTGACTTTCTATTTGACTATGGATTATTTTGGTATTTTAATTAGTTATTTAGGTTTATAATTGGTATTTTAATTATTAATTGTATATTTTTTTAAAAGAAAAAATAAAAAAATATGATTTTAGAATTATTTTCAATTGCAATATTGCAAATAAATATAATTCGAAATCATTTTTTTTTTATTTTTTTTTTAAATATAACACTATTAGCGACTACTCGTAGTTGCGAAAATCAAATAGTTGTAGTCGCTAATTATCAACTATTTGCGACTACATATAGTCGTTAATTTGAAAGCAATTTACGTCTACTCTGTAGTCGGCAATATATAACTCATGCACGACTACCATGTAGTCGTCATTAACTAAGACATTTACGACTGCACCTGTAGTCGGTAATATTTACGTTATCCACGACTACACAGTAGTCGTAAATACCTAATTACTTCTACCGACTACTTATTAGGCGTGCGTCGTTAGTTATGACTTCTAAAGACAAGTTTCTAGCGACTAAGTTTTTACGACTACAAGTAGTCAGCAGAGAGCATAATCGTTTTTCGCGACTACTTTTTTGTTCTTTAGCGACTACAGATGTAGTCGCGGAAGCTCTTATGCGATGTAGTGCAGCTTGGGGAACACATTTTATGGATCTTATAAATACATTTCTTCAGTAGTAAAACCTACCACTTAATATGTATATAAGAGCGTTATGGAAGCTTGAAGCAGTGGAAAGTGCAAGGAGTTTAAGAATAATACATATTCCAATAATTAGTGTAATTCCTCCTTAAGTTATGTCGTTTATTTTTCTAGTTATCTTTTATTCTATTATGTACTAAACATATTTTATTTTGACATTTCACATGTATGAAACGTAGCTATTATTTGGGTTTATTTCTATACTATTTGGGATTACATATTAATTCAATTAAATAGGAATTTCTTTTTTATTATAATTCGTATGATTATTGTAGTTATTTATCTTGTTCATATATTGAGTCTCCCTTAAGGGGTGTTTAATCTTCGGAAACTAGAACTACAATTGTTTAGATTTGAGTTTAAGAATCGGAAGATCTAAATCAACCTGATAATAACATAGGGTTTGAACTTTAGTCGTCTAGATAACATGCATAGGATTTACTTAGAAGGGTTTCCTATGGTTATATAACAACTCTTACTTATCCAAGGAATGTAGAGAAATTTTAGAATCCCAAATAAAAAGTGCAATTCCCAATTTATCCTTATATCGCAAATATTTCTAATTCTGGCTAGTGTTGAGTATGTATAGCTTAAAGAAGTTAGACCTTTGACTCCTTATCGCATAGCTTACGTGAATAAGGATTTTCCTTATTGGTCCCTTAGTTCATAGAGTAACGAAACGGGATTTTAGTCATCGACTCCTTAGCGTATAACTTAGTAGGGTAAGGTTTTTTAGCCTATACGCACTTTAGTAAGTCCATATTTACTTATCGACCCCCAAGTGCATAATGTAGAGGGTTATTTCTTTGATCCCAGTGTTATTCTCTAGGTGAGTCCGGGTTTTACTACATTTCCCTAACATATATCTTAGGGGTTTAGATATTCAACCCCAAAACAAATAGCTTATGTGAGTTAGGATTCACTTATCGATCCCCTAATCAACATCTTAGGGGAATATATCTTTGACTTTCTATTGCATAGCTTTGATGAGTCTAGATTTTACTTATCCATCCCCTAAAGCATCGTTTAAGGGGTTAGATATGTGACCATCAAGCAAAAATATTGCTTTTAAATTCCTTCAACACATAAATGGTAATGGTACTAGTACTTACCTCTTAACTGAAAAGTGGATTAATGGAAGTTGTGTGCAAGATATTTGCACTAATGATATAATTTCTATTGGGAACTATAAAATTAATAGGAAGGTCTCTGAATAATTTGTTAATGGGATATGGAGGCTTCCTCAAAGCCTCAATAGTATATTAATCTTGATTAGAGACTATGGATTGACTGATCATGCAGATATAATCCAATCGGGTAGCAAAGGTTTCAGTACTAAAGATGTGATGCTACATTTACAAAACGAAAGCTTAGCAGTTGACTGGTTTGATGTGATCTGGCATAAGGGAAATCTCGTATGGGTGGTTAGTATGTAAAAACAGGCTCAACATAAAAGATAGACTGATCAGATGGGGCATGAATGTTAATGAATATTGTATCCTTTGTAATGAGGATCTTGAATGTAGAAATCATCTTTTTGTGGAGTGTTGATTCACTAAAATTGTTTGGGAGAAGATTTTTTTCTTAATGATTGGCATAACACTAGTCATAATTGGGATGATAGTTGAATTTCATGAAGAAGTTTACTGGTAAAACCTTGAAGGATATTGTCTATACACTTAGCTTCCTAAGTTTCTTATACTATACTTGGGATGCTAGAAATAAGAAAGAATTCAAGCATATCAGCTGCTCTCATGATGATATTCTGAAAAGGAATTCTAATGACATTCAATATGCTTGTTGGAACAAGAACAAGTTCAGAAATTCTAAGGAAAATAGGAAACTCAAGGAGAAGTGGAAGCTCTTCAATGTTTTGATATTTGACACAGAGGATTAGATGTGTTGGTTTCTTACTTATGTTGCTATATTGAGAATATGGGAAGCTTTATAGCAGATAGTTGTTTTGTTTGCATGGTTTTGGGATGTTTCTGCAGCTTTGTGGGAGCGGCTTGGAGCTTGGATAAATGTTGCAGGTTTCTCCTATGTTTGTGTTTCCTTTCTCTGAACTTACTTTTTTAGAAAATTTTCCATTTTTTGAAATTTTCCTTTTTTTAGTAAATTCTTAGTTAGGCTGTTTTTCTGTTTTAGTAATTGTTGTATAGGTGGCTTTTATTTTTCTTTCCTTTCTAGCAGTGGTTGTATAAGTCTTTTCTTTTATTTCTAGTAAAAGTTGTATATGGTGCCTTGTTTTTCTTGGTCATGTTGATTTTTAATTCAAAAATCAAGTAGGGGCTTTGATATTGTGGATATAAAATGGATTTTTGATCAAAAAAAACTTTGGTGAGACTGGATGCTACCTATTGACCCCCTCAACACATAGCATAAAAGGTTATATAGTTGACTCATATTGTAAATCGTAGATGAGACGTAATTTTACTTATCAAAATAGTACGCATAGCATATGAGGCTAGGTCTTAGAAGACTAACGTAAAGATTAGGTGAGTCATACTTATATACCCCCTTATGCATAGCTTAAGCAAGTCAAGGTTTAACTTATCAACCCCCTGAAGCATAGCTTGGAGGGTTGGATCTTCCACCCAATATCGCTTAGCTTAGGTGACTCGAGATGACCCATAGCGCATTGCTTTGTGGGTTAGATCATCTACCTTCTAGTGAATATCTTAGGTCAGTCGTCACTTGGTACATGGCTTCGGGGTTAGATCTTCGACCTAAATCATATCTTAGATGAGTCGAGTATATACTTATTGATTCCATAGTGCATAGCATGGGGGTCAGGTCCTCAACTCCCTAGTGCATAACTAAGGTGAGGTGGGAGTTTAGTTATCAACTACCTAGTGCATATATTAGGGGGCTAGATCTTTAACCTCTAATGCACAAGTTTAGGCGAGTCGCGTTTTACTCATCGGATCCCTGACGTGTATCTTAGAAGAATCAAGATATTACTTAACAACCCCCTAGCGCATAGCATGAGAGTCATTACTTATTGACCCGTAGCATATTTCTTGTTGGGTTAGATCTTTAACCCCTATTTTATGCACTAGAAGGATAGGTTTTTTACCCCCTAACACATAGCTTAGGTGAGAAAGGATTTTACTTATCGGTTCACTAGCACATAGCTTAGAGGGAGATATTTGACTCCCTATCATATAGCTTAGGTGAGTCGATATTTTACTTATCGGTACCCTAGCACATAGAATATGTGCATCAAGATTTTAGGTATCGATCCCCTAGCACATAGCTTATGTATGTCAGACCTTCGGCCTATAGCACACTCTAGTGGGTTTGTGTTTTACATATTGACCCCGCAGCACATAACTTAGGGGATTAGATATTTGACCCCCTAGCGCATTGCTTAGGTTAGTCGGGATTTTACTTATCGTCCCCTAACGTATTTACTTAGGAGTTAGATCTTCGACCCCTTAGTGAAAAAGTTCGGTGAGTTGGGATTTAACTTATTGACCCCTTAGCGGATATCTTAAGCGAATAGAACTTTGACCTCCTAGTGCATTGCTTAGGGGGTTAGATCTTTGACCCCCTAGCGCATATCTCGGTGAGTTAGGATGTTACTTATCGACCCCATAGCGTTTAGCATAGGAGGAGGATTAATCGTTGACCTCCCAGTGCAAAGTTTAGATAAGACGTGATTTTACTTATCAAACCAATAGCACACAGCTTATGGGGTTAAATTTTTAGACCCCTAACAGGGCTTAGGGGAGTCAGAATATACTTATCAACTCCCTAGAACATAACTTAAGTGAGCCACCCCTAGTGCTTTGCTTAGAAGTTAGATCTTCCACTAATTATCATGTTGATTAGGTGGGTCAAGATTTTACTTATCCACCTCATAGTTTCAAGGTTAGATCTTCGGCCACCTAACCCATGTCTTAGGTTAGTCCGATTTTAATTTATCAATTCCCTAGCGTGTAGGTTAAGGGGATGAGATCTTAGACTCCCTAACACATAACTTAGGTAAGTCGAGGGGGAGTTTAGTTTCATTTTTTTATAATATTACATATTTAAAATGATATAACATCAAAACAATAAAAAAAACTAACGAAAACCACTCTCCGAAAGGGTACAAATATTTTCCCATTTATAGATTAAGGAAAACTTTAATATAGGAGGACTAGGGGTGGAAATCGAAAGGACCTGATCGGAAATAGGGTCTTTCAGAAAATTCCAAATTTTTTTGGAATAGATTTTTTCCATTCCAATTCCTATCCAATTTTTCGGAACTGGAAAAAACAGTTCGGAATTTCGGAATTTCGGAATTTACCGGAAATTCGGAAATTTCGAAACTTTTCGTTCGGAAATTTCGGAATTTTGGGTTCGAAATTACAGAACTTTTGGTTCGAAAATTGCATAACTAATGGTTAAAAATTGAAACTATGTAATATTCACTCACTATTTTTTTAATTATAAAAAAAATAAAAACAATTCAAATTGATATTCGGTAAAAAGAAAAACCAAATTGATCATTTGAACAGTCTTTTTTTTTCCCATATGTTTAATACTCTCATTCTAACCGTCACGGCAAATTATGGACCCACAAAACTTACCCACCATTCCCTTCCCATATAGTTAATCACTCTAAGTAAAAGACTTACAACAGTCATAAAATGGTCATTGTTAGATTTGTAAAAAAATATAAAAACATCGCAACTGTAAATATACTTAAATCAATATATGAATATTTCATTCTTATTTAACGTTTACTTTTTCTTTTCTTTTTTTGTTCAAAAATTTTCAACATTTTCGGTTGTCTAATTTTTTCTTTTATCTTAATATTTATTATTTATCTAATATATGAATGTAAAATCGAAAATATAATTCGAAAATAAAATCGGATCGGAAAACCCGAAAATTTCAAAAATTTATATGTAGTTCCGATTCCGATCCGATTCTTACGGAAAAAACAGAAATCGGAATTTCGAAATTTCGGAACCTTAGAAATCTGTTCCGAAATCGGAATTTTCGGATCGGAAATTTCGAATCCAAATGTATTGTAAATTCTGTTTGGGCCCAAAAACGTCAAGTATCATACAATCTTTTCTTGGGTCGAAACACAGTAAACCTCAAGTAGACTAATGATTTTTCTAGTTATATTTTCGTAAGATTCAAAGAAAATTACATACATAATGTTTACTAGAGGAGATGATTACTCAGTTCCCAACTCTATTAAAATCGGGGATATAATAAAGTTTATGTTGAGTGAGTGATAAATTTTAAGCCAAACATAACTTCTTTCACTTACTACTACATTAATGTGACAAACCTCTGTAATACCAAAGACAAATTAAAGATGAATAAGAAATAAAAACAGCAAAAAATGTATCCAACTAAATTAACCTTCAAGTTCTCCTCCCTCATAAGCAGTATTTAAAATCATCCAATACATCTAACAGAAAATTAAAAACAAAAAAATCCCCTCTAACAGTCATATTGAGATATTACTTAATGAAACAAAAATGGTTGGGAAAACCTTTCCCAATAATAAATATTACTCCAAATCCCTACCTCCTTTTTTGCTTCTTCTTCTTCCTTAAACACCACTTTTCTTGTTCCTGAAACTTTCTTTCATTGAAGCAAACTTTTTCTTACATTGATTCACATTTTTCCCAGGTACAGCAGCTGCAACTCTTTCCCAACGTTGATTTGCTTCTTTTGGAAATGTTTTCAATGCTTGTAGTAAAGCTTTTCCTTGTACAACTGACCATGTATCTTCTTCTTCTTCTTCAACTGTAACTGTTTCGGGTCCCACATTTCCGTTTGTTACTGTTTCCTCTTCTTCTCTAGTTGAAAGTGGCGAAACTATAGATGGTGAACTTTTTCTTTTCTCGAGAAACGAATCAAACGCTTTATTATCATCCGGTTTTTGTAAAAGTACAGTTTTTGTTGCTTTGAGTATTTCTTCAATTGATCGTGAAGTTCCTATGTATTCTGATATTACTCCCCATCTGTTTGATGTTCCTTTCGGATATTTATGTATCGCCTTTCTTAATAACTCAATCTCTTCTTTACTCCATGCTTTTTCCTTCTTCACCACCTCCTCCTCAACCTTAACCAAACCACCGTTTTGGTGTACCTCATCCTTAACCAAACCACCGTTTTGTAGTACCTCAGCCTTAACCAAACCACCGTTTTGGAGTACCTCAGCCTTAACCGAACCACCGTTTTGTAGTGGCGGCTCTGGCTCTGGAACTGTCTCTTCTTCATCATCGTCTTGTTCAAATCCAAGAGCAACCTTAAGAACCTTAGTTTTCCTCAAAACTTCTTTACCATCAATCTTATCACATAAACCCTTCAACTTATCAAAAGTAAGAGAACTACACAAACTTTCAACATCACCTTCTTTCACACTACCCTCCAACACAACAGGTCCAGCAAGGTTTCTCAACCGGGCCCGCTCTTTACGTAACAATTTCTTCTCTTTCTCCCTCAACTTCTTCATCTGAGAAGCAATTTCAGCAGCTTTTTTAGCAGCTTCTTCTTTTTTAACCCTTTCCTCTTCAATAACCCTAGCAGCTTCTTCTTCTTGCATTCTTTTCACCATAGCTTTAGCTTCCTTTTTCTTCATTTTCTCAGCTTTATCCAACTCTTTCCTTCTCAAAATCCTCGGATCTTTTCGATAAGCATTCTCAATCAAAACACGTATTCTCGTACTTTCTTCTTTTCTCGCTTTCTCAGATAATTTCGCATTTTGTCTTTCCATCCATCTTTTATGATCACGAGACTCCGCTTCTTCTAAATCAAACTCATCTTCTTGAGGAAACTCTCTCCAACTTTTAAAACTATACCAAAAATCGTAAAACTTATCCACTTCAATAATCGGAGTATTTTCATCTCCTAAACCAGGTACAGGTTGATTAACTGACCATCTTCCATTTCTCATAAAAACCGGTCCAAACACCTTGAAAAACTCTTGTGGAGTACAATCATTCGGTATTTTATCATCAAATTCATCAGTAGAATCATAAACTCTTCTCTTAACAGGGTCACTTAAATGTTCATAAGCTTCTTGTACAGCTTTAAAATGAGATTCGATTTCATCTTTCTTAGCTTGTTTTTTAGCTTCGGTTTCTTCACCCAATAGAAGAGCAGCTTGTTTATCAGGATGATACCTTAAAGCAGTGTCTCGATAAGCTTTTCTTATCTGATCTTCAGTAGCAAGGTACCTTAAATGACTTAAACCCAACAATGAGTAATGATCTTGTTGAGTTTCACCAGATTTTTTTTTACTTTTGTTACTGTAGGAATCAAAAGTATGAGCAGCTTCACCTTCGTTTACATTAACATTGTCTGAATTTTCGTCTTTTTTCACGTCTTTTTTCTCGAAACACCCGAGTAACTTAAGAGCAGCAGTGTTGAAAGCATGTCCAGCAGGTTCGAATTTTGAGGCCTTAAATGGTAAAGAATTTGATGAGAAATAGATTGGTTCTCCGTTTTTAATCTCTTCTGAGTAGGAAATTAGTAGCCTACTTTTCTGGACAGCCATCTCAACAGTACAACTAAAAGCCATACCAAACAAAAAAAATCCAGATATTAGTATAAATCCCCAATATAAACAAGCACAAAGACAAAAATACCCCTAAATCTGCAGTATTCTTTGTAACATTCAATAATTTATACGGGTATATCATATCCAACCAATACATTGAACGAAACTAATGAGAGGGTTTCGTTAAGTTATTTTTTGTGGGTTTATCGTTAAAGACTAGATATGAAGTCTACAAACACAGTAATCTTATACCTACGAGGATTCTGAACGTTATATAGCAGCAATTTACTCACACAGTAGTTCAAAGTTTAAGCACAGAAACATACGAAATAACATCAACATTATATGAAGGCTAGACACAATATTCTTAACCCTAGAGATATGGGTCTAGTCAACGGATCCTCGAGATTATAGGTCAAGAAGAAGAAGACTTTAAGCAAACAAATAATAATTTCTTTACGAAATAGCAATTAAGAAACGGAAAGCAGAAATTGTTCACATATTTACAAGGTAAAATCATCAGAAATTGCAGAACAAATTAATAATTACGAACAAGAAATCAAGTACGGATAGTGTTAGAGAATCGATTACCTTTTCAATCAACTTCAAAGGGAGGTGAAAGGCAGAAGCTAATATATCACTTGGTTTTTCTTCTAAACTTAGGTTTTCGTCTTGTTCGTAAAATCATGAATTTGTAAGGTAAAAAGGAGGAAGCGGCTAGGGTTTCTGTTTTGTCGAGTGTTTGTGGGAGTTGAGGTTGTCTTGGCAGATATTTATATATCATGTTTGGGCAAATTTGAGGGAACGGACCGTGTCATATTTTCTTTATTTCATATTCGCCCCTAAAGTATTACTCATTCTATCTTTTATCCCTAACATATTATATTTTTTTAGATATTTTGAACTAAACTTATGTTTTTTTTAGGTTAAACGTAATTTATTTATATAGTCACAAGCAATCTGAGCAACCGATAGATGAAAAGTAAGACTTTCATTAAATATTGAATCTTCTAATATTTATATCATATTTATTAATTCTTATAACAAAATATATGTCATTAGATTAATTAAGTTGTTATTTCTGTAAATTTAAAACATGTGTATAAAGTATGTGTTGTAATACAATTGATATTGGACCATTCAATATTAGGTGAAAAAAAATTCCAAAGATTAAAGTAAATATTTGCTACTAATATTTACAAAGTTTTAATATATTCATGTTTTAGCAAATATGCATTCGAGGTAAACAATTAAATAACATGGACTCATGCTAAATTTTTTGGAATTAAGTTCTACCTTGAACATTAGTTTAATAGTTAAAGGAACGAAATGTATGTTTGATAACACTTATATAATATAAATATAAAGGGGTGAATAGATTGCGTATACTTTTTATTATACAACTAGGTGATTAGGAACATAAATTTTTTACATATAACACATATATAGTTTGTATTTTATATAAAAATATAATTAAATACAAAATAAAGACACATAAAATTATAATAATTCTCTACATAGATATGTCCACTTTTTCGATGACAACTCACTAAAAACAGAGGTCCCCATAAAAGAAAGTTACAAATTTTGACTGCACACAGCGGTCACTTGCTCATTGAGAGACTTTATTACTCGTACAAAGACTTTCTTACCCACCAAGAGACTTTGTTGCTCACTTAAAATTCCCTTTCCCACATAGAGACTTCCTTGTTCACCAAGAGACTTTCTTGCTTCCACAAATACTTTTCATGCAGTTGTAGTGGAATACTTTATTGTAGTTGTAAAGACAATAAAATGATTGATCCTTGGATTGGGATACATCATAACCGTGTTGGTATAAAAGCACTTAATAATCTAATCACTTACTCATAAAAGTCTTAGTGAACACGGAGGAACGAAACACAACCTCAAATTATTGTGAATGATATGTTAATTAATATGCACAGATGATCATGGAGAATTTGGATCGAGTTATGGCCGTAAAAATAAAGATTCATCACTTGAGTTACCAAAATAGAAATAGTTTAAATCAATATAATATATGAATAGTCAATGTTCTAAAATTATCCTAGGCGGCGCATCGGCGCTAGAAGGTAGTGTAACTTCTAGAAATGGCCCAAGCGGCCTCCAAGCGGTCCCAGGCGGGTCTATGCAGGTTTAGGCGGCGCCTAGGCGAACCTAGGCGACCGACTAGGCGGTCTGGAAGCTAAAAAATAAAATAAAAAATTAATGTAAAAAAAAAATTATTTTAAACACACAAAATTGTATAAATCTATTTTAAAATTATATAAAACTAAATTAATATTTAAATAAAAATCAAAACCGCCTTGCGAGAAAACGGCTACGCTCCGCTTAGGCACCCGCCTAGCCCCCTATACGCTCGAAGGTGGTCGACCGCCCACCTAGTGCCAAGCTCCTAGCGCCTAGCACCTTTTAGAACACTGCAAATAGTTAAGCACAAAATAAATGATCTAGAGACTCTCACTAATTCTTTCTTTCTCTGAATTTTCAGAGCTCAGACTGGAGATTTAGTTATTGATGAAATAACTAAACCCTTAGACGTGATTGGATATTAAATAAGAGTCTTTGAGATGGTCTAGAACCGTGATATTAAATACAATAATTAAAATCGTGATAATTTATTCTAGATCGATTAAAATACTTTATCTACAGATTGATAATTAACTCAAGTAGTAATTAATCTAGAATACTTTGAATGAGGCTAGAATAATATTAAGTTCTAGCAGTTTTTGTTACCTCAATCAAAGTAAGTACACAATTGAAGTCTAAAAAGACTAAGGTGTGTAAAAGAAACTTTAGAGGTATCAACTCACAAGACTCAATAGGAGAAATAAAGAGGGAGGATTTCTTCCCACATAAAGGGAGGATCGGTCGAGATTGGGAGAAGGGCGAAGGGCGAAGATAGAGGAGATAAAAATATTTTTTATGATTGTTTTGTAATAATTATTGTTTGTAAAAAAAGAGTAATGATATATACCACCCAAAATGCCACTCATGACGTGGCGTGATTTGATTTGAAGTAAATCGTTAATTTATTTATTTACTTGATTTGATCAACGATTTATTTCCAACCAAATCACGCCACATCATGGGTGGTATGTTGGGTGTATGAATTTGGATGGTATATATCATAACTCGTAATAAAATAACACCTAAGACCACTTATTTATACAACAATATTAGACAAGAATCATTTGTTAATTAATACTATGTGTAACATATATAACTTTAAGAAAAAATGTACTCTCTCTCCCAAATATGACTCCCCTTGTATTAATTACATATTTCACAAAACTAATCAATTTCAACTAACATTATTTAAACTTTCTCCTACATCTCACTCACCCATTCAATTCATCAACATCTATTATACAATATTTACTTCACCTCTTTAATACACAAACTCTTTATCAATTATTGTAAAATAATTTAAACGCATTTATTCATCTTTCTTTGACTTTGGAAACATTGGTTATTCACAAAAAACTCGAGTAAGAATACAAATACTTCCTTAGTGTTAAAGGCTAACCCAAACTCCATTTATGCTCAATTTGAAACTCCAAAATCATTGCTAAAATCATCAACAATCGGGGCATGTGTTTCAACTTATTAAGGTTAACAATCAATAAATTATAGGATTTAAAAGAAAAGATTGTTATGCACATGAATGGATTTAACACTTGCTTACTCTTCTTTAAAAACTATGGCTGATTATGAACTTATTTAGCTAATAGACCTTGAAATCTTGTTGGAAAACACGTCCTTATACAAAAGTAGGATCATTTAAGCCCATCAATGAATCGTCAACGTGTTTTACAAAATCGTGGTATACCTAAGGTTTACATTTTGGGAGAAAATGCAATCACGACTAGTAGTCAAGTGGGTTTGGTGGAAAGGGTTGTGTCATCTGTAATTTCAACCTTCAAAAAAATAAGTTATACAAGAATCTTCGATGGGAAATCTTAAACCCATTCATTGCAAACTACGTTGTGAATATAAGAAATTCCTTTTCAAATGAGCTTTGAAATATAAACAACTTTGGAGAGTTTTGCTTTCTATGTAATATGCTTGATAAAATATGTGTGGTTTTGATTTTGTAAAATTGATTAAACAAAAACTTGGGTTGTTGATCCATAGAGTCAAGGGTAAGATTCAAGGCAATAGGATAAGTCAATTCCTCTTTAAAGCTTCACAAAAAGTGCCAGCAAGAATCAATGGAGAAATCCCATATGGAAATAATCATGAACAACTGAGTAACAACTAAGAAAAACTTTAATTCAAAAATTAATGAGAACTAGGAAAATTGGCATGTCAAATTGTCTAATTAACCACTTTAAATATACGAGGTACTCCCTCCGTCCATTAATGTTTGTCACAATTTCTAAAAGTAGATGTCCACAAAAGGTTGTCCATTTAAGATATCAAGGAACTTTTTTACATTTTCTACCAATTTTATCCTTATTTAATTTTCAAAAGCTTATCATCATTAAGAACTCATTTACTTAGTTGGTTGAGGGTAGATTACTAAAAGTAGAAACGATTGGTTGCTTTTCTTAAGATGTGTGAAAAAAAAAGCATGACAAACATTGATGGACGGAGGAAGTAGTAATTATGATGGACAGCATGATTATCTGAACTACCAAAGCTAGATGTGCATTTGGGGTTTACAAACTTTACCCCTATTCAAAGAAAATAATAAGAGCCAGATGAAGATAACTTTGGGTATCTTAAAAAATATATGGTCCATAATATTTTATATTATAGCTCACATAGTGAAGAATTTTCAAAACTTTACCCACTCATACTCTTCTCTACCAAATTGTAAACTCTATTTGTCTCAAACTTGATAAAAATCAAAGAAATCATAATCCCTCTTTCATTTTCGCTTTATTATCCTAATTTATTGGTGAAATCTGATGGCTATGAAGGTCGGATGGAGGGGGAGACTTTAGGTTTTCAATATGATTCATATAAAGAGTTTACACCAATTACTCCTCTTTTTAGGACTTGAAGATACCTATCTTAAAGTTTTTAGGCTAGGAAGAGTAAGCATTATGATGGACTCACCATCTTTGTCCCATTGTAAATGAGCTCTTACAAATAATCTATTGAGAAAAATAAAAGAGAAACATGGCCGTTTTCTAATGGTAGATTCTTTGTGGGGTGTAAGATTGGAAAAAGCTTAACAAATACTTAGAAATCAGAAGGAAATTATTATTACTAAATCTACATAATTCGTGTTTGATGAAACTATTGTAAAGGTTTGCTATATTGTACCTAATAAATATCTTCACCTCTAATAACATAACAATGTTAGAATTTCCAAAATATTGGTACCTATTGTCAATTCTGGCACTTAAAGTTGTTTTTCTTTAACATGATCTTGGGTGATATTCTTATATGGAAAAAAACTTGGAAAAAGTTGAAAATCATTTCTATGAGTATCAAATATGATATTTTATTGTCTATAGATATTGTTGAGAAATTTTGTGCCCTTAATTTGTTGAGATATTGTCTAAGATATTGTTGTGAAATTGGTGCCCTTAATTTTTTTTAAGCCTGGTTATGATATTTTAAGTGGTGGATATTGATTCTTCCTTTATCCACTACCTTATATATGATAGGAAAAATAATAATTTCTATACTACTTATTTTTACGTTACTTCATATGATTGTTTAGACAGTGAGGCCCAAAGAAAGATAAAACAATGTGAAAAACTATGCTCCCTCTTACTTTGGAATATCGTACGATACTTCAATGTGTATATATTGAGTGCTGAAAATTGGGCAGCGACAACTTTAATAGAAACAACATGAATATATTAAATTCTTTATGAGTGATCCTAATTTAAAATATGTTGACCATAAAATAAACTCCGTTTCCTAGACTAACTGGAAAAAAAGGACTCGATTAAAGAAGATATTACTAATTCTCGCCACGATAGACTACAATAGTATTATTTTCCCCATGCTTACTCAAACCTTGTCTGAATACTAATTATATATTAATAAGAATTTTGATGCTCTTGGCCTCGAGTTTAAGGGATGCCTTTACTCCTGCTAATAGGGATTCATATTCAGCTTCATTATTCATTTCTTATAAATTCAAGTAATGGAAAAATTATGTTATGTTCCATTTAAAATCGATCAACACTAGTTATTCCCTATTACTAGACATTACCTTTTAAATTATTCATTGGCCCCCATGTCTTGGATATACAAAGATTAGATGTTTTCAACTATAATCAGAAAGAGTTTGTGCCTTTGTTGTAGTCTGAGCCTCAAATAAGATCTCATATTGGCTCAGTCTATTGTCCACTACATAAGCCATCTAGATGTCTCGGGTTTTTATATGGTTTGTCTTAAATGAAGCTTTAAAAGTACATTTATAGGATGGGCCTTTAAGTATATTCTTACTCGTGGAAAGTGTGGACAAGCTCCAAGGAAATCTTCTCGAGGGAATGGAATCATGCTTGCTTACCTTTGCAATCATATAGTATGACCGAGGAAACAACTTCTTGGGTTGCAAATATATATATGTAGATGGTCCCCCTTGAGAGGCTTCATCAACATCGCAGGTGAGACTGAATAATCTTTTGTACTTTTGAATGTTTATGGGCACTATCCCACTAGAAATGCTAGATCTTTTAGAGGTTTCTAAATCACATTGCACATTCATCCACGTCTCTGGATATAAACTGATTTATCGCTACCTCTTCTCCCATAGGTTGACCAATTGGATGCTATGTCCAAGTATAAAATTTATCTTATCATAATTTTCTTCAATGTCACGGTGACTCACCATGAACCTAAGGAAAATTCTAGAGGTCACACCAAAGGAGTATTGCTCCGGCTAAAGCCTGGTTCCTACTTCTCTCATGACAGGGAAGGTTTTGACCAAATCTTTGACGTGATCTTCTAAAGTATTACTTTAGACAAGAATTTAGTCTACATACATTTTCATGTTATTTCAGTTTGATTTTCAAGGACTTTATTCACTAACCTCTAATGTGTAACCCCGAATTTTTTTAGAGGGAATGTCTTAACCTAGTAGCAGCAAATACCTTCTTTGATTGTTCATCCTCTATGGACATCTTGGGATGGTTGTAGCCCTTGAAGGCATATATGAAGGAAATTAATATATATTCGGTGGCTGCCTTGACTAATCGGTCTATTTTGGATACAGGGAAACAATCATTCGGACAAGTTGTGTACATATTAGTGTAATCTATATGCATCATCCATTTTCCATTGAGTTTGGCTACGAGTAAATGATTTTCTACCCACTTCAAGTAATGCACTTCCCCTATGTGCTTTACCTATAACAACAGCTCAAACTCGGCTATAAATATCTTGTTCTTTTTATGTAAATATGTTATTGATGACTCCATATATGTGATAGATTAATCTAGTCAAGAGGCATCATTTTTAGGGTATGTAGTACTTAGTTGAGGGTTTTTTCCCTATTATTGTCTAGTTTTGGTATTTATGTTACTTCCAGAGTTTTTGTACACAATTTGTGTGTTAAGTGTGCAACTTTTTAGGTACTTGAATTCTAGGATAATCTGAGATAGTGATAATAAGTCAAGAAAACAACATCACCCCTTAGTCATGTTCTTTGTTTATGTAGGTTTGACCAAGAGTATTCAAGGTTTTGATGATGTTTAAAACCCTTTGATGCATCACATTTAAGGTTTCATTAGGTTCAATTCGAAACAACTCATATTTGGTGATGTAGAGACCAACCTTGGTTTTATGACATCCACCTTACCTTGGTATGATAGCTCCAAAACTCCCAAATTATATGAGTAGTTTAGCATTCACTAACTCGGCTATACTTCATGACACTCAATCCACAAATGAGTGTATTCAATACCATGTTTTTCTTGTTGAGTTTGGATATATCTTGAGGTGTGAGCTCATCACAAGTCTTGATGATTTTACCTTCTTTGTCCTTGTAAGAAATGAAGGGACCTTATTTAGTGATCATTAATAGTGCATAATCAACTCATTTGAGATATATTTGCCATTCTTTTCTCCCATTATAAATAGTTTGTACCTGTAAAGAGTGGAGGTATAGCAGAGCATGAACCTTTTGGTTTGTTATCTTCCATGTATTTTTTAATCTAAAAACTATTAAGTTTAAAATATAGTTAGCTATAATATCAATTAAAACTCAATAAATGTCCTAGAAGCCGGTGAGTTGAATAGGAATAGGGGAATTAACCGACTAATTTTATTTCAAGAAATTAAAAGTAAAAGCTATTTTAATCATATTCCCTTAGTTGACTAGTTAACCAAATATTTGATATAAAATTTACTAGATGACCTTAGATACAATATTCATATAAGCATATTACAAATAAATAGAGTGCAAAAAATAAAAAATACAGTTGAAAAAGAGATACACGATAATACATAAGTGGTTCCGCTCCTGAAGGCGTATTCCACTACCTAAGGTCCATAGACCCCTTAGGATTCCCAAGATTCTCCACTAATCTTCGTGTCTCTTCAAACCGGAGTGAGAACACGGTACCCATTTACAACCACTCCGTAATTTCAAAGCTAACTCTTGTGCTAATATAAAGTAAATTTGTGTCCCTTGATCTTGTCTAGTCAATGTACAGATGGGTAAGAAATGATATAACTATTGCTCCATAACCGGGTCGAGTTGAATACAACCAAATTATTGCTCGGTTGAGGTGTGACTAAGCTTCATCATGGTCGAGTTGAACACAACCAAGTTATTGGCCTCAAAATCCCGGATTCTCGCTTCTTAGGATTTATGCCATACCGAGGTGGGACTAAGCTTCATTATGGCGAGGCTTGTCCACGTGGCGACTTCATATTCTCTTTTTCTTGGCTCTTATGATATCCTATCCATGATCTAGTGTTTGATTTTGGAGGAACTCTTTGGCATTTACTTGCCTTAGTTGTTTCTTCACTCTTGTGAGCTTCTTACTCGTCTGCGTAGGTGGGATTTCAGGCTCGTTTTTCCTTTATTTGGCAAAGTTTATTGCTCGGTTGGCTTTTACCTAAATGATCTAAACTGCACAAAAGTACACGAAATAAACCAAAACACCGAAAAGGCTCCCGAGACTACAAAAGATTTAAATATGCTTAAATAGGACATGAAAGCGTTAAAATCCCCAAAATACATATAAAACAATGCCCAAAATCTACTAAAAGAATCACACAAATCGGGATGACCTCAAACTTAGATTATTATCATCACGTCAATATTAGCACATAAGCAAGAACCAAAAAAGATTTAAAGATTTGCGATGTGGAATGTACAATCATGAAAATATGAAATATGTCTTGTTGTGCTATGCGCGTATGGAAAACGTGTTAAAATGGATACAAACCGAATAGGTTGAGGTTGCAACTCAAGAGGGATTCACTTTAAAGGATTAAACAAGTGAACTATTGGGTGGTCCTCAACTCGAAATTTAGCATTTCATATATACGCTATCCCATACATTTGCAATAAACCGTGTGGCCTTATGAGTTTAAATTTCACGCATAGATATCCTCACTTACCCCCTATGAACTTTCCCAACCCCTTGTTTGATATTTGCATTTCTTTAATGCAAATAGGCTTGAATGGATATAGGCTCAATCACATTTCTCATTGTTTTGCATTTAATCTATTTTCCTTTTGTTTATCAAGACTCATTTTTCATTTTTTTTATTTTGATATTCAAACCTTGATCAACCTTTTTCTTGTTTCCTTTCCCTTCACTCATTTAACCCAACATTACCTAAGTTTATAAATCTTGCCATCATACAATATCGAAAGGTCAAATCACTCGTAATTCACTCAACACTCAGTATAGAGACACGTAATATTGTACAAAGAACCCAAACTTAAACTTATGCGACATACATATTCAAATTAAAGCAAAGTAATTTAACGAGTCACTAAAGGTGTTTAATTATGGTCGGTAACTAATATGTTGAAGGAAACCCTCAAGGTAATTAATTGCTAAATTTACATTATTAAATATTGTATATAATATGGTAAGGGACCTATTGTGACTAGGCCTAGACCAGTCCAACCAAATTAAGTACCAGTATTGACACCCATGTTCTCAAGCTTACAATTTGAGATTTTGATAGTTTGATATTCCTAAATTTATGCCTAAAATCACCTAATTACGAGAGTCATGATAAGAAACTCTTATTGGTATCATCAAGTCAAGTCACCTATTAGGATTTTAGCATAATAGGTTGATGCGATCCTTTGATACAGTTTGTTGTCAAGTACGATGGATCGATTTACTGACTATGATAAACTCCTATCTCGGAATAGATGATCTATGTTAGACCCTATTTTTTTAACTTAATGAGATCTTAATCTAATTCCCTATAACATTAAGCGAATGAGCTTGTTTTTCTTGACCAATGTAAATCTGAATAACTCTCAACTGGTTTATTTGATTAAAAACATGTTTGTATATAGTAGGATCATTGTCTGATTCAATAAGACACTGAATGAATAAAAGTGTTATCTCTTTACCAACAAAATCTTATTCATTAAACACAATCTCAAATTGAATAAGTTTCATTCAGTAATTTGTACTTATCAATAAAGAAACAAACATATGCCCTAAGTTTCTAAGTTAACACTTATTCGTTAAAACACTATTTAGTTGTTTATTTGGCGATCGACACTAATTAACAAAAAAGTCCTAATTCCTTATGAAATTGTTCTATAAAAGCATCAATTACCTACCTATTTAGTTGTTTATTTGGCGATCAACACTTATCACAAAAAAAAACAGGCCTAGTCCTTATGAAATTGTTTAAGAAAAGCATCAATTACCTACCTATATGATCCTAATTCAACAAACACTTATTTATTTTACAACATACTGAGCCTTTATATATATGAATAAATATGAGATCCATTTTAGACTCATAATCATTTTGTTTTCAATAAAATTCGATCCCAGATTCAATTGGTCTTTACGGAGTAGTCTAACCACTACACCGAATATCGATTTTAGCCTTTATAGCCTTTATATATATATATTCATATATGCTTTTCTTTTTAAACCAAAAAAAAAATATATGCTTTGAGGTCTATTCATTATTCATTTATATCGCTTAAAAGCAGTTTACTAAAACGAGAAACCAAAGTTGGTGATTATTCGAAGTTGTTTGTGCTTATGCAGCAAATTTTGATTGGAAGCTAATGATAGTTAGTCGATTCGTTATAATTGTTAATTAGGTTTTGACCGTCTCCGTTTAACCAATCTTATTCGTAACTTAAAATGAAATAGCAAACGGAGAATGAAAGATGCAGTATATATGATCCAGAAGTGTAAGTAGGGGAAAGAAAAGAGGATAGTTTTCTGACTCTTTAACTCCCACATCGTAGGATGTTAAGTAACTAAAATGGAGAAGCTGAATATTAAAAGTAGGCGCTCATGAATATAAAGCCTTAAAAGGGTCGGTTGGCTAAATATGCCACTCTCATCCGAGTTGGTGAGAGCTGTATGGCTATCTAGACATATGGCTGACATAATTTTTGGAACTCCATAGGGTTGGCTCGCTTGGCCGACCCTCCGATACCCAGTTTAAATTATTACTTTTATAAATAGATCCTTAATTATCCTACATTTAAGGGTTCGATAATTTTATTATAATATTTCTTTAATTTTTTTAACACAAAAGTAGTTACTGAAAATGATTATAGTCGGTTTGCGATTGGTTAGTTATGAAGTTGAAATAGAGGAACCTTTGGTTTGTTATGAAGTTGATATAGGGGAAATAAATATATACGCTTATTTTATTCTTTAAAAAGAAAGATTTAAGGTTAGAAATAAATAGAAACTGTGGAATATAAAATTAGAGATTATACAACACAAGCTAACAGAGAGTATTCATTTCTTTAGTCTTCATTTTCGAGTAGCAGAATAACTGGGAATAATAGTTCCACTTCAGCAGGTAAAGGAAACTATTGGAGTTCTGAAATTTCAAGTAATATCCTGAACCAAATAGAACATAAGTAAAGGTCCTTTTATGTCTTTTATTATGTAAAATCCCTTGCAAGATAAACTAACCTTTGTATACGTTGAGATTCCAAAGGATAATAGTTTCGTAATTCTTGTTTAGGATAACTAAAACTTGTTTGCTTGGGTGGCAAAAATATACTTCCCACTTCATCACTAGATGTTTTTAATCCACAATCTTTGCACATAGATTCCAGATCAGATTCCTATATAAACCACAAAATATGTGAACATTCATACACGAATTAATATTATTCATCTCGAAACTATACCTTTATTATCAGGACTTTCGAAAGGTAAATAAGTGGATATGGATGAACCTTGTATGCCCCATAATTAATACATGATATTGCCAATGCTCTAACCTATATATAATGTAGCCAAAAACAAGAATATATGATTTTACTTAGATATTATTATATGGTACAATAAAAACAAAAACAACCTCACTAATATATGGTTCAAGTATGCAATATTGTAGATACGAAGCCTCGGACTCCACAATCGACATAAACCTCTTATAATTGCCCAATCTGAAGTATCTGTTACAAGTAACATTACGTAATTAACCTTTTAATTGTACAAGCAAAAGAGCATAGTAAGAAAAAAAGATACCTCAAAACATTAAGGGCAAATCGCATTTCCTTAGACTTAATTATGTTAGAAGGAACATAACGGAACCATAATAGTAATGACTCTTTCTGTGAATAAGGAAATTCAAGTTAGGGGTAAATAATGAAAAATCTTGAAATTTGCAGAAGAAGTTAATATTGTAGAAAGTGTTTACTTGAATGTCTGAGTGAAGGTGGAGGAGTACATATAATGAACGAAACTCAGCTTCATTCTGATACATGGATGGATTTGCTTCGTAAAGATTATACAGGGTTATTAATGTCTTTGTGAGCTGCTCCATGTTAAGGTAACTTTTTGAAGACATATTAGGTGTGCCCCGAAACTTGTGCTCAGATATAACGTGAAATCTAATCTGCATCGTAAAACATGTCAAACACAATAATTTAGTTAAACAATGAAGGGCAATACGGTCATTTCACAAAAATCTGTTAAGAAGGTTAAGACCAAACTAACATAATAATACTAGAAAAATGTTACCCAACAATAAATAAGTAGACATACAATTTTCTCATACATGAAGATAACTTGATCATTGCTAAGATTCTGCATTCCAAGATCTTGCCTTATAGATCTTGTTCGATCGAATATAAAGTCATGAATCACCTCAAATGGATATTCTGAAGAATGGAGCAAGTTAAGAAGGTAATCTAGAGTGTCCTTTAATACTGAGAGAGGTCTCACATCAGAAGCTTGTAGATTTTGTGCTGTGATAGTTCTGCAAAACTAAGGACAGATGTATTATAAACCTTTAACAGCTACTTCAATGGTCCCTGAACTACCAATTTATCATAGAATTAGTTAAAAGAGAGATTAAATTTTACCTTCTTCACAGCAAGATCAGGTGATGATTTCTTAGGATCACCATGTAATCTCTCGAACACAGCTAGATCTCGTAGCCTCTCTCTTTGCAGCCTCTCCTCAACTGTTACACAGTACATATTTATCATAATTGCACAATTGGCCATATATAGCCCTCTGTTTCGAACAATATACATTAATGGCACAAACCTATTACCTACCTCTCCACAAGAGTATATACCGTTTGGAAATAAAACAGGTGTGCAAATTATGAATTAGGATTTGCAAATTATAATCAATATTAATTTTACAACTTAGATTGAAAATCGAAAAGGTAAGAAATTGGAGAGAGGAGAGTAATTACCTGGGCACATAAAAGAGCAAGTTCCAATTAAACTGGGAATATTTTTTTCTTCATCATCATTAAAATTATTGCGGCTGGAGCTAGGCTTAATATTATGCATAATCACATTGTTACTAATAGATGCTTTATTTGGATTTGAAGGTTCGTTCAAATGGTCTCTTCTTCTAATATTATTGTGTTGGGGTCGATGACGATTGCTGTCTGCCATTTTCGCAGCTGAGTCAACTCGGAGTGATATTTTTTTTTTTTTTATACTGTAGGGAGTAGGGACCGAATAAAGATTCTTTGGAGTACTATCTTTTTTTTTTTTTTTTGCAAAGAGGTCCAAAGACCTGGAATTAGGACGGTAAACGAGACGAGTTGTGTTGAATACTAGATATACAGACTTGTTTGTTTAATATCTCAAGCCGAGCCGAACCGAGCTCAAATTTAAACGATTCGGACCGAGCCGAGCACTCGAGCTTCCAATGATCCAAATCAGAAATGTTAGAACTTGTTTGTTTAACTTATAGAACAATCTTTTTTAGAGTCGAGAACGAGTTTCTTATGAACAATTTATTTTTTATGGTTGAAATGGGACTTTCATGAACGGTTGGTATTTGATGGAGTGTGTGGTATGAAAATATGAAGCATAACATTAATAAAAAAAAATGTCTAGATAAATTACAAATATCCAATTTGATATTGGATGTTTAATAATATATTTATAAGTAGATAATATATTAATTTATATTTATAATAATTTTAAACGAGCTCACGAGTCGAACTCGAGCATGTTCGTTTACTTATCGAGCTTAAAATTGGGCTTGAGCTTGTTCATATTCGAGCCGATCTCGAACGATCTTTTATCCGAGCCGAGCTCGAGCTGCTCACGAGCGGCTTGGTTCATTTACAGCCCTACCTGTAACAAAGGTCTATTATATGTTCAATATGAATTTACAATACGAGATATATAACTTCTACATGATTTCTTAGTACACATATATTTTGTGAGTGCATTCCAAATCTTATCGGGTAGATCAATGAAGGTAAAAAAATAGATTAATTTGCTTAACACCTAAGCATCCAAGTCAATCAGCGCAACCATTAGTCTCCTTATAAATTCATTTTAACATAAAGGAAGTATTCACCCAAATTAGGTTGTCTATCTATACACTCACTTGCACCTCCGGTTAAGAAAAATTGGAACATGAAATAGTACATTTGTTCCCTTGTAACGCCTTGAGTAATGTAAGTGTCACATATCTACATAAAATTTTGAATAACTCATACTGGGTCTTGGTGGACGGCTCTAGTATAATTACCATAATTAACAAATCGATTCAACATACCCATATCGGGCTTGAACCGTGCGGCTTGAATAGCTGGAGGGCGAATCCCTAAAGGTTGAACACGAAAAGGCACTCTCGGCTCAGGGATGCATTGCACTCGATTGTTCTGGCCATTTTGTGGTTGGCCTCCATTCAAATTCCATCCTTGCTGAATATTATTGTGAAAATCTCCATATGGATTAACTTCTACTGGTGGACTCATATGATTCTCGTTGACCTCAAAACCAGGCGGTGGGTCAATTTTAGCCATTTCTACTTGCTATTTGCTTGTTTATTCTCTATTTCTTTGGTCTCGAAGCAACTTGGAGGGATTTGAGAGCATAAACCCAAAGTTGTGAATCTATCAAGAGACAAAACAAGAACACAACTTAAAACCAAAAACAAACTAAACACTTCTACACTAAAATAAAAACACAAAAGTATAATAATATAGTCCCAAGCAGCGGCGCCAAAAACTTGTCACGGCCCCGAGTGTGATGAAATACACCAACACCCTAGAAGCCACTTCCCGCAAGTGTACGGTTTGTTGACAAGTAATAATTTAATAAGTGTGGGGTTATCGTCTCCACATGGACTATCACTGTAGATATTTGTTTCAATAGTGTATATATGTGGAGTTGTAATAGGAATAATTGGAATGGCAAAAACGTAAGCAATAAAATATTTATTTGGGTTTCAATATTTAAAGACTAAAATATTTAACGAGAAAATATTATAAAATAAAATAAAATAAGATAAACAACTAATTAATAGATGAAGGAATGGGGGGGAGTTGCTTAAGTATCGCTAGTAGATCCCTATGCTACTAATTTAATGTTTTATTTATAAGGGTGAGTTGGTGAATTCACATTAGCCGGGATTTAATATCTCCCTAACTCCCGTCAGGGTAGCTTATGGAGCAACCTCAACACAAATAGGAGACTTGGGTAAGGACACCCTAGGCAATGTCTCAATGTAATAATTTTCACCTTATTGACTATCTAGCTAGGAAAACCCGTCACGATCACTACCGCACACTAGACGTCTATATGCTATTTCGACAATCAAACCCCCTACTTCGGGGGTTAGCTCAATTACTACGGCTACTCGCTATTTGTACTGAACATAAGTAGTGTTAAAACAAACATATAGTCAATGGAATATAATAAAACCAATCTCAGTTAAACTCTTGTCCCAAATTTAATAAAACATTAGAAAAAGCTAAGCATAGGTTCTTACATAAGCAAGCCTCAAGCAATGAGGGTTTAGTTCATACTAAAAGAAATAAAACTAATACAAACTAAAGAAAAATCATAATTAAAAGCAAAAATAAATGATAGTTACTCTTAAGGGATAGATGATTTGATGAATGGTTAGGGAAGAATCATTAGGTTTTGTGGAAAACCCCTTCTTTTTTCTCCACTCCTCTTACTCCCTTTGAAATGAAAATGTGAGTTGTGTATGATATGAGAGATTTTAATAGATTTATATAGGAGCTAAAAAATGATTTGGCCCCTTTTGACTCACTTAATTAGGTTTACAAGGGCCCAACATGTTTTTAGCTAAAGCTGGACTAGTTCGAGTCACGGTGGAAGCAAATGACATAATTTCTTCATCTCACATCCTAATTGACTTCCGCCACTTCCCACAAGTCACTGACTTCAACATACTTCTGAATCAAAAATATCAAAATCCAAATCTCTTACCAATAATTTGTGGTGACTGAAACAATATGATGCTAAGAGTTCTCCAACAAACGGTCTAACTTCCCAACGTGACTCTAGGCTCAAATTCCACCTTGGATTGGTGTTTATCTTGAATTTTGACTTCTTGTCTTCATCTTGGAACCTTGTATTAATCATGTACCTAAAAGCTACACATTCAACACACAATTGAGGCACACATGCTCAATAATTAGTAATATGACCAAAACAAGAGACAAAAGTGCAATATAAAATATTAGGAAAAAATCCCTCACTTAGTCCCAATAAACTCTCAAAATAATGTATCATGAGTGGATTAATCCATCACAAAAAGAAAGAACTCATCTAATTCTTAATTTTTTTACTCATTTTCTCTTTAAGTTATAAGAAAAATAATATTTGTTGTTAAATTATATAGGAATTCGATAGAATTATGGATATATATCAAGATGTTTTGATTACAATATACTAAGTTTCAATATTTAGGTCAAATATAATTTATATTTTTTTTAAATTTTATTCACCCCCTCTTTTTTTGGTCAAAGTATATCATTAAATAAAAGAAAGTTACATATACTACTATTTACTACATAGTATGGACATTAGGGTCTAGACTATTCCTATCTTCAAGAAGTTAGCTACAACCTTCAAAAAATTTACCTTATTATGACTTGCAGATCGTCTAACTTCCTTGGCCGCTTTTTCAACTTTCGTGTTCACGTATCTAGGGGTATGGTGGAAGGAGATAAGAGGGTCCAGATCCTTAATACTTTGAACAACCTGACTAGCCTTCCAAGAAACGCTTGACGATCCATTGATAACTTGAATAATTTTGAGGTTGTCTAAGTAAATAAACTTACTTACTCCTCTTAAAAACCATTGCTTCCTCCGTAGCTTTTAAAAGTGCCACAACTTCACATTCTTCTGGCATTCCACAGTTTCTCTAATCTTCGTGTATTCACTTGTTGTATTATCTCTTTTATTTATTGTCGTGCATATTAGTTGATCTTTCTTGACAAAAGAAGTATCGCAGAAGAACAAGATTTCTTCATTTTAAATTTGATTTTGTTGGCATGCTTCTTAAACTAGTACTATATTCGGCATATGACTTTGGCCGCCGCAGTATTCACTGAAAATCTATATTTTCATTCTCCCTACTCATAATAATTTGCATGACATCAGTTTTACTTCCTCCATAGTGTATTGCCATCTTTGCTTTCCATATATTCTACAAAGTAAAGATGGCATAGGAAGATATAACTTTTCCTGTCTCATCCTGCTTCATCATAGGATTGTATAATTATCAACATATATTCCCCCAATTGTATACATCGCTTATTATTGCCCGTCAATCCTTTAGATTTATTTTTTTGATCCTTACATTCTTTTCCCATCAATTCATTATTTTGTTTTGTATATGTCAATAAATGTTCCATCAATTCTTTGTCCTTGTTATAGATTTCTATCAATTAGTCGACCAAAAATTCATCTATTCTAATTTGAGGTGTTGTAGCAGGCACACCATCTTACTTTCATGGCATGATAATAAGAGGTGTTTGACTGTTTTGCCCGTCTTGGTACATACTGAATATTTTGTTATTTTAGAACATTTTCTTTGTTCTAGATTCTTGCTTTAGGAAAAGAATTGTTACATCATTTTTAATAAAATAAAAGTATCTTCACCAGGTCTTCGAATAGCCTTCCGTATGTTCAGATCATTGTGTTCTACTATTGTTGATGTTTATGACTTCTTTTGCATCATTTCATTCGCTTGTGTATGGTATACATATTGCGTTGTATAGACTCAATACTTTGTGTAAGATCAAATGAATATGTCTTTCACATCTGGTTGTACAATTTTAGAATTGTTAATCACCACTCAATCGTCTTGTAATGAATTGAACTTTATTATGTACGATAATGGTTATCCCTACAATATTTATTAAAGGAATTGTTTCCTTGAATCTATGGAAAACATTTATGATTATGGTATTTATCTACATAATATAAAGGCAGGTCCTTATTAAGTTACAAACTAGATATCATAAGGAGTTATGATAATGAGAATCTAGCTCATAAGACTTAGGGGGTGTTTTTTTTGCACTTGATGAGATCTTAATATGGTTCATTACCGATAAGTATCATTAGTTCTCATTTACTGAGTTAGATGCATAGATAGTGGGAATGATTAATATGTAGTTAACGAGTATTTATTAAATAAAAGTAAGTAGTTCTCATTTACCGAGTTAGGTGCATAGATAATGCACATAGAGATGTGATTATCGAACTAAATAAAACTAGAGATTCCTAATGGTTAATTACCTTGAACTGTCAAGTAATCTCTATAAGGACTTCAACGCTTGTAATCCTTTGACATGAGATCATCACTATAGTTACATGTGTACTTGTTGTATTTAGATACTGGACTACTAATGTGTCAAAATATTTGTCAAAAATGTATTGGACATAGCTAAGTGCTTGTGTAACTAAGGATGAGTCAAGATGGAATTTTCAACTCTAGGTAAAGAGTTTGAGATCTACGATATCATAAGATTATATCGATTGTATACCTTGGTCAAGTTGATAGAATGAATGGAAAAAAGGAGTTTCTCAGGGCATTCGTCAATATTTGATACTCGACGTGTAACGTATTTGATTGTCTAATGGGATTTGACATTTATACCATATCCCAAGATGGTCTGGAGTTGTAAAGATAGAAGGAGTACGCGCATGATCCTTTACCGGGTCTTCGTACATAGTTACTTCACGTTATCTGGTTGTTGAGAAGTGTTTTTAGACGCCAAACTACATTAGTAGTTATTTGGGTTAGTTACTACCATTTAACGACGAACCCACGTAGTTGAACACTAACGAGTGCATTGGTCTTGGTTAATATTATTAATTAAATTTATTATCGGATAATAAATAATAAATAATAAATTAATATAAACTCGGAATAATCATATATTAATTTGCTAACACAAATTAATAAATATTGGTTTGGGCTCAAACTAAATAGACTAAAAGAGAGAGAAAAAGAAATTTGGACTTGGATAGTTCACTTCTTGACCCGCGAGTTAAAAAACCCATTTAGTCATTATAAATACAAAATGACCACTAGGGTTCTTAGTAATTAGAAAGTTAGTTTTCAAGGGAAAAACATACGATCTCTTCTCTCTCTAAACTATTCTCTTAAAAGGGTTAGACAGATATTTTGAGTCTGAAACTCCTTTGAGCCAAAATTGTTTGGAATCAAGATCAAAAGCTCAGTGTGGAAAGCATGGAGTTTTCATACTTTTAAAATTTGAATAGTTCTCCCGATTTAATTTCAAATCTCTAAGGTAGAAATCGATACACCCTTTTAAACTTTAATCACAACTAGATTGGTTATAGGATTGCAAAAAATTATTTTTCATTGTGTATATTTGATAAATCTGTTATTCCATACCCTTTCAGTTGGTGTTAGAGTCAATTATTCTGATTAATTTAATTATGAACATATTTATTTTATGTATAAAAATAGATTTTCATTATACGGATTTATTTAAAAATTAGATTTTATATTCTATAAATTATATGAGATATAATTTTTGTATGTTAATTGTGAGTTTTTTTAATGGTAATTTGGTTTCATATTTATATCTCTGTTTTGATTTCAATTTTTTAATGGGTTTCTGATTTTATAAATATATCTCCGATTTGATTGCAAGATGAATGTGAATAAAAATTACTCGTCGTCTTTTGTCACAAGTGACGGTTAATAAATCATGTATGGTAGGATGTTGTGTGCTTATGTTTTTTCTTTAATTATTTGATGTTTAAAAGGAAAATTTGGAGAAGGTTTTCCTCCTTTAACACTAATCGTTAAAAAAAATAGTAGATTCTTTTTTTTTTTGATGAAATGGAAACATTTTATTATATTACATAGGTCATATATTATTTGCAGACATTTATAATTCGTTTGACTAGAGTTCATAGTTAGGGATGTCAATGGGGCGGGTTTACCTATCCCCGCACCCCACCCTACAAAAAAATAGAAGCCTCCCGCCCCGCTTCCGCGATGTTCTTCCCCACACCCCGCCCCGCTTTTTATTTCCCGCGGGGTGTGGGTTCTACCCGCGGTTTCAATATGATCGTTTCAAATTTTTGTATTACTACAAATTTTATAATTTTTAAACTGTTAAATATTCCATTCTTCAGAATCTACATTTGTAATTTGATTTTTAAACAAATTCTCCTTTTGGAGTTGCATTTTAATTTGAATAATTTAAACTTTAATATACCTATACAAACTTTGATTTGAATAATTATTGAAATTAAAATATATTGTACATATTATAAATGAAATATATTAATTATATATTATATACATACAGGGAGGGTTTGCGGGGTGGGGAATACTTATCCCCACAACCCGCCCGCCTCGTACAGGTTTTGAAAATCCATCCCCACAACCTTTTCCAAGCCCCATTTAGTACCTTAAAACCCGCCCCGTTTAAAGTGAGGTGGGGCAGGTACCCGCAAACCTGCGTCCCATTGACATCCCTATTCATAGTAATGAACAAAATATAATAATGATATTCTCTTATATCATATCTTATCTGTAAGTTTGTATAAAAAATATTATTTTTTTATATTATATTAATCATATGAGATATGCTTGATTGAAATATACAAATTGTTGTTGAAAAAAAATTGCTTCATAAAAATGCTATTGAAGTTATGATTTGTGATAAATATTGATCCATATAGAATCTCTTATTTTAAGGTTTTTGTAACCAATTCTGATTTTTGTCAAACTTAATAGCAAAGAAAGGTTGCATACAAAATACAAGTGAATGATTTGTGATTATCTTTTATCTAAAGAAAAGAAATTTATTTGTCGTCTTTTATCACAAGTGTCTCTTAATGTGTCATGTATAGTAGGATGCTGTGTTGTTATGTTTTTTTAATTGTTTAGTGTTTTAAAGGAACTTTTGAAGAAGATTTTCATTCTTTTAACACTAACAGTTAAGAAAAAAAAATCCTAATTTTTTTTTGATGAAATGGAAACATTGTTCATTTTTTCTGTACCCTTTATTTGGATGATATACCTACGCTACAAGTGAATTGAGATTTTTTTTATTATATGCTAAGCTTACGCCCGTTCGCAACACATTGTTCATTTTCTTAAAATCTATAAAACTTATTCTGTCAGATGTGTAAATAACGATCTTTTGTATTAATTGACAAAAAAAAGTTTTACTAACAAATAGTTTTTCTCAATCTATTCAATGAATCCTATTTCTATTACTATTACCATATAAAAAAAATTGCGATCATACTACTAAACTCTTTACAAAATTTTCTAGGAAAACTAAAAATAGACATCGCATAGGTAAGTATGGATTTGGATCCTCTCCTAACTAGCTTCTATACTAACTATCCTAACAACCAATCATAATTAAGAAAATTATATTTTATTATATTTATCTACAATTAATTTTTTAATTCCTAAAATACTACACAATTTACATCTATTATAAAACTCCTATTATAATCTTTTAATTGATTTACCAACCATTTATAGTATATTTTCAAATCTTATTGTTTATAATCTTAACAACAATGATATAATTGGTTGTTAGGATAGTTAGTATAGAAGCTAGTTAGGAGAGGATCCAAATCCGGTAAGTATAGCTTGTAAAACTGTCATTGCTGCTATTCTCGTAATTTTATGAAAATCTTTTCTTCAATCCAGCATAATGACTCCACCTTGGATCATTGATGGCATAGTGGTATGTTGAGATATTTTCTTAAGTTCCCTTATGTTGTACATGAAATGTTTATTTTGTTCTAACTCTATCCAAACATTCACAATAATTTATTAAAATTTCTTTAAAGACCACTTTCTATTCGTGCAAAGATATAAGAAAGAGAGAGTCATCAAATAATAAGTATATTAATTGGGAATAATTTCTAGTAATGTGTAGATGGATTTGTTCAATCTATTTGAAGATCTTGATTACTAATATAAGTTTATTTGAATTTTATGTTTTATTTGAAAGTTTGTTTGATGTTCAATTTAAAGAGTAATGAATATACCTCTCAAAATTATACTATATATAGCATATTTAAATGATAGTATAATTTTAGATGGGATATATCATTACTCCAATTTAAACTTAATTAATTTTTTTCCTTTTAAAGTTTAATAATATTAAAATATGTGAACTTTATATGTCTAAATAATTTAAAGATTAAAATCCAAGAAATACCTCAAATTAAAATTAATTTTTTTTTATCTCAATCATCATTTTTTTTCCAATTAACCCATAATTTAATCTGTGAAATATGTAATCAGAGAAATATTTATATCGGATTTTTTATATAGAAAGTTGTTTAAACTTTTTTAACCTTCAATGAATTGAAATTATACATAAGCACATTTTTCAAAGGTCTCGATTCCAAAATAAAAATGTTGATTTTTTTTTTTAATTTAGTATTATTCTTAATTAATATTAAATATTATTGATACAAAATTTCAAGAGTTACAACCTTGGATTTATTTTTTATCATAGATTATATTTTTAAATACCTAATTTGTCCTGAACAAAATTTTAGATCGCTCGGTCACCTATAAATACCTTTCTTCCCAAGATCTGAAATTCCGTTTTCTCTCTTACGTTTCAGAAAATTAGGATGAATCTTAAATTGCCTCTAAAAATGCCAATTCTTTAAAATGTTTCAGAAAATTAGGTCAAATCTTAAATGCATCTGAAATGCCAATGTCTATGGTTGAAAGAATTTATCATGATGGGATGACAAAAGAAACGAACCTTAAAAAAAAAAATTATATACCCTAGGTCAATGATTTGTTATTTCTCTCGAAATTTGCTCAATTGTATTACCCAAATCTTATGCTTGTTTGAATGGTTCTTTTTTTTCTTCCTAGTTTTCCTTTGTCAGGGTAGATATCATAAAAGAAGAAATTCTTTATTAACATCTAGGGATTTGATGATAGATAGCTTTGCTTGTATCATGAATCTAGTATCAATTAAAAAAAAAAAATTAAAAACTATTTGTAATATATAATTATCCTTCTTTTTTTCCATATAAATTGACTGTTTTTTTCCTTATATTGTATCTAATTTAGTATTAATTACAATTCTCCTGTTTTAATCATTAATTTTATTTTATTTTATTTTTGTCTTTGATATTTATGTAGTTTTAAGTTTCTTTTTGAATAATATAAAAATTAAATTAATCATTTTATTAATATATCTATTAAAAAGAATATACTTTAACAAAAAACTTAAAAAATAATAAATTAAAATTAAAAAAAGATAAAGTATCCAATTAACCAACTATTCTAAAAGATTAAGTCATTTTAATTTAATAAATTAATAAATTTTGTACCAATAGATATTCAAAATAGCATAATGCAAAATAAAATATAACCTATATTGTATACTACTAATTAGGTCTATTTACTTAAATATCTAGCGTGTAATTAGGCTTCAAAAAGGTAACAATAATGTCATTATATATTATTTAATTCGACCACTTTAATGCTGCCTTAATTTTCCTACGAGTAGTTTTCCCATTTATTTTGGGTGAAGTTGTTTTCCTCTTTAGAGTCCATCTATCTCTAAAGTCTTTTTACCTTCTGTCTTCTCCTTCTCTCCTCTTCTCAAAACATACCATATATACATATTATCTTTCTCTTTCAATCTCTCTCAACATTACTAGCTCCTCTGTTTTTCACATGGTGTGCACATTATTCTTTTCTGGGTAAGAAAATTGACTTCTCTAGCTTATTTAGATCTTGATGTTTTTACTTGTATAGAATTTTTATATGTTTTTTCATATTTAAGACAATGTATTTGAATTGCTTTATGTTCTATACATAGATTTTTTGATGAATGCATGCATATGTTATATACTCTGTTATACATAAACTGATGTTACTAGATCACTTATTAAAGTAACCAATGCATGTTGTCTGTACGACTACTCTTTGTCTGAGTGTTTGATTGTTGGATGAATTACGATACAATTATTCCGTTTTAATATTTTAGGGTATTTTTATAGGTGATCAAATGGATTTAAAGAAGACACCTGTAGGTAGAAGAACTAGGCTACAAGAGAGTCTATTAATTACAAAATACTATGAGGAGAAAAATAAAGCTCAAAGCTGTGATCTTAGTGATAAGAAGAAGAGGAAGATTAAGGGCAAAGATGTTAATGTTGTGATTGTAGATGATGATGTGGAGTTTCGTAATAATGGAAGTTCGAAAACTCGAGGGGAAAAGTTAAAGACTAAAAAGGGGGAGAATGTGGGTTATATGGGTAGTAATTCGAAACAAAAAAAGGGTGAAAAAAGTGTAATTGATGATAATAATGATGATGATATTGTGTTTTTAAGAGAAGAGGTTGTTTCGAATGGTAGTACTTCAAAAGTACCCTCGAGTTTAGGATCAGGAATGAATTCTGGGTGTGTTACAGGGAAAAGAATCGAGAATATTAATGATGCTGATGAGGTTGTTTCTTCAAGTGTGAGGAAAGTTATTAATGAAGGTGTATCTAAGAGATTAAGGTCTAGTAGTTCAAAGATAATAAAAGAAAAGACTATTCCTAGTCCTAGGACTAGTCCTAGTCCTAGTACTAATGTGTTTGTATTGAGTTCATCAGAATCTGATGATTCAGGTCCTGAATCTGAGGATTTGCAATCAAAATCATCTTGTGAGGTAGATGAATCATTGAATGATTTGAATAATTTGAATAATTTTAACAGTGAAGAAGAGAAAGATGAAGAAATCAATTTAAAAAAGGAAACTTTCAAGGACTCTGTTATGCTTATTGATATTTCTACTGATGAAGATGAAGAATTAGTTAAAGAAGATGATTTTTTAATAGAAGACGAAGATGATGAAGATGAAGATGAAGAGTCTGATTCTGATACTGATTCTGAAGAGGAAGAAGAAGAAGATTCTGATTCTGATTCTGATTCTGATTATGATGATGAATCTGAGTATGAATCTGATAATAATGAGAAAATGAGTGTGAAGAGTAAATCTGATGGGAAGTTAAAAAAAGAAAAGGTTGAATTAAAAAAGAGAAAAGCTTTTAAATTTGATGCTGGTTTAGAAAGGAGAAGAAGTTTCGGATTAGATCTTTTAATAGACACTAATAACACTTTAAACAAAAGCATAGCTGAGAGGATTCGTAAATGTCCACGTAGACTTTCCAAATCAAGAAAGAAAAAACTCAATCTTGGAAAGTACAGCTGTCCGTTACTTATTCCCGATGAAGATGATCATAAATCTGAATCTGAATCTAGTGAAAGTGAAAGAGAAGGAAAATATGAAGATATGGAAGAGAAGCAAAAGAAAAGAAGGCGTGTTGAGTTTGAAGATAGAGATGAATATTGGGAAAAGGTAGTGAATGAACCAAAGAAAAGAAGTAATAATACGCAAAATGAAAGAGATTACTCTGAATCTGAAGATGGATATGGAAATTACGAAAAGTTAGTAAATGAGCGAAATAAAAGAAGTATTTCTGAATCTGAAGATGAAAGTTATGAAAAGTTTGTAAATGAGGGAAAGAAAAGAAGTGAAAAAAGTGAAAAAGTAGTACATAATCGAAAGAAAAGAAGGCATGTTAATGTTAATGTTGATTACTTTGATATACTTGCTGATTCGATATTTGAGGAAGAGAATAATAAGGAGAAAAAAGAATTACCAGTGAAGTTTAGTTTTGAAGATGAAAAACCACCTTTACCTGAGAAATCTATATGGGAAAAAGAAACTGATGCTCTTTTTACTGAGATGGAATTTGTTATTACAGCTGGCGAAATTAACTCTTCATCAACGGTATGTTTATTTTCTAAATATTTTTCCTTTTTTTTAATTTGATTAACTTGAATTTAATATTTGTGATTCTTAATATTAATTAATAGGTTGATGAAGGTGATGTGAACTCTTCTGCGTCTGAAACAAGTCCGTTAATGAATTGTAGAGCAGGAAAACATGATTTTATCCTTGATGAACCAATTGGACTAAAATGCAAATATTGTTCGTTTGTTCAATTAGAAATGAAATATATTTTTCCACCTTTCGTAAGTCTCGTTTGATTTATTTATTTATATTGAATTAAATTTGTTAAATTAATATCTGAATTTGCGTACAGGCTAAAGATCCTTTCAAAAAATGTCACGAAAGAAAAGGTTTTTTTTCCGAAAAATCAGATTGTTCATGGAAAAACGTTCAATGGCAAAATCCTTGGGATAAAGATCATAATTTTGCTGGAAATTCTGGTGAAGGAACTGTATGGGATGTTATACCTGGTAAAATCAAAGAGAAAATGTTTCCTCATCAAATCGAAGGGTTTGAATTTATTTGGAAAAATTTAGGTGAAGGAATGAATATCGATAATAATGCAGGGAAAGGTTGTATAATATCACATGCACCAGGTACTGGAAAAACATTTCTTGCTATAACGTTTTTACTTTCGTTCATGAGACTTTATCCTTCGTATAAGCCTGTAATTATAGCACCTTGTGCTATGCTTCTTACATGGGAAGAAGAAATTGAAAAATGGAACAAGGAATTTCAAAAGTTTAATATTAATATACAATATCATAACGTGAATAAAGAAGAATTAGCGGGAAATGAGCATAAATCTGCACCGGGAGTTCTCGAGAAACTAGGGAAAGTGAAACATAGTACTAATTATATACGATTATTAAAGCTTTATTCTTGGATGAAAAGTCCGAGTGTTTTGATAATCGGGTATCATTTATTCGAAAGACTTACTAGACATGACCCGTTTAGGAAAATCCTTCTTGAACAACCCGGTGTTTTAGTACTCGATGAAGGTCATACACCTCGTAATGATAAAAGCCTTATTTTTAAGGCTTTATCTCAAGTCAAAACGAAACGGCGCATAATTCTTTCGGGTACTCCTTTTCAGAATAATTTCGATGAGTTGTATAACACTTTGTCTCTCGTGAATCCGGAATTTTTAACTGACGAACCTTCACATAGAGGTCACTCTACTAGAGGGCGCCCTAGAAAGAATTTGCAGAATTATAATAAGTCGAAAGAGAGATATGATAAAGTTACGAGCACTATTGGGAAAAATCATCATAAAATGGATGAGTTTAAAGATATACTCGATCCGTTTATGCATGTGTATAAAGGAAGTATACTTGAAGATAAGCTTCCCGGGTTAAAAGATTCGATGCTGGTTTTACGACCCACGAATCTGCAAACGGATCTTCTTACTTTAATCGCGCAAGTAAATGAATTTAGAAGAGCACATCTCGTGTCTTGTATTTCGATTCATCCTACTTTAGTAGCGAATGAGCCAGAATTTATTAATAGAAGTGATTTAAAAGAGCTCGAATTGGATTATAACGCTGGAGTTAAAACAAAGTTTATTATAGAATTTATCCGATTAGCTATGGCTTTACATGAAAAGGTTTTGGTTTTCGGGGAATATCTTGATGGGTTGACTTTTATAATGAAGCAACTTGAGTCAACTTTTGGGTGGTGTGAGGGACGAGAAGTGTTATACATACATGGACAGTGTAGTGAAAAACAAAGACAATCGTCTATAAGTTCACTTAACGATGTAAAGAGTGATGCGAAAGTACTAATTGCTTCAATAAACGCGTGTTCTGAAGGAATAAATCTTGTTGGGGCTTCGAGAGTTATTTTAGTTGATGTGGCTTGGAATCCTTCGCGTGTAAGACAAGCTATAAGTAGAGCGTATAGGCTTGGGCAAGAGAAAGTTGTGTATGCGTATAATTTAATATCAGCAGAGACTACTGAGGTTCATAAATTTGCGTCACAGTCTTATAAAGATAGGCTCTCTAAGTTGGTGTTTTCAGAAAAAGATAAAGAAGGTATTTCTAAGACGATGAAGAAAACTAATCCACCTGAAGATTCGGAGGATCAGATTTTGGAAATGATGGTTCAGCATAAGAATCTTAACTTCTTTGAGAGAATACTTCAGCGTCCCTCAGGATCGAATTTCGACTTGGATTGAAGAGTTGGAAATTCTCCTAGGAAAATTTGTCTATTTATTTGTCTTGTAAGTGTGATTTTTTGTAATTTTTGTAAGGATTTGAATACTTTTCGAATTTATTTGCACTTACAATGTCTATACTTTTTGGCATTTTGTCTGCTACATCTGAACAGAAGTGATGATGTTGAGCAAGGGACGAATTAGTTTTTCTCCATTTGATTATGTCTTTGTTTGTTAATTTGCTTCTTTAATCAGTAAATGGTAGTTTAAACGGTTAATTGGGATTGTGTTGGATGGACTTTATCTAAACGCAATTTATGGTTGGGTAGGTTGTGAAAGCGCTAAGGTATATTTTTAGTTACGGTGTTGATGTTTGAGATTGCGAATTTTGTTCGAAAAGAATCTCTTGCGTGATGAGATTAGTTATTGATAATTCTTGGGATCTTGTTTTATTAAGTCACATATCGGGGGATTTATTTCTTTGACATTTTTAAAATAGTGACATGAAAATTGAGAAGCATAAAAAATTATGGTTCACTTAAACGAATTATAAGAATAATACTATATATATAATTCCATTTAATCTTTTCTTCATATATAATAACCAAATGCAAACCCAACAATATCAACCTACACCTTTTTTTTAAAACTTTTTCTTGTTAATTGAAGTTGTTAATAATATAACTAAAGAAATTACAAAGAGCAAAAATAGGTTGACTACAACCACTGAAGCAAAAGCAAGGTACTTATAAGATCGAACGAATACATTTGATCTAATAAAATGATTTTGTCGTATTCAGATTAATACCAATCTAAGCTATTTTATAAATAAAATGTGACCAATTAACCAATAAAAAAATTACTCGTTACAAATAACATCTTGTTGTTACGTAGAAATATATAAATATTGACTAATTTGGTTAATACTGAACTTTGTAAAATGAAATACTTGAATAATTGGAAAATAAGATTATTCATGAATACACTTGAATGTTGATTAGTAAAATAACACAAACTAAGGTCGAGCAGGATATCACTTTATAATCTCGATTACCTGTTGATTTCCAAAACTTTTTCCGATCATTCAAAAAGAAACAAAAGATCGAACGAACAATCAAACGCAAATTTCCAAAACTTTTTCCGATCATTCAAAAAGAAACAAAAGATCGAACGAACAATCAAACGCAAAGCAATCGACAAATCGGTGAAAAAAATGGAAAGTAGGCAATCAACCGTACTTTGTAGATTGTACCACCAATAAGGGTGGTAAATACGCCACATTAAGGGTAAAAGTTGTGGAGATGGAAAGGGAAAACCAAATCGACAACAAAATCAAAGGAGCACAACCATAACTCAACCAGGTTATTCAGACTATCGCAACCTAGGTTGTTCAAACAATTAAAAACCAAAACAAGGACTCCTCGAGTTAACCACAAACACCCAAGACATCCTTTGACGGATTCTAATAAATTGAAATGTCAGGCCAAGGGTAAATCACCACCAACAAGCAGTTGAAATATCCTGAAAAAATTACAATAATGTCGTACAAAAGCAATAAAAAGGTAAAACACCACAGACAAAACACCAAATCCAACACCACCACACCATACTCACAAAGCGGCTTATACTGACATCTCATTTATTGGCCCAAATCGGCCCAAAAGTAGCAATCCACATCACCTATTCTTCTGTAGTCTTAGCTTCCTTAAGAACACTAAGGGCGGTTGAAGTAGACACTACATCGATATATCTTGGATCTACCTCTATATCCAAATTTCTTCAAGAGCCAAAGGGCCACAAACATATCCAAATTGAAAGAGGGAAATAAACTCCAAACTTGCTCGACTAGGAAGCCACACTTATCTTCATCAGAATCAAAATGTCACTTCGCAATGCATCTAACCTTGGAATTTCTGTCCAATAGTGAAATCCTAATCGAATTCTTCAACATTCTCTGCCTTGTTGTTATTTTTAGGTTTAAAATGGTTCGTGAGGCTCGGCCGCCAATCTGTCTTTGTTACCGATCAGAGCAAGAAATTAACAGCCTTCTGAGTTAAGTGCACTTCTGTCATTTATTCTGATATTCAAAGTGCCTTACACTTGAGCAAAAATCATGTGTATCGTGAGAGGACAAAACATATTGATGTAAAATATCATTTCATTAGGGATATCATTTCCAATAATGAAGTGAAGTTGGAAAAAATCTCCTCTGAACTCCATCCTTCTGATTTTGGTGCTAAACTGGTTACTAACTGCAAATTCAAACTTTGTTTCGATTTGTTGTGTATTGGTTGAATGATGTGTAGGTACTTTGGGCTATGAAGATTTCAAATGTGCCTCTATTGTCACTACTGGTGGAGATGATGTTCTTGTAGCTGATCCTTGATGATATACACTCCAAGGTGGAGATGTAGTATATGTGAAGTGTATTTGAGCTGAAGTGGAATTTTGACCTAGTCAAGATCCTTTGTGATAGTCTAGGTCAATTGGTCTTTGTTACATTTGGAATCCTACTCAGCTTTACGACGTCGTTTGATTAAGTAAAGTCGGAAAGCTTTTGGACCGTTGATCTTATTTCATCTAAACGGCTGAGATTGGATACCTAGAAGACCCATATAAAAGCCTTATCTCTTCACAATACGATTCATTCTCTCCTCTACTCTTTTTAGAACTCTCTCTCGCCTCTATTACGAGTCAAACTAGGGTTTGCTATGCTTTTATATTTATAGCCTTAAAACCTTTATAATAGTTAGTGTAATCTTGTTAATTACTTGAATCTTGTTGATTCAAGTCTAGATATTCAGCGTAGTTGAGTATTGGTTAGATTTGCTGGTTCTATACTTAGGGTTTATTGAATACGGCGATTTTCCGTAATGGTGATGATTGTAACAGAGATAACAGTGGTGATAGTGAAATGGCGCTCTCAGCTCTGAGCCCAACGTGGATGTAGATAATTTTTGTCAAACCATGATATATCATGTATTCTATACTTTCTGTTCTCTTTATTTTCTTTGTTTAAAACTTGTTTGAAACTCGGTCATGCAACTCAACTTTTTACAACATGTTTCAATGAATGTATGACGCCAGATCTTCTTGTCCAGTTTACCGCCAGATTTGGGCTGGGCCAGTTCTTCAGATTAGTATAGGGGAAAGTGTAACAAAATATTTGAGCGATTAGATTATCAAAGTGTCTCATGCGTTTAGGACTAGAGGTTGGGAACCGAAAGTAGTAACGACATATATTTTGTTGATGATGTGGAATATTTGGAAGAGTAAAATGAAGGTCATTCATGAAAACCAGAACTTTGACTCAGAAGATGCGATTCGCGCAACAAATAGAGGAATGGTTGATTTATTCGGGAATGAGTGGAATAGAATGGTAAATCGTCCTGTTAAAAGTTAGGGCAATACATCAATGTCTTTACAGAATGACTCGGATATTCAGAATGGGCAAGTATTAATCACGCGCGACACATATTTCACATCCTCTGCGAACCTACATAGATCTATCTTGTTAGGATGGAATTTTTTTTTGGGATGTGAACTATTATAACAAAGACATGGTTTGTGGAATCGGCCACAAAGGAATAAGTACGGGTAGTGCTAGATGTATTCGAAACGTATGGGGATTCTTTGGATATTGAAACCATCATATTTTCAAACAACCTTGAAGTCTTTCAAGGTATGATAAAACTGCACGTATATTAGATGGATGGTAAAAAGTTATGTAGGCCACATTGAGGTGAGGCCCAGTTCTTAAGATTTGATATCGACTAACTTTTAGACGGTGTTTCTGTTTTCTTTAGGCTAAGTCCAAGTGACCCCCAATTCTAGCTAAAAGCTAGATTAGGGGTTGAAATTCCATTTTAAGACTCCAATAGGCTCCTTAGAATAAGTATCCCAATTGTGATGCTAACTTTTTTTCCAACTTTCTAGCTACATCTATTGAGGATAAAACCTTTGCTACAATTTTTTTAATTTGTTTTAGAGTATTGCTATATATCACCCCTATTTGCTTCACCCTTGTTTCACCTCCTATGTGGCACATTATGTGGCATTAAAGAAAAGAGAAATTATTTGATTGGTTTTTAAAACCTCCACATAAGAGGTGATATAAAGGTGAAGCAAAAAGGGGTGGTATATATCTTTACTCTTTGTTTTACCAACAAAACTTTCATTACATTTCTTCTGTTTTTTCCTTTTAATTCATTTTAGCACTTTTAGTTATAATTTTTTTTATTCCTTTTGACTTAAAAATTGTAACTACAATTTATTTTCTTTTTAGCTATTTGAAAGCTTTAAATAATGATTATATATTATTTAGTTTTTTATTTATTTTTATTACTTTATATAAAGATATATGATTGAAAAAATTAATATAATAATAAAGTTATAAGAAAGAAAAAATAGATTTATACATGAAATGAAAATATATTTACTTTTAAAGAATTTGTATTAAATAATAAACAAATTAAAATAAAATAAATAATTGCTAAAAATTATAATTTTAAAAAAATCATTATAATTAATAGTAATTTATATATCAATATTTAATGTTTTTTTTAAATATTTTATTACAACTTAAGAAATAAACATATGAATTAAAATAATTTAGTAACAATTTAAAAATTAATAAAATTCTAAAAGTATATTGAAATAAAGCTATATTAGAATTTTTAAAATAAAGTTGATAGAATTAGAAAGTTATTAAAGTAACTTTAATTTAGAGAGTTGTTATTTAAGAAAAACAATGTATTTAATCTTAATTCGGACTGAAAAATATATTAAACTATTGAACTTAGCTTGTAAAAAAAAATGGATGTTACTTCATTTTGTGTAATATAAATATGTTTTCTTTTAACAAAATAAAAAAAACATCACAAAAAGCATGTGGCGTTAGCATATATTGCCGTGTACGTCTGACGTCTCCATTAAACGAGTACGACGTTTTCATTCTCCTTTAACCTATTCTTTTTTAAGCTTTTAGTTATTAGTGAGGTGTAATTGCAAAAAAACGTAACTGTATATGATGTCATGCTAAAGTGAAGTATATAGACCCTCATCAATTGTACTACCTCCTAAGATAAAGCAACACGGGATGATGATAAATTTACACTACCTAGTACGTACCTATAAGCGAAAAAGAAAAGACGAGTTTTTTTTATTTCTAACATTTTATAATAAAATAATTACATCATAAACGTATACAGAAAAATATTTGTGAGAGTAACGTATAGGCGCTCCTCCGAGTAGCGCCTCACTCACTTAATCAGCCCACGTAAACTAACCACAACCTATATTTAATTATGAGGCGCTTCTCTAAGAAGCGCTTTGTTAAAAAAAATTAACTATACTCAGCCGCATATTCACATTGAACACTCTAAAATTCATCGCTTCACATCAACAATAGAAGAATATCTATTTGGCGCAATCATTAAAGATGATTTTACTGATGTGTAGAAGAAATCTAGGCAGCAAGGTAATCTTATCACCTAATTTTAAAAGTTATTTCATAAACTTTACAAACTCTACAGAATTAATTTAATTTTAATCTAAATATCATCACTTTTACAAGTTTTCAAAATTTTCAAATTTAAATATAAATTATTATATTTTTTCTACCGGCCATTGTTAAGCCTGTTGAAGCCTTTTACAGTAGAAGGTGTAATTTAAAAAAAAAAAAGATGTAAAATACGCTGAAATTATGGACAGCAAAAATTGGAATGAGCAAATTAGTGTTATACTGCATCTGTGTAATTGTTTTACAGCAAAAATTTATTGTAAATATTGTTTTGAATTAAGTATTAGCCAAAGATCGATGGCCAGTAATTTTTTTTTTTAAAATAAAGGCGCTTCATAGAGAAGCGCCTTATAATTTAATGGGCTTAATGGGCTGATTAAGTGATTAAGTGCGCCTAGATATTAGTATCGCAAATATTTTTCCATTTATGTTTATGCTGCAATTATTTTATTATAAAATGTTAGAAATAAAAAAAACTCAGAAAAGACAGACTCAAACAATACATGAATTGATTTGTAGACAAATTTTACTTGGTTTCATACTACAGACTTGTAACAAGAATCGTTGCTATGATAAAGTTTTACTTGGTTTCATATTATAAACTTGCAAAATTTTACTTGTCGCTACTTGCTATGATATTCCTTTTTTTGTCAAACCTTGCTATAATATTCTCATAAACGAAACGAAACGAGAGTTGAGATCGATAGTTGGCCTAGTGGTTAGGCTACTCCGCAGAGACCAAGAGGTCCTGGGATCGAATCTCATTCGAGTCAAAATGACTCCGAGTCCGAAGTGGCTCTCCCATGTATTTAAAAAACGAAACGAGTACTAGTGTATCTATATAATAGAAGAGTACGAAATAATAAATAAAAGAGTACAATTGATTTATTTCCCTAAACTAAAGAAAGAAAAAGATAAATATAGAGAGAATTTGCTTCTTGTATTCACAACATCAACTACTAGTCTATTACAAAGAAATGATCCTCTATTTATAGGGTAAAAGTAACCCTTCACTTGCCACAATATGTCTCGTTAAAACCTTTCCAAGAAAAACCCTGTGGGAAAAAACTTGGTCGAAGGAAAAAGAGTACATATAGATGGAACTAATCATATTGAAACGCTGCCTCGTTAAAACCTTGCCAAGAAAACCCATTAGGACAAAACTTGGACGAAGGAAAAAGAGTACATTCTTGTTTACGCTCCCCCTGATGTTGGCAAGAGATCTCTGAGTTGTCGTATTTCAAGATTGTGGACCTACTTCTTGAATATTGTGATTGACAATGATTTCATCAGGAAAATCTACAAAATTATTGCGTGATTGTATCTGTCGGGTGTCAATATCCACATTCTTATGTAGCTCGTGTGCGTAGGAGACTTTGGTGAAATATGTTTTGTTTTGTCTCCTTGATGCAGCCAGTCTAATTATGTGTGGTACAAGAAATATTATCCTCATAAAATACCATCGGTATATCTTTTTTGAAGATAAACCACATTTATTTTCCGTATGCTGAATGACATAAACCACACTTCTTTTCGGTATGTTGAATAATCCACTTAAATAAATATTTTATACCACTCCCCCTTGGATATTCACTGAAAGATATGCCTCATTAATTCTTATCAAGAAAACCCATTGGGACAAAACTTGATGAAGGAAAAAGAGTACACTAATCCTTGGGGGTTATGACACGTATTCAGTCTGTTTTGTTAAAACCTTACAAGGAAAAGCCAATGGGAAAAACCGTGGTGAAGGAAAAAGAATGCAGAATTCAAAATATTCTCCCCCCCAGGACATTACATATTTCTAAATATATTTGTACCTTGATGTCGTCGTTAATGAAACTTTAATTAGTAAATCTTCTGGATTTTTACTTGAGGGTATTTAGTGATAGTAATATCATTTTCTTGATCAATAAAATAGTTTATACTTCCTTCGACAATGAATATTTGCATGCCTCGTTAAAACCTTACTAGGAAAAACCCAGTGGGAAAAAACCTTAGTGAAGGAAAAAGAGTACAATACGCAAATATCACGTCCTATGACAACAATTACCGAGTATCCTTTCATTATTCAGACACTTTTCTCTTATGATTTAAATAAATTATGTTCTTCGAGAACTTTTATACTCCAGGAACTTTTATATTTCAGGAACTTCTCAATCTTCGATAATTTCATATTTAAACGCTCTAAGTAGTTCAAGTACCCATCGTGCTTCAGGCACTTGTTGTGCTTTCAAACACCTTTTTTGTTTGGGCACATGTCATGCTTCTAGTACCTATTTTGTTTATCAAAAAAACTTAGGGCACATGTCATGCTTCTAGTACCTATTTTGTTTATCAAAAAAACTTAATATCCATCTAATAATCACTACACAAGAATGAGGATGTCTCTCCATAGTTAATTGTGTCCGGGCCAGCTTACGCGCACCACGACTAATCTCATAGGAAATATACACGCCTCCTCATGCATACACCCACTTAATCAAAACTAGGTTACCCATGTTCAATGAGGAGACTCGAACCATGCACCCCTTGCTTACCCCCTTTAAGGGCTCAAGAAATAACACGGCTGAGGGGATTCGAACCCTGTACCTCCTAGTTGAGAGACAGGGTCCTGGCCACTGAGCTAGTCCCAGTTGTTGTTTCTACAGGAACCTTCGTGATACAAGTAGTGTTTTTTTTTTTCAAAATTCACTATTACACTTTCTATTGTCGTCGACATATTTCACCACTTTTTGGTTTAGGATCCTTATTATTTATTTCAAGCGCTATATTAAATAAAAATATATTAGTCCCATAGATTGCCAAACAATTTTAAATATTTTCAGTAGACTAATAATCTACATAATTTTTCTCGTATTTAGGTACCTAGGTATCTTCAATGGTCATTACTTACTTTAAGATCAATACATGTGCCAACATTAGTTGACATAATAATTCTTGTCGTGTCACGTGGAGTGCACATTCCATAATATTTACCATTTAATCATTTACTCATGAAGTTTTCTTCTTTGGGGCATGGTATACTTTAAGTCGACAGGCTTACCACGCTTCATGCGTTGGTTTGATACATTCGTTGGAATAATTTTTATGTGTCTAATATGGGACAATAACCTATGTTGGAGCGTTTACAACATATTTTGGGATTTAGAAGTATTCTACTTGCGAATGTATTAGGTATATTATATGCAATATTTTGCAAATGGAGTTCCTTTTAACTTCAAGTTCCTATTCTTTTGTTTGTGGATATAAATAATATAATAAATTGTATTCCACCATGTGTCACGTAACTTCAGGTTGCCTGGTCTATACGTCACGCAACTTCAGGTTGCCTAGTCTATACGTCACGCAACTTCAGGTTGACTTGTGTCTCCCCCTAATAAGGGGGGTAGTCACTTGGTAAAATGAATCTTCTGGTTTTTTAAGTAGAGACCAAGTGAGTAATCTATTAGTCGATATATCATTTTTGTCACTAGTTGACCAAATCAATCATTTAACAATACAAAGTTCTTTGGATTATGACATCTTTTATTTTTCACAATGAGCGTTTCAACTGCTTGAATATATATATATATATATATATATATATATATATATCCCCAAAGAAATAACATATTTTATTTTCATACACACTTCCGGTGAGACTTGTAGTAAATAATGAAAAGATAACATTGTTACGGACACTTGTGCATAATACAAAATACTAGTTTAGGAAAATATCCTTTAAAATTTAGTAAATTTATTTGGGATTTACTTAAAATACAATTCGCTAATTATGTCAATTTTGTACCATAAGGTAACATAACTTTTGGGCATCCAAAAACTTTTAATTAGATCGACTAAATGTCTTAGTATTCTACTGGTACGCAGACACTATATAGTTCCACTTTATCGATAATATTCATGCTTATCATTTCATGATGGCTTACCTTTTACTTTCAGGTTCCTTATTTATTCCACTTATGGTGGTAAGGATTTTTTTTCTTACCTTAACCTCGTCAAGAGTTTGGGTCACCAAGATGTCAATTCCAGACACATTGAAAAACATTGCATTTTCTTCCAGAAACGCACTTCCATTCACTTCAATGAATGGTTTTTAGCTAGGAAAAAAAACAGTATTTAAGTCACCTAATTATTTCCATTACCGGGTCAATGTTATATAAGCTGGAAATGATGCATTTGCTTCAGAGAATGTGATAATATTATCTTCAGGGAATATTTTCTAGTCAAGAAATACAACACTAACCCACTTGTTTTGTCATCCATGCGTCTATTTATTTAGATTATGAAAACGGTTACATTCACTTCAAGGAATACAACTCCATTCACTCCGAGGAATGAAACGTTATAGTTTACAAGAGAATATAATGTTAAACCTTAATATTGGGATAAAACTCTAATTACGATATTACTACTTCAGGAGTATTTTCATGACATGAAATGTGTAAAAGGTCTTAACATATCTTTTTTCAAAATACTTTTAACTACAATAATATCTATTTCAGTAGAATAATTATGTAACCTTGAAGTTTGGAAGTATATCAAAGATATTCCATTTTTCCTTTGTATTCTCATGATTTAATTAGCCTCCTTTTTTTTCGCTTTGCTTTGCTTCTAATCTTTTTTTTTCACGGTAAATCTCGTTCATTGCCTCATTAGTAAAAACAATCATATATGTCTACATAAAAATCATATATACTTTACAAAAACATACCAGTAAAGCAAACTCTGAAACACTATCATTATTAACTCAGGTGGAGTTATGATCACCACCACGCTGATTCCAATACACATTAGAAGACCTAGCATTTTCTTCAGGAAATACAATTTTATTCACTATAGAATACAATATTTAATCATATTTAACCCTACCAGTTTGTTTACATATCCATTTAACAATCGTTACAAGGAATGCAATTACATCCACTATATGGAATAGTTTTGAGCTAGAGAATGTGATTTTATTCTATCAAATTTTGTCACCACAATGTTTATTTTGATACACATTTGAAAGTTGTTGCATTCCTTTAGGGAATGTAATTCTAATCAATTCGGGGAATAGTATTATGTAAATGGAACACAAATTATGATTATATCAATAATTCATTACTTTGCTTGCTTACGAGACAAACAATCTCATAGTATTTTGTAAAACATTTATTCACGTTATAACTACTTCAGGAGTATATGTGTGATTTGATACAAGGAGACGTATATTTGTTTCACCCGGTAATATTACATTTGCCCATTTGAAATCCTCACTTAATTTAATAGTACCTGAAACTATACTAACATTTCTTTTTGTCCAATTGACTAATAAATTATTAGATTGTCCAAATGGTAAGACTATAAACATTTACAAGGGAGAGTGTAGGTTCGAACCCCTTATCATGCCAACTTTGCACTTCATAAAATTATCTAGTTTAACTTATCTCTCCCTAATTTTATGTCATTTTGATGAATAAAATCATTTTGTTAACGAACTTCCGGTTCATAATATTGCTTCAGGAATTATATATATGAACAAATCTCTGGTTCATAAAAGTATCTCTATTAATGTGTAATCAACGAACTCCGGGTTCATAAAACTTGGAATAATTTTATCATCAAGTCTTTTAAAAGATAGTCTATATTCGAACCCCTTATCATGCAAACTTTTCACTTCATAAAATTATCTAGTTCAACTTATCTTCCCCTAATTTTATGTCATTTTCATAAATAAAATCATTTTGTTAACGAACTTCCGGTTCATAATATTGCTTAAGGAATTATATATATGAACAAATCTCTGGTTCATAAAAGTATCTCTATTAATGTGTAATCAACGAACTTCGGGTTCATAAAACTTGGAATAATTTCATCATCAAGTCTTTTAAAAGATAGTCTATATTCCTTTTATTTGGAAAAAAAATACCATTCTTAAATATTCACGAAACTCATATGAGTTATTCATCATAATTTTATCTTTGCTTCAGACCTACTTTTTTTTAATTCTCGATCCATTAAATAGAATTCTGGTCTATTGAGATTTGTTACAACTTTCATGTCAAAAATACTTAATTTATGCTTCCGGCATAAATATTTTCATTTAAGATTTGACCTAAATAGTAATATTATGCTTCAGGCATTTTTTTTGTCTTTAGTCATCGGGCCTATAACAATTTAGGCTTCAGGCCAATAGGCTTAATTTTATACTTCTGGGATATGAGATTTTGTTTTTAGGCTTCAAGCCTATAAAATTTGTTTTATGCTTCTAGCATATAAAGTTTGTTGTAACCTTTTCTTGAAAGAAATAATTTTGTTCGGACATATAATTTCATTACACCCTTAATGGATGTCTAGTTTATTTCTCGATTTATTTCTTTAATGATTTTTCAATATTAAGGTAATTCATGAAAAATAGTCATTTAAATTTATATTAGCCATTACACTTTATTCCTTAATTCTTTTGTGTAATTTTTTTTAACAAAAATTGATATAGGTTTCTAGCCTTTAAAATTTGATTTAGGTTTCAATCCTTTAAATAATTTTCTCTTATACTTTATCCATATAAATTGTATCCAAGGCTTCAAGCCTATGGGGTTTATTTTATTTTTCAGTCATATAAAAATTGTGATAGGTTTTCGGCCTATAAATTTTGTCATATACTTTTGGCATAAAAATTCTTTGTTGGCTTCGGGCCTATAAAATTTGGTATACTCTGCCGATAAATATAAATTTCTACGTAGGCTTCGGGCCTATAAATTGTAGAATATGAATAATATATAACAAAACGTAGAAATGTAGAGTATATTCTTCAAATATTACCAGTATTAAACAAAACAAATATATAGTCTAGCGGTTATACGCAAATACTCTACTATTTGAGGTCTCAAGTTTGAATCCCTCATGTTATTCAAGGTTTTACCGATTTTTTTTTATTTCGGGATGAAAAATAAATCTACATATAGCATCATCTATATTAATCGAAATTGAGACTTTTGAGTCTACATCATTAATATAGTTTCGGGCTTTCGGATCGAAATTGAGACTTCGAGTCTACAACATTAATCTTAGTTTCGGGCTTTTGAATTTTATCAAGGGTTCGAGCCCTTTAAAATTTAATATTAGTTTCAAACCTTCTAAAAATACATATAGGCTTCAGGCCTTAAAAAAATTACATAGAGGTTTCGGGCCATCGAAATACATAAGCTCCAAAAAAGAAATCACAAATACCAAATTCACCACAATAAGAATAAAATGAAAATTACAAATGATTAATAAAAAAAATTAGACATAAAATTAAATCTACCATTTCGTAATTCGAACACAGGTAATCTGCTTTACTGACGAATGATTTTACCTTTTAGGCTATCCCATTACGATTTGGAGATAGAGACTCAATCATGCTGATAACGTGTTATAAACTAAAGAAAGAAGAAGATAAATATAGAGAGAATTTGCTTCTTGTATTCAGAACATCAATTACTAGTCTATTACAAAGAAATGATCCTCTATTTATAGGGTAAAAGTAACCCTTCACTTGCCACAATAAATTGAAAGAGTAAACTAAACCCTTTGGACATCCATAATTAATTGAGTATATTTATTCATAATAAAAAATATCTTTTATATTTTTTATTTAGATTGTCAAAAAATATTGTTTACTCAAAAATCTTAAATGGCATCTTTATATGATAGAAGAGTTTTTTTTATCAGGTAAAATAATATATTAAAACAATATGAGAAATGTAATATTTACATTATATTCAGTTTCATTCTACCTAAGATACTCTAACTATTTGATAATAGTATGCTAATAAGAAATAAAAGCTCCTGAATTAAAAGATCGTAAGTTTTAGGGTGAATTATACATAGGGTCTTAGAGACACTATTTTTTCTCTATAGAGTAGTGTTTAGAAATCTGTTCTTATTAGGGACCTCATTTTTTACAATTGTCTTTCCTACCCTTACTAACACTAAAATACAAGGAAGTGTGATGTCACTGTTTCTCTCTCCACTACCACTACCCACCTACCTCCGACCACCTACCTCCGACCACCGACCTCCGACCACCGACCACCAGTCACCGGTCGCCGGAAAAAACATAGAGTATCGGATAAAATTGATGAGTATCGGAAAAACTAAGAGTACTCTATAAATTTGCTGAGTACTCTATATATTTTGATGAGTACTCCGGATAATTTTGATGAGTAATCCGTAAATTTAATGAGTACTCAGTCAATTTGATGAGTACTCAGTCAAATTGATGAGTATTATTAAAAAAACAAGGCATAAATAGTCAAAAAAACCTTTTTCATCTTTATTACACATTTTTATATAATTAAAAATTAATATACAATTAAAAATAATAAAAAAACCTAACTAATATTTTGTTTGACCAGATCTGGAAAAAAAAGTCGTCGACGAAGCAATCCACCACCACTACCACCAGCTTCCTCTTTTCCATCGAAGCAATCCACCTCCACCACCACCACCACCAGGTTCTTCTTCTCCACCGAAGCAGTCCAGCGATGGAAGCATCCATGGTCTTCTTCTCCATCGAAGCTGTCCAGCCATGGAAGCTTCTTCTTCTCGACGAGATGCTTGAAGAAGCACCGACAATGAGCTGCAACTCCCTTGGAACGCGTGGCTATGCTGTGGTGGTTCGCCGGAGATCTCGAGTGGTGGTGCTCGGCGCTGCAGTTGGAGAGAAATTCAGGCGAGCTGCAAACTTCTTCACTGCGCAGCACCACGATCTTCAAGCTTCTGCAATGGAATCAATGCTGCGAAAGGAGAAGAAGACAGCAACATCGACCTGCTTGACGGCGAGGCTGTGCGGGGCAGTAATGGTGGTCCTCTCGCCGGAACTGTCGCCGCTGGATATCGACCTTCTTCTCGAAGAAAGCTTCACCATGGTTGCGGATCTCGAGTTGTATTTTTATTTTGTAATGGCTGCAGATCTGGTTTAGTTATTTTTAGCATTTTCGGTGGTGGTAGTTGTGTTATGGTGGTGGTGGCGGCGGTTTAGGAGCTGAGGTAGCTCACGGAAGAGGGGAGTGGGGAGGAGAGAGAGGTGAGAGAAATTAGATCTGAAATTATAATGGTAGGGTTTCTAAATTAGTACATATAGAAGACAAAAAATAAAACGAGGGTAGTATTGTAAATGGAGTTTTTGGTTTCATGTGTTAAATTCTTGTTGAGGTCTTTAGTAAGAAGAGACTCCTAGAGGGGGTGCTATCTCGAAGAATGGGGGTGTGTTCAAGACCCTAAGTGGCATTTTCTCTAAGTTTTATAATAGATCCATAAGGTGTCTTGCAAAGAGTTAGAGACAAATATACTCTTTTAGGTATATAAAGTTGGAAAAATACTTTTTCAGCTGGCACTCACCTAACGTTACTCCACTCTCTCTCCAAGCCTTGTACAAAAATCCAAGAGACTCTTAAAAAATACTCAACCTATTTCGTCAAATCTTAACAAAATCTTGCAAAATATATGCAAATGGTTAAAACTAAAGCTTTGTTGTAGATCTCGGTTTTGCGGCCTAAGTGGTCAATCGGGGCCTAGCGCCTAGGCGGGATTACACGGAGTCTAGACAGAATTATACAGTTTTGAATCTCGTTGTGTAATTCTGTATATTTAGTAATATATATGTAGTAATTATAGCAATTTTAACTGTTTAAGTCATAAAATTCATCTAACTACACTATAGTAAATATAAAAATACTAAAAATTGAGTTATTATATCAATTAAAATATTATCGATAATAAGAAAAATAACAAGAAGGCCTATGCGGGCATGTTTTGTCATTAATCAGTGCCTAGGCGACCATTTTTTGCCATTAATCGACGCCTATTCCACGACGACTAAGGCGCTAGGCAAACACGTTTAGTATTTTATCTAGGCATAAGCGGCTGAAGGGGGAGTTGACGCCTAGGCACGCTTAGGCAGGGAGATCTACAACATAGAGCTAAAGAAGACTCTGAGGTAATAAAAGTTTTTCGTTGTATTTTTCTATTTTATTCTTTTGTATTTTTTTAGTATGTATAGTTATTTTAGTTAAGAAACCTAAAAATAATTTGTTGTTGATCGTTAAATTTTTTTTAGAAGTATTTGTTACATATGTGAGTTATATATATTGGTTGATGAAGGAGTAAATTTTTTTGATGTGTGTATATGTTATTGGTGTTTAAAAGAATACCATAGATGTTATGACATACTAGGATCATGATGCACATGTTGTTTATTGCATCAGTAAAGATCATACAAGCTTGGATTGTGGGAAGATCAAAGAACCTTGAATTGTGTGCATGATATCTTTTGGTTGCTATGTATGTATAAAACTGAGTAATTTATGTTGGTTTTTTCATTACGTGATGATATTGCATGTGAACATAAGGTAAAGATTGTTTAGTGTGTACGGTAGATGATAATTGCTCAGTGCATTTTTGAGGTAATTTTGATATAGTTTATATGGTTGATGTTTAGTGTGCGGAACTGAATTCTTTATGTTTAAGAATTAATATTGTAAGTTGAGTGTGGATGTGTTTATAATGGGATGTGGTGATCTTCTGAGTCGTGTAGTGTGTTAATGAGGAAGGTTTTTGGTGGAGATTTTTACATTTCACCAAAATCGGGAGATGGATGACGATAGTGATTCATCAGGATCGATATGTAGTTGGGGAGGATGTATATGATAAGATACAGCTCATCAACTAACAAATACAACTCAATAACTCACAACAACTTGCAACAGAGTTAGTTAGAAAGCATAGTTAGTTAGTGAGTAGTGTGTGTGCGTGTGTATAGACTATTATATATCATACACAAAGCTGTAAAACTCAATTTAATCAGTAATAATATCTTCTCTCTTCTACATTCTATCATGGTGTATCATAGCTGAAGAAGAAACAAGCTCTTCATCGCCACTAATGGCATAACATAAGAGCTTTGCTATTCTTCGCTCAATCGATCTTCCACGCTTCTTCCAATGGCATAATAATCTTCTTCTACACCTCATATTTCATCTAGCTCATAAATTCCAGCTGGATTATTGATACATCGTCAAAATTGGGCATCACTTGTTCAAATCAATCTTGATTCCACAAACTATGTTTTATGGAAAGCTCAACCCGAAGTTGTGTTGGAGGCTCATGGATATCTTGATCATGTTACTCGATCGGGATCTCCACCTTCATCTACTGATCCTACGCATTCCACATGGTTAATCGAAGATCATCAATTGAAGGTATCACTCTTATCTTCAATGATTCCTTCTGTATTCTCTCAAGTCGTAAGATCTCATACTTCTCATGATGTTTGGAGTAAACTTGAAGAATTATTTGTTAATCAATGTCGCACTCACTTACATCAATTAAAAATGAAGCTATATAACATTAAAAAGGGTGATAAAACGATGATTGAAAATCTAGCTAATATTCAAGATATATGCGATGGCTTAGACACAGCAGCTGCTTCATTACCTCTTGAAGATGTTATTATGTACACTCTTAAGGGGTTACCTGCGGAATATAATCAGTTTAAATCTAGTATTCGAATAGCAAATGTTTTGCTTCCATTATCTTGGAAGTCTGTTAGTTTCAGAAGAATTGCACATGAAAATGGCTGAATTTCTTGAATCTTCTATGCAACGTAACTGCACTATTTTCTTCATATGCTACAAATTCCTCACCTAATACATCTAATCGAGGACGAGGATCTTCTAATCGAGGAAGATGATATGCAAATAGAGGTCATGGTAGGCAATTTTCCACTTAGAATAATTCTATTCTTGGTGCACCACCATCACAATCTTATGGTATGAATTCAAATGCTCCTACCTATCAAATTTGTACTCGTATATGACATATTTCTCTTGATTGTTGGTATAGGACTTACATGGTGAATTATCCATCAACAAGAGCTCAGAATCGAGTTGTTTTAGCAGCCCATTCCACTAATAATCCAATTCAACATAATCAACACCAAGTCTATAATCCAGAAATGTGGTGCAAATAGCCATGTCACCAATGATCCTCACTTGTTACAACAGTCTAAACCTTATCATGGTTCAAGTTCTCTTTTTGTTGGTAATGGACAAGATCTTGAAATTTCCAATTAGACATAATAAGCTTCTTACTTCTCATTCTTCCTTCTCCTTGAAATTTATTCTTCATGTTCCATCTATTTCATCAAATTTATTGTCTATCTCCAAGTTCACATCTGATAACAATTGTGTCATAACATTTACCTCCAACTTAGTCTCTATATATGATTCTTGCTCACATAAATTACTCTTTCAGGGACCTTGTAGGGATTTCTTATATCTACTACCATCTGTTGCAAGTTCATCTTCTACACAGGCTCATTCTTGTTCTTCTCAGTCCTTGATGTGTCTTTCTTCAAAATTGGTGTCTTCTACAAATGTTTTATGGCATTTGCTTTTGGGTCATTGATGTCTCCCTTTTTGTTCTAATTTTATGCCCTTAGGAGACATCATTTTAGGTGAATAATTGACTAATATGATAGACTTTTAATGTTATTTCGTTATATTTCATTTTCTCTCCTCGGAATTTATAATATTTCATTTTTAAAGCTTTTGCACGTTAAATGGTTTGTTTTTAGTGCAAAGTTTGTAGGTCCATGGATGCTAGGGAGCATAAATACAAGGAGAGGAATCGGGAATTAAAGTCTTAGATGAGTAGAGAAGTCAAAGGCGAGAAAATATATTCCGAAGAGTTGACTAGGAAAGCTACAAATCTGGAAGACTGATATTGATTGCTGATTTTGAGCGACTTAAACGTGGAATTAGCCTTGAGTCATGACACGAGGTTTGATTCCTTATTAAATTAGGAAGATTTAGCAACTTAGTCAATTTTGAGTTGATTTGAGAAAGTTACAGCCATTTTACTAAGGGTTGCACACTAGTTACGGGATTTTAATTAAAAGATTGGACTTGAACTTTTTAATATTTCGCTAATTCACTTAAGTAAAGCCCAAGTCCGAATTATCTCTTATAAATAGGCCTTTAGACCTTTATTTTACACACAATTCATTCTATGCTTAAATTTGAGAGCTAAAGTCAAGAGAAAAAAAACAGAAGAAGAAGCTAAAGGTGAAGAATCTTCATTCTTCCACCAGAAGTCAATTCCAACGTCTCAATTAGGTTCTTTATTTTTATTCTGTAATTTGATAAAATAAATTCTTTATTTTATTTTATTTTTTCCTTTGAATATGAGCTAAACAATTAAGTACTTGAGAATCGCAATTATGGGTTAAACCTTATTTATTTTAATTGATGTTTTTCTGAATTTGGGATTATTTGATTTAAATTGAATTGGGTATTTTGTATTGACTATTATCACATTTTAATTACTATTTTTAATCTTACCAATTAGAAATAGGATTGAGCACCTTGCCGGGGGGCTTAAATACAAACCTAGGTAATAGACGTTGGTATTCGCCAATGACCTTGACAGGCTTGACTAGCCAATATCCAATTGGGTAAGAGACTAAAACCATTCGAAAGTAGTTATAATTGACCTGACGAGGTTTATAATACCGTAGGATAGCTCCAAAGTCTATCCTGACGGGGGTTGGGAGATTATAGAGTCCCGACTAATACATAAATACCAATTTAACCCCTAAACAGAAGCATTAATTATATAAATATAGGTAGATCCCTTACGAGACTCAAGTACCATTCTCATCTTGCGTCTACGTCTTTTTCTTTGCATTATTTTATTTCAGTAATTCATTTCAGCAATTTATTTTCTTGCACTTTAGTTATAAAACATAAACCAAACAAACTTTATATCATTTACTTTTCCGTATACGCAATTAATTCACTATTTGATTCACACTTGAGTTGTACCTAATCCGTCCCTGAGAACGAATCCGATTTAATCGGTTTATTACTTAGACAACCGTACACTTGCGGTTTGTGAGTCCTTAATCTTTTATGCATTATTTTATAACACACAAGGACCCACCAGTCATCCATCTTCTCAAGCCTTGATTCCTTTGTCTTCAGTTGTAAATACTAGATTAGATCACTTTGGTGTTAAGTGTAATTCCTGTGCAGTTTCAAAAGCACATAAACTACCCTTTTCTTTATCTGTTACAAAGTCTAAATAACCCTTTGATATTATTCACTCAATTGTGTGGGGTCCTTCACCTACATCTTCTTGCTCATCATTCTTATGTCTTATTTGTGGATATTTTAGTAGGTTCAGCTGGGTGTATCCTTTGAAACATAAGTCAGAAGTGTGTGAGGTGTTCAAAGCTTTTACAACACTTATACAAACTTAGTTTAACACAAATATTAAATGTCTTAGATCAGATAATGGTGGTGAGTACACCAATAATTCTTTTAAACTTTATCTTCAATCTTTGGGTATTATTCCTCTTGTCCTCACACTCCTGAACAAAATGGTGTGTTTTAGCGCAAGCATATGAATTTAATTGAAACCACTCTAGCCTTGCTTACACATGTATCTTTACCTATGAAATTTTGGTGTGAAGCTTTGGCTGCATCAGTATATTTGATAAATTTGCTTCCTACTCTTTACAATATCAGGTCCTTATGAAGTTTTATTTACATCTAGTCCTTCTTATGATCATCTCGAGTCTTTGGATATTTATGTTATCCTTGGCTAAAGCCTTACAATCACCATAAATTAACTCTTAAGTCTGAACAATGTGTCTTCCTGGGTTCTTGTTCATACTCTAAAGGATATAAATGTCTTTCAATCTCCTCTTCTCGTATGTTTGTCTCAAGACATATTAGATTTGATGAGTCTTCTTTTCCTTTTGCTTCTAAATCTACTGTGTCATCTTCACTTACCACAAACTATTCCATATTTGTTGATCTTTTCTCCTCCACAAATTTGTCCTCTATTTCACATCCATTTACACCACTACATACTCCCAAATCTACTGAAACATTATCAAATTCTCCACCACCATCAAATACAAGCTCACAACCTCAATCTTCTCTACCATCATCAAATACAAACTCTTCATCTCAGACTTTACCCTTTAATCCTCCTTTTCCTCCTCGTCATCCAATGATTACACGTCGTCAAACTGGCTTGCTTTGCCCTTCTCCTAAATTTCAAACTCTCATTCAAACTTCCCCTCTTCTTGAACCCGTGTCTTTTAAAGAAGCTTCTAAGTTTCAGCGTTGGTAAGAGGCTATGCAAGAGGAATATAATGCATTAATTAGCCAAAATACATGTACCCTTGTACCTGCACCTCATGGGCGACTCCCATCTCATGTAAACGGATATACAAGTCAAACGATATGCTGATGGATTGTTGGCTTGATATAAAGCACGACTCATAGCTAGAGGGTTTCTACAATAATATGGTCTAGATTATACAGAGACCGTTAGCCCTGTAGTTAAACATCAGACAATTCGTGTTGTACTTTCCTTAGCTGTTTAGAATAATTGGAAAATTCGTCAACTTGACATATCTAATTCATTTCTTCATGGAGAGCTCGATGAGGAGGTATATATGCCACAACCACCTGGGTTTGTTGACTCTACTAATTTTACTTATGTCTGCAAATTGAATCGATCCTTATACAGATTGTAACAGACTCCTCGCGCTTGGTACTCTCTACTTTATTATTTTCTCCTTCTTCAAGGTTTTTTTGTGAGCACAACAGACCCTTCTATGTTTGTTAAAGGATCTTCATCATCTTTAACAATTGTACTTGTATATGTAGATGATATATTGGTTACTGGTGCTAATGCTGACTCGATTTCGACTATTATCACTACGTTAAAAAGTCGATTTCAAATGAAAGACTTAGGATCATTAGCTTACTTTCTTGTACTTGATATTTCTTATTCAAATCATGATTTAATCGTCTCTCAAGCTAATTATGCACTTTCATTTCTCAAGAAAGAAGGCCTAAGTGAGTGTAAAGCTTCAACAACTCCAACACTCACTAAATATGGTGTTTTACATAATCATGATACTCAGTTATATGAAGATCCATTCCTATTTCTAGTTTAACTGGCGCTCTTCAATATCTAACAATAACTAGGCCACACATTCCCTTTGATGTGAATCAAAGCTGTCAAGCCATGCACAAACCAACTAATGCGATTTTGAGGCTTTAAAGAAACTTCTCAGATATGTTAAGGGTACATTTCACTAGAGTTTGACATTTTCTCCTTCTTCTACTCTTCATGCATTTTCTGACTCAGATTGGGCTAGTAATACTCGTAATCGACGCTCCACGACTGGTTATTGTATAATTTTGGGTAATAATCTTGTGTCATGGGGTTCTAAGAAACAAACAACGGTTTCTCGATCATCAACTGAGGCTGAATATCGAGCTCTAGCTCGTGTTTCTTCCGAACTCAAATGGTTCACTTTCTTGCTCAAAAGTCTTCATATTCCTGTTATTACACCTTCTATTGCTTGTGATAATCTATCAGCTTTGGCCTTGGCTACTAATCTTGTTTTTCACACTAGAACGAGGCACATTGATGTAAATTTTCAATTCATCCGAGAAGAAGTTAAATAAAAAAGTCTTCTTCTTCGACATGTTCCATCCTCAAGTCAACTAGCTGACATCCTAACTAAAGGTCTTGGGGTTACATTGTTTACTTCTCTTTTTACCAAGCTTCCTATGATCAACATGCTTACCTTGAGAGGGGATGATAAGATACAACTCAACAACTAACAAATACATCTCAATACAGCTTAGCAACTCACAATAACCTGCAACAGAGTTAGTTAGAAAGCATAGTTAGTTACTGAGTAGTGTGTGCGCGTGTATAGACTATTATATATATCATATCCAAAGCTGTAAAACTCAATTCAATCAATAATAATATATTCTCTCTTCTACATTCTATTAGTATATTTGTAAGTTGAACTTGAAAATTATCGCAAAAGCAATTCATATTTTAAGGATGGGGAGAAAAAGGTTGCATTAATGATTGCATCAAGTCTAGAGAGATTTGCAAAGTCGAGGTCAAACCTCAAAAAGGTTGTGAAGGAGTTGGAGGAGACAAAGAAGAAGTCGAACGGATTGTAGGCTGAGATAGACCACAAGTAGACAGTGATTAACAATGGTGTTGAGCATGCGAAAAGATTGGAAGATGTGTTTGATAAGTTGAATTACGTTAGACGTTGCAGATATATAATGTAGAGATTGAAGCTCAAAAGAAAACTGTGCGTGATCTTGAGATAGTGATGGCCGAGATTAAAAGTCTGAAGGACACTTACTTCGAAGAGAAGGATATCGTGACTTGCAAAACTAAGAATGACACTCGTATCTCAAACATTTGAGGCATGAATCATAGGTAACGAAACATTTAGAGAGATGAAGAATTCGTACTAGACTTTATTTTCAAAGTGCAAACGGATCGAGGGTGAGAATAAAGAGCTTATTTAGAAAGCTAAAGAGGTGGGGAACTCGCGAAAAGGGAAGCAATTGGTAGACTTGAACAACCTTTACCAAGTTGAGCTGCTAGAGGAAGACCGCTTGCTTTTGAAGAATACAAATCTGACTCAGATTACGAAAGCGATAGAGACCAGTCAACAAATATTGACTGCTAAAGAAGGTATGAAACTTAACAAAGTTGTGAGAGAGGTGTGTGGCGGTGGTAGAGGCGCACATGAGAAGCAGAGTGTGCCTTATCAAAGCAAACCACCATTCTAAGCTTTTAGGCCAAGATCAATCGAGAAGAGCGTTAATCTTAATAGAAGTTGAGAATCTGCGATAAAGTAGCCAAACCCAGACTTTGAAGTTGGGGCGCTGAAACTAGCAAAGGTTCAAAAAGTAACACATGTGAAGGTGATGACACAAGTATCATAACCGAGTGACTATAGGCGACTATTATTGATACCATCACATCGTCATAGTACGGGTAACGGGCTTGGTTATTTGTCACAATTAACGACTTAATTGGTGTTGTGCAACATTAATGGATTGTGGTCCGAATAAAAACTACAACCAATAAGTATTTTTTTATATGAAGGTATGATTATTCTAATATTAAACATGTGTTACGCAGGTGGTAGAAGCCATGATGTATATGTTGCAAGCAAATTTCAATGAAAGAGTACATGATATGTAGGTAAAAATAAACATCAAACATGACAACATGACATACCAGTCAGGTAGACGGTCTACCGTAGACCTTGTGTAAGTATTGCATGTTATTTGTACACCGAGCATGTTATGATGTTATTTGTTGGATACTTGCATTTCTTAATTGTACTTTATTGTGTTTGCAGATTTGACTTAAGGTTGGTATAAAGCAGGCAAAAGTCGTGATTGTTAAGGAACCATTCATGAAAAATGTAAGAGAGAAAATTATCTACTCCCACCATCGATCCCTCCTCCACCGTAAGGGACACGACCACCCTTTTCTTTTCTAGTTTGCAAGATCACGTTCTATTTTTTAAGTACATACAACATCATTACTTATACGTTTGTGATTACTATTTCCATGAACATATCTAAAGGATTGATAATGTCATGTTTAACTCCCGTTCACTACAATGAATGAATAGTATTATTAGAGATGATACATATTGCGGCAACACTAAAAAATGGCCTCTAATGATATTTTAACCGGCAATATTTATTCCGACAATACCAAAATGACCTTTAATTATATTTTTAGCGACAATATTTGTCGTTAAAAATAAGATCAATAGAGACAAAAATAAATAATATGCTACAGAAGGTGTATTTATAGACGAATTTATAGGAGCGAACAAATAATAGCTATTAGCGACAAAATCAAAATTTTTAGTGTTAAATTTTTTATCGCTAAAAATAAATTTTGTAGTGATCGTATAATATAGAATTTTTGTAGTGATCGGTAAATTTTGGAGTATATGAATTTTATTTATTAGTTTGGAATTTTTCCTTGAGGATTTCCAACAAGTGAGGGCAATCAAGAGTTTTTTAATAACAAGTCTGACTTAGACATAGTGTGCATAAAGTTTAAAATATGGGAGAATCCAAAATTAATAGAAAATTCTACGCTTTTCATTTCCCTAGATTATACTCCCTCCATTCCTTAATAATTGACTCTTTAGCCAATATAATTTATTCCATAATATATGTCACATTTCAAGTTTCAATACAAATTAAATGACATCTTTCCACTTGTATCCTTATTCTTAAAAAATTTCAATTTTCTCTTTCTTAAAAGTAGGGATATTTTAGTCATATTAAACTAAGTTTTTCCTACTTTTTAGATTTCTTAATATGTGTGAAAAGTTCTAAAGAGTCAATTATTAAGGAATGGAGGGAGTAAGTGCAAAACAAAATCTATTTACAACAGCCATGTCAGCATGGCGTTTCAGCTTCCAATAACTTGAAGGAAAGCATATTTATTGTGTGTAAGAGCATGCCGCTTCGATGTAAACATCCTTAAATTAAGAGGGACTAGACCCACGGTCACAACACGTGATAGTTCTGAGCTAAACTTTCAGACCATTTATGTTTGCAACAATCTGAAACATGATTTAAAAATTCAACGGGGTAACTGATAATAGCAAGAACACTCCTGACAAAAACTAGTCCTCGAATAAGAGTCCATGTGATGATACAACTCTCAGCCTATAACGACCTCGACTCATATTTAAGCAGAATTGGCTACGACTCACTGTCCATTGACCCTTATGAGGGCCCAAAGGTAAATGTTCCGTGGTGGCACTCTCGTATATGAACCTAAAATAGCTAATATAAGTATCTCGTAATTCCAAAAGGCAGAGATACTTTCACTATTCATTTGAGCAATCTGTCTTGGATAGAATTGTATAGAAACTAATATGATCCTCAAAGTACCCCATTATTGAATAACCCTTATTTGCAGGTAACAGGTGTCCTTGTCGTGATACGCAATGGAAGCTACATACGAAAAAAAAAGAGAAAGAAAAGCAGTAGAGTTATTCAACTAGTTAGGTTCTTGTTATTTGAATAATCTAGTTTTAATTTGCTTAAAAATATGCATAAGAAGAGTTGCATATGATTAGTTGTACACGCAAGTTGACCCAAATCATCTACGTATCAAAAGAAAATGAAAAAAAAGTAAAAGAATGGTGAACAATGTTAGAATATTCTATGGAAATAATATCCCATCAATCAAGGTGCAATATTTACCATAAACAGTAGAATAATATCTTAGTAATATCTACCATAATTAGTATTACCATATATCTTGGTAATATCTACCATTATTAGTATTACCATATATCTTGGTAATATAGACCATAATTTGTATTACCATATATCTTGGTAATATCTACCATAATTAGTATTACCATACTGAGCGTTGTAATAGACTATATATAGGGGTCATATGTATGCAATTTAAGTATGAAAAAAAAGAATAGATTTTATCTCCACAAAACCTTTTTTCTATTCTAACATGGTATCAGAGCGAGATTCCTGATTTTGGGAACTCCGAAAAAAATATCATCATCGTTTTTTTCTCCAACCAAAATTAGCCAAACAATCAAACCTTCAACCAAAACATGTCAGAAGTCACAGAACACTCTGACAACAATAACAATCCAAATAATATCCCCGATGAATTAACGCTGCGAATTGCTGCGTTACTCCGAAATAGTTTTGGAACACATCCTACAACAACCAATTCTGAGAATCTATCCCTTGGAATCAAACTTAGTGGAGACAATTACGCATTATGGGCAACCTTAATGAAAAAAGCAATTGGAGGCAGAGGGAGAGGCTCTCATATCACTAGAGATCCTTCACCTCCATTGAAAACAGATGAAAAGTATATACGCTGGGAACAAGATGATCAGTGTGTATTTACGTGGCTGATCCAAAATATTGAATCAAATCTGGTGAACAACGTCTCACAATATCCTAGTGCAAAAACCCTTTGGGATGGGTTGGCTGTCACATATGGTTCTGTAACCGATTCACTACAAGTATTTGATCTTCACAAGAAGGCCAATCCATTAAGACAAGGTGGAGATACCTTAGAAGATTGCTGGAATTAATTACAAAGAATTTGGATGGCCATCGATCTAAGGGATCCAAACCCAATGAAGGATCCTGAAGATATTTAAATTTACAATAATAAAATTCAAGAGCAGAGACTTTACCAACTATTAACAACCATTGATGATAAGTTCGAACCAATTAAGCGAGATATTTTGAAACGAGATCCGCTCCCCTCAGTCGAATCTGCTTACGCTACCGTAAGGAGGGAGGTCACCAGGCTTCATATTTTGAAAGCGGCACCCTCTGAAGTCGACCCATCATCAGGGATTGGTGCAGGTTTGGTGACCAAAATCTTAGGAGACCGAAGCAATAGAGAATCAGGACAATCGGCTGGGAAAAACAAATATCATTCAGATTCACAACGAAATAGGGACAGAGAAGACAAATCAAAACTTTCTTGCACCCATTGTGGGATGAAGAAACACACCAAAGAAACGTGCTTCAAGATTGTAGGCTACCCAGATTGGTGGGAAGACAACCACAAGGAGAAAATGGGACATCGTGTGACCAGTGGCAAAGGAGCCATCGCTGTGAGTAATCAAGAAATCAGAACAGAAACATCAACACCAGGACAAGATGGAAGCGCAATGGGTTATGGAGGTGCTGCTGTGGGAATAAACCAGACAAACCCTAGAGGTAAAGGGTTTGGATTTGACAACCCAAGCCCTTCAATTTCTAACCCTGATTGGATTTTTGATTGTGGAGCTACAGATACTATGACCTATGATAAAAAAAGATTTTTTAAATTTTTCATCATCCTCTAAGTCCCATATTGAGACCGCTAATGGAGAACTTGTTGAAGTAAAAGGAGGGGGTTCTATTATATTTTCTGAAAAAATGAAGTTGGATAATTGTTTATATGTTCTGACTTTATCTTCGAAATTGTTGTCACTTAGTCAGGTGACAAAAGAACTCAACTCTGTGGTACTAATGTATCCAAAATTTTGCCTTTTGCAGGACATTCTTACGAAGGAGATAATTGGGCGTGGTACCGAGCGAGGGGGCCTTTACTACGTTGATGAGCTGGTTCACCAGGGACATTCCATGCTTGCTCACGAAACGGTCAATAGGCAACTTTGGTTGTGGCACCGACGTCTTGGTCACCCATCATTTGGGTATCTCAAGGTTTTATTTCCTAGTCTTTTTTCAAATAAATCCACTCATATGAAGTGTGAAACTTGCATTCGTGCTAAAAATCATAGATATTCTTTTTATCAAAACAACACTAGAGTTGAGTCTACTTTTTCATTAATCCATTCTGATGTGTGGGGTCCAGCTCCAAATTCTAATAATAGTCGTTTTCAATACTTCGTATCATTTATAGATGATTTCTCTCGCATGACTTGGATATATATTCTAAAACATAAATCAGAAGTGCCTGAAAAATTCTTCACATTTTACCAAATGATTCATACTCAGTTTAATAGAAAAATACAGATTCTTCGCTCTGATAATGGGGGAGAGTTTGTAAATCAAAACATGCAAGCCTTCTTTCAAAAAAATGGTCTTGTCCATCTAACTTCGTGTCCTAACACACCTCAGCAAAATGGTGTAGCCGAACGAAAGAATAGGATACTACTTGAAATGGCTCGAGCCATGATGATTGAATCTAAAGTTCCTCAATCATTTTGGCCTGAGGCTCTAGCTACATCAGCATACCTAATCATCCGTCTTCCTACCCAAACTCTTAATCACAAGACCCCCTTACAAACCCTAGCTATCCAAACTACAATCCCTTCTATCCTAACCTTACCACCTCGAGTCTTTGGTTGTTCAGTGTTTATTCATATTCCCAAAACCGATAGAAACAAACTTGATCCTTGTGCAGCGAAATGTGTCTTTGTGGGCTATGCCATACATCAAAAAGGGTATCGTTGCTATAATCCAACCACTCGTCGCATCCATATCACTATGGATTGTGACTTCTTAGAATCCAATTTTTTTTTCAATCACCAACCTAGTGTTCAGGGGGAGAGAGATAGTGAATCACTAAGTTGGTTAAGCAATCAAAGTTGTTCTGAGACTGTTCTAACTAGGAAAGTAGATGGAGCCACTGAACCTGCCTCTCCCAACGTAGACGAGGTTGACGAACCAGTACACACAATCAATGAATCTACTTCGGACGATGTCCAACAATAGGTAAATGAGACAAACTTTTATTTGAATAATAATACTAACCACGATGACAGCTTAGTACCAGAACTAGAAGAGTCTGAGGCATATGTCCTACCTCCAAGGAGAAATAAAGGTGTACCGCCTAAGCGATACTCACCGGAGCATGTGCCCCGTTCCTTAAGATATCCAGTAAATATAGCAAGTGGGAGAGTTGATGAGGTTGCAAAGACATTCTCTGTTACTCTTCTTTCAGAATACATTCCAAAAACAGCTCAAGAAGCAAGAAATGTGGTTGAATGGAAAGAAGCTATGAATACAGAAATGAAAGCACTTGAGAAGAATGGCATATGGGAGAAATGTGTATTACCAGCAGGAAAGAAACCAGTCGGTTGCAAGTGGATCTTTACCATCAAATATAAGGCGGATGGAACCATTGAACGATACAAAGCAAGGTTGGTAGCCAAGGTTATAGCCAAACATATGGCATCGACTACTCAGAAACTTTTTCACCGGTTGCCAAAATTGACACTATCAGAGTTTTATTTTCGATAGCATCTAATAAAGACTGGCCACTCCATCAGTTCGATGTCAAGAATGCTTTCCTACATGGAGATCTAAAAGAAGAGGTATATATGCAAGCACCACCCGGTTTCTCGGATGAGTTTCGAGGAAATGAAGTATGCAAGCTTAAGAAAGCGTTATATGGACTTAAGCAGTCTCCACGTGCATGGTTTGGGAGGTTTACAATGACTATGAAGAAATATGGGTACAGACAAAGCAATGATGACCACACCCTCTTCTTCAAGAGGGAGGGAGATATGATTACATGCCTTATAATATATGTCGATGACATGATCATAACAGGAAGTGATGAAGAAGAAATTGCACAACTTCGAAAGAATCTCTTTACATAGTTTGAGATGAAAGATCTCGGAGGACTGAAATATTTCCTAGGTATCGAAGTTCTCCGATCAAGAGAAGGTATTTTTATCTCTCAACGAAAATATATACTTGACTTGTTGGCTGAAACTGGTATGGTGGATTGCAAACCGAGCGATACTCCAATGGTGGTGAATCACAAACTCAAGATGATTGATGGAGATGAGCTAGCAGATCGAGAAAAGTACCAAAGGCTGGTGGGAAAACTAATCTACTTATACCATACTAGACCGGATATTGCTTACGCTGTTGGAGTAGTAAGTCAATTCATGCACCAACCGCAAGTAAATCACTTGGAAGCAGTCATGAGGATAGTACGATATCTTAAAGGCACTCCAGGAAGAGGTGTCGTATTCAGAAAAAACGGACACCTAAAGATTGAGGCTTTTACAGATGCTGATTGGGCTGGTAATACAAATGATAGACGATCTACTGCAGGGTATTTTACCTTAGTTGGAGGAAACATGGTCACTTGGAGAAGTAAAAAACAGAAGGTAGTGGCACTATCAAGCGCAGAAGCAGAATTCAGGGGGATTATAAAAGGAATCACAGAGATTCTCTGGTTGAGAAAATTGATGACTGAAATTGGTTTTCCACTAAATAGTCCGACGCAGTTGATGTGTGATAATAAGGCAGCAATTAGTATTTCAGAAAACCCTGTACAACATGACAGAACAAAACACGTAGAAGTAGATCGGAACTTCACAAAGGAGAAGATTGAAGATGGCACTATTGAGCTACCGTTTGTGAGATCTGAAGACCAGCTGGCAGACATTCTCACAAAAGCAGTTACAGGAAAGATATTTGAATCAGTATTATGCAAGTTGAGTATTGGAGATCCCACTACTCCACTTGAGGGGGAGTGTTAGAATATTCTATGGAAATAATATCCCATCAATCAAGGTGCAATATAAACCATAAATAGTAGAATAATATCTTGGTAATATCTACCATAATTAGTATTACCATATATCTTGGTAATATCTACCATTATTAGTATTACCATATATCTTGGTAATATCTACCATTATTAGTATTACCATATATCTTGGTAATATCTACCATAATTAGTATTACCATACAGAGCGTTGTAATAGACTATATATAGGGGTCGTATGTATGCAATTGAAGTATGAAAAAAAGAATAGATTTTATCTCCACAAAATCTTTTTTCTATTCTAACAAACAATTCTTTGATATTATTCAATACAGGACTTTTTTTATAATTTTATTGAAAAGAAAATATTAAATATTGTTGTCGAATTACTGAAAAAATTCTCATAAAAAATCAATCATTTTTAATCACATATCTTACTGACTAATAGTATAAATGTATTATGAATTGAATAATAAGAGATTATTACCTAAGGGTCTTGAATACACTATTCTAGAACCTAACAAGACAGTTTCTATACATTTTTCTTATTAAAGGCCACAAACTAATTTTAACACTATAAGCTAAAAACCCAATTACCTTCTTACCCCTTTTTGTTTTTTTATTTCCTATATATACTATTTTTTATCAAATTAAATTAAAACCTAATAGTCTCTCCCTCTCTCCTCTCTCATCAGCAAATGAAAACCCGTCTTCTCCAATTGGAACCCTACCGCAGCAAAATTCTTCTTCGATCATGATGCTTCCAGCCGAGCTGTTTTTGAGTTCGAAACTATTTCCAGCGGATCTCATTCTTCTGCTCACGAACCTCGTCCATGGCGGATCTCATTCTGCTGGAGCTGTCGTCCATGGCGGATCTCGATCTGTTGGAGCCGTCGTCCGTGGCAGATCTCATTTTGCTCACACAAACCTCTTTGAGCAAGTCCTTCTCCCGCCCTCGTGATTTGGCTGGATCTCATTATGAGCCAGAGAAGAATGACGGATAAGCTCCGGTAGTGGTGGTGCTAGGTGGCGGTACCAGATGGTGGTGCGAAGTGGTGGTGCGAGGTGGCGACTCGAGTGCGATGTGGTGGCTGTGCTTTTTGGGTGGTGCAAGGTTCATCATTTGTTCTTCTTTGTTCTGGTTAATAATGGGTGTTGGATCCTTGGTTTTGGTAGTTGAGCTCTACAGATTTGTTTATGTTATGAACAACAAGGAAAGTGTTTGACCCTGTTGAACATCCTAAATCAACTATACAAAAGGTGTTAATACTGATTAAATTGTTGATGCTAAGTTTCTTCGACACAGCTTCTTGTACTAGAAACTTGGTTGCATCAACTACACCTCTCTGCATATTTACATATCATTAAATGTTAGTATGTTATTCATCATCTAAAACCTTGGATTTCGATCCTTATTGCAAAAAAGGATGATTGATAAAGCTTTTGCGATGTTAGGACGTCTCTTTCTTGAACATAGAGGAGAAGAGACTTGTAAGTTGTTCGATAAAATATCAATGAAGAAACTTTATGAGCATGATAAAGTTACTGACCCATATAAAGTTTGGATGTTAGGATGAATTTTTTTTCTTTTTTTCCTTGTAATTATAATGTAATAATTTCATTTGATAGTTTTTGGATGAATTTTTTTTCTTTATTTAGCAATATTGTAATATTTGAGGGTGTGTTTTTCCATATAAATAAATTTGAATCACAAAAATAAATATACTCACTACTTTACCCTTGCAAACTAAGTAAGATTACTGAGCATACGAGCATGCTCAGTAAAGTTACTGAGCAACCGAGCATGCTCAGTAAAGCGACTCAACAAAAAAATTCGAAAATTCAGTAACTTTTTTCGAATACTCAGCAACTTTTTTCGACACTTGATGTCTCCTCATTTGTGATAGATTTATGTTAGGATGAGACATCATTTTTAGTGATTTAGAAGTCATAAATGTCGATTTTCTTGAGAAATAGTGCACTTTCCTATTTTGAGTCTTGATTTAGTAAGATAATATTTTTAGAGCATATTGGGTTTAATTGTTTATTTAGTGTGAAGCTTTAAAGATAATTATGGAGATTAATTAGAGTCCAAGTCAAAGACTACAACTTATGGAAAGAAATTAGCATGGTAATTTGAGATAAGGAAACAAAAGCTAAAAAGATGGAAAAGGAAAAGCTGCCTAAATCTGGGATTCTGCAGTACACGCCTAAAGAAGTGGCGATTACTCCTACAAGGAAGCCGATTTTGGTAATTTCCTCTCACAGTGAGATAGATAATTCTGTGAGGATTCTTTTGGTATCTTATGGAGCAAAATCCGACCAATAACGAAGAAGATATGCTCAAAACGGTCCAACAGTATTTATCTTTATTTCCATACGAATTTGAGTTGGGCTAGGAGTCCAATACTTTATCTCTTCCTCAAGAAAACGAATTAGGTCTTCTAAACACCTATAAATACACCCTTATATCACTTGTAAATCATCCTTGCCTCATAGTAATTAGATCTTAGAGTTTTATTCTTCCAGTTTATTGTAGAGAGCAAGATGATGTCTTTTGTAATTTCTTTTAGTTTATTTCCATCAGGTATGAACTAAACTCCCCATAGCTTAGGTTTTGCATCATGTATAATCTATGAATTCTAATTCTTCTATCTAAGTTTCTTTGGGAATTATATGTTTTAATTTGATATTAGCTTCTTACTTAATATTTGTTTATGTGTTTTGATTTATTGTCTTTCCTAGAACTGATCACTTTAGGATTGTTTTAATAGTAGTTAGATGTTCTCCGTAACTGGGTGTTTAACTATTGAACCACCACATAATGTCTAGTGTCGATATTAGTTCTGACAAAACATGATTCTAACTAGATAGTCATTAGGGTTTGTTTTAATCACCATATCACCAATTGATTGTTGCGTTTGCTTAGAGCCTTGGTAGCGCTTGATAACTCTAAGAGTGTAACCACGTCTTGGTTGTGCCGTAGCCCCCTTAGTCGCTCTCAAGGTCTAAGGTATGGGAATTTAGAATCCTGACTAAGTATACCAATAGCTAATATTCTCCCTTATTAACTAGATCTATAGATAGAATTAGAAGAATTAGTGCATACTAGCAAAACCTAAGCTATATCTCTCATCTCATATTCTTAGTATTTTATTTTATTGTCTTTATTTCCTTAGTTTTAATTCTTAATTTTCGAAATTCAATCTCTTTATTTTTTGTCTTTTAATTATTTACTTTTACTCGTTATTTCTACCCATTCGTATAACACACTTAAGTCCCTGAGAACGAACTCAACTTATCAAACTAAAACTTGCATACGTCCTGTAATACTTGCAGTACTGTGCCTGTCTAGGGTAAGAGTGCGTAGTTTCTTGACTTAATTTTATCTTACTTTTATCACACCCTAGGCACCACCAAGTTTTTGGCGCCACTGCCTGGGACTTGTGTCTCGTCAGCGTGTGGGTTATCTATTTCGAGTAGTAGTTTTTAATTAATTTTTACTTTTCAGTATTTAGTTTTTGTTTTTCCGGATTTACGCTTGTGGTTTGCTTTAGTCTTTTTCAGGTTTCACAGTGTTTAATTCTTGGCCTCCTTTATCGGAGCCTGAGAGGAGCTTCAGACCTTACAACAAACGAGTTCGTGAGGAAATAGCCTTAAGAAGAGCAATGGCAGCCCAACTAAATCCACCACTTGGAGGACCTCAACAAGATCCTCCACTTGGTCCTCAACTGAATCCACCACACGGTGGACAACAACAAGATCCACCACTTGGTGGACAACAAGGACAACTACCAGTAGGAGGAGGTAATGGGTAGAATAACGTTAATCAACATAACCTAGTACAGCAAGACCTACCTGGTATTCATGTACCGTTTCATGTTCAACCAATCGGTTACCGCCCTCTAGAGATCCAGAATATCAAATTTAGACCCAATCCGGGTATGCTCAGTCAATTTCAAAGTTTTGGACTCTACACTGGTACAGCAATTCAAGATCCGGTAAGATCGATTCAGAAGTTCATGCAGATTTGTGATGCCTACATTACTCCGGGCATTACACGCGAGCAACTGTATTGTCATATGTTTTCGTTCTTCTTAACCGGTAGAGCTAGCGATTGGCTAGAAAGACAACCACCTGGAACAATTCTTTCTTGGAGAGAACTTCAAGCCACGTTCTTTAACCGTTTTTATCCGAAGAGAATGAGACTCAAAGATCAAACCGAGCTTGCAAGATTTTGCCAAGAGGATGGAGAAACAATAGGAGAGTCATGGACAAGGTTTCAACAAAAATTAGCTAGATGTCCGCTCTATGGTTATACACCCGCTCTACAACTTGTTATATTTTATGAAGGACTTAATGATAAAGGTAGAGAGAAGGTGGATAACATTGGAAAGGGTAATTTTGTGTCCATGAACCACAATGAAGCATCCGAGGTATTAGAGAATATTATGGAACAAGAAAGAAGTTGGCCTTCAACGCGAGCTTCTGTGGCGAAGACCCAAGGAACGCTTCGTTTAGATGCAAAAACTGCGAACTCAGCTCAAATATCCGCGTTAGAAAATCAAATCAAAGAGCTGAAGTTAGAGATGCAAAAGAATTTAGCCGCTGCAAACGTAGTACAAGAAACACAAGGTTGTCAACAGTGTGGGGTTAACAATCATACATGGGAAGAATGCGAACATCAAATCCACAATCTGTTTACTTCATATCCAATCGCGGAGGTTATCAATGGGGTAACCGAAACCATCTGGGTATGCAGTATTCAAATCCACAAGGGGCCGCTAATTCTGGTCATTATCAACAGCGCCCCCAGAACAACTCTTTCCAACCGAGAGGTTAGTACCAAAATCAATATCAGAATAGACCTGCTCCCCCTCAACAACCTGTTCAAGACGCCTATACCGACTCATTAGATCAGAAAGCTTTACCTCAGTATCCTCAAGAAGGATCTATGGACAATCAACAGATAGCACAAGCTCAGGACCGTTTGACCATGACTATGAACGCTCAGGAAGAGAAAGTCCGAGGACAAGATGCCATACTTCAGATGTTAGGTACTCAAGTAGAACAGTTAAACAAAGTTTTAACAAATTTAATGGAACAAAAGGAAGTAAAGGCAATCGAAGGAGGTGAAAACAATGTTGGGTTCGAAGCTTGCAAGGCCATTTGCCTTGAAATTGAAGAAAAAGAAGAGGAAGTACCGCATTCTGCCGTTAGTGCCATGTAAGTTCCGAGTACCGAAGAAGAACCAACCAAGTCTAGCCCCGTGGAATCTGACTGTTCTGAGGTTTATGTGGAGGACGATGCAGAGAAAGCCGAATTTATACAGCTACTGAGGAAGATGCAAGAGGAGATTCGATCGATTATGGATTATCAAGCTGAGCTAAATTCGAAAGAAGATGAAGTTGCACCTGCTGTGCATGAAGAGAAAGAAGAAGAGAAGGTGGAATCGCCACCTATTGTTCAACCAATGTCATCAACTATTCCTGATACAAATCCTAAGGATGACACTGTACTCAAGACATTTGTAGAGGCGTACCAACCTGAAAATATTAACGCCCAAATGCTTGAGATTGAAAAGAAAGGACTTACACCGCAACAAGTGTTTACACAAGTTATTCCTGAGAAAGAAGCGAGTGTAGAGATCCCAAGAGAGAACCTGAGGGCTTCAAGAAGAAGTGAAAGAGAGCTACCAACAAAGCTTAAAGATCCAGGAAGTTTCAACCTTCCTATTCAATTACATGGTATGCTCAAGGTGAAAGCTATGTACGATGTGGGTTCTGGTGTGAATCTTATGCCTAAGTCCGTGTTCAAGAGACTTGGACTTCAGAAATCAGAGAAAACTCCAGTGAAGTTGCAGTTCGCTGACAACTCAGTTAAAAGGACATGGGGAACAGTGGAGGACGTCTTAGTCCGTGCAGGTAATATCGCCATCCCTACTGACTTTGTTATACTTGAGTTTGATGCAGATAAGCAGGTTCCAATCATACTTGGACGGCCTTTCATGGCCACAAGTCAAAGTGTAATCAACTTCCAAGAAGGGACCATCACCCTTCATGCAAAGAATGTATCCGAGACCTTCTATGTCTTGGGTAAGAAACCGAGGAAGTTAGATCCCACCGTTCCTGTTATCCACAGCCTTTCACATCATAAAGTCCCTCCTGAGAAGATCCACTTAAAACCTGTGGATACTGAGCCAAACATTGAGTTTGGGGTTGGCCATGAAGTTCTATGGAAAGCTCACAAACGAGAGAATAGGCCATGAAGTTTCAAAGACTCGTGGATGGGACCATTCATTGTCACCAAGGTTGTTTCAGCCAAGGTGATAGAGATTCGACCCAAAACTGGGGTCAAGCGCAGATTAGTTGACGTTCATAGCCTAACTCGTTGTTGGGGAGGCTATATTCGCAAATCTTGATAGAGGTAACACGTCTAACTTTGAAAGACGTTAAACAAAAGTGTTGTACGGAAGACAACCCGTAGTTTTTTTAGTTTTTATGTCTTTTACGTTTTTAATTTATGTTTAGTTTAGTTATTTTCAGTTGATATTGCATATTTGAGAAAGTTATTAGTGTTTTTGATGATCAGGTATTGGAGAAATCGAGTTAGGGAAGAAACAAAATTTTTCGGAACGGATAAAAGACATGTGCGGAGTACCCCTGCGGTGTACCCCCTATACCGCACCTATGGTCCGCAAGCCAAAACCTGTACCATGGGTCAATGCCACGTGTTTTATACCAAGACGATTTTTTTTTGAGCTGTTAGCTGCGGTACACCAGACCCTAGTCCGCACGCTTAACACGTGCCACGGGGTGGGTACCACGGGTATTTCGACGAAGAGAGCTACAGAAGCCGCGGTACACCCCCGAGGTGTACCCCCTAGTCTGCAGCCATGGGCCGCGAGCCCAAAACCCGTGCCACGGGGTGGATACCACGCGTTTTATGCCGTGGCGAAATTTTTTTGAAACAGAAGCTACCGTGTACCCCCGCGGGGTACCCATGTACCGCAGGCATGGTCCGCGCCGCACAGCTGGAGAGAGAAAAACGGGATTCGAGGTTATAAAGAGGTATAATGCTCATTAATCCGAATTTCATAAACCTTAAGCCTCTTTCTCTTCTCCGAAACTCTCCCAACTCCATTTAAGCTCATCAAAACCTTCACCAATCATCAAAACACTACCCAATCATCAAGAAAAACACATCAAACCTTCTCCCCATTACAGAAGAGATTCAAGCACCCAATCCTCACCAAATCCATCAAATTGAAGAATCAAGAGCTCAAATTTTCAAAATTCATCCTACAATTTCTTAAATCCAAACCAACCCATTACAAATCCATCTCACCCACATAGAGATTCATCATCCATTCATATTTCCTAAGCCAAATCAAGCTTGTTCAACCATTAATTCACAAGTTCAAGTTTCAAGGGTTGCTAAAGCTTTGAGTTGGGGGTTAATTGAGGATGACTAATAGAACAACAATATTAGCTAACAAGAGGGAGGTGAAGAAGAGCAAGGTATTGGATTCAATCAAGAAGAAATCAATTGACAAAGGTTCTAGTTCTAATTTAAAGGGTAAAGATAAAGTTGAAGAAGGTGGAATAACTTTGTGTGATCGTAATGGTAAAAAGCTTTACTTTTATGCAAAGGAGAAAACACAACTTCCACAAGGTCCTACACCCAAGGAGAAAGAGGAAGCTTTAAAAGCCTTAAAAGCTTCTGCAGAGAAACAATTGGAAGAGCTACCTTTTGCTTATGAGAAAGTATTCAAGGAAGAAGTTGGTACAGGAGAATATGCAAGATTCTTAGAGCTTGGTGAGAAATTGGGTTGGTCTACGTTCATGGTAAGACGTTCTGAATTATGTCATGAGTTAGTTTTGGAATTCTATTTAGGCCTCTTTAGCCGAGATAGTAAAGGTTGTGTTCAGATTAGAGGAAAGCTAGTTCCTTTCACAGTTGAGGAGATTAGGGACCACTTCAAGTTTAAGAAATTGAAAGGTTATTGCAAATTTGAAGAAGCGGTTGCTAAACGAAAAATCTTTGATGAGGAATTACTTTTTGAGCATGTATTAGACAAGGAGAAAGTGCAATCACATAAGGGAGAATTGAAGGCACCTTGGCCTTACAAATATCTTCAATCGGATGCAAGAATTTGGCACAATTTCCTTATTCCTAATGTCTTCGGAAACACACGAAATTTGGATGTGACTATGAAGTACGCTCTACTGTTGGATTGTATTTTGAGAGGAGAAGAAGTAGATGTGGCACAGTTGATCTATGAGGAGGTGATACGATTTTCGGTCTCTCCTAAATCGGTTTATAATGTTAAATTTCCTACTATGATCACGTGTCTTGTGCGAAAAGCGGATGTTATATTGGGTGAAGAAGAGAAACTCGAGTTTAAAACGAGTTATATTGATAATGCTTGGATCAAGGATATCTTTCGAAGAGCGGGTTCAATGCAAGTCTCGAAAGAAGCAAAGGAGCAAAATTGGCAAGAGAAGATGGAGGAGCGTTTAACGAAATTTGAAGCAGCTCAAACTTCCTTAGTCAATGAGGTGGAACAAATCAATGCTAATCAAGTGCACATCATGAAACTCCTTGAGCAATTAACGAAATATCCAGCAAATCCAACCTTGGATGTCAATAATGCGAGGCAATAAGCCTCGAGAGTATGTTCTCTTTCTTCCTTACCACTTCTGTAAATATGTTTATCTGCTAATTTTAATTTATGTTTTTTGAGTCTTTTTCGAGTCGTGGGGACACGGCTCATTTTTTAGTTGGGGGTGTGGGGATTCGTTGTCTCTCATCTCCATTTTTCTGTTTTTAGGTAGAAATTAAAAATTTTGATACATGGGAATTAGATGTAGAGTGTGTTTAATAGCTTGAAAGCATAAGCTCAGTAAATTAATGATAGTAAGTGGTATGTTTATGAGCTATGTATTTGTATGCTTTGAGTATTTGCAGGAAAACACACGTTGATAGTAAAGAAAAGATTAGTGAGCAATGCGATAGAAAGTATGTTCGAACTCTGGGAACCTTGAGAAGTGTGTAGGCCGTGAGATCCAAGCTAGTGGAAAAAACCATTTAATGAAAGTGCTAAAGGTAATAAAATAACGAAATTATATAGTGTAGAAAGTGATTAAGGCGGTTCTTTCATATTTTAAGCCTTTGAAGCCTTTTTATACCTTCTCACCTTGTGATTTTAATTTTATATTCTATATCCTTCTTAGCCCCTTCTAGCCTTTCTAAAGCTTTTTATTGAAACACGTTATAAGCCATATCCCTTTAGATTATAGGACTTTTCCATATGGCATGGACTCGAATCGCGATGCATAGACAGTTGTTTTAGAGCTTGAGTTTGTGGTGGTGGGTCCACCATTATGGGAATTGTTATTGGGATGGTATTTTTGAGCTTATTAATTGTGCTTTGTGCTTTATATCGATGATGATTCACAGATTTTTATTGTAACCCTTTGCCGGGGTAATAGTGAATAAAAAAAGAAGCTACGAGCTAAAATTGCCAACAAGGGCATTAAAAGAAAAAATATATACGAGAAAATTAGCGTGATATCTCAACATTAAAAGAGAGTCATAGCTATAGGAAAATTGATTTGAAAAGAAAAGAAAATATATATATATTCGGACCGGCAAAGTGGATTTTTATGTGAACATCTTAGGCTTTAATTGGGTTATTGGGGATGCTAAATTGTGCATCAAGGAATTCATTGGGTTGAGTGAGAAACGTTTTATGAGAGTAACTCAAGCTCTAGGGCGATTCGTTGATGGCTAGTGAGGAGAGAGCCAAAAGCTCACTCCAAATTATCCAAATATACTATCATACCGTCCCTAAGCCTAAATTACAACCTTAAAGACCTTGTGATTCTTTGCTATGTAATTGAGAAGTGATTGAGCCATTAGAGAGTAGTTGAGTGGATCTTTGAATACTAGTGAGGTTTGAACAATCTATAGCTCTCTTGGGGAACTGAGTAAAGTCCCAATCCTTCTTACATTGCGAAACTAATCTGATCTTGAATTCAAGCCGTGTTGACTGTGGATATGAGAAGTGTACAACTATGTAGTTTATGAATATTATTGCATGAAATTTTCTGAGTTGTTGCTTTAGGTTTATTCTATATATTCTGCTATGTTTTTCCCATTGTATTGAGAATTTTATAAGTGTGCATTTATTGACTTCCCTTTGGTTTTATCTTTTATTGTATCGGGACGATACAACTTTGAGTTGGGGGTCTTGATGTCTCCTCGTTTGTGATAGATTTATGTTAGGATGAGACATCTGATAGTCTATATGCGTCCTAGAAGGGGGGTTGAATAGGACAATAGAAATTAATCGGCTAATTTTATTTCAAGTAAATAAAATTAAAAGCTAATTTGAATCCTATTGTTTTAGCAAACTAAATAGTAAAGAACTAGATAATCCTAAAAGGCAATATTATCAAACTATTCATGTAGGCATTTTATCAAGCATATAGAGTGCGGAAATGTAAAGAGTGTAGAGATAGAATACGATACATAACGATGTATAGTGGTTCGGTTTCCCTACATCCACTACCTAAGGAAGCCTCCTTAGGATTTGCAAGATTCTCAACTAATCTTCGTAACTCTTAACCGGGTGAGTTTACAAACCCTTTACAACCACTTCAAAAACCTTTGAAGGAAATACACTTGTGTTATCACCAACACAAGGAACCAAGCATAAAACCTATGCTCACACTACTCTCTTAATCTATTACAAGAACTAAGAGGAAAAGAAAAAGTGTTTGGGGGTGCTTATAAAAGCTTTGTAACTAAACTCCTAAATGAGTGGATATGAACTATGTAGCTTCACAATGAATATGACTTGAATGCTCCTTTGAAACCTTCTTGAATGATAATATTAATTGCTCTTAAGATTGGTAGATGGAAGGCTTGAGTTGTGTCTTGAATGAGGTCCAATTTATAGCTGAAAATATCTTCCAACGGCCAATAAGCTTCTATCTAACGGATCTATTTTATCTCCAACGGATATAAGCTTTGTCCTCTAGTAATAGTGCAGAAAACCCTTTCTTGCGGTGTACCGCGGGTATGGTCCGGTGCACCGCAAAAACGTTCGTCTAAACTTCAAGCTTACTGGTCGGACCATCCTATGCACCGCGTCCCTGGTCCGTGCTTCAGTCCGGTGTACCGCGCCTTGGTCCGGTGTACCGTGCATTTTCATTAGCTTACTGACGGGCTATCCTGTGCACCGCGTCTCTGGTCCGTGGCTCTGCGGTGTACCGCGTGTCTCGTCCGGTGTACCGCGGCACTGTTCTTTTGAATCTCAAGCTAAAGTCCAAGGATTAAAACACAACTAATCTAATGAGGGGTTTTGGAAAACCTTTAAAGTGATACCAAATGAATTTTAGTTTAAATGATGATTTGTCGAATATTAAAACGGGAATAAAAACAAGGTGAGGCTAACAATCTCCCCCTTTTTGATGTTTGACAAATCATAAACTTTTGAAGATGCCTAAGATTAAGTTTTGATCAAAAACTCCCCCTCAACCTAATCACTAGAGTTTTTATAAAACTCCCCCTCACAAAATGCATTTGAAAAAGTTTAACTAAAATTTCTCCCCCTTTGTCAACAACAAAAAGAACTAATGATACGATTTTTGAAAATTTTAAGGGGTCAAAACACATTTTGAGTAAAACAAGGACTAAAGAAGTAAATGGATAACAATTTAGAAGCTTTAAGGACCCTACAACATCAAGAAAATATTAGTAACAAGAGAATATACACAAAAAGCACTAAACAATAATGGCATGATAAGAAGGTTAGAGAATTTGCATGCCAATCTCACAACGAATCTTCTCAAAAAGATCTTGGGGTAAAGGTTTAGTAAAGATATCGGCTAGTTGATTTTCCGAAGTGACAAATTCAAGTACAATATCCCCTTTTTGAGTGTGATCACGGATAAAATGATGGCGGATTTCTATGTGTTTCGTTCTAGAGTGTTGAATAGGATTTTTGGTAAGATTGATAGCACTAGTGTTATCACAACGAATGGGAACACGATCATACTCTAGGCCAAAATCTAGTAAGGTTTGTTTCATCCAAAGAATTTGAGTCACACAATTTCCGGCCGCAACATATTCGGCTTCGGCCGTGGATAAAGCAACACTATTTTGTTTTCTACTAGACCAAGAAACAAGGGATTGTCCTAAGAATTGGCAACTACCACTAGTACTCTTCCTATCAAGTCTACAACCGGCATAATCGGCATCCGAGTAACCAATTAGCTCAAAAGAGGTAAATCTTGGGTACCAAAGTCCTAGACTAAGGGTTCCTTTCAAATACCTAAAAATACGCTTAACGGCACTAAGATGGGATTCTTTAGGAGAGGATTGAAATCTAGCACAAAGACATACGGGGAACATAATATCGGGTCTAGAAGCGGTTAAATAAAGTAAGCTACCAATCATACCTCGATATACTTTCTCATCAACATTTTTACCATCTTCATCTTTGTCTAATTTTGTGGATGTGCTCATTGGAGATCCAATTTCCTTTGCATCTTCAAGTCCAAATTTTTTGATCAATTCTTTTGTATATTTGGCTTGATTGACAAAGATGCCATCCTTCATTTGCTTGATTTGAAATCCAAGAAAGTAATTTAATTCTCCCATCATGCTCATCTCAAATTCCTTATGCATGCTTTTAGAAAAATTCTCACAAAGATTTTCATTAGTAGCACCAAATATAATATCATCCACATAAATTTGAACAAGAAGGATATCTTTTGAAGACCTTTTTATAAATAAAGCGGAGTCAATATTTCCTCTTTTAAAACCATCATCTAACAAAAATTTTCTTAAACGTTCATACCAAGCACGAGGTGCTTGTTTTAAACCATATAAAGCCTTTGAAAGTTTAAAAACATGATTTGGAAATTTTGTATCCTCAAAACCCGGTGGTTGTTTAACAAAGACTTCCTCGTCTATAAAACCATTTAAAAAAGCACTTTTGACATCCATTTGGTAAAGTTTAAAATTCATATAACAAGCAAAAGCAAGTAGCATACGAATAGATTCAAGTCTAGCTACCGGAGCAAAAGTTTCATCGAAATCAATACCTTCTTCTTGATTGTATCCTTGAGCAACTAACCTTGCTTTATTTCTAGTGATAATACCGGTGTCATCTAGCTTGTTGCGAAATATCCACTTAGTGCCAATAATAGTGGGGCCAATTGGTTTCTCCATTAAAGTCCAAACTTTACTACGCTCAAATTGATTTAATTCCTCATGCATAGCGTTTATCCAATGATCATCTAGCAAGGCTTCTTTAATATTCTTGGGCTCAATTTGAGATAAGAATGCTTGATGAGCACATAAAGCAATAATACGAGAACGAGTGGTAACACCTTCTTTTGGATCACCTAGAATTAATTCACTTGGGTGATCTTTGATATGTTTCCAACATTTTGGTAAATCCGTACTAGCTTCATTTGAGATTTGACCATTTTCCTTAGGAGGTTCATCATGAGATTTTAATTCTTGAGTAGGAGATTCCAAGGGTTGATCTAGTGGAGTATCTTCATTTAAGTCAACATCTACTACTTTCTTGATACAAAATGGATTAGTCTCATCAAAGTCAACATGCATAGATTCCTCAATAGTACGAGTACGTTTGTTGAAAATGCGATAGGCTTTTCCTTTAGTGGAATAACCAAGAAAAATACCTTCATCCGATTTAGCATCAAATTTTTCCAAATAGTCCCTAGTGTTTAAGATAAAACATTTGCACCCAAAAACACGAAAATAAGCAATAGTTGGTGGTCTACCATTCCAAAGCTCATAAGGGGTTTTCTTAATAAGGGGTCTAATTAGAACTCTATTTAACACATAACAAGCCGTATGAACGGCTTCACCCCAAAAGTATGTAGGCAAGCTATGTTCCTTTAGCATTGTTCTAGCCATTTCTTGTAGAGTTCGGTTTTTCCTTTCCACTACCCCATTTTGTTGGGGAGTTCTAGGGGCCGAAAAATTATGCTCAATCCCAAATTCATCACAAAAATGCACAAAAGGAGAATTCACATATTCACTACCATTATCACTACGAATGCATGTAATAGAGTAGCCTTTCTCATTTTGCACCTTTCTACAAAGTTTTGCAAATTCATTGAAGGCATCACTTTTTAAAGCAAGTAACATCACCCATGTATATCTAGTGAAATCATCAACAACAACAAAGACATATCTAGATCCTCCTAGACTAGTGACATCAACGGGACCAAAAAGATCCATATGCAATAATTGAAGTGGCCTAACGGTGATGACCTTATTTATGGATTTAAAAGATGAACGATGTTGTTTACCAAGTTGACATGCATCACATAATTTATCTTTATCAAATTTATGAATAGGCAAACCAACAACAAGATTTTTTCTAGATAATTTTGAAATCAAATCCATGCTAGCATGCCCTAAACGTCTATGCCAAAGCCAACTATCATTTACCACGGATAAGCATTTAATATGTTTAGACATAAGACTCTCAAGATCAACAACAAAAACATTATCCGATCTTTTTGCAATAAACATAGTATCTAACTCATCATTTTTAAAAACAACACATCTAGATGCTTCAAATTTAACACTAAAACCAACATCACAAAGTTGACTAATACTAAGCAAGTTAAAAGAGAGACCCTCAACAAGTAACACATTAGAGATAAGTAAAGAATTCATATTACCAATGTTACCTTTACCCAAAACGCGTTTCTTAGTATTGTCGGCAAAAGTAACTCTATCACCTTTTGTTTTATATAAACGTGTAAATAATGATGGATTCCCGGTCATGTGTCTTGAGCATCCACTATCAAGGAGCCATATATTTTGCTTCTTGATGCTCAATCCCTACATACAAAAATAATTTAAGCTTTAGGTACCCAATTCGGTTTGGGTCCATGAGGGTTAGTGGATTTTCCTTTTAAGACCCATATGGGCCTTTTCCAAATTGGCACAAGAGATCCCAAATCCAATAATTTACGATAGTAACAATGAGATGCATCATGACCAAGTTTTTCACAATAGGTGCAAGTGATAGAAGATTTTGAAGAAGATGGAATTGCATTTGAAAGTTTTGGTTTTACAAAAAAAAAATTCAAAGGTTTTTGGTTAGTGAATGGATCATATCCAACACCGCTTTTTTCACAAGCCATTCTTTGAGAACCTAAAATCAAATCTAAGTTTTCTTGCCCACTTGTAAATTTTAAAATAATATCATTTTGATCAACAATCTTTTTCTCTAACAAAGTTTTTTCTTCTAAAAGATTTTTCTCAATAAGATGAAGTTTTTCATTTTCATCTATACATTCATCACAAAGATTTTGACAATCTTCCAAAGCTTTCAAAACCTCTTTAGTTCTATTTTTCTTAAATTCTAAATCTTTTGTTAAAACTTTGTTTGTTTCAATAGAGTTTAAAAAATCATTGTAAAGAGAATCAAATGCCTCATGAATATCTTGTTCACTAGCATCATCATTAGATAAAGAGAGTTTAGATTTGGGAGTTACCTCATCATTATTTGCCATAAAGGCAAAGTGAGTTGAACCGGTATCATCATCCGAAGAAGCATCTTCATCATTCTCAAGTTTTCCCATAAAAGCAACAAGATTAACATTTTCGTTATCACTTTCTTCTTCCTCCGAATTTTGAGTATCCCAAGTGATATTAGCATGCATTGCTCTCTTAGGTTTATCCTTTTGAAGAAGAGGACAATAAGTTTTGATGTGACCAACTTTCTTGCAATGATAGCAAGTGGGTTCATCTTGTTTGATAGCTCTAACATTCTTCTTGTAGGGTGAGGAAGAACTTCCTTTCTTGGCAAAGCGTTTGTATCTCATGAATTTTTTCATATCTCTTGCCAACATAGCCACTCCTTCATCTTCACTAGTTTCTTCTTCATGTGAGTTTTCTTCCTCTTCACTTTCCTTCCTTTCTTTTCGTTCTTTCAACTTGGTACTCAAGGCATGGAAAGCAATGGATTTCTTAATTTTCTTCTCCTCATCATCTCTTATCTTTTCTTCTTCAAGCACAAGTTCTTCCGTCATGAGGTTGCAAATGAGTTCATGAACCGTCATTTTTGAGAGATCTTTAGTGTCTCTTATAGAGTTGATTTTTGATTTGTATTTCCTTGGAAGAGCAAATAAGATTTTTCGGCATTGTTCTTTGTTGGTGTACTCTTGACCAAGAGTCTTCAAGGTGTTGACAATGTTGGAAAATCTTTGATGCATAGCATTTAAGGCTTCATCGGGCTCCATACGAAATAGCTCATACTTAGTGATAAAGAGACCAATCTTAGTTTCTTTGATATCTTCCGTTCCTTGATATGATAGCTCCAAGAGTTGCCACATTTCATGAGCGGAATTGCATTCACTAACTCTAGCGTATTCCGTGACACTTAATCCATTAATGAGGATGTTCATAGCTTTGTTGTTTTTGGTGAGTTTAGCTATGTCTTGATCATTGTAATCATCTTCATCTTTCACCTCCGTTCTACTACCCGTAACATAAGGAATATAAGGACCCTTCTTGATAGCAAGCCACAAAAAGTAATCAATTCCTTTGACGTGAATCTCCATTTTCTTTTTCCATCCAAAGTAGTCTTTTCCTACAAAAAGCGGAGGTCTAGTAGAACATGAACCTTCCGGTTGATTAGAATCCATATCGTATTAACTCTAGAAACGATTAAGTACAATAGAGCTAGGCTCTGATACCAATTGATAGTCTATATGCGTCCTAGAAGGGGGGTTGAATAGGACAATAGAAATTAATCGGCTAATTTTATTTCAAGTAAATAAAATTAAAAGCTAATTTGAATCCTATTGTTTTAGCAAACTAAATAGTAAAGAACTAGATAATCCTAAAAGGCAATATTATCAAACTATTCATGTAGGCATTTTATCAAGCATATAGAGTGCGGAAATGTAAAGAGTGTAGAGATAGAATACGATACACAACGATGTATAGTGGTTCGGTTTCCCTACATCCACTACCTAAGGAAGTCTCCTTAGGATTTGCAAGATTCTCAACTAATCTTCGTAACTCTTAATCGGGTGAGTTTACAAACCCTTTACAACCACTTCAAAAACCTTTGAAGGAAATACACTTGTGTTATCACCAACACAAGGAACCAAGCATAAAACCTATGCTCACATTACTCTCTTAATCTATTACAAGAACTAAGAGGAAAAGAAAAAGTGTTTGGGGGTGCTTATAAAAGCTTTGTAACTAAACTCCTAAATGAGTGGATATGAACTATGTAGCTTCACAATGAATATGACTTGAATGCTCCTTTGAAACCTTCTTGAATGATAATATTAATTGCTCTTAAGATTGGTAGATGTAAGGCTTGAGTTGTGTCTTGAATGAGGTCCAATTTATAGCTGAAAATATCTTCCAACGGTCAATAAGCTTCTATCTAACGGATCTATTTTATCTCCAACGGATATAAGCTTTGTCCTCTAGTAATAGTGCAGAAAACCGTTTCTTGCGGTGTACCGCGGGTATGGTCCGGTGCACCGCGAAAACGTTCGTCTAAACTTCAAGCTTACTGGTCGGACCATCCTATGCACCGCGTCCCTGGTCCGTGCTTCAGTCCGGTGTACCGCGCCTTGGTCCGGTGTACCGTGCATTTTCATTAGCTTACTGACGGGCTATCCTGTGCACCGCGTCTCTGGTCCGTGGCTCTGCGGTGTACCGCGTGTCTCGTCCGGTGTACCGCGGCACTGTTCTTTTGAATCTCAAGCTAAAGTCCAAGGATTAAAACACAACTAATCTAATGAGGGGTTTTGGAAAACCTTTAAAGTGATACCAAATGAATTTTAGTTTAAATGATGATTTGTCGAATATTAAAACGGGAATAAAAACAAGGTGAGGCTAACAACATCATTTTTAGTGATTCAGAAGTCATAAATGTCAATTTTCTTGAGAAATAGTGCACTTTCCTATTTTGAGTCTTGATTTAGTAAGATAATATTTTTAGAGCATATTGGGTTTAATTGTTTATTTAGTGTGAAGCTTTAAAGATAATTATGGAGATTAATTAGAGTCCAAGTCAAAGACTACAACTTATGGAAAGAAATTAGCATGGTAATTGGAGATAAGGAAACAAAAGCTAAAAAGATGGAAAAGGAAAAGCTGCCTAAATCTGGATTTCTGCAGTACACGCCTAAAGAAGTGGCGATTACTCCTACAAGGAAGCCGATTTTGGTAATTTCCTCTCACAAGGACATAGACAATTCTGTGAGGATTCTTTTGGTATCTTATGGAGCAAAATCCGACCAATAACGAAGAAGATATGCTCAAAACGGTCCAGTAGTGTTTATCTTTATTTCCATACGAATTTGAGTTGGGCTAGGAGTCCAATACTTTATCTCTTCCTCAAGAAAACGAATTAGGTCTTCTAAACACCTATAAATACACCCTTATATCACTTGTAAATCATCCTTGCCTCATAGTAATTAGATCTTAGAGTTTTATTCTTCCAGTTTATTGTAGAGAGCAAGATGATGTCTTTTGTAATTTCTTTTAGTTTATTTCCATCAGGTATGAACTAAACTCCCCATAGCTTGGGTTTTGCATCATGTATAATCTATGAATTCTAATTCTTCTATCTAAGTTTCTTTGGGAATTATATGTTTTAATTTGATATTAGCTTCTTACTTAATATTTGTTTATGTGTTTTGATTTATTGTCTTTCCTAGAACTGATCACTTTAGGATTGTTTTAATAGTAGTTAGATGTTCTCCGTAACTGGGTGTTTAACTATTGAACCACCACATAATGTCTAGTGTCGATATTAGTTCTGACAAAACATGATTCTAACTAGATAGTCATTAGGGTTTGTTTTAATCACCATATCACCAATTGATTGTTGCGTTTGCTTAGAGCCTTGGTAGCGCTTGATAACTCTAAGAGTGTAACCACGTCTTGGTTGTGCCGTAGCCCCCTTAGTCGCTCTCAAGGTCTAAGGTATGGGAATTTAGAATCCTGACTAAGTATACCAATAGCTAATATTCTCCCTTATTAACTAGATCTATAGATAGAATTAGAAGAATTAGTGCATACTAGCAAAACCTAAGCTATATCTCTCATCTCATATTCTTAGTATTTTATTTTATTGTCTTTATTTCCTTAGTTTTAATTCTTAATTTTCGAAATTCAATCTCTTTATTTTTTGTCTTTTAATTATTTACTTTTACTCGTTATTTCTACCCATTCGTATAACACACTTAAGTCCCTGAGAACGAACTCAACTTATCAAACTAAAACTTGCATACGTCCTGTAATACTTGCAGTATTGTGCCTGTCTAGGGTAAGAGTGCGTAGTTTCTTGACTTAATTTTATCTTACTTTTATCACAACCTAGGCACCACCAACACTCAAAACCTTTTCCGATACCGAACAACTTTTTTCATGCTCAATAGCCCCATGCTCAGCAACTTTTTTCATGCTCAGTACCCCAGGCTCAGAACTTTTTTCCAGACTTAGTAACTTTTTTCTAGGCTCATAACTCTATTCCAGGCCCAGAACTTTTTTCGGCGTTGGTCGGAGCTGAAAATTATTGATAGTTAATGAGTGAGGAGAGAGAAAAAATGATAAAGGATGAGAGAGATTAATAGTAATAGAGGAAAGAGAGTAATGGTAGTGGAGGAGAGAGAAAAATCTATTTTTTGTCTTATATGAACTAGAAGGGTAAAGATGACAATGGACATCTTATTGGCTTCTAAGAAGGAGAAATGAATTGACTAACTCCTGTGTGGCACTGCAATAGTCTCTAAAACCCTATGGGTAATTGACCCATAATTTAATTATGTAACACCATTTAACAATTAAAAATAAATAATTATATTTTACTTTTGATTATTTACTAATGTTTTTTTAAAATTTGATCTATTTCTAAAATAATTATAAAAATACATGATTGATTTTCATAAACCGTAATTTGCCCCAAATAATAATCTTTCAAGCATTAAAGCATTGTTATTTTTTAGCATTGTTGTTGTACTGATATTTTATGTAATTGATTGATTATATTAATAATTGTTTGAGCCAAACAGTTTTTTCAAATGAAGTGTATAACAGGTACGGACACATTTAAAGTAAGGGATTTCTCTTCCATACCCACGTTGTATGTGCACATGAATCAGATTTTTGAACTTCGAACAATAGGGTTTGAGATTTTATAGTGTATTTTTGACAAGTAGAAATTTAAGAGTAGTGGGTGGGAGATTCATGACTACAAGGTGTTAGAGCTTCAACCTTTTTTTTTATCCATAGACTTTAAACCTTCATCGGCCATTGGAGGTTGAAGAAGGTTGAAGCTTTTGTTTTTGAAATAGAGAGAGAAAGCGAAGTGAGGGGGAGAGAGGAGAGAGATTGCATGTGAGAGTATACCAAAGGCCTTTGGTTTTTTTTAATTGCCAAAATTCAGGTGTGTTTAATAAATGAATTCTAAATCCTAGGGGATTGACAAGTGTCAAAAATGTGAGAAAACAACCTTTTTTTACGTTTTGAGTTTTCAAACTAAAAAACCACCTCAATTCTATTATAAACGACATTTTGCACCTTAAGTCAACCAATAAAATACAAAGACCCCTTAAGGATAAAATAGTAATTAGCTAAAATATATTAAAGTTTTCGTTCAAGAATTGTCTAACCGAATACTCAAATCTAATTCAACACCAAAAAGCCACTTTATGGCATATCCTTCACGAGCCCCACAAAATATTGTCATCTCAGCCATCACATAAGGGTAACATAGTAATTCATTAATTATACGTTTCTATTTTTTTTAAATAAACTAAAAACATGTGTATGGAAGAAGCTCTCTTAAAATAAGTGCTATAATAAAAAACTAAAGAGAAATATTAGAAATTTTTAAGAATTAATCCACAATTACATAATATAATGGTCGATTTACTTTGTGTTGTCAAAGTTATAGTTCTTCCACCAATTATTGCCCCATGACCATCATCAAAACATAATTTGTAGGAGTAGAAGTATCTGTTAGGGAAGAAACTTTTTTTTTAGTTACAAGTGAGGTCAAAAGACCGGGAAGAAACCTTCCAAACAATTATTGACTAGTTATATGTACACGTGGAATAGCCCATCCAAGACGGTCTTTCATTAATAAGCGCCATAGACCACTTGGAGGGTCCCGGAAAGGTATAGGTCCCTCCTTATTACTCATCCCAAACTTGGCCATCCAATCCGCACACATATTAGCTTCACGATAGCTCCACCCTAGTTCAAAGTGATTATTATCCGCCAAAATCTTCCTACACACAACAACAATGTCCCCAGAAAAACCCAGCGAATTCACATCGCCCTTCACTAGCGCATGTAATTCGCGCGAGTCCATCTCAATGACAAGTGAAGTAAAGCCCCGAATAATAGCTAGGTCCAAGCCAAAATGCAATGATAGTAATTCCGCTTCAAAAGGTGTACGCGCTACGCACCTACCCGCAAAGCCACCCAAGTAATCCACATTACAATCTCGGAACAGTCCGCCCACGCTAGCTAATTTCTTGTCCATATCAAAAGCTCCATCAATATTGAGCTTTACCCCTGTTGTTGGTTTGACCCACTTTACTAAGGTTGTTTTAGCAAGCGTGATCAAACCCCCATCTCTCTCAAAACCCCATGATCTCACATAATCCGTAGCGGTATTAATAATCATTGCCCGGAGCTCGGAAGCTGTCTTTTTCCTCTCGAGTGGTTCAAAGACCCTCTTGTTCCGATCAATCCAAGTATGGCAAATAAATGCAGCGATTAAACTACATTCGTCAACCCCATCAATAACCTTCTTCCGGGACAGAATCTCGCTCCACCACCTGAACTGATGATGTCCCGAGTATGCTGTTGTCCTGCTACTATTTTCATAATTGTGTTGTAGGTCCCTGTCTCCCCTACTTCGCAATTCGCTGTTAGCAACGCCTCCCCCTAAGCTGCTTGATGTCTCCTCATTTGTGATAATATAATATACTTCAGAGACATCATTTTAGGCTTATTTATTAGTTTATAGGTCGATCTTAGCTTAGTTTAGTGCACTTTCCTATTTTGAGTCTTGATTTGTAGAATTATTATTTTTAGAGCATATTGGGTTTAATTGTTTATTTAGTGTGAAGCTTTAAAGATAATTATGGAGATTAATTAGAGTCCAAGTCAAAGATTACAACTTATGGAAAGAGATTTGCATGGAAATTGGAGATAAGGAAACAAAGGCTAAAAAGATGGAAAAGGAAAAGCTGCCTAAATCTGGGATTCTGCATACACGTCCAAAGATATGCGTTTTTACCTAAGAAATAGGCCGAATTTGGTAATTTCCTTCTAAAGGGTCAAGATAATTCTGTTGCGATTCTTTTGGTATCTTATGGAGCTCAAACCGACCAATAACGAAGAAGATATGCTCAAAACGGTCCATCAGTGTTTATCTTTATTTCCATACGAATTTGAGTTGGACTAGGAGTCCATTACTTTCCTTCTCCTTCAAGAAAACGAATTAGGTCTTCCTATAACCTATAAATACAGCTTCTTAACACTCTAAAATCATCCTTGGCCAGACCCTAAGGCCAAGAGGAAGCTACAACACAAGAGAAGAAGTCTGGAAGGAGCTGTGCAACAACTATGTCTCCTTCAACCTCTTATTTTGTAATTCTTTTCTCTTCTCTTCTTAGTATGAATTAATTCCTTTTAGTTTGAGTGTTTAGCATATATGTATGAACCCTAGTTTTGATTGACATCTATCTAATTTGGGAACTTAATGTTTTAAATTGAATTATAGTTTTTATTCTCTGTTTATGTGTTTGGATTTATATTCTATGTTCTTGTGGATGCGCGCCCATATAGAATTACTATCTAGTAATTAGGTCACCATTGACAACGGTGTTTAATTGCATGTTTAGCACATAACGTCTAGTATTAGGTCTGATCTGACAACCCAACCTAGCTAGATAATCACTATGGTTTAGTTCTTGTGACTATTTACCAATTACAGGAAAAGTTTGCTTAGGAAGCCTTATTGACACAGGTAAATCCTATTTTAAACTACCGATAGCATATTGGGACCGATTAGGGAAATACTACATAATTTACCCTTACATGTTTAGAACGGCAAAACTAGTGGGGGATTGCATGCTAATTACTCAAGCTAGACTTTCATACTATCTTCTTTTCTTTCTTTTATTTATTTTCTGTCTTTAGTTTATTAGTTTAGTTTATTTATTAGAAAACCAAATAAATATTTGTCTATCTCTTCTTCCTACTAGCGTATTATCTTTTCTATCTGTAATATCTGCACTTGAATAATTTGCATAAGTTCTTCTTAACCTTCGTAGTCCCTGAGGAACGAATCTTACTTATTCATTAAAACTTGCATACGATCTGTATACTTGCAGAACCGTGTTAGCTTAGGGTGTTTATTTGCACATATTTTATGCATCTTTTTATCACACCTTAGGCCACACCACTGCTGCTGTTACCTCTCACATTTCCCTCCTCATCACTGACCTGCTCCTCGCCAACATGCAAAACTTGGACCTGCTTACTTCCGCTAACCCGCAACACAGGCTGTTCTGAATTAATCATTGCAGCACCACGCTGCATCCCCCTCACGCCAGGAGCCTGTCCAAAACCCAGAATGCACCAGTCCCTCAACTGTTTATACTCACCACAGTCACGAAAAACATGGATAGCCGACTCCCTTTCCGCACCACACCCTCCACATCTCGAATCATCCACAATATCCCGATGTTCTAAGTTGCCACAAGTGGGTAATCTTTCCCAAACCGCTCTCCAAATCAACACCTTGACCTTTTGCGGACATTTTAAATCCCATATAGCTTTCCAATTAAAACCCGTTTCATTCACCTCTTGGTTTGTACTGTGATACGCAGAACTCACTGTAAAAACACCTGAAGCCTCCTGTGCCCATACATAGCTCTTTTCATTTCCGTTAATAACTTCAGTAACCCCTTGAATGAGAATTTCCTTACCCGCGAGTATATTTTTGCATATCCGCGAATCTGAAGGTTTACACATTCTCTCCATGAAACCATCCTTGTAATACTTTTGTTTTAATACGGATACCCATAACGCCGAATCATTCCGAAGTACTTTCCAGCCCAACTTGGCTAAGAGGGACTTATTGTAATTTCTCGCCCCCCTCAACCCCAAACCACCACATTTCTTGGGACGACACAACACCTCCCAGGATAGCCAATGCACTTTTCTACCCTTCTCGGTAGAACCCCATATAAAGTCACGGATAATTCGATCAATTTCGTCACATACATGAACCGGTAACTTCATAGTCTGCATAATATAAACATGTAACACCATAAGCACCGATTGTGCTAGAGTAATCCTTCCCGCTAACGAGAGGTTATGTGCCTTCCAATTTGGAAGTTTGTCTCTCATCCTAGAGGTGACCCGACGAAAGAAACCTCTCGGGAGGCGTTGAGATCTTATCGGAGCTCCCAAGTAGACCCCCAACGACTCTCTCAAGGTGAAACCACTCCTACTAGCTAGCGATTCCGCCTTCTCCAAAGGGACATTCCTCGAAAAATAAATAAGAGATTTCGCCTCGCTAACAGTTAGTCCAGCTTCATCGCAAAACATTCTGAGCACCGCCTTGATAAGCTCCACTTGATTGTCCTCCGCCTTAGCAAATAATATCAAATCATCTGCGAAAAAGATATGTGAGATCGGGGGTCCTTGTCGGTGGATTCGAATGGGCAACCATTCTCCTCCTCCGCAAAGCCCCTGAATTAGACTAGATAAACGTTCCATACATAACACAAAAATATAAGGGAAAGAGGGTCTCCCTGCCGAATGCCCCGTTGGGGGGTGAACTCCTCTAATTGCTCCCCATTCCATAGTACCCGCATCGAATTGCTTGCCATAGCTGACATAATTAACTCCACCCAAGAAGAAGGGAAACCAAAATGCTCAATGGTGTCTCTTATAAACCTCCAGCTTATCTTATCATAAGCTTTAGCTAAATCGATTTTTATCGCCATAAAGCCCTTTTTTGTTGCAAGCTTTTGAAAACGATGATCTATCTCCTGGACCAAAACCACATTATCAATTGTAGAACGTCCCGGGAGAAAACTACTTTGGTTCGGACAAATCTTCTCTGCTAAAAACGGCCGGACGCGATTAACTATAGCTTTCATTATAAACTTAACCGGTACATTTATGAGACTAATAGGCCTGACCTGCCCTACCACCTCAACCTCTGTTACCTTTGGAATCAAATGAATTAGGGTCCTATTTAATTCCGAGGACACCTCACCCGTACGAATTGCTTTCCGAACCATATCACAGATACTCGACCCAACCGTGTCCCAACATTTTTGATAAAAGGAAGCCGGAATGCCATCTAAGCCTGGAGCTTTATTCGGATTAGATTGGAAGACAGCAATTCTAATTTCTTCGTTAGTAAATTCTTCCTCCAACATATTCTGCTCGGCGCTATCTAAACTAGCGCTATACGGTAACGCAAAAGGACCCACAAAGCTAGACGACTCCGCGTATAATTCCACAAAATAATTCCTGACAATGAGCTTTAGCGCCTCCTCCTCCTCGACCCAGTTACCATTTACATCCTTAAGCCGTCTAATTTTACCTGTCCGTCTCTTCTTCATTGTAGCTAAATGATAAAACCGAGTATTGCAGTCACCCGAACGATTCCAATTTTCTTTAGATCGTTGATACCAGAACGCTTCTTCTTCTTAGGGCAGAAACTTAGGTAGTCATGGATTACCGATTTTGTGTAGTTTAGTAATAAAATAATATTGAGTTGAAGAAAAAGAAACTTAAAGATATAAATGCTTTTTTTTACTCCTATTACGTATAACATGCATTTTGTAGTTTATATATTTTTTTTATTTTAAAAATTTTAATATTAGTTAAACATTATCATACATAATAAATTGTAAATAAAAAATTTAAAATAAATAAAAAACTAATCATTATTTTTTCAATCTAATAATAAATATTTGAACTTTAAAATTAGATAAACAAAAATGTTTAGAATATTTAAATCCTATTTGAAAATAAAATAAAAAAACTAGTTAAATATAATATATACAATTAAAAGAAATAAAAAATTATTTTATTATATATTAGATATTGTCAATTATTCATGAGGTAATTTCTTATTAATAAAAAATACGACAAAAACCACCTATTAGCCAAAATCTCTTTTGATTTTTTTTCTAAGAGACACCAATTCCAACAAACAACAACCGCATTAAATTTTTTTTTACCTCGACATTTTTAAATAAAGACACAATACAACTGGTCTCCCCGTTCCAGGGACAAAATAAGAATTTGTCTGAATTTTTTATAACAAAAAAATCTTATGAACACTTACCGTAATAATAGACTTTCCCTAACTTAAATATAACACCCACCCTTCACCGAACTAAAAATTATCCTAAAATATTTTTGGGGTTGTAAACCCAAACCCCACTCATTGTTCTAATTTTTCGTTCTCAAGAGAAAAATCCTAGATCTACCCCTACAGAGGTGTTGTTTTTTGTTGGGATTGATCCACCTGAGATAACGTTTTCCTAAACTGACACCTTCGCAGGGAGCGGATCTAGGAATTCTTTTTGAGTTGTTGGGTTGCAACGCGGAACCTCGCTTGTTGTTCTAACTTTTCGCCCTCAAGAAAAAAATCCTAGATCCGCCCCTTGCGAAGATGTCAGTTTTGGAAATTTTATCTTAGGTGGATCGATCCCAGCAAAACAATCTCATCAGAAACAACACATTCATAGGGGCAGATCTAGGATTTTTCTCTCGAGGGCGAAAAGTTATGATTTTTTTAATGCAGTTGTTGTTTGTTGAAATTAGTTCCCCTTAGAAAAAAAATAAAAATAGATATATGTTAATAGGTGGTTTTTGTCGTATTTTTTATTAATAAGAAATTACGACAAATAGACAGAGAAAATCTTTTTTTGTTACATAGGAGAGCCACGTTGAACTCAATGTCATTGACACGGCTCGAACATGCACCACTAAATCGAATGACCAAGACCCTGGCCAATGAGCGAATCCCAACTAGTTAAAAAATTCATACCTCATGAATAATTGACAATATCTAATATACAATAAAATATTTTTTTATTTCTTTTAATTGTATATATTATAGTTGACTAGTTTTTTGATTTTATTGTCAAATGGAGTTTACATATTTGTTGTTAGATTAAACCAATAATATGAGTTTTTTAATATTTCTTAATTTTTTATTTACAATTTATTATGTACGATAATGTTTTAACTAGTATTAATTTGATTAAATAAAGAAAAAAAGATATAAACTACAAATACAAAATGCATGTTGTACGTAATAGGAGTAAAAAGGAAAAGCATTTGTATCTTTTAAGTTTCTCTCTTTTTCAACTCAGTATTATTATAAAGAGAAGCTTTAAAAATATAGTTTGTCTATTAAAGCAGATATGAGCAAAGCCTATGAGAATATTGAATGAGATTTTCTACTGGATCTTCTTCATGAGATGGGATTTCATTCAAAGTGGGTAGAATGGATCAAAAATTGTATCACTACAGTTTCTTACAAGGTTCAAATCAATGGTGAACTTTTTGACCTTGAAAAACCACAGACTGGACTAAGACAAGGAGACCTTTTATCTCCCTACTTGTTTTGTCTAGTTACTCAAGCACTATCTCATTTAATTGACTATTATGTTGAGATGTGGCAACCTAAGGGTATTAGAGTTGCAAGAGCAGCTCCCATGATTACTCATGTTTTATTTGCTGATGATAGCTTATTCTTTGTTGAAGCTTTTGATAATAATATTGATACATTCATTAACATTAGTAACTGGTATACTTTTGCTATAAGACAAAAACTTAATCTTAACAAGAGTGGAGTCTTATTTAGCAAAAATACACCTAATGAAATTAAAAGTAATATCTAAACTCTACTGAGAATGAGAAAGTTGGAACATCTTGGTAAATATCTCGGCATTCCATCTTCATGGGGTAAATCTAAGGTTAAATCTTTAGAGTGGCTTATTGAGATGGTTCTGAAAAGAATGGATAGTTGGGATACAAATATGTTATCTAAAAGTGGAAAAGAAAATTTAGTAAAAGCAATTATTAGATCAATTCCAAATTTCATTATGTCAGCATTTTTAATTCCTAAGAAGGTTACTACTCATCTTACATCCCCAATTTCAATTTTTTATTGGAACAATCAAGGGGAGGATAGATGTCACTGGATTAAATGGCAAACACTTATGAATTCAAAAGAGGATGGGGGACTTGGATTCAAAGATTTTCATTGTCAAAATTTAGCTCTTTTAGCATCAAATGCATGGAACTTATTTAATAAGAAAGAATCTTTGCATTATAAAGTATTGAAAGGAAAATATTATCCTAAGGAAGAATTTATCAATGCTACTCTTAATAGCAACTGCTCTTGGGGTTGGAAAAGTCTTATTGAGGGGAGAAATTGCTTTGCAAAACATATCAAATGGAATGTGGGTAATGGCAAGGAAATCAGAATATGGGATGATTCTTGGATCCCAAAATGTCATAATATTACTCAACCACCAGGTTGTAATTTGGTTTTGGTTTCAGAGCTTATTGATTCACATAAAAGAGAATGGGATTTGGATTTATTAACCTCTTTATTCTCTCATGATATTGTAGCAACCATTTCTTCTATATATATTCTTACTTTCTACCGTTTTGATACTCCTTTTTGGATTCATTCTATTAATGGAGTTGTCGCAATAAGGGATATGTATAAAAGACTTTGGAAGGCTCAACAAACAGGAGAAAAACTTATTAACAATAAAAAGGGAGATTCTTCCTTTAAGTTAGATTCTAAAGACTGGAAATTTATTTGGAATATGAAAAATTTACCAAAAATAAAAAATTTCATTTGGAAATGTTGCGAAAATGGTTTGGCTACCAATGAAAATAAACTAGAAAAGAAAATCAGTTGATGATTCGTCGTGTTCTATCTGTGGGATTAGTGATGAAAATGTGAAACCTCAGCTATTTCACTATTCTTAGGTTAGAGCAGTTTGGATGGCTAGTCCTATTTGTTATAATAACTCTTGTCAGAACCTACTTTCAACTTTAAGAAATGGATAAATTTTATCAGGTTAAGTCTGAAAGAAAGTGAGTTTAAAGATAAAGGACTTGGTGAATTGGCTTTTTTTATTGTCTGGTTTATTTGAAAAGGCAGAAATGAAAGTGTTTTTAGAGGAATTCTTCCTGATCTTCTAAAAATATTACAGGAGCAAATATAGCTTATGATGAGTTTAATATAGCTAATAGATCAACTACTGGGGTTAAAAATACATATAGAAATACACCTTTCTCAGTTAATTCACATGAAATACGGTGTATAGCGAATATTACTCAGGCTAATCACCTTAGAGATGAAAGTAAAATGTCCTAGAAACCACCTTTATCTGGTTTTCATAAAGTTAATTGTGATGCCTCTTTTGACTTAGAATCTAACCAAGCTGCTTTTGCTTGTATAGTTAGAAATTCAGCAGGTAATATGGTGGATGGTTTTGCGCAAAATATGATGGTCAATTCTGTTATTGAAGTTGAGGCTAGAGGACTACTAGCAACTTGTGAATTAGCCTCCAAGTACCCAACAGGCAAGGTAGAAATAGAGAATGATTGTCTCAACCTTATTAACCAAACAAGAAAAGAAGCAAAGATTTTTTTGTAATTGAGCTATTGGTTAAGAACATTTTAAGGTGTAAATTTTTGTATAACTTGAAAATCTCCTTTGCTAGGATATCAAACAATTTGAGTGCTGATTAGATGGCTAGACATAAGGTTAAAGGCTCCTTATTTAGCCTTTGGAGTTGTCACTCTCATTCCTAATTAGCAAACTTACTTGTTAGGGACTTTAATCCTATAGGGATTGGATAAGTTGTATTTTGTGGTTTTTTAATGCAATTTTCTTTCGACTAAAAAAACTCAGTATTATTTTATTACTAAAACTACCCAAATATTGGTAGTCCATGACTATCCAAGTTTCTCCCATCCATTAGTGGTTTGTAAGCTTTTTTCTTTCTGACAGGAAAAAAAAAAAAAAGACCATCATTAAATACATGATTGCAAACCTTACTCCCTGGTTGTAATTTTTAACTTTAATTTGTTCAGTTGGGGGTGGTGACTTTATTAGTTTGTGAATAAGTATGCTACATTTTACTTTAGGACTGAGAAAAGAAAAAAACAGATTCAATGGAAGACCAACAGGAACAAAAATATAACAATCATTTCATGAGTCACTCCCAAAAAATAGTGTTTGTGTTTATTGTAATATCCATAATGAAGATCAAATATAGGCACACAAAGCAAAGGTATTGGAGATCTCACAAAAACTAACTGCATTTCATAGATCATACCCGATCTATCTTACACCTCTATAATGAGGTAACCATGAAACAATCAAACAAACAAACAAAAGTATATTCCCATTCAAAGAAGTTCACAATCACATACAGGTATGTTCATCCACAAGGCAAGAATCAAAATCCAATGTGTTTGATGTTTCACCACCCATGTGTTCTCCAAATATTGCAGCAGCTATACTTCCTTTAGCATATGACATATTAGTGGGCCCACCAGACCAGCATGAAGCTAGTAGTACATCTGGTCGCATTGGATTCAATTCATTTTTCTCTTCTTCCACATTCCAACTATAATCAATTGGTTCTGACTTTACATTATTTCCTACACAAAATCAATTCATCAAACTCATACACATTCTACTAAATACTAATCAAGTAAAAACACTTACCAAAAGGTGAATTTGAGTTACCATAACCTTCATACTCTATAAGATCTGTAGGTGTAACTGTAGAAGAAGAATTTAAACTTTTCTCAGATGAAGGATTTTTTGAACTACTGAAAACTAAAGCCTCTAGTAAACCACTGCTTCGAGGTGAAGGACAGTTTGTTAAAGGTGTGGGACCGGATTGAATAAACGTATCGACTGATTCAAGTGCAGGTAATGAAGGGTTTGAAAAGCAAGTACTGTAATTAGTTTCTTGATATTGGAATGAAGGGAGCTCCATGTTCATAGCACCTATAATTGGTGGCTTAGACTCAGAGAAGTTATTGCCATTTATAAGGGATTGGCTATCCTGGTTTAGTGGGTCCCGATTATTATCAAATTGGGTCCCACCTTCATAATCTGATAAAGTTTGTTCAGATTCTCGTATACGTTTTCTCGGGTTTATGAAACTATAAAGAAGAGGTGAAGAATTCATACTTCTCATGAATGAATTACCACTAGAAAACTCAGGTAAAGGTGGCATATAAGGTATAAATCCTTGGTTGTTTCTTAAATTGGTGTAAAGGACATTTGAAATATCGTAATTGTTTGAGTGTAATGAGGGGTTATTATGTCCTTTATCTTCATCGTTTTGGTACGCTTGATTCTCTTGATATTCTTGCACACATAACTCAGGAGGGTAAAGTGGTAATCCAGCACGTTGATGCCTTTTTATACGCGTATTCCAATAGTTCTTGATTTCATTATCTGTCCTTCCTGGCATCTGAGAAAGATAAACGACAATATTAATATCTTAAAATGACTATAATACCCTTCAAATTATCGGAAGCTTCATGATAAGCACAAACTAGTCTTTAACTATCAGATTTGACACAAAATTTGAAAGAGAAGGATCTAAATCTACATATACCTAAAGAGAAGGAATTAAATTTAGAAGAATAAGCAATAAAAGCTTACATGAGCAGCCATTCTGGCCCATTTATTCCCCATCTTAGCATGAAGTTCAATAATAAGATGTTCTTCTTCAGGAGTAAAACCCCCTTTCTTCAAATTGGGCCTAAGATGATTAGCCCAACGTAATCTACAGCTTTTACCACAACGTGACAATCCAGAGTACTTTTGAACAGCGTTCCAATTTCCTTCTCCATGTTTCTTCACATATTCAACTAAAATAGCATCTTCTGAAGAAGTCCATGGCCCTTTCTTCAACATAACTGTTCCTGTTCCTGAATTACCTCCACTACTACCACCTTCATCAATGGTGGGTGAACCCAAAGAGAGCAATTCATCTTCACTCTCCTCTGTTTTACTCTGCCCTAGGCTCATCTTCCACTACTAAATCCCCTTACAAGCATTCAAACTCTATTCTGATTTCTTTAATACACCTGCCCAAACAAAAACTAGAGTTAATTTTGCATCATTTGGTCCCTGTCTTATGTGGAATTACCAGATATATCCCTAATCATAGCAAATATACCAAAATAGAGGCAGATTTGCAGCGTTAATGGTGCAATTTACTATATATGATATGAAGCTTAAACTCAATAAGATCTTTATATGAACATGAATTCTCTCATACTTAGAAGTATAATTCTATTGATTAATATTTCAGTACATACCAAAACACAATTATATATATACTGACTACACCAGATACAGATACACACGTATATGTATTTATTTATGTGTGTATACACGGGTATGCAGCTAGAAACACATATAATATGAATGACTTCACACTGATGCGTAAGAATTTAGCTTCGATACGACCTGTAACAGATTACAGAATAGATCAAGAGCAATTTCGCATTTGAGATACAATTAATAAAATCAAATTAAAAGAAAAAAAGTGGAATTATAACCTAATAGCTGAAATTGATTCATTTCAACTACACTAAAACCTCAGTAGCTTCATAAATCGTAATTATAGCAAATCTAGAAGATACACGTAACACTTCATTAATTACTCAAACCTATAACTACCATTAATATCATCATATACACATTAATATGATCTAGATTAGAGGTAACAAAAATGTAGAGTTACTAAATTATACCTTAATTGTGAAGAGAGAGATGAAGTGATTTTTTTTATTTTTTTTTGAGGAACTGATCTTAGAATGTGGAAAAAGATAGTAATATATATATTATATATAGTAGTATATTATGAGTATATATGTATATGTATGTGGTATGGATGGATGTGACATGTGACATGCGATGTGCGTATAGTGCATTTTCCTTGCTTTGAGCTGATACATATGACGTGCATATTGTGTGCTACTTTTAATTTGCACTCATTTCCACCTTAATATTCTAATTTGGGTCCGACTTTAACAAAAGAATCATTTGTCAAATACTACTACTAAAAGAATGATAATCTCTTATCAAACATTTTAAAAATATTTTTGTTCTTTTTACAATCTTATCACTTTATATTATTTTAATATTTAACATATTATTATATTAATTTTCTTTTATTTGCTAATTTTGTAAAGTTATAATTACTTATCCAAAATAAAAACCTCAGATTTAAAATTTAAATTTAGCTAAATCAAAAATACTCATATGTGATTGAATTTTTAAGTGAAAATCTACAAAAGAGCTACCGATAATTGTTGAAATTTGAAACATACATGTATTTTATACTTTATATAGTAGTGAATGAGACTTAATTGTCTTGCGGATGTTTCACGCGTTATTGTTGCTTTCTTTTGTAAAATGAAGGACTACTATATATGATTTGGAAGATTGTGAATATTATAAAAATGGTGTTATTATATCTTGAAAATTACTTTGTGGTTTCAATGACTGTAAGATTGATAGTTACTATAATGGTTATCCTAAGAAACTAAATATGCTTATATATGAATTTTTAAGTGAAAATTCACAAAAGAGTTATTGTGGTAATCATTGTTATGTGAAACATGTATACGTTTTATATAGTACTCTATTTGTTCTACAAAAATTGTCCTCTTATTAAAAATAATGTTTTAAATATATTATTCACTTAAGATTTTTAGACACTTTTTTCTACTTTTTCCATTATTATTCTTATTGAAATATTAAAATTTATATTTTCAATACACATTTAAAATACCAAGATATTTTATGAGGGGTAATTTTGCAATGGTGAATGCAATTATTATATTTTTTAATATGTGTGAAAAGGTAAGTGGATAATTTTTGTGGAATAGAGGGAGTAATGAATACGACTCAATTGTCTTGCAGACGTTTCACGCGTTGTCATTCCTTTCTTTTATAATTAAAAAAATGAGGGAATACTGTATATGATTTGGAAGATTGTGATATCATGAAAATGAGGCTATTGTAGCCTAAGAAATACATTGTTGTTAAAATGACACGTAAGATCGACAGTGACTCTGATTGTTAGAGTAATTTGTAGTGACTAAAAGATCTTGAAATCGAATTTTAGCGAGTCAAATAACTCTTTAATGTATTTAAGAAAATAGGTCTTTGACCCTTAGGTACTTCAGATAGAATTTTGTTTCATTGAGAACCTAATTCTTGATGTTCTTAAATCTTGTTAGAGGTTCTGGGGTTACAAAAAATACAAAAAACCCTTAAATATATACAATACACAAATCAAAACAAAAAACAATCTACAAGTGGATAATGAGCATCTCCAGCAATGATACTGAGCATACTCTTCGAACACTGAACGATTTTGGCAACGACATTGAGTATAATTATTTTACTAAGTGAATTCAACGTCTAATTGATGTAATTATTAACATTGGGTGTTGTCATAAACATTGAGCATATTTATTTAGATACTATGCACTAGGGGTGAGCATGGTCCGATTTGGCTTAGTTTTGGCCCAAATAGAGACTAAAACCGAATAGTTTGATTTTTATGGGTGATGATAGCAAACCGGGCAGTTCATGTCAATTTAGTTTTGTCGATTTTCAGTTTGGTATATGTTTGGTATGTGTTCATTTTTTTATGTGCTTGGTTCCGTTCGGTTGCGGGTTCTTGGGCCAATGTGCTTTGTCAACCTTTTTTTAGTCTTTTTTGTTCAGTTTCCCCATAGTTCTTGAAATAAGTTTTCAGTTGGCTACTAATTTATTTTCTACGTGCCCATCGACATGGTACATTATCCATTGGTCAATTAAACAAAACATCTATATTATATTCTAACAAAGTAACAATTTCAAAACTAAATAAATACATAAAACTAAACAATTACTTCTGGATTCATACACAAAAACTATTTATCTATTAGTAGCATTATTTTTTGGAGTGTTCAGTTTTTTGGTAGGTTTAACATAGGAAAATCGAACTAAACTGGAATTCCTAGGTTTTTAAAAAAGGCTATACCAAACCGACTGGTTCTTTCACTTTTAAATTTATCGGTTAAATTTTTCTTTTTTTGGGATAATTTAGTTTTTCTGTTTTATTTTTCTCACCCTACTAAGCACACTCATATTTATATTGATCACATTATTTTGAACACTGGGCACTCTCATTCTAACATTGAGCATATTCGTTTGGACATTTAACGCACTTATTTTGACTATAAACATACTCAGATTACATTGAACAGAAAAATACACCTAGCATATTCGTAATAACAATAATAAACAATAAATAATATTAGGAAAAAGAATTAACTATAAAGAAAACCAATTTTGTTTTGATAATTTTAATAATTTACTATAAGATTGTCCAACGTCTATATAGACTGGCCATTGAATAATTAAATAAAACATTTACATTTAAATTTAACAAAGTAACAGTTACAAAACTAAATAAATCCATAAAATCAAATAATTACTTCCGAATTCATACATACAAAATATTTATCAGGAAACTGAATAATTTTTTAAATGATGCGGTTTTCAGTACGGTTTAATATAGCAAAACCAAATCAAACTGAAATTTCCTGGTTTCTTAAAAAGGCTATAGCGAATCGAACAATTTTTCGATTTTTAGTTTTATCGGTTTGATTTCTCGTTTTTTGAATGATTGTGTTTTTCGGTTATGTTTTGCTCAACCCTACTAAGCACACTTGTTTGGATATTGAGCACATTACTTTGAATATTAGACACTCTCATTTTGACATTGAGCACACTGAATACGCTTATTTTGACAATGAGCATACTCAAATAACCAAACTAATTATGTAATAAATTAAATTTGTATTACATTAATTTGCAATACCAAAAAAAGTATACCAAGCATATTCATAATAACACTGATACAAAACAAAATTATATTAAGGAAAAAAATAAATTAACTTCAAAGATACCAAACTAATTATTTAATAAATTAAATTTGTATTTCATTGTAAGTTAAATAACATTTACATCTAACACATATTTTCAAAAACCAGACAACCATGGGTATAGAAACTCCAAACCAACATGGCATATCAGATTTTGAGCAAAACTTCCATGCCACCAAAGAAGCTTTGTGATAGATTGGTATAGCTCTAGAGGGGTGAATAGGACTAAACAAATTATAATGGTATCTTAAATATCCTTACTGAACAAACTACTATTACTAATAATTAGATCAAATAAACACTAACTTCAATAGTGAAGTTATAAATATAGCTAAAGAAATTTTAGGTTATTCAATATCTCAAACATATAAAGTACATAAATTGGAAGACTTAGGTTTTAGAGATATTTGACACTGAATATATTGTGGTTAACCTTAAGATGTCTCCACTACATAAGATTTTCCCGACCTTAGGTTTTCAAAATTTTCATTAAAGCTTTGTTACCACTTCAGTATGTGTAATAAACTCTACACCCTTTGAAACACTATCAAATCAACAACTAACACCTTGTCTTAGTAGGTGAAATAGTAACCTCTTTTCCAATTCAACAGGTGTGGTGATTTCCTTTACAAATGAGCATAGGACAATACAAGTAAAACTCTTTTGAACAGTATATAATACAATGAGTGCAAAAAAAAAATCAAGTTAAATGATTTGATGACTTGGTTGAGCATGCGAGTATCATGGATCTCTTTTTCTCTTGAATGATAGCAATGTATGCTTTATGGTTGTTTAAAGAGGTATTCAAGATATAATGGGTGTTTGTGTATATAGCCTTGTCCTCTAACGACTTTTAACGGGTTTGCATTTCATGTTGGTGGGTGCCCATTACCGCTTTTTCTCTTCTTGGGTATTGTTTAAGCTAATGTGGCATCTATAATGAAGTTTAGAGAGTAACCAACAAATAATAAACACCGCGGAGTGTGAATATAGACTCTCATAATTTGGATGACAAAATAAATACATTCACGCCTAGTAACCGAATATATTATCATCATAATCATAAAAAGAACGAAACGACAAAAATTCAAAGTGGCATAATGGTCACTGACTATCGATAAATTACCCAAGAACACATATTAAAAAGGTATTCACTCCTCCTTTATGATATTCATTAAATACAATCCAAATCTCAAAAATCTCTCGGGTTGTAAAATACCTTTGGTCAAAATACTAACTTGAGCGTTGAAGTGTCAACGGAGTGAAACTCTCCCTTTGATCCTGAATTAGTGTCTGGTTTCATATTCTATCCATAATATACAAAAAGTTCTACATGGTGGATTCAGAATATAGCTCCGTGAGGCTATCTTTTGCCTCGGTGTACTCGACAACTGGTAGCTCCCAGAGTGTGATATAAAGTCAACACTAAAAAGAATAATCCCACAAGTGTACGAGTCACCATGTATTAATATTAAGTAGATAAATTGTCTCTATAAGGATTGTAATGCTAAAATAGTGTGTTTAACTAATGATTAAAATATTCATTATTCTAAAAAAAGACTAAATAGATCAGAATTTTTATAATAGCGAAACTAAATTAACATTCTAAGAATAATAATATGAAAATAAACTAAATTACGGTATTTAACAAGAGTAAATAAGCTAGCTTGGAATGTATATGCACAACAAGTCAACAAATATTTTGTTTACAAGAGTAAAGGAAAAATTGGGAGTCCTCACACTAACTGAGATTTTAAATTCCACTTAAGTGCTTTCCGGGTAAATAAGAATAACTTTCTAAATATAAAAACCTTTTCTTGAGCGATCCTTTATTTTAGAGTGATTTAGATGAAAACCCTAAGAATCACTTGTATAAACTATTTAGGCCTTCTATTCTTAAGACAATTTATACAATTATGGTCCTTGTCCACCTATGAATCCCTCTTCCAGTTATAATCATAAGCAAAGAAATTCAATTTATGTGGCCATCATAAAAAAATCAAATTAAAACAAAATAATAATCAATGAAAAATTACCTAGTTAAACCCTAGAAATTCCAATAATTATATATAATAAAAATATTCATCAATAAGGTTCATACTTAAGACTCCCAGTATAATCAATAATTTAGCTTATTCTTGAAATAAAAAGAAAATGAAATAAAGTTGAAGACATAATTGGAGTTTGAGGAAAGAAGAATTACTAAGATAAAAAATTATGTTGTTTAGTCTTTTGTCTTGTTCTCCTTATTTCTCTTACTCCAAAAGTACGTAATAAATAAAGTGTATCTAAAAAGGTGAAAATGACCTATTTATACTAATGAAATTCGGACTCATGGTCTAACTCATGGTCTTAAGGATTTGGTAAAAAATGGTCATTAGACTTCTTTATTAGAATTGGACAACTTGAGTCATCTTGCCAAAATATTCATAACTTTTTTGTTTCAACTCAAAATTAAGCGTCGTTTCTTCTCACATGAACTAGTTTTTCAGTGGATAACTCTTTTTAAAAAGGCATGCTCAAATTTCTTCTCAATTATTTCAAATAATTTTTCTCAGTTGACGAAACTTGTTTTTCAGTTTTGGTGATTTGACGTGTATTGACTCTATTGATTTATTAGCTTGTCTTGGTCTCTTTTCCACTCATCCCTGGTTTTCCTTAGCTTATTGAATTCCTATCTTATCCTTTACATCCTCAAATCCTCTATGTTTCTAAATGCTACACAAATAAAACACAAAATACCTTAAACCACTCTAAAACACGCTAAATCTAAAATATTAACTAAGAACTCAATATGCTAAATAAAGGGTTACATACTAACTTTTAATATCCAAACCGTCCAAAAAAATGTCTTTAAAGTATCCATATATATCACAAAATACAAGACATCAAGACCCCTAACTCAAAACATTGTCATTCTGATAATGTAAGCACACAATTGGATTCAAGAATTAAAAGTATGATGTAGAAACATGTAATGAATCTTAAGAAATTTAAATATAACTTATCATAAAGCTCAAGCATAAGATCTAACCCACAAAAATACTACTCATACAAGTATTCAACAATGTCAAAATTTTGAGAAGGTTAGATTCATAATGCAAAAGGATGTTCTTACTTGACTTAAAGTTACGACCAAATGATGATCATCGATCTTTTTATTTTATTTAATGGCCAAATCACTTCCTTCCTTGCTTCCACTCATTAGTCCCTTAACCACATACCTAAATATCTCAAGGACTTTTTGGTTATAATGTTATAATTGCAAGTGAGTTTTTGACTCTCTTCTCACTAAAACGGACAAATGATTGACTTAAGAGACTGAATTTACTCTCATAGATGTGCTCCCTCATTCTGTTTTGATTCATAAACAAGTATCCCAATTTCTAAACACAATTATCAATACCCTTTTGTTTACGATGTTGTATAACTTTCACTTGACGGACTATTTATCTTCTTCTTTCCTTTTTATCTTTTTTCATAAGTCAAGCATAAACAATGTTTTTGATGTGTGCAGTGGCAGAGCCACGTTATGAGGAAGTGGGCTGAAGCCCATGCTCAAGTTTTTTTTTAAAAAATTATTCAACCTCTATTTTCTATATTAATAAATATGTTTTAAAATTTTTCACATATTCAAATAAAATTTATTCACTTTAGTAAAAGTTAACCAAAAAATTGATAAAGAAATAGTTAATCATTACTTGTTTGGAAATTTATCAAGTATCGTTTATGATATTTTTGTTAATTTCATTCTCTTTTATTTAATATTGTATATTACTTGATTAATTATATTTTTTTCTTAATTAAATTATTATATCTGAAATAGAACAAAAAGAAAACAATATTCATTTTATCAAATATATCTACATTAATTATGGATTGATAATCAGTTAGGGTTAAGCTCAATTGTCCAGAGCTTTGATTATCTTTCTAAGCGGTACAAATTAGCTAATTTCAAGAATTTATTTATTTTATATACATAAAATTTATTAAATTTTATTTTTATTAATATGAGATGAAGTTTGATTATTATTGCACCAAATACAATATATGATTATTCAAATCAGGACCAGATTTGAGAGTCGACCGTCACCCCTGTCCTGAAACACAGTAAGAAGATGTTCAAATTTTTTTCAACGAAAAGTTCTTAAAATATATAGATTTTTGTGTCCCAAAGTTAAATATTCGTCTCCCAATTCATCATATTCATATGTTATTTCTTGTGAAATACAAATAAAAAATATAGAGTCATTGTTAATGAACAATCTTATAATTAAGCCTATCCTCATTTCTAATCCTAGATTCGCCACTGGATGTGTGGTTATATAATTGATTTTTATTTTATCCTTTTTTCTTTTATTTCAAACTTTTTATTTTCTTTTAATGAACCTAGCAAGGAATAAAGTAACGTGCATCATAATGTAGCGTAATACCCACCCTTTGATATACCTTAACCCCGAACACCTACCACCCTAAAGTAAAGATTAGAGACAATTAATTATAAGGCGTTATGATTTAAGTGTGGGTCATAATGTAAAGTCCTATCATCTGAAGGGTATAGGCTTATAATGTGTCTTACAAGAAAATGATCATGCTTAGAGGGGATACGAGTGATAAATAACACAAATGGCTAATCAAAAAACTACCTAGATCATTTACCTAACTATGTAATCTTGTTACTCATTTACTTGGGATTACAACAAAAGTGGTAAACATGGCCTTAAAGTAAAGAAGTCTGTAATCAATATCCACCTATAACTCGAACAACTCCATAAATTAATTGTATATAATAGGATGACTCTACAAACAACCACAAGGATGGACCATTCAAAGAAAAAAAAGGGGCCCAGTCACGCATAAAGACCGTCGAAAGTGACATCTGAAACCTATCGTGATAGAAACGACAATCCATCCATCATGCACAACAGTAAAGGGGGTCGGGACCCCAAGAGAAACGGTTGATAGGTGTTGGAAATTAATGAAGAAAATTAAAGGTTTTTATTAATTAAGAGTCTCTCTTGGAGAATAAGAAGACCAAGAGTTTATAAAAGACTCAAGACTCTATAATGAAGAGTAAGGGAAATACCCTACACACGCGCATCACCACCACACACCCGCCCGACCCACCCCATGATGTCGTGGTCGTAGTCATGGGGAGTTGGGGAATCTTGGGGAATTAGAAATAAAAATAAAACATATTTTAGGAGAGGGTATTTATCAAGCTAGGACCGAGTCTACCTGACCCGTTCTAAGAGATATCAGTCATCTTCATTGCTCAAATTCCCAACTAACAGAAACTCATGCATTAAACAATCGTCATGAATTCTACCATCCCCAACAATCTGAAACTTTTTCACTTATGACTCAGAGTTTACATAAGGTACAAGCATGTCTAGATGCAACCTCTCCCTTTGTTATGAGAATTGTCCAGGTTTTTGCCACTTTTCAATGAAGAGAACAAAAGGGTTGGATTTATGATGTACAAATTATTACAACCATTTATAGAGAACATTTTGTAGGCTTACTAATATATTATATAAAAGGACCTAAATCATTTGTTCAACCGTACGAGGAGAAGACAAAAATTCACCAGAAAAAGAAAAGCTCTCAGTTCTCTTTTTAAATGTTTATGAGCCTATACTAGAGTATTGATAGTAACTAGTTTGAGTATACCGGTCGTACCTGAAAAATCCTTTATAACGAAGTCATTGTAACGGTCACACTATTACACATAATTTTTAATATTTGTTGTAAGTATTTGGTTGTAATCGTTATTTGACTACGTGTAACTTGTTCCAGGTCCATTTCACACTAAAATACATTTATTATGATTATCTCATTTATCGATCTGTGTAATTTTATTTTTATCAACAATTTAATAAGGTTTTTATTAAACCACTGATTGGAAATGGTTTTCCACTTTTTGGTTGTTGCTTCATTTTCTAATGCAAGATCATTTTCCAATGTGTTAAAGTTGGAATCCATGAATGGCTCAAACTACTAACATTGGGGGGGGGGAATTCTAATCTGTCTTGATTAGTTTGATCTTGATTCAGTTGTGTTCAGGGAGTTTTCTCTTACTTGACAATGCAACTGCTATCGCAGAAGAATTGGCAAGGCATCACTCCCTCGAGTCCAAGTTCAATAATAGTACCTAGGTTTCTAGAGAATGGATCCCAAACATAATGAGAACCTATTTCTCAATCCATTCACTAAAGAGGAGCCCACAAAGATCATTTGGAAGACACTTTGGAAGAAGGAAATGATCCTTCATGGCTTATTAGTCATTTGCAACTCAGAGAGACAAATCGCCTAAAGGATAATTGTTTATATTTTATTTCAAATACTTCAAATACTAATCTAGATATAAATATGGTCAAATAAAGACAAGTCTAAAGGTCCTCACTATCATTATGGGAAAGAATACCACAAGTCCTACCTGTGTGACTAGAGAAAGGATCAAGCTCCAAAACCCGTCATTGACCTAACTAAGAACGAAGAGGTAACCGCGATGTGATGGTTGAGGCTTATTAATGGATAACAAGAGTCAATGGATCCTCAAAACTATAGCATCCATACACTTATACTCAATCAAGAACATGTTAAGAAGTTTGAGGAAGTGGCTGATAAAGAATGTGTTTACATGGGAAACTCAACCATTGTTATCATCCTCAAAAAAAGAATAGGTTCCTCTAAAACTTGATTTATAATACCTTATTATTAATTATTTTTCTTTTTGGTCCCTTGACCGTCTCAACAAAAGGGCCTAAACTAGTTTCCATGGGTGGGAAAAATAGTTATAACTTTATATGATGACTCTATTGAGTAAGAGGATCTTAATGGGGTTTTATTTATATTAAACACCATAACTGTGAATACGGATTCATATACTTCTAATGTATAATGCTTAATATTTAGAGGTTATGGTAAATTAAGACATCTTAATGATTAGTCTATTACAAGGTTATAAAGACACACATATTAATACTTGTTCACAATATTGACGATCTTGTCAAATGTCAAATATGCGTAGAGTCCAAGCATTCTAACCTTTTAATCCATGACCACTAGAAAGAAAAAACCATGTGAACTAAGGCATTCTGACTTAGCTAACAATAATAACCACCGCTAGTAGAGGAGGTGAGATATGTAACATGTGTAGATAATTACTCTAGGTTCACTATAGTCTACCTTTTTTATTTCTAAAGATAAAAGCGGAATGCGTGGTTTTATAAATAATAAGAAATCTAATGCTAAAATCAACTTATTAGAGAAGATAAAGAGGCTTGGGTTTGATAAGGGGCCGTGAATATAGTTCAGAGTCCCTTAAAGAATTTTGTGGTACTGATGTCTCCCTATTTGTGATATAATAATCTAGGTTGGAGACATCATTTTAGGTGTATTTGGTTAATTAATTATATATTTTTGTTCATATTTTGATAAATCTTATTTCTTGTCTTAATTTGATGACTTATCATTTTTAGAGCATATTAGGTTTAATTTGTTTGTTTAGTGTAAAACTTTAGAAATATAGATATTAATTAGATGCCAAATCAATTCTAAAGAGATAAGGAAAGAAGATATGGATGGAAATTGGAGATAAAAGGAATTAGAGATAAAATAGGAAAAGAAAAGCTGCCAAGTTAATCTGAAATTTTGCAGCCACGTCCACTAAAGTAAAGATAAATTAAAATCGGCTGGGAATTTGGATGATCAATCACAAGGAAAAGTGTAGATCTTTTCGACTTGATCGTTTCGATATAAAGTAGGCAAAAATTGGAGCAATAATGAAGGAGTTACGACCAAATCAAAATAACAGCAGTTTATCCTTTCTCCTATATTTTAGGAAACGAATTTGAGTTGGACTTTGACTCAAATTACTTTCCATCTACTCCAATATTTCGACCTAGGGTCTTCTAAACCCTATAAATACATCCTCTTGTCATTAGAAAAACATCCTTAGTCAGCCTTTAGACCAAGAAGAAACCTACATCAAGAGGAGAGAAGATCAAAAGTAGTTGGACAACAAATTATGCCTTCCCAATCCTTCAAATTGTAATTGTTTTCTTTTCTCTCTCTAGTATGAACTAATTCTATTTTAGCTTTAGATAAGCATATGGGTATGATCCGAATACTTATTTTACATCTAATTTAATTTGGGATGTTAGCATTTAAATTGATATTAGTGTTTTATTCTCTATTTTATGTGTTTTGATTTATTGTCTGTAGTTCTTACGGTGGCCAACGTATAGGATTACCATAGTAGTTATATGGTCACTCGGAAGGGGTGTCTAATTATTGAAACACCACATAAACGTCTAGTGTGCGGTAGTGATCTGGAAGGGTTTTCTTAACTAGATAGTCATTAGGGGTTGAGATTTAATCACTGATCATTGCGCAGGGTCCCCTTACCCAAGCCCCTTGGTAATTGTTAGGTCACCACCCTAAGTCCACCCGGAAGGGGGTTAGGAGGAATATAGAATTCTACCTATCACATAATTCTCCCTTACATGATTAGTAACAAGGCTAGTGGGGATTACTTGCTAGATCTCGAGCTAAACTATCATACTATCTTCTTATCTTTATTTATTTTCATGTCTTTATTTTATTCAGTTAATTATTTAGAGTCTTAAAACCAAAAAAATATTTCCAAGTCTTTTATTTTGAGTGTATTCTAGCTTCTTTATTTACACTTTATATTGCATAAGTTATTTCTAACTTTTGTAGTCTCTGAGGAACGAATCTTACTTATCATTATAACTTACGTACGACATGCGGTACTTGCAGTGAGTACCGTGTTTAGGCTAGGGTGTTAGTTGCATCTTTTATTACCATATTTTTATCACGCCTTAGCTGACACCAGGTTTTTGGCGCCGCTGCTGGGGACTACATCGTTAGTCCTTGTGCATTATTTAGTGTTTTTATTTCAGTTAGTTTTGTTTTACGCTTTTGTTTCTAGTTTTGTCTATTACAGGTTATGCAGATAGCAAGTTCGAGGAAACTCGATCTTCGCATCTCATTCAGAGTGCAACCTAGAGGAATACTTACTCCAGAAATCCAAGCCGCTAAATTCAGGCCTGATCCAGACATGATTGAATAATTTTCGAGTTAGTGGTGCTGCACATTAGGATCTGGTTCGATATATTTAGAAATTTATGCAGATTTGTGATGCTTACATCGTTCAAGGTGTCACACGGGAACATATGTACTACATAATGTTCCAGTTCTTTTTAACTAGAAGTGCAAGCGATTGGTATGACTACCAACACCCTGATTCAATTCCAGATTGGGATAAACTCCAAGACAAATTTCTAGATCGATTCTATGCGATTAATAGACGCTTAAAAGATATAGTGGAGTTTAAACAATTTATGCAAGAAGAAGGGGGAAAGTGTTGGTGAAGTATGGTTACGTTTCAATGAGAAGAAAGCGAGGTGTCTATTCCACATCCCCTCGCCTGAATATCAATTAACCATATTTTATGGAGGACTCAAAACAAGTCCAAGGCAATGGCAGATTTATTAGGAGATGGAAGTTTTGTGTTATTAGATCCTGAAGACGCTCATATTATCAAGAACAGAGTTCTTGAAACCGAAAGAAGTTGGCCGTTAGAATCAGAAAAAGAAGAAGATACCTTAGAAGCTCTAAGGATCGAAGAACTAAACCAACAGCTTGAGGAATTACAAGAACAATCACGTTTGGAGATCTCAGGTAAATCTAGTACACGCATTACCTTCATGTCCTGGTTGTGGAGAAAGAAATCATTCATTGGAGAGTTGTATTCATAATCAAGCTTCAATTTCCTTTGTATCTCATCAAAGAAACCATTACTCGAATGGTTATTATCATCCTCAAGGAAGTCACGCTAATTATTATTCCCCACATAATCAGAATTGGGTAAAAAACTAAGGTATCTATTATCCAACTTGGCCTTACAACTATTATCAATCACAACCAATCTATCAACAAGTGCCAACGAATGAAGATTATTATCAAGAACCACATTCATATTTAACGCAAAAAACTACACATGAGAAACCTTCATCGCAACCTTCAAGTTTTGATCAAAGTCTAGATAAATTTATGAAAGTTCTTGAGGAAAGCATGGAGGTGAATCAGCAAAGGTTTCAACAACAGGCAAGGGTTATTAAAGATCTCGAGAATACTATATCACAGATGACGAGTGCAATACAAAGCAGACCAAAAGGGAATATTTTGAGTGATACTATAACTCCTCAAGATAATGCTTGTCATGCGGTTGAATTCAAAAGTGGAAAACAATTACCTCCGCCTAGAGTGGAAGAAATAGGACAACCAAAAGAACCAACCCCTACTCCTAAAGAGGTGGTTGAAGAAAAAGTTGAAGATATAATTGAAGAGGTGATACTTAATTGTTCTATTATTTATCAATTAAATTTAACCACCTTAATACAACTTCCCACTACCACTACCACAACCGCCGCCAGCGCCAATGCCACCACCACAACTACCACCACTACACCACTACCGCCCACCACCCCCACAACCACCACCACCCCACCACTACAACAACTACCACTACCCTATTACTACCACGTCCACCACCACCACTACAACCTCAACCACCACCACAACAACAAAAACCGCAACCACAACCACCTACTATAATTTCATCCCACGCGCGCATCCCTGAATTTTTTTAAATCGTCATAACTAATTCTAAAATAATCAGAAAAATAAAAAAATTGCATTTATGAACGAGACAAGTTAATATTTACGTCTATGATATTTTTTAATTTTTTCGCGAGTAATGAGTTCTGTCACCCCTTTTTGGTTCACCCTTGTATCACCCCTTATGTGTCATCAAAAAAAGTAGAGAGAAAAAAGTAATTAGGAAAGAAAAATAATCTGATTGGTATTTAAAACCTCCACATAGGAGGTGATATAAGGATGAACCAAAAAGGGGTGACAAATATCATTACTCTTTTTTTCCGCAGACATAAATTCATTGTTTCAAACCGTAAATTTCATGTTTGTGAAAAAAAATCACCGTTTGATCAGTGAATTTCATGTGCGAAAAAAAATTATAGTCAAATATATTAATTTGCTTTGTCCAAAAATGCAAATTTTTTTTTCTGAATTTTTTAAAATTAGTTATGATGATGTTGAAAAACATTCCCTGACGCGTGCGTGTATTATGAAATTAGTAGTAGGTGGTTGTGGTAGTGGAGGAGGTGGTGGTGGCTGTAGCGGTGGTTAAATTTTTTACATGGTGGTGGTGATGATAGTGGTGGTGGTGGTGGTGGTTGTAATAGTAGTGGAAGTGTCATATTATTTGTTTAATATTAAAAATAAGTATTGTGTTAAAAATAAAATAATATATTTAATAATAAAGATATAAAAAGATGGAGAAAATATTTTCTATAAATAATTATTTTATTAAGTTTTTTTAATAAAAAAATTATTAAAAACTACTTTTATTATATCTTTTTTAACAATAACTCCAAAACAAAAATTGCTTAACGAATAAATTTTTTAATTGTAGAGAGATGGTGCTATTTTTATCATGATTATACTACTTTTTCCATTTATTTTTATTTGTTCATTTTTTTTATTAAAGTGTTTAATATTATTTATTTTTTAATTCAAATATTAATACATTTTTTTAATATTATTTCTAATTAAACAATAAAAATATATTATAATAAATGGTCTTATAAATATTAGTTAAAGATATTTATATAAAAAGAATAAGTATTAAATATTTTTTTTTAAGTTTTATATTAAAAAGATAGATAAATAAAAATAGCTGGAAGAAGTAACTATTTACAATATGCAAAGCTGACAAATTATTTGTAATATGTATGAAAAAACAATTAATCTAATTTTTTTCTAAAACCAAATTTTCTAACACATGAATCGTCCTTGCAGCTTTTAAGACGTCATTACACTTGGTATTCCTATTTTTAGTCATTTCGTGACTAATTTTTTCATTAGCAATTTCGACTTTACACCTTTGCCTGTCACTGGCTTCACGTCATTCCTTAATTTATGCCACTTTCCCCCCTTTAAGCCGTTAAAAAGAAATAAAAATGAAAGAAAGGCTCAAAATTGATCACATGAAGCAATAAACCTATGTAAGTCGGTGCTAAAAAAATTAACTTGTCAGTGAAGTTAGCGGCCGTAGCTGATTTAATTACAAGTACGAACGAAGGAAAACTTATTCAGTACAATAATCTTTTATTTTTATTAGATTAACTTTATGAAAAGTTATACCTACATGACAGATATTATGAAAAGATATATCACTAGGATGATACAACTTTATGAAAAGTTATCTCATTTTTATGTTTTATGAAAAGTTAGCCTTGATGTGATATCGGTTTTATTGTACCGAATAATCTCTCCGAACGAAGGGGCTTCCGATATTGTTCTAGATTTTTTGTATTTCTAACGTTTTAAAAAAAATAATTGCATGATAAACTTATTTTTAATAATAATTACAAGACTAATGCTAAGGCGTTTTTCAGACTAGAAGAGCGCCTTTAACTATTTTTACCTAATCCATAAGAAGCTATTAATTTAGCCCATTAATTAGAGACGTTGAGAAGAGTTTCTATTTAAAAAAAAAAAAAAAAATTGGCCAACGATAATACTAAAGAATATTACAAGTTCCAGTCTTTTAATTCTTCAAGGAAAACCATCAGAATCTTTGAATTGTAAAAAATGAAAAAAAAAACAAAAATTATGAAATGCAATGAAAATTAGAGATAAAAATGGTAATTTCTTAGTCGATGAAAGAAATATACATTCTACTCTTTTTCATTAAGGGTGAATTATCTATAGGGTCTTAGGAGCACTATTTTTTCTCTATAGAGTAGTGTTTTGAAAGTTGTTATTCTTAGGGACCTCATTTTTTACAATAGTCTTTCCTACCCTTACTAACACTAAAAGACAAAAAAGTATGATGTCACTGTTTCTCTCTCCTCTACCACTACCCACCTACCACCTACCCACCTACCACCCATCTCCGACCTCCGGCCACCGGCCACCGACCACCACCACCACCGACCGCCGATCTCCGACCACGGACCTCCGGCCACCAGTCACCAGTCACCGGAAAAAACATAGAGTACTCTGAGAAAAACATAGAGTACTCAATATTTTTGCTGAGTACTCTCTAATTTTTTTGAATGCAATAATAAAATCTCGGAGTACTCTAAGAAAAACTCGGAGTACTCTAAGAAAAATCTCGGAGTACTCTAAGAAAATCTCGGAGTACTCTAAGAAAATCTCGGAGTACTCAATAAATTGGTGAGTATTTTATTAATTTGATGAGTATTATTGAAAAACAAAGCATACATATTAAAAAAAAACACTTTATTCATCTTTACACAAATTTAAATAAAATACAAATCAATTTACAATTAAAAATAATAAAATTAATCTATCTAATTTTTTGTTTGACCAGATCTGGTCAAACCAGATCTAGATCTGAAAAAAAAAAAAACACGTCGGCTTGAACCAGCTGCTGGTCTTCTGCAATCTTCATCGCGAGGAGGACGGGCTCGAGATCCGCGCACCACCACCACTGGACGGGGTTCCAGCTACTGCACCACCACGCGAGGGAGCTCGAGCTGCACCAGATCGGAAGCTGCACCACCACGGCGAGGGAGCTCAAGCTGGACCAGATCGGAAGCTGCACCACCACGGCGAGAGAGCTCGAGCTGCGAGATCTGTCCTAGGGTTCCGCCATGGCTGCTCTAAGTCGTTCAAGCTTCACCATCGAGATAAAGAGTCGCCGGAGCTTCACCATTTTGCAATGAAGCCGTTCGAAGCCTCACTGCGAGAACACTTCGAACCTCCACGCCCACCGTTCGAAGCTGCTCATTGCTCGGCTATGACCAAGGAAGCACCACCGAGATAAAGAGGCGCCGGAGCTCGAGAGAGGAGGGAGGAGGGAGGAGGGAGGTGGTGTTTTGGTGGAGTTTTATGAGGGAGGAGGGAGGAGGGAGGTGGTGGTGCAGATCGGCGGTGGTGGTGGTCATTTAAGTGGTGTGGGTGGTTGATGAGAGGAGAGAGGAAAGAGAAGCTGTGAGGTGAGGGAAATTAGAACGTGAGTGAATGAAATTAGAAATAGCAATTAGTATATATAGGTATAGAAAAAACAAAAGAAGGTTAGTCTAGTAATTGGGGTTTTGGGGTTCATGTGTTAAAAAGTTCCTGAGGTCTTTAGTAAGAAGAGGCCCTAGGTGGGGGTGCTAACTCGAAGAGGGGTGTGTCTTCAAGACCCCTAGTGTCATAATCTCTTTCATTAATTATCTATGGTTTAACTTGATTACTATGCTCTCATGAATTCTTTTGAAGGCAAAGAATTTTTTAATTAAAATAGGTAATTATTAGTTTTAAGTTTTAACTTATTTTAATGCCTAATTTTTTAAAATACAAACTCATTTTCATATAAATCTTTTTTTTCTTACAGTGAAATCTAGTTTCTATAATCCTAATGTTATCAGTTGTTTATTGTAAATCCTAGAGAATAAACTATTTGAGCTTCAAAATTTTCTCCAAACTGGTGTATGTTTTTAATTCAGAAATCTGTGTATTTTACTTCTTGGTTTACTTTTATATACACAAAAAATAGATCTAAAAGATAATAAAAAAAAATAAGATCGTTGGTCAATTTTTTTTTAAAGTAGAAAGCGCTCTTTATAGAAGCGTCATTATTTCTAATTAATGGGCTAAGTTATGGGCCTTATGAATTACGGTAATTAAGTTAAAGGCGCTCTTCTTTAAGGGAGTACGTTTATCATGCAATTATTTAATTAAAATATGTTAGAAATAAAAAAAGAATCATTGTTCTATAGGCATCATAAGGAAGCCGGCAAACAAATCAACTCAAGCTAAACTTTAGTTATATTAAATTAAATTAAGTTACGGTTTGAAGTGTTTATTTTAAAGTAAAAAAATGTTTTTAGAATAAAAATTATATTTAAAAAAATTATCAAAAAAATTGTAACATCCATAATCATTTTAAGTGCATTTAAAAAAAAAAAAAAACAGATATTTGATACTTTTTCTAAAAATGTTTTTTAGGGTAAAAAAATCTTTGAAATATCTAGAAACACTTTTAAGTGCGTTTTACAAAAAAAAGACTTCCAAACGGACACTAAGTATATAAATATTTTAGTAAGTTTGAATTCGTTTTGAAGTTAAAACAAGTCTCTTCATATAAGTTTGGATTTAATTTATTAATTTTTTTTAAAACTTAAATTCAACTTGCATTAATTCATATAAGGATTGCATAAAACTTGGTTGAAATTCATTTATTTTTTTGATAGTTGGTTTAGTGGTTAGATTACTTCGCAGTGATCAAGAGGTACTGAGATCGAATCTTATTGAAATCAAAATAATTTCGAGTCCGAAGTGGCTCTCATATGTATTAAAAAAACGCTCATTTATTTTTTCATATAATATATATTATTCAGTTGAAAATTTTAATGATCTTAAATTAAATTAAGTAAAACTAATACAATATTTTTTTGTCCAAATAATACAATATTTTATTAAATTTGATTTTTTTCATATGATATCATTATATATATATATATATATATATATATATATATATATATATATATATATATATATATATATATATATATATATATATATATATATATTTTTTTTTTTTTGCTTGAGTGACACTTTCGGAACATACATTGGTACTCTATGTGCTCAGTGCACCTCCAAAGAGATTTCTTTAGAAAAGTCAAGGATACCATGAAGAGCTAGTTAACAAATTGAAAATCTCAAAGTCCGTTCCTCGTTGGGCAGATAACACTTACACAATCTATTCTATCCTAACACACACACACATATATAATGCATGCCATAAGATTTTTGTTGTATGTGTGTAATGAGATTGATCGAATCATTTAGAATTTCATCTAGGGTTCAGCTGGGGAAGAGAGAAAGATACACTGTGGCTTGGAATAAAATATGTCATCGAAAGATTAAAGGGATCTCGGATTCAAATATGAAAGGAGTTATAATATAGCACTTATTGTCAAGCTGGATTGGAAAATTCTACAAGATTCACAGATGTTATGGGTCACGACAATCAAACATACATACTTATGGGAAGATTTTATCCATCATAAACTAAAACCTTCCGACTCGCAGACGTGTAAGATATCTTTGAGAGGAAGAATGTATTATAAAGTATAGTTATCAAGCAAGTTAAGGAAAATGGGTTTTGGTATAAATGAAATCTTGAGTCTTCCGAGTTTTCCTAGTTTACGTTAGCATATAGGTCTCTCACACCATCTGTAGTGAGCGATACTTTTAAAATGATAGTGCATACAAAAATAGTCTCAACTTATTCCTAAAGACTCATGATTTCTAGCAACTAATTGTACTAACAACAAGGGGGTTGAAACTCCAATTGTCAAACTATATGCTATTAAACGACCATTTCACAATACATTTGGTTGCATTGTTTCTTATTCTAGACACATAGGAAATTTAATGTCTCTATCTATGGATAGTCTTACAATATCATTAACAAATATAGTTATTTTTTGAAATTAGTTGGGTTAGCTCAATTAGGTAGAGTTTTGTTATATCTTTTGAACCTAAAGGTATAAAGTGAAAAATATAGTGTTCGAATATCCTCTTTGAACATGGGTAATCTAGTTCTGATTTACCTAGATGTATGCATATAGGAATACGTACATATTCTCGGTGGGATCAGTTGATGTGTGTGTAAATTGGCTTGGACCACCCATGTTAAAAAAGGTGCAAATTTTCTATCATTAAGATATTAATCTTGCCTTCACTAATTTAATTACATTCTTACAATCATTAAGTAAATTGACAAAGTTAAGAAAAGTGTGGGCCCAAAAGATAACATTCATAATTACTATAATTTCTGTTTTTTGTGTTGATGATTCTATTTTTTTGAACACACGTAAAACTAAACAAAGCGGTCGGATTATCCAATCCCGAGCCTAGTAAAGTGGTATGTAAGCTCAAGTTGTCGTTCATCCATCCTACCCTCCTGTCTAGCATTTCGTGCAGTTCGGTCTGCCATTCCGTCGAGCCTTCTCGGCAGATGTTTGAAGAGCATTTTATCATGTTCCTCTGCAATCTTTAGGATCCGATTGATGTACGGTTTGAATTTCCACGTCGCAGCTGGCAGCGAATTGAGTACTTGATCAGATCAAGGTTATAGCAAATGACCGGTTCTTTTCTGTGTCATGCATGGCCATTTTAGCTGCTTCGAGGACTGTTATAGCTTCCCCTTACGCCGCAGTGTCTGTCCATATTTGTTTAGAAAACGCTGATCGGTTGCCCGTCTGGGTCTCTCTTTGGAATCCAATCTATTCCCCTGACGAAATAGATGTTAGGGCAGTCGTTTCGTCGATACCACTCGGTTTCGCTTTATCTTTGAAAGAAGCATCACAAGTAAAAATAATTTGTGTTCCCGCTAGTTCAGTTCGTGTCCAAGGATTGCTGATGGCATCGCTGTGACGCCTTACTGATGTGTAGGTAAGCCATCACATTCTTGTCCAAATAGGTCTTTCATACTTGCATATACCGATAATAGAACCGTATCTATATCTAGTGAAAAGTTTTCGTGTTTGCATTTCATTTTGTGTTTCCAAATGTTCCACAGTGTTAACATAATGTAAGCCACCACAATCTTTTTGGCCCATTGTGCCAAGTCAGATCCATCAAAGATACTAGTAAACCACCACCCCAGCGTGTTTGGCTTTGTTTCCGGTGTCCGTATTTGTAAGGCCGAACCTGCCCAAACCAGTTTACAAAAGGAGCATGTTAATAGAAGGTGAATATTTGTTTCCGTCTGCCCATTGCACCAATAGCACCGTTTGTCATTATTATAGTGATGTAAATAAAGGTTTTTCCCCGTAGGTAGTATATTCCTACACGCTTTCCAAGTGAAACTCCTAACTTTATTTCGGACGTTTGACTTCCAAACTTTGTTCCAGAGTGATGTGTTCCTCAGTTGTGCTTGGGACGATGATTGTTCCTCCTTGAGTCCATAGTGAGTATCCGATATCCGGATTTAGTGGTGTATTCTCCTGAACGAGTATGAGGGCATGTGAACGTATCGTGATCTTTCCTGTTAAGTAGCGGTATTCTGCTACTCTCCCCTTTATGGGTATTTGTATAACTGCGTCAATCGTTTCCCAGTTCCAGTCATCAACGTCGGTTTTCATAAGTCGATCCACTGTTTGCAGAGTTGTATCCGTAGATTTGTCTTTAATGAGTTCCAAATGAAGCCATCTGTGCTCCCAAATTTGGGTTGTTTTCTCCGTTGCCTTGTGCTGATGATTCAAAATAGCTCTATATAATTTTGTTTTTTCATATTTATGAAAAACTATACTATCTCCATTCCACAATAATAGTTTTTGTAGCCTAAATATAATTATTTCACATTATATGTCATATTTAAAGTTTTATTTTACTCTCTTTCTAATATTTCTCATTAATTAAGTATAAAAAATTTCTATTATAATTAGGGATATGTTGATCTTTTTAAACTAAATTTTTTCTATCTTTTAGATTTCTTAGAGTCCGTTTGAGATGGATTATTTTAGAGTCAAAAGCGCTTTTTGATTAAATTAAAATATTTGTAAAAAATCTTTAAAATATTTTGACATCTAAAATCACTGTAATGTATTATTTGGATTCAGATTTTTAAAGGAAAAGAAAATAAATAATAGGAATAAATTTTCTATTTCTTTGTTTAAATTTGATTTTTATTGAAAGGAAAGTAATTCAATGGATTTCACAATCCTTTGTTTTCTTTTAAAACTGTTAGATATTTAATCCTTCTATTTTGGAGTCATTTCAAAGAAAAGTAAATGATTACTTTTTAAAATGTTACAACTAACCTTATAATTTAATATAAAATATTTTTACATAACATAAAAAGGGTATACAAGTATTTTTACGTAAAACAATCATTTCGTTTTCTTTAATAATGTGAATCCAAACGAGTGATCTTTAGTCAATTCATTTTTTTTAATATTTATATAATCCAAATAATATTATCACTTTTCTTTCTTTTCTTTTAACATTTTTATATTTATATAATTTCCTTTCCTTTGATAATATGAATCCAAACAATGCATAAGGATCTGTTTGGATTGAGAGAAATAGAAAGAAATGAAGAGATTATAAAGGATTTTTTATTGAGAAAATGCTCCATAGGGTCTTGAAGACACACCCCCTTTTCCAATCCAAACCCCTCTTTTTTGCTCTTATTACTAAAGACCTCCAATAAGATTTAACACATGAGACCTAATATCCCATTTACAATTATACCCCCTTTTATTTACTATATATACTAACATTATTATTTCTAAACCCCAAATTCACTTATTTTTCCCGTTTCTCTTTCTTCCCACTCCCATATTTCTCTCTCTTCATTGTTATTTTCCAATCGTCGCCAGAAGAGTGGCTCCGTAAACCATGGCTCCTCATAAATCTTCTTCCGTTCGTGCTCCATTCGCAGACACAAGCTCCGTTCTTGCTCCGAGAGTGAGAAGATTCCAGCTGTGGTTGTCTACTCCGGCGGTAACACAGTGGTTGTGATGGTGGTTCCAGGTTGAGGCGGGCTGTGATGGTGGTTTTGGGTTGAGATCCGTTCGAAGTTTCAGGTTGAGGTGGGTTGTGATGGTGGTTCCAGGTTGAGGTGGGCTGTGATGGTGGTTTTGGGTTAAGATCCGTCCGAACAGTTGCTGAGCAGCCTTCTCCTCTTCTCGTGCGTGGAAGAACAGGCGCTGCGAACCAGAACGGCGCAACACCACCGTAGCATTACTCTTCTCGTCGGCGCTGCGAATCAGAACGGCGGAGCACGAGACCTGGATCTCCGGCAAGCTGCTGCTCTTCTTCTTCGTGGATTTCTGCTCTGCAAGCTCGACGAAGCCTTCACCTCCGGCGAGAAGAAACACCACCTGGTTCTTCTTCTTCTCGGGCGCGTTGGGGTGTGCTGTTGCTTTTTTTAATTTGGAGTAGCGTGCATAGTGCGCCAAAATAGGTAGGTTTTTTTATATTTTATTTAGATCTGGTCAAACAAAAAGGTAGATACTTATTTTCTATTTTAATTGTATATTTATTTGTAATTCACTTGAAAATGTATAACAAAAATTGAAAGAAATGTGAATATAATATTTTTTTGGCTTTTTACTCTTTGATCTGAATTATAATTATCAAATTTACGGAATACTCCTCAAATTTAGAGAGTACTCTCCAAAATTATCTGAGTACTCACAACAATTGTCTGAGTACTCAACAAATTGTTGGAGTACTCAGCAAATTGTCAGAGTATTCATTAAATTATCGGAGTACTCAGCAAATTGTCGGAGTACTCTATGTTTTATCGGTGACTGGTGGTCGGAGGTCGGTGGTCGGTGGTCAGTGGTCGGTGGTAGGAGGTCGGTGGTAGGTGGTCGGTGGTAGGTGGTCGGAGGTCGGAGGTAGGTGTGTAGTGGTAGTTAGTGGAGAGAGAAACAATGACATCACACCTTTTTTGTCTTTTAGTGTTTGTAAGGGTAGGAAAGACAATTGTCAAAACAGAGGTCTCTAATAAGAAGGAATTCCTGGACTATACTCTATAGAGAAAATATATGGTCTCCAAAACCCTAAGTATAATTCACCCTTTTTTATTTTTAATATAGTTTGTAATAGAAAAATTTATGAAAGAAAAGAAAGTAAGTCATTTCAAAAATCACTCATGTATCCATTTTTATTATCACTCCAAATTGGAGTCAAATTGAGAGAAATGAATTTTATTAATGATTATAGCCCAAAATTAACTTTTTTCTTTCTTTCCTTTTGTACTTTTTTTCAATACAAACAAAATATATTTAAATCATTTACGAAATCTTCTTTTATAAAAATTTCTAATCCAAATAAAAAATTCCTTTCCTTTCTTTCCTTTTATAATTTTTCTTTTCTTTTCCTTTATTATTTTTTCCCTTCTAAAAACAAACAGACCCTAAAGTTTGTTTGGATTGAGAAATTAAGAGGAATATGATTGTATTAAAGGATAATAAGAATCTCATTCCTTATTGAATTGGAAAGAATTAGATGGAAAACTTTATTAAAGGATTATTACAGTGCTTTATGAACCTATATATTCAATCATTTCAATTTGGTGGGATTGGGAGGTAGGGTTGTTTTTTTATCGGCAAATCAAGAGAGGTATTCTTATATTACGTTGTAATGTCTAAATTACCTTTATTATTCTTTATAAAATATTTTAATCGGGGTATATGAGTCATTTAGTTATAAAAAAAAATCCCTTCCTCCTATTATTCTTCTAATCCAAACACTAGATACATATAATCCGTTAATAAAACTCCTCTATCTCTTTTTATTCAGTCCAAACAAAATTAAATACTTTCATTTCTATTCTTTTATTACACTCTCTTTTCCTATCTTTTACTAAAGTCCTTTCTTAATCCAAACATACCCTAAGTGATTATTTTAAAAATCACATATCTAGTGTTTTTTCGAAAAGTTATTTTAAGGGTTTAAAATATTTTCATGGATCTAAAATAATTTCAAGTGATTATTTTAAAAAACAATTCCAAACGAGCCTTTAATATATATAAAAATTCTAAAAAAATCAATTATTATATACCATAGAGATAGTAAATATTAAATTATATTTAAAAAAAAAAATTTTAAGATAATATATTTAAGGTAAAATCAAAACACATATATTGTTGAGACATATCTCCATGTTCAGTTAAATATTAGAGTATCCGATAATCAAAAGTATTTGAATTTTTTTTTCGTTCCATCAGACATCACAATCTACAATATATAACAATATCAATATCACATTATCTTTTGTAATCAATGATTATTTTTAGTAATGATATGTCTTTTTTATAAAATTCTATGTTATACTACATGATTTAATTTAATTAAATTAAAAAAAATAAAAAGATAATAATATAACTCTAATCAATTACATTACATAATAGGATGATACTGGGATGATATGTGGCTGTGGGGCGTGGGCACTATAAAAAGTGATATATTTTTTTTGAAAATTTAGGATTAAGTAAGACTTTTATTATATATTTATCGATAAATCTTCATCGCTATAAGCTTTATTCTGATATAAAAGCAATAACAATAAAAAGATTAATTTTATATTGTAAACATATTAAGCTTGCAGAAAAGATATTATTTATAAAATGAGATTAGAGATTAGTGATTAGTGATGATCAATAGTATGTACATACTACATACTGATCTATAAGTTCAAATTTAAGCTTTAAAAAAAATTAATTTTATATGAGATATGAATATATTTCTTGAAAATAGAGAAATTAGTTTTTAAAATATGGGGTAAAAGTTTTGTAGGACTACGACAGTAATCTATCGAATTAATCGTCCTTTATATATCAATCTAATCCAATATGACTGCATCAATTGATGGAGCCCTAGTTGTTGATCATCGTTATTCTATCATGGCAAGCAATTATATGCACAAGTACAACAAGTGTGAGGGAAGCCAAAGTGTGACACAAATATATAAATGGATTTTTCTCATGAAATTTGCGTAACTTGCAGAGAAAGGGAGAGAGATGGCTCAAAATCAGGGATGGGTCTTTTTTTGTCGAGCAAAAAAAAAGGATGGGTCTACTTTTTTTTTTGACAAAGTCTTAAAAATGACATTCCCGGTTGTGGTTAGCCGACCTCAAATCTAGTGAAACGGGACTCATCTAGTGAAACGGGACTCTAACTGAAACTGCCCCAACTCCCTAAGACCCCTTCGTTTAGTTGAGCGCGCAAATATATCGGTCAACCCGTTTAGTCGTCACAGAATATCTTTGAATCGTATGTTGCCAATGCAGTTTTTCAATTTTCCCAATCCGCAACGCGTACAGCCTGACACGTCACCACGTAGTTGACAACGACCTAATACCTTGAATGATTTTAAGGTTGTCTGAGCAAATAACAGATTTGATTATTGTCTCTTCTTGACAAATCATAACAGCTTCCATCACTGTCCTCGCCCCATCTTCGACAGTCGATTCTACCCGAACTGACTTTGAACTAAGACGTCGTCTTCCCGAAATAGTATCTAGTCACACCATCCCGATGCCGTAGGGTTTGGCTTGGGACACGAAAGAGACATCACATGTTACGATTTTTTGCACCCCACTTAATTTAGTCACCGCCCAATTAGGGGTGTTGTTGTGATTTCGTCCCTGTCCGCCACGTCTTGGTTTATCATAGCGATCGCTACCGAACAGGTCCTTCATCCCAGAATTGGTCGCCTTTTTAGTCAGGTTCGAGATGTGTGTTCCCTGAACTGCCTTCATTTTATGCTTCCGAATATTCCATAACATGAGAAGAATGTAGGTTGAAACAATATTCTTTCTCCCATCCAGAATTACCGATCCTAGCAGATACTTTGACAATTTATTCGTCCAGGCCCCCGTCGAATTGATCCTCTACCCTAAATAGGTCTATTTAGATTCAGAGAATCGTTTAAATATTTCTTTTTGCTTATTTTAAAAATATATATATTATTTTTGACGTTGAAGACATAACCTAAATTAAGATTGAAAGCGGATACAATCCAATAAGTTTAGAATTTGTTCTTTAGCCTATTTCCGATATAACAACAAAATCAAGTAAATAAGGTTGAAAAAATGTGGTGGGGGTAAGGAACCCAATTGGTAGGAACATTTGTCAAGACTTCATTCTTCACAATCCAATCCACTAATTGATTTACTTTTCAAGTAACAAAAAGGAAATTAATGTTGATTGAACGCGCTAAACTTTAAATATCTTCAAAAATACGGAGTAGATGACGATTTTCAAACTTTGCGCTGTTCATTAGTGGTTTCATTAGGCTAAGACAATCATTTATCAAGATATATTATTTATTAGGTTGTACAGTTGTCCCAGTGATGACATTCCTAATCCCAATGGCTTCAGCTTTTTCTGGAGGATTTGCAATTAGCTTCTAAGTTTTCCCTCCCAAAAATTGGTCCTGTTTATCATTGATGATACAAGCAGATGCCGCAGTATTAGTATTTTCAAATAAGAGGCATCAACATTTATATAAGTCATAGTATTTTTTAGAGACTCTCTATAAGGTTATGATTTTTGAAGTTGGGTTTTCTTTTTGGTCGGGTTTGCTTTAGAGTTTAAATTAAGATACCTCATGAACTTATCATAAGCAGTATAAGATTTTTTCACAGTGATTAAGGGACAAATGTTGTATATTTTCAAAGATTTTTTTGTTTCAGACTTTCCAGATAAACCAAAGGATCCAGATTGCCATCTCTACCTGTGGCCTACCTCTTTCATCATCCGGATATTTGATTTCCATGAGATTGAAGCCATTTATCTAATCTATTAGTGATATTATTAAAAGAGTAAAATCCAAGTTGAGTTGCAAACCACGTGGCCCTAAAATTAGGTCAATAAATAAAAGATATCACTCATTTCACTATCATTACCACAAAGTTTACATGTGCTATTTATTGCGCATTTTCTTTGAAATTTGTTTTGTTAAGTGGGAATAACATTAGATAAGACCCTCCATATGAAGTTTTTTCAGTTTCGGTGGTAAGTTAAGCTTCCAGATATTGTTTCAAAAGTTATCATTTAGTTTAAATGATGTAGTTGGGAGATTCATTTCATTTTGATTTCTTTATGCATTATTGATAAGAGATCTATTGTTATGCATCTCTTTTGTAGTAAGATTTCCATTGTTGGAGGGATTCCAAATTTAAGTATCATGGGCATTTTCTAATACTTATATTACAAAAAAAATTCAGCTTTCTCATTTCCAAGTGTAGTTATAAGTTGTTCTTTGTTCCAGGTCTTATCTGAATAATCAATTCAAAAACATTAGTGATAGGGAAATTGGTGATAGTTATAGGTTTATCATATTTTGGAATCCAGTATCCATTTCAAACTTGTAAATTTTCACCATCACCAACTATCCATGAGGTATCCTTAAGATAGGTATTTCTACCCAAGATCAGACTTTTCAAGCCCCAAGATGGGTTATACCCAATTTTATATGTGTCAAAGTTTTCATGAGGAAAATAAATGCCTTTGATAATTTTGTAAGCTACAGAGATTTTATTTATGTTAAATTCCAAGAAGATGGTGCTAAGAGTGAAATGTTTAATTGATAGAAGTTTTTGAAACTCATCCACCCTCTTCTTTTGGCATTTCTATATATTTACAGTTTTCCAATAAATTCTAGTGTTTCCATAGTTTACCCACCAGTAAGAGTCAATAAGGGAGGTGATTTGGTTACAAATATTTTATGGGATATAAAATATAAACATTATATAAACTTGAATTGATTGTAGATGTTACTTTGCCAGGTTCTGATAAGAGTTTACAGTTCCACTTATCAAGCTTAGTTATAATTCTTTCAGTTAGCCACTAAAGAGCCTATTTTTAGATCCTCTTGAAGGTAGTCCAAGATATTTACCAAGGCTTGCTATGTGAATAATTTGTAGAATATTTGTAAGATCATAAGCAATATTTGAGGGTGTATTTTTGCTATAAATAACACCTTTATTATTTAAGTTAATGCATTGACCAGAGGCAAAGTTATACATATTAATAACATCATTAAAATTATGGAATTATTGTTGATTAGTTTTAAGAAAAAACAATCTGTCGTCTATGAAGAGTATATGAGTTAAACTTGGACAATTTCTACTAAGTTTGATGCAAAGTTTTTTGTTGACTTTATATTTTATGGGTGCATTTAAGGATTGGGTAACAATGAAAAAGAGGAAAGGGGACAGTGGCCCCCTTGACTAAGCCCCTTAGTTGGTTTTGGGATATCAAAATATAAGATTCAGTTTTCACACATTTTTTCATCCAAGTGATCCAAGTAATAGATAAACCAAGAGCTTTCATTGTATCAAACAAGAAACCCCATTCAATACTTTTAAAAGCTTTAGAAATATCTGCTTTGTTAGTAACTGAATAGTTTTTAGAATTCTTTTTGTTTGAATAATGCACTGCTTCATGTGCAATAATAAAGTTGTCAGTGATTCTTCTAGTATTAACGAAAGTTGATTGTTCATAGGATATTATATTGCCCATAAAAGGTTTAAGTGTTTCAACAAGTATAGCAACAATTATCTTGTAGTTGAAATATGGCAACTAATTGGCCTGATATGTCCAATAGTTGTAGGAGATTTTATCTAAGGGATGAGTGTGATATAAGTTTTGTTAGTAGAAGTAAGATCATATTTATTCCATACCAAATCTGATATACTATTCATCAAATCAAATTTTGATTGTAATTTGTATGCCAATGTTTTCTTATAGAAATTGTCAGAGAAACCATCTGGATCTGGGGATTTGTTGCTCCCTAGGTCCCAAACAGTTTCTTTTACTTCATCTATTGAGACATGTAGTTCAAGAGCTTTATTCATAGCTTCAGTAACTGTAGGTTGTATTGTATTAAGTATAGCTTTATATTTTCTAGGACCAATAATAGAGTAAGATTTACTATAATGTATAATAATGCGATGTTCAATATCTTGTTGTTTATCAGTCCAATTACCTTCAAAGATCATAAGCCTAAGAATTATATTGTGTTCTCTTCTAGTTTTTGTAGTATTGCGAAAGAAAGTTGTATTTTTGTCTCCCAAGTTTACCAATTGCATTCTAGGTTTTTTTTCAATATAATTTATCTTTATTCTAAAAGTTTTCAAGTTGGGCAGATATATAATCGTGTTCTTCTCGATTGGTATAATATTTAGAGTTTAACTCATCCAGCTTTTTCATAAGGTCTTTAATAATGTTTCTATTGTTAAGTCTATTAGTTTTATTCCACTTTCTAATTACATGAAAGGTGTGATTCAGTTTACTACCAACCTTAATGATGCCTCTATAATTATTGTGAGTTCCACTTCATCTTCAGTGTTCTAATTTTTTTGATATATAAATCTGTTAAACCTTTTATGTTTTGGTTTATCACAATGGGGAATGGGTAAACTGTGATCAAAGCCAATGGCATATAGTGTAGCTATCTGGTGGGGGCAAATGTGTGATAAATAAACAGAGAATAATAAAGGAAACACCCTTGACTACCATGAGAAACTCACTGCAAGTATTACCAATTGTTTGTAAGTTTAGTTGATAAGAAAAGTTTGTTCGCAGGGATTTTATCTGTTAGATCTACTTGTATTCAATAAACGTAGATGAATTAAGATGTTTAGATTAAAATATGATAAGATGAATAGTTATCTGATGTGAAATAATAAATAAGAATACAGATAAATAAATATGAATGTAAGTCAGATAAATTAGGGTTACTAATATGAGTCTATCTTACTAAGTTGTTATTCTAATCTTAAGGGTGAATCAAGTATTATATATTAACCGGGATTCTAAATTCTACCTAACCCCCGTCAGGGTGGATTTAGGAGCAACCTCTCCACTACAAGGGGACTTGGGGAAGGGGACCCTGAGTAATGATCGGTGGTTAAATCAAACCTTTATGGCTATCTAGTTAGGCAAGCCCGTCGGGATCACTACCGCACACTAAATGATTATGTTGTGTTGTCAATAACTGAATCCCCCCTTCCATGTGTTAACTCAATTACTAAGGATAGTCATAAGATTGGCCAAATTTAGGGCTGAAAACAATAAGTCAAATAACACAATACCAACATACGTCAAGCTCAAATCAATTAAAATAACAAATAGTATTATGAAATTTAAGACAAAATAATAACCCAAATAATTAAGAATGAAACTTACAGAATAAAAACTTAGAAATATGGAAAAGCCACAAATCTATAGCTAATTACCCTATATATAGAGAAGGAGAGATGTAGAAGAGGAGTTTGTCACTGGTGGTCCTTTGTGTGTTCTAAAAATAAATGCAATCGATAATCGAACCACAACCGCAAGTGTACGGTTGTCCCAAGTAGTATGTATGATAAAACAGATTCGTTCCAAGGACGGGATGGTTGAGTACAATGTTTAGCAAATAATGATTGGTTGCACTTATGAAAGCAAGTAAATAAAATATGTTTGTTTGGTTTTGTTGATTAAAACTACTAAATAAAAAACAAATTATAAATGCAAGTAAAAGATAAGACGCAAGTAAAATGAGTGAAAACGCAATATGAGAGGTAGTACTTGAGAACGCAAGGATCCTCCTAATCTTATTTCCTAACTTATGTTGTTTAAGGGCTAAATTGGTCAATTACAATGGTCAGGATTCTAAATTCCTTATACCCCCGTCAGGGTGGACTATAAGGCGATCCTAAAGTGTCACTAGTCCCGTCAGGGTAAATATGATCAACCGTTGGATGTTTAAGTTTTATTACCTCATTGGCCCTAGAATTAGCTAAGTTCGTCAGAATCAATAGCTTCTATCCTAGATTGAATAATTAATTCTATACCTAAACCCTCCGTCAGGATGATCCACACGCCACATATGTGGAATAGCCTAGATACTAATACCTGTTCTTAGTTCGCGACTCTAAAAACAGTAAATAATCACAAATTATCGAAAAGAGTAATAGACCCAATCTAATTTAATTTAACTGAAACCCAAATTCAATATTCGTTATTTCATAAAATTAGGATTCACCCATTGTTTGTTCTCAAGCACTATTAAATGTTTAGCTCATATTGAAAAGAAAAACTGAATTAAAAGAAATGGAATTCATATTTGATTACAAAATTAAAGATAAAAAGAACCTAATTTCCGGAATTGGAATGACTACGAACGGAGATATAGAACCTCTCCAGCTCTTGTAGCTTCTTCTTTCTTCCTTCTGTTGCTTCTCTCTGGTGTTTAATCTTGTGGAATGGGAATTGTTTGAAAAATAGAAGTCCAGACCTCCTTTTATAAGCATAAAAACGGATTAGGGCTTGGACCAGAAAATAAAAGACTAATTAAATGTCCAAGCACAAATTCTATGCCCAAAATCCCGTAACTGCTGATACACCTTCACTAAAACGGCTTTTCCCGATGCGTTATGACTCCGATTGACCTCATTCCAGTTGCTAAAGTTCCGTAACTCGATAAGGAATGATTTCTCTTCAAAGGTCAGCGGCTAAATCATCGCTTAAGCACCTCGAAATCAGAAATCTATGGCCTGGAAAATGGATTTTCAGCTCTAAAAATAATATCTTCGGGATTTATCTTCAAGTCTTGACTCTAATTCACGATCTTTGACTTTCTCCTCGGATTCCTCTCCTAGCTAATATCTAAAACCTGTAAACTTTACACTAAAAATACCAATATTACGCGCAAAAGTTTAATAAATTAAAAATGCTAGAAATAAAAAGGGAATTCCGAATTATTGCATATTTAGTCCAAAAGTCTATCAAATTAATCAAATAAGCACAAAAAATGATGTCTCCCAAGGGTCGAAAATAAGAACAATTAGGGAGACATCAAGACCCCCAACTCAAACCTTTGTCGTCCCGACAAAGTAAAACAAAACAAAGGGGTAGAAGTAAGCGTATAAACAAGTAGAAGCTAGCAAATAAACCCTAAAGCAATTCTCAAAATTAATCTCATATAGCAAACTTTAAAAACTAATATACACATACATCTAAAATGCAACATCAAACATAAATAATCTCAATCATAAAATTAAAGTTGCAATGCTTGAAGGTTACACTTGTACTCATCTCTGTATGATGGCTATAGGGTGGTCATTAATCCTAACTCGCTTTGAACGCTCCACCTAGTGTATTCCCTATCAACAGAATCATAAATTCACTATGCACTTGGGAATCACGAGGTCTTTACGGTTATAATATTGGCTTAAGGACGGGTGTGGATGTATATTTGGTAAATTTGAAGTGAGCTTTTGGCTCTCTCCTCACTTACCATCAACAGTGTCCTCGAGCTTGAGTTAACACTCAAAAGATGTTTTCACTCACCCAATACGCAACAATTTAGCGTCCCATGTCTACCCACTATTAACAAGATGATTTTCAGAAAAATTCCACTTTGCCGGATGTTTTATTCATTCATTTTTTTTTCTTTTCTTTTTTTTTCTTTTTTTTTCTTTTTTTTTCTTTTTTTTTGTACAGAAGCAAACCGGGTTCCCGGTTTTGACGAATCCGGGTTCCCGGTTCCTACTGTATGAATTTTCAAATTTTTTCATTTTTTCTTTCTTTTTCATTTTTCTTCATTCCCGGCAAAGGGTTACAAGTATATATCATCTGCAATTGTGCTACAATACAAAGCACATTGATCCCTACCCATTTAATTTCCCATGTGGTCCCACCACCCCAAACTCAAGCTCGAGACATGTCTCAGGATTGTGATTCAAGTGCGGGTCATATGGTCATGCCTAATAATCTAAGGGATAATGGCTTATATCGTGGCTACAAAGAAAAGGCTAAAGGCTCAAAGTGGGCTAAGACGGATAATCATTAATACAAGGGATAGAAGGCTAAAAGGCACAAATGGCTAACAAAGAACTGCCCCTATCATTTTCCTAAGTACATAGCTTGTCTTTAGTTCATATCTAGGTGGGTTCTCTACTAATTAGGATTTCACGTTCTACACACCAAACATATTCCTTGAGTACAAGCTTACTTCATTTGCATTGTTCATTAATTTTTCCTATTAATTACCTATGTTTGCATGCAATTCTAAATGCGTTTTATATCAATCCCTAAAGTCCACTATTTACTATCATAGATTCATCAAAAGTATGCTTAAAGGGATATTTAAAAATTTCTACAGTCAAACGCAACTCCAAAAATTCTTTTATTGAAAGCAAATAAAGCAAATAACACATAAAAACTGGGATGAGGCAACGAACCCCACCCCAAACTCAAAAATGAGTCGTGTCCCCACGACTCGAAAAGACTCAATAAAGCATGTAAAATAATCTACACTAAATGAGAAGGGATAGAAAACGTATCTTAACCAGCGCGAGGCTGGTTGTCGGTGTTGCGTCCCTGAACTTTATCTCGCGTCTAGACATCGTAAGTTGTGCTTTGAACAAATAGAGTTCAACTTGTTTGTAACGTTTCCCAAAATAGCGCACCTCGTATCCTGATTCTATTCCAACACCTTGATTTTCGATTCCAACTCGTCATCGGATCATTTTCTTCCTCACTTTCAGGTTCCTCAATCACTTCTCTCTTCTTAGGATTAGCTTTAATTTGAACCTCTTCAGTCTTGTGTTTGAAACGTGAAATAGGAATCTCAATAGCTTGTTCTTGAATAGCACCAAAAGCGTTTCTGTTTCTTGGAGAATTCCTTCGATAAGTACACATGAAAACGGTTCTGATAGGCATCTCTTTCCACCCCAAACTCAAAACTTCAAATAGTGAGAAGCTAAGGCTTAGAACTTTGATGTTTTGAGGCTTAAGACTTGAATATTATGGTGGAATATGAGATGGGTAAAGGCTAATTGATGTGGGGGAAGAGGGAATTGGATTTAAGTTGAAGATTGGATGAAGAACAATCGGAGGAAAGTTGGAATTTTATCGTATTTTGGATGGGAGATGAGTTGATTGCATGTTTTTGTGGTGAAAGAGAGTAAGATTTGAGGATTGTGTGGTTGTTGATGATAATTTTCGGAAGATTCTGGGTTTTGGGAGTGTTTTTGGAGGCTGGTTTGAAGAAAGAGGTAAAAAATCTAGGGCTAAAAAGCTTCAAACGGCCCTGTCACAAATGAAACCGGGTACCCGCATTTGCAAATGCGGGGCCCCAGTTTCGTGTCGCTGTGTCGACGCGATTTTTTTTTTTTTTGGCGTCTGAAAATAAATGACGCAATATTTTTTTTTTTACCTCAAAACGCGGGACCCAAAACGCGGGGTCAGAGAAATGCCCTTCGAAACCGGGTTCCTGCATTTGCAAATGCGGGTACCCGGATTTTCGTCGATGGGGCGAGCCAAGACGCACCAAAACGCGACCTCCCAAGACCCCGGGTCAGAGAATTTGGAAAATTACAGCTCCGAAACCGGGTACCCGGTTCTGACAAATGCGGGTTCCCGGTTTTGTGTCGATGGCGCGAACCAAAACGCAGCAAAACACAATCCACCAAGACGCTGGGTCAGAGAATTTCAGAAGTCACAACACCAAAACCGGGTTCCCGGTTTCGAAAATCCGGGTACCCGGTTCCGACGCTGTGTCGTGAACCAAGACGCCAAGTGTTGCGTTGAAGAGGTTGGTACCAGCTCCAAAACCGGGTTCCCGGTTTCTCCTGGACATCCCACCAATTTTTCTCCTATTTTCGCTTCATCGATCCCAAACTCATGACCTTTTTACCCCTGAAATCATCAAAAACAACTACCCTTCCTCATTTCTTAATAATAAACACTAAAATTACGAAAATCAAACTATTCTAAAATGCAAAAATTAAAAACTCAGCTAATATACAAAGAATTGGCTTTTGTTTAACGTCGTTAAGCTCGACGGGTTACCTCATTCATTAGTCATTGACATAACCTCCCCAGCAGTGAGTGAGGTTGTCAATATTTGCAATTCGAAATTTGCATCCCTTAGCTTTTATGCCTACTAGTTTGTCTGAGATAACCTTCGTGACCATGAATGGTCCTAGCCAAGAACTTTTTGATTCACGTACCTTTGAAGGGGGATCTGGTTTCTTCATAGCTACTTCTTCACCTCCGTTGAACCCCTTTTTCTTTCTTTCTTTCTTAGGTTCCTTCGGAACCTTCGTGGCACGTGCTTTCTCTTTCTTCTTCGCATGATTTAGTTGTGGATTTTTAGGGTATGGAGGAGCTTTAATTGGTGGTTTCTTTCGTAGCTCTTTCTCCTCCACTCCTAAAGTGTCCACAACATTAATTGAATCTTTTCTTACCGGTTCCATTACATCTACACGAAAACATTCTTCCTTGGAATCCGGAAACTTCATAGGTCTAAACACATTAAACTTCATCTCCTCGTCTTGTATTCTCATAATCATTTCTCCGTTCTCTACATCTATCAAGGTACGCCCCGTGGCTAGGAATGGTCTTCCCAAAATAATGGGGACATTCCTATCCGTGTCGTAATCAAGTATAATGAAATCAGCGGGAAAAATTAACGTACCTGCTTTAACAAGGACATCTTCGATTCGGCCTTCCGGATGTGCAAGAGATCGATCCGCCATTTGCAAGACCATAGAAGTGGGTCTTGCTTCGATATTAAGCTTATCAAAGATCGATTTGGGCATAAGATTTATGCTTGCACCCAAATCACATAGTGCCTTACCTTTCCATTCTTCTCCAATCGATATCGGAATCGTGAAACTCCCCGGATCAACTAACTTCGGAGGTAATTTACTCTGGAAAATCGCACTACATTCTTCAGGAAGGCCAATCATCTCATTATCACAGTAGGGCCTTTTGTTAGTGAGGGCCCTCTTCAAAAACTTCGTATACTTAGGAATATCTCGAATCGCCTCTAGTAACGGAATATTAATACTTAGACCCTTCACTCTATTAAAGAATTTCTGAAAATCACCCAAATCACCCTTTTTCTGAACTCGAGATGGAAACGGTGGTGGAGGGCGATTGATCGCAATATCATCTTTCTTTTTTGGAATTTCTCTTGGTCTTTCGATTTCTTCAACCTCACTATCTTTCTCATTCTCTTTCTCCTTCTCACCCACTTCCTTTTCTTTTCTTTGAATTTCTTTCTCTTTCATAACGGGAAAAGGAGGTGGAGGGAGGTTCTTACCACTTCGTAATGTAACAACTTTGCAATCTTCACGTTGTATTGGATTCTCAGTATCGCTAGGAAGTTGTCCTTGTGGACGTTGATTCAGTTGTTTATTAATTTGACTTAGCTGATTCTGAAACAACTTCATATTTGCTTCGGCTGCATTTTGACGTTCCATAGCTTGTGTCTGAAGAGCAATTAAACTTTCAACCGTCTTCTGAAGGGTAACTACTCCTTCTTGTGGATGGGCAGGTAAAGCTTTCTGGTTCAAATTTTCATCATACGTATTCTGAGGAGCTTGTCTTTGTACATAATTGCCTTGATTCTGTCCTCCTTGATAATTGTTGTGTGGTCTTGGATTATAGTTGTTACCTTGGGGACGCGGCTGATACGCATAGGTAGGATTGGCTGCCCCATTAGGATTTGAGTATTGAAACCCAGGATGGTTTCTGTTAGGCTGATATCCATTACCACTTGAATTGAAATTACCTCTATTGGACATAAACATCACAGACTCTTGGTTATTTGGACAATTTTCCTCATCATGATCATCTACTCTGCAAATTGAACACATATAAACCTCTTGTGCAGCATGCACAGCTACCTTCTTACCCAAAAATCCTTCTTTTACAGCTAAAGTAAGCTGCTTCAATTGTTGCTCTATGGTATTCTGAATCTTATTCTCAAGCATAGCAAATTTTTCTTCCATATCAACATTATTCACTCCCTTAACTGGTGTTCTTACTGAATTCCACCCAACTTCATTCTTGACTGTTCTCTCTAAAATAATTTTAGCATGAGCGGGTTGAACTTGAAGAAAACCTGCACCACATAGCGTATCCAATTTCTCTCTCGAAGTCCCATCAAGGCCTCTGTAAAAGATCTTAAGCTGTTGTTGTTCAGAGAAGCCATGAGTGGGAACTCTACGTAAGCACATCTGAAATCTTGTCCAACTCTTACCCACAGTTTCATCATATTCTTGACGGAAATGCGTCAATTCTAACTCAGCATCTAATCGCATGTTACTTGGCTAATACCTGTCAAAGAAAGCAGTCTCTAATTGGTCCCAATTATTAATCTTCGTAGGATCTTGCGTATCGTGCCATTCACTCGCTCCATCAATAACAAAAAATTTAAACGCAGCAAAATACATTTGTTCTCTCGAAACTCCTTGTGTGATATACGAATCACATATCTGCTTAAACTTCTGTACTGCTCTAAGAGGATCTTCTGATGGTCTTCCACGAAAATTTCCAAAATTTTGGAATTGAGCTAACATACCCGAATCTGGACGGAATCGCGGAACATCAATATCTGGAGCACCTACTCCTATAGCAGGAGCACGGAATGGAACTTCTGGTGGACCATTAGTAAACCATGGATCTTGATTCATCACTATCTGAACTTGAGGATTAGGAATCACTGGTGGGATTGGAGGAATAGTGCCTGGAGCCAAAGGTTGGCCATTTGCGCCTAGTTGACCTAGTTGATTATCTCGTTGATTCTGAAGATTGATATTCTCCATTCTGTTAACTAACTCTTCTACTTCTAAAGCTTCTCGTTCTCTTCTTCTCTTGTTAGCAAGTCTAATCAACGATTCTGGATTACTAAGGATCGGAGGTGTTGGCTCTAGATCCTTGAATAGCCTTCTTCGCATACACCAAACTTAAAAACCTGAGAAAGATAAACAAACAAAAAGCGTAAAACTGATAAAATAAAATAAATGCAACTATCACTAAAGGATAAACACCGTGGTCACACGCTACCGTCCCCGGCAGCGGCGCCAAAAACTTGGTGGTCCTTTGTGTGTTCTAAAAATAAATGCAATTGATAATCGAACCACAACCGCAAGTGTACGGTTGTCCCAAGTAGTATGTATGATAAAACAGATTCGTTCCAAGGACGGGATGGTTGACTACAATGTTTAGCAAATAATGATTGGTTGCACTTATGAAAGCAAGTAAATAAAATATGTTTGTTTGGTTTTGTTGATTAAAACTACTAAATGAAAAACAAATTATAAATGCAAGTAAAAGCTAAGACGCAAGTAAAATGAGTGAAAACGCAATATGAGAGGTAGTACTTGAGAACGCAAGGATCCTCCTAATCTTATTTCCTAACTTATGTTGTTTAAGGGCTAAATTGGTCAATTACAATGGTCGGGATTCTAAATTCCTTATACCCCCGTCAGGGTGGACTATAAGGCGATCCTAAAGTGTCACTAGTCCCGTCAGGGTAAATATGATCCACCGTTGGATGTTTAAGTTTTATTACCTCATTGGCCCTAGAATTAGCTAAGTTCGTCAGAATCAATAGCTTCTATCCTAGATTGAATAATTAATTCTATACCTACACCCTCCGTCAGGATGATCCACACGCCACATATGTGGAATAGCCTAGATACTAATACCTGTTCTTAGTTCGCGACTCTAAAAACAGTAAATAATCACAAATTATCGAAAAGAGTAATAGACCCAATCTAATTTAATTTAACTGAAACCCAAATTCAACATTCGTTATTTCATAAAATTAGGATTCACCCATTGTTTGTTCTCAAGCACTATTAAATGTTTAGCTCATATTGAAAAGAAAAACTGAATTAAAAGAAATGGAATTCATATTTGATTACAAAATTAAAGATAAAAAGAACCTAATTTCCGGAATTGGAATGACTACGAACGGAGATATAGACCCTCTCCAGCTCTTGTAGCTTCTTTTTTCTTCCTTCTGTTGCTTCTCTCTGGTGTTTAATCTTGTGGAATGTGAATTGTTTGAAAAATAGAAGTCCAGACCTCCTTTTATAAGCATAAAAACGGATTAGGGCTTGGACCAGAAAATAAAAGACTAATTAAATGTCCAAGCCCAAATTCTAAGCCCAAAATCCCGTAACTGCTGATACACCTTCACTAAAACGGCTTTTCCCGATGCGTTATGACTCCGATTGACCTCATTCCAGTTGCTAAAGTTCCATAACTCGATAAGGAATGATTTCTCTTCAAAGGTCAGCGGCTAAATCATCGCTTAAGCACCTCGAAATCAGCAATCTATGGCCTGGAAAATGGATTTTCAGCTCTAAAAATAATATCTTCGGGATTTATCTTCAAGTCTTGACTCTAATTCACGATCTTTGACTTTCTCCTCGGATTCCTCTCCTAGCTAATATCTAAAACCTGTAAACTTTACACTAAAAATACCAATATTACGCGCAAAAGTTTAATAAATTAAAAATGCTAGAAATAAAAAGGGAATTCCGAATTATTGCATATTTAGTCCAAAAGGCTATCAAATTAATTAAATAAGCACCAAAAATGATGTCTCCCAAGGGTCGAAAATAAGAACAATTAGGGAGACATCAGTCACTTTCCAACTTCTTGCTTCTTGTCTTCCTCTACAGGCCAGCTTGCTTCTCTGGATGATAAACTTGATACTAAGGATTAATATTCAAACAAAGACTAATATATAGCTTAGAACTGAGCAAGGGCATGTTAACAATAGCTTAAGGGTGTATTTATAGGAGTCTATGAAGCCCTAAAACATTTTATTGGAGTGTAATACACGTAATTGGACTTCTAGCCCAACTCTAATTCGTAACCCTAAACTATAGAAAAGGTAATAAACCGTTGTTGTCTTTTTTTGCCACAACTTCTTCAATATTGCTCCAATTGACGCGTTCTTTATATCGAAACTAATCGTCTCGGAAAGCTCTACATCTTTGCTTCAAACCATATTTCGAAATTCTCAGTCAATCTTGAGTTATGATTACTTTTGTGGACGTAGCTGGTGAAATTCATATTTATTTGACAACTTTTCTTTTCCTATTTTATCTTTTCCTTCATTTATCTCCAATTTCCATCCTTATATTCTTTTCTTTATATCTTAGAATTGATTAGGCATCTAATTAATTACCATATATCTTTAAAACTTCACAATTAACAAACAATTAAACCAAATATGCTCTAAAAATAACAAATCATCAAAATCGAGTATAACTTCCTAATAATTCCTAAAAATGATGTCTCTAATGAAGATTAAATCATCACAGATGGGTAGACATCACTATCCATGCTTCAGGATAGAGAGTATCACAACCATGGTTAGCTATACCTCTATCTAATTTTTGCTTGATCAGATAGTCTCAACTTCTCCTATTACTCTAGGTGAAGTAACACCCTTTGTTGGAGCTATCATATAGGTTATTTTGTTGCATAATCCAGTTAAGATTTTAGTTACTAATGTCTTGGTTCTTAATGTATCCAATTCTCTCATAGTTATACCTAATCATATTGAGGTCTCCAATTAAGAACCAAGGAGCATCATCATAGTTTTCCATAAGTTTGTTTATGTCAGTGAAATTCTTTAATTTTCGATTTGTTATTGTTTTCAGAGATGATTTTGGGGGTTAGATTTTTTTTGACTTGGAGTTTTGATTGTGTTGTCGATGGGTAAGAAGTGTTCTTCCATGATAATAATAGGGGTTTCATTTGAACCAAAGGTTAAAGTGTTTGGTGTGGTTTGGTTTGGGCCGGTAGTGGAAAGCTGGGTTGGCATTTTAAAACATTAGCATTCAACTCATTTTTTATATCCTCCAAGTCTTAGTCGGTCTCTTTTTTGCCACAGTTTTTGTTTTAGTTTGGGATATCCTCTCTCGAATAGAAATCAAATCCACCCCTCTCTCTTTCTTCTTTTTGTTGTACGCATTACCAATTATTCTTCCAACTTGTTTTTACGAGTTTTTTTTATTTGTAACGTATTAAAAAAAAATTGTAAGAAAAACTTATTTGGAAAAATAATTACAAAACTAACGTATAGGCGCTCCTCCGAGGAGCGCCTCTGTCATGGCCCATTAATTAACTTAAACATGAGGCGCTTCTTGGAGAAGCGCCTTTACTTATAAAAAAAATTAATGGCTGGCCATCGATCTATCAAATTCTCCTGTAGTACCTTTATGCTATCAAATACGCAACGTTAAAAATGTTGGTATTCTACAGTTTGAGCCATAATTTGCTAACAAATCAGTATAAAATATGTATTTTGATAGATTTTCTTATAAACCTTGTTAAAAAAATTCTTACTTTGGTTGTTCGATGTTAATATTAGATCATAATTCATGGATTGCTTATACACAGTAAATATCTATCTTACTAGTTGTAACTTGTGTAAGTTATGGATTAGTACATAGGTTTGTTTAAGAGTGTTATTCATCTGATGGTTGCTTTTGTTTGCCTTATTATTCATCTGATGGTTGTTTTTGTTTGCTTATGATTCGTATAAGTATAAAGGTACTACAGGAGAACTTGAACAACCAAGGTACTATAGGAGAATTTGATCATATTAACAATTATTCAACGTTGCGTATTTGATAGTATAAAGGTACTACAGGAGAATTTGATAGATCGATGGCCAGCCATTAATTTTTTTATAAGTAAAGGCGCTTCTCTAAGAAGCGCCTCATGTTTAAGTTAATTAATGGGCCATTTTGATAATGGGATGATTAATTGACAGAGGCGCTCTTCGGAGGAGCGCCTATACGTTAGTTTTGTAATTATTTTTCCAAATAAGTCTTTCTTACAATTTTTTTTTAATACGTTACAATTAAAAAAAACTCTGTTTTTACGGTGCTCAATAGACATGTTGTCAGAAGCCATAAATGAGTGTTGAGGTGTCATCTCACCGTTTACTTTTTGCCGAGGGTTTTGCGTTGATTGAGCGGGAATTTGATTTTGAGCAGTAGGAGTGTGACTCGGTGATGGTTTGAGACTTGGTGGTGGCTGATGAGTTGGATTCCAGATTGGGTTCTTTCATTCAAAGTTTTTTGGGTCAAATCCATTAGTGCTTTTGGTAAGTATAAACCTCATTCTTTATTTACTTTTGAAGTCTCCTTCTTCATGATCTAACATTCCACAAATAAATCTGGTGGCTCCTAGGGTGTTATAAAATTACACAATAAAATAGAGGATCCACAAACCACAAATGTATGGGTCATTCAAGTAATAAACCGATAACTGGGATTTTGTTCTCAGGGACGGATAGTTATAACTCAGGTATTTATCAACTAAGTAGAAGTAATTGCTAAAACAAAAAATTAAAATATAAAGATATTTGTTTGGTTTTGTATTATAACTAAAGATACAGTAAAATAAAGTATTAAAATGCTTAACTGAAAAGAAATACTGAAAATAAATAGATGTAGATGCAAGGATGAGAGATGTACTTGAGTCTCGCAAGGGATCCACCTAAGTTTGTTTAATTAATGTTTCCGTTTAAGGGCTAAGCTAGTATTTATATACTATTTGGGACTTTAGTATCCCTTTTGGGTGGTCCTAGAAGCTATCTTATGGTATGATAAACCCCTCTAAGGTAGTAAATTTACTTACAAATGTGAAGTTCTTTACCTCTTTGGCTATGTTATTATTCAAGCCTTTCGGTCAATAACGGACATCACACGAATATTACCTTAGACTGTAATCAAACCCCCCCTGTCGAATGATCACTTCGCCACTAAAGTGAATAGACTAATTACTAAAACTTATTTTCAATTAATCAGGAAAGATATAATAAACAAGCGTAAAAAATATCCAATATAAAATACCCAACTTAGGTTAAATCAGAAATCCAAAATTCATAAACATAAATTAATTAAACTAGGGCTTCAACCCATTTACTGCGATTCTCAAGTACTAAGAAATTTAGCTCATGTTCGAATTAAAAAATGAAAGGAAATTAATAGTATACATAATTCCTAAAACCAAAATAAAATAAAGAAGAACCTAATTAGAGGAATGAAAAGAACTGTTGTTGGAGAAAAATGGATTCTCCAACTCCTGCTCTTGCTTCTGCCTCTTGACGCTCTCTCTAAGGATGATTTAATTTGAAGAATAATTGAGAGGTGCTGAATAATGAGGTCTAAAAGGGATTATATAGATGATGAAAACAGATTAGGTCTAATCTTGGGCTTAATTAAGTAATTAAAAAGCCCAAGTCCAATTGGTAATTCCCGTAATTGTTGTACACCCTCCACTAAAACAGCCGTAACTCTTGCGTCTCATGTCCAAATCACATGATTCCAGTATTCAGTTCTTGCTAACTCAAAGGCGCAAATTTCTCTTTAGATATTCAGGCCTGAATCAGTGCCGATGTGGCTCGAAATCAGCAATTAGTAACAGCTATCCAGATTTTCATTTGTTTTAGTCAACTCTTCGGGTGATTCTTTCTTTCTTTTGACCTCCACTTGATCTAAGACTTTAATCTTCAATTATCCTCCTTATCTTGGTGCTTCATAGCATCCATGTACCTAAGAACTTTATACTAAAAACAAACAAATTAACCTACAAAAGCTCTAAAATTGCAAATACATAATTCAAAGAGGAGAAAGTGCAATATATCAAAATAAGCATAAAGTCTATCAAATAAGTTTAATATTCACCTAAAATGATGTCTCCTAAGGGCATATATATATAACAAAACAGGAGACACCAAAATCACAAATCACACAGTTTTTCATATTTAATTTTACCTCTAATATTATGCCCATCTCTAAGATTGATGTTGTAGGATCCCTGCACCAGCTTGAAGACATTCCAATCAACCCGGATTCAGATTGCGCTAAATTGCTTGAAGTTTTCAATAGGGGGTAAGTAAACTTTCTCCACCATTCCCAGTTTAGTACCAATTTTTTGAGCATTATCTTGATTAATAAGTGTTGTCAGTATATAAGGTTGTAAACGAACCGAGTCGAGTCGAATACTAGATGTGCAAGCTTGTTTGATGAGATTTACGAATCGAGTCGAGCTCAAATTTTAACGAGTCGAGCCGAGCTCAAAATTTAAAGCTTGTTAACATATCAAACGAGCTTTTTTTGAGACGATCTCGAGTTATTATCAAATAATTTGTTTTTTATAGATTTAACAATATATTTATTAATAACTAAACATTAATTTGCAGATCATAATTTTTTAACGAGTTAACGAACGAGCTTTTTACCGAGCCGAACTCGAGCTGCTCGTGAGCGGCTTGGTTTGTTTACAGCCCTATTGGTATATCATGAATTTGGATGATGAATGATGTTTTGGTGAGTTTTTCATCTAATAGAAGTTTATCACTCTCATTTTTGGAGCAACACATGTTTACCCACAATATTCCAAGGTCCATTGCACCAAACTAATTCTAAGTCATGTCCAAATTCAAAAGTGATAATACAGGTATTGAATCCTCTATTTTTTATGTGAATTTTTCCTTTTAGTCTCCAAGAATCGTTGATATTTTATTTGAGGTGTTTGAAGCTAATACGTGTATCTGCTGTGATTTTTGCATACAGCTTAGGTTCTTCAAACCAAGCATAAACCAAGTTGGAATCATATGCGAGGATGAATGATTCATCAACAGTGTTTCTGGTATAAATTCCATTGTAAAAGTATTGTAATGCTACTTAAATATGATGAAAAGATTATGCAATAAATGGGTTTGGTGATAAGGCTGAAAACTAGAAAGTAGAGGCAATAAATGTATTTGAAGATTAGAGTGATGCTGAATTGAATGAAACGAGAGGAATTTATGTTAATGTAATGGATCTTATCTATTTAAATGAATATAAGGGTTACAAACATATTGAAGGTGGTGGTGTAGTAAGACGGAAAGCTCAAAACTCATCTATTCCTTGGGGGATGTGCATGGGAGAGTGAACATTCTTGGTCCTTGTTATATTTTTTATTTTACTAGATGTGGTGGGTAGATAGGTGTCATAAAATAATTATAATAAAAGATAATATTAAAGGAAACACACACACTACTACTACAAGAAACTCACTGCAAGTGCACAGATTGTTTACAAGTTATAGTTAAAAGTAAAGTTCGTTCGCATGGATTTAGTCTATTAGATCTAATTGTGTTTAAGATAAAAGCATAGAAGAGATTAATTTATAAATTAAAGTACAAAAGTAGAGAGAAAATATTTTTTGGGTTTTTAGATAAAAAACTAAAGATAGTAATTAAACTAATGCAAATAAATAACTAGGAGAATGGAGATGAGAGATATAGTTTAAGGTTGCTAGTATGCACTTATTCTTCAAAATCAATATTCTAATTATAAGGGTGATTTAAGCTATATGGATGTATAAATAGACAGGATTCTATATTCCTCCTAACCCTCTCAGGGTGGACTTAGCTGGCAACCTAAAAATTGCCAGGGGACCCCTGCGCAATGACTGGTGGTTAAATCAAACCTTAGCGACTATATAGTTAGGCAAGCCCATCAGGATCTCTATCTCACACTAAACGTTTATGTGGTGTTTCAACAATTGAATCCTATGTGAGGGTGACAATCCAACTGCTAATGGGGTAATTCTATACGTTGTACACCGCAAAAACTACAAACATTAACTCAAAGCATATAATGCATATGTGTAAATAAATAAGATGCTCAATCAATTAACTGTCACTTTCCCAAATAACATAAAAGAAAGAAATATAATTCAAAGATTATACATATACAAACCCAAGCTATGGGAAAATTAGTTCATATTAGAAGAAATAAAACTAAAGATAAAATACATACTGTCAACTTGCTTCTCTGGATGATCTCTAAGTGTAATATTGACTAATAACTGAGCAGGTACATGTTTACAAAGGTAAATAGATATATTTGTAGGTGCTAGATCGAAATCTTGGAGTGTAGGCCAAGTTAATGAAGTCCTAATCCAACTTAAATTCGTTTTCCTAACTTGTAGGACTGGTTGACCTCTTGAATTTGTAAAATTCACAACACCTTCGTTACTGCGAAATTCAGTGACCCACCCATCAAAATGACCTCCATTTAAAGACCTGTCTGAATATAAAAGGGCTCCTTCAAGTTCCTAGCTGGTTTACTGCAGTAATTAAAACACTGGATGTCTCTACAGCTGGACAGATTCTTTTGACAACTTTTCCTTTCCAAAATTATCTTTATTTCCTTTTAACTCTAGATTTTGCCTTGGATCTTCTTTCCTTGACCCCTTGACATTTATTTGACATCTAATTAAATCAGTTTACCTAAGAGCTTCAAATTTAATACACAAATAATACCAAAAGCACTCTAAAAGTAATAAATCTCCAAATCATCACATGAATAAAGAAACTATCAATTAATAGGGAAATCCCTTAACAATTAATCTAATGCACTTAAAATGATGTCTCATGAATAGATCAATTCATCACAAATATGGAGACATCAAGACCCCCGACTCAAAGTTGTATTGTCCCGATATAATAAAGAATAAGAACATAGGTTAGACTCTAAAATATATACCTAAGTTAATTAAGCACAAGGGAAAAAGATAGAAGAATGTGACTAATAATCACAAAACAACTACTTAGCAAGTCTCAAGTAATAATATTTACAAACTAAATCATCTATATACACTTATCACACAAACAATCAACGCAGTTCAAATTCAAGATCAGATTAGCTTTGCAATGCACGCAGGAGAGATTCTTCACTTAGTTTGATATGGAGACCATAGATTGTTCATCGATCCTTACTAATATCCAATGATCTATCTAACTACTATCTATTGGTTCAATTGTTCCTATATTACATAGTAAAAAATCATAAGGTCTTTAAGGTTGTACTGTTAGGCTTAGGGACGATATGATCGTATATTTAGACGATACCGTGCCAGGCATGCGGTATACTGTACGGCAAAACCATCACCACATTGTGTTATTTAATTCAAAATACGATATATATTAAGAGAGAAAGGATTGGTCTTGCGGGACCTGTATTGGAGACTACAGTATCGAGGGATCCATACACCATTACATAGTACACTGCTTACGAGCGCTGTAACAATACGTGAAGAGGTTGTTTTATACCCAAATTCCAAATTCTTAAGCCTTCTTCTTCTTTAACACCCAAAACTCCATTAAAACTTCACCAAACCTTCACCAAACCTTCACCACACACCAAAAAACCATTTAATCACATCCAATATCATATTTCCATCATCAAAATCATTTCATAACACCTAGAAATCTAAGAAATTTTCCAAATTTTTTCCGAAATCCTTTTCCCAAATTTCTTAACTTCCTCTTTACCAATTAAATTTCCACCATATTCATATTACTAACTATAATACCAATACCAAAACCAATCCAAATAACAACAAAATCACCCAAAATCAAGGTGTAATTCTGAGAGTGGTGCAACTATGAGTTGAAGGTATATTGAGATGACGAGTAGAACAAAGACATTAGCTAGTGCTCGGGAGATGGCATAGAATTGAGATAAATAACGGGTTGACAAGAGTAAAAGTAACGAGAATCATATGAATTTGGGGATAAAGATAAAGTGTAATCTGAGTTAAGAGATAAGAGTAGAACCGGCTATTATGAGAACGAGTCCTCAAGAAAAACAATTGTGATTTTGGAACCGAGAATGCCACAACCGCTACAAGTAGATATTCTGATACACACGATGAGAAAAGATTCTAAGTGCTTATTAGATATGTCACAAGAAAAGATTCCAGAATTGACCCTTTCACATGAGAGAGTATTTCAACGAGAAATTAGAGAAGGTATGTATGGAAGATTTCTTGAGTTAGGCGATCGATTGGGATGTACTACAGTCATGACAAGGAAATGTATCCAAATTCTATCTTGGTCTCTTTAGCCGAGATAGCAAGGGTCAAGTTCCGTATAGAGAGAGGTTGGTCACATTCCCAATTGAAGTTATTCGAAACCACTTTAAGTTCAAGAAATTAGTTGGACCATGCAAGTATCAAGAAGCGGTGAAGAATATAGATACTTTGACTGTGACTTGCTATACACGCATGTTTTGTGTAAGGAGTCGGTTCAAAAAACAAAATAGATTTTAAGGTACCTTGGCCTTACAAGTACTTTCAACCCGATACACGAGTCTAGAACCACTTCCTCACATCAGCAGCCTTGGGGAATGTTCGAATGGCGAGATAGATGTAGCACAAGTGATCTTTGATTTGGTAATACGTTTCGTGAATGCACCATAGTCGGTGTTTAATCTGAAGTAATTAACAATAATCGCTAGCTTGATTATGAAAGCGAATGTGAATCGTTAATAAACTTTATAGTTACAAGGCAATTAACAACATCAATCACGAGTCGATTTAGACTATTATTAGAAAAGGCTATTTCAAGTATGGATATTTCAAAATTATTCTATTTTTTATAGACTTTTAGATTATGAATTCCAAAAGTTTATCTAAAAAACATATAAATATAAAGAATAACAATAGTATATATCAAATTGGTCAATGAAACCACTTCAAAAAACTTAATTAAGTATTACATAAGGGTGATTAATCCAAAAGGTTCACAACCCAACAAACTTTCTTCATAAAATCCAACCCACTTCACTAATAATCTAGGTACATGATACCTTTCACTAGGCTGCAACTGGACACAATTCACTGGGATGTGCGACACAATTCACTGGGCTAGACGAAGAATAAATCCAATGAGTTGTTGTGCTAGACAACATAATTTGGTGGGATATTGTAAATTCAAAACCCAAAATACTTGTATATTTTATTTACTGGGCTGTGTTCATTAATTTGGTGGGCCTACTACCCAAACTCTTTTAAAAGACCATCTCATTTCCTTAGTAGTGGTTAAGCATCACCACCATCACTTCTTTACACCATCGTTAAAATATATGGCTCTTATTAAAATATAATAAATTATATTTTTAAAGCAGATAATTCTAAAAAATTGTGTAAAGCGGTGAGATTGGGTTAAAATTAAATCAATTTATCTAAAGTTTTAATGGTAATTTTTTTTACCTTTATTGGTTCTTCAATTGTTAATCCGAAGCCAAGCCATGCTGGTGATGATGGTGAAGAATCGTATGGCGGCATTTTTCATGTGTAGAAGAGCAGCTTGGTGGAAAGAGATTTTTTTTTCTTTTTTGTTGGAATGTGATAGCGAAGAGATGAGTTTTAGGTTTTATGTTTAATTGTTTTTCAATCTTTACTTTTTATTTATATTTTCTGTTATGAAATTTTTCAATGTTTCTGGTTGTATATATTTTTTTAATTTTAAATTTTATTATTTTATTTTATAAAATTATATTTGGTATATCATAAACCCAAAAATATATTTTGGACTTTATTCATCTATAGTTTTGGGCTAGACTTCTTAATGCCTGATATGTTGGGTTATGGATATCTCATTATATAATAGATGATAATCAATATCGAAAATACCAATCATTAACGGTTGATAATCCAAAAACAAACTAAAATATTGTTTATACTTTACAAATCTCATAAAATCTATGACCAAAATGTCATGCTTGAAGATTCGCATAGAAAGTATTATAATATTAATAACTAGTGACCAAACGCTTCATCAAAAGCTAGTGTTCGCATTAAAATCAGGATTGCATAGAAATTATAAAAAACATTCACTTCTAATCCTTCTACAAATTCTCCATTTGACAATATTATTAACCCTCAAGCATAGCCAACCTTATATGACAAACTATCATCAATATTATACTAAATATCATGAGCGTCCTCAGTTCATGTGATACTACACTGGAAAGGAAATGCAACATGCCACAAAATTTCCATGTTTCTTGTTCCTTGAATAGTATTTAACAACGTATTTGTCAAGGTTAGTTAATTGCACTAGTATAAAATTTATATCTCGTTTGTGACGGGTTCTTTGTGAAATTTCATCAAGTTCATCAACAACACCATAACACCAACTGTCTTCGTCCTAAAAATTGAAGCATAGATCAGAAAAAAACCCATCATATATAAAAACAAAACAAAACAATAACATGTCAACATAATAAACAAATTAGATTAAAAAAACTATCGTTTAATATACCAACCAAAATCCAACCACCGTGAAAACAAATCGGGATCAAATTCAAGGTTTTATCTTGGGTAATATTTAAATTAGGAGACTCTAGTTTCTTTTTCCTAGAATACATTTAGTAGGAATAAACAAATGTTTAGACACCGACTAAAATTTATTTTTAGTTAAAGAATTAGGACAATACTACAATATAACTTATGAGGTTTGAATACATTTAGCATATAAAACAATTTCTAACCTTAGAGGCAATGGAGGATATACATGATGGTTGGGTGGGATTAAGCCCACCCATTGTTTTTTACCCATTTATAAACCCCTTTTTCTTTTCAACAGGTAGCGGATGTACATGATGGTTGGGCAAGATTAAGCCTACCCTCAACTTTTGATTATTTCTTGGTATTATTTTTATCCTATTTTTAAAAATATTTACTTTTCCGTTCAAATCTATATTTTCACATATGTTATAATCCTTGTAAAAAATTACATACGATTAGAAACCATTGCAGTAATAACGTAAATCAATAATAAGATGGATTGCATAAAAATAATTTAAAATTTGATTCATTTCTAATGGTATTTAAGGTAACTTATTCATCATAGAATAAGTATATGATTTTCTATAATTTTTTTATGTTAGTATTGAATTATGGAGTTATAAATTAATTATTAAAATATATTTTATTCAACTTCTTAACTTGTTAATCTTAATCCAATGATCATAAAAAGTCCCATGTCCCAAACAAAATTAATTATTGATGGCATCTAATGCTTTGGTATATACATATTCAAAAACCTATTATATTTTTCTTTTATATAAATGATTTTGTATATGAATAACAATTTTTTTTTCTTTTCAATCAATCTAGACTGTGATTTCTCATTATGCAAATCATATATTGCTTGTTTATATTAGTTATACCTTGTGTTTGTGAAAATACAATCAAACCACTTAATTTATAGTGACCTTTGTTATATATCAGTTGGTTAAATTCAAAATAATTCTAAATGCATTTACAATCTGAAACTGATTGTTGTGTTTTTTTTTTGTATAATTATCATTACATGCGAATATTATTGCATTGCCAATTAAATACGGTATTTTTTTCTACACCGTCACTATTCAACGTATATATAAATGCATAATTCTTAATCTTCATAAAACAGGCGTTGAATGGTAGGAAGATCAAGAATCTCTGAAATAAATGGCTCGGGTTGTTTTTATCTATCTTTTACAATTTTGATTCTACTACTTCTACATTACCAGCTACATAACATATTCTGTGAAAAATTACATAAGTGATGAATGATGGTCTGGTCAACGAGCATATTATGGATAAGATTAACATTTAGGTCTAGTATGAGTGGATCTAAAGCTTCGGGTCAGATGATCTACTGGTATATTCTTTCAAAAATATTAGGACATTCTTAAAGATGATATCTTCAAGATGGCCAAATACTTTATGATCAATGATACGGATTTAGAAAAACTTAATCAAATGTTGATCTCCATGATTAATAGACGGGATATCCCAGAATCATTTTTTATTTTTGATAGATTTCCTTTGTTAATTTTTGATACAAGATTTTCTCTCGACTTTTCACTACATACTTCAACTTTATGTCAATGAGATTATTAATCTTCCTCAATCTATTTTTGCCAAAGGTAGGTAAACACTAAACAAAATTGTGATAACCCATGAATTCTCGTATTTCCTCAAACATAAATAAAATCATCTATGAAATATGCATCTGTCATGCTAGATATGACAAAGGCATATGATAGGTTGAGATGGGATTTCTCGAATATCATCATGGAAAAACTGATAAATCTATGAACTGAATTATGAAAGTCTCGGACTCGTATTCGATAATTTTTAAAGAGGAACAAATACCAAAATTTACTCCAAAGAAAGGATTCATGGAATATGTCCCTCTCTCGCCGATATTATTATGCTTGGTTTTAGAAGTATCCTTTGGTTTAATTAATTATGAGTTTTTATTAGGTAATATTAACATTGTAAAGATACACAATAATTCCATCTATAACTAATCTCCTTTTTTTTAATGACTCGTTCTTTTTCATCTCCTTGTCGAGGTCCAAACTTCAAGCAATCCAACATCGTATTCAAACATACTATGAATGTTCAGGTCAAAATGTCAACATTCGGGAATCAAGTATATATTTTAGTAATGCTACTCCTAATACCATTATGTAAAACACTTCATCATTACTTAACATTAACTAGGAAGATTTTGTAGGAAAATATTTGGGATACCTACGACTTATACGTGTTCAAAAGTTGAGTCACTACAATATCTTTATGACGGTTCCTCAACAAAATGCATGGTGGAAAGGAACTCCTATTATATAAAGGAGATAAAGGGGTTTTAATCAAATCTATCTTTCAAGATCTCGCGAATTATATGATGTTATTCTTCCTTCTACCAAATACCTTTTGCAAAAAGTTCCCCATCATCTTGGATAATTCTAGTGGGGTAATAATTCGAGAAAAGAATTCATTGGATAATTTGGGTCAAATTCTCCACCTCTAAGTCGGAAAGTGGTTTGGGATTTCGTTATTTCCTCACTATGAATAAAGATCTTCTTGCAAGACAAGCACATAGAATCTTAAAGGACTGATGTATTGTGTTTTGTGATATGATTTAATACTTCGGAACATTATTTTGGGTTTTTTTTGTGATTAAAATATAGGATATCTCCCTTGATTTAGAATATGTTGAATTATTAGCTATTATATGAGATTATTCATGTTTTAGAGAAATTTGAGGTCGTTTTTTGATTTATTGTGTAGCTCTTGTAACATGGAGGATCCAAGGATGAAAAGACTAATCTAAGGATTCAATAATGTAATGAAATACCCAATATGAGTAGAAACAATATCAAGATAAGCCAAGGAGACAAACAGATCATTAGAAGTCAAAGCACCGAATTTGGAAAAGCTGATTTGTCACTTTACAAAAAGCATAAAAAATAATTTGTAACAAATATTATCATGATATTTTGAATCAAGGTAGATCTTGGGGGTATAGTACGTGCAATAAAAAACAACAATAAATTCCAATTTGAGATGAGAAAGTTATGGATGTTTTGGAAGACTGACTTGAGCATCCCCAAAAAAATTCATGGGCCACTTTTGATCAATTTTCTGGACTCATGACACAAACCTCCAAACTTCTTAGAATGTTTTATTATTTTTTCAGGTTTTTAGATACACTTCATCAATCATTCATTAGTTTAAGCTTAGGTAGCAAGGAGAGCAAGACAACAACACTAGATCTATATCTTATGTAATTCTTCTTCTTTTAAACTCCATATTATGTCTTTAATTTTATCTTTCATTATCCAAGCATGAACTACACATTTTTCAGCTTGATATTGCACATGTATGAACCCTAGATCTGATTTGGGATTACTTTTTTATGACATTTGGGATTACATGTTAACTTAAATTGATGGTGGATTGCTTGTTCATTTTAATTCTTATGCTTCATGTAATTGTTTTTCTTGAACACATATTGAGTTGTGTTATCTATTAAATAATGTCTGGAAGGGGTATTTGGTAGTGTAAAATATAAATATAATTGTTTAAATTAAGTTTGAGAATATGAATCTAAACTAAGTAGATAACCAACTAAGGTTAGAACTTTATGTATTAGATAATTATGTAGGATCTTCTCATAAAAGGGTCCAAGGACTAAATAGCACCCCTACTTATCTCGGAGGTATTTAGTGTGAGAATCCCAGTTAGCAAGTGTGATTCCAAATTTACCCTTATATCACGAATAGTCCTTTGGCATGCTAGTGGTATGTATGCAATATTGAGCTATATATCTCTTCATCATAACCAGTATTTGCTTTTTAGTCATTTACTTTATAGTTTTAGTAGTTAATTAAATCAAAAACCAATTACATATTTATTTTCTTTAGTTTAAGTGTTTACCCAACGAATATCTAGATTATAACTAAAATTACGCGTTTAACTTCTTATTTACTGTGGAGAACGAACTTTACTTACACTTTTATTACTTGTGATGAATCGTACACTTGTGAGTTATCATACTCCAAGAGTTATTTTATATCACACCTCAGGGAACAAATATTTTTGCCGCTGTTTTTGGGTAATAGTTAGATAATTATAGTTTTAATTTTGTTTTAGATTTTTGTTGTTAGATTGTACACATGTTCTTTGCTTTGTTCTTCGCAGGTACTATACTTAGAGTAATGGATCTAGGTCACCTAGTTCTTTGAATATGCATGGAGGGTATTATAAGAATCTTGTTCTATTGAACTATGTGGAAGGCTCTCCGGGTTATCAACAAGGGGGTAGTAACTACTATCAACACTTAGAAGAGAAATGATGGAACAATCAATGAGTCAGGAATATTCAACAACCTACAAGGAGACCTCGAGCTTCCCAATTAGAAGAAACATTAGAAAATTTCATACAATCTCTAGCTTATCACATACAATACCATAGGAAGGAACTTACCAATTAGTGGAAGAGTCTCTTGCAAAATTCATACGTGGATGCGAAGAGAGAGACTTGTGACGAGAGGCAAACAAGTCTGAATTTGAGGCCACATCGAATATAATACAAGGACAACAAGTTTTGACACAATCGACACAAACTTTAAACTCCTTTAATGCCCAGAATTAAGCTTATAGCATCGCCAAGAATTGTGAAAGACCCTATCATGAGTCCAATCTTTTGAGGTCCTGTTCAACCGATACATGAAATAGATCAACCAAAAATAAGTAATTGAGGAAGAATTAGTGTTGGACCTCTAGTTAGCATGGTGGATAAAGGGGTAGTTGAGCTTATACAAAATGATGAATAATCAAACAATGTCCCCATGAAATTTATTTATAATCAAGATATGGAAGTCGAGTTGAAAGAAGTGGTTACCAAGGGCAAATATCTTCCTAAAATAATTAGGATGATGTGATAGTGTAAGACTGGGTTGACGGCAAAGAGAAAGCGGATGTGGTTGAGAAGCCAGTAGAAGCACCAAGGGTGCAAAAGAAATCAAAAAGTGAACCTCCATAACAAGAAGTCCATCCACCACCATTCACATCAATAGTTGTGAAGGAAGTTAGAGAAAACATAGTTAAAGATCAAAAAGTATTAGAAGAACTATAACCACCTCCACCGTCAAAGATGGGCAACAAATATCTTAGGAGTAAGGTGTACCACCGCGAAAGCAAGACATCAAGAAGGAGGGAAAGAGTTGTCGTCTCACACAAATGAATGATTAATCAAAGAGAATAATGAGCTTATACTATCCAAGACGTTCATAAAATATCATCGCGTGAGTAAGTTGTTTCGCCGTGTGAACAAGGCGGCGCAACGTGGAAGTTACCCAATTCTATATAAAGATTGATCGAGAAAAATAGGTGAGCGATTCTCCAAGTTACTACTCCAAGGAGGAGGCAAGGGTAGTAACGCAAGGTCCTCAGGACAAGTTTTGGGGAAGTTTTCATGTTGAGTATAACGACGTGATAACCAAAAGCGCTTCTTGGGAGGCAACCCAAGGTCAAAATGGGTGAAACATACACTTTTTATCACTTTTCTTGAGTTACTGTAAACATTTTTAGTGTTTTATAGTTGAACTTGTGTATATTATTAGTAACGAGAAGGGTTGGATGTTTTATTTGATGTGCAAGTAATTATAGTCAAAATTCAAGATCAAAATAGAGGAGTAAAACGAAGAAAAGAGAAATTCTGGAAAAATTGGATCCCTAATATAAAATACGAGTAGTGGGATGGATCGAGAGCGAGGTTTTTGATAAGAACACAAAATAAATTGAGTCATTCTGACTTCTAGTTGAAAAGTTAGGGCGAAAAGAAAAAATATATATATGCATGATCCGACCAGACGGAAGTGTGTAAGATCGTGACTCTGGATGGACCGTATCAAAAATCTGGAGAACCAAATCTATTTAATTTTTTTTCTTGAGAGGTACTAAAATAATCCGGCTGGATCAAATGTCGATTCTAAAAAGAAAAATTGAAATTTTTCGAAAGGGCATAACTTTATGCTCAGGTGTCAGAATCAACATTTTCTCGAGTCTAGATCACATATTTTTTTGAAAGATATCCAATGTCATATAACACACCTCGATAGGAGATGTTATACAAATGTATGTTCAAATCTGCACATTGCACCAACTTCGGATATAAACTGTTAACAATTGGCTAGGAGTTTTGGGAGATATTGGTATCGATGGATAGTTAGAGAAGTCTAGTTTCCAATTCCGTAAACCAGGACTAAGTTAGATGTCTTATTATAAAGTTATGATAAAAATGGTGAGGTGAGACGCTAAAAATTAAGGAGTTTTCCCAAATTTGCATGCCCTTTTGGCTCCGAATCAACCCACAAAGATGAGGAACTAAACAAACACATCATCAAGGACCCATCATAAATTGAGAACATCATCCCTAACTTGGGGATTGAGTTATTCTCGCGAAGATAAGTACTCTCTACTCTCTAGTTATCCCTTCTATATTATATATATAGGTGTATATTACTAAATTTACTGCTTTGTGTGTCTTTTCAAGTCATGAGAACACAACTCATATTTGATTTAGGAGTAGGGTACTCATTGTCCTCATCCCCGTTTCACGTGTTTTAATTGCTTTTGAAAAAATTGGAAAAAATAGTGTAAGAATTAGGGGTTCAATTAGTGTTCTTTACTGAACAAGGATGACTCGTATAAGAACCTGCATATAAATCTATGATATTAACTAGGCTTGTGCCTTAGAAACACCCATATTATTCTTTGAATACTTGTATGATACGTGTTAGTGTGTATTGAATCATTAGTTATTAATGTATTATAAGGCTTGAATGAAGCAAAAAAGTGAGTAGGTGGTAGAACTTGAGATCCAACCTAGTCGAAAACTATCTCACCAACAACTTCAACGTAAAAAAGTATACAAGAACACATAGATAGGGAAGTGATCTATGCGGCTCTTTGATAAGATACTTATTCCCTTTAGCTTTTGACCAGATTACGTTATTAGTCACTCGTAACCCCTTTGAGCCTTAAGTCTTTTCTTTTTTATCCATTATTATAACCTATGCCCCTTAGTTTGTTGGGCTTTACCATATGACCTACCCTCAAATCGGATTTGATACGAGGAAGTTATGGACGTTTCGTAAAACTGGATTGAGCAATCCAAATTCAACAAAGAAGTCAACATGCCACTTTTGATCTATTTTTTGGGCCCATTTGGCTTAAAAATCCAAATTTCCTATTATGTATTAGTAGTTTTTCAGTTTTTTATATACACTTCGTCAATCATTCATTCATATTATATCTTTCATTATTAAAGTATGAACTGAAGATCTTTTACCTTGAGATTGTACATGTATGAACCCTAGCTATGATTTAGAATTACTATGAAATTTGGGATTACATTAATATAAATTGATCGTGGATTGCTTGATTATTATAATTCTTATACTTCATGTAATTATTTATCTTAACCATATATAATGATTTGTGTTAGCTATTATATTACGCCCGTGAGAGGGATTTGGTAGTGGAAAATAGAATTTTAATTCTTTAGTTGAGTTTGAGAACTGGAAGATATAAACTAACTACATAACCAATTAGTATTATAACTTTAGGTGTTATATAATTTTATATGATTTGCTCAGAAGAGTGACCAAGTATTAGATAGAACCCCCTACTTATTTGGGAGGAACTTAGGGTAACTTTAGAATCCTGGTTAGCAAGTGAGATTTCTAGTTTAACCTTATATCACGAATAGTCTCTGTCATGCTAGTGGTGAGTACGTAGTCTTGAGTTATATCTATCTCCATAGTATCATGTATTTACAATTTATTCCTTAAGCTTATAGTTTTAGTAGTTGAATAAATCAAAATACAAATAAATTTTTCTTTCTTTTAATTTTAGTTTTTACCCAACGTGTATCTAGATTATAACTAAAATCACGTGTTCAACTTCTTATTCCCTATGAGAAACAAACTTTACTTACACTTTTATTACTTTTGACGACTCGTACACTTGCGATTCATCAAACTCTGAGAGTTGATTTTATATCACACCTAAGGGGAGAACATGGACTCAGATAATTTGGCACCTAGATTTTTGAAAGGTATTAATTTCCACAAATATTCTTTCTAGGGGGTGAAACTCAAAACTGATAGGCCATGAGCCTAGGAAAGCCAAGCCTTTGCCCGGAGAAGATGTTCTCAAATAGGAATGCCTAATACAAATTATGAATGGTCAAAATATTGATATCTAGAAGGATCATTGGATTCCAGATGTCTTCTTGATTACAAAACCATCAAACTGTCATTTTTTCAAATTGTGTGATATGTTTAATTATGATCAGGATGGATGGGATGCCCCCAAAATCCACTAGAACTTTTTGATCAAGCTACATCAGAAGTGGTCCTCGAATTACCCATTTAATTTGGAATCCCAGGACTAAGTTATCTGGCCACACACAACCATGGAAGAATACTCTACAAAAAATAGATATCATGCGTTGATTGATTGGGAGGAAAAAACTTCAGATAACCGTTTTATTCCTCCACAGAGAGCTAGATACAGACTCTGGAAGACGATGTGGCATATGCTAAAATACCTTAAAAAAGTAGAGTCTTCTTATGGAAATATTGTCTGGAGCGATTCCCTCAAAAGAAAACCTATTCATGAGGCATTGCTCTAATATAAATTAGACGAGGGTTAATCAACAATTCAAGTTATATTTCACCATCAATGGAGTCGGGACATACAATAATATATTGTGTTTCAAATGCAATTGAGCTTTTGGCCTACCGTTCAGTTAAAAGACTGAATCTCGGAAATTATTAAAGATTATTATGGAAGACTCTGGAGAGAATAAGTAGTTTCAACTTACATTTTCATCCTCATATGGTCCATTGGAAGATGAGAATGAATAATTTTATATAATAATATTTCCTGGGATGCAATAATTATTATTCAAGAATCTCAAACTCTCATGAAAAGCCCGTTTAGAGATAATTGATCAAACTAGATTCATAATCCCCATATTAACGCATGCCATGGATCTCACCGATTAAAATGGTCTACGGTCATAACTCACACCATATTTTCTATGATGCATTCTTCTCCGTCAACAAGGACCCAACATGTGTTGTAGTGGGTTTTATGAATCATAGTCGTACGTGTAAGGGGGTCTTTACCTAAAAATTACTGTGCAGTTAAATATGGTGAAGGAAACAATCTTACAAATATGGTGAAGGGAACAATCTTACAAATGTGATCCCTTACATTGATTTCTAGAGTGGTATGGAAAGTCTGATCAACTCGAGATGAAATATTCGACCCATTATGCCGAATGCACTGGAATCCTTTTCCAGAAAAATAAATTCAATTATCCGACATGTTCATCGTTCCTTGAGTGAATGTGCAGACATTCTAACTCGAAACTCTAGACAACTTTATCTTACCTTTGATCGGAGCAATTTATCGCCGCCTCTGCTTACTAAGGGTTTGAACGACAAAACTGGAACATATCAATTAGTTTTGTGTGCCCATAAAGTCCTTTTATTTTAATAAATTGCTTTACCGACAAAAAATTTATATAATTTATATTGTTTAATTGGTTATAACCTATTTACCACTGTGTTCAAACTACAAAAGTGTAGATTATACCAGTTACCCTTGATAGCCAAATACACTCCTTTGTTGCAATATTATTTCACTTGTCCTAGCCAACATCTTTATAAATGGTCAAAACATTTTTATATGCTGTACTCTCCTTTTTTGTTAAAAAGGACGTGATGTTTGTTAAACCCTTACTATTTCTTCAACCCTTAAAGGGGATAAAACAAGAGATACAAGATTCAAATCTCCCCTCTGAATATGGGTAACCTAGTTCTAATTAACATGAAAAAATATATAGGGAGATGTGTATATATTTCATGAGATTAATCGTGGTGCGCGAAAACTGACCCGAACACCCATGTATTAAAATAAATGATGTGAAGTTTGTTGAAAACGGGTTAATAATGGGTTGTTTTCCTCTAACCTCCTTACATTTAAATTTATGATTTTTTATATATTTGAACTTCTTTTTTTTTTTTTGACAAAGAATTTGAACTTAGAGTCACAAGCCCAATATCAAGATATTGACGATTCCATGTTGTGTGTGTCAGACACGACATTTGGTGCAATGCACGACTCAAGAAAGGACAGATGAATGGAATGAAATACATGTGATGAAAACCTCATACGTTTCGTTTGCTTGTATTGTTTTCCGCAAGTGTTTAATATCCTTTTGGTCTCTAGCAATCAATTAAGAAGCCATAACTCAACTTGTAAGTAAATGATGTGAGCATGGTCATATTATCCTCTCGAGTCTTGATGGGCACGATATAAATGTTATTTCACGTAAACGTTGGCGTATGCTTGCGGGTTTTACGTTAAAAGAGGAGGAGAGTAGGCGAATTTTAAGTCAAAAAAGGAGGAGCCTAACATTAGTAAAATTCACGATCAATTTTTTTATATATAATAAATAAATTATAGTATTAATAGTTCTATAGCTGACTCTCCATACCTGACCAAAAAAAAAAAACTCTCCATAACACAAAACGAATTGGGCTTGATTTGATTTGTGCTCGTTTTCTTGAACACACATCATTAAGCAATAAATTTGTGATTTTTAGTCTTCAATTTTTATATACTTTTTATCCAGACGATGACTTTTGAATTAAATTTTTTAAATATGGATTACGTTGGATTTTATGTCAGTAGAGTTAGTACTCTAATTGGGAAGTAATGATTGATGATATTTTTTTTTCCCGGAGAGATGTTTATTGATGATTAATTTTGAAAATACAAAATATTCCATAGGCATGAGGTTTAAATAGTTGATAAAAAAGGAAGAGTTTACATAGTTTGAAATTATACTTGAATAATAAATTTTTTTTATAGGGCCGACCTTGTACGCACCACAAGTAATTTTATATGAATATGCACGCCTTAAAATCGATAATTAGTCTAGTGGTTAGACTATTCTGCAAAGACCAAGAGTTCTTGGAATCGATTCTTATTGAAGTCAAAATAATTACGAATTCAAAATAGTCTCACATGTAATATATATATATATATATATATATATATATATATATATATATATATATATATATATATATATATATATATATATATATATATATATGCACGTCTTCTAATGCATATAAAAATAAATGAGAAAAGGAAGTAACTAATTAAGAAAGTATTTGTTTGGATTCATATTATTAAAAGAAATGAGAGAATTATTTTATATAAAAAAAATACTTTTATACCTTTTTCATGTTATGTAAAATATTATATATTAAAATTTTAAGGTTAGTCGTAATATTTTAAAAATAATCATTAAGATCGATAGTTGGTCTAATGGTTATACTACTCCGTAGAGACCAAAAGGTCATGAGATTGGATTTTATTGAAATCAAAATGATTTCGTGACTCTCATATGTATTTAAAAAAGATTTTTTTTTGAAATAAGTCGAAAATAAGAGAATTAAATAACTAACATTTTTAACAAAAAACAAAGAATTGTGCAATCTATTGAATTACTTTCATTTCATTAAAAATCTAATTCAAACAAAAGTCATAAATTAAAAATATCTCACTAAAAAAACTTATTCGTTAATAATATTCTCAACAAAATTATTTATTAAAAAATTTCTTGACAAAAAGACTCTTATATAATTTTTTAATTATTATATTATTTATCATTTAAATTTAACCACCCTATTACAACTTTCCACCACCACCGCCACCACCACCATCCTATTACTACCACCACTACAACCTTAACCACTACCACTACCACAACCACCACCACCACCACCATAACAACAACCACAACCACAACCACCACCACCACCTAATATAATTCCATCACACAAGTGCGTTTGAAAAATTATTTTAAAATTATCATAATTAGCTCTAAAAAAATCAAAAAAAAAATTAATAATACAAATTTTTTATTTTTTTATTTTTTTTAGAATTAGTTATGACGATTTTAAAAAAATTAGACGGACGCGTGCGTATGTGATGAAATTAGTAGTAGGTGGTGGTGGAGCGTGGTGGCTGTAGCGGTGGGTTATTTTTTTTACATGGTGGTGGTCGTGGTGGTGGTGATGGTAATGGTGGTCGAAGCCACATTATTTGTTTAATATTAAAAAATAAATATTGTATTAAAAATAATATAATAAATTCAATATTAAGGGTAATAAAGGTATAAAAAGATAGAAGGGGTGTTTTTTATAATTAATTATTTCATTAGGCATATTTTTATAAAATAAATAATTAGAGGCTACTTTTATTAGACTTTTTTTTAGCAATAACCTCTTCAAACAAAAGAAATGAAAATTGATTCCTATCATTTTCTTTCTTTAACTTTAAAAATCTGAATCCAACCCATACATAAATAAATCATAACTAGGTTACTCAAGTTAACGGGAAGATTTCCTATGACCTCTTCCGCGAAGTAGTCTAACCACTAAACCAACTATCGACTTAAACACGGTACTTTTATTTACACCTTTTAAGGATAGAATAAGTAGCAAGACTCTTGTCGGTTGACTAAATCAGCTGGTTTAAATAATAATTTTATCGGGGAATAAAATAGAGTGGTAGAATCGTATTTTATTTTTAATTTGTTTAATTTTGTAATGTGTTTCAATATAATTCATTTTTTGTAATATAAATTTTTATATGAATTATAATTTTCTTTATATACTTTCATTGACTAATTATAAATTGAATAATATTGGGTATCACTTAAAATTAAAAATAGATCATCTAAATATCATCTAGGTAGATATAAAGTAATTTTATCATGTTTTTTCTTTCTTAATTTTTTTCTTTCTTCGAATCCTTTTAAATTAACAAAATAATATATGGGCGATTTCTTTTTTTTTTGGATGATACCAACATTACTCTTATAAATTCATAAATAAATTTTACAAATTTTAAATATTTATGATATTTACTCTTTATCCCTTTATGAAAATTCCTCTAATTTAATTGTCAGTAATTTCAGTCATGATTGATTTTACCATAGGTTTGTCCAATTTGATCAGAGTTGTTCTGTTTTTCGATTTATTTTGTTACTTGTGATTAAAGATTGATTGAAGATATCAAAACAATAACAATGGGTAAGATTCACACGGATGGTTCTTTTATCATGGTCTTTTTTTATTTGAAAATTTTAGTAAGTTGCGAATTAGCTAATTTTGAACCGAGGAAGTTACAAATTGAGGCCTAAAATACCTTAACTTTATGTTTTATATCTTAACTAAAAAATGATTCGATAAAAGTCCTATTTCTAATTTTCAGGTTTGGATTTTTACGTTTTTACCCTTTGTTTGTTTGAAGAGAGATTTTTATTGTTTTTCGGTAGGTACAGACCCATGAACGTTCACACACCATTTTTGTAAATAAAACCATAACGGGTACAAACCCGTTTCGTTTTTTACATTTTTTATCAATTCGTTTTAATTAATTGTTATTAAGTCATTCATAGTTTGTCCATGTAAAATTCCATGTGGGTACGGACCTCTCTCGAACAATAGTTAGATAAGTACAGACCCATCTAGAACAATGTCTATATGGGTACTGACCCAATTAGACCATCTCCAGTAGCTATGTGCAGTTGGTTGTACCTGTGGCCTAAACTAATTATCTTCATAACAGTGGGTTGTATCCATGGTCCAATAACAAACACAAATCACTTCGCACTCTATGGTTCTTTGGTTGTACCCATCAAGAACAAAAACAAAATAGAAATCTATTCACAACATTTGATAAAAAAAACTAAAACAAATCTCTTCACACTCGCTTAATTGGAACAAAAAACAACATGACATCTTTTCACATTTAACGGAACACAAAATAAAACGAATTCTCCTCACATTGCAACAAAACACAAAACACAAAACAAAACTAAATCTCTTCTAACTCACCTCTGGAAGGGAGGCGACGGTTTTCTTAACAATGGACTAGTGGGCTGTACCCATGGCCCAATGGTTCTTGGGCTGTACCCGTGGCAACGGTTGACTTGGGCTGTACCCACGGTTCGAAGTTGAGAACTGAGGTCGAGAATGGTTTGGTGGCGGTTTTCTGTTGCAGGAGTGCGACTATGAAGAGATCTCTTCTAAACTAGTTGGTGGAAAGAGATCTGGTTGGGAAGAGATCTGTTGGTGGGAGGAGATATGTTGGTGTCGGTTTTTAGGGCTTGATGATGGTCCATTCATGGCGGCGGAAGGGGAACGAAAGAAGGTGAGGCCTGCGACAGCTATGTTGGCCTTGTTGATGGTGTGAAGGTTAGGCTTTGAGGCGGCAATTTTCTGGTGCATAACAGCGCAACGATGGCTACGTTTTTCTTATCCTTGTTGATGGTGGAGAATGGTGGCTTGATGATGGTAGAGAATGGCCCTAAAGGTAGGAAGGTGGGGAGGTGGGATCGTTAGAGAGAAGAGAAAGGAAGGGTAGGGGGTGGGGTGGGATCGTCAGAGAAGAGAAAGAGGGATGGAAGAGGATGGGGTGGGATCGCCAAAAAATAGAGTGAGGGTTTGTGTTTTGGGAGGGTGGTGTTTTTGGTTTTTTTTAGGTTTTTAGTTAGAATTTAATAAACAGGTTAGGTTAGGGTCTTTGTGAGTATTATAGGTATAGATTGGCCTTAAAAACTAAATGTCCCTTTTAAACTCATTGATAGAATGTGGCCGGCCGAATTTGTGGTTGTGTTTTAGTCTTTGTAAAGCCAGATATGCTGTCCTTGTATAGATTAATTTTTTGTCCTTCGAGATCAAAACTCCTAAGATGGTGGATATGATAGAGAAATTGTGATGCATTGCACATTTGTACTATTAGATGTCATAAATATCGATTGTATCAATTTTTTTATTCATAATGGTATTCTCGTTTGGTACTTAAATTTTATCTTGTATATTCTTACGCGACTATGTTGATGGATTCTAGAAGGCGGTGTAATTTTTCTTTTTTAATCTTTGTAATTTTGACAACTTTGTTAATGGATTCGAGAATGTAGTGTAATTATTTTGAAGATGACTTGCTATAAAAGATGGAACTTAGTCATAGCCTTTGATATTATATTTAATCTTGTAATATTTTTTTCTTTTGCTTTTCTTCATAGTTTATTATAACTGCTATTTTACATCTTTGCCTATAAAAAATACTATCTTTTAAAAAAAATACTGAATAATAGGAAACTTCCCATTACTAAGAGTTTGAGTAATAGAAAGTTTCTCATTACTTAGAATTTGAGTTATGAGAAACTTTTCATAACTTAGACAACTTTTTTATAGAAAGAGAAAAAAAAAAGAAAAATATGTGACCATTTATAAAAAAAAAAATGGTTAGAATAAAAAAAATTAATTTTAACTTAAGATATTTCTTAGACCATAATCCTTACTTTAGTTTATATCTATTGTTCATAATGGTTCCTTTTGCCTAAAAAAATAATGGTTCCTTGATTTCAATAAAATACACATATTTCGCGAAAGATAAATATGTATAACTTTTAAATTTGAATTACATTAATGAAATGAAATATGATCGACTTCTTGATGATTTATATTTAATAATCTAGAAAAAATTCCTTTTCTAGATCTATCTATTTGATTGTTAATTACTCAATAAAATTTGAATCCTACACTTTCTTATTTTTTTGCATAAGGGCCCGTTTGAAAGTGCTTATTTTAGAGTTAAAAAGCGCTTTTAGAATAAAATTCAAAATTTAAAAAAATTATTAAAAATAATTTTAAAATCTAAAATTATTGTAAGTGCTTTTTTTAAAAAGCATCTTTTTGGTGCTTCTCAAAAAAGTGCTTTTCAAAGTCAAAAAAACTTTTAAAATGCTATAAGCACTTTTAAGTGCTTCTTCAAAAAAGCACTTCCAAACGGGCACTTTATTAAACAATACAGTGTTATAGACCACTATTTTTCTCGTGTGAAGTGGTATTTATCAGCACATAACACAAACATATATAATTAAGTTAAGTTTCAACTAAAATTACCATATCGTATGACTTTTAACGATACTTAATAAGAGCCGGAAATTAGCCTTAAAGAAGGAAAAGACACATTTATCTATGGATAAGTAATGACTTATGTAATTGGATTACATGTTTGTGTAAAATTAGATTGCAAAATCTGACAGGTCATATACAACAAAAAGAAAAATGAAATTCTGAAATCCAAATCATCTATCAATCACAGACCTGCAAATTTATGAGAAACACTTGTTGTCTATGCTACAAATATACCAACCTTTTTCTGCTTTTTTAAAAGAATATACAATTTCACCAGAGCATGAGATAGTTAGTTTAGTTTTGTATTCCATGCAAAATTATGTAAAAGTAGATTCATTCACCACCCTTATTTAACACGGAAACCATTTCTGAAAATAGTAAGATTTTGGGTGAACTTATCCCTATTTTTAGAATCCAAGCTTCTTGCTACATCAGCCATTAAATTATCAAAACATGATGCAAGACGTTGATGCTGTTCCACAGGCTGTGTAGCCAAAATGTGACCCTTTAAGTCTGAATATATCTGCACATCAAACATTTTTATATCATTGACTGGTCAACAAAATTCATGACTACTGAATAAAGGATTAGATAGTGGAAAAATGACCTGTTCGTTTATGAGTATCAAGCTAAGCATTGGTCTACTAAGACTCCATTGATTTCCATGATCTTCGAATAAAACAATCTCAAAGAGAGTTTTGAGAATCTGAAAAGAAAGAGAATGAATGAATATAATGAGATTAAGATAAGTTCAAAATACATGAAAACTACACAAGACTTACTTCGGGAAGTAAATTGGGGTATTCTGCAATATGTCTAGCAAGATTAATAGCAGCTGATGAAGTAGGAGACTCTCCCATAGTCACGTGGTTAAAATAGTAAGCACCCAAATTATCAATTGCAGAAGCACACTAACAAAAACCCAAAACACCTTGTTACATTTACTTACATTCATTCTATGCTATCTAAATCATTAAATGAATTTGAATAAACACGGAATATACCTGTGAAGATATACCTCCATCCAAAGCTTTTAAACCTGAGTCAAGAGAACCAACTATATGCACAAATGTGTTTGTATCAAGATTCAACACAAAATTAATATGGCTATTGAATAGAACCTCCACAAACGCAAAATAAGCCCTTGTTAACTGCAAATAAAACAACTATTACATTTAGCACTGGTCAAGAGAGAAAATGTAAGAAATAAATAAGACCTTTCTGTAAGCTAAAACATCAGCAAGTGGAATTGAAAGTGTCATCTTAAGAGTAATATCCATTGCATCAGCAAGTGCTCTATCTCCATACAATTCAAACACACCAAAGTTCACATAATTCCCAGCTAAAGCTGCAATGCAAAAAAAATCATACATAATAGGTTTAAGAAATGAATTGATAATCATAAAACATTTACAAGTAATTATGTTACCTCTAGATAAAATTGTTAAGGAAATCCAAATTCCTTTATACTTGTACCCATATATATCAGTAAACTTTGGAAGAGACAAAAGTCTTGATCCATATGCAACTAGTAATTTACTAACTTCTCTAAAAAGAAGTATTCCATTTGGAGAAGATGAATCAAAAGTTAAACGTTGAGCTTTATTTAATACAAATTCCGCCATGAATTTTAGCAATGGTGTTGTAACCTGTACAATTCAGTTATTACATAGTGTTATGCTTCTTCATTCTATAAAAAAAGGGCATTCTAGTAAAATTAGGTGTGTACCTCTGGTGTGTCAGCCCAATGAGATATGCCTTTCAAAAGAATTGGCATATGAGCAGGGTATATCCAATCAAATAGTAACCCGTAAGTTCTTCGACTGAAAAACAATCGAATTAAATTTAACAATTTTTAATATTTATTTTTTAACTAAAAATTCTTACTTATTTGTAGCCATAGCAATCCCTCTAAGATCTCTCATTAGACCAATCAATGCATACTTGACAGTATCAGTTCTAAACATCTCATCAGGTGTTGATTCCAAGGTAATAAAGACCTAAACAATACATAACATTGCAAAGAACCCATAAAAAAAACACAACTCTGAAAAAAGATTTGTAAGGGCAATAAGCATATACCTGTAAAAGTGGGTCCATTGAAGACTTAAACATAACAGAACTATCTTCCATAAAGATTAAACATCCAATTGTGTAATAAAAGCTTGTTCTGCTTCGAGAGCATCTATACTCTGTTAGAAATGGAAAGTGCTCTCTCTGAAACATAAAAGTAAAATAACTGTGAGTCTATATTCTTAATTTTTTGAATTAAAATCCATTATAATAATCAAACACGAAGAAGAGTCAACTAACAGTGTGATTTGCAACTATGAATTTGACAGTATCCAATTTAAGCAGTAATTTTCCAGTCATGTAACTGTCAAAGAATAAAAAAGTATATAATTTAGCACAAATTTAAATTTCCTATATATTCAAAATAAATTCTCACCCAGATGCAAGCTCCCAGAATAGATTCAAAGTCTGATCAATAACTTCCTCACTCTGTAATATCACACAAAGAGCAATATAAAGTACAAAGAATCTATAAAATTAAAAAAAATGAAATATAAAGTTTACCTGTGCATAACACTTAAGATTTGTAGCAATTTTTCTTACAAAAAGTTCCAACAATAAGAGATGATCATGAAGTCCAAGTAGCTCAGATAAACGGGCATATAACTGCTGCAACAAAAAGAAAAGGACTCTCAATGCAAAAACTAATAATTTATCTATTTATTAATTAAATGAAAACAAATTTTATTACCTTTGAAGAATGCATAGCTTGATCACCTACATAAGATTTTCTAAAATTCTGAAAGAAAGCTAAAATAGCTCGATCAAGTCTTTGCTTACTTAATTCTCCATATCTCTGTCAAACATTAACATTATATAAATCTCTCCCCTCTTTATTTATTCTTTTCAAGATAAATAATATAATAAACCATACATGATTAAGTAACTGTGAATTAATTACCTGACTGTGTAACCCACTATCACTGACATTAACTAAACGTAAAACTCGAACTGAAAGTTCTGCATCCAAAACTTCTTGTGATTCCGCACTACAGTAAAAATTTAAAAAAAATCAAAAATCAAAATATTTTCCAGCATGTTTTTAAAAGATCATTGAGTTAACAACTTTATTTATACCTTCCACCAACACATTGTCTAATTTTCAACACAGAAGCGATTATATGAACAATCCAAGCAAGCTTAGCTTCGATTACAGACAATTCACTATTATCACCACCTTGAAGTTGTGCTCTTTCCTATTTAAATAAATCCGCAAATTTAAATGTAAATATTACTTCATAAAAACTCTACTGTATACATAAACACTCAAATACATACTGTGTATTTCTGTAGTATAGGCTCCATGATATTTATAAGGAACAAGCTACTGTTTTCATACTATAAAAAAAAAAAAAAAAAATTAATCATCAGCTAAATATCATAACAATCTTTAATGATACAATATACCTGAAATCTACATAGATATGGAAAACAATCGAGTTGATCTTGAAGAAGCTCAACATTATCGAGTGGATTTTCTGCTAAATCATCAGCTAAGCCAGACTATAGAAGAAAAAAATAATAGTAAGTAGAATATTTATGTTAGATATATAATCATTTATTTAAAAGGAGTTAAGAAAAGTTAAGAGTTTTAGAATATTACCTGTGCAGCATCTAATCTTGATGTAATAAACCCTTCAGTAATTTTTGGAACAAAATCTTCAAGTAAGCTTGGTGCATCACTTTTTAAGTAAGGCACAGAGCTAACTAATCTAGACCACATTCCTAAAAGGTAATAAACACTGCTACTTGCCCACTGAAATAAGGAAAAGATATTAAGAAAGTTGAAGGACTTAAAAGAAATTAAAAGGAATATATTATTTATTACCTGCCAGGATTGTAAGGACTTGGAGGTAAACTCTGCTACTAAGCGTATCCATTCACTATACCCTTCCATACTCACTAGTTCTGATAACTGTAACAAAAACGTGAATTTATCAATTAAATTGATGTGTATGTGTAATTAAGAAAATTCGACACTTGTAAGTGTATTAAATATGATACCTGATAACTGACTTTGAAGCGTCCTAAAAGACGACAAAATTCATGATAATTATCATGATCAGCAAGACCTGAAAAGCTCTTATATTAAAGCACATCTTTCATAAAATTTAAAGCATATTAGCTAGAAAAAACGCTGATTATTTGCATTTACTCAGTAAAGTTGATTTAGTTTAAATATAATGGCATATATACCTTGACCAGTGCGTAAAATTTCTTTAGTGCCTGACATTAGATGGTCCAAATAACTAGAACGAGCTGGATCATTTGTGAATAAAGATCGTCTTATAGAAGCCAATCTTACTAGGCACTCCAGAGCCTGGATTTAATAAATAAGATTAAATAAAAAATCAAAAACAGACTCTAAGAAAATGAATGATGAAACCTAGAGAATGGAAAATATTAGTAAGAAGAAAATCATGCTTTGCATTTGAAGTGATTTATCAAGTCAATGTTATATCTTACGGTATAAAAAAAGGTTCCAAATGCTAATATATTTCATTAGCACAATACTTTTCAAAGAGTTAAAACTTATATCAAATCATACAAACACTATGTGATACTTAATGTAAGCATACTATGGTCCAGTGTTTTCTCATTGTTTTGCTTTGATTTTGTTAAAACACAATTTCAGGTTCAAAATAAGAAAATATAATCTAAAATGATCATTACAATATAGTGATGAAGTAAAATTACAAAAAACAAACCTCCTTTGATAGAGGGGGAGTAGTAATTGCATAGTAATCAAAAAATATTTGCAGGGTTGAATATTCTTCTAGAACTGGCCTCCAAGGAGATGGAACCTGTGAAATTATATGCTCAACCAATCAAATTTTGCAAAAAAAAAAAACTTAAAAGATCCTTTTTAGTGCTCAAAATATATATTTGTACCTGAATAGTACCAAATTCTTCTGAACTTTCATCAATTGTTGTACCAACAAAATCAAAAGACAAACATTTTAATGCAAGAGATATTGCTAGTTCTTGCAAGCGAGTCACTGCAGAATCTGTAAGAATCAAACAGTAAAAAAGTTAAAACTCATCCACAAAGAGAAACAAAAAAACTTAGCTTCACAGTAAATTACCGTCATTTTTTAACTGATGTAAGGAGGTTATAGATATCTGGAAAATTTGGAAAAGTGATAAATCCCTAAATGAGCAAGCCACTCTTCTATGATGTGTTGAAGGTAATCCTGGATTGGGCTGAAAGTTTAAATTCAGCCCAATAAGCTTTATGGATTAGTACTTTATTATAATCTCAAAATATTAGTTATCTTCTTAATACTTGATCACCTCAAATAAGGAATAATAATAATAATAACCTGATTCATCTCACAAACAAGCTGATTCAATATCTTCAAACCAATAGCATAGTGATCTGATGTTGCCTATTCAAACACATGTCCATTATCAGAATTTCATAATCAGAATTTACAGAGATTACATTATAATATCGTGAGAATGGAATATTACCTGACTCAAAAAGTCAATAGATTCTTTGACCACATCTCTAAACTTATCATCATCAAACCACCCAAACTTAGTAATTCGACATAAAAGCTGAATTAACGATCCAATCACAAAAGGCTGCAACTCAGGACCTCTTGTTGCCAGATAATTAACAAGGTAGTTTCCTTCATACAAAGTTCAAAAAAATATACTTAGAAATCCAAATCCATAATTCAATCAGAACAAAATAAGGCAATATTAAACAAAACTCGAACTAAAATATAGGTGAGTATAGTGTTTTTGAGGTTAGAAAAGAAACAAAATATTTACGAATATCAAGACGAAGCTGCATTGAGAGACTATGATCTGTAACTTGCTTCAATAAGCTTGAACTAGCGAGCATAAGTGCATATGGAGTTAAAGCATTGTCCAAAATGTATTGACATTGAGGAATATATTCAACATTTGCAGAAAAACATTTCAAAGTATTCTCAGCATGTGCTCTTTCTCCTGAGTCTTGTGAATTGTAGAGCCTCTCGCACAGAACTTCTAACTGTGCTAAGCTCTCCATTTATTTATGTTTTATATCGAATCCAACTCTACAAACATTTTCACAACACAGTCACACATATTAGCCATCATTACATATATATATATAACAATATTTACACTATATTATAATGAGTTAATTGCACCATTGGTCCATTGCTAATGCAAAATAGCCAAATATACCCGTGTGCTCGAAAAAATAGGAAAAACATTCGATATTTTTGCAGCACGGGTGTATCTTGGTATTTCGGAAAACACAGGGACCATTGGTAGTAATTTACCCTATTATTATCAATAAATTAACTTGGAACCAATCAGAAAAGTAAAGGTATTATGTAACGCAATTTAATTATACAAACGATACGAGAATATGATGTTACTGTGACAGTAAGTTCAACCTAAGGTACTTAAAAGACATAATTTTGCTATCAAACTTAAAATGTAACCTAAGCATAAAGATATTGCATAGACCACCCATACACGAAGAATAATCTGTACGCCAAGGGAAAATCCTGCAATAACAGGGTGTACACTATGCAAATAAAGTTATACCTTTGCATAACTCAATACCATATAGCATCAAACAATGTCACAAGAAGAAAAGGATCGAAAATCAAAAACAAAAAGAATTTTACATTTCCTCATATGTTAAATATTTACAAAACGGCGACAGTGTTTAGTTCTCAGCTGTTCATCAGTACAAATATATTGTAAATCAACCAAAAAAGAGGGCAAAATGAAAAAAAGATATACATTTAATTGTATATATTTATAACCACAAAAGCCCTTAGATTACTCAAGAATGAGCACTTCCGCAACACAACCTATTCCTGATTCACCAAAAAAATAAATTGAAAATCAATTCCAAATTCACCAACATGTTGATATATACCTAATATATATGATAAAGAAAAATCAATTTCAAATTAAAATGAACTCAAGCAATTCAGACGCATACATATATTTATAAATATTACAGATGCATATAGAAAGATCAGTATTTACAATTGATTAGGGATTTACCTGAGGAAAATGAAACTGATTACTTGTCTAAGATGAAGATTTTTGTCAATGGCGAGGGTTGGGATGGTGATCCAAGTTATTTCGGTTTAATCGGAAAAAGCGAGATAGACAGATACGAAATGACGGAAATCAATCACTACTATATTCTCTCATTTTATCTTTCAACATATATAGGAAAGGAGGAACTTTTACCAAGTGGTATTTCTTTTTTTTTATTTACTATGGGCTTTTGTACTCTTTTTTTTTCTTTTTTCCCAAAGCTTGTGTACTTAAGCCAAGAGATAACTATGTCCTTTAACTACGATTATAATATGTCAAAAAAAAAACTAGGATTAAAGATAAGTAAACCTCGACAGAATTATAATAGGTTACGACTAGTTGATAACAAGAATAACCATAAACAGTCGACATGATTGTAATAGGATTATAGGACGAGTCCACAATGATAATATAATAAACCCTATATAAAATTATAATAGGTTACAACTGGTCGATCACAAGAATAATAATAAACACTCGATAGGGTTGTAATAGGATTATATCAGCGAGTCCACAAAAATAATATAGTAAACCCCAAATAGAATTATAATAGGTTATAACTGGTCGATAACAGGAATAATAACAAACACTCGATAAGGTTGTAATATGATTATAGCAGCAAGTCCACAAGGATAATATAGTAAACCTATATAGAATTATAATAGGTTACAACTGGTCGATAATAAGAATAATAATAAACACTCGATAGGGTTGTAATAGGATTATAGCGGCGAGTTCACAAGGATAATATAGTAAACCCCATATAGAATTATAATAAGTTTCAACTAGTTGATAACAAAAATAATAATAAATACTCGATAGGGACGTAATAGGATTATAGCTGCGAGTTCACCAGGATAATATAGTAAACCCCATATAGAATTATAATGGGTTACAACTGGTCGAAAACAAGAATAATAATAAATACTTGATAGGGTTGTAATAGAATTATAGCGGCGAGTCCACAAGGATAATATTGTTAACCCTCGATAGTATTATTAGGTTACACTGGTCGATAACAAGAATAATAAAAACACTCGATAGGGTTGTAATAGAATTGTGGGTTATCTATAATAAGAATAATAATAAACTCTCGATAGGGTTGAAACAAGGTTATGGCTGGTTTATAACAAGGATAATAGTATCACTCAACAGGGTTGTAATAAGATTAAAGCAAGTTCATATCAAATATAATATAACAAATTCTCGATTGAATTGTAACATAGTTACCTATGTTGTTTGAATTCACGTTATTAATGGAAAGGAAAGGAAAATTTGTTTGTCAAATTTGATTTTTAATAAAAAAAATCAATTAAAATTTATTATACACTATTTAAAAAAAATTAATATTGTCAATTTTCTGATTCTCTCATACTAAAATCGTTTTAAATAAAAAACAATTACATTTTAATATGTCTTATTGTTTTTTTTTCAATAAACATGACAAATATTTAAACTAAAAATAAAAAGGATTCAGAATTTTGAAGGAAAAAGGTCAAATGGCAATCTGCTAAACAAAATAGTATAGGGTGCATAAATCAAATTTAAAGGCAATTGAATACAGGTTGTTTTACAATTCATTTAATAGTCTTATTGGTTGGTCGTCTAATCCGACATATATAAATATGAGGATATTTGGTAGCTATCACAGGTATGTCTCATGAGATTGCTAACTTTCCAGTCAATTGGCGTGGGTGGTGAAATAGCTAAGAGCACAGTTAAAATGACACTTATAATAGTGACACAATCATAGGTCGATTGACTTGTAACCAAAGTTGCACTACTGATGACAAGATACTCGATTGAAAAAAACATAATAAGTATAAACATCACATGTATATTTACATATTACGACTTTTTTTTATTAGTGGCAACATGATATTCATAAAAAGGCGACAAAGCGCAAGAAGTACAAGGTCCCTAACCTATGCCCTTAGGCAGTGAATCAGCAAAAACCATATTCTCCAACTGGAAATTTAAGTTGAGAACCCAATTACCAAATAACAATCCTTTTCGTTGTTGTTTAGATATTTAGCCACCACAAGTGTTCCTACTCCTAGGAGTAAGAAAGAAATGCATTTTTTTATCCTTGATAATATTACAAACATCATTATACAAAATTACAATATTCGTATCAGGTGGTCTACTCGTCATAACGAGAAACTTGATAAAATTGGAGCAACCATTGAAAATGTGGATTGTTGCTTGTGTATAAGTTTGCGCAAGTAGAGTTGCCTTCCTTGTTCCTTTAGCTTTAGCTTTAAGTGGGGACTCAACCTTGAAACTCCATGCTTGGCCATCCAAAAACCCTGAGAATTAGAAACTATACATCCAGATCTAGCTTGGTTAGTTTCATAAGAATAACTAGTACCAACATGAATATTGGTCATTAGAAGATGACTATGTATCATATAAGGGGAGTTAGTATTGGTAGTATGTCTATTACAATTGGTTTCCACTGTATGATTCTTAACTTTCTTCCTACCCTTGTTAGTATTTGAAGTATTTACATTTTTGATATTATTGGTATTATTATTTGAGTGATGGTTTATATTTAAACTTGACTCGGGTTCACTGGGACTTTTGCGAAGTTTTATGAACTCATCATAGGCAATAATTGCTTTGGCAACAGTTGTAATAGGGTCAAATTTTATACATTTGAAAATTAAATCATTTCTAGCCTTCCAAATGAACCAAGCTACCATGGCTACTATCTCAACCAAGGGGGTTGGTATAATCATTTGTTGTATTATCCATCTCAATAAGCTTGAGAAACCACCTATCAAAATTTAGATTTTGCGTGTTTCTTGTAAATAGCCCTATAGGAGTAGCATACCAGACAGCTCTTGCCCAATTACAATCAAAGAGTATATGTTCAGTATTTTCTACTTCATCATTACATATCTTACAAATATTAGTAATAACACATGATCTTTTCAGATTGTTGTCTTCAGTGGATAGTGCATCATTGCAAACTATCAACATAAAATTCTTTACCTTTGGGGGGTATATTTAGTTACCAAATTTTGTCCCAAAGCTTTTTGGTTTAGTATATGAGGATTATGGAGTATTTTGATCCTCGAGTAGGTGAGCATATCATCTGCAATTTGTTTCTCATAAGCGTAGAATCTAGTTGAGGTTAAGTTACCATCTTTATAGTGTTTCCATATAGGAATGACACTACAAGAAGTATATGGGACCTCAATACTAAGTATTTCTTGGGCTACCTCAGGGGCAAATAGTTTCTGAATAAGATCATGGTTCCACTCATGGTTACGCCCATGTCAAAGCTCACTAACCCATTTCACACAAGTATTATTAGATTCGACAAGAAAATTTCCACCTGCTAGCCAAGAAGAGTTCCATATATGTATGTTTTGGCATGTGCATATTTTCCATTTTATATCTTTTATGAATTTGTCCCTTCCTTCTAGCATACTTCTCCATCCCCATGATGGATTGTACCCTATTTTTGCATTAGTGAAGGCAAGGTTATAATGATATACCTTCGTAAATTCTAGCTAGCAATGAGTTAGGATTGTTTAAGATTTTCCAAGCACTAGAGGCAAGGAGAGCTTGTATCATGATTCTTAAGTTTCTGAAACTCATACCCCCTGATTCTTTTCTTTTTTGCATTATCATTACGTTATGATCACCACTAGACCACCAGAAATTTTGTATAAGACTTTCAATTTGATCACAAATTGTTTTAGAGAGTTGAAAGACAGTCATAATATAAACTGGTATTGATTGGATAACTGGTCTTATCATGACTTCTTTTCCCCCTTATGAGAGATATTTAGTACTCCATTGGTTTATTTTTGTTTGATTCTATCCATGAACCAGTTGAGGGAGCTTACTTTGGACCTACCCCATTTAGAAGGTAGCCCTAAGTAGTTCCCCAAATCAGTAAGGATGTTCATGTTTATGATATTAGCAAGTTCTTCTTTAGTAGTTTGAGGGTTGTTTGTTCTAAAGTGAACACCATTCTTACTTAAATTTACTTGTTGCCCTATGACCATACTATATTCATTCAAAATACTTTTAAAGTTTATAACGCATTTTGTTCCGCTTTTAAGAATAATAAGCTATCATCTGCAAAGAGAATGTGGGACAAAGTTGGACATGGTAATTTTCATCCCTTCAATGAGATTATGATTCGTATTGTAATTAATTGATTGGTTAGGCTTTTGGTTACCATAGAGAAAAGAAAGGGGGACAGGGGATCCCCCTGTCTAAACCCTTTGATTGGTTTATCAATTGGGATGGTAATTTCATTATAAGTTATGGAGTATGTTACAGATGTTAAACATCTCATAATCATGTCAGTCCATCTTGGATAGAATCCTATTTTGTGCATAAGAGGTTAATAAAGTCTAAGTCAATATTTTCAAAGGCTTTAGATATATCTACTTTGACAGTAGCATAAGTTTTTATAGAGGTTTTCCTCTTTTTTTTTTCAAGAAATGGCAAGTCTCATGTGTTATCAGGATATTTTTATTAATTGCCCTTCTAGGGATGAAAGCCGTTTGTGTTTAATATTATAATAAAATATACAGGACACATATTATAGAAAAGTAAAAAAAAATATTTTTCATATAATTTTTTTTAATAATATGATTTCAAATAAAAAATTTAATTAATTACTTTTTAACTATTTTTATAATTTAAATAAAGTAATCATTTTGTTTTTTAGTTTTTTATTCTGGTTATTTTCTTTTAATGATATATCAAGACACAAACCCCACAACCCAAGAATCTATTCAAAGGATACCATGAACAACATCGGAATTATAGGGTACACACATGCGACACTTCATTCAAGAACGGACTGGAGCCATGTGGAATAGGAATTACAAAATGAGATACTCGGTCTGGGGCCTAGAAGGACTTTTTCTAAAAAATTATTAGTGGACTCCATCGCCGAGGGAGAAGTGCAGTTTTGGAAGCATCCAAGATGTGTAGGAATGCGAAAAACGAGAAAACTATCATATGTTCGGATACCCTGGAAGTTATTCAAGGTACTAGGCCGTTGTCAACATCATGGTGGAGAATCAGACCATTACTGAAGTGGATCATACAAATTACGGAAGAGCATGAAAACATGCACTTCAAACACTTACCACGCCGCTTCAATGGAATGGCTGACCACACTGCGCGTAAAGCTAGATAGAAGGCCAGCAGTGAAGTAGGGAACCAGGGATTAGTACCCCTCTTTTGACGATTGAGTATTGGTTAATTGTGATCGTTCATATAGTTTGCAACTTTGTCTATAAAAAAAAGACAATATAGAGAAAGAAAATAAAAGATAAGCTAGCTGGGGATTTAACTTGACCATGGTTAATTTTATTTTTGAATTCTTTTCTTTTATTTTTTGAAAAGTTGATACCCTACCTTAGTGGCCGATACACTTTTTTTATTTTTTGGTCATCTAGGGGCCGATACCTATGCCCATGGAAATGGTACAATAGTCCAATCCTTATTATCCCCGTATTTTAATTATACAATATGATTCTTTTTCGAAGGAAAAAAGTACACAACATATTTTTTTTAAATACAATGGAGGTCCTACGACCGGTTTTAAGAACACATTATTACAATGATATTACATCACCTAAATTATTCGTATAAATTCTTCTCAGGGCCTTACAACCGAATCTATCCTTGTTGAGGACTTTCCACACCGTTTCAGGTGGATCTTTTAAAATTGTGTAAGGAAGCTCAAGTCTTGCCCCTAATCTCGCTAGATGATCCGCACTTTCATTGGCTTCGTGAAATATACACCTAAGCTTAAATCCCATAATCTTCTCAAGAATATCACGGATGTCAACTACCCATTCCAGTTCGGGCTTTTCGCATCTACCCCTTGTGTAATTTCTCTTAAAACCTCCTCCGAGTCTACCTCTACCTCTAGTTCTTTAATCACCATTCCTACGACCATTCGAAGACCCTCGTATAGTGCAACCGGTTTGGATACAATTACCAAAGAAAATATGATTGGTATTGTATGTGGTCTATGATGTTGTTTACATACAGTAACGAGAAAATGAAGGTGCTTGGAGATTGGTAACTTATGACAAATTAGGATGTTATTATGAATCTTGTAACGTAGTTTTCATAAAATTATGTACTATGTATCCATTTTGAATATTTAGTAATTAAAATTTAATATTGTAGTGATAAGTAAATACAATTATTTTTGTATAATTATCAAATCATTAATATAAAAGATGAAAGAGCGTATAATATGATATCAAGTTGTTAATATTCATTTCATTAGAGGTGGACTAAGCGATGGTTGTACGATAAATTTTTCCAATTTTTTTTGGAATATTTAGAAAAGAAGTACAATAATTATTAGATTTAAATATTAAATTTTAGTTCACATTGGACTAGAAACTAACCCAAAAAATAGGGTGATGATTCTCACCCTTTTATTTTTCTCTGGAAAATTTAAGTATGCAAGACATATGCGATCGACCAAGGAAAGGTTTTCTCTCGCATGTGGTTGATTGTTCGAGTTCATTGTTAGTTTTGAAATAAAGTTTAAAATACTCTAGGAAACACATTCGACACAACCACATAACTTGTTTTCGTTAAAAGTCAAGACTTGATACACACTTCGACGTTCGATGATTTAAAACAAGAAATGCAACAAAGTTGAAAAATGGTTTAGAAAGAATGTTCGACATATTAGGATATTTTTAAAACATGCAATGGAGATGAATATGCACCTAGAGATCAATAATATCAATAAGAGAAAGTTGCTTACATATCTAAACTAGCCATATTTCTTCAAGTTCTCTCTTGAGTTTTCTTTTATTTGCACTAGAATTTTTGATAACATCTCTATCTCTTTGATCATCCCATGACCTCTAACTCAAACTCGCTACAGAAATCTCGGATCCATTCATGTACCTCGACAAATAAAACTAGGTCATGTGGTAAAAGAATATGTAAGATGTAACACTACTTTCTTTAAAATATATGTATGTCTTTTCTCTAGCGGTGCATCTTTTTCGTATCACTACAGGCAAAATATGCATATATAAAACAAATAAATTAGAAAATATATATATATATATATATATATATATATATATATATATATATATACATATGTATATACATATACGTATATGTGTATACATATAACATTTCAAATCTTTTCAGCCTGTTCGGAACATATATTATTTGTATACGTATATGTGTATACATATACATATATGTGTGTATATATATATACACATATACATATACACATATATTATTTTGTTATATATATTCATTTAAAATTAGTCATGAAGTTTATATAAAATTAGTTTGTAAATTGGAGAAAAGATAACATGGTGAATATGAGATAGTTACGACACTGAGGATGGGTTGTAAGGGATGATTAGGTGCTTTATTGTTTCCTACTTTTTTTGAATCACGACTAGATATGCAATAAAAGATCCTGAGGAAAATTATTTGGTTGACTCATGACCTACCTTGTTATCCACGAAATTCGTTGTTGATCGGGAAGTATATACAAAGTTATCTCACATAATAAGAAACATACTAATATCTTATTGAATAAACACTCAGATCAACTAAGAACACATGATATAACAAAATAATATTTTTTGGATTGTATTCCCAAATAGGTTACTTTTTACTAAACAAAGAAATAAATTTGCATGGTCCACGAATATGCGTATGAATACAGAGTCCCCCCCCCCCCAATTATATGCATAAATTTTTATGGTTTTAGATTAAACTATTAACCAGACATTAATGGATGCTAACAAATTTCAATGAATGGTATGTCTACAAAGTCAAGTAAAGTCCACTCTTGAAAAAAATTAACCTTAGCAAAGTTAGGATTCTTTAATGATAAGTAAACGACCAATTGAAATGCATGCACATACAACTGACGAAATAATTAACTGTTTATATATTTTTATTCAAGTTAGGCTTTAAAGCGTTCACATGATATGCATTTATATCATCATTATAAAATTAGGATCAACTACGAATATGGAACATACTTGGATCATTTTTGAGATTATACACACCTTACAAAATATTTAGTCATATAGCATAAAGTTTATCCCATCATCAAATTATCTCCATCTAAACTTATAGACATCTGAAATTTATATTCATTTTCACTAGTTTCTTCTTCTTTTGTCATATCTTCTTTCTTCTTATTCTATTACAACCATTATCATTTCGCTACCCCCACCTATATATTCACCACCGCCAACAAACTTTACACCCATTCCCCTAAAGAACCTCATCCCCCACAAAATTCACACATCCACATCTTGAATTTCACACACCCAATCCTTAAAAAACAATATTCCCCTGAAATTCACACTCCAATCTTAAAAAATCCACACATTATATTGTCTTTTTCTTTCAACAATTTTGTTTATTTAGGCCTATCGCGAGTATCAATGTTCATGAAAATGTTGAAATAGAGTTTCCATCTCACGCATCTCAACAATGAGATTCCATTTAAAAACTCGTTGTCGAGTTCTAGTGAAAGCTCGTTGCAGTAGAAAGCTAGGATGTGGGGGAGGAGGGTGGGTGCGTTGGGTATGGTGGAGATTTTATTTAGAACTAATTAGACTTTTTAAAAAATTATAATTATATTGTGGTTGTGTATATTGGTAAGTACTTCTAAAATTTATTAATTTTTATTATTTATGTTTGTTAAAGTGTCTCTTCATATGATTTGGAATGCAAATGAAGTCTTTATGTAGCATCCCTATAAAAATAATATTATGTCCTTAACTATTATAAAAATTAAATAATTTTTAATCATTCATGCCCCCTTTTTATATTGCACTTAAATTTATAAGTCTTCGATTAAAATTCATCCCATTTTAGAACGATAAATGGATTCATATGTATCACGCAATGGATATAGAAACAAGATGTAAAATCAAATTAGGCCTCAAATCTATCAATAACGTAATTAGGTTTCGAGTCTATCTATTACAAAATTCCAGGTTTAAGGTCGAATATTAGCACGATGATTCTTTATCTGTTTAAGGTTAAGGTTACATTTAAGATGAAAGTTAAAGTTAAGGTTAAGGTTTAAAGTTATGGTTAAGTTTAAGGTTAAGGTTTAAGGTTTAATGTTTAAGGTCCAAGGTTCAAGTTTCAATATTAAGGTTAACTTTTAACTTCAAGGTTAAGGTTATGGTTAAGGTTTAGGTTAAACTTAAGATGAAGGTGAATGTAAAGGTTAAGGCTTGAGATTCAAGGGTAAAGGTTTAAGGTTTAAGGGTTAAGGTTAAAGTGAAGATGAAGATAAGGTTGTAAGGTTTAAGGTTCAAGGTCAAGGTAACGTTTAAGGTTTAAGGTGTAAGGTTTAAGGTTAAAGGTTAAGGGTTAAGATTAAAGTTAAGGTTAAGGTGATGATGAAGATTAGGGTTTAAGGTTTAAGATGTAAGGTTTAAGGTTCAAGTTTAAGGTTAAGTCTAGGATTAAGGTTAATTTTAAGGATACGGTTAAGGTTAAGATTAAGGTTTAGATTAAGGTTAAGTTTAAGGTCAAGGTTAGGTTAAGGCTAAGGCTAAGGATAAGGTTAAGAATAAAGTTAATAGCTAAGGGGTTAAGGTTATGGATAATAGGTTGAGGGTTAAGGTTAAGGTATAGTTTAAGTTTAAGGTTACGGTTAAGGTTAAGGTCAAGGTCAAGGTTAAGGTTAAGGTTAAGGTTAAGGTCAAGGTTAAGGTTCAAGTTAAGGTTAAGGTAAAGGTAAAGGTAAAGGTAAAGGTAAAGTTAAAGTTAAAAATAAAGTTAAAGGTTAAGGTTAAGTTTAAGGTTAAGGTTAATGTTAAGGTTAAGTTTAAGGTTAAAGTTAAGGTTAAGGTTAAGGTTAAGGTTTGGGTTTAGGTTAAGATTAAGGTTAAGGTTTGGGTTTTGGTTTGGGTTAAGGTTAAGGTTAACGTTAAGGTTGATAGTTAAGGGTCTAAGGTTATGGATAAGGGGTCGAAAAATCGTGTAGGGTAATACACTGCTCTCATATTCCCAATTTGAAAAAATATCTTTTAAAAGATCAATGTGGTTTTTATATAGATACAATAAATGAGAAAAATTAAAAAAATTAAAATTTTTAAGAGATTTATGAGAAGAATAAAATAATAATGAGAGAAATATGGGTGAAAGAAATAAAGAATAGTTAAATAGTAATAGAAAAAAATTAAATACAGGATAGTCTTATAATTTTTATAATTAATAATGTAACTTTAATTGATATATTTTTACAATAAAATATACTTCATTTTCGCTATTAAAGTATTATTAAACAAAATCTCAATTTGTTGTAATTTGGTTGTAAAGGTCCAAATCGGATTTGGCCAATTGTTCCTAAGTGTTTCAAGATATTATTATTATTTTTATCTCCACCATATATTTCAATATTATTTTCCTTCATTAGCTTTTCGAAAAATCGTTTAGGGTAATACACTGCTCCATATTCCCAATTAAAAAAAATCTTTTAAAAGATCAATGTGGTTTTCATATAGATATAGCAAATGAGAAAATAAAAAAAGTAAGACTTTTAAGAGATTAATGAGAAGAATCAAAAAATAATGAGAGAAATAAGGGAGTGATTTAAGGTTTTTTGTTTCAAAATATAATTTTTTTTATTAAATAAATAAAGATTAGTTAGTGGTATTAATGATAGGTGGGGCCAGAATCGATCCTGGCCACCACTTATGTTTTCCCAGAATCGATCTTGGCCACCACTTATGTTTTGCCCGAGTCGATCCTGGCCACCACTTAAGTGGGTAAGTCCGGACCGTAGGAAAAACTTCGAAATAATATATATATATATATATATATATATATATATATATATATATATATATATATATATATATATATATATATATATAATTATATATATTGATGTCTCCTCAGTTGTGTAGATTATGTTAAGATGAGACATCATTTTTAGTGATTTAGAAGTCTTTCTAATCGATTTTCTTAAGTTTTTTTTATTGGTAACATATTTAAAAAAAAATTATTGAAACAAAAACCTATTTAATAAAATAATTGCACAACTAACCTATAGGCTTTCATTTAGTCGGCCCATTAACTTAATAGTCCATTAACTAATTTAATTCAGAGGCACTCCTTTAAAGAGCGCCTTTACTAAAAAAAAAAAAAAAAACTTCTTGGCCAACGATCTGTTTGCTTCATTAAATTTGGTAAAGAATTGTTGAATGGAGATAATTTAACGATATAACTTCCTTCAATTGTTGTCACTAAGCCCACTAGTTATATTGTTTACTTCTGTTGCAAAAATGAAAAAAAAAGACATTGTAAATCAATTTTTGAAGCATGATTGCTACAAGTCAATTACAGCATTAGCATTTAGTTATATATAAAAGGGGTAACCTCTAATTATAAATAATTGCACTTGAGGTCCCTTTTTTTTGTTTTCTTATGATTTGTTATCTTTAAAAGTGTAGAAACAATGCTTAACAGAAACAAATAAATAATAATTATCATAGTTGTAAAATATCGTTTATGGCTGTAAATTCATATTAATGATAATTATCAACATGATTTCAGAACTATTAAAGCTTATAAATCCCACAAAATCAACTATTAGTGGGCGTAGTGAAATCAACTAACTTATTCGGAGAATCCAACAAAATCGAAGAATCAGTTTACAAGCTTCGTTCAAAGAAGATCACGTTGCTGTAATGGAAGGAGATGTTTCAAGTGAAATCAATATCCTCAAACAGATTAATCACTCTAATATCATTAGACTTTCCGGATTTTATGTGCATCAAAGCAATACCTACCTTGTTTACGAGTACGCATAAAATAGGTCCCTTCGTGATTGCTACACCAAGACAAAAAGTCAACAAAATGCTTGGTTGGAAACAAAGGATACAAATAGCATATGATACAGCAGATGCGTTAAATTATCTCCATTCAACAATTCTTTACCAAATTTAATGAAGCAAACAGATCGTTGGCCAAGAAACTTTTTTTTTAGTAAAGGCGCTCTTCAAAGGAGCGCCTCTGAATTAAATTAGTTAATGAACTATTAAGTTAATGGGCCGACTAAATGAAAGAGGCGCTCCTCGCAGGAGCGCCTATATGTTAGTTGTGCATTTATTTTATTAAATAGGTTTTTATTGCAATTATTTTTTAAAAATATGTTACAAATTAAAAAAAACTCGATTTTCTTGAGAAATGTTACACTTTTTTATTTTGAGTCTCGATTTAGTAAATTATTATTTTAGAGCATATTGGGTTTAATTATTTTTTTAGTGTGAAGTTTTGAAGATAATTATGGAGATTAATTAGATTCCAAGTCAAAGACTAAGAGATATGGAAAGAGATAAGCATGGTAGTTGGAGATAAGGAAAGAAAAGCTAAAAACATGGAAAAGGAAAAACTGCCTTAAATCTGAATTTCAGCACCTTCGACCATAAATCAGCTTATAACTCAAAATCGGTGTGGAATTTGGAGAAAGGGTCAAGAGAAAAGTTGGAGATCTTTCCGAGACGATGAATTTCGACTACTCATACGCGTCAAACGGATGAGTATTGAAGCTGCTAGGACCAAAACAAAAACAGGTCTGATTTCATGTTTTAGTGTTACGAATTTGAGTTGGGCTTGGAGTCCACTGCTTACCTTCTCCTTCAAGAAAACGAATTGGGTCTTCTAAACACCTATAAATACACCCTTATATCACTTGTAAAATCATCCTTGCCTCATAGTACTTAGTCCGTAGGGTTTTATTCATCAGAATTATTGTAGAGAGCAAGATGATGTCTTTTATTATTTCCTTTAGTATATTTCCTTCAGGTATGAACTAAACTTCCCATAGCTTGGGTTTTGCATCATGTATAAACTATGAATTCTAATTTCTTTCTATCTAAGTTTCTTTTGGAATTACATGTTTTAATCTGATATTAGCTGCTTACCCATATATTTGTTATGTGTTTTGATTTAATGAATGTTTTCCTTGCTAGTGCACGAGTATAGGATTACCTTAATAGTAGTTAGATGATCGCCTTAGCTGGGTGTCTAATTATTGAAACACCACATAACATCTAGTGTCGATATTGGTCCTGACAACACCAATTCTAACTAGATAGTCATTAAGGTATAATTTAATCACTATCACCATGTATGGAAATTGATTGCTTAGGGCCTTGGTAGCGCTTGTAAACCCTAGTACCAGCCTCGTGGTGTGTCCGTAGTCCCCTTAGTCGCTCTCAAGGTCTAAGGTATGGGACTTTAGAATCCTGACTAAGTATCTAAGAGCTAATTATCTCCCTTATTAACTAGATTTGATAGAAAGAATTAGAAGGATTAGTGCAAACTCGCAAAACCTAAGCTATACTTCTCATCTCATATTTCTTCGTATTTAATTTACTGTCTTTATTTTCCTTAGTTTAATTTAGTAATCTCGAATTTACTCTCTTTATTTTCCTGTCTTTTAATTAATTGATGCTTACTCGTTATTATTTACCCATTCGATTAACACACTAAGTCCTTGAGAACGAACTTTACTTATCATTAAAACTTGCATTCGTCCTGTAATACTTGCAGTACTGTGCATGTCTAGGGTGAGAGTGCGTTGTATCCTGACTTATTATTTATCTTATTTTATCACACCCTAGGCGACACCAAGTTTTTTTGCGCCGCTGCCGGGGACTTGTGTCTCGTTAGCGTGTGGGCTATCTATTTCGAGTAGTAGTTATTAGTTAATTTTTATTTTTCAGTTTTATTTTTTATTTTTCAGGATTTACGCTTGTGGTTTACTTTAGTCTTTTTCAGGTTTCACCGTGTTTAATTCTTGGCCTCCGTTACCGGAGCCCGAGAGGAGCTTTTTTTTTTTTTTTTTTTTTGATGACGAGGGTTCCCGGGCTTACACCCGACTCGCCCGACTAGTCCCCCGGGAGATATGACTGCCTCCCCAACCATACCTCCAGGTAATTAGAACTAGGTTCCGAGAGGAGCTTTAGACCTTATAACAGACGTGTTCGTGAGGAAAGGGCCTTAAGAAGAGTTATGACAGGCGTACAAGATCAGTTAGATCCACCATTTGTCCCACCTGGAGGACCACCACCACTTGTTCCACCAGGAGGACAACAACAGGGACAACAACCACCAGGAAGAGGTAACGGGAACAACAATGTCAATCAAAACCTAGTTGAACAAGACCTTCCTGGCTTGAGAGTGCCGTTTCATGTTCAACCGATAGGTTACAGTCCTCCGTAGATCTAAAATATCAAATTTAGACCCGATCCGCGCATGCTCATTCAATTTCAAAGTTTGGGACTCTACAGTGGTACAACAATACAAGATCCGGTAAGAGCGATTCAGAAGTTTATGCAGATTTGTGATGCTTATGTTACTCCAGGCATTAGACGCCAGCAACTGTATTGTCATATGTTTTCGTTCTTTCTGACTGGTAGAGCTGGTGAGTGGCTAGATAGGCAACCACCAGGGACAATTAATTCATGGACAGAAGTTCAAGCCGCTTTCTTTAACCATTTTTATCCAAAGAGTATGAGACTCAAAGACCAAAGCGAGCTTGCAAAGTTTTGTCAAGAAGATGGAGAAGAAGTAGGAGAAGCATGGACAAGGTTTCAACAGAAGTTAGCTAGATGTCCGCTCCATGGTTATACCCCCTCTCTACAGTTAGCTATATTCTATGAAGGTATCAACAGAGAAGGTAGACTGAAGGTGGATAACATTAGGAAAGGGAATTTCGTGTCCATGGACCCTACTGAAGCTACAGAGGTTTTGGAAAATATTATTGAACAAGAAAGGAGTTGGCCATCTTCGCGTTCTCCTGTTGCAAAAACCCGAGGTACGCTTAGTTTAGATGCAGAAACTGCAAACTCAGCTCAAATAGCCGCATTAGAAAATCAAATCAAAGAACTTAAGCTTGAGATGCAGAAAATTTTAGCCGCATCAAATGTAGTGCAAGAAGCACAAGGTTGTCAACAATGTGGGGTTAATAATCATACTTGGGAAGAGTGCGAAGGAAATCCACAATCTATTTATTCCATATCCAACCGAGGAGGTTATCAATTTGGTAACCGAAACCATCCGCGTATGCTGATTCAAATCATCAGGGGGCCGCTAATCCTGGTCATTATCAACCACGTCCCCAGAAAAACTTTTTCTAACCAAGAGGTCAGTATCAAAATCAATATCAGAATAGACCTGCTCCCTTACAACAGCCTGTTCAAGATGCCTATGCCGATTCATTAGATCAGAAAGCCTTACCACAGTATCCTCAGAGGTAACTGCGGATAATCAACAATTAACAAAAATCATGGATATTTTGACCACGAAGATGGACGCTCAGAGCGAGAAGTTACGAGAACAAGGAGCTTCAATTCAGATTTTAGGTACTCAAGTAGAACAAATGAACAAAGTTCTGACAAACATTATGGAGCAAAAAGAATTGAAGGCTATCGAAGGAGGTGATGACAATGTTGGGTTCAAAGCTTGTAAGGCTATTTGCCTTGAAATTGAAGAAGAAAAGAAGGAAGTACCACATGCTGCCGTTAGTACCGTGGAGGTTCCGAGTACCGAAGACGAACCAACCAAGTCTAGCCCCGTGGACTCTAACTGTTCTGAGAGTGATGTGGAGGAAGATTCAGAAAAATCCGAATTTATACAGCTTCTGAAGGATATGCAAGAGGAGATTAGATCGGTTATGGATTTTCAAGCTGAGTTGGCTAAAGAGAAAGAGGAAGAAGCCTCAAGGGAGGAACCAAGAGTTGAAGTTGAAGTTGCACCTGTGTGCAAGAAGAGAAAGAAGAAGAGAAGGTGGAATCGACACATGTAGTTCAAACAGTGTCATCAACTATTCTTGATACAAATCCAAAGGATGACACTGAACTCAAGACATTTGTACAGGCGTACTCTCCTGAAAATATCAACGCCCAAATGCTTGAGATTGCAAAGAAAGGGCTTACACCACAACAAGTTTTTATGCAGGTTATTCATGAGAAAGAAGCGAGTGTAGAAGCCCCAAGAGAGAACCTGAGAGTCTCGAGAAGAAGTGAAAGAGAGTTACCATTTAAGCTCAAACATCCGGGAAGTTTTAACCTTCCTATTCAAATAAATGGTATGCTCAAAGTGAAAGTTATGTACGATGTTGGTTCTGGTGTGAATCTTATGCCTAAGTCCATATTCGAAAGACTTGGACTTCAGAAATCAGAGAAAGCTCCAGTGACGTTGTAGTTCGCTAACAACTCTGTTACCAAGACATGGGGAACAGTGGAGGACGTTCTTGTCCGAGCAGGTAGTATCGCCATCCCTACTGACTTTGTTATATTTGAGTTTGATGCAGATAAGTAGGTTCCAATCATACTTGGTGGTGTCGCCTAGGGTGTGATAAAATTAATACAAATAAAGGTCAAGAAAACTACGCACTCTCACCCTAGACAGGCACAGTACTGCAAGTATTACAGGACGTATGCAAGTTTTAGTTAGTAAGTTGAGTTCGTTCTCAGGGACTTAAGTGTGTTAATCACGTGAGTAGGAATAACGAGTAAAAGTAAATAATTAAAAGACAATAAATTAAAGAGAGTCATTCGAAAATAACTAATTAAAACTAGGAAATTAAAGACAATAAAATAACTACGAAGAATATGAGATGAGAGATATAGCTTAGGTTTTGCTAGTATGCACTAATCCTTCTAATTCTTTCTATTAGATCTATTTTATAAGGGAAAATATTAGCTCTTGTATACTTAGTCAGGATTCTAAATTCCTGTACCTTAAACCTTGAGATCGACTAAGGGGGCTACGACACAACCAAGACGCTGTTTAAAATAGGGTTATCAAACGCTACTAAGGCCCTAAGCAAACAATTCAATCAATTGGTGATATGGTGATTAAAACAAACCCTAATGACTATCTAGTTAGAATCATGTTTTGTCAGAACTAATATCGACACTAGACGTTATGTGGTGGTTCAATAGTTAAACACCCAGCTAAGGTGATCATCTAACTACTATTAAGGTAATCCTAAACGTTGCGCACCGCAAGGAAAACAATCATTAAATCAAAACACATAAACTAATATAAGAGTAAGCAGCTAATATCAATTTAAAACATATAATTCCCAAAGAAACTTAGATAGAAAGAAATTAGAATTCGTAGATTATACATGATGCAAAACCCAAGCTATGGGGAGTTTAGTTCATACCTGATGGAAACAAACTAAAAGAAATTACAAAAGACATCATCTTGCTCTCTACAATAAACTGGAAGAATAAAACCTTAAGAATTAATTACTATGAGGCAAGGACGATTTTACAAGTGATATAAGGGTGTATTTATAGGTGTTTAGAAGACCTAATTCGTTTTCTTGAGGGAGAAGCAAAGTAATGGACTCCAAGTCCAACTCAAATTCGTATGGAAATAAAGATAAATTCTGCTGACTTGTTTTGAGCATATCTTCTTCGTTATTGGTCGGTTTTTGCTCCATAATATACCAAAAGAATCCTCAGCGAATTATCTACGTCTCTATGAAAGAAATTTACCAAAATCGGCTTCCTTGTAGGAGTAATCACCACTTCTTTAGGCGTGTGCGCAGAATCTCAGATTTAGGCAGCTTTTCCTTTTCCATGTTTTTAGCCTTTGTTTCCTTATCTCCAATTACCATGCTAATCTCTTTCCATAAGTTGTAGTCTTTGACTTGGACTCTTGTTAATCTCCATAATTATCTTTAAAGCTACACACTAAATAAACAATTAAACCCAATATGCTCTACAAATATTATTTTACTAAATCAAGACTCAAAATAGGAAAGTGCACTATTTCTCAAGAAAATCGACTATTATGACTTCTAAATCACTAAAAACGATGTCTCATCCTAATATAAATCTATCACAAATGAGGAGACATCACTTGGACAGCCTTTCATGGCCACAAGTCAAAGTGTCATCAACTTCCAAGAAAGGACCATTACCCTTCATGCTAAGAACATATCCGAGACCTTCTATGTCTTGGGTAAGAAACCAAGGAAGTTAGATCCCATCGTTCCTGTCATCCACAACCTTTCACATCACAAAGTCCCTACTAAGAAGATCCACTTAAAACCAGCGGATACTGAGCCGAACATAGAGTTTGGGGTTGGCCATGAAGTTCTATGGAAAGCCTACAAACGCGAAAATAAGGGTATCAAGCGCAGATTAGTTGACGTTCATAGCCTTACTCGTTGTTGGGGAGGCTATATTCGCAAATCTTGATAGAGGTAATGCGTCTAACTTTAAAAGACGTTAAATAAAAGTGTTGTACGGGAGACAACCCACAATTTTTTATGCTTTTATACCTTTTACGTTTTTAGTTTGAGTTTAGTTTAGTTGTTTTTAGTTGATATTGCATATTTGAGAAAGGTATTAGTGTTTTTGATGTTTAGGTGTTAGATAAATCGAGTGCGGGAGGAAAAACGCAAGTTTATGGAATATTTAGACTGCCTCACCGGCATACCGGTCGATTTTTTCGGTATACCGGCGAGCAGAAAACCCGAGCCCACGGGGTAAGCCACATGTTTTATGCCGAGAGGTCCAGAAACAAGAGATGTCACCACCAGTATGCCGGGCCCTATCGCCGGTATACCGGTCAGATCAAAACCCGTGCCCTCGGGTGTCATCACGTGTTTAATACCGAGAAGTCCAAGTCGAACAACAGCAGCACCGGTATACCGGGCCCTAGCGCCGGTATGCCGGCCAGAAGAAAACCCGTGCCCACGTGTTCTCGCCTCGGGTATTTTGACATAACTCGGGAAACATAGAGCTCCAGCACCGGTATACCGGGCCCTACGCCCGGTATACCGCTCAACGTCGCTGGAGAGAGAAACAAGCTTCGTTTTTAGGTTATAAAAGAAAGAGGTTGGTATTATTCCTGAATTATTAATCCTTAAGCCTCTCTTTATTCTCCAAACCTCTCCCAACTCCATTGAAGCTCATTCAAACCTTCCCCAAACATCAAAACACTACCCAATCATCATAAAAACACATCAAAGCTTCTCTCCACATCATTACAAAGAAGATTCGATCACCCAATTCTCACCAAACACATTAGATTGAAGAATCAAAAGCTTAAATTTTCAAAATTCATCCTACAAATTCATATACCCATACCAATCCATCAAGAATTCATCTTACCCACATAGAGATTCATCATCAATTCACCTTTCCTAAACCAAATCAAGCTTGTTCAACCAATAATTCAAAAGTACAAATTTCAAGAGTTGTTAAAGCTTTGAGTTGGGGGTCAATTGAGATGACTAAAAGAACAGAAACATTATCTAGCAAGAGGGAGGTGAAGAAAAACAAGATATTGGGTTCAATTGAGAAGAAATCAAGTAACAAAGGTTCTAGTTCCAATGCAAAGGGTAAAATCGATGTTGAAGAAGGAGGTACGCTAGCTATGTTCGATTCACACTCCAATCTCAAAAACTCCACACATTATATTTGTCTTTTTCTTTCAACAATTTTGTTTATTTATGAGGCCCATCGCGAGTATCAATGTTCATGAAAACGTTGAAATGAAGTTTCCATCTCACGAATCTCGATAATGAGATTCCATTTAAAAACTCGTTGTCGAGTTCTAGTGAAAGCTCGTTGCAGTAGAAAGCTAGGATGTGGTGGAGGAGGGTGTGTGCGTTGGGTATGGTGGAGATTTATTTAGAACTAATTAGGCTTTTTAAAAAATTATAGTTATATTGTTGTTGTGTATATTGGTAAATACTTCTAAAATTTATTAACTTTAGTATTGCTAGTGGGGATTACTTGCTAGTTTCTCGAGCTAAACTCTCATACTATCTTCTCGTCGCATTTAAATTTATGTCTTTAATTTATTTAGTTTAATTTTATATTTACAAAAGCCAACAAAAAATCTCTTTAGTCTTTTACTTTCTTGCGTATTATTTAATCTAGCTTTTATACTTGCACTTGATAATTTGCATAAGTTCTCTCTAACTTTCGTAGTCTCTGAGGAACGAATCTTATTTATCATTAAAACTTGCATACGTCCTGTAATACTTGCAGTACTGTGCTAGGCTAGGGTGTCAATTTTTGCACTTATTTATATCATATTTTTATCACACCCTAGTCGTCACCACTTATCTTCATGTTTTCTTCAAACAGTCCCATAAGTTCTACTATACTTGGGTCCAAACTCGAAGGTTGTTCTTGTATAGCTTGTTGCGTTGAATACAGAGGTGGTTCTTAATAATATTCTTCATAATGCGGCACTTGTTGATAGATAGGTGATGTCTCCCTAATTTTTCTAAATATAAGCCCTTATGAGACATCATTTTAGGTAGAAAATGGTCTTTTTATATTGACTTTTGTGCTTAATTCGTAGTATTCCTATTTCTTGTCTTGATTTGATGAATTATTATTTTTAGAGCATATTTGGTTTAATTTGTGTGTTAATGTGAAGCCTTAAAGATATATAGAAATAAATTGCATGCCAAATCAATTCTAAGAAGATAAGGAAAGAAGATCTTGAAGAAATCAGGAGATAGAAGAAGGAAAAGATAAACTAGGAGAGGAAAATTTGCCAAATAAATATGAATTTCACCAGCTACATCCACAAAAGTGATCATAACTCAAGATTGGCTGGGAATTTGGAAGAATGGTATTAAGCTAAAGTATAGAGCTTTTCGAGTCGATCAGTTTCGATATAAAGAACGCGTCAATCGAAGTAGTATTGAAGGAGTTACGACCAAAACAAAACAAAACAACAACATTTTCTTACCTTTTCTATATTTTAGGGTTACGAATTTGAGTTGGACTTGGACTCTTTTACTTGACCCCTACTCCAAGATTTCGTCCTAGCACCTATATATATATATATATCAGTTCTAATCCTTAGAAAATAATCCCTTGGCTGCATAAGCTTAATATACATACATAAATCATTATGGAAGCAATCAACATGATCTAGAGGAGGAAGAGGCAAGAGTTGGAGTTTAATTACATCAATTCTACACTTCTCCATCTCTATTCTTTGGGTAAAATAGTATTAGATCTATTTTGTCTATGACGTTTTACTAATTATTCAAGAGTTTAAGTATGCATAATTTCTCTTTAGGATTGTAACTATATGAACCATTGATTATTGTTTTTCTGTTTTAATTTGAATCTGGGATTTTAGTATTTAATTGAATTGGTTCTTAATTTCCATTGACTATATTCTTGTGCTTGTTTACTATCGTTGACATCATGAATCAAGGGTAGGTTTTAGTAATTAGGCAATTTACTTAGTGGTGAGTGATCATCTGATAGGGGGGGTTTAATTACAGAACTAGAATATAGACGGGTGGTGTCCGTTATTGACCGACAAGCTTGACTAACCACGTAGACAAAGAGGTAAAAGATCTCAATCATATGAATGTAGCTTATAATCGCCCTGACGGGGTTTGTAATACGGTAGGGTAGCTCCTAAGTCCACCCTAATGGGAGTTAGGAGATTATAGAGTCCCGACTATTATGAAATTTCTTATTCACCCTTATTCTTAGTAATCATAAATTCAATAGGATAGATTCATACTTGCATCTCCTTATCTTATTTGCATAATTATTTATTTGTTATTTATTTTATTAGAAAACAAAATACTTCATTGCTTATCTTTGTAGATAAGACAATTAAAACTATCTATTATAATATTAAACACGAATTTAGAATAACTACTTAAATCTCTATGGAGACGATAATCCCGATAGTTTGAACAAAAAAAAAAAAGATAATCCCGATTTTACTTATCTATTACTTGGAACGATCCGTACACTTACGGTCTGTGGATCCTTTACTTTAGCTGCATTATTTTATAACACACCAGGACCCACCAATAGGTTGTGGTGGATAATAAGGGTGAGCTCTAGTTTGATAAGGGTTGCCTTGATTTTTGACCCAATTCTGATTATGTGGGGAGTAATAATTAGCTTGGCGTCCTTGAGGATAATAATAACCATTCGAGTAATGGTTTCTTTGATGAGATACGAAGGAAATCGAAGCTGGATTCTCAATACAGTTCTCCCACAAATGATTTCTTGCTCCACAACCAAGACATGAAGGTAAAGTGTGTACTAGATTTACCTGAGCTACTGAACATGCTTGCTATTGTAATTCCTTATGTTGTTGGTTTAACTCTTCGATCCTTAGAGCTTCTAAGGTATCTTCTTCTTTTTCTGATTTTAACGGCCAACTTCTCTCGGTATCAAGAATTTATTCCATAATAGTATGAGCTTCTTCAGAGTCTTATAACACAAAACTTCCATCTCCTGATATATCTGCTTTGGCCTTGAACTCGCTGTTGAGCCCATAGAACATGGTTAATTGATATTCGGACGAGGAGACATGGAATGGACACCTCGTTTTCTTCTCATTAAAACGTAACCATGCTTCACCAACACTTTCCCTTCTTCTTGCATAAATTGTTCAAACTCCAACATATCTTTTAAGCGTCTACTAACCGGATAGAACCAGTCTAGGAATTTGGCTTGGAGTTTATCCCAATCTGGAATTAAATCAGGGTGTTGGGAATCATACCAATCGCTTGCACTTCCGGTTAAAAAGAATTGGAACATAACTTTTAGTACATATATTCCTGTGTAACGCCTTTGATGATGTAGACATCACAAATCTTCATGAATTTCTGGACATAACAAACCAGATCTTGTTGTGCAACACCACTAAAATCTCCATGACTCGCAAACTGCGCTATCATGACTGAATCAGGTCGAAATTTAGAGGCTTGGATTTCTAGAGCGCGGATTCCTCTGGGTTGCACTCTGAATGAGATGGGAAGATCAAGTTTCCTTGGACTCTCCATCTGAATAATCTGAAAATAATAAAACTAAAAACAAAAGCGTAAAACAAAACTAACTGAAATAAAAGCACTAAATAAATGCACAAGGACTAACGATGTAGTCACCGGCAGCGGCACCAAAAACTTGGTGTCGTCTAAGGTGTAATAAAATAATAGATAAATGAGATGCAACTAACACCCCAGCCTAAAAACGTTACTCACTGCAAGTATCACAGGTCGTATGCAAGTTTTAATGATAAATAGAATTCGTTCCTCAGAGACTACGAAAGCTAGGAAGAAATTATGCAAATATCAAGTGCGAATAAGAGATCTAGAAGAATAAAATATTTTAAATTAGTTGAGTAGTACCAGAAATTGTACTAACAATTGCCTTTATCTAGTTCAAGTTTAAAAGGTATTTTTTATCTTAAAGTATTGTATATGTGAATCCACTATCGACTAAACAAATATCTCCTCTACCTATGAATTTTTGTTTGGTTTTTGAATAAGAATAATTAACTAAATAAACTAAAGACAGGAAAATAAATAAATAAATAAGAAGATAGTATGAGAGTTTAGCTCGAGATATAGCAAGTAATCCCCACTAGCCTTGTTTATTCTAATCATGTAAGGAAGAATTGTGTGATATGCAATAGCCAGGATTCTATATTCCTCCTAACCCCCTTCCAGGTGGACTTAAGAGACAACCTAACAATTACCAGGGGGACTTGGGTAAGGGGACCCTGCAATAATGATAAGTGATTAAATCTCAAACCCTATTGACTATCTAGTTAGGCAAGCCCTTCCGGATCACTACCGCACACTAGACGATTATGTGGTGTTTTAATAATTAGACACCATCTAACTACTATTAAGGTAATCCTATACGTAGGCCTCCGCAAGAAACTACATACAATAAATCAACGCACATAAAATAGAGAATAAAACACTAATTCAATTTAAATGCTAACATCCCAAATTAAAATAGATGTAAAACAAGTCTAGGGTCATACCCATATGATACTCTCAAGCTAAAATAGAATTAGTTCATACTAGATAAAGAAAAGAAAACAATTACAAATTTGAAGGCTTGTGAAAGCATAATTTGATGTCCAACTCCTTATGATCTTCTCTTCTTTTGATGTAAGCTTCCTCTTGACTTAAGGTTTTGCCAAAGATGTGTTTATACTGATAATAGTGTATATTTATAGGTGGTGGGGGCAAAGGTGTGGTAAAATAATAGATAAATAAAGATAATAATAAAGAGTCACACACCCTTGAGAACCACGGAACTCACTGCAAGTATCACATATCGTTTGCAAGTTTTAATGATAAGTCAAGTTCGTTCGCAGGGATTGTATCCGTTAGATCTACTTATATTTAACAAGCGTAGATGAATTTAGATGTTTTAGATAAAAATATAAAAAGATAAATAACTATCTAATGCAAATAAATAAATAAAACAAATAAACAAAACAAATAACTAAATATGAATGTAAGTCAATTAAATTAGGATTACTAGGTCTATTACTAAATTGTTATTCTAACCTGTCACATTAAGTATTATATATTAACCAGGATTCTAAATTCCACCTAGCCTTTTCTAGACTTAGGAGCAACCTCTCCACTACTAGGGATTCCTAAGTAATGATTGGTGATTAAATCAAACCTTAATGGCTATCTAGTTAAACTAGACGATTATGTGGTGTTGTCAATAACTAAGATTAATCCTAAGATTGATCAGATCTAGGGAAATAAGTCAAAACACATAATAACAATATACGCCAAGCTTAATCAATTAAAATACAAATAGTATTTAAAGACAAAATAATAATCCAATAATTAAAAGCAAAACTTACAGAATAAAAGCTTAGAAATATGGTTGAGAATAGATCTATAGCTAATTACTCTAAATATATAGAAGGTGAGATGTAGAAGAGGAGTTGTCAGTCTCCAATCTTCTTCTTCTTGTCTTCCTCTACAGGTCAACTTGCTTCTTGGATGAATAGCTTGATTCTAAGGATGAATATCTAACTAAAGGACTAAGCTATTGTTTAAAACTAAGAAAATATATAAGTAAAGACTAAGCCTATACGTTGCAACTGAGCAAGGACATGTTTACAATGGTATGAGGGTGTATTTATAGGTGTCTTGGAAGCCCTAATTCGTTTTCTTGAAGGATAAGTAAGTGGTGGACTCCAAGCCCAACTCTAATTCGTATGGAAATAAAGATAAACACTGCTGGACCGTTTTGAGCATATATTCTTCGTTATTGGTCGGTTTGAGCTCCATAAGATACCAAAAGAATCGCAACAGAATTATCTTGCCCCTATAGAAGGAAATTACCAAAATCGGCCTATTTCTTAGGTAAAAACGCATATCTTTAGACGTGTGCTGCAGAATCCCAGGTTAAGGCAGCTTTTCCTTTTCCATCTTTTTAGCTTTTATTTCCTTATCTCCAATTACCATGCTAATCTCTTTCCATAAGTTGTTGTCTTTGACTTGGACTCTAATTAAGCTCCATAATTATCTTTAAAGCTTCACACTAAATAAATAATTAAACCCAATATGCTCTAAAAATATTATTTTACTAAATCAAGACTCAAAATAGGAAAGTGTAGCATTTCTCAAGAAAATCGACTATAATGACTTCTAAATCACTAAAAATGATGTCTCATCCTAATATAAATCTATCACAAATGAGGAGACATCAATAGGGTTTTCCAAACCCTACTCGAATTCTTGGAGTAGAGGGCAAGTCATTGGACTCTTTTCCAAATCAAATTTGTTTCCTAAAATATAGGAGAAGAGAAAAACCGTTGATGCCTTGTTTTGTTCGAACTCACTCGTTATTGCTCCGATTTTTACTCACTTTATATTGAAACGACCACGTCGAAAAGATCTACACTTTTTCTTCAGACTACTCCTCCAAATTCCCGGCCGATTTTAAGTTATCTTCATTTTAGTAGATGTGGCTGTAAAATTTCAGATTTACTTGACAACTTTTCCTTTCCTATTTTATCTCTACTTCCTTTTATCTCCAATTTCCATATTCATCTTCTTTCCTTATCTCTTTAGAATTGATTTGACATCTGATTAATTTCCATATATCTTTAAAGCTTCACACTTAGCAAAAAAATTAAACCAAATACGCTCTAAAAATAATAATTCACTAAATCAAGCCAAGAAATAGGAAAATATAAAAATATGAATAAAAATATAATTGTAAATGCTTAAATAAACCTCAAGTGATGTCTCAAACCTAGATTGATTCATCACAAATAGAGAGACATCAGTATCTGTGTCGTAGTCCTCTGCTAAGTTTAATTTTTTCCAACATGTGCCCATTAAGATTTATTTGGAAGGATACCGTTGTGATACATACCTTAACCCATTAATTCCACATGTCCTCAAAGCGTAGTTTCCATATCCAATTTTATCGCCACCATGTGCGTAGAAGGTTTCCTTTTTCGATTCATAAATAAACGAGATGTCTTGTGCAATTAATATGTTATCTCGTATCGCTCGTCCTTGTATAAATTTCATTTGTGTAGGTGAGATAATATCGTTCATAAAATTCTGTAATCTGTTGGCTAACAGTTTCGCAATTATTTTGAATCCGAAATTCACACATAATATTGGTCTATAATCCCAGACCGCACTTTGGGTTTCGCCTTTTGTGATAAGTGTGATGAGGGTATCATTTAGCGTTTCCAGTGATATATTGTTGTGGAAAAAGCCCTTAACCATGAGTAATACATCGTCCTTAACAATATCCCAATATTCATGATAGAATTTACCTGTTAGTCCATCCGCCCACGGTGCTTTTGACCGTTACATATCAAACACTGCTCGTTGTACTTCTTCCGTCATAGGATCTCTAGTAAGTTCACGATTCATATCGGACGTGCCTCTTGGCTTTATACAATGGACTGCAATATCTGGTACATATGGATCCGACTCGTGTTGACGAAACAATTGAGTATAGTAACTCTAGAAACAACACCGTACCTCCGATACATCCTCCTTACATGAACCTGTATGGTCTTGTATTCTTACAATTCTGTTAACCGATCGATGTTGCATTGTAGCTACGTGGAAGAATTTGGTATTACAGTCTCCACATTTTAGCCATGTTTCACGTTAATTATCTACCTAGTATTGCTCCTCGTTTTTATACAAAGTCGTTAATTGGTCCAGACTCTGTAGTTCTTATTGCAGTGTCGTATTTGTCGGTACTAGATTAGAAAGTGCGAGTAATTTGTTTTGCAACGATTGTATTTGAATTTGATTATCTTTTAAAAGTCAATCGACTCCACTTCTTGATATCCCTGATCATTTATACCTGTTTATGTATGAAAAAATGATAGATTTTACCGTACCTGGTATTTCCCACCCTTGCTGAACAATATCTTTACGTTGGGGATGAACTATCCCAAAATGATTGAAACTTAAAAAAAATTCTGACCCTAGTTCATATTAATGTCCAATTGTAACACCAATGGAGAAAGTCTGAGCCGATAGCAGGTGGTACAAAAACCTGGGGATTTGGAAATAGAACCAACCAGTTAGTTGATACAAATGCTCTATCTAGTTTTATTTGACAAGGTCGTTATCTACTCGTCTATTTGTCCATGTATAATAGCACCCATACGAATATAAGTCAAGAAGATTGTTATTGTTTATATAACATTTAAATGTCTGAATATGTGTTGGATTTGTCGGATTCTTACGACATATTTTTTTGGGGCACAAAATATCGTTAAAGTCTCTACTAATTAGCTAAAGTTCAAATATAATTAAACTTCAGTCAGTAGAAGAGTCCCATAAATGCATTTTGTCATCATAATTAATAGGATAGCGAGCACAAATTAGGAAAAATGTAATCATTAATGGTATGTTTGGTTTATGAGTTACGTATGTTTTTTAATGAACCGTGTATATTTGATTCTTTTTAGAAAATAGTGCACACCTATAAAATACAAGGAGGTAATATTAAAAAAAGAGTAAGGTTAGATATCACCTAAAAAGCAATCACCTATGATGTGGATGGTGAGTAGTCTAATTATGTAATTTTTCTTTCTTAAGTATCTTTTTTTTTTTCTTTCTTTTGTATGATTGAATCACCCGAGATCCATATTATGAGTAATTTTTGGGTAATTACTATTTAAGTGATACCCACAATTACTCTTAAAAAAACCTACCTTTGCAACCTATATATTTAAAAAGTTCGATATCCAAAATTAGCTTCAACAAAACATACTCCATGGCCATTGTTTCTTTTCCAGGCGTGAAATTCAATGGGAAGCTACTATTTTAACAACTCGATTTTCACCTCTTCACAATCAAGAAAACACAAATGCTATTTCTCAAGTAAAAATATAAAAACCCTTTGATCAATTCATTGTTGATCAAAGATTACAAAAATATATAATGAGAAAGATTAGATGGTCTGCTGTATACATAGGGATATCAAATGTGTTTATAATTATTCTTGGAATCGTTTTAATGGTTATGGTGGATTTTTCAACGTGTGAAGGACGTCATGTTGCACCTTTTGTTCTAATTGTGTTGGCTTCATGTGTGAGGATTGCTGCCATGATCCGTACCGCAATGGCGCAACGAGCTGCGGCTTTGTTTGTTGTTGATTCTCAGGCTGACGACAATGTCACTGTTCGATGTGAACGTCGGGTAACCATTTCTTCTTGTTCAAATTGCTTGCTTGTTCGAATTTTCTAAGTTAGTTTAGAATGTTTCGGAAATTCTGTTATAAAATTTTGTTTTTCTTCACAACTGGTAGAATTAGTACCTATTGTTTACTTAAATTGCAAGTTAATCGTCTACAATAGCACGTAGCATTGTTGGGAATTTTTAAATTAGGGTTTAAAAAAAAAGATAATGGTAGTTTGAAAATGTTGAGTAAATAATTAGTAACTTGCTGTAAAGTTTGTGGTGTTAAAGCATAAATCTTGGCATTGTATCATCGAATAAATGGTGTTGTGAGAGCTTAATAAAAGGTAGACTATATTTGGTTAGTAATTAGTATATCTCTTGTGTGAGATTTTTTGTATGTAAATTTACAAATAGCACTCTGATTTAATATATGCTGAGATAATGACATTATGAGCACTTGTAAATAGTGCATCCATATTTTTAACCTAACTTACTAATTACTTTAATTATTTCCTTAAATTTTTTCCAAGTAAATTAGTCTAGTATCATAATATGGAGTAATAGGAATTATGATGCCTCAAAATTAATAACTTGAAATTATCTTGGGAAAAGTTTAATTGTAGGCTTTAAACATCTTCCATGGATATGTTGCTATGTTAGCTCACCAACAGGTTAATAGTGACATAACATTCTTTCTTTTTCAGTATCAATAGCTCATGAGATTGTTTGTGTCAATTATATTGTATATACATGAAGAGTACTCCGGACATATTCTCCGACATTTTAACTAATTACTATGATGATTGTCTAGATATTTCTTCATTTGAAACTGTTTTAATTTTGCGAAGAAGCTTGCTTATGTTAAATAATATCTAAAAAATTGATACTGCTGTAAAAACATTGTTCAGTATATAGTGGTAATTTTCTATGAATTCTTTGGTAGTTAATTATTATCTCTTGTTGCAGAGAAGGTATAAGCGAATGTTACGGTGGACTCGGTTTTCAACACTAATTACAGTGATACAATTTTTGGGAGCAGCTTATCTTGTTTTTAATATCACTCATTCCATGTACCACAATAAAGCACCACAAAATTGTGTTCCAAGTAAATTAAGAAATACTTTCATATTTTTAATCCTTCTTTTCATTGTCTTGATTTGCAAGTCCCGGATTTTTAATAACAATAATATTTTAGTTGTAGGACCTTTTTCAAGTGACACTCAAAAGCAACATGATCTACTTGTGCTCTTCACATTAGTTGTTTGCTCAGTTGCATTGGTACAATGTTTTGCCGGATCCGAGGTTTTGAGATGGAGAGCATATTATGCTACTGAAGATAATATGTGGAAGGCACATTATGGAGAAATATTTGATCATGGTATTCGCGAGGCTTTATGCTGTATGGGACGTGGAAAATACTTGTACGTTTGAATTTTGTCATTCTTTTATTTTCTTGAATATAGATTTATTCGATTTATGTCCTTCTATAATATAGGACTGTGTTAGAGGAAGATGAAGTTTATTCAGTAGCTCAATTGTTAGGTGATCTTGTAACTTATCGAGCATCAGGCACTGGGCATCTCGAGCTCTTGGCAGGTACTTCCAATTTATTTTATATTATTTTATTCCAAAGCGATTAAAATGGAAGTTAATTGTTTACACTTATTCCCATTATCCCAGGACTAGCTTTGTTACAAAAGTCTATTCCAACCCCTGAATTAGTGGAAGAGTCATCAACGATACCTGAGGAACGGTTGCAAGAAGCTGTTTTTTTACATCCATTTGCTGAAGCTGCTTATACGGTTAACATAATTAAATATATTGTGATGATATTTAACCTTTAAATATGTTTATTTGACAGTTATGATTTGGTGCAGGGTCTTTTACTTGATTTAGGAAGAAATCCTATATTCTCACCTTTTTCGTGGCTCTATAGGCAAGGTTTTTTCACTCCATGGTCCCGCAACAGGTCATAATTTATTTAAGATTTTTTTCATGATCTATCAATTCTTTCAGTATAAGATCTTTTTCCTTATATTCAATAACAAAATTAAATTTCGTATTCAAAGTTTCCTTCATTTCTAGGCAGCCTGTACTTGAAGGTGACAATTGGTGGCGAGGTCATGCAAGGGCTTTCCTGAAATTTGTCAACTTAACACCTGAGATGCTAAGAAAAGGGCGTGTCAATCAGGTGATTTTTTTTTTTTAATTATACATTTCAAAGTATAAGATTTTAGTATATCTTCTTACTTTGGCATCTCCGTTTCATCTTTTCCAAGTTTAAAACTAGAGCCATAGAAAACTTATGTTATGTCAATATGTAAAAATCTTACTATTTTTTGTCGTATTTTTTTTCAGGGAAAGTGTAAAGCGGCATATTTTATAGTGGTTTTGCATGATTCAAAATCTGTTGTGATTGCTGTTCGTGGGACCGAGACTCCTGAGGATCTTATAACTGATGGATTAGGCCGGGAGTGCGATCTTACCCCTGAAGATCTGGCTGGTTTAATTAGGTGAGCTTATAATTACTTTTTCCTATATATGTACTTACTTGTAAGACCCCTTATTTCCTATTTTATTATTTTCCTTTTAGTGATAATCACATCGAGGCAGAAGCAGGCATGATCAAAAGGTTGCTTTCAACATCATCATCATCATCATCACTACACTATGGTCACTCCGGCATTGCTGAAGCTGCAAGGGATCTTTACACACAGGTTGAAGGATCTGAAAATGGTAAGCATGGGGTTAATTTGTTCTCCGTGAATAAAATCACATATATATATTACCCGGATCATATAATATGTTGTGGTATGAATAATAGGTGGTTTCCTTTCGAAATTGCTTGGACCGGGATGCGAGTGTGATGGGTATAATGTACGCGTTGTGGGACATTCTCTTGGAGGAGCTATTGCTGCTTTTTTGGGACTGAGGGTAAGCTTTTGCAGCTAGCAAATTCATAATGTAAGCCACTCTTTAAATAGGTGAGCCTTACAAATAAGTTAAAAAATTGTATATTAACAATAAATTTAATTAGAGTATCAGATTTTTATATTCTAAATCTAGAACATGAATTTGTCTTAATAGTACGGGTCAATGTTTATCTTTTCTTTAACTTTTCAACAGTTACGTCGCCAATTTCCTCAGTTGCATGTCTATGCATATGGCCCCCTTCCATGTCTAGATATGGAGGCGGCAGATTCATGTTCAGACTTTATAACAAGGTGATATTTTATGCATATGTTATGCATATAAAAGTTAAATGTTAGAATGTTGCAATAATAAGTGTTCAATTTTTTACAGCATTGTGTACGCAAATGAGTTTTCTTCACGTCTTTCAATTGCGTCAATCCTAAGGCTTCGTGCATCTGCAATTAAGGCACTATCTGAAGTTTCCTCAAGCGATACGAAAACAGTTGAGAACCTTGCAAGTAACTTCTTGAATCAAAATTATAGTCCTCAAAATCAGAACAAAGAAATTAGTTTAGCCGTTCAAGATTTGAGTTCAAAGACAGTGACTTTTAAAGATAGTAAACACCAAATGGAAATTGAAATGGAAGATACTTTTGATGAAGAAGCTAATTCGCCTAATTCAGAATCTGGTTTCACTTGGAATATGGAATGCTCTTCTGATCTTGTAAGACCATGTGAGGAGCCAGGGGTAAGCGCGTCATTTAGTAATATCCGGGAGATGTATTTGCCGGGACTAATCATGCATATAGTACCGGAAAAGAATGACGAGCTTACACCGTTATGGAAAAGATTGCGAGGTTTTGATATAGGGTCCAATTTTAAAGCTAGAGCTTATGTAGCAAACAGAGAAGCCTTCAAAGATATTGAAGTGTCGCTATATATGTTCCTTGACCACCTACCTTGGAGGTACGTATAAATATTCATTCTAATTAATACCAGAAGTAAAACGCTTTTATGGTCTTCTCATTCCATTGTATATTTATTATTGCTTTCTCGTTAATGTAACAGATGCTATAGCGCCATTAAAAAGGTGGCAGAAGTCTTAAAATCCCAAGGTCTGAAAGATGAATCTCACATGGTGTGACTGCTCTATGTTAACTTCTTCAGATGAGAAAAGAATAGCTATTACATCTCTTATGGTTGAATATGAAGATGTTTTTGCATTGTCTCATGCTGCTAATACCAATCGATTCTGTCTCAGTTTGACATATTGTTCTTGTCCATGATCGGTACCTATTGTTCCTAGGCACCAACTCTTTCTGAAATTGATAACCTATTATCAAAAGGAATGTGAAGTCCTGAACAATGGAGCAAAAGAAAGCTTTGGTCTTCATCTGATGTGCATCTGCATAATATATAAAGATTGTGTAATGCAAATATCGAGTGTTAATTGTTCATGTAGCCCATGTGGTCTCCAAAATAAAGTTCTATACAAATTCCACTCATGGTTACAGAATACGTCGAATGAGGTCGATTCTTTTGAACACCAGATCTCAGGTCTTTCGGTTAAGTTGTCTATTAAATTTGGGTCCCACACGCGTGATGGCGAGTAAGCTGTGAAATTTGAACTTTTTTCTTTTTTTTTTTTGACAAAAATTTAACTTTTTCTAACTAATGTCTTGTTACGTTACTGAAATACCTTATTTTATAAGGCCTATAAGGTTCCTATTTTAAGTTCCAAACCCAATTAACCCTTAATTAATCTACTTCATCCGTTTCATAATGTTTGTCCATTTAATAAAAATAAAAATATAGTTTCAAAATATTTGTCCACTTAAAATATCAACAGGGGCGGAGCCACAACCAAGAAAGGGGGGGCCATGGACCCCCCTGAGTTTTAAAAAAAAAAATTTATAACCTTTAAAATAATTTTATAAAAATATATATAACATAATTGGCTTCTAAATTTTTGTTTGGCCCCCCCTAACTTTTACGAAATACGTAATCTTTCCGTAAATATCCCAGCTTAAATTTTTTCTATAAAACATCTGGTAAGTACCACATTTGCTTAACCATCATCCAATAAACCGATAAAGCCAATCATTTATCCACCACAGACTTGCCTATTTAAGCACACTAAGTTAATAATATAGTGTTTTGCAAAATATAGAGACTTTTAAAAATATAGGGACCTTTACGTACTTTTTTTAAAATATAGGGATGCATAGTGTAATTAACCAAAAAAAAAAAATTCCGGGGCGTTGCCCCCGAACCCCCTTGGCCCCCCTCAAACAAAAATCCTGGCTCCGCCCCTGAATATCAAGACATTTTTAACCTTTTCTTTCCATTATTATCCCCATTAAAAAATTAAAATTTATGTTTCCAATACACATTTAAAATATCAAGACACTTTATGAAGGGTACTTTTGTAATATGGAGTGTAATAATTACATTTCTTAATTCCTGTGAAAAGCAAAGTGGACAAACATTTTGAAACGGAGGGAGTAACTAGAATAGAATAAATATCAAAATACCCCCAACCCCTTTATCCACAGTGAAATACACAAAACTCATCGCAACCCCATTAAGCAATCAGATTACTCATTCTATTCTTCTCACTCTCTCACCTGCTTCCCTCTGTATGTTCTCTATCTTTCTCTCTCTCTATGAACAACTAACCTCACCACCCATCACCCACCTCCCGATTCACCTTCCCTCCCGTCTCTAATCTATCACCATACCGCCTCCCATCATCACCACCAACCCTCCTTCCCTCGGTCTTCTCTCACCTCCTTTCGATCGGAACTTCAACTCAGAGAACCGCCACCGCCAGCAAGCACCATTCTGTGGTGCAAGAAATCCACCGCCGTCATCATTCTCTTGCGCCAGATCTCCCTCTTCTTCACCCTAACTTCAACCCATCATCACCAGCATTCCAGATATGATACTCCCCTCCATCTTCAACACCTCCCCTCTATCTTCAGCACCATCATTATCACCCCTCTCACCCCCATCTCTGCCCGCTAGTGTTACCCCTCTACTATCGTCGTTCGTGGATCGAAGTAGCAGATTTGGGTTTTTTTTTATTAGGGTCGAACCTTATGGGGCCAGCCCCAGTATGTTGGTTGAATCTGATGGGGCCAGCCCCAGATAGGTTTTGTTGGTAACCGGCCAGCCCCAGTATGTTATTTTGATCTGAATATAGTGTAAATTGTTGGTAAATTGTTTGTAAATAGTGTAATATAGCAAATTGGATCTGAATATGGTGTGTACGTTGTTTGTACTGTGTTGTTATTGAACATAGTTGATCCAAGAAGTTTATTTTGATTATGTTGTGTGTTTTGTGATCTATTTTCCTGTTCCTACTGGGTACATCCTCGTAATGGGTGAGATGCAATTTTTAGGGTCATCGGTACAGCCCGTACGGTTTGTTATTGAGGCATGGGTACAACCCTTATGTGTGTAGTTAATTGGAATGGCTGGCAACCCAAACCGATGATCCTTATGGGGCCACCCCGGTATAGTTTTTATTCCTGAAGAGGCCAACCTATATATATATATATATATATATATATATATTAAAAGCTTGACAAAAAATTAATAAGCGAATCAAAATAAAAATTAAAAATTTTAGAAACCGGCCAGGGTCCACACCCAACAAGAACAGGAGTAAAATAGTAAAAACTCAAACCAGAAAATTAGAATTGGAACTTTAATAGAATTTTTTTCAAACTAGGATTTTAATTGGAAAGTTGGTAAAAATTAGGATTCAAATTGTATTTTCTTCTTATTTCATAGCATATGAGCGACAAAATTAATTATGCGTGAATGTCCAATACTTAATCATGTGTACTATTTCGAAACAAAAAAAATCACGTGTGCAATTTATATGGTTTATTTTAATTTTTTTTTTAATTTTGAATTCCAATTATGTTGGTAGTAACAAATGTTTTTTATCCTCCATAATAGGTCGGCTTCTTGATGATTTTAACAAATTAATTTGATTTAATATATCAAGAAATTATAAAAAAATCATTAATAATAGATTATTAACTATATACTTTTTTTAGTGAATGCATAATTTCATAAAAAGGAACGTAAAACTCAAGATGTCACAAAAGGTAAGTCAATACCCGCAAATACTGCATCATCCAAAACCAGCTTTTCTAAAGAGAATTGGTAAAAGCCCAATTACCAAACAAAAAGCCGGCAAATTTTGGTTTAGCTATCCAGTCAGTATATCTATTCTTCTGACTAAAGAAGAAGCTAATATTTCTATTACAAGCCAAGTTACAAATGTCTCTATAAAGATTGAGAATATTCCTATCTGGAGGTTCTTTATTAAGTGCTAGAAAACTAATAATATTATTACAATCATTAAAAATGTGCACATTTGCAAGAGGATAAGACTGTGCAACAATTGTATCTTCCCTAGTTCTCAAAACCTCAACTTCAAGAGATGGTTCTGCCTAGAAACTCCAAACTTGACCTTCCAAAATGTGCCCCTGTAAAGAGGTTACTATACATCCAGAGCCAACCTTGTTCGTACTTTTAATAAAGTTAGGATCTACATGAATATTAATAGTAGGATTATTGTTGCTACCCTTACCATACTGGTTATGATCTTGCCTCTGTTTGTGTTACTATTTTCCTTAGTCTCAGGTTCACTTGGATTTTTGTGAAGTGTTATTAATTCATCATAGGCTATTGATGTTTTATTTGCTATATTTTGTGGGTTTAGTTTTGTTACTTTAAATATATAATCATTTCTAGCCTTCCCTATAGCCCAAGTTACCATGGCAGCCTTATCTATTAGGTGGATCTCTTTGTCAATTGTATCAGCTATATCCATTAGTTATAGGAACCATCCATCAAAATTTCTCGTATTATTGTTTCTTGACATGATTTCCAAAGGAGTTGCATAACATTTAGCCGCCTAGTTACAATAAAAAAGTAAATGCTCAATATCTTCCTTTTCTGTATGACATATTTTACAAATATTATTAATTGCACATTTTTGTTTTTCTTTTCAGGTATATTTTTTTAACCATCACCATCATTAAAAAATCTCTCTCCACCTAGATTTATCAATCAATTGAATTTCAACCTTCTTTATTTTTCCTTTACTATATTACGCCTTTAAAGCCTCTCCATTAATACTATATTACTCCTCCTCCCATATAATAGCCTTAGCTATACTTTTTTTCCACAAAAAAACAACTCGATTTATTACACGTTGTTGACCTTAAAGTTTCCACACTAAACGCCCGCTTTGGAAATATTGAATTTGAGTCTATAAACACAAAAAATAATCACGATAATTATAATGCCTTAAAGCTCAAACTTCAACTCAGGCTATGAAATTTTTGAACAACCAAAACTGCTGGCAATAATCATCTCCAACAAAGTTGTTAGCTTCAACTTCTTGAGGAAGACCATGACAAAATGTCGAGGTCTTGAGGAAAGTCACAAGCAAGAAAAAAGGCTTCAACTCGATCTTTACCACATGTGAAAATAGGGGAGACTATGAAAATATATATGAAGGAAGGCCATGGAACTTAAAAGGGAACCATGTCATTATCCAAAAATGGAACCAAACAACAAAAGCTCAATAAAAAATGTCAAATACTACAACTTTTTGGATTCAAATTTATAATCTTTCTCTATTGTACATCTCTGAAGATAATTCGTACAAAATAGGAAAAAATCTAGGAGTTGTGGAAAATATTCTCTTTCCACCTATTGCAACCTTTAAAGAAATGTGGTATATAATAATTATAGTCTTATGGAACATTAATTAACTGCTGTCCCAATATATTCTCTAAGCATTGATAATAATCACACCATAAATGTTGCTCTAAAATATGTGAGACATGTAAATGGGAAGTAAATGGAAGGTATTTGAATTTGTAATTTCTTTCTTTTCTTTCTCTAGTATGAACTAATTTAATTTTAGCTTGAGATTTAGCATTTATGTATGAACCCTAGTTTTTCTATTTGATTTGGGATACTACGGTATTTAATTGGAATTTATGTTTTATGTTATGTTTATGTGTTTTGATTTATTGTCTGTTTTCCTTGCGGTGCGCAACGTATAGGTGATGTCTCCTCATTTGTGATAATATAATATACTTCAGAGACATCATTTAGGCTTATTTATTAGTTTATAGGTCGATCTTAGCTTAATTTAGTGCACTTTCCTATTTTGAGTCTTGATTTGTATAATTATTATTTTTAGAGCATATTGGGTTTAATTGTTTATTTAGTGTGAAGCTTTAAAGATAATTATGGAGATTAATTAGAGTCCAAGTCAAAGATTACAACTTATGGAAAGAGATTTGCATGGAAATTGGAGATAAGGAAACAAAGGCTAAAAAGATGGAAAAGGAAAAACTGCCTAAATCTGGGATTCTGCATACACGTCCAAAGATATGAGTTTTTACCTAAGAAATAGGCCGAATTTGGTAATTTCCTTCTTAAGGGTCAAGATAATTCTGTTGCGATTCTTTTGGTATCTTATGGAGCTCAAACCGACCAATAACGAAGAAGATATGCTCAAAACGGTCCAGCAGTGTTTATCTTTATTTCCTTACGAATTTGAGTAGGACTAGGAGTCCATTACTTTCCTTCTCCTTCAAGAAAACGAATTAGGTCTTCCTATAACCTATAAATACAGCCTCTTAACACTCTAAAATCATCCTTGGCCAGACCCTAAGGCCAAGAGGAAGCTACAACACAAGAGAAGAAGTCTGGAAGGAGATGTGCATCAATCATGTCTCCTTCAACCTCTTATTTTGTAATTATTTTCTCTTCTCTTCTTAGTATGAATTAATTCCCTTTAGTTTGAGTGTTTAGCATATATGTATGAACCCTAGTTTTGATTGACATCTATCTAATTTGGGAACTTAATGTTTTAAATTGAATTATAGTTTTTATTCTCTGTTTATGTGTTTGAATTTATATTCTGTGTTCTTGTGGATGCGCGCCCATATAGAATTACCATCTAGTAATTAGGTCACCATTGACATCGGTGTTTAATTGTACGTTTAGCACATAACGTCTAGTATTAGGTCTGATCTGACAACCCAACCTAGCTAGATAATCACTATGGTTTAGTTCTTGTGACTATTTACCAATTACAGGAAAAGTTTGCTTAGGAAGCCTTATTGACACAGGTAAATCCTATTTTAAACTACCGATAGCATATTGGGACCGATTAGGGAAATACTACATAATTTACCCTTACATGTTTAGAACGGCAAAACTAGTGGGGATTGCATGCTAATTACTCAAGCTAGACTTTCATACTATCTTCTTTTCTTTCTTTTATTTATTTTCCGTCTTTAGTTATTAGTTTAGTTTATTTATTAGAAAACCAAATAAATATTTGTCTATCTCTTCTTCCTACTAGCGTATTATCTTTTCTATCTGTGATATCTGCACTTGAATAATTTGCATAAGTTCTTCTTAACCTTCGTAGTCCCCGAGGAACGAATCTTACTTATTCATTAAAACTTGCATACGATCTGTATACTTGCAGAACCGTGTTAGCTTAGGGTGTTTATTTGCACTTATTTTATACATCTTTTTATCACACCTTAGGCCACACCAATAGGATTACCTTAATAGTAGTTAGATGATCACCTTAGCTGGGTGTTTAACTATTGAAACACCACATAACGTCTAGAACAAGGTTTAGACCTGACGAATCAACCTAACTAGATAATCATTAGGGTATGTTTTCACCACTATCATCATGTTTGGAATTGAATTGCTTAGGGCCTTGGTGGAACTTGATTACCCTAGGTTTAGGCTGTCTCATGATGTGTCTGTAGCCCCCTTAGTAGCTCTTAAGGTCTAAGTTATGGGAATTTAGAATCTTGATTATTTCATAATACATAATTCACCCTTAGACGATATACTAACCAAAACTAGTGGGGATTACTTGCTAATATCTCGAGCTAAACTCTTATACTACTTGCTTCTCTCTTTTATTAAATTTCCTGTCTTTATTTTCTTAGTTTAATTTCGAGTTTTCAAAGCAAACCAAAATCTCTTTTCTTTTATTTTCTTGCGTATTATTCGTTCTAGCTTTTAATATCTGCACTTGAATATTTGCATAAGTTCTTCTTAACCTTCGTAGTCTCTGAGGAACGAATTCTACTTATTCATTAAGACTTGCATACGTCCTGTATACTTGCAGAACCGTGCTAGCCTAGGGTGTTTATTTGCACTTATTTATCGATTATTTTATAACACCTTAGGCTACACCAACTGATGTCTCCTCATTTGTGATAATAAAATCTATTTCCGAGACATCATTTTAGGCGTATTTATTAGTTTATAGGTCGATTTCCTCATGATTTAGTACACTTTCCTATTTTGGGTCTTGAATTGATTATTTATTATTTTTAGAGCATATTGGGTTTAATTATTTATTTAGTGTGAAGCTTTAGATATATATGGTAATTAATTAGAGTCCAAGAGCTAAAGGAAAGAAGATAAACATGGTAATTGAAGATAAGTAAGTAAAAGCTAAAAACATGGAAAAAGGAAAAGCTGCCTTAAATCTGAATTTCTGCACCTACGACCACAAATCAGCTTATATATTAAAATTGGTGAGGAATTTGGAGAAACGGTCAAGAGCAAAGTTGAATATCTTTCTGAGAGGATGAATTTCGACTACTCATACGCGTCAAACTGATAAGTATTGAAGCTACTAGGACCAAAACAAAAACGAGGCTGATTGCATGTTTTTGGGCTACGAATTTGAGTTGGGCTAGGAGCCCAATATTTACCTTTTCCTTCAAGAAAACGATTAGGTCAACCTATACACTATAAATACAGTCTCTTAACACTAGAAAATCATTCTCAGGAATGCATCTTCTTACTATTTGGTCACCACACACTTTGTAGAGGAAAGGATCCTCCCAAAAGAACTGTTTAGCACGGCTAATTAACCTCTTCTTGTCTTGTGAAGTAGCCCCTTTAGGAAAAGAACCACTTACCACAAGATTTGCAATATCGGCATACCAAGGCTCTCCATTAAAGATAGAAAATAAACTCTCATCTGGGAACTCCTCTCTAACTAACTCGGGACTACTATTTGATTCAGAACCCTCAAGACGAGACAAATGATCTGCAACCTGATTATCACAACCCTTTCGATCTCGAATCTGTAAATCAAACTCTTGAAGCAATAAAACCCATCTAATTAACCTCGTCTTAGCATCTTTCTTCTCCATAAGGTACTTTATAGAGGAACGGTCGGTAAATACAACAATTTTCGCCCCAAGAAGGTAGGAACGAAATTTGTCAAAAGCATAAACAACCGGTAAAAGTTCCTTCTCAATCACTGTATAATTAACTTGAGCACTAGTGAAGGTCTTACTTGAATAATAGATAGAGTGAAATACCTTGTTCTTTCTTTGACCCAACACATCACCCATAGCCAAATCACTCGCATCACACATCACTTTAACAATTTTTTTTTTAATTTTGAATTCCAATTATGTTGGTAGTAACAAATTTTTTTTATCCTCCATAATAGGCCGGCTTCTTGATGATTTTAACAAATTAATTTGATTTAATATATCAAGAAATTATAAAAAAAAATCATTAATAATAGATTATTAACTATATACTTTTTTTAGTGAATGCATAATTTCATAAAAAGGAACGTAAAACTCAAGATGTCACAAAAGGTAAGTCAATACCCGCAAATACTGCATCATCCAAAACCAGCTTTTCTAAAGAGAATTGGTAAAAGCCCAATTACCAAACAAAAAGCCGGCAAATTTTGGTTTAGCTATCCAGTCAGTATATCTATTCTTCTGACTAAAGAAGAAGCTAATATTTCTATTACAAGCCAAGTTACAAATGTCTCTATAAAGATTGAGAATATTCCTATCTGGAGGTTCTTTATTAAGTGCTAGAAAACTAATAATATTATTACAATCATTAAAAATGTGCACATTTGCAAGAGGATAAGACTGTGCAACAATTGTATCTTCCCTAGTTCTCAAAACCTCAACTTCAAGAGATGGTTCTGCCTAGAAACTCCAAACTTGACCTTCCAAAATGTGCCCCTGTAAAGAGGTTACTATACATCCAGAGCCAACCTTGTTCGTACTTTTAATAAAGTTAGGATCTACATGAATATTAATAGTAGGATTATTGTTGCTACCCTTACCATACTGGTTATGATCTTGTCTCTGTTTGTGTTACTATTTTCATTAGTCTCAGGTTCACTTGGATTTTTGTGAAGTGTTATTAATTCATCATAGGCTATTGATGTTTTATTTGCTATATTTTGTGGGTTTAGTTTTGTTACTTTAAATATATAATCATTTCTATCCTTCCCTATAGCCCAAGTTACCATGGCAGCCTTATCTATTAGGTGGATCTCTTTGTCAATTGTATCAGCTATATCCATTAGTTAAAGGAACCATCCATCAAAATTTCTTGTATTATTGTTTCTTGACATGATTTCCAAAGGAGTTGCATAACATTTAGCCGCCTAGTTACAATAAAAAAGTAAATGCTCAATATCTTCCTTTTCTGTATGACATATTTTACAAATATTATTAATTGCACAATTTTGTTTTTCTTTTCAGGTATATTTTTTTTAACCATCACCATCATTAAAAAATCTCTCTTCACCTAGATTTATCAATCAATTGAATTTCAGCCTTATTTATTTTTCCTTTACTATATTACGCCTTTAAAGCCTCTCCATTAATACTGTATTACTCCTCCTCCCATATAATAGCCTTAGCTACACTTTTTTTCCACAAAAAAACAACTCGATTTATTACACGTTGTTGACCTTAAAGTTTCCACACTAAACGCCCGCCTTGGAAATATTGAATTTGAGTCTATAAACACAAAAAATAATCACGATAATTATAATGCCTTAAAGCTCAAACTTCAACTCAGTCTATGAAATTTTTGAACAACCAAAACTGCTGGCAATAATCATCTCCAACAAAGTTGTTAGCTTCAACTTCTTGAGGAAGACCATGACAAAATGTCGAGGTCTTGAGGAAAGTCACAACCAAGAAAAAAGGCTTCAACTCGATCTTTACCACATGTGAAAATAGGGGAGACTATGAAAATATATATGAAGGAAGGCCATGGAACTTAAAAGGGAACCATGTCATTATCCAAAAATGGAACCAAACAACAAAAGCTCAAGAAAAAGTGTCAAATACTACAACTTTTTGGATTCAAATTCATAATCTTTCTCCATTGTACATCTCTGAAGATAATTCGTACAAAATAGGAAAAAATCTAGGAGTTGTGGAAAATATTCTCTTTCCACCTATTGCAACCTTTAAAGAAATGTGGTATATAATAATTATAGTCTTATGGAACATTAATTAACTGCTGTCCCAATATTTATTATTTTTAGAGCATATTGGGTTTAATTATTTATTTAGTGTGAAGCTTTAGATATATATGGTAATTAATTAGAGTCCAAGAGCTAAAGGAAAGAAGATAAACATGGTAATTGAAGATAAGTAAGCAAAAGCTAAAAACATGGAAAAAGGAAAAGCTGCCTTAAATCTAAATTTCTGCACCTACGACCACAAATCAGCTTATATCATAAAATTGGTGAGGAATTTGGAGAAACGGTCAAGAGCAAAGTTGAAGATCTTTCCGAGACGATGAATTTCGACTACTCATACGCGTCAAACGGATAAGTATTGAAGCTGCTAGGACCAAAACAAAAACGAGGCTGATTGCATGTTTTTGGGCTACGAATTTGAGTTGGGCTAGGAGCCCAATATTTACCTTTTCCTTTAAGAAAACGATTAGGTCAACTTATACACTATAAATACAGTCTCTTAACACTAGAAAATCATTCTCAGGAATGCATCTTCTTACCATTTGGTCACCACACACTTTGTAGAGGAAAGGATCCTCCCAAAAGAACTGTTTAGCACGGCTAATTAACCTCTTCTTGTCTTGTGAAGTAGCCCCTCTAGGAAAAGAACCACTTACCACAAGATTTGCAATATCGGCATACCAAGGCTCTCCATTAAAGATAGAAAATAGACTCTCATCTGGGAACTCCTCTCTAACTAACTCGGGACTACTATTTGATTCAGAACCCTCAAGACGAGACAAATGATCTGCAACCTGATTATCACAACCCTTTCGATCTTGAATCTGTAAATCAAACTCTTGAAGCAATAAAACCCATCTAATTAACCTCGGCTTAGCATCTTTCTTCTCCATAAGGTACTTTATAGAGGAACGGTCGGTAAATACAACAATTTTCGCCCCAAGAAGGTAGGAACGAAATTTGTCAAAAGCATAAACAACCGCTAAAAGTTCCTTCTCAATCACTGTATAATTAACTTGAGAACTAGTGAAGGTCTTACTTGAATAATAGATAAAGTGAAATACCTTGTTCTTTCTTTGACCCAACACATCACCCATAGCCAAATCACTCGCATCACACATCACTTCAAAAGGAATCTTCCAATCAGGAGGTAATACAATAGGTGCAGTGATAAGCTTCTCCTTCAACTCTTGAAATGCCTTCATGCAAGCTTCATCAAAAAGGAATTTGGTGTCCTTTTCGAGTAGGTTACATTAAGGTTTTGCAATCTTTGAAAAATCCTTGATGAAACGGCGATGAAATCCAGCATGGCCTAAAAAACTTCTTACCCCTTTTACAGAAATGGGAGGGGGAAGAGTTTTTATTATGTCAATATTTGCGCGATCAACTTCTAAACCTGCACTTGAAACCTTGTGACCCAGCACAATACCTTCTCGAACCATGAAATGACACTTTTCCCAATTCAACACCAAATCTGTTTCCTTGCATCTTATTACCACCTTCTCCAAATTCTGTAAACACTCGTCAAAATTATCACCAAATACAGAAAAGTTATCCATAAATACCTCAAGGAAATTATCGATCATATCCTATAAAATCGCCATCATTCATCTTGGAAAGGTAGCGGGTGCATTACATAATCCAAAGGGCATCCTTCGATAGGCAAAGGTACCAAAAGGACATGTGAATGTGGTTTTGTGTTGATCAGCTGGATCTACATAAATCTGATTGTACCCTGAATAACCAACTAAAAAGCAATAATACTCCCTACCAGCCAATTTATCTAACATCTGATCAATGAAAGGAAGAGGAAAGTGGTCCTTTCTAGTCGCCTTGCTCAACTTACGATAGTCCATACATACCCTCCAACCAACAACGGTTCTCGTGGAGATGGCTTCATTCAGAGCATTGCGGATGGTAGTCATTCCTCCTTTCTTCGGTACGCACTGAACTGGACTCACCTACTCACTACTAGCTATGGGATAGATGATTCCCACGTCTAGTAACTTAATCACTTCTTTATTTACCACTTCTTTCATTGCTGGCATTAATCTCCTTTGGCCTTCAACTGAACGTGCACTATCATCTTCAAGAATAATTTGTGTTGACAACAGGAAGGACTAATGCCTTTGATGTCAGCAATAGTCCAACCTATCGCCTCTTTATTCGCCCTTAGTACACGTAGCAGTTTATCTTCTTGAGGACCTGTTAAATTTGCTGAAACAATAACATGTAAAGTATCATTAGTACCCAAATACGCATACCTCAAGTGTGCTGGCAATGGTTTTTCTTCTAACTTCGGAGGAGATTCAATGGATGGTTTATTTTTCATGACAATCTCCCCCGGTTCTCTCACAGGTTCATAGGCAGGACGCCTATATTTTGGATTCTCGGAATTGAGAGCTGCCACTGTTTCGGCAAGCTCTTCCATCATCTCAGGTAAGTCTAGTATCAAAGCAGCCTGCAAGATATCATCATAATTAAAACAATCAAATACCTCTTGTGTGCCGTGTTCTGCTACATCCATTCGAAAACAATCTCCCGGAACATCTGGAAACTTCATGGCTCTGAACACATTAAACTTTACCTCCTCGTCTTGGATTCTCATGGTTAATTCTCTGTTTTCTACATCAATTAAAGTATGCCCCGTGGCTAGGAATGGTCGTCCCAAAATGATGGGGACATTCCTATCCGCGTCGTATTCAAGAATAACAATATCAACGGGAAAAACTAAAGTACCTGCCTTAACGAGGACATCTTCAATTCGTCCCTCAGGATGTACAAGGGACCTATCAGCCATTTTTAAGACCATATAGGTAGGTCTCACATCTCCCATCTTCAACTTATCAAAAATTGATTTGGGCATAAGATTGATACTTGCACCCAAATCACATAGAGCTTTTCCTTGCCACTCATTACCAATTGATATCGAAATTGTAAAACTCCCAGGGTCAAGCAACTTAGGTGGCAACTTACTTTGACAAATGGCGCTACACTCTTCAGGTAACCCAATCATCTCATTATCACAATACGACCTCTTGTTAGTTAGGGCTCTCTTAAAAAACTTCACGTATTATGGTATATCTTTAATATCTTCTAACAACGAAATGTTGATGTTGAGACCCCTTACCCTATTCAAAAATCTCTGATACTCATCCATATATCCTTTCTTCTGAACTCTCGAAGGAAAAGGTGGAGGAGGACGGTTTTCCACGATATCTTTCTTTTTCTGAACTTCTGGAATTTTCTCCACTTCTATCACTTCAGGTTCATCTTCTTTCTCTTCCACCTCTACTACTGTTTTCTCTTTATTTGTCACTTCTTTCTCTTTCATGACCAGAAATGGAGGTGGAGGGAGTTTCTTACCACTTCTTAACGCTATGGCATTACAGTCTTTGGTTTGTCTTGGGACTTCAGTATCCCTCGGGAGTCTTCCTTGCGGACGCTGATTTAACTGTTTTGAAATTTGATCAATTTGATTCCCCAATAACTTAAGTGTTTCTTCATTAGATTGCTGACTCTGAATGGATTGTGCCTGAAGTGCCATTAATTTGTATACCGTTACACGAAGATCTTCTGTTCCCTCTTGAGGTTGAGTAGGTAAGGCTTTTTGATTCATTGTGTCATTATAATTATTTTGAGGAGGCTGCCTTTGAACATGATTGCCATAATTTTGTCCTCCCTGATAATTATTTTGTGGTCTAGGTTGATAAGTGTTACCTTGGGTCTGCGGTTGATAAGCATAGGTAGGATTAGCTGCCCCATTAGGATTTGAGTAATAGAAACCCGGATAGTTTCTGTTGGGCTGGTATCCTTGACCACTCGAGTTGTAATTTCCCCTATTAGAAACGAACATCACAGCTTCGGGATTACACTCACAATGTTCCCAATAATGGTCTTGAACACCACAATTTGAACACCTATAGACCTCTTGAGTTACATTAACGCTTGCCTACTTACCTGATAAACCTTCCATAACAGCTATTGTAAGTTGTTTCATTTGTTGTTCCAAAGTAGTTTTTAACTTATCTTCTAAAGAGGAGAATTTCTCTTCAATACCCATATTACTTTATTTCCTACCTCGAATAGGTGTTCTTACCGTACTCCAACCTTGCTCATTTGTTACCGTTCTGTTTAAAATAATCTTCGCATGGACTGGAGCTACCTGTAAAAATCCACCACCACATAATAAATCGAGGTCTTTTCTTGATCCTCCATATAAGCCTTTATAAAAGATTTTCAATTGTTGTTGTTCATTAAGGCCATGGTCAGGAACTCTTCTGAAACAAGATTGAAATCTTGTCCAACATCTTCCCAAAGTTTCATCTTGCTCTTGGACAAACGATGTCAAATCTACCTGTGCATCCAATCTCATGTTAGTAGGATAATAACGATCGAAAAATGTTGTCTGTAATTCATCCCAAGTATTGATTGTTCCTGGTTCTTGCAAATCGTGCCACTCCCTCGCCGCCTCTATCACGGAAAATCTGAAATTAGCAAAGTACATCTGCTCTTTGGTCACTCCTTGAGTTATATAAGCATCGCAGATTTGCATAAACTTTTGAACTGCACGAATAGGGTCTTCTCCAGGTGTTCCACGAAAGTTGTCAAAGTTTTAAAATTGGGATAGCATACCAGGATCAGGTCTATAACGTGCAACGCTTATGTTTGCAGGACCAATACCGAGAGCAGGAGCGCGATAAGGTGCTTGTTCTGGACCATGTACGACCCATGGATCATAATACTGTGGATGTTGAGCTTGTTGAATAGGTGGATGATTTTGTTGATTACTGAGAACTGCATTAGGATTGAGTGGGGGATCGGGAATGACTGTCGGTACGATTGGTTGACCATCTGCATCCAACTGAACACCAGGATTATCCACGTGTGATGAATATTCAACTCCTCCATTTCTCTTTCTCTCTTTTCCTGTTCTCTAGCTTCTTTTTCTCTTTTGTTTCTTTCTCGAACTAAACTCTCGGGGTTTGAGTACATGCACCAAACCTGTAAGACCTGAGAAAGAACAAAGACAAAGAAAAGCGTAAAACTGAATAAAAATAAAATGCAATTAAAAATACTAAAGGATAAACACTGGGGTCACAAGCTACCGTCCCCGGAATTGGCGCCAAAAACTTGGTGGTCCCTTGTGTGTTCTAAAAATAATGCAATAAGGAAAAGAGAACCACAATTGCAAGTGTACAGTTGTCCCAAGTAATATATGTGATAAACAAGTTCGATCTCAGGGACGGAATGGTTGACTCTAATGCTATCGATTAGTGAAATAATTGCAAATAGCGGGAAAATAAAAGATATAATGTTTGTTGGGGTTTTTGATTAACAATCTAAAATGAAAAAGTAAATTAAATATTAAATAAATTATACTAGAGTGTAAACACGCAAGTAAAAAGATGTAGACGCGAGAGAAAAGTAGTACTTGAGTCACGCTAGGGTTTTACCGCAATCTTTCTAATTAATGTTTCTTTTTTAAGGGTTGAGTTATTATTCTTACGCTAGTCGGGATTCGTAAATCTTTTAGCCCCCGTCAGGGTGGACCTAAAAGTTCTCCTACGGTCTTCTTAACTCCGTCAGGGTGATTAAAACCACTTTCGGATGATTAAATCTTACCTCATTAGCTAATGGCTAGTCAGGCCTGTCAAGGAAATTGGCGGATACCATCGGTGATTACTTAGTTCTATACCCAAACCCCCCGTCAAGGTGATCCATATGCCACTATATGGAATAGCTTAGGCACTATTACTTATTTCTAGTTCATGACGCTAAAAATAATAATTAAGTTCAAAGTAAAAACCAACGAAGAACAAAAACTCAATTTAAATTAAAATCCCAAATTGGAAAACACTAATTATTCAAAATTGGGTTCAACCCATGTTGCGATTCTCAAATAGAAATTGAAATAATAGAATTCATGTTTTACAGAAAGAGGGAAAAATTAAAAGACCTAATTAAGATGTTGGAATGGCGGTTGATTTGGAGATGTTGGAGTCTCCAGCTCTAGCTTATTCCTTCTTCCTCGCTCCTGCCTTTTTCTCTGATGCTCTGACTTTGTAGAAAGTGAATTGTCTATAAAAATAAAGTCTAAAAGTCTATATATACACTCAAAAAATCGGACTTGGGCTAAAATAAAAGAATAAGTAAATATTAAATGGCTCAAGTCCACTCTTCAAGCCCAAAATCCCGTAACTGTTGTACACCCTTCATGAAAACGGCTGTAACTTTCTCAATATAAATCTGAATTGACTCATTCAACTTGTTAATTCTTCGTAACTAGATAAGGTACGAATCTTCTTCATAACTCAGAGGCTGAATCCATCTTCAAGTAGTTCGAAGTTAGGAATTTCCATCAGCCTTCTAGATTTTTAGCTCAAATTTGTCAACTCCTTGGGATATTTCTTGTAGCTTTTGACTTATTTACACGATCTTTGACTTCTATTCTCGATTCCTCTCCTTGATAATATTATAAAGGGGCATTCAGTTTTTAAGGCCCAAAGTATATACCACTTCCCATTTAAAATCCCACCCCCAACTAACCCCTAACTAATATTTAGAAGGTCCAACTAATAGGGTATATGGCAAATATACCCCCACCCTCTTATCCACACAATGAAACATCAAAATCCTATTCCAAAGCACCATTAGGAGCTCGGAAATCCCCCCATCCCATTCACACTCTCTCTCTCTCTCTCTCTCTCTCTCTCTCTCTCTCTCTCTCTCTCTCTCTCTCTCTCTCTGCTGGTGAACCACCCACCCCACTCCCACCTCCACCTTCATCACCCCCATCACCATTAAAACCACCATCACCTCCACCTATCTCCACCTCCACCCCCTCCACCTTCGTCACTGCACCACCACCAAAGCCCCCACCCCCTCATACTAAGCCCCCCCCACCGCGCCACTGCACCACCACCACCCGACCCCCCACGACCTTCGAAGCAGAAAACTACCACCACATTAATGGACCCTAAACCCACCACTGCACCACCACCAAGCCCTCGCCGCTGCTGCAGAACCACCAAACCCACCCCTGCGAAAACTGCCGCTGCTGCATCAAGCCCTCCCACCTTCATCAACACTGCACCACCAATCCACCTCCGTGAAGAACGAGATCTGCTCCTCCGTCACCAGAACCTCGCGCCACCTCCGTGAAGAACCAGATGTCGCGCTGCGCCGCTGTACACGAGCACCACCAGCTTCGTTGCGCTGCTGTACACGAGCGACACCAGACCCCACCACTGCAGCGACACCATATCCCACCAAGAACCAGATCTGCGAACCCCCACCTCTGCTGCATCCTCGGCGCTTCACTGCAGCGCTGTAAGCCCGCCGCCTCGGTGCAACGGTCCTCCATCTCTGTTACATTGCGTCGTTGATCCAGTTTGTCGCTCCTCCATCGTCGGTGCCTCACTGCAGCGTTAGCAGGGTTTTGGGTCCAGCCCCATTGGGCTCAAATTGGTTAGTGGGTCCAGCCCCATTTGGGCTTACGTTTTTTTTGTTCAGTAAAGGTACATCCCCCTATGGGCTTAGAGTTTTGTTGTATTGTGTTATTGGGCCAGACCCATTCAATTGTATTGCAAAATGTTGTATTGGAATTTTTATTTTCTTTATTATTGGGCCAGCCCCAAGTGTATATTTTGGTGGTAATGGGTTCAGCCCATATATGAGTTATATCTTTATACTTAATAAAAAAGACTAAAAAGCCTTGGAAAAAATCTATTGGGTGTTTTTTTGTTCATAATGGGGCCATCACCCTACATTATATCTACTTTGTGTATTTTAAAGTTCTTCTTAATGGGTACAGCCTAGAAAATTTTGACGGATATGGTTCTAGCCCCATATGACTTATAAAACTTGGTAAAAAATACATGAAAAACTCATTACAAAAAATGTATTGGGTCTGTACCCATTACGGTATAGTGTAGGTGTGATATTTAGTCGTTATGGGTCCGTACCCATAACGAAGAGGGGTAAAATGGGAAAGTGTCAAACTAGGAAAGTTAGACTAGGACTTAAAAAAAGATTTTTTTTCCTAACTAGGATTTAAATTGGGAGGTTGGTGAATTTTAGGATCTAATTTGTATTTTCCTCTATTAGAAACCTACAAACTTTTCACTAAAACAAAACATATTACGCGTAAAAGCTTAATAAATAATAAAATACTAAAATCTAAGGAGAGAAAATAAAATATTGCATATTATTACTAAAAGTCTATCGAATTAGCCAGATAATCACCTAATTTGATGTTTCCTAAGGGTATATAAAAAGAACAAAAGAGGAGACATCACGTACCCACTGAGTTAATAATCGAGATGGTTTGTATCCTTATGTGATTTTAAATGGAGGTCCGTACCCACCACGATAAAAATGGAATGAATTTAAAAGACGCTTGGGTCCGTACCCATTACGAACAAGGGTAAAAAAGTCAAAAACCTAAGTAGAAAATTGCAGGGGCGAAGCCACAAATTTTGTTCGAGGGGGGCCAAGGGGGTTCGAGGGCAACGACCCCGATTTCTTTTTTTGGTTAATTACACTATGCATCCCTATATTTTGAAAAAAGTACGTAAAAGTCCCTATATTTTTAAAAGAATGCTCTAAAAGTCTTTATATTTTGCAAAACACGATATTATTGACTTAGTGTGCTTAAATAGGCGAATATGTGGTGGATAAATGATTGACTTTATGAGTTTATTAGACGATGGTTAAGCAAATGTGGTACTTTAGCAGATGTTTTATAAAAGGAATTCAGGAAGGTGAAATATTTTATGAGAAAGTTATGGTATTTCATAAAAGTTAGGAGGGGTCAAGCAAAAATCTGGAAGCCAATTATGTTATATATATTTTTTAAATTTTTTTAAAAGTTATAAAATGAAATTGTTTTAAAACTCAAGGGGATCCATGGCCCCCCTATCTTAACTGTGGCTTCATAACTAGAAAATTAGAAAGTGGCTTAAAAATAACTTATTTTAATTTTGAATGTGTTATATTTTCCACTATTTAATTGGATCTGCAAGGGCTCTGGGCTGGCAGTACTTATATATTAATGCCCCATTTAATATATAAATTGTACGTTGAACGTTCGCTTCTTATTTTAGTTACCATAAGTGTCACGCCCCAAGAATTACCAAGTTAAATCTCGGGACAAGACTGCCGCAAGCCTAAGATTAATGTTCCTAAGCCTGCAAGACCACTTTTACTTACATAGTATTTTAAAGTTGTTCATCTTATAAAATCATTTCAACTAATACTTCTTCATAAAATTCCATATCTTTCATAAAAAAACCTTATAATAATGTACAAACAAACTCATCAAAATAAATAAATTTATATACAACGATAAGCTCCCAACCAATCAATCTTTCATGAAATTCCGAGATCTTACTCTCCCCTGTTCTACAAAAGAAGTTAGAATAACAAAATGAGCGATGTGATTTATCAGTATATTCGAGGGAAATGGAAAATACAAATACGAAACACCATAGCCAAGAATAAAAGATTAATTACTTCCCGTATAAATATGGAACAATGATCAATCAAGAAAACAAACATGTAACTAAATAAAAACAAAAAGGTGTAACTAAATTTAAGATAAATCAATTGTAATAATTAGAATTACTCGGTCACAAGTTGTGTCTGCATATAACCCATACTTTTCCGGTAAAAAAAAAACTGCAATTAATTTCTAAAGCAACGGTCAATAACTCGTACGTCGGTAGTCAAAAACTGCATTTAACCCGTGCAGCGACGGTAAAAAACTAAATTTAACCCGTGTAGCGGCGGTCAAAAACTACATTTGACCCGTGTAGCGGCGGTCGAAAATGACATTTAACCCCGTGTAGCGGCGGTCAAAATCTGTATTTGTCCAAACTAGTACCAATCCGTCATCCAGCAACAGGTGCACCCTTCTCATAATATATGAGATAAAATCTTACAATTATAACATACAAATAACATATTTTTCATGAATTGAGCAAATAACAACAATTAAAGAGACTCCAAAACTGTTAATGAACTTGACGATAATTGATTTCTAAAGAAAGACATGTCTAGAGAAGTAATACTTACACACGATTTATCCCAAAATAAGAGAAGTGAGACAAAAAAAATTATGTAACAAAGTAAAATAAAAGTGAAATACATAAATACATATATTTAGTTTTATTTGCAAAATACTTTAATTAGATTAAGTATAAGATAATTTACAGTAATAAAAATTTGTTGATGGAATAAATAATGAAAAGTTAATAATTCAAAGTTACCTTTCAATTCCTCAAAATTCATGACCGACAAAATTTAGATATACTATTCTTACCCTTAATCTTTTTCCATGATTTGATGAAGTCTCCCCAAAGTTTTCGAAGATGACAGCCGTCCCCTGAGTTTTATTTTCCCTTCTTTCCTTAAAATGTCCTCCCCCTTTTTTAATTAGAAAGTTCAAGACCTTATATTATAATTATTTCAAAATTACAAATATAACCTTCTAAAATTTTAAATAATATAAGCAGATGGAAGTCAGCATCCTAATATTTTTTTTCTTTGACCACCACTAAAATTAGGGGATATTACATTTTTCCCCTCTAACAAAAAGTTTCGTCCTCGAAACTTATTATGCAAAAAAGTACACAAAGTTCTAAATTCTAAATAAAAAATAATAATAATATCCCAATGAATGGTATACCATTTATCCTGATTCATACAAAATAAATTGCAGACATATCTCACCCCTTCAACATTATAACTAGACTATCTTGTGTGTTAAGAAATACTAGAAAAAACATGTCATGTGTCTAGAAAACTCTCGATCTATTCTATAGACATATAAACATATGTACATACAAGCTCTTCTATATAATGTTTAATCTCAGAAAGGGAAAAAAAATGGTGAAAATTGGAACAATTACATTAAGATTATACAAATATGGTCACATGTTAGTCAAAGTATATAATGTATAGAGGCAACTCATATGCAGCTCATTATCAGAGAATTATGTTTCAAATTTGTTAGCAAATCGCAATGATGAAAGCACATGTCTGTTCCTTTTTTTTTTATACTTGATCATGAATAAGGAAAAGATTAGAAACTAACAAAACAAAAAAATGCTTATAAACATTGACAACCTCCACATATATTGACAAATAACTTAGCATAAACCATGGTATGGACTATAATTAATTTCAATATAGATTGCTTAAGATGTGACATAACCAAATATAACCCCACCTTTAAAAAAAATAGCAAATACACCCATAAGCAATTTGTCTTGTAAAACATGTACATACAAACACAATGTATATAATTACTTGAAATAGAAGACACTCAAAGGATACCAAAGAGAAAATTTGAGGCCAATATAGATTTAGGTTGAAAGCTTTGACAAAAATAAGATATTTGGGGGTATGAAGTTCTATGACTATCGACGAACACCGAAGCTTGTAGTGAAGAAATAATTACAAATTAGGTAACTATTGTAGAAAAAGGTTCGACATGCCCTTAAAACATAGAAAAGAACAAGATAGATGTACTAATATATTGATTAAAAAAACATAAGAACCAAAAGAAAACAAGGTGAATTAAAAGTATAATATTCTAATAGCAAAGTAGCAAAAAAAATTCTAGATATATGGAGAACATATGATAAAAGGTGAACTAAAAATTTATGATCACAGACATACTACTTGACTAAGTCTAATTACAGGGAACGACCAGAAGAAACGTATGACTCACTTAACCACATCAATGAAGTATTTAAATTAAATCCTGGTACGGAAGGAATCCTAGTTATATTAGCAACAACCATGTACCGTATTTTTAAGAACATCTTAGGGTTTAAAAAGAATCTAAAAGATACATAAATGTTCGTAATGGGATATGAAGAGCTTTTTGAGGATGGAGAGTCCTCCCAGACTGATGGAAGAGTATGAAAATCGTTGTGACACAAATTTAAAATCTCTAATGATGACAACTTCTCAAAATCATCGCTTATTTTCCATGCTCGTGCATCAAACTCTTCTAGCAAGGAAGGATTGCAGATAAAGATGGAAGCACAACTGGATTTGCTTCATTCGTGTCATCGTTAACCAAATCAACAGTTTCAGTCAAATGTTGTACTTGATAAAATGGTTTCTTCGCCATCTATAATACCATTAAGCTGGAGAGCATCCCAAAGCTTTCAGGTAAATGTTTTACATCGGTGTTCTCCATTAACAAGCGGTGCAAAGAACATAATTTTCCAATAGATTTTGGTAGTTTAGCTAGTTTCTTACAATCCGATAGTTTTAACATGATCAAACTCTCTAACAAGCCAATAGATTCTGGCAATTTCGTGATGACGGCCTTTGTTATGACTAAAGTTTGGAGTGAATCAATTTCTCCAATTGATTCTGGAAGTGAGCAAAGATTCTTACAATTCCCCATCCCAAATTTCTTAAGCGATGAGTAATTAATGTCTTGTCCAACTCAAGCTCAACCGTAGAAGCTAACTCTCGAATGGAATTTGGCAATGTGGACAATCTCGAGCACTCTCCAATAGACAGTTTCATCAAGTAAGATATTGAACCGACAGATTCTGGAAGAACTTTCACTGCGCTATTATTAAGCCAGAATTTTGTTAATGCCTTGAGGTTACCTATAGAATCAGGTACTTCTGTTAGTGATTTGCACCACACCAAATTATGCGTCTCAAGATTCGCTAACAAACCAACAGATTCAGGAATTTTCTCCATAGCAGAATTATGCAGATACAGTTCCTTTAGAGAACTCAACTTTCCTATGCACTTGGGTAATTGTTTTAGCTTGGTGCAGCTGTTCAGAGCGAGCTTTCAAGCCTCGTTAAGCGAAAAATAGTTCCAGGAAAACTTTCAATGCTAGTGCCATCGAGATGAAATTCTCTTAGAGAAATCATGCCTCCAATGGTGTCAGGTAAAGATGTGATTTGTGAACACCCAGAAAGGATCAGTACCTCAAGATTATTTTTTTTAGTCCAGAGACATTACTAAGAAACTCAGTAAGTTTCTAACATTCTCCAAGGTTCAAATAATGTAAGACATTTAGATCGCTAATAGATTTGTGAATCCTTTCCAGGTTAGAGCACTGTTCGAAAACCAGCTTCTCCATAGCTTGGTGCATAGACAAATCCGGAGTTTCGGTTATGTTATAGCAACCGTGCAGATTCAAGACTTTTAACTTACTCACTATCTTACTCCGGATCCAACTCAAGTTCCAACCCCACACTCTTTTATCTCGCTGTGTGACAAATCAATAATACCAAGTTCTTGAGGACAAACACCAGATGGGAGGTTTTCGAGAGAGCATTTTCTCCATTGCAGAAACCTCAATGATGAAGGTAACTCTTGAAAATCTCCTTCCAGTTTCACTCTGCTCAAATGAAGCAATCTTAAATTCACCATTGACTTGAAAGATGAAGTGTAGAAATTACTTCATCGTTTTTCTCTGCATCATTCTGAAAATATTCCTTTAAGTAGACGAAGAACTAGACTCTTGTCAAACTTTTATAATTCCGATATCACGGATTCTATTATTAACCAACAATTAAGTTATAAACTTCTTTTCGTAAAACACAAAATGTTAGAATCAATAACATATATTCAACTCAAACCATATATGCAAATCACATACACTAGTTATACAAGATTCTAACCTGATAGGTTCGAAAAGTGAGCAAACCTAGTTATACAGAATCAACCAAAATGCAAAAGTCAAGATATAGATTTCTTTTTCTTAAAATAAATTAATAATAAATGAATAATCAAATGTTTAAAGCAACCTATTATTATCAAGATATCTCTCATCCTCCAAAAACTAGAGAACTTATCATGAACCAGTCATAAAAATATTAGATAAACCAAAGTCAATACTCTACCAATATCTTCAAACATTACCTGAATTTCTAGACCACCATTGTGGTTCTCTTCGGCAAACAAATTAGAATAGTTAGTCTCTTTTTCTTTACCAGAAGCACATTGATAGGCTCAGAGATTAGGGACATGAGTATGCACCATAAGGGGAGATAAGTAAATTTGACAGGAACGTGGAAAGGGATGGTCTAAGAATAGGTAATAAAGGCCTACAGGGTACACACTGAGTAAAAAGAAACCGATAATTCAAGAGAAAAACAGAGAAGGGTAGAGAAACCAATAAAACGTGAGATTAAAGACTAAGAAACAAACAGGGTTTACCTGAGAGGACAACCAAGGTGTAGATGAGGAAATACTTGAATGGAAAAAAAGGCCACATAAGTCTCCAGATTTGAGCCCCAGGAAGCCAAAGGAAACGTCGGAGCTTAAGGGAAAGTTCGGGAAAGTCCGCTCTGATACCACTATGTCACACCCCAAGAATTACCAAGTTAAATCTCGGGACAAGACTGCCGCAAGCCTAAGATTAATGTTCCTAAGCCTGCAGGGCCACTTTTACTTACATAGTATTTTAAAGTTGTTCATCTTATAAAATCATTTCAACTAATCCTTCTTCATAACATTCCATATCTTTCAAAAAAAACCTTATAATAATGTACAAACAAACTCATCAAAATAAATAAATTTATATACAACGATAAGCTCCCAACCAATCAATCTTTCATGAATTTCCGAGATCTTACTCTCCCCTGTTCTACAAAAGAAGTTAGAATAACAAAATGAGCGATGTGATTTATCAGTATATTCGAGGGAAATGGAAAATACAAATACGAAACACCATAGCCAAGAATAAAAGATTAATTACTTCCCGTATAAATATGGAACAATGATCAATCAAGAAAACAAACATGTAACAAAATAAAAACAAAAAAGTGTAACTAAATTTAAGATAAATCAATTGTAATAATTAGAATTACTCGGTCACAAATTGTGACTGCATATAACCCATACGTTTCCGTTAAAAAAAAAAACTGCAATTAATTTTTAAAGCAACGGTCAAAAACTCGTACGTCGGTAGTCAAAAACTGCATTTAACCCGTGCAGCGACGGTCAAAAACTACATTTAACCCGTGTAGCGGCGGTCAAAAACTACATTTAACCCGTGTAGCGGCGGTCGAAAACTACATTTAACCCGTGTAGCGGCGGTCAAAAACTGCATTTAACCCGTGTAGCGGCGGTCAAAATCTGTATTTGTCCAAACTAGTACCAATCCGTCATCCGGCAATAGGTGCACCCTTCTCATAACATATGAGATAAAATCTTACAATTATAACATACAAAGATAACATATTTTTTCATGAATTGAGCAAATAACAACAATTAAAGAGACTTCAAAACTGTTAATGAACTTGACGATCATTGATTTCTAAAGAAAGACATGTCCAGAGAAGTAATACTTACACACGATTTATCTCAAAATAAGAGAAGTGAGACAAAAATCATTATGTAACAAAGTAAAATAAAAATAAAATACATATATTTAGTTTTATTTGCAAAATACTTTGATTAGATTAAGAGCCCGTTTGGAAGTGCTTATTTTAGAGTAAAAAAGCGCTTTTAGAATAAAATTTTAAATTTTAAAAAAATATTAAAAATAATTTTGATATCTAAAATTATTTTAAGTGCTTTTTTTAAGAAGCACATATTTGGTGCTTTTCATAAAAGTGCTTTTCAAAATCAAAAAAACTCTTAAAATGGTAAAAGCACTTTTAAGTGCTTTTTCAAAAAAGCACTTCCAAACGGGCACTAAGTATAAGATAATTTACAGTAATAAAAATTAGGGTAATTAGAGATAAATGCGTCCTTAATGATGCTTTTAATTTTTTTAAGCCTCTAATTTTCTTATTTAGAGATAAGTGCCTCATAGAACAATTATTTATAGAAAACATCCCCTTTATATTTTTTATACCTATGCTATCCTTATTATTATATATATATTATTTTATTTTTAATACAATATTTATTTTTAAATCTTAAACAAATAATAGGGTATTTCCATCACCACCACCACCACCACCACCACCACCACCTCCACCATCACAACCACCACCACCACTACAGCCACCACAACCATCACCACCTCCACCACCACCACCACCACCACCTACTACTAATTTCATCACACGCGCGCGTCTGTGAATTTTTTTTAAAATCGCCATAACTAATTCAAAAAGAATCAGAAAAAATCGAAAAAAATCATATTTGGATAAATCAAATTAATATTTACGTCTATGATTTTTTTCGGAATTTTCGGAATTTTTTGGTTTTTTTGATTTTTTTTTAATTTTTGTAATTCGCAGAACATGGAATTCCATACTTTAAACAGTGAATATCGTGTCTGCGGGAAACAAATTTCTTATATCAAAACATGGAATTCCATGTTTAAAACATGGAATTCATCTGCGAATTAAAAAAATTCAAAAAAATCAAAAAATTCAAAAAATTCTGAAAAAAATCATAGACGTAAATATTAATTTGCTTTATATAAATATATAAATTTTTGATTTTTTTGATTTTTTTAGAATTAGTTATGACGATTTTAAAAAAAATTCACAGACGCGCGCGTGTTCATTAGTTTTTGTTTTGTTTTTTTCTAATCTCTTTTTTTTAATTGTTAATTATAAGGGTAGTTTGGAATGGGGCATTTTGCTATAAAATTTTTATTATAGGCACCTTTTTTTAAATAAGTTTTTTAATAGACATTAATCTTTAATTGGCTCAAAAAAATTTGTTAATGGAATAAATAATGAAAAATTAATAATTCAAAGTTACCTTTCAATTCCTCAAAATTCATGACCGACATCTTTTTCAAAATTTAGATGTATTATTCTTATCCTTAATCTTTTTCCATGATTTGATGAAATCTCCCCAAAGTTTTCGAAGATGATAGCTGTCCTTTGAGTTTTATTTTCCCTTTTTTCCTTAAAATGTCCTCCCCCTTTTTAATTAGAAAGTTCAAGACTTTATATTATAATTATTTCAAAATTACAAATATAACCTTCAAAATTTTAAATAATATAAGCAGATAGAAGTCAGCATTCTAATATTTTTTTCCTTTGACCACCACTAAAATTAGGGGATATTACAATAAGATCCCGTGAGCGAGGATGCAAGTAAAAAATATAAGACTTAAACTAACGAGAAACACGACAATTATAATAAGGGGTCCTTTAAATATCGTTGTTACATGCAAATTAGGAAGAACTGTGTGTTGAAATGGCAACGAGAAGCAGAAGTGAATTTGAAGAAGCTCTGATTAACAAGAAATACTATTTTGAGAATTGTTCAGGTTGTAAGGTTGAACAAGAAAAGGAGTCGCAAACTGGTCTGCCACTTAAGCAACTTTTAACCGTATGGGTTATTGCTCTCTCCACTGGTATAAACTTGCTTCAATAATTTCTGCAAAATTAGTTTGTGAATGATCATCATCCTCGTTTCTTTCTTTCTTTTTCAGCACTTACAATATCATCTCTCTTCCCATTCGTTTATTTCATGGTAAGTAAAAATTTGATGTATGATATAATATATTTTCTCCATAGTTGTTTGTTTAGTTACTAGCTAGCTACCTCATGCATGTTGCAGGTGAAGGATTTTAATATAGCCGAGACAGAAGAAGATATTGGTTACTATGCTGGCTTTTTAGGTAGGGGAAATTTTACATCATATTTATTTATTTATTTATTAACAACTCAAGCTGCTAAAATTGTGTTAAACTGGTTGGACTAATAAAGGGTCCTCCTATTATATTGGAAGACTTCTTACATCTGCTTTTTGGGGAATTTTGTCTGATCGTATCGGTCGAAAGCCAGTTATAATCATCGGAACAATCACTGTGTACTACCCCGAATCAATACTCCATTTCAATTTGAACATTTTTTTTAACAAAATTTCTTAATAAAAACAATTTGGTGATGGTTACTCTCTTCAGGGTTATTTTCAACACTCTGTTTGGTCTTAGTATAAATTTCTGGATGGCTATCATTACAAGGTTTCTTCTTGGATTCTTGAATGGTTTGCTTGGACCAATTAAGGTAATTTAAGTCTCGAACTTAATTTGTATAAGCTTGACTTTATTCTTGACTTTTTTCGTTCATTTTATTTCGTCCATCTCCAGGCTTATGCAAGTGAAATTTTTCGTGAAGAATATCTAAGTTTAGGGCTGTCAGCAGTAAGTATATATTGCATAAAACTTGTTTTTATCTTCTATTTATGCAAATGTTAAGCACATAACATCTAGAACCATAATTTTCTGGGATAAGAGAATTTATAGGGAAAATTTTGAATGTAATTGTCTAGCTTCTAATTATCTTACGATTAATTTCTGCAGATTCAGACAGCTTGGGGAATAGGATTGATCATTGGCCCAGCTTTAGGAGGATTCCTTGCACAGGTTTCTATAATTAATGTATTCTCTAACAATCTTTTCTTATTTTAAACTTTTTAAATGTAGCCTGCAGATAAATACCCTGCCGTATTTTCACAAGATTCTCTATTCGCAAGGTATTCTAATTTCTACACATTCTGTAACTTTCTTTAATTGCTTGCAGTAATTGTATACCAACTTTGAACTGTGAGATTGATTATATTAACAGGTTCCCGTACTTTTTGCCTTGCCTAATTACATCACTCTTCGCTTTGGTTGTGACAATCTTTTGTTTTACTCTTCCGGTATGTCCGACTCACTAAAACCCGGCATAGTTTATATTGTATTTCCTGTTCAATCTTACTTATCCGAAGCTCATTTGCAGGAAACATTGCACAAGCACTCAGAAAGTATGGTGCAATCTCATGATTCAAATGAATCCTTGGAATCTGAGAAGGAAATAGAAACAAAACAAGAAAGACAAAATCTCTTCATGAACTGGCCATTGATGTCATCCATAATCGTATATTGTATTTTCTCACTTCATAATATAGCATATGGCGAGGTAGAATTAATCACAAAATAATCCATTATTCATTGCTTTCGATATGCTGTTGACTTTTGTATAATCAGATATTTTCTTTATGGGCTGTAAGCCCCACAAAGTTTGGGGGTTTGAGTTATACAACCGATAATGTTGGTGTAGTTCTTGCAATCTCGGGTAATATTATAAATCTTACTATTCAACTACGTTTTTGATTCACGTTCCTCTTCAACTATATCTTAAGTGATTCGATATTGTTAATTTTTCAGGTTTTGGGCTATTAGTTTTCCAACTCACACTCTATCCACTAGCAGAGAGACTTGTTGGCCACATTATGGTAGCTCGAATTGCTGGGGTAAGCCTTTGCGGCTTGTTTATTTGTAACATCTACTTTCTATAAAATATATATAGATGAATTTGTAACTAGATATATACGTGAATGAATTGTGTGTAGGTTCTGTCTATCCCTATATTGGCTAGTTACCCCTTTATAGCCATGCTATCTGGAGTCACCCGCTCGTTGGTCTTAATTTGTGCATCAGTGACCAAGAATGTTCTATCTGTAAGCGCTTCCATCACTTTACTATAATAGATATTTAATAATTTCTATAAAGATGCTTTGATAGTTTTGCTTACAGTGTGTTTTATTATACTAGTGATTATGTGATTAATAATTGTTTATAATGTCTCATTGTTCTCTTGCCAGACCTCAATTATAACTGCGCTATACATATTGCAAAACAAAGCTGTGGTAAGGCCTCTATATATTTCGTATGCATTTTGCATTTGATTTGTTGACAAATTTCAATTTAACTCAACTATTGTAAATCCTTATTAATATAACAGGATCAAGATCAAAGAGGAGTTGCAAATGGTATTGCCATGACTGCTACATCATGTTTCAAAGCGGTAGGTCCAGCAGGAGCAGGAGTAATGTAAGCGTCTTTCAAGAAATCCATCATTGTTTCTCCTCTTATTCTATCAAATTATTTGAGTCCTTATTATTCTGAATATATAACAGATTTTCGTGGGCACAAAAGCGTCAGGATGCAGCTTTCCTTCCAGGTATACCTTGATCCTAACTTGTTCAGTTTCATGCACCTTATTATAATACACAATCTTCTACTTCTCGGGTTAATTAACTGTTGTTTTTTAATGCAGGTGATCAGATGGTTTTCTTCGTCTTAAATATAATCGAGGCCGTTGCAGTGGTGCTAACGTTCAAACCATTCTTAGTTCAGCGTATGGGAGTACTTAGATCGGTTTGTGAAGCTTGCGAGTCGAAAATATGATTCTTGTATGATTCCTTACTTATATAGATCAATGTAGAATCGTAAATCGAAATATTACTTTTGTGTCTCGTGTATTGTATCAAATTGTGATTGTAATGTTTCGGATGTCAATTTATTTAATATTATATGTTTAATATAATAATATATTCAGAGTATTTTTAAGTTAGAACATGAGTGATTGATATGTTAGTGAACAAAATATTTCAAGTAGACTTACTTGAGTACTATCAAATTTTCGAGTCAAACACATATAAAAAGAGATTATTATCCAAAGGGTCTTGAAAACACCATCTCGTGACCTAAGGAGACCGGCTCTATAGCCTCTTCTTACTAAAGGCCACAAACTAAATTTAAGCCTAATTTCCCAATTACTTTCCTACCCTTTTTATTCTCTATATATACTAAATATTATCATAATATCTTTTAAATCCTAAATTACATTTTCAGAAATATTTCTCTCTCTCTTTCTACCTCTCTCCTCACCTCTTACAATCAACGTCTCTCTTCTCCACTCCATAATATTCCTTCTTTCCATTGCTTCACTTGAAGCACGCAGCCACCAAGCAATCGAAGAAGAGAGCGCGGAGAAGAAGACCGTTGGCATGAACTTCGATGAATACCGCAGTGAAGGTGGAGATTTGACCGATCCGAAATAGAGTTTCGATCTAGGGTTCCGCCATGGAAGGAAGAAATTGATCTGCTGCACAATAATCTCTAAGATCGGATTTGAAAGCCATGGATAAACGAAGTTGTTTTTGTGCTTATATTTGTGAAGAAGAAGTTTGGATCTCCGGTAGCAAGTCGATTCGAGATGCTCAGCAAATTTATGTAGCAGATTTGTTCTTGCTTCGTGTTTCTGTTTATTTTTTTGGTCTTTTGCGCTCAGAACTTTTTGCGCTTAACATTGTTGGCGATTAAAAATCTGGCGTTAATGGAACTTTTGCACTCAGACTTAGAACTTTTGCACTCAGACTCAGAACTTTTGCACTCAGACTCGGAACTTTTGCGCTCAACACTGTTGGCGATTAAAAATCTGGCGTTAATGGAACTTTTGCACTCAGACTCAGAACTTTTGCACTCAGACTCAGAACTTTTGCGCTCAACACTGTTGGCGATTAAAAATCTGGCGTTAATGGAACTTTTGCACTCAGACTCAGAACTTTTGCACTCAGACTCAGAACTTTTGCACTCAGACTCAGAACTTTTGCACTCAGACTCAGAACTTTTGCACTCAGACTCAGAATTTTTGCACTCAGACTCAGAACTTTTGCACTTAGACTCAGAACTTTTTTCCAGACTCAGAACTATTTTCCAGACTCAGAACTTTTTTCCACGCTCAGAACTTTTTCCGGCGGTGGCCGGCGGTGATCGGTGGTTGTGGTCGGAGCTGGAAAATATTTGATAATTAATGAAAGAGGAGAGAGAAAAAATGATAAAGGAGGAGAGAGATTAATGGTAATGGAGGAGAGAGAGTAATGGTAGTGGAGGAGAGAGAAATAATCTATTTTTTTGTCTTATATGCACTAGAAGGGTAGTTATGACATTGGACATTTTATTGGCCTCTAAGAAGGAGAGAGGAATTGACTAGCTCCTAAATGGAACTATAATATTTTCCAAGACCCTTTAGGTAATTGACCCTAAATCGAAAATAAAACCAAACCGAACATATACCGAACCAAAAACCGGTGAAACCGAACCGACGAAACTCGTTTGGTTCGGTTGCAACACCTTTAAAAACCAAACCATTCGGTTTTGTCCAAAAACCAAGGCGAAACGTATCGTGCTCACTCCTAGTATATACCCAGGCGGGTACGTACCCAATTTGAAGACAACAGGTATGTATCCAGGTAGGTACGTACCCAATTTTTCAGCATGTGTAATAGGTAAGTTTGTAAATAATTTTGTTTCAGCACAAGGATATAGTAAGTGTGAAACATTATTATATTTAAATAGGTAAACTTTTGCATAAACTTTTTTTTGGACGATTGGGGACTTTTGTTTAAGGAGGGTGTTCTTGTCTGATCTCGATGCATTAAGGAAAAGGCTTATGGTAGTTGGTTTTTAATGCTACTCTTTTCACCATTTTTTTGTTACATAGGAGAGCCACTTTGGATTCGGAGTCATTGACTCGGTTCGAAACTGCATCGCTAGATTGGATGACCAAGGTCCTGGCCAGTGAGCTAATCCCAACTGGTTTCTTTCACCATTTCTTATCATATTCATTTTTCACTTAATTTATGTCTCATATTGTTTAAAACCTTGAACTTTTTGTTTTCAAAAATAAGGTTGACCATTTATTCAGCGCATCACTTCTCATACGTTAAAAGTGATGACGTTATGATAAAAATAATTCTAAGATTTCTATAAATATTGCCATTCTAGAATTATTATAAAACTATAAGATCAATATTATTATAAAGTGATAGATTAGGTTAAAAATAATTCATATTTTTACCTTAATTTAGGTTCTTGGCCAAGCCGGCTTGATGATGGTAGAGAATGGTCCACGAGTGGCAGCGGTTTTTTTGTGCAGGAAAGCGGCTTGGTGCGAAGTTCAGACCTGAGTGTGAAGAGATTTCTTTTGTAAATAGGTTAATAGGTAAAACAAAATCCTATATGGCTTTTTTTTGTGATTAATAATTTCACTATGAAAAGATGATCTCACGTGGGTGGAAGCGGGTGTTTTGGTTTTTCATCTTTTTCTAGTTGGTTTTCAAATCCCTAATTAGTAATGGGCCTTTATTAGGATGTGCAATGACTCTAAGGCCTTAATATATAAAAAAACCAATAACTTTTATACGTTTTTTTACTAGAGAGGGAAAGTTGTAGATTATTTACTTCATAATTGACCCGTTGGGTACGTACCCAATGAATGTCCGTACATCCCTATTGTAATTTAACTCGATGGGTGCGTACCAATAACCGTTAACTCCTATTCATTCTATAACACGTATAATATTCTATCTGGGTATGTGGTGTGTCTTTGCTGAAAAATTTGCTTAGGTTATAATTCTATCTAGGTACGTACCTATTTTCCAGTTTGGTACGTATCCATGCCCGTTTTATAACTGTTATAAATTCGATTTTTATATAATTTATTATAGGTCCCTACTAGCATTTAGGTATAAACCCAATTGGTTTTTGTCCATGTCAAGTCCATGTCCGTGTAGGGTATTTTACCCAATTCAAAGTTTAGGGAGAGTAGAAGTAAATAAGAACAAGACTTCCAAAATAAAGCTTCCATCAAAGACCTAATCCACCAACAAAGCAAATTATTAATGAAATTAGCTCGAGACCTCTTCGAAAACGTAATATAAAGAACAAATTAAGCTAGTTACACATTAGCTCATACCTAAGTAGAACTATAACCACTTGCGTATGTACCCAATAACTATTTCATAACAAAAATAGAAAAAAGTAAAAGTTGAAAAACATCTCTTTTATGTTAAAAAAATGAAACATGATAAAACCTAAAACATATCTCTTCACACTCGCATTAGAACAAAAAACAAAAAGAAAATTCTACCTCAATTTTGTTTTTTTGCCAAGCCGACCTGATGATGGTGGAGAATGGTTCATGAGCCTGATTAGTTGTCTTTGTCTTCACACAAAATTTCTAACTTTAATGGGTATATACCCAGGTGGGTACACACCCAATTCGAAGACAGCAAATGTGTGTACCCAGGTGTGTTCGTACGCAATATGAAGACAACAGGTGGGTCTACCTTCTTCATATTTTTTAATCTCCAGCAGTTAAACCATCTCTTGTAGTTGTACTAACGGATATTTACTGCAAAACTGATAGAATAAGAGCGAATGGATATAACACACAAGTAAGTAACTGACACAAGATTTACGTGGAAACCCAAGTAGGGAAACCACGGGAAGTGGAGAGAGTTTCACTATAATAAATGAGAGATTACAAAGAAAATTGTATTCTAAAGGGTGTGAATGATAATACACACTACAAGTGTATATATAGGGAAACCAGGGAGCAAAGGTTATTAATTTAATGGGACATACCTTACAAATAAGAATAGGGCCGTATCTCCAACAATCTCCACCTTGACCCACATTCAATAAGCAAGACCCAAAAAACATGACAATATCTCCACCTCATAAATAATATCTCCACCTTGAAAAAATATCTCAATCTTCACAAAAAAATCGCTAAGGAGTCAAGAGAATAAATCACCAATCTTCAAATATCTCCCCTCTTCCATAAAACCCCAAAGGGCTTAATTCAAATGGTAAATACCAACTTAGTCCGAGCAAAGCTCAAACTTAGAAATCAGACTTGGCTTAGTCATCATATCATCTGGATTATCATGAGTACTAATCAAATAATAAGCAACCAAATCAACTTCGGAAAATCTTTGTGGAGGATTAATATTTCTCCTTACTCTATTTATTGCAATAGAATACTGTGGTGGTTGTGGTAAAGGGATATTGCCACCATCATGCATATTTGGATCATTCTGAGATGTAGTTTCTGATATATATTGTGATTATGTTGGAAAATTAACCTCTTTGTTTAATTTCTTCAGACTATTATCACTAGAGGGTAAATTAGGAAGAATAACACTTTCATCAATAATAACATTTCTCGTAATTACTATTTTTTTGGTTTACGAGCACCATTATTTATAACCTTTAACACCAGATTTATAACTGAGAAACATACACTTTCTTGATCTAGGTTTAAATTTACCATTATCAATATGTGCGTATGCTGGACAACCAATAACTTTAAGATCCAAATATTTTGGAGCAGTTACAGACCATACCTCTTATGGGGTTTCGTTATCAATGGCCGTTGATGGAGAAATATTGATAAGATAAGTAGTTGTAGAAGCAACTTCGACCCAAAAAATATTTGATAAACCAGAGTTAGAAATCATTGAACGCACTTTTTCCATAATTGTTCTATTCATAAGTTTTGCTACACCATTTTGCTGAGTTGTACCTGGAATGGTTGAGTGTTTAACAATACCTTTGGACTTAAAGAGACCATTAAATTCATTAGAGCAAAACTCTAAACCACTATGAGTATGAAGGTGTTTTATTTGTTTTTTTTTATTTGTTTCTCGATCATGATATTCTATTCTTAAAAGTTTGATAATGCATCATTCATTCGTTTCAATAAGATCAACCAAACTTTTCTAGAGAAGTCATCAATTATAGTAAACATGTAATAAAAACCTCCAATGGAAGACACTCTAGAGGACCCCCAAAGATCTAAAGGAAGATATTCAAGTTTATCTTTAGTGTTGCGAATATTTTTCCCGAATCAAACTCCCTTATGGTTTCCAAAGACTCAATGTTCACAAGGATGAAGTTTACCTAGACATTTCCAATCGAGGAGTCCTCTTCTATCTAGTTCAGCCATACCACTTTCGCTCATATGCCCTAGACGCATATGCCAAATCTTAGTATATCTTCTTTTGAAAATGTGATTTCTCCCATTTTGGTCTAATTATATGCCCTTAAGAGACATCATTTTAGGTGATTAATTGACTTATTTTATAGACTTCTAAGCTTATTTGGGTATATTGCATTTTCTCCCCTTGGATTTGGATTATCTGTGTTTTAGAGCTTTCTGTGCATTAATTGTTTGTTTTTTGTGTAAAGTTCTTAGGTCCATGGATTAGATGGAACACCACTATAATGAGGAGAAACAAGAATTAAAGTCATAGATCGTGTGTGGAAGTCAAAGGCGAGAAAAGATGATTCGAAGAATATATTAGAGGAGAATGAAATCTGGAAGGCTGTTACAAATCACTGTTTTTGAGCCACTTAGCCACTGATTCAGCTTTAGAGGCGTGAAATAAGGAAGTTGCATCTTTGAGTCAGGAAGATTTTGCAAGTTGAAAGGAGTGATTCTGAGTCTAGACGCAAAAGTTACAGTTGTTTTAGTAACAGCTGCACACCAGTTACGGGATTTCTAATTTGGATTGGGCTTTTATTTTATTTAACCTATTCCTTTAAGAAAAGAGCCAAATCAGAATTTCCCACTATACAAAGGCCTTTAGACTTAATTATTTATATACAATTCAAATTTACACAAGTTGGAGAACGCTAGAAAGGAGTCAAAGCAAGGAAAAGGACAAATCTAAGAGCTAGGAAAAGTCATCTTCTCCAAATCACAGCCAAACCCAATCCTTAATTAGGTTCTTTTATCTTTTACTTCTGTAATCAAACATGAATTCCTTTTATTTGATTTCTTCAATATTTATTTCCATTATGAGCTAAATCATTATGTACTTGAGAATCGCTAAATGGGTTGAACCCTAACCTGATTAATTGATATTTTTCTAATTTGGAATTTCGTAACTTAAATTGAATTAGTATTTTTTGTGTTGGCTTTTACTTTATTCTTCATTATTATCTTTGGAGTCATGAGCTATGGGTAATTATTAGTATTTAGGCTATTCACTATAGTGGCATAGTGATCACCTTGACGGGGAGTTTAAATATAGACCTAGGTAATTGTTGTTGGTATTCGTCAATGACCTTAAAAGGCTTGACTAACCAATATCCAATGAGGTAAGAATTTAACCATTCAAAAGTAGTTGTAATCACCCTGACGGGGTTTATAATACTGTAGGAGAGCTTCTAAGTCCACCCTGACGGGGTTAGAAGACTTTAGAATCCCGACTAGCATAAATATAACAATTCAACCCTTAACAGAAAGCATTAATTAAATAAGGTGTAGGTGAAACCCTTGCGTGACTCAAGTACTACTTTTCACCCTTAAGTCCAACTCTTTTATTTGCATTTCAGTTTAATTGTTTTAGTTTTTAATTTATTTGCATCTTAGTTCGTAAACAAAAACCCAAACAAACATTATATCTTTTATTTTTCCGTACTTGTAATTATTCTACTAATTGATTCACACTTGATTTGTACATATTCTGTCCCTGAGAACGATTATGATTTATTGGTTTATTACTTGGACAACTGTACACTTGCGGTCTGTGAGTCCTCAATTTTATCGTATTTTTTATAACACACCAGGACCCACCAAAATGAAGTAGAGACGACATGTGCATCACCAATAACTGTGAAACCCTATAAAACATATAATTATGTTGTCATCTTTTGTCCTTTAATCACAACACGCCTTCCTTTGCAAATTTTTAGAAATCCGCCTTCTCCAGTGTATGTGTACCCTTTTGAGTCAAGACTACTCAAAGATATAAGATTATTCTTCAACTTTGGAACATGTTTCACATTACCAAGCATTCTTAAGACCCCATCAAACATCCTAATTCTGATTGTACCAATGCAAGTAAGTTTGCATGAGGCATTATTTCCCATTAAAATGGCACCTTTCGAAACTATTTCATATGAAGAAAACCAATCCCGATTGGGACACGTATAAAAAGTGCAGCTAGAATCGATAATCCATTCTTCACTTGAGTTAGGTTCACCGTCACACGCCGCTAAAAGTTCCCCATCACTATCATTTTGTACGACACCAGCTTCGCCAAATTTATTTGGGCATCGGATGTAATTTGGAGTAGAATTCTTGTTCCCGTTCTGTAATATACAACATTCAGATATTATATGCCCCTTTTTCTTGCAGTAGTTGCAGAAATTGTTTGTCTTCCATTCATCACCTATGAATTTCCACTCATGCGATTTTCCTCGTGCAGACAAGCCTTCTGCGTGGAGCTCAGCTGTACCCAACAAATGTTTCATCCTTTCCTTAAAATATAAGGATTCATATACTTCATCCACAAATAAGTTTTTCATGACTATATAATATTGTATCTATAAAATTCGAATACGATGGGGGTAATGAACACAATAAAACTAACGCTAGATATTCATCTTCATACTTGACTTCTAAAGCTTCTAAATCAGATACAATTTCCTCAAAATTAGATATATGCTCTTCTAATGACGTACCTTCAACCTAACAATGTGAATAAAGTCGTTGTTTAAGAGCTAACTTGCTGGTAAGACTTTTTGTCATGCATAATTGCTCTAATTTCAACCATAAAGCAACAACAAATTTCTCTTTTAAAATGTCTTGTAAAATTTGATTTGAGAGAAGAAGTCGAATTTGTGATAGAGCCTTTAGATCTTTACGTTGTTTTTCTCGGTGGCGCGAGTATTTTATCAAGCCCCAATAGCGCTTCATCCAAATCCATCCGAGCGACCACATCTCGCATCTAAACATGCCATGATGAGGATCTCGTATTGCGATCCAGTAGTGGAATTTCGAATTTTAAATTTGCCATAATCACGAACTAACAAAGAAATACGATAAAGTAGCAAAAATACTCAAAATACGAAGAAACCAACCTTGAAAACGGATTCAAAACGTCGAAAAAACCCTCGCGTAGGGTGAGTCAAAAGTCAACCCAAAAGTAAACGGTCAATGATTGGTCAACTGGAAGCTTTTATAAATTAAATCAAAGTATATATATATATATAAAGGATTCTGCACGTGATTGACTTTTCCTTCTTTTTTTAACAGATTAAAATTTCATATTTGTTTTCAAAAAAAAATTTCATATAGTGGAACCTGGAGGAAGAGCTTGTAGGTCCGGGGGTATCTTACTATTATGGAAAGATATGATGGGTATTTCTGTTAAATATGCTTGTTCTGATTATGTGTTAGTAGAAATTAATGAATCTATCAGTATTTCTTGGTATCTCATTTGTGTTTATGCTCCTACTAATATTGATGATCGATTTATATTATGGCGAACCTTATCTAAGAAGATTGATCAACTTGATAAACCACACATTATAATTGGGGACTTTAATGATATATCAAGATTTTCTGAGAAACAAGGGCGTAAAGCTGCTAATATAGACCATATTATTAAGTTTAATGAGTTCATCAACAAAAATCATCTAGTTGACCTCCCCAGCAAAGGATGTTTCTTTACTTGGTCGAATGATCGAGGAGTTGAAGATAATGTCAAGGAAAGACTAGATAAAGCTCTCGCTTCAATGGATTGGTGCGCCAATTTTCCTAATGCACTACTTAGAATTCCACCTGCGATTGGTTCGGATCACTCTCCATTAATTCTATGTAGAGATACAAAAAAGGGTAAAATTAATAAATACTTCATGTTTGAATCAAGATGGTTGGAACATGAACAATGTAAAGAAGTTATCAAGAAAAATTGGAATTCAAAACAATTATGTGATAGCGTTGCTACCTTTTGTGATAAAAGAGATGCGACTTGTCTGGCTCTTAAAGGTTGGAGTAAAAAATGTATCTTTAATAATAGGAAAAGAATTCAGGAACTGCAACAGGAGCTTACACTAGTTATTAATGATCATATATTAGAGGAAAATAAATTAAAAGAAAGATATATCAAAGAAAATATTGAAGAATTATGGCGAATTGAAGAAATGTATTGGGAAGATAGGGCTAGAGATCTTGCTATTACAAAGGGTGATAAAAACACAAGATATTTTTTCGCGAAAACAATGAAAAGGAGGAAAGTGAACAAAATATGTGCTATTAAAAACAAAGAGGATAACTGGGTTGAAAGATCATATGAGATTAATGAAATAATTCAATATTATTATATGAATCAGTTTAAAAATAAAGGTAGGTCAGATCCTAATGATATTACTCAACATATTCCATGTAAAATAACTTTTGAGATGAATGAAGCACTGGTTGAGTCACCGAGTATTGAGGAAATTAAATATGCTGCATTTAGTATGTCGGAAAGAAAAGCTCCAGGTCTTGATGGTCTTCCTGGGAAGTTTTATCATTAGTTTTGGGAGATAATTAGTGAAGATATTATTAAAGTTATCAGGGGTTTTTTTCGACCATAATATGGATATTAGTAAAATAAATGATTCTGTGATTACATTAATACCTAAAGGGAATTCGCAAGAATCTGTAAAGGATTACAGGCCTATTTCGTGTGCTAATTTTTTCTACAAGATAATTAGTAAATTATGGCTTCAAGACTACAACTTCTTATGGATAAAATTGTTTCGTCAACACAATCGGCATTCATTAAGGGTCGAAATATTCAAGATAACATAATTATAGCTCACGAAATTTCCTATTTTGTAAACACCAAAAGGAGGTCAAAGAAATACTATGGTGCGGTTAAAATTGATATGGAGAAAGCATATGACCAGGTTAATTGGGATTTTCTCTGTAAAACTTCAAAGGATCTTGGATTCTGCAAAAAATGGATTGATTGGGTAAGAAACTGTATTTCATTAGTTTCTTCTCAAGTCAAAGTTAATGGTCGAATATTGAGGAAATTTAAACCGGAGCAAGGTCTTAGACAAGGGGATCCACTATCACCGTTACTCTTTGCTCTTCTTACTGATAGTTTGATCAGTTTAATAAATTTCCACTGCAGAGAAGGCTCAATTCAAGGTATTCAAATTACGAGGAACTGTCCTAGATTGACTCACCTTTTATTTGCAGATGATGCGTTATTCTTTATTAATCTTAATCAAACAAAGTCGAAGCTTTTAAAATTTTGATTATAGAATACTGTAAGGCGTCGGGACAAAGAGTCAATCTTAATAAATCTGCGATTCTTTTCTGCAAAAATACGCCCGAAATTAGGAAGGAAGAGGTATCAAGTATACTCAATATTAGAAGTACTAATGATCTCGGAAAATATCTTGGGTTACCTTTAACACTCAAAAGGGATAAAAGTGAAAATCTTAATTATATTAAAGATAGATTATTGTCTAAATCAGCTAGCTGGATATCATCACTTTTATCAGAAGGAGGTAAGGAAATTCTTATTAAAGCTGTTTTACAAGCTATCCCAAATTATGCTATGTCTATTTTGGAGTTTCCTAAGACACTTTGTAAGAAATTATCGAGTATTAGTGCAAATTTTTGGTGGGATGCTGGGTATAGAAAAAGAATTCACTAGGTCAACTGGAAAAGAATGTCAAGATCTAAGAAGATTGGGGGTTTAGGGTTCAGAGAATTTTATTAAATGAACTATACAATGTTAGCTAACCAAGCTTGGAGACTGCTTAATAACCCTAATTCATTTGCTTACAAAATCCTTAAAGCTATTTATTTCCCTAATTCTAATATGATTGATGCAAAATTGAGTAAACGAAGATCCTGGAGTTGGACAAGCATTTATAAAGGATTACAATTTTTAAAGAAGCATATGGTTTGGCAAGTGGGGAATAGGAAGAGTACGAATATATGGAATCATTGTTGGATTAGTAAAGGTATCTTTCTTCAAAAACCAAATAACTGCTCAATTAGTTTTGTGCATGAATTGTTTAATAAATCAGGTATGGGGTGGAATAACGAGTTATTAAATCACTATTTTTCAAAAGAAGTGGGTGATTATATTAAAAAATTTCTGAGATGTATGATAGATGACGAAGATAAATTGATATGGCCATATAGTAAGAATGGGAGTACTCCACCAAATCAGGATATCATATTTTAGTTAGTGAAGAAATGGCTCAAGAGACGCAATCATCTAATATGGGAGATAGTATAGATAACAAGATTGGGGATATAATCTGGAAAAATAATATACCGTCAAGGATTAAAAAAATTGTTGGAGAATTTGCAATAAAGCTCTGTCAGTTAAAAATAATCTGAAGAAAAGAAAGTGTGTTAATAACTAGATATGTGAATGGTGTGAACTTGAGGACGAAAATATTGTACATTTATTCTTGAAATGTCCTTCTAGCATTGAGGCATGGGCTTCATCACCATTACAGAGTAAGATCGATCAAAATTTTATGGGTACGTTTGCTGAATGGTTTAAGCAAATTATTGATGGTTATAGTAAAAATGGTTGGGAGAAGAAAAAGGTGATAGCATATGTGATGATAATTTTATGGAATATATGGAAAGAGAGAATGAAATGTTTTCACGAAGGAACTAAATGGAATGGTAATAATATTTTAAATAAATTGAAAGATTTAATCTCAAGGCTCTTTGGACCATGCATGGATTCGGAAAAAATGGAGAATAAAAAGAAGGATACTAGTAAAAGTAATGAAAAAGACAATCCTATAATAATGGATGAAGCTGAAATTATTTGGATGAGCGATGCATCATTTACTAATAACAAAGAACCAGCAGCTATCGAAGCAATGGGAGTTGCTAAAGATTGAAACATTGTGAAAAGATCAAGCATGAAATGTAAAGTAAATAGTGTTATTAAAGGGGAGGCATGGGCCATTTTAATGGCAATGAGACTAAGCAAAATCTGGTAGATAAGAGTATTTTATTTTACTCTGACAACCTTGAATTATTCAAATTTTTTTGGGTTTGACCGGGCTCCATTTGAGTCTTAAACCTATCCTTTCGGAAGTAAGGAAATGGTTAGGTCGTGGTACAGATTAGAACGTTGTCCATGTGGATTGAAGATATAATTCTATAGCAGATACGCTTGCTAAGTGTACTAGGAGGGATATGGACCTATCTGGATGGAATGATTTATCTCTTATTGCTTCGAATGATTATCTTATGAACTTATGTAATACTTACAAATAACTTGTTTGTGAGGTTTTTTTGACAAAAAAAAAACAATGAAACATGATAAAACCAAAAAACACATCTCTTTGGAACAAAAAACAAAAAGAAATTCTCTTCACATAGCATCCCTCCCCATATTTTTAGTGCATCACTTCTTATACGGTAAAAGCCTTCCAACAATCATAAGATGGATATTATAGGATTTCTTGTGAGAGTAATTTGGGTTTTTTGCCATGCCGATGGCGGAGAATGGTCCACCAGTAGCATCGGGTTTCTTGTGCAGGAAAGCGGCTTGGTGCGAAGGTGAGATTAGGTTAAAAATAATTTAATTTGTTATCTCTATTTGGGTTCTTCGCCAAGCCGGCTTGATGATGGTGGAGAATGGTCCATGAGTGGCAGGGGTTTTTTTCTACAGGAGAGTGGCTTGGTGCGAGGGTGAGATTAGATGAAAAATAATTCTACTTTTGACCTTCATTTGGGTTCTTCGCCAACCGCTTTGATGATGATGGAGAATGGTCCATAAGTGGTAACGATTTTCTTGTGCAGGTTAGTATGTTGGTGCGATTGTGAGATCTAAGTGCAAAGAGATTTTTTTTATTTTTTGTTCCAATACAAGTATGAAGAGAGAGACCGAAATCTAAAGGAAAGGTGTGCGAGAAAGAGAGAGAAAATTATAAGTAAAACAAAATCATGTACATTTTTTTAATTACAAATTTCCTTAGTGAAAAGAGTGGGGGGAGGGTGTTTTGGTCTTTTCATTTTCTTTTAGTTGATTTTTTTTTTTTTTGGACAATGTTCTAGTTGGTTATTAAAGTTATAATTTATAGTGGGTATTTGATAGGATCTGCGAGGGCTATGGGCTGGCAGTACTTATATATTAATGCCCCATTTAATATATAAATTGTCCGTTGAACTTTCGCTTCTTATTTTAGTCCACTAAAAAGTGAATCCTAAATCTGTTTGGAATGTACAGTTTAGTAGTTTAGTTGACCATAAGATCCTGTGAGCGAGGCTGCAAGTAAAAGTTAACGACAAACACGACAATTATAATTAAGGGTCCTTCAAATATCGTTGTTACATGCAAATTAGGAAGAACTGTGTGTTGAAATGTCAACGAGAAGCAGAAGTGAATTTGAAGAAGCTCTCCTTAACAAGAAATACTATTTTGAGAATTGTTCAGGTTGTAAGGTTGAACAAGAAAAGGAGTCGCAAACTGGTCTGCCACTTAAGCAACTTTTAACCGTATGGGTTATTGTTCTCTCCACTGGTACAAACTTGCTTCAATAATTTCTGCAAAATTGGTTTGTGAATGATCATCATCTTCATTTCTTTCTTTCTTTTTCAGCACTAACAATAACATCTCTCTTCCCATTCGTTTATTTCATGGTAAGTAAAAATTTGATGTATGATATAATATATGAAGATTAAAATAGTTTCTCCATAGTTGTTTGTTTAGTTACTAGCTAAGCTACCACGCGTTGCAGGTAAAGGATTTTAATATAGCCGAGACAGAAGAAGATATCGGTTACTACGCTGGCTTTTTAGGTAGGGGATATTTTACATAATTTTTATTGACAACTTAAGCTGCTAAAATTGGGTTAAACTGGTTGGACTAATGAAGGGTCCTCCTATTATATTGGAAGACTTCTTACATCTGCTTTCTGGGGAATTTCGTCTGATCGTATCGGTCGAAAGCCAGTTATAATCATCGGAACAATTACTGTGTACTACCCCGAATCAATACTCCATTTCAATGTGAACATTTTCTTTTAACAAAATTTCTTAATAAAAACAATTTGGTGATGGTTACTCTCTTCAGGGTTACTTTCAACACTCTGTTTGGTCTTAGTATAAATTTCTGGATGGCCATCATTACAAGGTTTCTTCTTGGATTCTTGAATGGTTTGCTTGGACCAATTAAGGTAATTTAAGTCTCGAACTTAATTTGTATAAGCTTGACTTCATTTTTGACTTTTTTCGTTCATTTTATTTCGTCCATCTCCAGGCTTATGCAAGTGAAATTTTTCCTAAAGAATATCAAAGTTTAGGGCTGTCAGCAGTAAGTATAGGATTGATCATTTCTAATTGTCTTACGATCAATTTCTGCAGATTCAGACAGCTTGGGGAATAGGATTGATCATTGGCCCAGCTTTAGGAGGATTCCTTGCACAGGTTTCTATAATTAATGTATTCTCTAACAATCTTTTCTTATTATAACTTTTTAAATGTAGCCTGCAGATAAATACCCTGCCATATTTTCACAAGATTCTCTATTCGGAAGGTAATTCTAATTTCTACACATTCTGTAACTTTCTTTAATTGCTTGCAGTAAATGTATACCAACTTTGAACTGTGAGATTGATTATATTAACAGGTTCCCGTACTTTTTGCCTTGCCTAATTACATCACTCTTCGCTTTGGTTGTGACAATCTTTTGTTTTACTCTTCCGGTATGTCTGACTCACTAAAACCGAGCATAGTTTATATTGTATTCCCTGTTCAATCTTACTTATCTGAAGCTCATTTGCAGGAAACATTGCACAAACACTCAAAAAGTATGGTGCAATCTCATGATTCAAATGAATCCTTGGAATCTGAGAAGGAAATAGAAACAAAACAAGAAAGACAAAATCTCTTCATGAACTGGCCATTGATGTCATCCATAATTGTATATTGTATTTTCTCAGTTCATAATATAGCATATGCCGAGGTAGAATTAATCACAAACTAATCAATTATTTATTGCTTTCGATATGCTTTTGACTTTTGTATAAGCAGATATTTTCTTTATGGGCTGTAAGCCCCACAAAGTTTGGGGGTTTGAGTTATACAACCGATAATGTTGGTGTAGTTCTTGCAATCTCGGGTATTATTATAAATCTTACTATTCAAAATACGTTTTTGATTCACGTTCCTCTTCAACTATGTCTTAAGTGATTCGATATTGTTAATTTTTCAGGTTTTGGGCTATTAGTTTTCCAACTCACACTCTATCCACTAGCAGAGAGACTTGTTGGCCACATTATGGTAGCTCGAATTGCTGGGGTAAGCCTTTGCGGCTTGTTTATTTGTAACATCTACTTTCTATAAAATATATATAGATGAATTTGTAACTAGATATATACGTGAATGAATTGTGTGTAGGTTCTGTCTATCCCTATATTGGCTAGTTATCCCTTTATAGCCATGCTATCTGGAGTCACCCGCCCGTTGGTCTTAATTTGTGCATCAGTGACCAAGAATGTTCTATCTGTAAGCGCTTCTATCACTTTACTATAATAGATATTTAATAATTTCTATAAAGATGCTTCGATAGTTTTGCTTACAGTGTGTTTTATTATACTAGTGATTATGTGATTAATAATTGTTTATAATGTCTCATTGTTGCCTTGCCAGACCTCAATTATAACTGCGCTATACATATTGCAAAACAAAGCTGTGGTAAGGCCTCTATATATTTCGTATGCATTTTGCATTTGATCTGTTGACAAGTTTCAATTTAACTCAACTATTGTAAATGCTAATTAATATAACAGGATCAAGATCAAAGAGGAGTTGCAAATGGTATTGCCATTACTGCTACGTCATGTTTCAAAGCGGTAGGTCCAGCAGGAGCAGGAGTAATGTAAGCGTCTTTCAAGAAATCCATCATTGTTTCTCCTCTTATTCTATCAAATTATTTAAGTCGTTATTATTCTGAATATAGATTTTCGTGGGCACAAAAGCGTCAGGATGCAGCTTTCCTTCCAGGTATACCTTGATCCTAACTTGTTCAATTTCATGCACCTTATTATAATACACAAACTTCTACTTCTCGGGTTATTTAAGTGGTTTTTTTTAATGCAGGTGATCAGATGGTTTTCTTCGTCTTAAATATAATTGAGGCCGTTGCAGTGGTGCTAACGTTCAAACCATTCTTAGTTCAGCGTATGGGAGTACTTAGATCCGTTCGTTAAGCTTGCGAGTCGAAAATATGATTCTTGTATGATTCCTTACTGATATAGATCAATGTAGAATCGTAAATCGAAATATTACTTTTGTGTCTCGTGTATTCTATCAAATTGTGAATTGTAATGTTTCGGATGTCAATTTATTTAATATTATATGTTTAATATAATAATATATTCAGAGTATCTTTAAGTTAGAACATGAGTGATTGATATGTTAGAGAACAAAATATTTCAAGTAGACTTACTTGAGTATTATCAAATTTTTGAGTCAAACACATATAAAAATCGAAGATAAAACCAAACCGAACATATACCGAACCAAAAACCGGTGAAACCGAACCGACAAAACTCGTTTGGTTCGGTTGCAACACCTTTAAAAACCAAACCATTCGGTTTTGTCTAAAAACCAAGGCGAAACGTATCGTGCTCACTCCTAATATATACCAAGGCGGGTACGTACCCAATTTGAAGACAACAGGTATGTATCCAGGTACGTACGTACCCAATTTTTCAGCATGTGTAACAGGTAAGTTTGTAAATAATTTTGTTTCAGCACAAGGATATAGTAAGTGTGAAACATTGTTATATTTAAATGGGTAAACTTTTGCAGAAACTTTTTTTTTGGACGATTGGGGACTTTTGTTTAAGGAGGGTGTTTTTGTCTGATCTCGATGCATTAAGGAAAAGGCTTATGGTAGTTGGTTTTTAATGCTACTCTTTTCACCATTTTTTTTTGTTACATAGGAGAGCCATTTTGGACTCGGAGTCATTGACTCGGTTCGAAACTGTATCACTAGATTGATAGACCAAGGTCCTGACCAGTGAGCTAATCCCAACGGGTTTCCTTTCACAATTTCTTATCATATTCATTTTTCACTTAATTTATGTCTCATATTGTTTAAAACCTTGAACTTTTTGTTTTCAAAAATAAGGTTGACCATTTATTCAGCGCATCACTTCTCATACGGTAAAAGTGATGACGTTATGATAAAAATAATTCTAAGATTTCTATAAATATTGCCATTCTAGAATTATTATAAAAATATAAGATCAATATTATTATAAAGTGATGAGATTAGGTTAAAATAATTCATATTTTTACCTTAATTTAGGTTCTTGGCCAAGCCGGCTTGATGATGGTAGAGAATGGTCCACGAGTGGCAGCGGTTTTTTTGTGCAGGAAAGCGGCTTGGTGCGAAGTTCAGACCTGAGTGTGAAGACATTTCTTTTGTAAATAGATTAATAGGTAAAACAAAATCCTATATGGCTTTTTTTTGTGATTAATAACCTCACTATGAAAAGATGATCTCACGTGGGTGGAAGAGGGTGTTTTGGTTTTTCTTCTTTTTCTAGCTGGTTTTCAAATCCCTAGTTAGTAATGGGCCTTTATTAGGATGTGAAATGGCTCTAAGGCCTTAATATATAAAAAAACCCAATAACTTTTATACGTTTTTTTACTGGAGAGGGAAAGTTGTAGATTATTTACTTCATAATTGACCCGTTGGGTATGTACCCAATGAATGTCCGTAGATTCCTATTGTAATTTAACTCGATGGTTACGTACCAATAACCGTTAACTCCTATTCATTCTACAACACGTATAATATTCTATCTGGGTATGTGGTGTGTCTTTGCTGAAAATTTTGCTTAGGGTACATACCTATTTTCCAGTTTGGTACGTATCCATGCCCGTTTTATAATTGTTATAAAGTCGATTTTTATATAATTTATTATAGGTCCCTACTAGCATTTAGGTATAAACTCAATTGGTTTTTGTCCATGTCAAGTCAATGTCCGTGTTGGGTATTGTACCCAATTCAAAGTTTAGGGAGAGGAGAAATAAATAAGAACAAGACTTCCAAAATAAAGCTTCCATTAAATTTTGCTATGCCATTTTGCTGAGTTGTACCTGGAATGGTTGAGTGTTTAACAATACCTTTGGACTTAAAGAGACCATTAAATTCATTTGAGCAAAACTCTAAACCACTATGAGTATGAAGGTGTTTTATTTGCTTTTTTTGTTTGTTTCTCGATCATGATATTCTATTCTTTAAAGTTTGACAATGCACCATTCATTTGTTTCAATAAGATCAACCAAACTTTTCTAGAGAAGTCATCAATTATAGTAAACATGTAATAAGAACCTCCAATGGAAGACACTCTAGAAGACCCCCAAAGATCTAAATGAAGATATTCAAGTTTACCTTTAGTGTTGCGAATGTTTTTCCCGAATCAAACTCCCTTATGGTTTCCAAAGACTCAATGTTCACAAGGATGAAGTTTACCTAGACTTTTCCCATCGAGGAGTCCTCTTCTATTTAGTTCAGCCATACCACTTTCGCTCATATGCCCTAGACGCATATGCCAAATTTTAGTATATCTTCTTTTGAAAATGTGATGTCTCTGATGTCTCCCTAATTGTTCTTATTTTCGACCCTTGGGAGACATCATTTTTTGTGTTTATTTAATTAATTTGATAGACTTTTGGACTTAATATGCAATAATTCGGAATTCCCTTTTTATTTCTAGCATTTTTAATTTATTAAACTTTTGCGCGTAATATTGGTATTTTTAGTGTAAAGTTTACAGGTTTTAGATGGTAGCTAGGAAAGGAATCCGAGGAGAAAGTCAAAGATCGTGAATTAGAGTCAAGACTTGAAGATAAATCCCGAAGATATTATTTTTTAGAGCTGAAAATCCATTTTCCAAGCCATAGATTTCTGATTTCGAGGTGCTTAAGCGATGATTTAGCCGCTGACCTTTGAAGAGAAATCATTCCTTATCGAGTTACGGAACTTTAGCAACTGGAATGAGGTCAATCGGAGTCATAACTCATCGGGAAAAGCCGTTTTAGTGAAGGTGTATCAGCAGTTACGGGATTTTGGGCTTAGAAAGTGGGCTTGGACATTTAATTAGTATTTTATTTTCTGGTCCAAGCCCTAGTACGAATTTATGCTTATAAAAGGAGGTCTGGACTTCTATTTTTCATACAATTCACATTCCACAAGATTAAACACCAGAGAGAAGCAATAGAAGGAAAAAAGAAGAAGCTACAAGAGCTGGAGTGGGTCTATAGCTCCGTTCGTAGTCATTCCAATTCCGGAAATTAGGTTCTATTTATATTTTAATTTTGTAAACAATATGAATTCCATTTCTTTTAATTTAGTTTTTAATTTTAGTATGAGCTAAGCTTTTCATAGTGCTTGAGAACAAACAATGGGTGAATCTTAATTTTATGAAATAACGAATGTTGAATTTGGGTTTATGCTAAATTAAATTAGATTGGGTTCATTACTCTTTTCGATAATTTGTGATTATTTACTGATTTTAGAGTCGCGAACTAAGATTAGGTATTAGTATCTAAGCTATTCCATATATGTGGCGTGTGGATCATCCTGACGGAGGGTTTAGGTATAGAATTAATTATTCAATCTAGGATAAAAGCTATTGATTCTGACGAACTTAGCTAATTCTAGGGCCAATGAGGTAAAACACTTAATCATCCAACGGTGGATCATATTTACCCTGACGGGACTAGTGACACTTTAGGATCGCCTTATAGTCCACCCTGACGGGGTTATAAGGAATTTAGAATCCCGACCATTGTAATTGACCAATTTAGCCCTTAAACAACATAAGTTAGGAAGTAAGATTAGGAGGATCCTTGCATTCTCAAGTACTACATCTCATATTGCGTTTTCACTCATTTTACTTGCGTCTTAGCTTCTACTTGCATTTAATTATTTGTCTTTTATTCATTAGCTTTAATCAACAAAACCAAACAAACATTTTATAATCTTTTATTTTCATAAGTGCATCAATCACTATTTGCTAGACATTGTGATCAACCATTCCGTCCTTGGAACGAATCTGATTTATCAGTTATACTACTTGGGACAACCGTACACTTGCGGTTGTGGTTCGATTAGCATTTGCATTTATTTTTAGAACACACAAAGGACCACCAAGTTTTTGGCGCCGCTGCCGGGGACGGTAGCGTGTGACCACGGTGTTTATCCTTTAGTGATAGTGCATTTATTTTATTTTTATCAGTTTTACGCTTTTTGTTTGTTAGCTTTTTCAGGTTTTTAGGTTTGGTGTATGCGAAGAAGGCTATTCAAGGATCTAGAGCCAACACCTCCGATCCTTAGTAATCCAGAATCGTTAAACAGACTTGCGAACAGAAGAAGAAGAGAACGAGAAACTTTAGAAGTAGAAGAATTAAGTAACATAATGGAGAATATCACTCTTCAAGGTCAACAGAATAATGGACAAGGCCAGCTAGATGCAAATGGCCAACCTTTAGCTCCAGGCGTTATTCCTCCAGTTCCACCAGTGATTCCTAATCCTCAAGTTCAGATAGTGATGAATCAAGATCCGTGGTTTACTAATGGTCCTCCAGAAGTTCCATTCCGCGCTCCTGCTATAGGAGTAGGTGCTCCAGATATAGATGTTCCGCGATTCTGTCCAGATTCGGGTATGTTAGCTCAATTCCAAAACTTTGGAAATTTTCGCGGAAGACCATCAGAAGATCCTCTTCGAGCGGTACAGAAATTCAAACAGATATGTGATTCTTATATCACACAAGGGGTTTCAAGAGAACAGATGTATTTTGCTGCTTTTAAATTCTTTGTCATTGATGGAGCAAGTGAATGGCACGATACGCAAGATCCTATGAAGATTACTAATTGGGACCAATTAGAAATTGCGTTCTTTGACAGGTATTACTTAAGTAATATGAGGTTAGATGCTGAATTAGAATTGACGCATTTCCGTCAAGAATATGAGGAAACTGTGGGTAAGAGTTGGACAAGATTTCAGATGTGTTTGCGTAAAGTTCCCAATCATGGCTTTTCAGAACAACAACAGTTAAAGATCTTTTATAGAGGCCTTCATGGAACTTCGAGAGAGAAATTGGATACGCTATGTGGTGCAGGTTTTCTTCAAATTCAACCCGCTCCCGCAAAGATCATTTTGGAAAGAATAGTCAAGAATGAAGTTGGGTGAAATTCAGTAAGAACACCAGTTAAGGGAGTGAATAATGTTGACATGGAAGAAAAATTTGCTACGCTTGAGAATAAGATTCAGAATACTATAGAGCAACAGTTGAAGCAGCTTACTTTAGCTGTAAAAGAAGGTTTTTCGAGTAAGAAGGTAGTTGTGCATGCTGCACAAGAGGTTTATATGTGTTCAATTTGTAAGGTAGATGATCATGATGAGGAAAGTTGTCCGAATAACCAAGAATCAGTGAATTTTATGTCCAATAGAGGTAATTTCAATTCAAGTGGTAATGGATATCAGCCTAACAGAAACCATCCTGGGTCTCAATACTCAAATCCCAATGGGGCAGCCAATCCTACTTACGCGTATCAGCCGCGTCCTCAAGGCAACAACTATAATCCAAGACCACACAACAATCATCAAGGAGGACAGAATCAAAACAGTTATGTACAAAGACAAGCTCCTCAGAATACCTACGATGAGAATTTAAACCAGAAAGCTCTACCTGCCCATCCACAAGAAGGAGTAGTTACCCTTCAGAAAACCGTTGAAAATTTGATTGCTCTTCAAACTCAAGCTATGGAACGTCAAAACGCAGCTGAAGCGAATATGAAGATTTTCCAGAATCAGCTAAGTCAAATGAATAAACAGCTGAATCAGCGTCCACAAGGGCAACTTCCTAGCGATACGGAAAATCCAACACAACGTGAAGATTGCAAGGCTGTTACATTAAGAAGTGGTAAGAACCTCCCTCCACCTCCTTTTCCCGTTATGAAAGAGAAAGAAGTCCCAAGAAAAGAAAAGGAAGTGGGTGAGAAAGAGAAAGAGAATGAGAAATATAGTGAGGTTGAAGAGATAGAAAGACCAAGAGAAGTTCCGAAAAAGAGAGATGAAATTGTAAGCAATCGCCCTCCACCACCGTTTCCATCGCGAGTTCAGAAAAAGGGTGATATGGCTGATTTTCAGAAGTTCTTTAATAGAGTGAAGGGTTTGAGTATTAATATTCCGTTACTTGAGGCGATTCGAGATATTCCTAAGTATACGAAGTTTTTGAAGAGGGCCCTCACTAACAAAAGGCCTTATTGTGATAATGAGATGATTGGCCTTCCTGAAGAGTGTAGTGCGATTTGCCAGAGTAAATTACCTCCGAAGCTAGTTGATCCGGGGAGTTTCACGATTCCGATATCGATTGGAGAAGAATGGAAAGGAAAGGCGTTATGTGACTTGGGGGCAAGCATCAACTTGATGCCCAAGTCAGTCTTTGATAAGCTTAAAATTGGAAACGCAAGACCTACATCTATGGTCTTGCAAATGGCGGACATGTCTCTTGCTCATCCTGAAGGCCGCATTGAGGATGTCCTTGTTAAGGCAGGTACACTTATATTTCCTGTTGATTTCGTAATACTTGAATACAATGCAGATAGAAATGTCCCCATTATTTTGGGTAGACCATTCCTAGCTACAGGGAGAACATTGATCGATGTAGAAAATGGCGAATTGACAATGAGGATACAAGATGAGGAAGTGAAATTGAATGTATTTCGAGCTATGAAATTCCCAGATTCTCAGGAAGATTGCTTCAGAATGGATGTGGTAGAGCAAGCATCGCAAGAGGTATTTAATTGCTTAAATTTTGATGATATTTTGCAGGCTGCTTTGACATTAGATTCACCTGAGATGATGGAGGAGCTTACTGAAACAGTGGCAGCTCTAAATTCTGAAAATCCGAAGTATAGGCGTCTTGCCTATGAACCTGTGAGAGAACCGGGGGATATTATTCCTAAAAAGAAGCCTTCAATTGAATCCCCTCCGGAGTTGGAAGAAAAATCATTGCCAGCACACTTGAGGTATGCATATTTGGGTACTAATGAAACTTTACCTGTTATTGTTTCAGCTAATTTAACAGGACCTCAAGAAGATAAACTGTTGCGTGTGTTGAGAGCCAACAAAGAAGCAATAGGTTGGACAATTGCTGATATCAAAGGCATTAGTCCATCCTATTGTCAACATAAAATTATACTTGAAGATATCAACACACGCTCAGTCGAAGGTCAAAGGAGATTGATGCCCGTGATGAAGGATGTGGTGAAGAAAGAGGTGATCAAGCTTTTAGATGCGGGGATTATTTATCCCATTTCGAGTAGTGAATGGGTGAGCCCAGTTCAGTGTGTACCGAAGAAAGGAGGAATAACAACAATTCTTAACGATAAAAATGAAGCGATTCCTTCAAGAACGGTAGTAGGTTGGAGAGTTTGCATGGATTACAGAAAGCTGAACAAGGCCACCAGAAAAGATCACTTCCCTTTACCCTTCATTGATCAGATGTTAGACAAATTAGCCGGAAGAGAGTACTATTGTTTCTTGGATGGTTACTCCGGGTACAATCAGATTTACGTGGCTCCAGAAGATCAACATAAGACTACTTTTACATACCCATTTGGTACGTTTGCATATCGCAGAATGCCATTTGGGTTGTGTAACGCTCCCGCTACTTTTCAGAGATGCATGATGGCCATCTTCTGGGATATGATTGATAATTTCCTGGAAGTGTTTATGGACGATTTCTCCGTGTTTGGTGATGATTTTGATAAGTGTTTGGATAACTTGGAGAAAGTGTTGGTTAGATTCAAGGAATCAGACTTGGTGTTAAACTGGGAGAAGTGTCATTTCATGGTTCGCGAAGGTATTGTTCTGGGTCACAAAGTTTCGAGTGCTGGATTAGAGGTTGATAGAGCAAAGATAGAGGTAATTAAAACTCTTCCCCCTCCTGTTTCTGTTAAAGGGGTAAGGAGTTTTCTTGGCCATGCTGGCTTTTATAGGCGTTTTATTAAGGATTTCTCTAAGATTGCTAAGCCGTTATGCAACTTACTCGAAAAGGATTGCAAATTCCTTTTTGATGAAGTTTGTTTAGCGGCCTTCAAAGCAATCAAAGAAAAGCTTATTTCTGCTCCTATAGTGTTACCTCCAGATTGGAATTTACCGTTTGAGGTTATGTGTGATGCGAGTGATTTGTGTATGGGAGTTGTATTGGGACAGAGGAAAGAGAAGGTTTTTCATTCGATTTACTATGATAGTAAAACTTTTAGTGGTGCTCAGATTAATTACACAGTTACGGAAAAAGAGTTACTAGCAGTTGTATATTCATTTGATAAATTTCGCTCTTATCTTCTTGGAGCGAAAGTTATTGTTTATACAGATCACTCCGCGATCAGATTCCTTATGGAAAAGAAAGATGCGAAACCAAGGTTAATCAGATGGGTGTTATTGCTTCAAGAATTCGATTTAGAGATCAAAGATAGAAAGGGTTGTGAGAATCAGGTTGCAGATCATCTATCGCGTTTAGAGGGTTCAGAGATGAATAGTGGTACTGAAGCAGTTAGAGAAGAGTTTCCTAATGAAAGTTTATTCGTTGTTCGAGATTATGAGGCTCCGTGGTATGCAGATATTGCGAATTTAGTGGTGAGTGGTGTTTTTCCTGAAGGTTCTACTTATCAAGAAAGAAAGAGGTTAGCTCATCGTGCTAGACAGTTCTTTTGGGAGGATCCTTTCCTCTATAAAGTTTGTGCTGACCAAATGATACGAAGATGTGTAGCAAGGGAAGAGACTCAAGCCATTATAGCTGGATGCCATGATTCATTATACGGAGGACATTTCAAAGGAGACAGAACTGCTGAGAAGGTATTTCAATCAGGTTTTTACTGGCCTTCTCTTATAAAAGATTGTCATGAATATGTTAAGAAATGTACGAGATGCCACTTTACCGAAAACATATCTAAGAGGGATGAGATGCCGCGTAATAATGTGTTAGAGGTTGAGATATTCGATTTTTGGGGTATAGACTTTATGGGTCCTTTCGTTCCTTCAAATGGTAACCTCTACATTTTATTAGCTGTTGATTATGTGTCTAAGTGGGTAGAAGCAGTGGCTTTACCTACCAATGATTCACGAGTGGTGATCAAGTTCTTGAAATCACATATTTTCACTAGACATGGCACACCTAGAGTGATTATTAGCGATGGGGGATCTCATTTCGTTAATAAATATCTGAAGACTGTTCTAGAGAAATATGGAGTTAGACACCGTGTATCTACTGCATATCATCCACAATCCAATGGCCAAGCTGAAGTTTCGAATCGTGAAGTCAAGTCAATCCTAAAGAAAACCGTTGGTCCTACAAGAAAAGATTGGTCAATGAAGTTAGATGATGCGTTGTGGGCCTATCGTACTGCGTTTAAGACTCCAGTGGGTGCATCTCCCTATCGTATGGTGTATGGTAAGGCTTGTCACTTACCTTTAGAGCTTGAAATGGGTGCCTATTGGGCAATTGCGCAGTTGAACTTAGATCCTATCTTAGCCGGAAAGAATCGTATGATGAAGCTTAATGAACTTGACGAATTCCGGTTGCATGCTTATGAAAATGCCAAACTTTACAAAGAAAACACAAAGAAATGGCATGACAATCGGATTCGTACAAAGAACTTTGAAGTGGGGCAAAGAGTATTGAAATATAACTCAAAGTTCAGCAATTATCCGGGAAAGTTAAGATCTAAGTGGTCAGGTCCATACATAGTGACCAAAGTTACACCTCATGGGGCGATAGAAATAGAACATCCGCTAGAGAACCGTACTTTTATGGTTAACGGTCACAGATTAAAGATATACCATGGAGGTGAAGATACCAATCGCTCGGAAGATCCACATCCCGAGGAGGTCATGTATCTCCTCGAGACTCCTTAGAAGCGTGAGGTAACCCGTCGAGCTTAACGACGTTAAACAAAAGCCAATTCATTGTATATTAGCTGAGTTTTCCATTTTTGCATTTTAGATTAGTTTGATTTTCGTAATTTTAGTGTTTATTATTAAGAAATGAGGAAGGGTAGTTGTTTTTGATGATTTCAGGGGTAAAAAGGTCATGAGTTTGGGGTCGATTTGGCGAAAACAGGAGAAAAAGAGGATGGATGTCCAGGAGAAACCGGGAACCCGGTTTTGGTGCTGTGATTTCTGAAAAACTCTGACCCAGCGTTTTGGTGGCTTGCGTTTTCGTGCGTTTTGACTCGCGCCATCGACACAAAACCGGGAACCCGCATTTGCCAGAACCGGGTACCCGGTTTCGGAGCTGTAAAATTCCAAGGTTCTGACCCGGCGTCTTGGAGTCCTGCGTCTTGGCGCGTTTTGACTCGCGCCATCGAGAAAATCCGGGAACCCGCATTCCACAGAACCGGGTACCCGGTTTCGGCGAGGAAAATCTCTAACCCAGCGTCTTGGGGTCCAGCGTTTTGAAAAAAAAAAAATTCAATAATTGTTTCTTTCCGCGCCGTCACAGCGACGCGAAACCGGGAACCCGGTTTGCCAAAACCGGGAACCCGGTTTTGAAGCTGTGATGTCGGTTTTGAGGTGTTTAAACCTAGTTTTTAGCCTCTTTTGCAAGTCTTTACCTAAAACGCACCAATAGCCTCCCCACCTCCGAAATTCATCATCCAAAACACTATATATCATCAATTCCTACCCTCTTTCACCACACAAACATAAAATCAACTCACCTCCTCTCCAAAATAACATCAAATCCTTAGTTTTTCCCAAGATTCTTCTTCATCAAATCCTTAAATAAAACCCAATTCTTTCTTCTCCCATCCAAATTAAACAAGACCCATCTCATATTCACCCTAGTTCTTCAATTCCTAAGCCTCAAAACATCAAAATTCTAAACTTTTTCTCTAAGTTTTTCATTATTTGAAGTTTTGAGTTTGGGGTGAAAAGAGATGACTAACAGAACCGGTGATTTTCGAAGAACTGCTCCTAGAAGAAAGACCACCATTGGTGGTTCACAAGATCAAGCTATTGAGATTCCTGATTCGCGTCCTAAACGAAAAATTGACGAAGTTAAGCTTGATTCTAAAAGAAAAGAAATCACAGGTCACAAGAGAAGATTGATTGATGAGATTGAAAGTGAGAAGGAACCAGAAGAGGAAATTGCGAAGAACATTGAGGAAGAAACTGAACAAGAGATTCCGGAAGCACCCGTTCCAAAACCTCCGCGTATGAAGATGTGGGCCCACAAGCCTAAGAGGGTTTACACTTGTTGGAATACTCAGATTCGTGAAAGAATTGAATTTTTGAAATTTGGTGAGGAGACGAATTTTTCTAAGGGTATTATGAGTAGTGATTACAAGGAATATGATGTGACATGTGCTAAGTTTGGTTGGAAAGAGTTACAAGAAAGGAAGCTTGAGTTTATTCCTACTTTTGTGCGCGAATTTTACGAATGTTTAGCTACCTCCCGTGATTCCATTGATATCCGCAAAAAGGTAGTTCCTTTCTCTATTGAACGCATTCGGAAATCATTGAAACTACCCAACTTTTCTGGAACATGCCCCTTCCAAGAAACTCTTAATGACCCTTCTTTTGATTTTGAATCCCTTTGGGGGACCGTGCTTGTTAATGGGACTAGCCCAATTCCTGAAGGTGAAAGGTATCCTGGACAGTTTTACAGCAGTAGTTTGACACCTCGTGCTAAGGTTTGGTCTCGTTTCGTAATACCCACTTTCTTTGGTATTAAACACACTTCCGAGTTGAAGAAAGAGCACATATTTGTTATTAAGTGTATTTTGGAGGAGAAACCATTTGATGTTGCTAAGATCATTTATGACACAATCATGGAATTCGCGAAATCACCAATGAAACAACAAAATCTGAAGTTTCCTTGTACTATTACTCAGTTGTGTCTAGACGCAAAGATTCCGCGTAAGGACGCAGATATTGATACTGTTTCAGTATGTGTGAGTATAGCTTTGAGCACAATCAATAACATCCATGAAGAAGCAACACGAACTACAAGAAGTCCGAGAACTCCTCAATCAAAGAAAGTGAAAACTGTACCTGAGTTGGAAGCGAAGATTCAGGTGTTGGAAGAGAATCAGGAGAAGATGATTGCTACTTTGGGAAACGTTACAAAAGAATTGGACCTGCTTCGAAAATTAATCCTAGGCGTAAATACACTTCAAAACGCGATTTATGATGCTGTTACGCGAGATAAAGGTCCAGAACGCAACACCGATAACCAGCCTCGCGCTGGTTAAGATACGTTTTCTAAACTTTCCTCTTAGTGTAGATTAGTTCACATGCTTTATTGAGCCTTTTCGAGTCGTGGGGACACGACTCATTTTTGAGTTTGGGGTGGGGTTCGTGGTGGTTCGTTATGTGTTATAAAATTAAGTACTGAAATAAAAGGAACCACAATACCGCAAGTGTACGGTTGTCCAAGTAATACTCCGATAAGTCGGATTCGTTCTCAGGGATTGGATTGGTATAACCCAAGTGTTCAATAAACAAGTATTAGTAATTGCAAATACAGAAAATAAAATATAAAAGATATTTATTTGGTTTCGAGTTATTAAACTACTAGACGCAAAGAAACAAATTACTGAAAATAAATACTAAAAGACTAAGATGCAGATATGAGCTATACTTGAGTCTCGCTAGGGAATCACCTAAACTTACCTAATTAATGCTTTCTTTATGGGCAGAACTGATATTTCTATATTAGTCGGGACTCTATAATCTCCTAGCCCCCGTCAGGGTGGACCTAGGAGCTATTCTCAGGTGTTACAAACCCCGTCAGGGCGATTATAATCCACCTTCGAATGAATACTATTTTACCCAATTGGCTATAAGGTTAACTAAGTCCGTCAGGATCAATAATTTCTACCTTACGTTTATTATCTAGTTCAGTAATTAAACCCCCCCGTCAAGGCGATCACTTCCCCACCAAAGTGAATAGCTTAATTACTATGGCCTATCTCCGATTAGCTAATTCATTGATAGTGAAATTAATATAAAATAAGAAACAATATGAAATACCTAATTCAAATTAAACTATAAACTAATCCCAAATTGAAATACATGAATTAAACAAATTAGGGTTCATCCCATTACGGTTCTCAAGTAATTAAGGTTTAGCTCATATTGAAAGTAAAAACAATAAGAAAATTAATAATATACATGTTCCTAATAACAGAAATAAATTAAGAACCTAGATAGAGGAATTGGCTTGAACTGTTGTTGGAGATATAGACAGTCTCCAGCTTCTGCTCTTGCTTCTGCCTCTTGACGCTCTCTCTAAGGATGTATATATTGAATGAATTGTGAGAGGTACTGAATAATGAGGTCTAAGGGGTGTATTTATAGGTGTTGGAAGACCCTAGGTTGAAATTGCTTGGAGTGGAAGACAAGTCAAGGACTCTCAAATTCGTAGCTCTAAAAGATAAGATTCTGCTGATTTGATTTGGTCATATCTTTTTCAATACTTATCCGTTTGAGAAGTTCCAATATATGAAATTGCTTGTCTTGGAAATATCTTTCTATTGGTGCAGACCATTCGTCCAGAATCCATGCCAATCTTTTATTATGATTTAATCTCTAAAACGTGGCTGGATTTTCAGATTTCAAAAGGCAGCTTTATCTTTTCCTCCTTTGAATAAATCTTTCCTAAATCTTCTTATTTCCATGTAAATCTTCTTTCCTTTCATCCTCATCTTGACTTGGTCTCTAAGTAATTACCATTTATCTTTTAAAGCTTCACATTAAATAAATAATTAAACCGCATATGCTTAAAAAGAATAAATCAATAAATCAAGAAATCGAAATAGGAAAGTGTACTCTAAAAATAGAATCTCGACTCAAAATCATTTCCTAACACTCTAAAATACACTAAGACTTTATTCTCACTTCTTCTCCTTGGATTGGTCTTTCAAGAACCGATTAACTTTGCATTAAAAATAGTCAAATTTACGCACAAAAGCTCAGATTCTGCAAATAGTTAATTTCCAAGGGGAGAAAGTGTAATATGATCAAATAAGCCTAAAAGTCTATCAAATAACTCATTTATTCACCTAAAAGGATGTCTCTAATGGGCTAAGAATTAGAACAAATAGGGAGACATCAAGACCCCAAACTCACACCTTTGTCGTCCCGACAAAGTAAAATAAAAACAAAGGATCTTTTAGGTGCACGCAGAAGGTAGAATCTAGAAAATAATCCCAAAGCACAACTTAAAACAAATTTCATATAGTCTAATCTAGGAATTAATATACACATACACTGATCATGCAAAATCAAACACAAAATAATATCAATCCAAAATTAATTTCACAATGCTAGAAGGTTACGCTTAATACTTATCTCAAGATGGTGGCTATAGGGTGTTCCTCGATCTTTAATTGCTTTGAACGCTCCACTTAACATAATCCCTATTAACTCACTGTGCATCTAGGAATCACGAGGTCTTTACGGTTTTGGCATAGGCTTAGGGACGGTATGGTATGTATATTTGGTAAATTTGAAGTGAGCTTTTGGCTCTCTCCTCACTTACCATCAACAAAACTGTCCAAGAGCTTGAGTTTACACTCGAATTACATTCTCACTCAACCCAATTGACGCGCTTAATTAGCGTCCCCAAATTAACCCAATAAGCACTAAAGATGATTCACCAAAAAATTTCCACTTTGCCGGTCCAAATATATATTCTTTTCATATAACTTTTTGTTTCTATATATATTTTTTCTTTTGTATAGCTATGACTCTCTTTTTAATGTTGAGATATCATGCTATTTTTCTTCATGCCTATTCATGATTTTAGCTTTATAGCTTCTTTTCCATTCACTATTACCCCGACAAAGGGTTACAATATAATTAAACATGTGAATCATCATCAATATTAAACAGAGCATAATTGATAAGCTCAAAAATATCCCAACCCAATGTAAATTCCCATATAGTGGACCCATTACCCCAAACTCAAGCTCAAGACAGGAAGTCTCAGGATCGTGATTCAAGTGCGGGTCATATGGTCATGCCTAACAATCTAAAGGGATATTGGCTTATAATGTGGAGACAAAAGAAAGGCTTAAAGGCTAAAAATTTGTCTAAGAAGGATAAAATTAATTCAGGGATAGACAGCCAAAAAGGATTCAAAGGGCTAACAAAGAACTGCCTCTATCATCTTCCTATTTACACAACTTGTCTCTAGTTCATACCTAAGTGGGTTCTCTACTCATTTAGATCTCACGTTCTACAAACCACCTATTATCCTTAAGCACAAGTTTACTTCTTTTGCATTGTTCATTAATTTTTCCTATCAATTATCTCATACTTGCATGCAATCAAAGTTCAGCTTCATACTAACTCCTAAAGTCAACTATTTTCTATCATTAATTCATAAAAAGCATGCTTGATGGGGGCATTTAAAATACTCTACAACTCTACAGTCAAAACATTCCTCGAACTAAATTTAGAAAAAAAACAGTAAAACACATAAAATTGGGATGAGGCAACGAACCCCACCCCAAACTCAAAAATGAGTCGTGTCCCCACGATTCGAAAAAGACTCAAGAAAGCAATTAAACAATTAAAACAAATAAGAAAGGGATAGGAAAATGTATCTGAACCAGCACGAAGCTGGTTTCCATTGTTGCGTGTAGGTTGAGCTCCTTGTGTTACGTAGGTGGCATGTGGAACATTGCTCACTCTACGTAATATGATTTGCATAAGCTCCAACTCTTTTGTGATTTTTCCTATGGGTTTCAATCACCTCTTCATGATTATCCTCCAAAGTTTCCATTCTTCCAACTACATCTTTCAACACCCAAAAGTAATACAAGCTTCTCCAACTTCTCTTTTCTCTTCATGGTATTCTTGACCTCCCAATCTTTGACATCTCAATGGACCCCAAACTCAAAACTTCAAATAATCAAAAACTAGAGAGGAGTTTTGAAATTTGATGTTTTGAGGATTTGTAATGAAGTATTATGGAGTTATATGAGATGGGTAATGAATATGTAACAGCTTGGGGAAGGTTTAATGAATAGGATTGAAGCTTTGATGAAGAGGTTTAAGGTTGAAGGAGAAGATTTCTTGATGTTCTTGAAGAATTGTGGTGTTGGATGTGTGTTTGGAATGGATTAGAAGGAAGGATTTAATGTTCTTGGGTGTTGTAGTGGTCTTTGTGCAGGTACATAAGGGTTAGGATCTGGAAAATTCGTATTGGGGGAGGCTAGGGTTTAGTCTTGACAAGGTAAGAAGCTTATAAGGTGAAGACTCAAAACCGACATAGCGCGGTATACCGCAGCTTCTGCTGCGCCAAATTTTCGTCTCTGCCAAGAACCCGTGATATATACCCCATGGCACGGGTTTTTGCTACTGTTCAATATATCTTCTCCGTCCAAAAAAAACCCGCGGTATGAACCCCGTGGTACGGGTTTTTCCCTCCTGCGGTATACCGGACATCTCACGCGGTATACCGGACCGCGCATCGAAATTTTTTTCTCCTTTCTGTATAAAACCCGCGTGAGTAACACGTGACACGGGTTTTCTTCATGCGGTATACCGGGGTTCTGGGGCGGTATACCGAACCTCGCGCCGAATTTTTTCCTTGAATTTCTTCTTTTGTTTCCTAGCACCCCAAACTCAATTCCTGCACCAATAACACACTACCTTTCTCATTTCTTTTAAAAGTAGACACTAAAACTCGACACTAATTTAGAATTATACACTAGGAATTGAAAAACATAAAGCAATTTAAAACATGGGTTGTCTCCCAAGAAGCACTTTTGTTTATTACGTCTTTCAGTTCGACGCGTTACCTTCCATGAAGATGGTAATGAGGCCCTTGCGCTTCTCCTCCGCTTGAATTTGCCTCGTCCTTAGCATGTAAGCTTCAGAACCTTCCCCCTTAAAATTTTATTCAATCGATCTCTGAAAGGGGGAGGGTAGTATCTCCGTTTCGCCTTCTTACTTTCATGACGAAACGTATTCTTCACCACACGATAGTAGATAACCGTCCTCAACGGTATAAACTCATTTTCATTCTCTTTAATCTCGCATTCCTCTTTAAAGTGTGGTGGGTAGGTGCTTCTCCGTGCCGCTTTACTCTCGCGGTGTAGCACCTTTCTTGCGTAGCACCTATTGATCATTTGTAGTAATAGAGGTGATTCCAATATTTTATCTCTAATGATGACTTGTGGTGGAGATAGTGATTGGTGAACTTTTTGTGGTGGGAATTCGATTTCTCTTTTATTATAAAGCTTTAACTCTTCAATTGATTTCTCAACCACTTCACATTCGTCTTCGCTTTCAACCCAATCTTCCACTATTACTTCATCATATTCTTGATGTGGAATCTGAATCTCGATCACCTCTTTTTCTTGTTTGTGTTCTGTATCATGATCCTGTGCACGCACCATAGGAATAGCAATCTCAGTTTCTAGGATTTTCTTTGCTACTCCTTCTTCCACCATGCTAATAAGATTGTCAACCACATGGTGGTCTTCTTTTATAACCGGCATGATGGTCATATCACTATCAATAGTATCTTCCTTCAACACCTCCTCCTCAACTACTTCTTCCAGTTGATCTCTTTCATCCCTCGGGGGAGTGGAATCTTCACAAGACATACTACCCCATTCTTCTACCATCTGTTGCATGCGTGCTTGGATGGCGTTTGTTTCTTCTACTAAGCGCTGGAGTTTAGAACGTATCTCATTGTCAATTTCTTGTTGATAGTGATGAGGTGGAGGTTGTTGAATGTTTCCAACCCATTGGTTGTTCCATCCTTGCTCCTGGGGATAGTGATATGATGGTTGTTGTTGATTATTCCCGATCCATTGGTTGTTCCAATCCTGCTCTTGCGGGTATTGATAAGGTTGTTGGTAGAAGTTACTACCCCATTGTTGTTGTCCCGAAGAGTCTTCCCAATAGTCATATGGATCGGGAGCTGGGTAATGTCCTCTATACATCTTTCAATAAAATCTCTTGATCATTACCTAAATAAAGAACCTGTAAAGACAAAACAGAACAAAGACAAGCGTAAAACTGCAAAAAATAAAAATAAATAAACAATTAAAACTACTTAAAAGATTAAACACCGGGGTCACACGCTGCAATCCCCGGCAGCGGCGCCAAAAACTTGGTGGTTCGTTGTGTGTTATAAAATTAAGTACTGAAATAAAAGGAACCACAATACCGCAAGTGTACGGTTGTCCAAGTAATACTCCGATAAGTCGGATTCGTTCTCAGGGATTGGACTGGTATAACCCAAGTGTTCAATAAACAAGTATTAGTAATAGCAAATACAGAAAATAAAATATAAAAGATATTTATTTGGTTTCGAGTTATTAAACTACTGGACGCAAAGAAACAAATTACTGAAAATAAATACTAAAAGACTAAGATGCAGATATGAGCTATACTTGAGTCTCGCTAGGGAATCACCTAAACTTACCTAATTAATGCTTTCTTTAAGGGCAGAACTGATATTTCTATATTAGTCGGGACTCTATGATCTCCTAGCCCCCGTCAGGGTGGACCTAGGAGCTATTCTCAGGTGTTACAAACCCCGTCAGGGCGATTATAATCCACCTTCGAATGAATACTATTTTACCCAATTGGCTATAAGGTTAACTAAGTCCGTCAGGATCAATAATTTCTACCTTACGTTTATTATCTAGTTCAGTAATTAAACCCCCCGTCAAGGCGATCACTTCCCCACCAAAGTGAATAACTTAATTACTATGGCCTATCTCCGATTAGCTAATTCATTGATAGTGAAATTAATATAAAATAAGAAACAATATGAAATACCTAATTCAAATTAAACTATAAACTAATCCCAAATTGAAATACATGAATTAAACAAATTAGGGTTCATCCCATTACGATTCTCAAGTAATTAAGGTTTAGCTCATATTGAAAGTAAAAACAATAAGAAAATTAATAATATACATGTTCCTAATAACAGAAATAAATTAAGAACCTAGATAGAGGAATTGGCTTGAACTGTTGTTGGAGATATAGACAGTCTCCAGCTTCTGCTCTTGCTTCTGCCTCTTGACGCTCTCTCTAAGGATGTATATATTGAATGAATTGTGAGAGGTACTGAATAATGAGGTCTAAGGGGTGTATTTATAGGTGTTGGAAGACCCTAGGTCGAAATTGCTTGGAGTGGAAGACAAGTCAAGGACTCTCAAATTCGTAGCTCTAAAAGATAAGATTCTGCTGATTTGATTTGGTCATATCTTTTTCAATACTTATCCGTTTGAGAAGTTCCAATATATGAAACTGCTTGTCTTGGAAATCACTTTCTATTGGTGCAGACCATTCGCCCAGAATCCATGCCAATCTTTTATTATGATTTAATCTCTAAAACGTGGCTGGATTTTCAGATTTCAAAAGGCAGCTTTATCTTTTCCTCCTTTGAATAAATCTTTCCTAAATCTACTTATTTCCATGTAAATCTTCTTTCCTTTCATCCTCATCTTGACTTGGTCTCTAAGTAATTACCATTTATCTTTTAAAGCTTCACATTAAATAAATAATTAAACCGCATATGCTTAAAAAGAATAAATCAATAAATCAAGAAATCGAAATAGAAAAGTGTACTCTAAAAATAGAAACTCGACTCAAAATCATTTCCTAACACTCTAAAATACACTAAGACTTTATTCTCACTTCTTCTCCTTGGATTGGTCTTTCAAGAACCGATTAACTTTGCATTAAAAATAGTCAAATTTACGCACAAAAGCTCAGATTCTGCAAATAGTTAATTTCCAAGGGGAGAAAGTGTAATATGATCAAATAAGCCTAAAAGTCTATCAAATAACTCATTTATTCACCTAAAAGGATGTCTCTAATGGGCTAAGAATTAGAACAAATAGGGAGACATCAGTTCGTTGCCTCATCCCAGTTTTTTATGTGTTATTTGCTTTATTTGCTTTCAATAAAAGAATTTTCGGAGTTGCGTTTGACTGTAGAAATTTTCAAATATCCCTTTATGCATACTCTTGATAAATCTATGATAGTAAATAGTGGACTTTAGGGATTGATATAAAACGCACTTACAATTGCATGCGAACATAGGTAATTGATAGAAAAAATTAATGAACAATGCAAATGAAGTAAGCTTGTACTCAAGGAATATGTTTGGTATGTAGAACGTGAAATCCTAACTAGTAGAGAACCCACCTAGATATGAACTAAAGACAAGCTATGTACTTAGGAAAAGGATAGGGGCAGTTCTTTGTTAGCCATTTGTGCCTTTTTAGCCTTCTATCCCTTGTATTAATTATTATCTGTCTTAGCCCACTTTGAGCCTTAGCCTTTTCTTTGTAGCCACGATATAAACCATTATCCCTTAGATTATTAGGCATGACCATATGACCCGCACTTGAATCACAACCCTGAGACGTGTCTCGAGCTTGAGTTTGGGGTGGTGGGACCACATATGGGGAATTTAATGGGATGGGATTGATGTGCTTTGTATTGTAGCACAATTGCAGATGATTTATAATTGTAACCCTTTGCCGGGATTGAGAAAAAAGTGAAAAAGAAAGAAAAAAAATGAAAAAATGAAAAAATCCATACAGTAGGAACCGGGAACCCGGTTTCGTCAAAACCGGGAACCCGGTTTGCTTCTGTACAAAAAAAAAGAGAAAAAGAGAAAAGAAAATAAAAAGAAAAATATGAATGAATAAAACATCCGGCAAAGTGGAATTTTTCTGAAAATCATCTTGGTTATAGTGGGTAGACATGAGACGCTAAATTGTTGCGTATATGGGTGAGTGATAACATCTTTTTGAGCGTTAACTCAAGCTCGAGGACACTGTTGATGGTAAGTGAGGAGAGAGCCAAAAACTCACTTCAAATTTACCAAATATACATCCACACCCGTCCTTAAGCCAATATTATAACCGTAAAGACCTCGTGATTCCTAAGTGCATAGTGAATTTATAATTCTGTTGATAGGGAATACACTAGGAGGAGCGTTCAAAGCGAGGTAGGATTAATGACCACCCTATAGCCATCATACAGAGATGAGTACAAGTGTAACCTTCAAGCATTGCGACTTTAATTTTATGATTGAGATTATTTAGGTTTGATGTTGCATGATTAGTGTATGTGTATATTAGTTTCTAGAGTTTGCTATATGAGAATTATTCTGAGACTTGCTTTAGGGTTTATTTGCTAGCTTCTATTTGTTTATACGCTTACTTCTACCCCTTTGTTTTGTTTTACTTTGTCGGGACGACAAAGGTTTGAGTTGGGGGTCTTGATGTCTCCCTAATTGTTCTTATTTTCGACCCTTGGGAGACATCATTTTTTGTGTTTATTTAATTAATTTGATAGACTTTTGGACTTAATATGCAATAATTCGGAATTCCCTTTTTATTTCTAGCATTTTTAATTTATTAAACTTTTGCGTGTAATATTGGTATTTTTAGTGTAAAGTTTACAGGTTTTAGATGGTAGCTAGGAAAGGAATCCGAGGAGAAAGTCAAAGATCGTGAATTAGAGTCAAGACTTGAGATAAATCCCGAAGATATTATTTTTTAGAGTTGAAAATCCATTTTCCAGGCCATAGATTTCTGATTTCGAGGTGCTTAAGCGATGATTTAGCCGCTGACCTTTGAAGAGAAATCATTCCTTATCGAGTTACGGAACTTTAGCAACTGGAATGAGGTCAATCGGAGTCATAACACATCGGGAAAAGCCGTTTTAGTGAAGGTGTATCAGCAGTTACGGGATTTTGGGCTTAGAAAGTGGGCTTGGACATTTAATTAGTATTTTATTTTCTGGTCCAAGCCCTAGTACGAATTTATGCTTATAAAAGGAGGTCTGGACTTCTATTTTTCATACAATTCACATTCCACAAGATTAAACACCAGAGAGAAGCAACAGAAGGAAAAAAGAAGAAGCTACAAGAGCTGGAGTGGGTCTATAGCTCCGTTCGTAGTCATTCCAATTCCGGAAATTAGGTTCTTTTTATATTTTAATTTTGTAAACAATATGAATTCCATTTCTTTTAAGTTAGTTTTTAATTTTAGTATGAGCTAAGCTTTTCATAGTGCTTGAGAACAAACAATGGGTGAATCTTAATTTTATGAAATAACGAATGTTGAATTTGGGTTTATGCTAAATTAAATTAGATTGGGTTCATTACTCTTTTCGATAATTTGTGATTATTTACTGATTTTAGAGTCGCGAACTAAGATTAGGTATTAGTATCTAAGCTATTCCATATATGTGGCGTGTGGATCATCCTGACGGAGGGTTTAGGTATAGAATTAATTATTCAATCTAGGATAAAAGCTATTGATTCTGACGAACTTAGCTAATTCTAGGGCCAATGAGGTAAAACACTTAATCATCCAACGGTGGATCATATTTACCCTGACGGGACTAGTGACACTTTAGGATCGCCTTATAGTCCACCCTGACGGGGGTATAAGGAATTTAGAATCCCGACCAATTTAATTGATCAACTTAGCCCTTAAACAACATAAGTTAGGAAGTAAGATTAGGAGGATCCTTGCATTCTCAAGTACTACATCTCATATTGCGTTTTCACTCATTTTACTTGCGTCTTAGCTTCTACTTGCATTTAATTATTTGTCTTTTATTCATTAGCTTTAATCAACAAAACCAAACAAACATTTTATAATCTTTTATTTTCATAAGTGCATCAATCACTATTTGCTAGACATTGTGATCAACCATTCCGTCCTTGGAACGAATCTGATTTATCAGTTATACTACTTGGGACAACCGTACACTTGCGGTTGTGGTTCGATTAGCATTTGCATTTATTTTTAGAACACACAAAGGACCACCAGTCTCCCATTTTGGTCTAATTATATGCCTTTAAGAGACATCATTTTAGGTGATTAATTGACTTATTTGATAGACTTCTAAGCTTATTTGGGTATATTGCATTTAATCCCCTTGGATTTGGATTATCTGTGTTTTAGAGCTTTCTGTGCGTTAATTGTTTGTTTTTTGTGTAAAGTTCTTAGGTCCATGGACTAGATGGAACACTACTATAATGAGGAGAAACAAGAATTAAAGTCATCGATCGTGTGTGGAAGTCAAAGGCAAGAAAAGATGATTCGAAGAATATATTAGAGGATAATGATATCTGGAAGGCTGTTACAAATCACTGTTTTTGAGCCACTTAGCCACTGATTCAGCTTTAGAGGCGTGAAATAAGTAAGTTGCATCTTTGAGTCAGGAAGATTTTGCAAGTTGAAAGGAGTGATTCCGAGTCCAGACACAAAAGTTACAAATGTTTTAGTAACAGCTGCACACCAGTTACGGGATTTCTAATTTGGATTGGGCTTTTATTTCATTTAACTTATTCTTTTAAGAAAAGAGCCCAATCCGAATTCCCCACTATATAAAGGCCTTTAGACTTAATTATTCTTATACAATTCAATTTTACACAAGTTAGAGAACGCTAGAAAGGAGTCAAAGCAAGGAAAAGGATAAATCTAAGAGATGGGAAAAGTCATCTTCTCCAGGATAAATCTAAGAGATGGGAAGAGTCATCTGAAGAAAACCAATCCCGATTGGGACACGTATAAAAAGTGCAGCTAGAATCGATAATCCATTCTTCACTTGAGTTAGGTTCACTGATGTCTTCCCATTTGTGATGATTTAATCTATCTTGAAGACATCATTTTAGGTGTATTTATTAGAGTATAGGTCGATTTTCTCATGATTTAGTACACTTTCCTATTTTGTGTCTTGAGTTAATTATTTATTATTTTTAGAGAATATTGGGTTTAATTATTTATTTAGTGTGTAGTTTTAAAGATATATGGTAATTAATTAGAGTCCAAGTTAATTCTAAAAGCTAAAGGAAAGAGGATAAACATGGAAATTGGAGATAAGGAAACAAAAGCTAAAATATGGAAAGATAAAGTTGTCAAATAAATCTGAATTTCACCACCCACGACCACAAATGGGCTTATATATCAAAATAGGTGAGGAATTTGAAAAAACGGTCAAGAGCAAAGTTAAAGATCTTTATGAGAAGATGAATTTCGACTACTCATACGAGTCAAACAGATAAGTATTGAAGCTGTTAGGACCAAAACAAAAACGGGACTGATTCTATATTTTATGGTTATGAATTTGAGTTGGGCTAGGAGTCCATTACTTACCTTCTCCTTCAAGAAAACGAATCAGGTCTTCCTACACCCTATAAATACAACCTCTTATCATAATAAAATCATCCTTGGCCAAACCTTAGGCCAGGAAGAAGCTAAAACACAAGAAGAGAAGTTTGGAAGGAGTTGTGTATCAATCATGTCTTCTTCAACCTTCAATTCTGTAATTCTTTTCTTTTCTTTCATTAGTATGAATTAAATAAATTTAGCTTGAGTTTAGCATATATGTATGAACCCTAGTTTTGGTTGACATCTATCTAATTTGCGAATTATATATTTTAAATTGAATTCATGTTATATTTCTCTGTTTATGTGCTTGAATTATAATATGTTTTCTTTGCGGTGTACAACGTATAGGATTACTGTAGTAGTAGTAGTTAGATAACCATTGACAACAGTATATTTAACTATAGGATTAGCACATAACGTCTAGTGTAAGGTTTAGACCTAACAAATCAACCTAACTAGATAGTCACTATGGTTTAGTGTATTGCTATTTAGTCAATTGCAGGAAAAGTTTGCTAAGGACTCCTTATTGACACTGGTAAACCCTATTTAAAACTACCTAGCGCAATTGAAACCGATTATTGAAATACTACATGATTCACCCTTACATGTTTAGAACGGCAAAACTAGTGGGGATTACTTGTTAATTACTCAGGCTAAACTGTCATACTATTTGTTCTTAGCTTATTTAATTTTTTGTCTTTTAATTTAGTAGTTTGATTTTCTATTTAAAAAACTAATAAGAAACTATCTTTCTTTTCTTTACTCTTGCGTATTATCTGTGCTAGCTCTCATATCTGCACTTGATAATTTTCATAAGTTCTTCCTAACTTTCGTAGTCTCTGAGGAACAAATCTTCTTATCATTAAAACTTGCATACGTCATGTAATACTTGCAGAACCGTGCTCAGCCTAGGGTGTTTATTTGCACTTATTTTATACATTATTTTCTCACACCCTAGGCGACACCATTCACCGTCACACGCCGCTAAAAGTTCCCCATCACTATCATTTTGTACGACACCAGCTTCGCCAAATTTATTCGGGCATCAGATGTGATTTGGAGTAGAATTCTTGTTCCCGTTCTGCAATATACGACATTCAAATATTATATGCCCATTTTTCTTGCAGTAGTTGCAGAAATTGTTTGTCTTCCATTCATCACCTCTGGATTTCCACTTATGCGATTTTCCTCGTGCAGACAAGCCTTCTGCGTAGAGCTCAGCTGTACCCAACAAATGTTTCATCCTTTCCTTAAAATATAAGGATTCATATACTTCATCCACAAATAAGTTTTTCATGACTGTATAATATTGTATCTCTAAAATTCGAATACGATGGGGGGTAATGAACACAATAAAATTAGCGCTAGATCTTCATCTTCATACTTGACTTCTAAAGCTTCTCAATCAGATACAATTTCCTTAAAATTAGATATATCGTCTTCTAAAGACGTACCTTCAACCAAACAATGTGAATAAAGTCGTTGTTTGAGAGCTAACTTGCTGGTAAGCCTTTTTGTCATGCATAATTGCTCTAATTTCAACCATAAAGCAACAACAGATTTCTCTTTTAAAATGTCTAGTAAAATATGATTTAGAGATGAAGTTGAATTTGTGATAGAGCCTTAATATCTTTACGTTGTTTTTCTCGGCGGCGCGAGCATTTTATCAAGCCCCAATAGAGCTTCATCCAAATCCATCTGAGCGAGCACATGTCGCATCTTAACATGCCATGATGAGGATCTTGTATTGCAATCCAATAGTGGAATTTCGAATTTTTAATTTTCCATAATCAAGAACTAATATAGAAATACGATAAAGTAGCAAAAATAATCAAAATATGAAGAAACCAACCTTGAAAACGGATCCAAAACATCGATAAATCCCTCGCGTAGGGTGAGTCAAAATTCAACAGTCAACGGTTGGTCAACTGGAAGCTTTTATAAATTAAATCAAAGTATATATATTAATGTAATATATATGTATGTATATATATATATATATATATATATATATATATATATATATATATATATATATATATATATATATATATATATATATATATATATATATTACACGTGATTGACTTTGCCTTCTTTTTTTAACAGATTAAAATTTCAGATTTGTTTTCAAAAAAAATTTCAAAACCCTAACTCGATATCTACTTCGATTTTTAACGAAACTTGATGAATAATATGTCATTTTGATCGTTTGTTGAGTATAACAAAGTTGATTTAGAAATACTCTGACGAAAAAGTCTAAATCTTGACGAAATTCGCGATTTTCAGACTGCGATTTTCCAGCTTATCATTTTTAATTATTTTTTTAACAAAAATTTGAAGAAAAAAAGGTTCAAGGAAAAAAAAGGGTTTATGGTTTAACGAATCTCCGATAACTCTTGGATCCTCGATTATTGTGTAGAAAAATACGAAACTTGTAGTGCAAGATAAGCCTAAACTCTAATACCAACTCGATAGAATAATATCGAAGGAATATAACACACGAGTAAGTAACTAAGACAAGATTTACGTGGAAACCCAAGTAGGAAAAAAACCACGGGAAGATGAGAGAGTTTCACTATAATAAATACGAGATTACAAGGAGAATTGTATTCAAAAGGGTGTGAATAATAATACACACTACATGTGTATATATAGGGAAGTTTGGGAACTAGGGTTATTAATATAATAAGCCAGACCTTACAAATAAGAATTGGGTCGTGTCTCTGACAAAAACAATGAAACATTTCATTTATGTTAAATAAAACAATGAAACATGATAAAACCGAAAACACATCTATTCACACTCGCACTGGAACAAAAAACAAAAAGAAAATTTCTTCACACAAAAACAATGGAACATTTCTTTTACGTTAAAAAAACAATGAAACATAATAAAACCAAAAACACATCTCTTAACACTCGCATTGGAACAAAAACCAAAAAGAAAATCTCTTCACATAGCATCCCTCCCCATATTTTTAGTGCATCACTTCTCATACGGTAAAAGCCTTCCAACAATCATATGACGGATATTATAGGATTTCTTGTGAAGAGATTAGGTAACTTTTTACGTTAATTTGGGTTTTTCGCCATGTCGTCTGGATGATGGTGGAGAATGGTCCACCAGTAGCATCGGGTTTCTTGTGCAAAAAAGCGGCTTGGTGGGAAGGTGAGATTAGGTTAAAAATAATTCAATTTGTTACCTTTATTTGGGTTCTTCGCCAAGCCGGATTGATGGTGGTGGAGAATGGTCCATGAGTGGCAATGGTTTTTTTCTACAGGAGAGTGGCTTGGTGCGAAGGTGAGATTATAATTCTATTTTTTACCTTCATTTGGGTTCTTCGCTAACCGCTTTGATGATGGTGGATAATGGTACACAAGTGGCAACAAATTTCTTGTGCATGAGAGCAGCTTGGTGCGAATGTGAGATCTAAGAGTGAAGAGATTTCTTTTTTTTTGTTCCAATACAAGTATCAAGAGAGAGTCAGAGATCTAAAGGAGAGGTGTGTGTGAGAGAGAAAATATAGTAAGTAAAACAAAATTATATACATTTGTTTCTTACAATTTTCCCTGTGAAAGAGGGGGGAGGAGGGTGTTTTGGTCTTTTACTTTTTTTAGTTGGTTTTTTTCTGGACAATGTTCTAGTTGGTTATTAAAGTTCTAATTTATAGTGGGTATTTAATAGGGTTAATTACTTTAAAAGGCCATCAGCCTTGTTGATTTCTATTATACAGCCCAACATTTACCTAGTAGTTACAACCCAACTAAATGTGTTAAAATACCCAAAACGCCTCTCCTTACACTAAAATTCACATTGAAAGGGGTACCCAAAACATCCACACCATTATATAACCAAAACCACCATCCCCTTCTCTTCTCTATGTGTATCGGCTCTATCCTCTCTCACAGATGAACCACCTTCTGCCTGCCGCCTACTGTCGTGGACCATTCACCACCACCATCACCACTCTACCCCTCTCAGTGCCTACACCATCCCCACTATCATCAACATCAACCCCACCCCACCCACCCGTCCTGCTGTTCACCATCAATATCAAACCCACCCCTACTGTCGTTCCTTACCATCATCAACATCAATCCCACCATACCAAACCCTCCTGCCGTTTCCCCACCATCATCACCATCAAATCCACCCCACCATCTTCACCACCATTAACGTTTTTTCTCAACATCTCTTGACCACCATAAACCCCAATCTCACCATCGAAACCCATCTCTTTAACACCATCGAAACCCACATCTTCACCACCATCTACCCCAATAACACTGGTAACGCACATGTACGCTTCACCACGCTGAAGATCTTGACCACCAATATGCCGATGTCGCCTTTTGTTGTCATGGGTACACACTGTCGAGGTCAAATCGTATCATGAGCCCAACTTATTGAAAGTAATTTGAATCATGGGCTCAGCCCTATCATGGGCTCTCTAGAGTACAATTCGCACAACCACCATCAACAACCAACCCAGAGCCCATGATTCGCACAACCACTATCAACAACCAACCTATCACTGCCATGGGTGCAGCCCCGTGAAGGTCCATCAACAACATGGGTCCAGACCCGTGAAGCAGATACGCACCGTGGGTACAACCCAATCTTAATCAGCACCGTGGGTAAAGAAACGTGAAGGCCAGTTATGATTTTGTTTTTGTTTTTTTGTTTCATTTCTGCTTCAATTTCTGTTTTTGTTTACACTGAGGGAGTGTGAGTTCTTCTTGTTGTTTTTGTTTTCTTTTTGGTTTGGTTTGTGATTGTTTTTGATCCAATACTGTGAAAGATTAGTGTTCATTCTTTGTTCGAATAATCTATTTTGATTAGAATCCATTTTTTGTATGCATCTGTTGATCCATTACATGTAGTGTGAATGAGTTTGGTTTACTTGTTTGGTACAATAATTGATCCATTTTGTGTATGTTGTTGTTGATCCGATGAAGTGAATAAAAAATAATAAGGAGTTAAGCAACAAAATAAAACAAGAGGCGGGTCCGTATCCACTGAGTTAATAATCGAGATGGTTTGTATCCTTATGGGATTTTAAATGGAGGTCCGTACCCACCACGATAAAAATGGAATGAATGTAAAAGACGCTTGGGTCGTACCCATTACGAACAGGGGTAAAAAAGTCAAAAACCTAAGTAGAAAATTGCAGAGGCGAAGCCACAACTTTTGTTCGAGGGGGGCCAAGGGGGGCCAGGGGGTTCGAGGGCAACGGTCCCGAATTTTTTTTTGGTTAATTACACTATGCATCCCTATATTTTGCAAAAACTACGTAAAGGTCCCTATATTTTTAAAAGAATGCTCTAAAAGTCTCTATATTTTGCAAAACACTATATTATTAACTTAGTGTGCTTAAATAGGCGAGTATGTGGTGGATAAATGATTGGCTTTATGAGCTTATTAGACGATGGTCAAGAAAACGTGGTACTTAGCAGATGTTTTATAGAAGGAATTCAGGATCAGGAAGGTGGAATATTTTATGGAAAGACTATGGTATTTCGTAAAAGTTAGGAAAGGGGAGAAAGGGGGGCAAGCAATAATCTGGAAGCTAATTATGTTATATTTTCTTAAATTTTTTTCAAAAGTTTTAAAAAGAAATTGTTTTAAAACTCAAGGGGTACATGGCCCCTATCTTGAGTGTGGCTTCATTATTAGAAAATTAGAAAGTGGCTTAAAAGATAACTTATTCTAATTTGAATGTATTATATAGAAATTTGAAAAATGTAGGCAGTAAATTGTATTTTCCACTATTTAATTGGATCTGCAAGGGCTCTGGGCTGGCAGTACTTATATATTAATGCCCCATTTAATATATAAATTGTATGTTGAACTTTCGCTTCTTATTTTAGTTCACTAAAAAGGTAATCCTGAATCTATTTGGGATGTATAGTTTAGTAGTTTAGTTGACCATAAGATCCCGTGAGCGAGGATGCAAGTAAAAAATATAAGACTTAAACTAACGAGAAACACGACAATTATAATAAAGGGTCCTTCAAATATCGTTGTCACATGCAAATTAGGAAAGAACTGTGTGTTGAAATGGCAACGAGAAGCAGAAGTGAATTTGAAGAAGCTCTGATTAACAAGAAATACTATTTTGAGAATTGTTCAGGGTGTAAGGTTGAACAAGAAAAGGAGTCGCAAACAAGTCTGCCACTTAAGCAACTTTTAACCGTATGGGTTATTGCTCTCTCCACTGGTATAAACTTGCTTCAATAATTTCTGCAAAATTGGTTTGTGAATGATCATCATCCTCGTTTCTTTCTTTCTTTTCAGCACTTACAATATCATCTCTCTTCCCATTCGTTTATTTCATGGTAAGTAAAAATTTGATGTATGATATAATATATGAAGGTTATAATAGTTTTCTCCATAGTTGTTTGTTTAGTTACTAGCTAGCTACCTCATGCATGTTGCAGGTGAAGGATTTTAATATAGCCGAGACAGAAGAAGATATTGGTTACTATGCTGGCTTTTTAGGTAGGGGAAATTTTACATCATATTTATTTATTTATTTATTAACAACTCAAGCTACTAAAATTGTGTTAAACTGGTTGCACTAATGAAGGGTCCTCCTATTATATTGGAAGACTTCTTACATCTGCTTTCTGGGGAATTTTGTCTGATCGTATCGGTCGAAAGCCAGTTATAATCATCGGAACAATCACTGTGTACTACCCCGAATCAATACTCCATTTCAATGTGAACATTGTTTTTAACAAAATTTCTTAATAAAAACAATTTGGTGATGGTTACTCTCTTCAGGGTTATTTTCAACACTCTGTTTGGTCTTAGTATAAATTTCTGGATGGCTATCATTACAAGGTTTCTTCTTGGATTCTTGAATGGTTTGCTTGGACCAATTAAGGTAATTTAAGTCTCGAACTTAATTTGTATAAGCTTGACTTCATTTTTGACTTTTTTTTCGTTCAATTTATTTCGTCCATCTCCAGGCTTATGCAAGTGAACTTTTTCGTGAAGAATATCAAAGTTTAGGGCTGTCAGCAGTAAGTATAGATTGTGTAACCCTTGACTTATTTTCTCTTTCATTACAAGAAATAGTATCTTTAGCGGCAAAAAATTTAACACTAAAAATCTTAATTTTGCTGCTAATAGTCGTTATTTGTCGCTTCTATAAGTTCTTCGCTAAAGATACCTTTAGTAGCAAATTATTTGTTTTTGCCTTTATTAACTTTATCATTAGCGGCAAATATTGCCGCTAAAAATATAATTAGAGGCCATTTTGGTTTTTAAAAATATCATTAGAGACCATTTTGGTTTTTAAAATTATCATTAGAGGTCATTTTAGTTGTTGCCGCAATAGCTTCCCCGCTAATGGTACTATTTCTTGTAGTGTTTATGCAAATGTTAAGCACAGAAAGTAACATCTAGAACCATAATTTTCTGGGATAAGAGGATTTATAGGGAATATTTTGAATGTAATTGTCTAGCTTCTAATTCTCTTACGATTAATTTCTGCAGATCCAAACAGCTTGGGGAATAGGATTGATCATTGGCCCAGCTTTAGGAGGATTCCTTGCACAGGTTTCTATAATTAATGTATTCTCTAACAATCTTTTCTTATTATAACTTTTTAAGTGTAGCCTGCAGATAAATACCCTGACATATTTTCACAAGATTCTCTATTCGGAAGGTAATTCTAATTTCTACACATTCTGTAACTTTCTTTAATTGCTTGCAGTAATTGTATACCAACTTTGAACTGTGAGATTGATTATATTAACAGGTTCCCGTACTTTTTGCCTTGCCTAATTATATCACTCTTCGCTTTGGTTGTGACAATCTTTTGTTTTACTCTTCCGGTATGTCCAACTCATTCAAACCGGGAATAGTTTATATTGTATTCCTGTTCAATCTTACTTATCTGAAGCTCATTTGCAGGAAACATTGCACAAACACTCAGAAAGTATGGTGCAATCTCATGGTTCAAATGAATCCTTGGAATCTGAGAAGGAAATAGAAACAAAACAAGAAAGACAAAATCTCTTCATGAACTGGCCATTGATGTCATCCATAATTGTATATTGTATTTTCTCACTTCATAATATAGCATATGCCGAGGTAGAATTAATCACAAACTAATCAATTATTTATTGCTTTCGATATGCTTTTGACTTTTGTATAAGCAGATATTTTCTTTATGGGCTGTAAGCCCCACAAAGTTTGGGGGTTTGAGTTATACAACCGATAATGTTGGTGTAGTTCTTGCAATCTCGGGTATTATTATAAATCTTACTCTTCAACTACGTTTTTGATTCACGTTCCTCTTCAACTACGTCTTAAGTGATTCGATATTGTTAATTTTTCAGGTTTTGGGCTATTAGTTTTCCAACTCACACTCTATCCACTAGCAGAGAGACTTGTTGGCCACATTATGGTAGCTCGAATTGCTGGGGTAAGCCTTTGCGGCTTGTTTATTTGTAACATCTACTTTCTATAAAATATATATAGATGAATTTGTAACTAGATATATACGTGAATGAATTGTGTGTAGGTTCTGTCTATCCCTATTTTGGCTAGTTACCCCTTTATAGCCATGCTATCTGGAGTCACCCGCTCGTTGGTCTTAATTTGTGCATCAGTGACCAAGAATGTTCTATCTGTAAGCGCTTCCATCACTCTACTATAATAGACATTTAATAATTTCTATAAAGATGCTTTGATAGTTTTGCTTACAATGTGTTTTATTATACTAGTGATTATGTGATTGATAATTGCTTATAATGTCTCAATGTTGCCTTGCCAGACCTCAATTATAACTGCGCTATACATATTGCAAAACAAAGCTGTGGTAAGGCCTCTATATATTTCGTATGCATTTTGCATTTGATTTGTTGACAAGTTTCAATTTAACTCAACTATTGTAAATGCTAATTAATATAACAGGATCAAGATCAAAGAGGAGTTGCAAATGGTATTGCCATGACTGCTACGTCATGTTTCAAAGCGGTAGGTCCAGCAGGAGCAGGAGTAATGTAAGCGTCTTTCAAGAAATCCATCATTGTTTCTCCTCTTATTCTATCAAATTATTTGAGTCCTTATTATTCTGAATATATAACAGATTTTCGTGGGCACAAAAGCGTCAGGATGCAGCTTTCCTTCCAGGTATACCTTGATCCTAACTTGTTCAGTTTCATTCACCTTATTATAATACACAATCTTCTACTTCTCGGGTTAATTAACTGGTGTTTTTTAATGCAGGTGATCAGATGGTTTTCTTCGTCTTAAATATAATCGAGGCCGTTGCAGTGGTGCTAACGTTCAAACCATTCTTAGTTCAGCGTATGGGAGTACTTAGATCGGTTCGTTAAGCTTGCGAGTCGAAAATATGATTCTTGTATGATTCCTTACTGATATAGATCAATTTAGAATCGTAAATCGAAAAATTATTTTTTGTGTCTCGTGTATTGTATCAAATTGTGAATTGTAATGTTTCGGATGTCAATTTATTTAATATTATATGTTTAATATAATAATATATTCAGAGTATTTTTAAGTTAGAACATGAGTGATTGATATGTTAGAGAACAAAATATTTCAAGTAGACTTACTTGAGTACTATCAAATTTTCGAGTCAAACACATATAAAAATCGAAGATAAAACCAAACCAAACATATACCGAACCAAAAACCGGTGAAACCGAACCGACGAAACTCGTTTGGTTCGGTTGCACACCTTTAAAAACCAAACTATTCGGTTTTGTCCAAAAACCAAGGCGAAACGTATCGTGCTCACTCCTAGTATATACCCAGGCGGGTACGTACCCAATTTGAAATAAACAGGTATGTATCCAGGTAGGTACGTACCCAATTTTTCAGCATGTGTAACAGGTAAGTTTGTTAATAATTATTTTTCAACACAAGGATATAGTAAGTGTGAAACATTGTTATATTTAAATGGGTAAACTTTTGCAGAAACTTTTTTTTTGGACGATGGGGGACTTTTATTTAATGAGGGTGTTTTTGTCTGATCTCGATGCATTAAGGAAAAGGCTTATGGTAGTTGGTTTTTAATGCTACTCTTTTCACCATTTTTTTTGTTACATAGGAGAGCCACTTTAGACTCGGAGTCATTAACTCGGTTCGAAACTGTATTACTAGATTGGTAGACCAAGGTCCTGTCCAGTGAACTAATCCCAACTGGTTTCTTTCACCATTTCTTATCATATTCATTTTTCACTTAATTTATGTCTCATATTGTTTAAAACCTTGAACTTTTTGTTTTCAAAAATAAAGTTGACCATTTAGTCAGCGCATCACTTCTCATACAGTAAAAGTGATGACGTTATGATAAAAATAATTCTAAGATTTCTATAAATATCGCCATTCTAGAATTATTTTAAAAATATAAGATCAATATCATTATAAAGTGATGAGATTAGGTTAAAAATAATTCATATTTTTACCTTAATTTAGGTTCTTGGCCAAGCTGGCTTGATGATGGTAGAGAATGGTCCACGAGTGGCAGCGGTCTTTTTGTGCAGAAAAGTGGCTTGGTGCGAAGTTCAGACCTGAGTGTGAAGAGATTTCTTTTGTAAATAGGTTAATAGGTAAAACGAAATCCTATATGGCTTTTTTTGTGATTAATAATTTCACTATGAAAAGATGATCTCACATGGGTGGAATAGGGTGTTTTGGTTTTTCTTCTTTTTCTAGCTGGTTTTCAAATCCCTAGTTAGTAATGGGCCTTTATTAGGATGTGCAATGGCTCTAAGGCCTTAATATATAAAAAACCCAATAACTTTTATACGTTTTTTTTACTGGAGAGGGAAAGTTGTAGATTATTTACTTCATAATTGACCCGTTGGGTACGTACCCAATGAATGTCCGTACATCCCTATTGTAATTTAACTCGATGGTTACGTACCAATAACAGTTAACTCCTATTCATTCTACAACACGTATAATATTCTATCTGGGTATGTGGTGTGTCTTTGCTGAAAAATTTGCTTAGGGTACGTACCTATTTTCCAGTTTGGTACGTATCCATGCCCGTTTTATAATTGTTATAAAGTCGATTTTTATATAATTTATTATAGGTCCCTACTAGCATTTAGGTATAAACTCAATTGGTTTTTGTCCATGTCAAGTTAATGTCCGTGTTGGGTATTGTACCCAATTCAAAGTTTAGGGAGAGTAGAAGTAAATAAGAACAAGACTTCCAAAATAAAGCTTCCATTGAAGACCTAATCCACCAACAAAGCAAATTACTAATGAAATTAGCTCGAGACCTCTTCGAAAACGTAATATAAAGAACAAATTAAGCTAGTTACAAATTAGCTCATACCTAAGTAGAACTATATCCACTTGCGTATGTACCCAATAACTATTTCATAACAAAAAAAGAAAAAAGTAAATGTTGAAAAACATCTCTTTTATGTTAAAAAAATGAAACATGATAAAACCTAAAACATATCTCTTCACACTCGCATTAGAACAAAAAACAAAAAGAAAATTCTACCTCAATTTGTTTTTTTGCCAAGCCGACCTGATGATGGTGGAGAATGGTCCACGGGCCTGATTAGTTGTCTTTGTCTTCACACGAAATTTCTAACTTTAATGGGTATATACCCAGGTGGGTACATACCCAATTCGAAGACAGCAAATGTGTGTACCCAGGTGTGTTCGTACGCAATATGAAGACAACAGGTGGGTCTACCTTCTTCATATTTTTTAATCTCCAGCAGTTAAACGATCTCTGGTAGTTGTACTAACGGATATTTACTGCAAAACTGATAGAATAAGAGCGAATGAATATAACACACAAGTAAGTAACTGACACAAGATTTACGTGGAAACCCAAGTAGGGAAACCACGGGAAGTGGAGAGAGTTTCACTATAATAAATGAGAGATTACAAGGAAAATTGTATTCTAAAGGGTGTGAATGATAATACACACTACAAGTGTATATATAGGGAAACCAGGGAACTAAGGTTATTAATTTAATGGGACATACCTTACAAATAAGAATAGGGTCGTATCTCCAACAATCTCCACCTTGACCCACATTCAATAAGCAAGACCCAAAAAAAATGACAATATCTCCACCTCATAAATAATATCTCCACCTTGAAAAAATATCTCAATCTTGACAAAAAAATCGCTAAGGAGTCAAGAGAATAAATCACCAATCTTCAAATATCTCCCCTCTTCCGTAAATCCCCAAAGAGCTTAATTCAAATGGTAAATACCAACTAAGTCTGAGCAAAGCTCAAAATTAGAAATCAGACTTGGCTTAGTCATCATATCATCTGGATTATCATGAGTACTAATCAAATAATAAGCAACCAAATCAACTTCGGAAAATCTTTGTGGAGGATTAATATTTCTCCTTGCTCTATTTATTGCAATCGAATACTATGGTGGTTGTGGTAAAGGGATATTGCCACCATCATGCATATTTGGATCATTCTGAGATGTAGTTTCTAATATATATTGTGATTCTGTTGGAAAATTAACCTCTTTGTTTAATTTCTTCAGACAATTATCACTAGAGGGTAAATTAGGAAGCATAACACTTTCATCAATAATAACATTTCTGCTAATTACTATTTTTTTGGTTTACTAGCACCATTATTTATAACCTTTAACACCAGATTTATAAATGAGAAACATACACTTTCTTGATCTAGGTTTAAATTTACCATTATCAATATGTGCGTATGCTGGACAACCAATAACTTTAAGATCCAAATATTTTGGAGCAGTTACAGACCATACCTCTTGTGGGGTTTCGTTATCAATGGCTGTTGATGGAGAAATATTGATAAGATAAGTAGTTGTAGAAGCAGCTTCGACCCAAAAAATATTTGATAAACCAGAGTTAGAAATCATTGAACGCACTTTTTCCATAATTGTTATATTCATAAGTTTTGCTACGCCATTTCGCTGAGTTGTACCTGGAATGGTTGAGTGTTTAACAATACCTTTGGACTTAAAGAGACCATTAAATTCATTAGAGCAAAACTCTAAACCACTATGAGTATGAAGGTGTTTTATTTGCTTTTTTTGTTTGTTTCTCGATCATGATATTCTATTCTTTAAAGTTTGACAATGCATCATTCATTTGTTTCAATAAGATCAACCAAACTTTTCTAGAGAAGTCATCAATTATAGTAAACATGTAATAAAAACCTCCAATGGAAGACACTCTAGAAGACCCCCAAAGATCTAAATGAAGATATTCAAGTTTACCTTTAGTGTTGCGAATGTTTTTCCCGAATCGAACTCCCTTATGGTTTCCAAAGACTCAATGTTCACAAGGATGAAGTTTACCTAGACTTTTCCCATCGAGGAGTCCTCTTCTATTTAGTTCAGCCATACCACTTTCGCTCATATGCCCTAGACGCATATGCCAAATTTTAGTATATCTTCTTTTGAAAATGTGATGTCTCCCATTTTGGTCTAATTATATGCCCTTAAGAGACATCATTTTAGGTGATTAATTGACTTATTTGATAGACTTCTAAGCTTATTTGGGTATATTGCATTTTCTCCCCTTGGATTTGGATTATCTGTGTTTTAGAGCTTTATGTGCGTTAATTGTTTGTTTTTTGTGTAAAGTTCTTAGGTCCATGGATTAGATGGAACACCACTATAATGAGGAGAAACGAGAATTAAAGTCATCGATCGTGTGTGGAAGTTAAAGGCAAGAAAAGATGATTCGAAGAATATATTAGAGGAGAATGAAATCTGGAAGGCTGTTACAAATCACTGTTTTTGAGCCACTTAGCCACTGATTCAGCTTTAGAGGCGTGAAATAAGGAAGTTGCATCTTTGAGTCAGGAAGATTTTGCAAGTTGAAAGGAGTGATTCTGAGTCCAGACGCAAAAGTTACAGTTGTTTTAGTAACAGCTGCACACCAGTTACGGGATTTCTAATTTAGATTGGGCTTTTATTTTATTTAACCTATTCCTTTAAGAAAAGAGCCCAATCCGAATTCCCCACTATACAAAGGCCTTTAGACTTAATTATTTATATACAATTCAATTTTACACAAGTTAGAGAACGCTAGAAAGGAGTCAAAGCAAGGAAAAGGAGAAATCTAAGAGCTGGGGAAAGTCATCTTCTCCAAATCACAGCCAAACCCAATCCTTAATTAGGTTCTTTTATCATTTATTTCTGTAATCAAACATGAATTCCTTTTATTTAATTTCTTTAGTATTTATTTCCATTATGAGCTAAATCATTATGTACTTGAGAATCGCTAAATGGGTTGAACCCTAACCTGATTAATTGATATTTTTCTAATTTGGAATTTCGTAACTTAAATTGAATTAGTATTTTTTGTGTTGGCTTTTACTTTATTCTTCATTATTATCTTTGGAGTCATGAACTATGGGTAATTATTAGTATTTAGGCTATTCACTGTAGTGGCGTAGTGATCACCTTGACATGGGTTTAAATATAGACCTAGGTAATTGTTTTTGGTATTCGTCAATGACCTTGACAGGCTTGACTAACCAATATCCAATGAGGTAAGAATTTAACCATTCAAAAGTAGTTGTAATCACCCTGACGGGGTTTATAATACTGTAGGAGAGCTTCTAAGTCCACCCTGACGGGGGTTAGGAGACTTTAGAATCCCGACTAGCATAAATATAACAATTCAACCCTTAACAGAAGAAATTAATTAAATAAGGTGTCGGTGAAACCCTTGCGTGACTCAAGTACTACTTTTCACCCTTGCGTCCAACTCTTTTATTTGCATTTCAGTTTAATTATTTTAGTTTTTAATTTATTTGCATCTTAGTTCGTAAACAAAGACCCAAACAAACATTACATCTTTTAATTTTCCGTACTTGCAATTATTCTACTAATTGATTCACACTTGATTTGTACATATTCCGTCCCTGAGAACGATTCTGATTTATTGGTTTATTACTTGGACAACCGTACACTTGCGGTCTGTGAGTCCTCAATTTTATCACATTTTTTATAACACACCAGGACCCACCAAAATGAAGTAGAGACGACATGTGCATCACCAATAACTGTGAAACCCTATAAAACATATAATTGTGCTGTCCTCTTTTGTCCTTTAATCACAACACGCCTTCCTTTGCAAATTTTTAGAAATCCGCCTTCTCCAGTGTATGTGTACCCTTTTGAGTCAAGACTACTCAAAGATATAAAATTCTTCTTCAACTTTGGAACATGTCTCACATTACCAAGCATTCTTACGACCCCGTCAAACATCCTAATTCTGATTGTACCAATGCAAGTAAGTTTGCATGAGGCATTATTTCCCATTAAAATGGCACATTTCGAAACTATTTCATATGAAGAAAACCAATCCCGATTGGGACACGTATAAAAAGTGCAGCTAGAATCGATAATCCATTCTTCACTTGAGTTGGGTTCACCGTCACACGCCGCTAAAAGTTCCCCATCACTATCATTTTGTACGACACCAGCTTTGTCAAATTTATTTGGGCATCAGATGTGATTTGGAGTAGAATTCTTGTTCCCGTTCTGCAATATACAACATTCAGATATTATATGCCCCTTTTTCTTGCAGTAGTTGCAGAAATTGTTTGTCTTACATTCATCACCTCTGGATTTCCACTCATGCGATTTTCCTCGGGCAGACAAGCCTTCTGCGTGGAGCTCAGCTGTACCCAACAAATGTTTCATCCTTTCCTTAAAATATAAGGATTCATATACTTCATCCACAAATAAGTTTTCCATGACTGTATAATACTGTATCTCGAAAATTCGAATACGATGGGGGTAATGAACACAATAAAATTAACGCTAGATCTTCATCTTCATACTTGACTGCTAAAGTTTCTAAATCAGATAAGATTTCCTTAAAATTAGATATATGGTCTTCTAAAGACGTATCTTCAACCAAACAATGTGAATAAAGTCGTTGTTTGAGAGCTAACTTGCTGGTAAGACTTTTTGTCATGCATAATTGCTCTAATTTAAACCATAAAGCAACAAAAAATTTCTCTTTTAAAATGACTAGTAAAATTTGATTTGAGAGATGAAGTTGAATTTGTGATAGAGCCTTAATATCTGTATGTTGTTTTTCTCGGCGGCGCGATCATTTTATCAAGCCCCAATAGCGCTTCATCCAAATCCATCTGACCGAGCACATCTCGCATCTTAACATGCCATGATGAGGATCTCGTATTGCGATCCAATAGTGGAATTTCGAATTTTATATTTTCCATAATCACAAACTAATAAAGAAATACGAGAAAGTAGCAAAGATACTCAAAATATGAAGAAACCAACCTTGAAAACGGATCCAAAACGTCAAAAAAACCCTCGCGTAAGGCGAGTCAAAAGTCAATAGTCAATGGTTGGTCAACTGGAAGCTTTTATAAATTAAACCAAAGTATATATATTATTATAATATATATAAAGGATGCTGCACGTGATTGATTTTTCCTTCTTTTTTTAACGGATTAAAATTTCAGATTTGTTTTCAAAAAAAATTTCAAAACCCTAACCTCGATGTCTACTTCGATTTTTAATGAAACTTGATGAATAATATGTCGTTTTGATCGTTTGTTGAGTAAAACAAAGTTGATTCAGTAATACTCTGACGAAAAACTCTAAATCTCGACGAAATTCGCGATTTTCAGATTGCGGTTTTCCAGCTTATTTTTTTAATTATTTTTTTTAACAAAAAATTGAAGAAAAAAAGGGTTTATGGTTTAACGAATCTCCGATAACTCTTGGATCCTCGATTATTGTGCAAAACAATACGAAACATGTAGTGCAAGATAAGCCTAAACTCTGATACCAATTCGATAGAATAAGATCGAATGAATATAACACACAAGTAAGTTACTGAGACAATATTTATGTGGAAACCCAAGTAGGAACAAAACCACGGGAAGATGAGAGAGTTTCACTATAATAAATAAGAGATTACAAGGAGAATTGTATTCAAAAGGGTGTGAATAATAATACACACTACATATGTATATATAGGGAAGTTAGGGAACTAGGGTTATTATTCTAATAAGCCACACCTTACAAATAAGAATTGGGTCGTGTCTCTAACGAAAACAATGAAACATTTCATTTATGTTAAATAAAACAATGAAACACGATAAAACCGAAAACACATCTCTTCACACTCGCACTAGAACAAAAAACAAAAAGAAAATTTCTTCACACAAAACCAATGAAACATTTCTTTTACTTTAAATAAACAATGAAACATAATAAAACCAAAAACACATCTCTTAACACTCGCATTGGAACAAAAAACAAAAAGAAAATCTCTTCACATAACATCCCTCCCCATATTTTTAGTGCATCACTTCTCATACGGTAAAAGCCTTCCAACAATCATAAGACGGATATTATAGGATTTCTTGTGAAGAGATTAGGTAAAAAATAATTCAATTTTTTTACCTTAATTTGGGTTTTTCGCCATGCCGTCTGGTTGATGGTGGAGAATGGTCCACCAGTAGCATCGGGTTTCTTGTGCAGGAAAGCGGCTTGGTGGGAAGGTGAGATTAGGTTAAAAATAATTCAATTTGTTACCTTTATTTGGGTTCTTCGCCAAGCCGGCTTGATGGTGGTGGAGAATGGTCCATGAGTGGCGACGGTTTTTTTCTACAGGAGAGTGGCTTGGTGCGAAGGTGAGATTAGGTTAAAATAATTCTATTTTTTACCTTCATTTGGGTTCTTCCCTAACCGCTTTGATGATGGTGGAGAATGGTACACAAGTGGCAACAATTTTCTTGTGCATGAGAGTAGCTTGGTGTGAATGTGAGATCTGAGTGCGAAGAGATTTCTTTTTGTTTTTTGTTCCAATACGAGTATGAAGAGAGAGATAGAGATCTAAAGGAGAGGTGTGTGTGTGAGAGAGAAAATATAGTTAGTAAAACAAAATTATATACATTTTTTTCTTACAATTTTCCTTGTGAAGGAGGGGGAAGGAGGGTGTTTTGGTCTTTTCATTTTTTTAGTTGGTTTTTTTCTAGATAATGTTCTAGTTGGTTATTAAAATTCTAATTTATAGTGGGTATTTAATAGGGTTAATTAGTTTAAAAGTCCATCAGCCTTGTTGATTTCTATTATACAGCCCAACATTTACCTAGTAGTTACAACCCAACTAAATGTGTTAATATACCCAAAACGCCTCTCCTTACACTATTAATCATATTGAAAGGGGTACCCAAAACATCCACACCATTATATAACCCAAACCCCCATCCCCTTCTCTTCTCTCTGTGTATCGGCTCTCTCCTCTCTCATAGATGAACCACCTTCTGCCTGCCGCCTACTGCCGTGGACCATTCACCACCACCATCACCACTCTACCCCTCTCACTGCCTACACCATCCCCACCATCATCAACATCAACCCCACCCCACCCACCCATCCTGCTGTTCCCCACCACCATCAACATCAAACCCACCTCTACTGCCGTTTCCCACCATCATCAACATCAATCCCACTCCACCAAACCCTCTTGCCGTTTCCCCACCATCATCATCAAATCCACCCCACGATCTTCACCACCATTAACGCTGCTTCTCAACATCTCTTGACCACCATGAACCCCGATCTCACCATAGAAACCCATCTCTTTACCACCATCGAAACCCACCTCTTCACCACCATCTACCTCAATACCACCGGTGATGCACATGTACCCTTCACCACGCTGAAGATCTAGACCACCAATACACCGACGTCGCCTTTTGTTGCCATGGGTACATACTGTCGAGGTTAAATCGTATCATGGGCCCAAACTATTGAAAGTAATTCGAATCATGGGCTCTCTGGATTACAATTCGCACAACCACCATCAACAACCAACCCATAGCCCATGATTCGCACAACCACCATCAACAACCAACCCATAGCCCATGATTCGCACAACCACCATCAACAACCAACCTATCACTGCCATGGGCGAAGCCCCGTGAAGGTCCATCAACAACATGGATCCAGACCCTTGAAGCAGATACACACCGTGGGTACAACCCAAACCCAATCAGCACCGTGGGTTAAGAAACGTGAAGGCCGGTTATGATTTCATTTTTTTTTGTTTCATTTCTGCTTCAATTTCTGTTTTTGTTTACACTAAGGGAGTGTGAGTTCTTCTTGTTGTTTTTGTTTTCTTTTTGGTTTGGTTTGTGATTTTTTTCGATCCAATGCTGTGAAAGATTAGTGTTCATTCTTTGTTCGAATAATCTATTTTGATTAGAATCCATTTTGTGTATGCTGTTGTTGATCCATTACATGTAGTGTGAATGAGTTTGTTTTACTTGTTTGGTACAATAATTGTAGTGTGCAGATATTCAGAAGATGATGTAGATGTTTATTTACTTATAAAAGGTGTTAAGCAACAATGAAGTGAATGTTGTTGTTTGATCCATTTTGTGTATGTTGTTGTTGATCCGATGAAGTGAATAAAAATAATAAGGTGTTAAGCAACAAAATAAAACAAGAGGCGGGTCCGTACCCACTGAGTTAATAATCGAGATGGTTTGTATCCTTATGGGATTTTAAATGGAGGTCCGTACCCACCACGATAAAAGTGGAATGAATGTACAAGACGCTTGGGTCCGTACCCATTACGAACAGGGGAAAAAAAGTCAAAAACCTAAGTAGAAAATTGCAGGGGCGAAGCCACAATTTTTGTTCGAGAGGGGCCAAGGGGTTCGGGGGTAACGACCCCGAATTTCCTTTTTTTTTTTGTTAATTACACTATGCATCCCTATATTTTGCAAAAAGTACGTAAAGGTCGCTATATTTTTAAGAGAATGCTCTAAAAGTCTCTATATTTTGCAAAACACTATATTATTAACTTAGTGTGCTTAAATAGGCGAGTATGTGGTGGATAAATGATTGACTTTATGTGCTTATTAGATGATGGTTAAGCAAATGTGATACTTAACAGATTTTTATAGAAGGAATTTAGGGAGATGGAATATTTTATGGGGAGATTATGGTATTTTGTAAAAGTTAAGAAAGATCAAGCAAAAAATTTGGAACCAATTATGTTATATATATATTTTTTTTTTAATTTATAAAAGTTATAAAATGAAATTGTTTTAAAACTCAGGAAAGTACATGTCCCTCCGATCTTGATTGTGGCTTTGTTATTAGAAAATTAGAAAATGGCTTAACAATAACTTATTTTAATTTGGATGTATTATATAAAATTTGAAAAATGTAGTCAGTAAATTGTATTTTCTACTATTTAATTGGATCTGCAAGGGCTCTCTGGTCTGGCAGTACTTATATATTAATGCCCCATTTAATATATAAATTGTACGTTGAACTTTCGCTTCTTATTTTAGTTACCATAAGATCCCGTGTGCGAGGATGCAAGTAAAAAATATAAGACTTAAACTAACGAGAAACACGACAATTATAATAAAGGGTCCTTCAAATATCGTTGTTACATGCAAATTAGGAAGAACTGTGTGTTGAAATGGCAACGAGAAGCAGAAGTGAATTTGAAGAAGCTCTGATTAACAAGAAATACTATTTTGAGAATTGTTCAGGTTGTAAGGTTGAACAAGAAAAGAAGTCGCAAACTGGTCTGCCACTTAAGCAACTTTTAACCGTATGGGTTATTGCTCTCTCCACTGGTATAAACTTGCTTCAATAATTTCTGCAAAATTGGTTTGTGAATGTTCATCATCCTCGTTTCTTTCTTTCTTTTTCAGCACTTACAATATCATCTCTCTTCCCATTCGTTTATTTCATGGTAAGTAAAAATTTGATGTATGCTATAATATATGAAGGTTATAATAGTTTTCTCCATAGTTGTTTGTTTAGTTACTAGCTAGCTACCTCATGCATGTTGCAGGTGAAGGATTTTAATATAGCCGAGACAGAAGAAGATATTGGTTACTATGCTGGCTTTTTAGGTAGGGGAAATTTTACATCATATTTATTTATTTATTTATTAACAACTCAAGTTGCTAAAATTGTGTTAAACTGGTTGGACTAATAAAGGGTCCTCCTATTATATTGGAAGACTTCTTACATCTGCTTTCTGGGGAATTTTGTCTGATCGTATCGGTCGAAAGCCAGTTATAATCATCGGAACAATCACTGTGTACTACCCCGAATCAATACTCCATTTCAATGTGAACATTTTTTTTTAACAAAATTTCTTAATAAAAACAATTTGGTGATGGTTACTCTCTTCAGGGTTATTTTCAACACTCTGTTTGGTCTTAGTATAAATTTCTGGATGGCTATCATTACAAGGTTTCTTCTTGGATTCTTGAATGGTTTGCTTGGACCAATTAAGGTAATTTAAGTCTCGAACTTTATTTGTATAAGCTTGACTTCATTTTTGACTTTTTTCGTTCATTTTATTTCGTCCATCTCCAGGCTTATGCAAGTGAAATTTTTCGTGAAGAATATCTAAGTTTAGGGCTGTCAGCAGTAAGTATAGAATTAGATTGTGTAACCCTTGACTTATTTTCTCTTTATGCAAATGTTAAGCACAGAAAGTAACATCTAGAACAATAATTTTCTGGGATAAGAGGATTTATAGGGAAAAGTTTGAATGTAATTGTCTAGCTTCTAATTCTCTTTACGATTAATTTCTGCAGATCCAAACAGCTTGGGGAATAGGATTGATCATTGGCCCAGCTTTAGGAGGATTCCTTGCACAGGTTTCTATAATTAATGTATTCTCTAACAATCTTTTCTTATTATAAACTTTTTAAATGTAGCCTGCAGATAAATACCCTGACATATTTTCACAAGATTCTCTATTCGGAAGGTAATTCTAATTTCTACACATTCTGTAACTTTCTTTAATTGCTTGCAGTAATTGTATACCAACTTTGAACTGTGCGATTGATTGTATTAACAGGTTCCCATACTTTTTGCCTTGCCTAATTACATCACTCTTCGCTTTGGTTGTGACAATCTTTTGTTTTACTCTTCCGGTATGTCTGACTCACTAAAACCGAGCATAGTTTATATTGTATTCCCTGTTCAATCTTACTTATCTGAAGCTCATTTGCAGGAAACATTGCACAAACACTCAGAAAGTATGGTGCAATCTCATGATTCAAATGAATCCTTGGAATCTGAGAAGGAAATAGAAACAAAACAAGAAAGACAAAATCTCTTCATGAACTGGCCATTGATGTCATCCATAATTGTATATTGTATTTTCTCACTTCATAATATAGCATATGCCGAGGTAGAATTAATCACAAACTAATCAATTATTTATTGCTTTCGATATGCTTTTGACTTTTGTATAAGCAGATATTTTCTTTATGGGCTGTAAGCCCCACAAAGTTTGGGGGTTTGAGTTATACAACCGATAATGTTGGTGTAGTTCTTGCAATCTCGGGTATTATTATAAATCTTACTCTTCAACTACGTTTTTGATTCACGTTCCTCTTCAACTACGTCTTAAGTGATTCGATATTGTTAATTTTTCAGGTTTTGGGCTATTAGTTTTCCAACTCACACTCTATCCACTAGCAGAGAGACTTGTTGGCCACATTATGGTAGCTCGAATTGCTGGGGTAAGCCTTTGCGGCTTGTTTATTTGTAACATCTACTTTCTATAAAATATATATAGATGAATTTGTAACTAGATATATACGTGAATGAATTGTGTGTAGGTTCTGTCTATCCCTATTTTGGCTAGTTACCCCTTTATAGCCATGCTATCTGGAGTCACCCGCTCGTTGGTCTTAATTTGTGCATCAGTGACCAAGAATGTTCTATCTGTAAGCGCTTCCATCACTCTACTATAATAGACATTTAATAATTTCTATAAAGATGCTTTGATAGTTTTGCTTACAATGTGTTTTATTATACTAGTGATTATGTGATTGATAATTGCTTATAATGTCTCAATGTTGCCTTGCCAGACCTCAATTATAACTGCGCTATACATATTGCAAAACAAAGCTGTGGTAAGGCCTCTATATATTTCGTATGCATTTTGCATTTGATTTGTTGACAAGTTTCAATTTAACTCAACTATTGTAAATGCTAATTAATATAACAGGATCAAGATCAAAGAGGAGTTGCAAATGGTATTGCCATGACTGCTACGTCATGTTTCAAAGCGGTAGGTCCAGCAGGAGCAGGAGTAATGTAAGCGTCTTTCAAGAAATCCATCATTGTTTCTCCTCTTATTCTATCAAATTATTTGAGTCCTTATTATTCTGAATATATAACAGATTTTCGTGGGCACAAAAGCGTCAGGATGCAGCTTTCCTTCCAGGTATACCTTGATCCTAACTTGTTCAGTTTCATTCACCTTATTATAATACACAATCTTCTACTTCTCGGGTTAATTAACTGGTGTTTTTTAATGCAGGTGATCAGATGGTTTTCTTCGTCTTAAATATAATCGAGGCCATTGCAGTGGTGCTAACGTTCAAACCATTCTTAGTTCAGCGTATGGGAGTACTTAGATCGGTTCGTTAAGCTTGCGAGTCGAAAATATGATTCTTGTATGATTCCTTACTGATATAGATCAATGTAGAATCGTAAATCGAAATATTACTTTTGTGTCTCGTGTATTGTATCAAATTGTGAATTGTAATGTTTCGGATGTCAATTTATTTAATATTATATGTTTAATATAATAATATATTCAGAGTATTTTTAAGTTAGAACATGAGTGATTGATATGTTAGAGAACAAAATATTTCAAGTAGACTTACTTGAGTACTATCAAATTTTCGAGTCAAACACATATAAAAATCGAAGATAAAACCAAACCAAACATATACCGAACAAAAACCGGTGAAACTGAACCGACGAAACTCGTTTGGTCCGGTTGCAACACCTTTAAAAACCAAACCATTCGGTTTTGTCCAAAAACCAAGGCGAAACGTATCGTGCTCACTCCTAGTATATACCCAGGCGGGTACGTACCCAATTTGAAGACAACAGGTATGTATCCAGGTAGGTACGTACCCAATTTTTCAGCATGTGTAACAGGTAAGTTTGTAAATAATTTTGTTTCAGCACAAGGATATAGTAAGTGTGAAACATTGTTATATTTAAATGGGTAAACTTTTTTTTTGTTGGACGATTGGGGACTTTTGTTTAAGGAGGGTGTTTTTGTCTGATCTCGATGCATTAAGGAAAAGGCTTATGGTAGTTGGTTTTTAATGCTACTCTTTTCACCATTTTTTTTGTTACATAGGAGAGCCACTTTGGACTCGGAGTCATTGACTCGGTTCGAAACTGTATCACTAGATTGGATGACCAAGAAGCTGGCCAGTGAGCTAATCCCAACTGGTTTCCTTTCACCATTTCTTATCATATTCATTTTTCACTTAATTTATGTCTCATATTGTTTAAAACCTTGAACTTTTTGTTTTCAAAAATAAGGTTGACCATTTATTCAGTGCATCACTTCTCATATGGTAAAAGTGATGACGTTATGATAAAAAAAATTATACGATTTCTATAAATATTGCCATTCTAGAATTATTATAAAAATATAAGATCAATATTATTATAAAGTGATGAGATTAGGTTAAAAATAATTCATATTTTTACCTTAATTTAGGTTCTTGGCTAAGCCGGCTTAATGATGGTAGAGAATGGTCCACGAGTGGCAGCGGTTTACTTGTGCAGGAAAGCGGCTTGGTGCGAAGTTCAGACCTGAGTGTGAAGAGATTTCTTTTGTAAATAGGTTAATAGGTAAAACAAAATCCTATATGGCTTTTTTTTGTGATTAATAATTTCACTATGAAAAGATGATCTCACGTGGGTGGAAGAGGGTGTTTTGGTTTTTCTTCTTTTTCTAGCTGGTTTTCAAATCCCTAGTTAGTAATGGGCCTTTATTAGGATGTGCAACGGCTCTAAGGCCTTAATATATAAAAAACCCAATAACTTTTATACGTTTTTTTACTGGAGAGGGAAAGTTGTAGATTATTTACTTCATAATTGACCCGTTGGGTACGTACCCAATGAATGTCCGTACATCCCTATTGTAATTTAACTCGATGGGTACGTACCAATAACCGTTAACTCCTATTCATTCTACAACACGTATAATATTCTATCTGGGTATGTGGTGTGTCTTTGCTGAAAAGGTTATAATTCTATCTGCGTACGTACCTATTTTCCAGTTTGGTACGTATCCATGCCCGTTTTATAATTGTTATAAAGTCGATTTTTATATAATTTATTATAGGTACCTATAGCATTTAGGTATAAACCCAATTGGTTTTTGTCCATGTCAAGTCAATGTCCGTGTTTGGTATTGTACCCAATTCAAAGTTTAGGGAGAGTGGAGTAAATAAGAACAAGACTTCCAAAATAAAGCTTCCATTAAAGACCTAATCCACCAACAAAGCAAATTATTAATGAAATTAGCTCGAGACCTCTTCGAAAACGTAATATAAAGAACAAATTAAGCTAGTTACAAATTAGCTCATACCTAAGTAGAACTATAACCACTTGCGTATGTACCCAATAACTATTTCATAACAAAAAAAAGAAAAAAGTAAATGTTGAAAAACATCTCTTTTATGTTAAAAAAATGAAACATGGTAAAACCTAAAACATATCTCTTCACACTCGCATTAGAACAAAAAAGAAAAAGAAAATTCTACCTCAATTTTGTTTTTTTGCCAAGCCGACCTGATGATGGAGGAGAATGGTCCACGAGCCTGATTAGTTGTCTTTGTCTTCATACGAAATTTCTAACTTTAATGGGTATATACCCAAGTGGGTACATACCCAATTCGAAGAGAGCAAATGTGTGTACCCAGGTGTGTTCGTACGCAATATGAAGACAACAGGTGGGTCTACCTACTTCATATTTTTTAATCTCCAGCTGTTAAACCATCTCTGGTAGTTGTACTAACGGATATTTACTGCAAAACTGATAGAATAAGAGCGAAGGAATATAACACACAAGTAAGTAACTGACACAAGATTTACGTGGAAACCAAAGTAGGGAAACCACGGGAATTGGAGAGAGTTTCACTATAATAAATGAGATATTACAAGGAAAATTGTATTCTGAAGGGTGTGAATGATAATACACACTACAAGTGTATATATAGGGAAACCAGGGAACTAAGGTTATTAATTTAATGGGACATACCTTACAAATAAGAATAGGGTCGTATCTCCAACAATCTCCACCTTGACCCACATTCAATAAGCAAGACCCAAAAAACATGACAATATCTCCATCTCATAAATAATATCTCCACCCTATGCTGTAGATCTCCCCGCCTAGGCGCGTCTAGGCGCCGACTAGGCGTCAACTCCCCCCTCAGGCGTTTACGCCTAGTTAAAACTCTAGGCGTTTTTGCCTAGAGCCTTAGTCACCGTGGAATAGGCGCCTAGCCCGTCTAGGCACCGATTAATGACAAAAAATGGCCGCCTGCGCCGATTAATGGTAAAACATTCCCACATATGTCTTCTTGTTATGTTTCTTATTCTCGAGAATTTTTTTAATTGATATTATAACTCAAATTTTAGTATTTTTATATATATTATAGTGTTGTTAGATGAATATTATTACTTAAATAGTTAAAATTGCTATAATTACTACATATATTACTAATATACAAAATTACACAACGGGATTCAAAACCGTATAATTCTGCCTAGGCTCTGTGTAATCCCGCCTAGGCGCTAGGCCCGGGTCAACCGCCTAGGCCTCAAAACCGAGATCTAAAACATAGTCTCCACCTTGAAAAAATATATCAATCTTGACAAAAAAATCGCTAAGGAGTCAAGAGAATAAATCACCAATCTTCAAATATCTCCCCTCTTCCATAAAACCCCAAAGGGCTTAATTCAAATGGTAAATACCAACTAAGTCCGAGCAAAGCTCAAACTTAGAAATCAGACTTGGCTTAGTCATCATATCATCTGGGTTATCATGAGTACTAATCAAATAAGAAGCAACCAAATCAACTTCGGAAAATCTTTGTGGAGGATTAATATTTCTCCTTGCTCTATTTATTGCAATAGAATACTGTGGTGGTTGTGGTAAAGGGATATTGCCACCATCATGCATATTTGGATCATTCTGAGATGTAGTTTCTAATATATATTGTGATTCTGTTGGAAAATTAACCTCTTTGTTTAATTTCTTCAGACAATTATCACTAGAGGGTAAATTAGGAAGCATAACACTTTCATCAATAATAACATTTCTGCTAATTACTATTTTTTTGGTTTACGAGCACCATTATTTATAACCTTTAACACCAGATTTATAACTGAGAAACATACACTTTCTTGATCTAGGTTTAAATTTACCATTATCAATATGTGCGTATGCTGGACAACCAATAACTTAAAGATCCAAATATTTTGGAGCAGTTACAGACCATACCTCTTGTGGGGTTTCGTTATCATTGGTTGTTGATGGAGAAATATTGATAAGATAAGTAGTTGTAGAAGCAGCTTCGACCCAAAAAATATTTGATAAACCAGAGTTAGAAATCATTGAACGCAGTTTTTCCATAACTGTTATATTCATAAGTTTTGCTACGCCATTTTGCTGAGTTGTACCCGGAATGGTTGAGTGTTTAACAATACCTTTGGACTTAAAGAGACCATTAAATTCATTAGAGCAAAACTCTAAACCACTATGAGTATGAAGGTGTTTTATTTGCTTTTTTTGTTTGTTTCTCGTTCATGATATTCTATTCTTTAAAGTTTGACAATGCATCATTCATTTGTTTCAATAAGATCAAACAAAATTTTCTAGAGAAGTCATCAATTATAGTAAACATGTAATAAAAACCTCCAATGGAAGACACTCTAGAAGACCCCCAAAGATCTAAATGAAGATATTCAAGTTTACCTTTAGTGTTGCGAATGTTTTTCCCGAATCGAACTCCCTTATGGTTTCCAAAGACTCAATGTTCACAAGGATGAAGTTTACCTAGACTTTTCCCATCGAGGAGTCCTCTTCTATTTAGTTCAGCCATACCACTTTCGCTCATATGCCCTAGACGCATATGCCAAATTTTAGTATATCTTCTTTTGAAAGTGTGATGTCTCCCATTTTGGTCTAATTATATGCCCTTAAGAGACATCATTTTAGGAGATTAATTGACTTATTTGATAGACTTCTAAGCTTATTTGGGTATATTGCATTTTCTCCCCTTGGATTTGGATTATCTGTGTTTTAGAGCTTTATGTGCGTTAGTTGTTTGTTTTTTGTGTAAAGTTCTTAGGTCCATGGATTAGATGGAACATCACTATAATTAGGAGAAACGAGAATTAAAGTCATTGATCGTGTGTGGGAGTCAAAGGAAAGAAAAGATGATTTGAAGAATATATTAGAGGAGAATGAAATCTGGAAGGCTGCTACAAATCACTGTTTTTGAGCCACTTAGCCACTGATTCAGCTTTAGAGGCGTGAAATAAGGAAGTTGCATCTTTGAGTCAGGAAGATTTTTCAAGTTGAAAGGAGTGATTCAGAGTCCAGACGCAAAAGTTACAGTTGTTTTAGTAACAGCTGCACACCAGTTACGGGATTTCTAATTTAGATTGAGCTTTTATTTTATTTAACCTATTCCTTTAAGAAAAGAGCCCAATCCGAATTCCCCACTATACAAAGGCCTTTAGACTTAATTATTTATATACAATTTAATTTTACACAAGTTAGAGAACGCTAGAAAGGAGTCAAAGCAAGGAAAAGGAGAAATCTAAGAGCTGGGGAAAGTCATCTTCTCCAAATCACAGCCAAACCCAATCCTTAATTAGGTTCTTTTATCTTTTAATTCTGTAATCAAACATGAATTCCTTTTATTTTATTTCTTTAGTATTTATTTCCATTATGAGCTAAATCATTGTGTACTTGAGAATCGCTAAATCGGTTGAACCTAACCTGATTAATTGATTTTTCTAATTTGGAATTTCGTAACTTAAATTGAATTAGTATCTTTTGTGTTGGCTTTTACTTTATTCTTCATTATTATCTTTGGAGTCATGAACTATGGGTAATTATTAGTATTTAGGCTATTCACTGTAGTGGCGTAGTGATCACCTTGACGGGGGGGGGGGTTTAAATATAGACCTAGGTAATTGTTGTTGCTATTCGTCAATGACCTTGACAGGCTTGACTAACCAATATCCAATGAGGTAAGAATTTAACCATTCAAAAGTAGTTGTAATCAACCTGACGGGGTTTATAATACTGTAGGAGAGCTTCTAAGTCCACCCTGACGGGGGTTAGGAGACTTTAGAATCCCGACTAGCATAAATATAACAATTCAACCCTTAACAGAAGAGATTAATTAAATAAGGTGTAGGTGAAACCCTTGCGTGACTCAAGTACTACTTTTCACCCTTGTGTCCAACTCTTTTATTTGCATTTCAGTTTAATTATTTTAGTTTTTAATTTATTTGCATCTTAGTTCGTAAACAAAAACCCAAACAAACGTTATATCTTTTACTTTTTCCGTACTTTCAATTATTCTACTAATTGATTCACACTTGATTTGTACATATTCCGTCCCAAAGAACGATTCTGATTTATTGGTTTATTACTTGGACAACCGTACACTTGCGGTCTGTGAGTCCTCAATTTTATTGCATTTTTTATAACACACCAGGACCCACCAAAATGAAGTAGAGACGACATGTGCATCACCAATAACTATGAAACACTATAAAACATATAATTATGCTGTCCTCTTTTGTCCTTTAATCCCAACACGCCTTCCTTTGCAAATTTTTATAAATCCGCCTTCTCTAGTGTATGTGTACCCTTTTGAGTCAAGACTACTCAAAGATATAAGATTCTTCTTCAACTTTGGAACATGTCTCACATTACCAAGCATTCTTACGACCCCATCAAACATCCTAATTCTGATTGTACCAATGCAAGTAAGTTTGCATGAGGCATTATTTCCCATTAAAATGGAACCTTTCGAAACTATTTCATATGAAGAAAACCGATCCCGATTGGGACACGTATAAAAAGTGCAGCTAGAATCGATAATCCATTCTTCACTTGAGTTGGGTTCACCATCACACGCCGCTAAAAGTTCCCCATCACTATCATTTTGTACGACACCAGCTTTGTCAAATTTATTTGGGCATCATATGTGATTTGGAGTAGAATTCTTGTTCCCCTTCTGCAATATACAGCATTCAGATATTATATGCCCCTTTTTCTTGCAGTAGTTGCAGAAATGGTTTGTCTTCCATTTATCACCTCTTGATTTCCACTCATGCGATTTTCCTCGGGCAGACAAGCCTTCTGTGTGGAGCTCAGCTGTACCCAACAAATGTTTCATCATTTCCTTAAAATATAAGGATTCATATACTTCATCCACAAATAAGTTTTCCATGACTATATAATACTGTATCTCTAAAATTCGAATACGATGGGGGTAATGAACACAATAAAATTAACGCTAGATCTTCATCTTCATACTTGACTTCTAAAGCTTCTAAATCAGATACAATTTTCTTAAAATTAGATATATGATCTTCTAAAGACGTATCTTCAACCAAACAATGTGAATAAAGTCGTTGTTTGAGAGCTAACTTGCTGGTAAGACTTTTTGTCATGCAAAATTGCTCTAATTTCAACCATAAAGCAACAAAAAAATTCTCTTTTAAAATGACTAGTAAAATTTGATTTGAGAGATGAAGTTGAATTTGTGATAGAGCCTTAATATATGTATGTTGTTTTTCTCGGCGGCGTGATCATTTTATCAAGCCCCAATAGCGCTTCATCCAAATCCATCTGAGCGAGCACATCTCGCATCTTAACATGCCATGATGAGGATCTCGTATTGCGATCCAATAGTGGAATTTCGAATTTTAAATTTTCCATAATCACAAACTAATAAAGAAATACGAGAAAGTAGCAAAAATACTCAAAATATGAAGAAACCAACCTTGAAAACGGATCCAAAACGTCGAAAAAACCCTTGCGTAAGGCGAGTCAAAAGTCAAAAGTCAATGGTTGGTCAACTGGAAACTTTTATAAATGAAATCAAAGTATATATATTAATATAATATATATATAAAGGATGTTGCACGTGATTGACTTTTCCTTCTTTTTTTAACGGATTAAAATTTCAGATTTGTTTTCAAAAAAAATTCAAAACCCTAACCTCGATGTCTACTTCGATTTTTAATGAAACTTGATGAATAATATGTCGTTTTGATCATTTGTTGAGTAAAACAAAGTTGATTCAGTAATACTCTGACGAAAAACTCTAAATCTCGACGAAATTCGGATTTTCAGACTGCGGTTTTCCAGCTTATTTTTTTAATTATTTTTTTAACAAAAAATTGAAGAAAAAAAGGGTTTATGGTTTAACGAATCTCCGATAACTCTTGGATCCTCGATTATTGTGCAAAAAAAAATACAAAACTTGTAGTGCAAGATAAGCCTAAACTCTGATACCAATTCGATAGAATAAGATCGAATGAATATAGCACACAAGTAAGTTACTGAGACAATATTTATGTGGAAACCCAAGTAGGAAAAAAACCACGAGAAGATGAGAGAGTTTCACTATAATAAGTGAGAGATTACAAGGAGAATTGTATTCAAAAGGGTGTGAATAATAATAAACACTACACTACATATGTATATATAGGGAAGTTGGGGAACTAGGGTTATTAATCTAATAAGCCAGACCTTACAAATAAGAATTGGGCCGTGTCTCTAACGAAAACAATGAAACATTTCATTTATGTTAAATAAAACAATGAAACATGATAAAACCGAAAACACATCTCTTCACACTCGCACTGGAACAAAAAAACAAAAAGAAAATTTCTTCACACAAAATCAATGAAACATTTCTTTTACGTTAAAAAAACAATGAAACATAATAAAACCAAAAACACATCTCTTAACACTCGCATTGGAATAAAAAACAAAAAGAAAATCTCTTCACATAGCATCCCTCCCCATATTTTCAGTGAATTACTTCTCATACGGTAAAAGCCTTCCAACAATCATAAGACGGATATTATAGGATTTCTTGTGAAGAGATTAGGTAAAAAATAATTCAATTTTTTTACCTTAATTTGGGTTTTTCGCCATTCCGTCTGGATGATGGTGGAGAATGGTCCACCAGTAGCATCGGGTTTCTTGTGCAGGAAAGCGGCTTGGTGGGAAGGTGAGATTAGGTTAAAAATAATTCAATTTGTTACCTTTATTTGGGTTCTTCGCCAAGCCGGCTTGATGGTGGTGGAGAATGGTCCATGAGTGGCGACGGTTTTTTTCTACAGGAGAGTGGCTTGGTGCGAAGGTGAGATTAGGTTAAAATAATTCTATTTTTTACCTTCATTTGGGTTCTTCCCTAACCGCTTTGATGATGGTGGAGAATGGTACACAAGTGGCAACAATTTTCTTGTGCATGAGAGTAGCTTGGTGTGAATGTGAGATCTGAGTGCGAAGAGATTTCTTTTTGTTTTTTGTTCCAATACGAGTATGAAGAGAGAGATAGAGATCTAAAGGAGAGGTGTGTGTGAGAGAGAGAGAAAATATAGTTAGTAAAACAAAATTATATACATTTTTTTCTTACAATTTTCCTTGTGAAGGAGGGGGAAGGAGGGTGTTTTGGTCTTTTCATTTTTTTAGTTGGTTTTTTTCTAGATAATGTTCTAGTTGGTTATTAAAATTCTAATTTATAGTGGGTATTTAATAGGGTTAATTAGTTTAAAAGTCCATCAGCCTTGTTGATTTCTATTATCCTAGTAGTTACAACCCAACTAAATGTGTTAATATACCCAAAACGCCTCTCCTTACACTATTAATCATATTGAAAGGGGTACCCAAAACATCCACACCATTATATAACCCAAACCCCCATCCCCTTCTCTTCTCTCTGTGTATCGGCTCTCTCCTCTCTCACAGATGAACCACCTTCTGCCTGCCGCCTACTGCCGTGGACCATTCACCACCACCATCACCACTCTACCCCACTCACTGCCTACACCATCCCCACCATCATCAACATCAACCCCACCCCACCCACCCATCCTGCTGTTCCCCACCACCATCAACATCAAACCCACCTCTACTGCCGTTTCCCACCATCATCAACATCAATCCCACTCCACCAAACCCTCTTGCCGTTTCCCCACCATCATCACCATCAAATCCACCCCACGATCTTCACCACCATTAACGCTGCTTCTCAACATCTCTTGACCACCATGAACCCCGATCTCACCATAGAAACCCATCTCTTTACCACCATCGAAACCCACCTCTTCACCACCATCTACCTCAATACCACCGGTGATGCACATGTACCCTTCACCACGCTGAAGATCTAGACCACCAATACACCGACGTCGCCTTTTGTTGCCATGGGTACATACTGTCGAGGTTAAATCGTATCATGGGCCCAAACTATTGAAAGTAATTCGAATCATGGGCTCTCTGGAGTACAATTCGCACAACCACCATCAACAACCAACCCATAGCCCATGATTCGCACAACCACCATCAACAACCAACCCATAGCCCATGATTCGCACAACCACCATCAACAACCAACCTATCACTGCCATGGGCGAAGCCCCGTGAAGGTCCATCAACAACATGGATCCAGACCCTTGAAGCAGATACACACCGTGGGTACAACCCAAACCCAATCAGCACCGTGGGTTAAGAAACGTGAAGGCCGGTTATGATTTCATTTTTTTTTTGTTTCATTTCTGCTTCAATTTCTGTTTTTGTTTACACTAAGGGAGTGTGAGTTCTTCTTGTTGTTTTTGTTTTCTTTTTGGTTTGGTTTGTGATTTTTTTCGATCCAATGCTGTGAAAGATTAGTGTTCATTCTTTGTTCGAATAATCTATTTTGATTAGAATCCATTTTGTGTATGCTGTTGTTGATCCATTACATGTAGTGTGAATGAGTTTGTTTTACTTGTTTGGTACAATAATTGTAGTGTGCAGATATTCAGAAGATGATGTAGATGTTTATTTACTTATAAAAGGTGTTAAGCAACAATGAAGTGAATGTTGTTGTTTGATCCATTTTGTGTATGTTGTTGTTGATCCGATGAAGTGAATAAAAATAATAAGGTGTTAAGCAACAAAATAAAACAAGAGGCGGGTCCGTACCCACTGAGTTAATAATCGAGATGGTTTGTATCCTTATGGGATTTTAAATGGAGGTCCGTACCCACCACGATAAAAGTGGAATGAATGTACAAGACGCTTGGGTCCGTACCCATTACGAAAAGGGGTAAAAAAGTCAAAAACCTAAGTAGAAAATTGCAGGGGCGAAGCCACAATTTTTGTTCGAGAGGGGCCAAGGGGTTCGGGGGTAACGACCCCGAATTTTTTTTTTTTTTGTTAATTACACTATGCATCCCTATATTTTGCAAAAAGTACGTAAAGGTCGCTATATTTTTAAGAGAATGCTCTAAAAGTCTCTATATTTTGCAAAACACTATATTATTAACTTAGTGTGCTTAAATAGGCGAGTATGTGGTGGATAAATGATTGACTTTATGTGCTTATTAGATGATGGTTAAGCAAATGTGATACTTAACAGATTTTTATAGAAGGAATTTAGGGAGATGGAATATTTTATGGGGAGATTATGGTATTTTGTAAAAGTTAAGAAAGATCAAGCAAAAAATTTGGAACCAATTATGTTATATATATATTTTTTTTTTAATTTATAAAAGTTATAAAATGAAATTGTTTTAAAACTCAGGAAAGTACATGTCCCTCCGATCTTGATTGTGGCTTTGTTATTAGAAAATTAGAAAATGGCTTAACAATAACTTATTTTAATTTGGATGTATTATATAAAATTTGAAAAATGTAGTCAGTAAATTGTATTTTCTACTATTTAATTGGATCTGCAAGGGCTCTCTGGTCTGGCAGTACTTATATATTAATGCCCCATTTAATATATAAATTGTACGTTGAACTTTCGCTTCTTATTTTAGTTACCATAAGATCCCGTGTGCGAGGATGCAAGTAAAAAATATAAGACTTAAACTAACGAGAAACACGACAATTATAATAAAGGGTCCTTCAAATATCGTTGTTACATGCAAATTAGGAAGAACTGTGTGTTGAAATGGCAACGAGAAGCAGAAGTGAATTTGAAGAAGCTCTGATTAACAAGAAATACTATTTTGAGAATTGTTCAGGTTGTAAGGTTGAACAAGAAAAGAAGTCGCAAACTGGTCTGCCACTTAAGCAACTTTTAACCGTATGGGTTATTGCTCTCTCCACTGGTATAAACTTGCTTCAATAATTTCTGCAAAATTGGTTTGTGAATGTTCATCATCCTCGTTTCTTTCTTTCTTTTTCAGCACTTACAATATCATCTCTCTTCCCATTCGTTTATTTCATGGTAAGTAAAAATTTGATGTATGATATAATATATTTTCTCCATAGTTGTTTGTTTAGTTACTAGCTAGCTACCTCATGCATGTTGCAGGTGAAGGATTTTAATATAGCCGAGACAGAAGAAGATATTGGTTACTATGCTGGCTTTTTAGGTAGGGGAAATTTTACATCATATTTATTTTATTTATTTATTAACAACTCAAGTTGCTAAAATTGTGTTAAAATGGTTGGACTAATAAAGGGTCCTCCTATTATATTGGAAGACTTCTTACATCTGCTTTCTGGGGAATTTTGTCCGATCGTATCGGTCGAAAGCCAGTTATAATCATCGGAACAATCACTGTGTACTACCCCGAATCAATACTCCATTTCAATGTGAACATTTTTTTTTAACAAAATTTCTTAATAAATACAATTTGGTGATGGTTACTCTCTTCAGGGTTATTTTCAACACTCTGTTTGGTCTTAGTATAAATTTCTGGATGGCTATCATTACAAGGTTTCTTCTTGGATTCTTGAATGGTTTGCTTGGACCAATTAAGGTAATTTAAGTCTCGAACTTTATTTGTATAAGCTTGACTTCATTTTTGACTTTTTTCGTTCATTTTATTTCGTCTATCTCCAGGCTTATGCAAGTGAAATTTTTCGTGAAGAATATCTAAGTTTAGGGCTGTCAGCAGTAAGTATAGAATTAGATTGTGTAACCCTTGACTTATTTTCTCTTTATGCAAATGTTAAGCACAGAAAGTAACATCTAGAACAATAATTTTCTGGGATAAGAGGATTTATAGGGAAAAGTTTGAATGTAATTGTCTAGCTTCTAATTCTCTTTACGATTAATTTCTGCAGATCCAAACAGCTTGGGGAATAGGATTGATCATTGGCCCAGCTTTAGGAGGATTCCTTGCACAGGTTTCTATAATTAATGTGTTCTCTAACAATCTTTTCTTATTATAAACTTTTTAAATGTAGCCTGCAGATAAATACCCTGACATATTTTCACAAGATTCTCTATTCGGAAGGTAATTCTAATTTCTACACATTCTGTAACTTTCTTTAATTGCTTGCAGTAATTGTATACCAACTTTGAACTGTGCGATTGATTATATTAACAGGTTCCCGTACTTTTTGCCTTGCCTAATTACATCACTCTTCGCTTTGGTCGTGACAATCTTTTGTTTTACTCTTCCGGTATGTCTGACTCACTAAAACCGAGCATAGTTTATATTGTATTCCCTGTTCAATCTTACTTATCTGAAGCTCATTTGCAGGAAACATTGCACAAACACTCAGAAAGTATGGTGCAATCTCATGATTCAAATGAATCCTTGGAATCTGAGAAGGAAATAGAAACAAAACAAGAAAGACAAAATCTCTTCATGAACTGGCCATTGATGTCATCCATAATTGTATATTGTATTTTCTCACTTCATAATATAGCATATGCCGAGGTAGAATTAATCACAAACTAATCAATTATTTATTGCTTTCGATATGCTTTTGACTTTTGTATAAGCAGATATTTTCTTTATGGGCTGTAAGCCCCACAAAGTTTGGGGGTTTGAGTTATACAACCGATAATGTTGGTGTAGTTCTTGCAATCTCGGGTATTATTATAAATCTTACTCTTCAACTACGTTCTTGATTCACGTTCCTCTTCAACTACGTCTTAAGTGATTCGATATTGTTAATTTTTCAGGTTTTGGGCTATTAGTTTTCCAACTCACACTCTATCCACTAGCAGAGAGACTTGTTGGCCATATTATGGTAGCTCGAATTGCTGGGGTAAGCCTTTGCGGCTTGTTTATTTGTAACATCTACTTTCTATAAAATATATATAGATGAATTTGTAACTAGATATATACGTGAATGAATTGTGTGTAGGTTCTGTCTATCCCTATTTTGGCTAGTTACCCCTTTATAGCCATGCTATCTGGAGTCACCCGCTCGTTGGTCTTAATTTGTGCATCAGTGACCAAGAATGTTCTATCTGTAAGCGCTTCCATCACTCTACTATAATAGACATTTAATAATTTCTATAAAGATGCTTTGATAGTTTTGCTTACAATGTGTTTTATTATACTAGTGATTATGTGATTGATAATTGCTTATAATGTCTCAATGTTGCCTTGCCAGACCTCAATTATAACTGCGCTATACATATTGCAAAACAAAGCTGTGGTAAGGCCTCTATATATTTCGTATGCATTTTGCATTTGATTTGTTGACAAGTTTCAATTTAACTCAACTATTGTAAATGCTAATTAATATAACAGGATCAAGATCAAAGAGGAGTTGCAAATGGTATTGCCATGACTGCTACGTCATGTTTCAAAGCGGTAGGTCCAGCAGGAGCAGGAGTAATGTAAGCGTCTTTCAAGAAATCCATCATTGTTTCTCCTCTTATTCTATCAAATTATTTGAGTCCTTATTATTCTGAATATATAACAGATTTTCGTGGGCACAAAAGCGTCAGGATGCAGCTTTCCTGCCAAGTATACCTTGATCCTAACTTGTTCAGTTTCATGCACCTTATTATAATACACAGTCTTCTACTTCTCGGGTTAATTAACTGGTGTTTTTTAATGCAGGTGATCAGATGGTTTTCTTCGTCTTAAATATAATCGAGGCCATTGCAGTGGTGCTAACGTTCAAACCATTCTTAGTTCAGCGTATGGGAGTACTTAGATCGGTTCGTTATGCTTGCGAGTCGAAAATATGATTCTTGTATGATTCCTTACTGATATAGATCAATGTAGAATCGTAAATCGAAATATTACTTTTGTGTCTCGTGTATTGTATCAAATTGTGAATTGTAATGTTTCGGATGTCAATTTATTTAATATTTATGTTTAATATAATAATATATTCAGAGTATTTTTAAGTTAGAACATGAGTGATTGATATGTTAGAGAAAAAATATTTCAAGTAGACTTACTTGAGTACTATCAAATTTTCGAGTCAAACACATATAAAAATCGAAGATAAAACCAAACCAAACATATACCGAACAAAAACCCGGTAAAACCGAACCGACGAAACTCGTTTGGTCCGGTTGCAACACCTTTAAAAACCAAACCTTTCGGTTTTGTCCAAAAACCAAGGCGAAACGTATCGTGCTCACTCCTAGTATATACCCAGACGGGTACATACCCAATTTGAAGACAACAGGTATATATCCAGGTAGGTACGTACCCAATTTTTCAGCATGTGTAACAGGTAAGTTTGTAAATAATTTTGTTTCAGCACAAGGATATAGTAAGTGTGAAACATTGTTATATTTAAATGGGTAAACTTTTGCAGAAACTTTTTTTTTGTTGGACGATTGGGGACTTTAGTTTAAGGAGGGTGTTTTTGTCTAATCTCGATGCATTAACGAAAAGGCTTATGGTAATTAGTTTTTAATGCTACTCTTTTCACCATTTTTTTCCTTACATAGGAGAGCCACTTTGGACTCGGAGTCATTGACTCGGTTCGAAACTGTATCACTAGATTGGATGACCAAGGTCCTGGCCAGTGAGCTAATCCCAACTTGTTTCCTTTCACCATTTTTTATCATATTCATTTATCACTTAATTTATGTCTCATATTGTTTAAAACCTTGAACTTTTTGTTTTCAAAAATAAGGTTGACCATTTATTCAGCACATCACTTCTCATACGGTAAAAGTGATGACGTTATGATAAAAATAATTCTAAGATTTTTATAAACATTGCCATTCTAGAATTATTATAAAAATATAAGATCAATATTATTATAAAGTGATGAGATTAGGTTAAAAATAATTCATATTTTTACCTTAATTTAGGTTCTTGGCCAAGCCGGCTTGATGATGGTAGAGAATGGTCCACGAGTGGCAGCGGTTTTTTTGTGCAGGAAAGCAGCTTGGTGCGAAGTTCAGACCTGAGTGTGAAGAGATTTCTTTTGTAAATAGGTTAATAGGTAAAACAAAATCCTATATGGCTTTTTTTTGTGATTAATAATTTAACTATGAAAAGATGATCTCACGTGGGTGGAAGAGGGTGTTTTGGTTTTTCTTCTTTTTCTAGCTGGTTTTCAAATCCCTAGTTAGTAATGGGCCTTTATTAGGATGTGCAATGGCTCTAAGGCCTTAATATATATAAAACCCAATAACTTTTATACATTTTTTTACTGGAGAGGGAAAGTTGTAGATTATTTACTTCATAATTGACCCGTTGGGTACGTACCCAATGAATGTCCGTACATCCCTATTGTAATTTAACTCGATGGGTACGTACCAATAACCGTTAACTCCTATTCATTCTACAACACGTATAATATTCTATCTCGGTATGTGGTGTGTATTTGCTGAAAAATTTGCTTAGGTTATAATTCTATCTGGGTACGTACCTTTTTTCCAGTTTGGTACGTATCCATGCCCGTTTTATAATTGTTATAAAGTCGATTTTATATAATTTATTATAGGTCCCTACTAGCATTTAGGTATAAACCCAATTGGTTTTTGTCCATGTCAAGTCAATGTCCGTGTTGGGTATTGTACACAATTCAAAGTTTAGGGAGAGTAGAAGTAAATAAGAACAAGACTTCCAAAATAAAGCTTCCATTAAAGACCTAATCCACCAACAAAGCAAATTATTAATGAAATTAGCTCGAGACCTCTTCGAAAACGTAATATAAAGAACAAATTAAGCTAGTTACAAATTAGCTCATACCTAAGTAGAACTATAACCACTTGCGTATGTACCCAATAACTATTTCATAACAAAAAAAGAAAAAAGTAAATGTTGAAAAACATCTCTTCTATGTTAAAAAAATGAAACATGATAAAACCTAAAACATATCTCTAGTAGTTAAACCATCTCTAGTAGTTGTACTAACGGATATTTACTGCAAAACTGATAGAATAAGAGCGAATGAATATAACACACAAGTAAGTAACTGACACAAGATTTACGTGGAAACCCAAGTAGGGAACCCACGGGAAGTGGAGAGAGTTTCACTATAATAAATGAGAGATTACAAGGAAAATTGTCTTCTAAAGGGTGTGAATGATAATACACACTACAAGTGTATATATAAGGAAACCAGGGAACTAAGGTTATTAATTTAATGGGACATACCTTACAAATAAGAATAGGGTCGTATCTCCAACAATCTCCACCTTGACCCACATTCAATAAGCAAGACCCAAAAAACATGACAATATCTCCACCTCATAAATAATATCTCCACCTTGAAAAAATATCTCAATCTTGACAAAAAAATCGCTAAGGAGTCAAGAGAATAAATCACCAATCTTCAAATATCTCCCCTCTTCCATAAAACCCCAAAGAGCTTAATTCAAATGGTAAATACCAACTAAGTCTGAGCAAAGCTCAAACTTAGAAATCAGACTTGGCTTAGTCATCATATCATCTGGATTATCATGATTACTAATCAAATAATAAGCAACCAAATCAACTTCGGAAAATCTTTGTGGAGGATTAATATTTCTCCTTGCTCTATTTATTGCAATAGAATACTGTGGTGGTTGTGGTAAAGGGATATTGCCACTATCGTGCATATTTGAATCATTCTGAGATGTAGTTTATAATATATATTGTGATTCTGTTGGAAAATTAACCTCTTTGTTTAATTTCTTCAGACAATTATCACTAGAGGGTAAATTAGGAAGCATAACACTTTCATCAATAATAACATTTCTGCTAATTACTATTTTTTTGGTTTACGAGCACCATTATTTATAACCTTTAACACCAGATTTATAACTGAGAAACATACCCTTTCTTGATCTAGGTTTAAATTTACCATTATCAATATGTGCGTATACTGGACAACCAATAACTTTAAGATCCAAATATTTTGGAGCAGTTACAGACCGTACCTCTTGTGGGGTTTCGTTATCAATGGTTGTTGATGGAGAAATATTGATAAGATAAGTAGTTGTAGAAGCAGCTTCGACCCAAAAAATATTTGATAAACCAGAGTTAGAAATCATTGAACGCAGTTTTTCCATAACTGTTATATTCATAAGTTTTGCTACGCCATTTTGCTGAGTTGTACCCGGAATGGTTGAGAGTTTAACAATACCTTTGGACTTAAAGAGACCATTAAATTCATTAGAGCAAAACTCTAAACCACTATGAGTATGAAGGTGTTTTATTTGCTTTTTTTGTTTGTTTCTCGTTCATGATATTCTATTCTTTAAAGTTTGACAATGCATCATTCATTTGTTTCAATAAGATCAAACAAAATTTTCTAGAGAAGTCATCAATTATAGTAAACATGTAATAAAAACCTCCAATGGAAGACACTCTAGAAGACCCCCAAAGATCTAAATGAAGATATTCAAGTTTACCTTTAGTGTTGCGAATGTTTTTCCCGAATCGAACTCCCTTATGGTTTCCAAAGACTCAATGTTCACAAGGATGAAGTTTACCTAGACTTTTCCCATCGAGGAGTCCTCTTCTATTTAGTTCAGCCATACCACTTTCGCTCATATGCCCTAGACGCATATGCCAAATTTTAGTATATCTTCTTTTGAAAATGTGATGTCTCCCATTTTGGTCTAATTATATGCCCTTAAGAGACATCATTTTAGGTGATTAATTGACTTATTTGATAGACTTCTAAGCTTATTTGGGTATATTGCATTTTCTCCCCTTGGATTTGGATTATCTGTGTTTTAGAGCTTTATCTGCGTTAGTTGTTTGTTTTTTGTGTAAAGTTATTTGGTCCATGGATTAGATGGAACATCACTATAAGTAGGAGAAACGAGAATTAAAGTCATTGATCGTGTGTGGGAGTCAAAGGAAAGAAAAGATGATTCGAAGAATATATTAGAGGAGAATGAAATCTGGAAGGCTGCTACAAATCACTGTTTTGAGCCACTGATTCAGCTTTAGAGGCGTGAAATAAGGAAGTTGCATCTTTGAGTCAGGAAGATTTTGCAAGTTGAAAGGAGTGATTCTTAGTCCAGACGCAAAAGTTACAGTTGTTTTAGTAACAGCTGCACACCAGTTACGGGATTTCTAATTTAGATTGAGCTTTTATTTTATTTAACCTATTCCTTTAAGAAAAGAGCCCAATCCGAATTCCCCACTATACAAAGGCCTTTAGACTTAATTATTTATATACAATTTAATTTTACACAAGTTAGAGAACGCTAGAAAGGAGTCAAAGCAAGGAAAAGGAGAAATCTAAGAGCTGGGGAAAGTCATCTTCTCCAAATCACAGCCAAACCCAATCCTTAATTAGGTTCTTTTATCTTTTAATTCTGTAATCAAACATGAATTCCTTTTATTTTATTTCTTTAGTATTTATTTCCATTATGAGCTAAATCATTGTGTACTTGAGAATCGCTAAATCGGTTGAACCTAACCTGATTAATTGATATTTTTCTAATTTGGAATTTCGTAACTTAAATTGAATTAGTATATTTTGTGTTGGCTTTTACTTTATTCTTCATTATTATCTTTGGAGTCATGAACTATGGGTAATTATTAGTATTTAGGCTATTCACTGTAGTGGCGTAGTGATCACCTTGACGGGGGGGGGGGGGGGGGTTTAAATATAGACCTAGGTAATTGTTGTTGGTATTCGTCAATGACCTTGACAGACTTGACTAACCAATATCCAATGAGGTAAGAATTTAACCATTCAAAAGTAGTTGTAATCAACCTGACGGGGTTTATAATACTGTAGGAGAGCTTCTAAGTCCACCCTGACGGGGGTTAGGAGACTTTAGAATCCCGAATAGCATAAATATAACAATTCAACCCTTAACAGAAGAAATTAATTAAATAAGGTGTAGGTGAAACCCTTGCGTGACTCAAGTACTACTTTTCACCCTTGTGTCCAACTCTTTTATTTGCATTTCAGTTTAATTATTTTAGTTTTTAATTTATTTGCATCTTAGTTCGTAAACAAAAACCCAAACAAACGTTATATCTTTTACTTTTTCCGTACTTTCAATTATTCTACTAATTGATTCACACTTGATTTGTACATATTCCGTCCCAAAGAACGATTCTGATTTATTGGTTTATTACTTGGACAACCGTACACTTGCGGTCTGTGAGTCCTCAATTTTATTGCATTTTTTATAACACACCAGGACCCACCAAATTGAAGTAGAGACGACATGTGCATCACCAATAACTATGAAACACTATAAAACATATAATTATGATGTCCTCTTTTGTCCTTTAATCCCAACACGCCTTCCTTTGCAAATTTTATAAATCCGCCTTCTCTAGTGTATGTGTACCCTTTTGAGTCAAGACTACTCAAAGATATAAGATTCTTCTTCAACTTTGGAACATGTCTCACATTACCAAGCATTCTTACGACCCCATCAAACATCCTAATTCTGATTGTACCAATGCAAGTAAGTTTGCATAAGGCATTATTTCCCATTAAAATGGCACCTTTCGAAACTATTTCATATGAAGAAAACCGATCCCGATTGGGACACGTATAAAAAGTGCAGCTAGAATCGATAATCCATTCTTCACTTGAGTTGGGTTCACCGTCACACGCCGCTAAAAGTTCCCCATCACTATCATTTTGTACGACACCAGCTTTGTCAAATTTATTTGGGCATCATATGTGATTTGGAGTAGAATTCTTGTTCCCCTTCTGCAATATACAGCATTCAGATATTATATGCCCCTTTTTCTTGCAGTAGTTGCAGAAATGGTTTGTCTTCCATTTATCACCTCTGGATTTCCACTCATGCGATTTTCCTCGGGCAGACAAGCCTCCTGCGTGGAGCTCAGCTGTACCCAACAAATGTTTCATCATTTCCTTAAAATATAAGGATTCATATACTTCATCCACAAATAAGTTTTCCATGACTATATAATACTGTATCTCTAAAATTCGAATACGATGGGGGTAATGAACACAATAAAATTAACGCTAGATCTTCATCTTCATACTTGACTTCTAAAGCTTCTAAATCGGATACAATTTCCTTAAAATTAGATATATGATCTTCTAAAGACGTATCTTCAACCAAACAATGTGAATAAAGTCGTTGTTTGAGAGCTAACTTGCTGGTAAGACTTTTTGTCATGCAAAATTGCTCTAATTTACACCATAAAGCAACAAAAAAATTCTCTTTTAAAATGACTAGTAAAATTTGATTTGAGAGATGAAGTTGAATTTGTGATAGAGCCTTAATATATGTTTGTTGTTTTTCTCGGCGGCGCGATTATTTTATCAAGCCCCAATAGCGCTTCATCCAAATCCATCTGAGCGAGCACATCTCGCATCTTAACATGCCATGATGAGGATCTCGTATTGCGATCCAATAGTGGAATTTCGAATTTTAAATTTTCCATAATCACAAACTAATAAAGAAATACGAGAAAGTAGCAAAAATACTCAAAATATGAAGAAACCAACCTTGAAAACGGATCCAAAACGTCGAAAAAACCCTTGCGTAAGGCGAGTCAAAAGTCAAAAGTCAATGGCTGGTCAACTGGAAGCTTTTATAATGAAATCAAAGTATATATATTAATATAATATATATATATATAAAGGATGTTGCACGTGATTGACTTTTCCTTCTTTTTTTAAAGGATTAAAATTTCAGATTTGTTTTCAAAAAAAAATTCAAAACCCTAACCTCGATGTCTACTTCGATTTTTAATGAAACTTGATGAATAATATGTCGTTTTGATCATTTGTTGAGTAAAACAAAGTTGATTCAGTAATACTCTGACGAAAAACTCTAAATCTCGACGAAATTCGGATTTTCAGACTGCGGTTTTCCAGCTTATTTTTTTAATTATTTTTTTAACAAAAAATTGAAGAAAAAAAGGGTTTATGGTTTAACGAATCTCCGATAACTCTTGGATCCTCGATTATTGTGCAAAAAAAATACAAAACTTGTAGTGCAAGATAAGCCTAAACTCTGATACCAATTCGATAGAATAAGATCGAATGAATATAGCACACAAGTAAGTTACTGAGACAATATTTATGTGGAAACCCAAGTAGGAAAAAAACCACGAGAAGATGAGAGAGTTTCACTATAATAAGTGAGAGATTACAAGGAGAATTGTATTCAAAAGGGTGTGAATAATAATAAACACTACACTACATATGTATATATAGGGAAGTTGGGGAACTAGGGTTATTAATCTAATAAGCCAGACCTTACAAATAAGAATTGGGCCGTGTCTCTAACGAAAACAATGAAACATTTCATTTATGTTAAATAAAACAATGAAACATGATAAAACCGAAAACACAACTCTTCACACTCGCACTGGAACAAAAAACAAAAAGAAAATTTCTTCACACAAAATCAATGAAACATTTCTTTTACGTTAAAAAAACAATGAAACATAATAAAACCAAAAACACATCTCTTAACACTCGCATTGGAATAAAAAACAAAAAGAAAATCTCTTCACATAGCATCCCTCCCCATATTTTTAGTGCATTACTTCTCATACGGTAAAAGCCTTCCAACAATCATAAGACGGATATTATAGGATTTCTTGTGAAGAGATTAGGTAAAAAATAATTCAATTTTTTTACCTTAATTTGGGTTTTTCGCCATTCCGTCTGGATGATGGTGGAGAATGGTCCACCAGTAGCATCGGGTTTCTTGTGCAGGAAAGCGGCTTGGTGGGAAGGTGAGATTAGGTTAAAAATAATTCAATTTGTTACCTTTATTTGGGTTCTTCGCCAAGCCGGCTTGATGGTGGTGGAGAATGGTCCATGAGTGGCGACGGTTTTTTTCTACAGGAGAGTGGCTTTGTGCAAAGGTGAGATTAGGTTAAAATAATTCTATTTTTTTACCTTCATTTGGGTTCTTCCCTAACCGCTTTGATGATGGTGGAGAATGGTACAGAAGTGGCAACAATTTTCTTGTGCATGAGAGTAGCTTGGTGTGAATGTGAGATCTGAGTGCGAAGAGATTTCTTTTTGTTTTTTGTTCCAATACGAGTATGAAGAGAGAGATAGAGATCTAAAGGAGAGGTGTGTGTGAGAGAGAGAAAATATAGTTAGTAAAACAAAATTATATACATTTTTTTCTTACAATTTTCCTTGTGAAGGAGGGGGAAGGAGGGTGTTTTGGTCTTTTCATTTTTTTAGTTGGTTTTTTTCTAGATAATGTTCTAGTTGGTTATTAAAATTCTAATTTATCGTGGGTATTTAATAGGGTTAATTAGTTTAAAAGTCCATCAGCCTTGTTGATTTCTATTATACAGCCCAACATTTACCTAGTAGTTACAACCCAACTAAATGTGTTAATATACCCAAAACGCCTCTCCTTACACTATTAATCATATTGAAAGGGGTACCCAAAACATCCACACCATTATATAACCCAAACCCCCATCCCCTTCTCTTCTCTCTGTGTATCGGCTCTCTCCTCTCTCACAGATGAACCACCTTCTGCCTGCCGCCTACTGCCGTGGACCATTCACCACCACCATCACCACTCTACCCCACTCACTGCCTACACCATCCCCACCATCATCAACATCAACCCCACCCCACCCACCCATCCTGCTGTTCCCCACCACCATCAACATCAAACCCACCTCTACTGCCGTTTCCCACCATCATCAACATCAATCCCACTCCACCAAACCCTCTTGCCGTTTCCCCACCATCATCACCATCAAATCCACCCCACGATCTTCACCACCATTAACGCTGCTTCTCAACATCTCTTTACCACCATGAACCCCGATCTCACCATAGAAACCCATCTCTTTACCACCATCGAAACCCACCTCTTCACCACCATCTACCTCAATACCACCGGTGATGCACATGTACCCTTCACCACGCTGAAGATCTAGACCACCAATACACCGACGTCGCCTTTTGTTGCCATGGGTACATATTGTCGAGGTCAAATCGTATCATGGGCCCAAACTATTGAAAGTAATTCGAATCATGGGCTCTCTGGAGTACAATTCGCACAACCACCACATCAACAACCAACCCATAGCCCATGATTCGCACAACCACCATCAACAACCAACCCATAGCCCATGATTCGCACAACCACCATCAACAACCAACCTATCACTGCCATGGGCGAAGCCCCGTGAAGGTCCATCAACAACATGGGTCCAGACCCTTGAAGCAGATACACACCGTGGGTACAACCCAAACCCAATCAGCACCGTGGGTTAAGAAACGTGAAGGCCGGTTATGATTTCATTTTTTTTTTCATTTCTGCTTCAATTTCTGTTTTTGTTTACACTAAGGGAGTGTGAGTTCTTCTTGTTGTTTTTGTTTTCTTTTTGGTTTGGTTTGTGATTTTTTTCGATCCAATGCTGTGAAAGATTAGTGTTCATTCTTTGTTCGAATAATCTATTTTGATTAGAATCCATTTTGTGTATGCTGTTGTTGATCCATTACATGTAGTGTGAATGAGTTTGTTTTACTTGTTTGGTACAATAATTGTAGTGTGCAGATATTCAGAAGATGATGTAGATGTTTATTTAATTATAAAAGGTGTTAAGCAACAATGAAGTGAATGTTGTTGTTTGATCCATTTTGTGTATGTTGTTGTTGATCCGATGAAGTGAATAAAAATAATAAGGAGTTAAGCAACAAAATAAAACAAGAGGCGGGTCCGTACCCACTGAGTTAATAATCGAGATGGTTTGTATCCTTATGGGATTTTAAATGGAGGTCCGTACCCACCACGATAAAAGTGGAATGAATGTACAAGACGCTTGGGTCCGTACCCATTACGAAAAGGGGTAAAAAAGTAAAAAACCTAAGTAGAATATTGCAGGGGCGAAGCCACAATTTTTGTTCGAGAGGGGCCAAGGGGTTCGGGGGTAACGACCCGAATTTCTTTTTTTTTTTTGTTAATTACACTATGCATCCCTATATTTTGCAAAAAGTACGTAAAGGTCGCTATATTTTTAAGAGAATGCTCTAAAAGTCTCAAAATTTTGCAAAACACTATATTATTAACTTAGTGTGCTTAAATAGGCGAGTATGTGGTGGATAAATGATTGACTTTATGTGCTTATTAGATGATGGTTAAGCAAATGTGATACTTAACAGATTTTTATAAAAGGAATTTAGGGAGATGGAATATTTTATGGGGAGATTATGGTATTTTGTAAAAGTTAAGAAAAATCAAGCAAAAAATTTGGAACCAATTATGTTATATATATATTTTTTTTAATTTATAAAAGTTATAAAATGAAATTGTTTTAAAACTCAGGAAAGTACATGTCCCTCCGATCTTGATTGTGGCTTTGTTATTAGAAAATTAGAAAATGGCTTAACAATAACTTATTTTAATTTGGATGTATTATATAAAATTTGAAAAATGTAGTCAGTAAATTGTATTTTCTACTTTTTAATTGGATCTGCAAGGGCTCTGGTCTGGCAGTACTTATATATTAATGCCCCATTTAATATATAAATTGTACGTTGAACTTTCGCTTCTTATTTTAGTTACCATAAGATCCCGTGTGCGAGGATGCAAGTAAAAAATATAAGACTTAAACTAACGAGAAACACGACAATTATAATAAAGGGTCCTTCAAATATCGTTGTTACATGCAAATTAGGAAGAACTGTGTGTTGAAATGGCAACGAGAAGCAGAAGTGAATTTGAAGAAGCTCTGATTAACAAGAAATACTATTTTGAGAATTGTTCAGGTTGTAAGGTTGAACAAGAAAAGAAGTCGCAAACTGGTCTGCCACTTAAGCAACTTTTAACCGTATGGGTTATTGCTCTCTCCACTGGTATAAACTTGCTTCAATAATTTCTGCAAAATTGGTTTGTGAATGTTCATCATCCTCGTTTCTTTCTTTCTTTTTCAGCACTTACAATATCATCTCTCTTCCCATTAGTTTATTTCATGGTAAGTAAAAGTTTGATGTATGAAATAATATATGAAGGTTATAATAGTTTTCTCCATAGTTGTTTGTTTAGTTACTAGCTAGCTACCTCATGCATGTTGCAGGTGAAGGATTTTAATATAGCCGAGACAGAAGAAGATATTGGTTACTATGCTGGCTTTTTAGGTAGGGGAAATTTTACATCATATTTATTTATTTATTTATTAACAACTCAAGTTGCTAAAATTGTGTTAAACTGGTTGGACTAATAAAGGGTCCTCCTATTATATTGGAAGACTTCTTACATCTGCTTTCTGGGGAATTTTGTCTGATCGTATCGGTCGAAAGCCAGTTATAATCATCGGAACAATCACTGTGTACTACCCCGAATCAATACTCCATTTCAATGTGAACATTTTTTTTTAACAAAATTTCTTAATAAATACAATTTGGTGATGGTTACTCTCTTCAGGGTTATTTTCAACACTCTGTTTGGTCTTAGTATAAATTTCTGGATGGCTATCATTACAAGGTTTCTTCTTGGATTCTTGAATGGTTTGCTTGGACCAATTAAGGTAATTTAAGTCTTGAACTTTATTTGTATAAGATTTACTTCATTTTTGACTTTTTTCGTTCATTTTATTTCGTCCATCTCCAGGCTTATGCAAGTGAAATTTTTCGTGAAGAATATCTAAGTTTAGGGCTGTCAGCAGTAAGTACAGAATTAGATTGTGTAACCCTTGACTTATTTTCTCTTTATGCAAATGTTAAGCACAGAAAGTATCATCTAGAACAATAATTTTCTGGGATAAGAGGATTTATAGGGAAAAGTTTGAATGTAATTGTCTAGCTTCTAATTCTCTTTACGATTAATTTCTGCAGATCCAAACAGCTTGGGGAATAGGATTGATCATTGGCCCAGCTTTAGGAGGATTCCTTGCACAGGTTTCTATAATTAATGTGTTCTCTAACAATCTTTTCTTATTATAAACTTTTTAAATGTAGCCTGCAGATAAATACCCTGACATATTTTCACAAGATTCTCTATTCGGAAGGTAATTCTAATTTCTACACATTCTGTAACTTTCTTTAATTGCTTGCAGTAATTGTATACCAACTTTGAACTGTGCGATTGATTATATTAACAGGTTCCCGTACTTTTTGCCTTGCCTAATTACATCACTCTTCGCTTTGGTTGTGACAATCTTTTGTTTTACTCTTCCGGTATGTCTGACTCACTAAAACCGAGCATAGTTTATATTGTATTCCCTGTTCAATCTTACTTATCTGAAGCTCATTTGCAGGAAACATTGCACAAACACTCAGAAAGTATGGTGCAATCTCATGATTCAAATGAATCCTTGGAATCTGAGAAGGAAATAGAAACAAAACAAGAAAGACAAAATTTCTTCATGAACTGGCCATTGATGTCATCTATAATTGTATATTGTATTTTCTCACTTCATAATATAGCATATGCCGAGGTAGAATTAATCACAAACTAATCAATTATTTATTGCTTTCGATATGCTTTTGACTTTTGTATAAGCAGATATTTTCTTTATGGGCTGTAAGCCCCACAAAGTTTGGGGGTTTGAGTTATACAACCGATAATGTTGGTGTAGTTCTTGCAATCTCGGGTATTATTATAAATCTTACTCTTCACCTACGTTATTGATTCACAAACCTCTTCAACTACGTCTTAAGTGATTCGATATTGTTAATTTTTCAGGTTTTGGGCTATTAGTTTTTCAACTCACACTCTATCCACTAGCAGAGAGACTTGTTGGCCACATTATGGTAGCTCGAATTGCTGGGGTAAGCCTTTGTGGCTTGTTTATTTGTAACATCTACTTTCTATAAAATATATATAGATGAATTTGTAACTAGATATATACGTGAATGAATTGTGTGTAGGTTCTGTCTATCCCTATATTGGCTAGTTACCCCTTTATAGCCATGCTATCTGGAGTCACCCGCCCGTTGGTCTTAATTTGTGCATCAGTGACCAAGAATGTTCTATCTGTAAGCGCTTCCATCACTTTACTATAATAGATATCTAATAATTTTTATAAAGATGCTTTGACAGTTTTGCTTACAGTGTGTTTTATTATACTAGTGATTATGTGATTAATAATTGTTTATAATGTCTCATTGTTGCCTTGCCAGACCTCAATTATAACTGCGCTATACATATTGCAAAACAAAGCTGTGGTAAGGCCTCTATATATTTCGTATGCATTTTGCATTTGATTTGTTGACAAGTTTCAATTTAACTCAACTATTGTAAATGCTAATTAATATAACAGGATCAAGATCAAAGAGGAGTTGCAAATGGTATTGCCATGACTGCTACGTCATGTTTCAAAGCGGTAGGTCCAGCAGGAGCAGGAGTAATGTAAGCGTCTTTCAAGAAATCCATCATTGTTTCTCCTCTTATTCTATCAAATTATATGAGTTCTTATTATTCTGAAAATATAACAGATTTTCGTGGGCACAAAAGCGTCAGGATGCAGCTTTCCTTCCAGGTATACCTTGATCCTAACTTGTTCAGTTTCATTCACCTTATTATAATACACAATCTTCTACTTCTCGGGTTAATTAACTGGTGTTTTTTAATGCAGGTGATCAGATGGTTTTCTTCGTCTTAAATATAATCGAGGCCGTTGCAGTGGTGCTAACGTTCAAACCATTCTTAGTTCAGCGTATGGGAGTATTTAGATCGGTTCGTTAAGCTTGCGAGTCGAAAATATGATTCTTGTATGATTCCTTACTGATATAGATCAATGTAGAATCGTAAATCGAAATATTATTTTTGTGTCTCGTGTATTGTATCAAATTGTGAATTGTAATGTTTCGGATGTCAATTTATTTAATATTATATGTTTAATATAATAATATACTCAGAGTATTTTTAAGTTAGAACATGAGTGATTGATATGCTAGAGAACAAAATATTTCAAGTAGACTTACTTGAGTACTATCAAATTTTCGAGTCAAACACATATAAAAATCGAAGATAAAACCAAACCAAACATATACCCAAGGGCGGATGTAGGGGTGGGCTGAGGTGGGCTGCAGCCCACCCCAACTTACACAGCCCCCTATAATTTAGCCTACTTTTTTTTAAAAAAATAGATAAAAATATAACTAAAAAAAATTATAGCATAAAATTAGTCCTCCCTAACTTAAAATTTAAAGATTAATTCTATCAAATAAAAAAATTTATTAACAAAATTGGAACGTAAATACCATTAAATATTCACTTTCTTGGTTCGTTTTAATTTTTTTTTTCATAGATATTTTTGTAATTAACTCTTAAATGTTTAAAAAAAAATTCATTTGGGCCCTCTAAATTTTAAAATTTATTTTATTAGACTTTAAATGATTTTATTTATAGGATTTTTTGTTTTTTTACAACAAAATGTATGTTATTTTGAATAAAAAAAGAAATTTTTCGAATGATTAATTTAAAATAATAATAATCAGACTTATATTGCAATCTTTACACAATATAGGGATTTATAGTGCATTTTAGCATTATATAAGGATCTATCTAGCAATTTTTGCATAATATGTAGATTTATCGTGCAAATACGGCAAAATAATTTTTTTCGGGGCGTTGCCCCCGAACCCCCTTAGCCCCCGCCTAACAAAAAATCCTGGCTCCGCCCCTGCATATACCAAACCAAAAACCGGTGAAACCGAACCGACGGAACTCGTTTGGTTCGGTTGCAACACCTTTAAAAACCAAACCATTCGGTTTTGTCCAAAAACCAAGGCGAAACGTATCGTGCTCACTCCTAGTATATACCCAGGCGGGTACGTACCCAATTTGAAGACAACATGTATGTATCCAGGTAGGTACGTACCCAATTTTTCAGCATGTGTAACAGGTAAGTTTGTAAATAATTTTGTTTCAGCACAAGGATATAGTAAGTCTGAAACATTGTTATATTTAAATGGGTAAACTTTTGCAGAAACTTTTTTTTTGGACGATTGGGGACTTTAGGAGGGTGTTTTTGTCTAATCTCGATGCATTAACGAAAAGGCTTATGGTAGTTAGTTATTAATGCTACTCTTTTCACCATTTTTTTTGTTACATAGGAGAGCCACTTTGGACTCGGAGTCATTGACTCGGTTCGAAACTGTATCACTAGATTGGATGACCAAGGTCCTGGCCAGTGAGTTAATCCCAACTGGTTTCCTTTCACCATTTCTTATCATATTCATTAATCACTTAATTTATGTCTCATATTGTTTAAAACCTTGAACTTTTTGTTTTCAAAAATAAGGTTGACCATTTATTCAGCGCATCACTTCTCATACGGTAAAAGTAATGACGTTATGATAAAAATAATTCTAAGATTTCTATAAACATTGCCATTCTAGAATTATTATACAAATATAAGATCAATATTATTATAAAGTGATGAGATTAGGTTAAAAATAATTCATATTTTTACCTTAATTTAGGTTCTTGGCCAAGCCGGCTTGATGATGGTAGAGAATGGTCCACGAGTGGCAGCGGTTTTTTTGTGCAGGAAAGCGGCTTGGTGCGAAGTTCAGACCTGAGTGTGAAGAGATTTCTTTTGTAAATAGGTTAATAGGTAAAACAAAATCCTATATGGCTTTTTTTTTGTGATTAATAATTTCACTATGAAAAGATGATCTCACGTGGGTGGAAGAGGGTGTTTTGGTTTTTCTTCTTTTTCTAGTTGGTTTTCAAATCCCTAGTTAGTAATGGGCCTTTATTAGGATGTGCAATGGCTCTAAGGCCTTAATATATATAAAACCCAATAACTTTTATATGTTTTTTAACTGGAGAGGGAAAGTTGTGGATTATTTACTTCATAATTGACCCGTTGGGTACGTACCCAATGAATGTTCGTACATCCCTATTGTAATTTAACTCGATGGGTACGTACCAATAACCGTTAACTCCTATTCATTCTACAACACGTATAATATTCTATCTGGGTATGTGGTGTGTCTTTGCTGAAAAATTTCTAACTTTAATGGGTATATACCCAGGTGGTTACATACCCAATTCGAAGACAGCAAATGTGTGTACCCATGTGTGTTCGTTCGCAATATGAAGACAACAGGTGGGTCTACCTTCTTCATATTTTTTAATCTCCAGCAGTTAAACCATCTCTGGTAGTTGTACTAACGGATATTTACTGCAAAACTGATAGAATAAGAGTGAATGAATATAACACACAAGTAAGTAACTGACACAAGATTTACGTGGAAAACCAAGTAGGGAAACCACGGGAAGTGGAGAGAGTTTCACTATAATAAATGAGAGATTACAAGGAAAATTGTATTCTAAAGGGTGTGAATGATAATACACACTACAAGTGTATATATAGGGAAACCAGGGAACTAAGTTTATTAATTTAATGGGACATACCTTACAAATAAGAATAGGGTCGTATCTCCAACAATCTCCACCTTGACCCACATTCAATAAGCAAGACCCAAAAAACATGACAATATCTCCACCTCATAAATAATATCTCCACCTTGAAAAAATATCTCAATCTTGACAAAAAAAATTGCTAAGGAGTCAAGAGAATAAATCACCAATCTTCAAATATCTCCCCTCTTCCATAAAACCCCAAAGAGCTTAATTCAAATGGTAAATACCAACTAAGTCTGAGCAAAGCTCAAACTTAGAAATCAGACTTGGCTTAGTCATCATATCATCTGGATTATCATGAGTACTAATCAAATAATAAGCAACCAAATCAACTTCGGAAAATCTTTGTGGAGGATTAATATTTCTCCTTGCTCTATTTATTGCAATAGAATACTATGGTGGTTGTGTTAAAGGGATATTGCCACCATCATGCATATTTGGATCATTCTGAGATGTAGTTTATAATATATATTGTGATTATTGTGGAAAATTAACCTCTTTGTTTAATTTCTTCAGACAATTATCACTAGAGGGTAAATTAGGAAGCATAACACTTTCATCAATAATAACATTTCTGCTAATTACTATTTTTTTGGTTTACGAGCACCATTATTTATAACCTTTAACACCAGATTTATAACTGAGAAACATACACTTTCTTGATCTAGGTTTAAATTTACCATTATCAATATGTGTGTATGCTGGACAACCAATAACTTTAAGATCAAAATATTTTGGAGCAGTTACAGACCATACCTCTTGTGGGGTTTCGTTATCAATGGTTGTTGATGGAGAAATATTGATAAGATAAGTAGTTGTAGAAGCAGCTTCGACCCAAAAAATATTTGATAAACCAGAGTTAGAAATCATCGAACGCACTTTTTCCATAATTGTTATATTCATAAGTTTTGCTACGCCATTTTGCTGAGTTGTACCTGGAATGGTTGAGTGTTTAACAATACCTTTGGACTTAAAGAGACCATTAAATTCATTAGAGCAAAACTCTAAACCACTATGAGTATGAAGGTGTTTTATTTGCTTTTTTTGTTTGTTTCTCGATCATGATATTCTATTCTTTAAAGTTTGACAATGCATCATTCATTTGTTTCAATAAGATCAACCAAACTTTTCTAGAGAAGTCATCAATTATAGTAAACATGTAATAAAAACTTCCAATGGAAGACACTCTAGAAGACCCCCAAAGATCTAAATGAAGATATTCAAGTTTACCTTTAGTGTTGCAAATGTTTTTCCCGAATCGAACTCCCTTATGGTTTCCAAAGACTCAATGTTCACAAGGATGAACTTTACCTAGACTTTTCCCATCGAGGAGTCCTCTTCTATTTAGTTCAGCCATACCACTTTCGCTCATATGCCCTAGACGCATATGCCAAATTTTAGTATATCTTCTTTTGAAAATGTGATGTCTCCCATTTTGGTCTAATTATATGCCCTTAAGAGACATCATTTTAGGTGATTAATTGACTTATTTGATAGACTTCTAAGCTTATTTGGGTATATTGCATTTTCTCCCCTTGGATTTGGATTATCTGTGTTTTAGAGCTTTATGTGCGTTAATTGTTTGTTTTTTGTGTAAAGTTCTTAGGTCCATGGATTAGATGGAACACCACTATAATGAGGAGAAACGAGAATTAAAGTCATCGATCGTGTGTGGAAGTCAAAGGAAAGAAAAGATGATTCGAAGAATATATACGAGGAGAATGAAATGTGGAAGGCTGTTACAAATCACTGTTTTTGAGCCACTTAGCCACTGATTCAGCTTTAGAGGCGTGAAATAAGGAAGTTGCATCTTTGAGTCAGGAAGATTTTGCAAGTTGAAAGGAGTGATTCTGAGTCCAGACGCAAAAGTTACAGTTGTTTTAGTAACAGCTGCACACCAATTACGGGATTTCTAATTTAGATTGGGCTTTTATTTTATTTAACCTATTCCTTTAAGAAAAGAGCCCAATCCGAATTCCCCACTATACAAAGGCCTTTAGACTTAATTATTTATATACAATTCAATTTTACACAAGTTAGAGAACGCTAGAAAGGAGTCAAAGCAAGGAAAAGGAGAAATCTAAGAGCTGGGGAAAGTCATCTTCTCCAAATCACAGCCAAACCCAATCCTTAATTAGGTTCTTTTATCTTTTATTCTGTAATCAAACATGAATTCCTTTTATTTTATTTCTTTAGTATTTATTTCCATTATGAGCTAAATCATTATGTACTTGAGAATCGCTAAATGGGTTGAGCCCTAACCTGATTAATTGATATTTTTCTAATTTGGAATTTCGTAACTTAAATTGAATTAGTATTTTTTGTGTTGGCTTTTACTTTATTCTTCATTATTATCTTTGGAGTCATGAACTATGGGTAATTATTAGTATTTAGGCTATTCACTGTAGTGGCGTAGTGATCACCTTGACGGTGGGTTTAAATATAGACCTAGGTAATTGTTGTTGGTATTCGTCAATGACCTTGACAGGCTTGACTAACCAATATCCAATGAGGAAAGAATTTAACCATTCAAAAGTAGTTGTAATCACCCTGACGGGGTTTATAATACTGTAGGAGAGCTTATAAGTCCACCCTGACGGGGGTTAGGAGACTTTAGAATCCCGACTAGCATAAATATAACAATTCAACCCTTAACAGAAGAAATTAATTAAATAAGGTGTAGGTGAAACCCTTGCGTGACTCAAGTACTACTTTTCACCCTTGCGTCCAACTCTTTTATTTGCATTTCAGTTTAATTATTTTAGTTTTAAATTTATTTGCATCTTAGTTCGTAAACAAAAACCCAAACAAACATTATATCTTTTTCTTTTCCATACTTGCAATTATTCTACTAATTGATTCACACTTGATTTGTACATATTCCGCCCCTAAGAACGATTCTGATTTATTGGTTTATTACTTGGACAACCGTACACTTGCGGTCTGTGAGTCCTCAATTTTATTGCATTTTTTATAACACACCAGGACCCACCAAAATGAAGTAGAGACGACATGTGCATCACCAATAACTATGAAACCCTATAAAACATATAATTATGATGTCCTCTTTTGTCCTTTAATCACAACACGCCTTCCTTTGCAAATTTTTAGAAATCCGCCTTCTCCAGTGTATGTGTACCCTTTTGAGTCAAGACTACTCAAAGATATAAGATTCTTCTTCAACTTTGGAACATGTCTCACATTACCAAGCATTCTTACGACCCCATCAAACAAGCTAATTTTGATTGTACCAATGCAAGTAAGTTTGCATGAGGCATTATTTCCCATTAAAATGGCACCTTTCGAAACTATTTCATATGAAGAAAACCGATCCCGATTGGGACACGTATAAAAAGTGCAGCTAGAATCGATAATCCATTCTTCACTTGAGTTGGGTTCACCGTCACACGCCGCTAAAAGTTCTCCATCACTATCATTTTGTACGACACCAGCTTTGTCAAATTTATTTGGGCATCAGATGTGATTTGGAGTAGAATTCTTGTTCCCGTTTTGCAATATACAGCATTCAGATATTATATGCCCCTTTTTCTTGCAGTAGTTGCAGAAATGGTTTGTCTTCCATTCATCACCTCTGGATTTCCACTCATGCGATTTTCCTCGGGCAGACAAGCCTTCTGCGTGGAGCTCAGCTGTACCCAACAAATGTTTCATCCTTTCCTTAAAATATAAGGAATCATATACTTCATCCACAAATTAGTTTTCCATGACTATATAATACTGTATCTCTAAAATTCGAATACAATGGGGGGTAATGAACACAATAAAATTAACGCTAGATCTTCATCTTCATACTTGACTTCTAAAGCTTCTAAATCAGATACTATTTCCTTAAAATTAGATATATGATCTTCTAAAGACGTACCTTCAACCAAACAATGTGAATAAAGTCGTTGTTTGAGAGCTAACTTGTTGGTAAGACTTTTTGTCATGCATAATTGCTCTAATTTCAACCATAAAGCAACAAAAAAAATTCTCTTTTAAAATGACTAGTAAAATTTGATTTGAGAGATGAAGTTGAATTTGTGATAGAGCCTTAATATCTGTATGTCGTTTTTCTCGGCGGCGCGATCATTTTATCAAGCCCCAATAGCGCTTCATCCAAATCCATCTGAGCGAGTACATCTCGCATCTTAACATGCCATGATGAGGATCTCGTATTGCGATCCAATAGTGGAATTTCGAATTTTAAATTTTCCATAATCACAAACTAATAAAGAAATACGAGAAAGTAGCAAAAATACTCAAAATATGAAGAAACCGACCTTGAAAACGGATCCAAAACGTCAAAAAAAACCCTTGCGTAAGGCGAGTCAAAAGTCAATAGTCAATGGTTGGTCAACTGGAAGCTTTTATAAATTAAATCAAAGTATATATATATATATATATATATATATATATATATATAAAGGATGCTGCACGTGATTGACTTTTCCTTCTTTTTTTAACGGATTAAAATTTCAGATTTGTTTTCAAAAAAAAAAATTCAAAACCCTAACCTCGATGTCTACTTCGATTTTTAATGAAAGTTGATGAATAATATGTCGTTTTGATCGTTTGTTGAGTAAAACAAAGTTGATTCAGTAATACTCTGACCGAAAACTCTAAATCTCGAGGAAATTCGCGATTTTCAGACTGCGGTTTTCCAGCTTATTTTTTTAATTATTTTTTTTAACAAAAAATTGAAGAAAAAAAGGGTTTATGGTTTAACGAATCTCCGATAACTCTAGGATCCTCGATTATTGTGCAAAAAAATACAAAACTTGTAGTGCAAGATAAGCCTAAACTCTGATACGAATTCGATAGAATAAGATCGAATGAATATAGCACACAAGTAAGTTACTGAGACAATATTTATGTGGAAACCCAAGTAGGAAAAAAACTACGGGAAGATGAAAGAGTTTCACTATAATAAATGAGAGATTACAAGGAGAATTTTATCCAAAAGGGTGTGAATAATAATACACACTACATATGTATATATAGGAAAGTTGGGGAACTAGAGTTATTAATCTAATAAGCCAGGCCTTACAAATAAGAATTGGGTCGTGTCTCTAACGAAAACAATGAAACATTTCATTTATGTTAAATAAAACAATGAAACATGATAAAACCGAAAACACATCTCTTCACACTCACACTGGAACAAAAAACAAAAAGAAAATTTCTTCACACAAAATCAATGAAACATTTCTTTTACGTTAAAAAAACAATGAAACATAATAAAACCAAAAACACATCTCTTAACACTCGCATTGGAACAAAAAACAAAAAGAAAATCTCTTCACATAGCATCCCTCCCCATATTTTTAGTGCATCACTTCTCATACGGTAAAAGCCTTCCAACAATCATAAGAAGGATATTATAGGATTTCTTGTGAAGAGATTAGGTAAAAAATAATTCAATTTTTTTACCTTAATTTGGGTTTTTCGCCATGCCGTCTAGATGATGGTGGAGAATGGTCCACCAGTAGCATCGGGTTTCTTGTGTAGGAAAGCGGCTTGGTGGGAAGGTGAGATTAGGTTAAAAATAATTCAATTTGTTACCTTTATTTGGGTTCTTCGCCAAGCCGGCTTGATGGTGGTGGAGAATTGTCCATGAGTGGCGACGGATTTTTTCTACAGGAGAGTGGCTTGGTGCGAAGGTGAGATTAGGTTAAAATAATTCTATTTTTTACCTTCATTTGGGTTCTTCGCTAACTACTTTGATGATTGTGGAGAATGGTACACAAGTGGCAACAATTTTCTTGGGCAAGAGAGAGCTTGGTGCGAATGTGAGATCTGAGTGCGAAGAGATTTTTTTTTGTTTTTTGTTCCAATACGAGTATGAAGAGAGAGACAGAGATCTAAAGGAGAGGTGTGTGTGAAAGAGAGAAAATATAGTTAGTAAAACAAAATTATATACATTTTTTTCTTACAATTTTCCTTGTGAAAGAGGGGGGAGGAGGGTGTTTTGGTCTTTTCATTTTTTTAGTTAGTTTTTTTCTAGATAATGTTCTAGTTGGTTATTAAAGTTCTAATTTATAGTGGGTATTTAATAGGGTTAATTAGTTTAAAAGGCCATCAGCCTTGTTGATTTCTATTATAAAGCCCAACATTTACCTAGTAGTTACGACCCAACTAAATGTGTTAATATACCCAAAATGCCTCTCCTTACACTATTAATCATTTTGAAAAGGGTACCCAAAACATCCACACCATTATATAACCCAAACCCCCATCCCCTTCTCTTCTCTCTGTGTATCGGCTCTCTCCTCTCTCACAGATGAACCACCTTCTGCTTGCCGCCTACTTCCGTGGACTATTCACCACCACCATCACCACTCTACCCCTCTCACTGCCTACACCATCCCCACCATCATCAACATCAACCCCACCCCACCCACCCATCCTGCTGTTCCCCACCACCATCAACATCAAACCCACCCCTAATGCCGTTTCCCACCATCATCAACGTCAATCCCACTCCACCAAACCCTCCTGCCGTTTCCCCACCATCAAATCCACCCCACGATCTTCACCACCATTAACGCTGCTTCTCAACATCTCTTGACCACCATGAACCCCGATCTCACCATAGAAACCCATCTCTTTACCACCATCGAAACCCACCTCTTCACCACCATCTACCTCAATACCACCGGTGACGCACATGTACCCTTCACCACGCTGAAGATCTAGACCACCAATACACCGACGTCGCCTTTTGTTGCCCTGGGTACATACTATCGAGGTCAAATCGTATCATGGGCCCAACCTATTGAAAGTAATTCGAATCATGGGCTCTCTGGAGTACAATTCGCACAACTACCATCAACAACCAACCCAGAGCCCATGATTCGCACAACCACCATCAACAACCAACCTATCACTGCCATGGGCGCAGCCCCGTGAAGGTCCATCAACAACATGGGTCCAGACCCGTGAAGCATATACGCCGTGGGTACAACCCAAACCCAATCAGCACCGTGGGTAAAGAAACGTGAAGGCCGGTTATGATTTCATTTTTTTTTTGTTTTTTTTTTGTTTCATTTCCGCTTCAATTTCTGTTTTTGTTTACACTAAGGGAGTGTGAGTTCTTCTTGTTGTTTTTGTTTTCTTTTTGGTTTGGTCTGTGATTGTTTTTTATCCAATACTGTGAAAGATTAGTGTTCATTCTTTGTTCGAATAATCTATTTTGATTAGAATCCATTTTGTGTATGCTGTTGTTGATCCATTACATGTAGTGTGAATGAGTTTGTTTTACTTGTTTGATATAATAATTGTAGTGTGCAGATATTCAGAAGATGATGTAGATGTTTATTTACTTATAAAAGGTGTTAAGCAACAATGAAGTGAATGTTGTTGTTTGATCCATTTTGTGTATGTTGTTGTTGATCCGATGATGTGAATAAAAAATAATGAGTTAAGCAACAAAATAAAACAAGAGGCGGGTCCGTACCCACTGAGTTAATAATCGAGATGGTTTGTATCCTTATGGGATTTTAAATGGAGGTATGTACCCACCACGATAAAAGTGGAACGAATGTAAAAGACGCTTGGGTCCGTACCCATTACGAACAGGTGTAAAAAAGTCAAAAACCTAAGTAGAAAATTGCAGGGGCGAAGCCACAATTTTTGTTCGAGAGGGGCCAAGGGGTTCAAGGGCAACGGCCCCAAATTTCTTTTTTTTTGTTAATTACACTATGCATCCCTATATTTTGCAAAAAGTACGTGAAGGTCCCTATATTTTTAAAAGAATGCTCTAAAAGTCTCTATATTTTGCAAAACACTATATTATTAACTTAGTGTGCTTAAATAGACGAGTATGTGGTGGATATATGATTGACTTTATGTGCTTATTAGATGATGGTTAAGCAAATGTGGTACTTAGCAGATGTTTTATAGAAGGAATTTAGCGAGGTGGAATATTTTATAGGAAGATTATGGTGTTTTGTAAAGGTTAGGGAAGACCAAGCAAAAAATCTGGAAAATCAGTTATATTATATATTTTTTTTTAATTTTGTAAAAGTTATAAAATAAAATTGTTTTAAAACTCAGGAATTCGTCACGTGACGGGATTCTTTAAGGTGACGGGATTCTTTAAGTAGTATTGGTTTGCCAATTTTTTAATGTTATCTGACTCATGATTATGCTTTATTGGATGCAGTTTTCATAACTCAACATGGGTAAAGAGAAGTTTCATATCAACGTTGTGGTTATTGGACATGTCAGACTCTGGAAAATCGACCACTACTGGTCACTTGATCTACAAGCTTGGAGGTATTGACAAGCGTGTGATTGAAAGGTTCGAGAAAGAAGCTGCTGAGATGAACAAAAGGTCATTCAAGTACACATGGGTTCTTGACAAGCTTAAGGCTGAACGTGAACGTGGTATCACCATTGATATTGCTTTGTGGAAGTTTGAAACCGCAAAGTACTACTGCACTGTTATTGATGCTCTTGGACATTGTGATTTCATTAAGAACATGATTACTGGTATTTCTCAAGCTGATTTTGCTGTCCTTATCATTGATTCCACTACTGGTGGTTTTGAAGCTGGTAATTCCAAGGATGATCAGACTCGTGAGCATGCTTTACTTGCTTTCACCCTTAGTGTGAAACAGATGATTTGCTGTTGTAACAAGGTGAGAATGAGGGAATGTGATATGTTCTTTTTTCTTATTGTTTGTTAATTGTTGCTTATTGTGGTGTTCTTGTGTATATGGATGCTACTACTCCTAAGTACTCAAAGGCTAGGTATGAAGAAATTGTGAAGGAAGTTTCTTCTTACTTGAAGAAAGTTGGATACAACCCAGACAAAATCCCATTCGTACCCATCTCTGGAAATGCCACATTGTTAATGACTGTGAACTGAGAAAAGTTTATTTAGTTGATGGGATTTATATGCGTCATGCGATTTTATACATTAGTTGATGAGATATAGTTGTATTGGTGGGGTTTTATTTAGTTGATGGGATTTATTTTTGTTATGGGATTATATACTTTAGTTGATGGGATATAGTTTGTATTGGTGGGATTTTTTTTTGTCAAAATATTGGTGGAATTCAATACAACTTTGATGGGATTTATATGCGTCATGGGATTTTATACGTTAGTTGATGAGATATAGTTGTATTGGTGGGATTTTTTTTTTGTCAAAATATTGGTGGAATTCAATACAACTAGTGATGGGATTTATATGTGTAATGACGGGATTCGTCGGTGACGGGAATCGTCCTTGACGGGAATCGTCCTTGACGGGAATCGTCCGTGACGGGAATCGTCCGTGACGGGAATCGTGCTTGATGGGAATCGTCCTTGACGGGAATCGTCCATGACGGGAATCGTCCTTGACGGGAATCGTCCTTGACAGGAATCGTCCTTGACGGGAATAGTTCTTATGGTGTAAGGGTAAACATGTAATCTTATAATAGTAAGTTAATGGATGATTCTTTGGGGCAAGTATAATATTATTTTGATTTTTTGGGTCATTGACCCTAAAAATTATCTACTTATCATATTAATTAAACTTTAGAAAAGTAAATTGTTTATTATTATTAATTAGGTTGATCTAATTATTTGTTAAAAAAAAATTACCGTTAATGTTAGTATGCTATTTTTAAAAAAAATTATGAGATTTATATAATTAATTAATAATTACATTAATTTAATGTAAAAAATCTTGAATTATTATTCTATAACTTTTTCTTTACTCATTTTTTCTGTATTTGCAAGCCTGTAGCCTCCTTAATGTAAGGATGTTTTTTTGTTACTAATAAAATTATTTGTTAACTTTGTTTCAGTTTTTTTGGCTGTTTTTTTTTCTGTTTTGTCTTTCCTAAAAACACAAAAAAATTTATTTACTTTATATTATTTATTGATAAGAATTAATAATTAATAATGTAAAGAAATTATTGATATAAGTTCTTCATAAAAAATTATTAATAATTTTTCCTAATTTTGTAGAGGAATTATGAAGAACTATTTTAAAAGAAAGTCAAATATTTTACAAGTTCTTCTTCAATTTGGTGACTCCGAAGACAAACCTTTAGATCCTGGACAAAGGTATAGAATTATGGAATATATTTCTTGTTTTATGTGTTCTTTTTGTTAAACATCAAAAAAAAATTCGAGGTCGTTTCTTTGAACCCCATATAACTCTAAGCCCACCCTGGTTTGTAATCCTGGATTCGCCACTGCCTGTTCGATTCCTTATAAATATGATCAATTATGAAAGCATAATTTGCTTTTGTACGTAACAAGTAGATTATATTTCATTCAAATGATAAAAACGTGTCTCATTTACACATCAGCTAATGGAACCCACCAGCCACATCATAATATTCAAATTACTATTGCTATAAGACCTTTGTATGTATAAAGGTATACAAACTGATCATTCCCCCCGTTCCTAGGAATCACGATTATATATGTACATCCTCAGATAAGATACATCCCCTGGTGACGAGACGCAAGGTCCGAAAACAACACGTCATCTACTAGATTAGGTTTGCTCATGCATTGCCGACGTTGTTTACAAAGTGGCCATAATGTGAAGAGTAGTAAGAATGACATGCATCATCAATCTCCGTTGTTGACGCTAAGGTGTCTAAACACTAACTCCTTTATTAAAAATGTAATTGTATTCAATGATATGCCTTAATAAATCAGATTTTCTATAATTCTAAATATAGGTGTCTCCGTTGAGGTTTTGAAACCATCGCAGAACCAACCAACACAAGCAACAACACCTGAGTCGTCGCTTAATCAACCAACACAAGATTCACGTGCTATAACCGAGGAAATGACACAGGAGAGTCAAGTGGTGATTGTAGCATTTAGACCTACTAGAGGTCGTGGCAGCCGTGGTGTTATGGGTGGTAGAGGGTCGCGTGGTGGATGAGCATTTGTGATTGTGAGAGGTAATCATCTTTGTGTCGTGTATGTGTAGTGTATATTTCTAAATCCGGTTAAAACTAATTTTAGTCCTTTTTGTATATTTCTTGATTTGTTTAGATGGTATTTTAATCGACCAAAGGACAACCAATCAGACCGGATTTCACATGGGGAGGAAGGATATATACAAGCTGGAGAGTCAAACAACTATCATCGTTTAATAAGGCGCTAAAGAATCCTCTGTACAAGGTGTAAAAGAAAATAGAAAAAGATATGCATCATCTTCTACAAAAATATCTAAGGTAAAGGGACACATTTAGAAGATTTAAAGTGAATATTGAAGGAAAAGGCACCCATGTGGAAGGATTTTAGTATGTTAGTGTTTTACTTGGACTAATATTGTTTTTAACTAGGGTTACACTTGGACCTAAGTTGTTTCCTGATGTATGTTAAACTGTTGATTGTTATTGTTGAATGTAGTAGCATGTTGAATTTTGTTGATCCTAGTTTAGTGTTGAATGAGTATATAATGTTGTAGTTTTTATGTTGAAATTGTTACTCCTAGGTTGAATGAAGTTATATGTTGATTGTTTTTTAGCGTTGTAGTTTTTATGTTGCGTGTTGTTGAAAGTGTTGCTCGTAGGTTACATGATATAATGTTGAATCTTCTAATTACAATGCATTAGAAAAATCACATAATTGGTATAAACATAAGTGGTTCAAACATCATAACTCATTAACTTACATCCATCATACTTCCTTAACTTAAGTTAACATTCAAAATACATTGAATAAATTTAACATATTTTAAATAACTAAGTTAACAAAAGAAGCCAATTTTAACAAATTGAAGTAATAGATCCTTATACACTCCTACACCATTCATTTGTACAAACTACCTTCACTCTCACCTACACCACCCTCTTCATTGTCGATTCAATTCGATCATTTCATTTACTTGCATAGGACCAAGAAACATACTCGCCAATTCAAGTTGCATCAACCTCCTATTTCGTCGAGAAGGGGGTAAATCTCGTCTAATGGTATGATTATGACAGGTATCGTGACCTCGAGCTCAGTAAAACTACCCATTTTCTGAATTGATGGATGATTCCCAACACTTTTTAGCAGATCAGGTAAAGTCCTAGGGTACCCAACATACCAAAAAACTGACCTAGTCATATATGGTGTAGCCTAGGGTAATAGAAATTTTCCTTAAAACCCTCATGGACAATTGATATTAATTGTACCCATACTGAGTTTAACTTCCAACATAATTGGTCGGGTTAAATCTGAGTCTACTTCCAAAGTATACATTCATTGTAAACATGCCTACAACAATCAAGTGAATCAAATTAGTAACATTTACACAATAAAAAACCATAACCAAGCAGACCCTAAAGCAAACCATAAACTTTTAACTCAATTGAAACTACTAATTTGATTAAACATTAGTCTCAGGATATAGTTTGATCACATATAAGTCTGAAAGCATAATTATCACCAGTTTATTAAAAAAATTTCAAAAAACTCGTTGAAGTCGTACATTTACTACATATTTGCATAAATGTGAAATGGTAGATAGAGTTCATAAAGTTTACTATCAATGACAAATAGACCTTTTCACACAAGCTATAATCGTCGTGTAAATGTCAAAAACTAACAGTGGGTCCTCAAAATACCCATAATGTTATTCACAAAATAATTATTTAGATGTTGAAAAAAAAAAAATCTCTTTTTTTTCTCTATACACCCGAACATATGACCATAACCAAAGCTAAGAAAAATAATCAAATTCAAGTTTCACCAACTATGGGCCTCAAATCTTAGTTATCCTCAGGTTTGACCCGTTAAACCCACACTGTACCTCCTTATGAAAAACGTCCAGAAAGTAACATAAGGATAAAATACACTACATGTGATACCTATCAACTGTTGTAAAACCCCATATATTTTTTTTAATAAATGAATGCATCCGATGTGTGAACTAGAATCAAATAATATCATGAACGAAGCTAATACACCTCGTGAGATTACATGTAATTCTTCACAAATAGAAAAAAAAATTCTTTTCGTACGGTGGATTTTCAGCGATTTCTCATTGCACTAAATGTAAAAAAAGATAATATATCAACTTTACCAACTTTGCTTGTCTTTAAAATACCAGTGGTAGTAAATATAGACGTGCATAACCTCATTGATTCAAGTAAAAAAATAATCATAATTACCAATTAAAAATCCAATATTTATTATAACATTTCTCACAAGCAACCCTTACTTTTTTTTTTCAAATAAGCAACCCTTACTTCACCTTTTATAATAATCTTGCAAATACTAACCGTCACCTTTTGAGCCAAAACCCTACTAAAATAATAATGCAAAACGAGTTAGGGCACAATATCTTAGTCAAGACCCAACTAACCACTGAGACTAGTTTAATGGCCAGAACCTTATCTCTCATCTAGGAGGTAAAGGGTTCGAATCCACTCACTTTGTTATTTCTTGAGCCCTTAAAGGGGGTAAGCAAGAGATGCAAGGTTCGAGTCCTCTCCCTGGAACATGGGTAACCTAGTTTTGATTAAGTGGAGTATGCATGAGACGTGTATATTTTCTAATAGGAATAGTCGTGTTGCACGTAAGCTGGCCCGGACACATACATAAAAAGAAAATCATAGCCCAATAAGTTAGTCAAGGGCCATTAAGCACAAGCAATAATATAGGGACCAAAATCTTAGTCCAATAACTCGGGTCAAGAACCAATAACTTAAGCACAATTCCAAAACCCCGGCCTTAACTGGTTGTAGAAATTGCCAAAAGCCCAAAGGACTAATATATAATTAGGGTACCCCTGAAGAATATGCACTGATTTTACCTATCCATCTCTTCGCTTTCCTTTCGCATTTTGCTCTCTCTTTTCCCGCCCAACATTTCTTTACGAGGTCGAAGTTCATTTCTGCTGGTTTAGGTGATCTCTTTACTTTTTCTTAATCATCTCTGCTGTTTTTAAATTTATATATCGATTTTGCTGCATTGCATTTATATGTCATATGAACTTAATCAATTTATTATTTTAATTTTTTACTGAATAGATCAAAATCGAATGCTTCGATTTTGATTTAACATAGTAGAGTTGCAAGTTTTAGTATATTGCAGGGTGCTTATTTTTTGATAAACAAGTTTGCAATTAATTAGAAGTAAATCAAACCTTTTGTTTCTCTTTTTACAAGTAGAGATGGATCAAAATGAAGGAGGTGAATTTGATGAATTATTGATAGAGCGTAAGAAGAAGAATTTGCAATTAGAGTTAGAGAAATGCAACACTGTACTGGAGCAATCAGTCTTGAAGAGAAAAAGAGCAGATGAGGAGATTATGAAGTTCGAAGAAGAGCAGAAGGTAACGTATCCACTTGTATGATATTTATAATATATTATGATGGTGGTTTAATTGGCAGATGGAAAAGGAGAATCTGCAAATGAAATTAATTGAATGGGAGAAAACAATGAAATCAAAGCAAGCATTGGAATTGGAGATACAACATGTAATTTGGAGGAATCGATTAGGTAATAAGGATACAATGGATGAAATGAAACATGTTTTGAAAGAGAAAGATGAAGAAATCGAAGCTTTGAAAATGAGTTTGAAAGAAATAGAGTTGGAAAATGAACATTTGAAAGAGTTAAGCACTTGGAAAGAGGAGAATCTGGAAGAAAAGGATGAAGAAATTGAAAGTTTGGAAGAATTGAATACAGTTCTTACGGTGAAAGAGAGATATGCAAACGAAGAACTAATAGAAGCAAGGAATGAGCTGATTACAGTAAGTGCTAAATCATATTATATTGTCTTTCAAGTATTATGAACTCACTCTTATGATATTTGCATTATGTATAGTTGGTGAGAGAGCAAGAGGCTGAAACAAAGAATAAAGGAAAGTTTGAACAACCAAAAATAGGTGTGAAGATTATGGGTGATTTGGAAAAACAAGTGTTTTCAATGGAATGTAGTAGCAGCCACAAGGTGATTGATAACACTATTATCCTTTCAGAATGGGAGAATAGGCTGAGGGATCCAAAGTGGCACCCTTTTTTAGTTGTTGAGGTTGAAGGTGGAGGACACAAGGTAGTATTACTTTTCTTTTCAGTTCCTGTTTTTTCTGTAATTGAGACTCTAATAAAGTTCACTGCTGGTTAGGAAATAATTGATGAAGATGATGTAATGCTTAAGGAACTCAAGGAAGAACTTGGAATCAAAGCGTTTGAAGCTGTTTGTACTGCATTAAAGGAGATGAACGAGTATAATCCCAGTGGTAGGTATCCAGTACCAGAGCTTTGGGATTTTGATAATCAAAGGAAAGCTACCCTTAAAGAGGGGATTTCACATCTTATGAATTTAAAGAAATAGAGAAGCACTAGCTAAAATATCAATTTTATATATTATTTTTAGTTACCATTGCTGCTATGTATGTGGCCATCAACTCTTATTAAGCTAACGGTGCTATTTTCTTGTTATAACTTATAATTAATATTAATAAAACACCCAAGAACCTGAATCCCTCTGGTAAAAAAACAAAGCTTTGAGGAAGATAACAACTTTGCTTCATGAACCTTTGATCAAATACCCAAGGGATAACAACTTGTATACAAACAATTCTTTGAGGCACCAAAGAATTATTAAACTGAATTTCATATATGTTCTTCAAGAATTGCCAAAAAAACCCTCTTCACCTCACACCTCAGTGGTATCTTCATTACAAATCATGTTCTTCATCTAATCGACCCAAATGATACGACTAATCATCAGAGACAACCTCCCTCCAAGCATGATCCAGAAATCAATTGTTTATCGTAAACATTCTCCCAAGAGAGACGGGGAAGTATCCATGAGATATTTGAGATTAATATTTTTGGAGCTTAATTCGACCAAGATTCAACCTAATGCGAAAATTACCAATCTGAACAAAAATTCGAAGAAAGAAAAGAACAACCAATGTGACACGTCATTTTACCAAAATTATACATCAAAGAGAAAAGAGTTACACAACAAAATCAATCTTAGTTAATAACCGCCCAAATCTTCATATTAGAATCAGGATCTTTGAGATACTAAAAGACAATTTTGTCCTGAAAAATCAGATAGAAGATTTTATTTAGTGAAACGGATTTCATTGAGTGAAACCGGTTCAAGATAAGCCCATAACTAAATTTGGTTGAATACATGCCAAACAAATTCAACAGGAAAATATTAATATAAGCCCAAAAATCTAAAATATTAGATTATAAGCCCATGGAACCTATAAATTTTATAAATTAGCATTAGAGAAGGTCTTTGCTAATCTTTATTTAGTTTTTATTCAGCTTCTGACAAAAAAGAGGAGGAATCAACAGAGAGTATCACGACTTCCATCTCTATAAATAGTGTAAATTATCTTAGTTTTTTGGTTTAATCATATTTCTAAATTTTTAATTCTTTAGTTTTATAAATTTAGCTATGCATTAAATTCTTATAACTTGGTTTTAAGAAAACAAATAATAAAAAAACATATATAAAAAAATGAGAGAAAAATATTGTTTGAATCACAAAAATTTAAGAAAAAAAAATCAAATGTTTTTTTGAGTATTTTTTATTTAGATTAGAAAGAAAAAAAATAAGGAAAGAACAAAAATGGAGCAAACCCTATTTTTTGGCCTTTCCTATGTCTTAAAAACATTTTTAGGCCAAACATATTCAAAACACCCATTTCTATTTCACTAATTTCGTGAGATATCTCATAGATTTTAGGAACAATTTGGACACTTTAATACTTAGTTAGTTTGCGTAATACTTACTGACACAATGTAACCCTCAATGATTTTACGTCAATATTCAGTGATTTTGTATTAATATTAAGTGGTTTTAAACAATGCTTAGTGATTTCAAAAAATAATCAGTGATTTTAATGGGACATTTGAAAGTGTTTATTTTTAAGTAAAAAATCGCTTTTAGAATAAAATTTTAATTTTTTAAATGTTATTAAAAATAATTTTGAAATCTAGAATCAATTTATGTTTTATTTTTAAAAAGAACCAATTTGGTGCTTCTTCTTAAAGTGCTTTTCAGGGTATAAAACATTTTTAAAATTTTAAAAGAACTTTTAAGTGCTTCTCAAAAAAAGCTTTTTTCCAAACAGACACTAAATAATACTCAGCAAAATCACTACCTAGAGAATTCACCAGTAACATCACTACTTAGAGAATTCACATGCATAATCACTACTTAGAGAATTCACTAGCAAACTCATTATGTCCCCAGCAAAAAATGTGTTAGGACTAGTGAATGTGTGTGATCAACAAAATAATTGAGTAGTCACCAAAGTAACTAATGATGATAAACCAAAACACTAAGTACTCATCAAAATTCTTTGAGTACTCAACAAATTTCTCTGAGTACTCAGCAAATTCTATGAGTACTTTAAAAAAAGTTGAATAAAAAGTAAAAATGAATAAAAACATTTTAATTAACAAAATAATAATAGAATACATCACTTAATCAAGAAAAAACAATACTAACTAAGAAAAATAAGTAAACCTATTAGAAAGTTAAAAATCCTAATGGAACACAGCTCGCAGAGCTGCTACCATGGAAGAGCTTTAATGCATCAAAATTCTCTGAGTACTCGGTAAATTTTTCTAAATACTCAACAAATTCTCTAATTACTCAACAAATTCTCTAACTACTCAACAAATTCTCTGAGCATATCACAAACTAAAATCTATGGATTTTAAGATTAAAGGACTACTGTCGTAGATGTTTGCTACGAAGCTCAATCTAGAACACGAATCTTTGCCATACAAACCTTTGAACGGATCTCAAAACAAGGATCTCACAGCCATGGTTGCAAAAAAAAACTTGAACGGACGTTATTTCAAAGAATCAAGACCTCATCAGAGCTGCAGAAAACTCCCTTGCCATGGCTCCACTAATGTATCATTGAAGCTCTGAGATTCAGCTTCCATGGATCTATATAGTGAGGTCTACAATGTATATATATAGTGAAACTTCAAAAAGCTTCAAAATATTATAAATAATGGAAACTGTGGCTGGAAATTCGGAATGGAGTTGAGACTTGAGAGAGAAGAGGAAATTAGGGTTTAGTGCTATTATGATTATGTGTTTATTATATTCAGTATATATAGTGGGTAGCTTGAGGGTATAAGGGGTAGTGAGAAAATTTTATATGAAATTTTAAAAAAAACATTTAAATTCGTTAATCCAATTATATAATCCCTAAATTAACTAATTTACAAATTAAAAATCTCAATTATTAGGTTTAAGTCAAATTCCTAAATTTGGATCAAACCGTAGGGTAAGACTTTCATTCAATATTGCTTGATCCAATATTCACATCATATTGATTGATTATTATAACAAAACACATATCATTAAATTAATTAGTTAGTTACTTTTGTAAGTTCAAAACAAAGAGTATGTGCCCGTTTGGGATTGCTTTTCAAAATAATCACTTAAAGTGATTTTATATCCATAGCAACATTTTAGACTCTTAAAATCACTTTTAGGAAAAGCACTAGATTAGTGATTATTAAAATAATCACTTAAAGTGATTTTAGATGTCAAAATATTTTTGTATATTTTTTACAAATAATTTAATTTTAATCAAAAACGGGCTCTATGTGTATTAATATAATTGGTGTAGGATCATCCAATATTATCCAAAAGTCAACATCTAAAAGTCCTCCACTAACGCGACTACCAATAACCTCTAACTCGGCTATATGACATAACCCCAAGCATCGCAAAACCACCATAAATCACGCCACCATATCTCTACTCACATGTAAATACAAACATAGAAGAGAAGATAATAACAACGACATACTAGAGGAGAGAAGAGAAAATCTGCCAATATAGGTTGATAACAGAGCATACGAATGAGGCGAAGTACAACAATCTTATGAGTTAGGGGTTTTCTAGAGCCGGTGAGAGTGTTCTGAAAGAGAAAGGATAAAAACCAACACAATAAAAAAAATGCTATATACACAGGTAGGGGGCATTTTGGTTTATACTGTACCACTTATGTATTTTTTTTTGAAAAAAAAAAACGTCACTCAATATAAGGCGCATGTTATATGCATAACGGAAAAATGAATAGGGAGGTGTATCAACAGCATTAATATAAACATAATTAATTTAAACACATAAGGTGTCTCAGCCTATTGAAAATGCATAGACAATGTTTCAATAATTTATGAATAGCACACCACGTATAATGTTTCTTTACTGGGTACCATAAATGATCACATCTTACCTTAGCACCCCAAAGCCAGTATTATATCCCCACCATAGAAAAGAAGTCATCATACTTTGTAATCTTCATCATTTTCTTATGACATAAGAAAACTCCAAATTAGAAAGTAATCATGCTTCCTATCACAGATTTAATAAGTTGTAATTGAAAACCAAAGATAGATACTTGAAAGTCCAATTATCAATTCTATGCACTTTTAAATATAACACACTCACATTCATGATGACTTCATGTACCTTATATTAAGGGTACCCTAAAGTATTTCATGGGTACGCATCCTTCAAGTAGAACAAGGATACAACAATAAACAAGAGAATTGCAAGGTCTGACGATTTGGAGTAAACATCTTAAAAATTGCGGTAAATGTGATGCCATATTGTAATCCCAGCTTAAAATTGTTTGATCTTTGGAAGACCTTGGGATACATATGACGATATAATGCTTTGTTATAGAATCCAATTACAACCTTTTTAACAAGGCGAAGCATTATACCTTCAATAAGGCACATGCAACAACATCATTAACATATTGAATGATGTTACTCTATGTTAATCTAATTTGTTAACAAATTCTCTTCCACCACGAGGCCTCAAGCTCATAACTTTATATTTCTATTTGGCTCATGACTTTATATTTCTGGTTGGCTCATGACTGACATGTCACTAAGAATGGCTTGAACGTTAGCAACACTCCAATTGCCTCAATCACAATCAAAATGAAGAAAACCATCTGATCACCTGAATTTATAACATACCAAATTACCCAACTTTATTTAACCTTCACATGAAGTAAAATATTAACAACGCTTTAATGAAAGCAAGAAGTATACCTGGAAGGAATGTTGCGTTCTGACGCTTTTGAGCCCACGAAAATCTGTTATATTTTTACAACATAAGGATTATTCAGACATTGAGATTATCCGGTTTGACCGGTAAAATAAGAGAAGAAATAATTTAGGCATTAAATAACACGTTATAGAAATTTTGTAAAGTTACGTACATTACTCCTGCTCCTGCTGGGCCTACAGCTTTGAAAAATGACGCAACAGTCACGGAAATGCCATTTGCAGCTCCTCTTTGGTCTTGATCCTTCAATATTAGTATTGAATATATGTCAATAATAATAGAACAAATACGGAATATTTAGAGGATTTACCACAGCTTTGTTTTGCAGTATGAAGAGTCCCGTTATAATTGAGGTCTGATGATAGTGATCCATTCATTAGAATTACATACATATAAATGACTGAAAATGATAGTGATGGAATAAGAAGCACTTACAGATAAAACATTTTTGGTCACCGATGCAAAAGTTAACACGAACCAAAGTGTGAATCCAGATAGCATAGCTATAAACGGGAAACTAGCTAATAAAGGGATTGATAAAACCTACACACACAATATTATTCTTTTAAATTAAAATTTTTGACATATCAGATTTATTAATCATATGTATAAATTCTTACCCCAGCTACTCGAGATGTCATAATAGGGCCAAGACTTCTCTCCGCAATTGGATATAGAGTTAGCTGAAATACTAATAATCCAAAACCTGAACATACCAAAATAACCACTCTGTAAGTAATTAAACTGAAAATAAATTATGAGACTGTAAATAGGCACATACCTGTTATTGCAAGAACTTCACCAACACCATCAGTTGTAAAACTCAAACCCCCAAATTTTTTTGGACTCACAGCCCATAGAGAGAATATCTATAAGAGGGAAAGTCAAATGTATCAGACTTTCCTTAAGTACATATAGTAAGGATTGGACCAAGATGAAGGGAACTTAAACCTCGGAATATGCCATATCAACAAGGGAGAAAATACAATATACTATGATTGATGACATTAATGGCCAGTTCATGAAAAGATTTGGTTTAGAAGTAGTTTCTTTTGTTTCTTCAGATGATATAGGTGCGGATTCTAATGTATCATATGAATCATGAGAATTGTGGTTGTGCTTTGTTTCCTGTAAAATGAGGGATGAGTAAATACACATTTACTATGTAATAAAATAAGTCAACGGACATACCGGGATGGTAAAAGAAAAAAAAGCCACAATTAATGCAAAAAGTGATATAATAAGGCAAGGTAACAAGTATGGGAACCTGCATAACCAAATTCAAAGTTAAAAAAGGTATAAAATTACTTAAATTAGTTAAAGAAAGTTACGGAATGTGAAGTAAGATTAGAAGAATTACCTTCCAAACAAAGAATCTTGTGAAAATATTGTAGGATATTTATCTGCAGGCTTTGTTCAAAAATAAAAATAAGAAAATACCCTAGTAATTGATTTAACATACTTTCAAATTATTCAGAATAAACCTTTGCGGCCCACAACCGATTAGGGGGTTTTCTGTGAATAGGTTTACCATTAGGGAGGTATGGAGCAATTAATTCAAAATAAATTAAAATACCTGTGCAAGGAATCCACCTATAGCTGGGCCAATTATCAACCCTATTCCCCAAGATGTACTGATCTGAAATATAACATTACATTCTCAAGACATCTAAAAGAAAAAAATTATCTTTGTAGAGCTTAGAAGCTACTGAGGTAAGGATTTACAGGGATTTTGTTAACTGAATTAAGTATTTGTATATTGATAATATTGAATTGGAAAGAATTCCTTATAAATATAGGATTTCATATTTTAGTACTCGTGTACTGAAAAAACTTGCATACTTATTAAAGCCAGCTATCATAAAATAGTAATGTTTAGAGTTTAGTTCATATTCGAAAGGGCAATTGTGCAAGGATTTAACATTTTTCGTACATATAAGGGTTACTTACTGATGACAGAGCTAAGCCTTGATACTCGTCACGGAAAGTTTCACTTGCATAAGCCTGATAGTGGAAGAAGTACTAATGATCTCGGAAAATATCTTGGGTTACCTTTAACACTCAAAAGGGATAAAAGTGAAAATCTCAATTATATTAAAGATAGATTATTGTCTAAATCAGCTAGCTGGATATCATCACTTTAATCAGAAGGAGGTAAGGAAATTCTTATTAAAGCTATTTTACAAGCTATCCCAAATTATGCTATGTCTATTTTGGAGTTTCTTAAGACACTTTGTAAGAAATTATCGAGTAATAGTGCAAATTTTTTGTGGGATGATGGGTATAGAAAAAGAATTCACTGGGTCAACCGGAAAAGAATGTCAAGATCTAAGAAGATTCGGGGTTTAGGGTTCAGAGAATTTTATTAAATGAACTATACAATGATAGCTAACCAAGCTTGGAGACTGCTTAATAACCCTAATTCATTTGCTAACAAAATCCTTAAAGCTATTTATTTCCCTAATTCTAATATGAGTGATGCAAAATTGAGTAAACGAAGATCTTGGAGTTGGGCAAGCATTTATAAAGGATTACAATTTTTAAAGAAGCATATGATTTGGCAAGTGGGGAATAGGAAGAGTACGAATATATGGAATCATTTTTTTTTTTGGTTACATGGGCGCACCCGACTAATCCCACAGAGATATATATGCCTCCCCATATATATTCTCATGGTAAATCAGAATTAGGTGACACATGTTTAGGGAGGGGTTCGAGCCTTGTACCTCTCACTTTACACCCGTTATGGAATCATTGTTGGATTAGTAAAGGTATCTTTCTTCAGAAACCAAATAACTGCTCAATTAGTTTTGTGCATGAATTGTTTAATAAATCAGGTATGGGGTGGAATAACGAGTTATTAAATCACTATTTTTCAAAAGAAGTGGGTGATTATATTAAAAAAATTCTGAGATGTATGATAGATGACGAAGATAAATTGATATGGCCATATAGTAAGAATGGGGAGTACTCCACCAAATCAGGATATCATATTTTACTTAGTGAAGAAATGGCTCAAGAGACGCAATCATCTAATATGGGAGATAGTATTAATAACAAGATTTGGGATATAATCTGGAAAAAAAATATACCGTCAAGGATTAAAAAAATTGTTGGAGAATTTGCAATAAAGCTCTGCCAGTTAAAAATAATCTGAAGAAAAGAAAGTGTGTTAATAACTAGATATGTGAACTTGAAGACGAAAATATTGTACATTTATTCTTGAAATGTCCTTCTAGCATTGAGGTATGGGCTTCATCGCCATTACAGATTAAGATCGGTCAAAATTTTATGGGTACGTTTGCTGAATGGTTTAAGCAAATTATTGATGGTTATAGTAAAAATGGTTGGGAGAAGAAAAAGGTGATAGCATATGTGATGATAATTTTATGGAATATATGGAAAGAGAGAATGAAATGTTTTCACGAAGAAAGTAAATTGAATGGTAATAATATTTTTAATAAATTGAAAGATTTAATCTCAAGGCTCTTTGGACCATGCATGGATTCGGAAAAAATGGAGAATAAAAAGAAGGATACTAGTAAAAGTAATGAAAAAGACAATCCTATGATAATGGATGCAGCTGAAATCATTTGGATGAGCGATGCATCATTTACTAATAACAAATAACCAACAGCTATCGAAGCAATTGGAGTTGCTAAAGATTGAAACATAGTGAAAAGATCAAGCATGAAATGTAAAGTAAATAGTGTTATTAAAGGGGAGGCATGCGCCAATTTAATGGCAATGAGACTAAGCAAAATCTGGTAGATAAGAGTATTTTATTTTACTCTGAAAACCTTGAATTAGTTCAAGGAATTTTGGGTTTGACCGGGCTCCATTGGAGTTTTAAACCTATCCTTTCGGAAGTAAGGAAATGGTTAGGTCGTGGTACAGATTGGAACATTGCCCATGTGGATTGAAGATATAATTCTACAGCAGATGCGCTTGCTAAGTGTACTAGGAGGGATATGGACGTATCTGGATGGAAGGATTTATCTCTTATTGCTTCGAATGATTATCTTATGAACTTATGTAATACTTACAAATAACTTATTTGTGAGGTTTTTTTGACAAAAAAAAAACAATGAAACATGATAAAACCAAAAAACACATCTCTTAACACTCGCATTGGAACAAAAAACAAAAAAGAAATTCTCTTCACATAGCATCCCTCCCCATATTTTTAGTGCATCACTTCTTATACGGTAAAAGCCTTCCAACAATCATAAGATGGATATTATAGGATTTCTTGTGAAGAGTAATTTGGGTTTTTTGCCATGCCGTTTGGATGATGGAGGAGAATGGTCCACCAGTAGCACCGGGTTTCTTGTGCAGGAAAGCGGCTTGGTGCGAAGGTGAGATTAGGTTAAAAATAATTCAATTTGTTATCTCTATTTGGGTTCTTCGCCAAGCCGGCTTGATGATGGTGGAAAATGGTCCATGAGTGGCGGCGGTTTTTTTCTACAGGAGAGTGGCTTGGTGCGAGGGTGAGATTAGATTAAAAATAATTCTACTTTTGACCTTCATTTGGGTTCTTCGCCAACCGCTTTGATGATGGTGGAGAATGGTCCATAAGTGGTAACGGTTTTCTTGTGCAGGAAAGCAGCTTGGTGCGATTGTGAGATCTAAGTGCGAAGAGATTTTTTTTAATTTTTTGTTCCAATACAAGTATGAAGAGAAAGACCGAAATCTAAAGTAAAGGTGTGAGAGAAAGAGAGAGAAAATAGAATAAGTAAAACAAAATCATGTACATTTTTTTAATTACAAATTTCCTTAGTGAAAAGAGTGGGGGAAGGATGTTTTGGTCTTTTCATTTTCTTTTAGTTGATTTTTTTTTTTGGACAACGTTCTAGTTGGTTATTAAAGTTATAATATATAGATGTTCATTTACTTATAAAAGGTGTTAAGCAACAATGAAGTGAATGTTGTTGTTTGATCCATTTTGTGTATGTTGTTGTTGATCCGATGATGTGAATAAAAAATAATGAGTTAAGCAACAAAATAAAACGAGAGGCGGGTCCGTACCCACTGAGTTAATAATCGAGATGGTTTGTATCCTTATGGGATTTTAAATGGAGGTATGTACCCACCACGATAAAAGTGGAACGAATGTAAAAGACGCTTGGGTCCGTACCCATTACGAACAGGTGTAAAAAAGTCAAAAATCTAAGTAGAAAATTGCAGGGGCGAAGCCACAATTTTTGTTCGAGAGGGGCCAAGGGGTTCAAGGCAACGGCCCCAAATTATTTTTTTTTGTTAATTACACTATGCATCCCTATATTTTGCAAAAAGTACGTGAAGGTCCCTATATTTTTTAAAAGAATGCTCTAAAAGTCTCTATATTTTGCAAAACACTATATTATTAACTTAGTGTGCTTAAATAGGCAAGTATGTGGTGGATATATGATTGACTTTATGTGCTTATTAGATGATGGTTAAGCAAATGTGGTACTTAGCAGATGTTTTATAGAAGGAATTTAGCGAGGTGGAATATTTTATAGGAAGATTATGGTATTTTGTAAAAGTTAGGGAAGACCAAGCAAAAAATCTGGGAAATCAGTTATGTTATATTTTTTTTTTTAATTTTGTAAAAGTTATAAAATAAAATTGTTTTAAAACTCAGGGAAGTCCATTGGCCCTCCTATCTTCATTGTGGCTTCGTTATTATAAAATTAGAAAATGGATTAAAAAATAACTTATTTTAATTAGGATGTATTATATAAAATTTGAAAAAATGTAGTCAGTAAATTGTATTTTCTACTATTTAATTGGATCTGCAAGGGCTCTGGGCTGGCAGTACTTTTATATATATATATATATATATATATATATATATATATATATATATATATATATATTTTTTTGGACGATGGCAGTACTTATATATTAATGCTCCATTTAATATATAAATTGTACGTTGAACTTTCGCTTCTTATTTTAGTCCACTAAAAAGTGAATCCTAAATCTGTTTGGAATGTACAGTTTAGTAGTTTAGTTGACCATAAGATCCTGTGAGCGAGGCTGCAAGTAAAAGTTGAATATAAGACTTAAACTAACGACAAACACGACAATTATAATAAAGGGTCCTTCAAATATCGTTGTTACATGCAAATTAGGAAGAACTGTGTGTTGAAATGTCAACGAGAAGCAGAAGTGAATTTGAAGAAGCTCTCCTTAACAAGAAATACTATTTTGAGAATTGTTCAGGTTGTAAGGTTGAATAAGAAAAGGAGTCGCAAACTGGTCTGCCACTTAAGCAACTTTTAACCGTATGGGTTATTGTTCTCTCCACTGGTACAAACTTGCTTCAATAATTTCTGCAAAATTGGTTTGTGAATGATCATCATCTTCATTTCTTTCTTTCTTTTTCAGCACTAACAATATCATCTCTCTTCCCATTCGTTTATTTTATGGTAAGTAAAAATTTGATGTATGATATAATATATGAAGATTAGAATAGTTTCTCCATAGTTGTTTGTTTAGTTACTAGCTAGCTACCTTATGTTGCAGGTGAAGGATTTTAATATAGCCGAGACAGAAGAAGATATCGGTTACTATGCTGGCTTTTTAGGTAGGGGAAATTTTACATCATATTTATTTATTTATTTATTAACAACTCAAGCTGCTAAAATTGTGTTAAACTGGTTGGACTAATAAAGGGTCCTCCTATTATATTGGAAGACTTCTTACATCTGCTTTCTGGGGAATTTTGTCTGATCGTATCGGTCGAAAGCCAGTTATAATCATCGGAACAATCACTGTGTACTACCCCGAATCAATACTCCATTTCAATGTGAACATTTTTTTTTTAACAAAATTTCTTAATTAAAAACAATTTGATGATAGTTACTCTCTTCAGGGTTACTTTCAACACTCTGTTTGGTCTTAGTATAAATTTCTGGATGGCTATCATTAATGGTTTGCTAGGACCAATTAAGGTAATTTAAGTCTCGAACTTAATTTGTATAAGCTTTACTTCATTTTTGACTTTTTTCGATCATTTTATTTCATCCATCTCCAGGCTTATGCAAGTGAAATTTTTCGTGAAGAATATCAAAGTTTAGGGCTGTCAGCAGTACGTATATATTGCATAAAACTTGTTTTTATCTTCTATTTATGCAAATGTTAAGCACACAAATAAACATCTAGAACCATAAGTTTACGGGGTAAGTGAATTTATGGGGAAATTTATATATGTAATTGTCTAGCTTCTAATTCTCTTACTAGTAATTTCTGCAGATCCAAACAGCTTGGGGAATAGGATTGATCATTAGCCCAGCTTTAGGAGGATTCCTTGCACAGGTTTCTATAATTAATGTGTTCTCTAACAATCTTTTCTTATTTTAAACTTTTTGAATGTAGCCTGCAGATAAATACCCTGACATATTTTCACAAGATTCTTTATTCGCAAGGTAATTCTAATTTCTACACATTCGGTAACTTTCCTTAATTGCTTGCAGTAATTGTATACCAACTTTGAACTTTGAGACTGATTATATTAACAGGTTCCCGTACTTTTTGCCTTGCCTGATTATATCACTCTTCGCTTTGGTTGTGACAATCTTTTGTTTTACTCTTCCGGTAGGTCCAACTCACTCAAACCGGGCATAGTTTATATTGTATTTCCTGTTCAATCTTACTTATCTGAAGCTCATTTGCAGGAAACATTGCACAAGCACTCAGAAAGTATGGTGCAATCTCATGATTCAAATGAATCCTTGGAATCTGAGAAGGAAATAGAAACAAAACAAGAAAGACAAAATCTTTTCATGAACTGGCCATTGATGTCATCCATAATTGTATATTGTATTTTCTCACTTCATGATATGGCATATGCCGAGGTAGAATTAATCACAAACTAATCAATTATTTATTACTTTCGATATGCTTTTGACTTTTGTATACGCAGATATTTTCTTTATGGGCTGTAAGCCCCACAAAGTTTGGGGGTTTGAGTTATACAACTGATAATGTTGGTGTAGTTCTTGCAATCTCGGGTTTTATTATAAATCTTACTCTTCAACTACGTTTTTGATTCATGTTCCTCTTCAACTATGTCATAAGTGATTCGATATTGTTAATTTTTCAGGTTTTGGGCTATTAGTTTTCCAACTCACACTCTATCCACTAGCAGAGAGACTTGTTGGCAACATTATGGTAGCTCGAATTGCTGGGGTAAGCCTTTGCGGCTTGTTTATTTGAAAAATCTACTTTTTATAAGATATATATATATGTGAATGAATTGTGTGTAGGTTCTGTCTATCCCTATTTTGGCTAGTTACCCCTTTATAGCCATGCTATCTGGAGTCACCCTCTCTTTGGTCTTATTTTGTGCATCAGTGACCAAAAATGTTCTATCTGTAAGCGCTTCCATCACTCTACTATAATAGATATTTAATAATTTCTATAAAGATGCTTTGATAGTTTTGCTTACAATGTGTTTTATTATACTAGTGATTATGTGATTGATAATTGCTTATAATGTCTCATTGTTGCCTTGCCAGACCTCAATTATAACTGCGCTATACATATTGCAAAACAAAGCTGTGGTAAGGCCTCTATATATTTCGTATGAATTTTGCATTTTATTTGTAGACAAGTTTCTAATTACCTCAAATATTGTAAATGCTAATTAATATAACAGGATCAAGATCAAAGAGGAGCTGCAAATGGTATTGCCATGACTGCTATGTCATGTTTCAAAGCGGCAGGTCCAGCAGGAGCAGGAGTAATGTAAGCATCTTTCAAGAAATCCATCATTGTTTCTCCTCTTATTCTATCTATCAAATTATTTCAGTCCTTATTATTCTGAATATATAACAGATTTTCATGGGCACAAAAGCGTCAGGATGCAACTTTCCTTCCAGGTATACTTGATCCTAACTTGTTCAGTTTCATGCACCTGATTATGATACACAATCTTCTACTTCTTGGGCTAATTAATTGGTATGTTTAAATGCAGGTGATCAGATGGTTTTCTTCGTCTTAAATATAATCGAGGCAGTTGCAGTGGTGCTAACGTTCAAACCATTTTTAGTTCAGCGTATGTGAGTACTTAGATCGGTGCGTTAAGCTTGCGAGTCAGAAAAATAATTCTTGTATGATTCCTTGTTGTATGATTCCTTACTGATATAGATCAATGTAGAATCGTATATCGAAATATTACTTTTCTGTCTCGTGTATCGTATCAAATCGTGAATCGTAATGTTTCGGATGTTAATTTATTTAATATTATATGTTTAATATAATAATATATTCAGAGTATTTTTAAGTTAGAATATGAGTGATTCCTCAATAAACGAGCGGACAAACCTGCAAAAGAAGTTAGGCACAGTGCTTTTAGGGATCGACACGATTCCTGTAATTTTTTTGAATTAACTTTCAAGTTCAGTAAGCTTGGAATAGGACAAGTCGTTTATTTTATTGATTATGGGTGCGGTGCACCCTCCATTGTCCAAAAAAAAAATTGTGTGATTGAGTCATGGAGACTTGAAGACCAACTTTATGGTATATAGGGACCGTGTGGTTAGATTTTTTTTTAAGTAGGGCACTTTCCAATCTTATGGGTGACCAAATATTAAAATACTTAAAATAAAACAAAAATTACATATAACAAAAAAACAATTGGCAATAATCATGGATCACCAACTAAATGACTCACTAGACGAATCGCTGAGCATCGAGTTTCTAAGTATTGGTACTGTTCGACTCCGACCACCATCCACCACCACCTCCGGCGCCACTCGGGCGTACTCAGTAAATTCACTGAGTATCGAGAAAAATCGTTGAGTGTCAGATAAATTCTTTGAGTATCGTAAAATTCACTGAGTATACTAAATAAATCTCTGAGTATACACAGCAAAATCACTGAGTATAACCTATTAAACACTAAGTATTTCTAAGCATGCTTAGTGAATTCTCTAAGTATTACAATAAATCAGTGAGTAGCATTTGAAATCACTGAGTATTACCACAAAATCACAAAGTATTAACACAAACTCACTGATAATTAACGCAAAATCACTGAGTATTACGCAAAATAACTAAGTATTAACATAAATATACTGAGGATTAACGCAAAATCACTAAGTATTACACAAAATCACTGACTATTACGCAAATTCACTTAGTATCAACATAAAACCACTGAGTATCAACGCAAAATTAATGAATATTTAACCAAAATAACAAGCCAACGAACGAAACTTCCTCCTCCTCCTACTTCTTGCTGCAAACTCGGCCTCAAAAAGCTTCATGAAGGAGCTTCACTGCCATGGCTAGATCCACAAAGCTTCGAGTTCCGATGCAAGCTGCTAAACATAAATCCATGTACAAAGTCATACAAATATGCTAGTCCAACACGGTTAAAACTCAAAAAAAAAAAATTACTGCTAATCAGTGCTCACTGTGCATCTGCGAAAGAAGCTCATTGTTCATGGTTGAAGCCATGCTTGTTATAGTTTCATCGAGTTGCAATTCTGTCGCAAAATCGAGTTTCGAAAGACATTAATGACACAATTCATTTGAGGGGTGAGAGGGGAGATATTTAGGGTTTGTAAGGGATATATGATTTAAGTATTTATTATATATAATATATAGTGGGTACCTTGAATGTATAATGGGTAATGGGTGAAATGATTTATAATGTAAAATCTTATAATTGGTCTTTAGTTAAATAAGCAGATTGAGTAGGTGTGTTTGGATCTTAAGTAAGGATTTTTAAGACCCGTTAAAAAATTATTTCTAAACTATGAAATTAAAATAACATTATGTACAAGTACAATAAATAACATATTACTACAAATAAATAATATGAATTAAACATATCTCGATATCTTAAAAATAAAAAATAAAGTTCATGTGACACAAATAAAGAATAATTATTATTAATATATTCAAAAAGGTTTTGTATAATAGTTAATATAAAGTAATAATTATAAAAAACATCAACCAAAAAGAGGGAAAAAACACGAACACCACATCATCGAGATATGACTCATATATGAATGAATATGATAAATATGGCCATTAAAATCTACTACTTATAAGAAAACAAATAAACTAAATATATACCCACATAACCCAACAAAAATATGAACAAAGAAGACATGAAGAAAACAAAAAGTGATACACTAATTATATCTGATTCATGGAAAAAATAGAATAAACAAGTTCATCAAAAGAGAAAGAATACAAAGAGACTTCAGATTTCAAAGATACAATTTTAGAATGTCAGGAGTCTAAAGTATTTAATTAGTGTAATTGGTTGGTTTTATTACAAATTTAGGATTAGGGTTTAATTAAATCATTTAATTTATTTTTAATTTTAGTAAGACTTTTAACCTTTCAACTTGAATAGCAATCTGAATCATATCCAAGCAATTCCAAATGATATGGAACGGTTCAAGACCGATTCCGGTCAAATTCCAATCCTAAGTATCATTCATATCGAAACAGTGTTGCGCCACATTATACTGTACGATTTGAATCGGTGAATCGTACATTACCGTGAACTATGTTGAACATTACTTTTTAATATAAGAAACAAGTAATTACTATAAAAGCATAATTTTCCCCATACATCTGAGGTCTAATGGTTTGTAGGTAATATCTACTAAAAACAGAGTATAAATTAGTAATAGTTAGTCTCGTGATTGACCAACATCTACAATCCTTGGTTTGGTGACTCCATAGCCCCTTAGGTGGGTTTGCATACTGCACTAGTCTTGTGCTCGTCCTTTCTTCTTCATTTGTTAACCAATCTGCACTCATGTTCGATTCCTTATAAGTATGATCAATTATGAATACCGGGTTTCCATGCATAATTTTCTTTTGTACGTAACAAGTAGATTATATTGCATGCAAATAATAAAAACTTATCTCATTTACACATCAGCTAATAGAACCCAGCAACCACATCATAAAATTCAAATTACTATTGCTATAAGACCTTTGTATGTATAAAGGTATACAAACTGATCATTCATCCTGTTCCTAGGAATCACGATTATATATGTACATCCTTAGATAAGATACATCCCCTGGTGACGAGACGGAAGGTCCGAAAACTAAAGAAAAACTGAATTAAAGGTCCAGACAAGGAAAACACGTCATCTACTAGATTAGGTTTGCTCATGCATCGCCGACGTTGTTTACAAAGTGGCCATAATGTGAAGAGTAGTAAGAATGACATGCATCATCAGTCTAAGGTATCTAAACACTAACTCCTTTATTAAAAATGTAATTGTATTCAATGATATGCCTTAATAAATAGATTTTCTATAATTCTAACTATAGGTATCTCGGTTGAGGTTTTGAAACAGTCATAGAACCAAGCAACAACACCTGAGTCGTCGCTTAATCAACCAACACAAGATTCATGTGTTATAACCGAGGAAATGACACATGAGAGTTGAGTGGTGATTGTAGAATTTAGACCTACTAGAGGTCGTGGCAGTCGTGGTGTTATGGGTGGTAAAGGGCCGCGTGGTGGATGAGCATTTGTGATTGTGAGAGGTAATCATCTTTGTGTTGTGTATGTGTAGTGTATATTTCTACATTCGGTTAAAACTAATTTGAGTCCTTTTTGTATATTTCTTGATTTGTTTAGATGGTATTTTAATCGACCAAAGGACAACCAATCAAGCCGGATTTCACATGGGGAGGAAGGATATATACGAGCTGGAGAGTCAAACAACTATCATCGGTTAATAAGGCGCTAAAGAATCCTTTGTACAAGGTGCAAAAGAAAATAGAAAACAATAGGCATTATCTTCTAAAAAAATATCTAAGGTAAAGGGACACATGTAGAAGATTTGAAGTGAAGATTGAAGGAAAAGGCACCCATGTGGAAGGATTTTAGTCTGTTAGTGTTTTACTTGGACTAATATTGTTTTTAACTAGGGTTACACTTGGACCTAAGTTGCTTCATGATGTATGTTAAAGTGTTGATTGTTATTGTTGAATGTAGTAGTATGTTGAATTTTGTTGATCCTAGTTCAGTGTTGAATGAATATATAATGTTGTAGTTTTTATGTTGAAATTGTTACTCCTAGGTTGAATGAAGTTATATGTTGATTGTTTTTTAACGTTGTAGTTTTTATGTTGCGTGTTGTTGAAAGTGTTGTTCGTAGGTTACATAATGTTAAATCTTCTAATTACAATGCATTATAACAATCACATAATTGGTAAAATAAGTGGTTCAATCATCATAATTCATTATCTTACATTAATCATAGTTCATTAACTTAAGTTAACATTCAAAATACATTAGATAAACATAACATATTTTAATAACTAAGTTAACAAAAAAAGCCAATTTTAACAAAGGAAAGTAATAGTTTCTTATACACTCCTACACCATCCATTTGTACACCATCTCAATTACTACCTTCACTCTCACCTACACCACCCTCTTCATTGTTGATTGTCAATTCGATCATTTCATTTATTTGCATAGGACCAAGAAACATCCTCGCCAATTCAAGTTGCATCAACCTCCTATTTCATCTAGGAGGGGGTGGATCTCGTCTAATGGTATGACTGTGAACATATATCGTTGCCTCGAGCTCAGTAAAACTACCCATTTTCTGAATTGATGGATCATTCCCAACTCTTTTTAGCACATCAGGTAAAGTCCTAGGGTACCCACCATACCAAAAAACTGACCAACCAGACCCTAAAGCAAACCATAAACTTTTAACTTAATTAAAACTACTAATTTGATTAAACATTAGTCTCAGGATATAGTTTGATCACATATAAGTCTGAAAGCATGATTATCACCAGTTTATTAAAAAAATATCAAAAAACTCGTTGAAGTCGTACATTTACTACATATTTGCATAAATGTGAAATGGTAGATAGAGTTCATAAAAGTTTACCATCAATGACAAATAGACCTTTTCACACAACAATTTCATTATAGTTCATTAAACTTAGCTATAATCGTCGTGTAAATGTCAAAAACTAACAGTGGGTCCTCAAAATACCCATAATGTTATTCACAAAATAATTATTTAGATGTTGAAAAAAAAATTCTCTTTTTTTTCTCTATACACACAAACATATGACCATAACCAAAGCTAAGAAAAATAGTCAGTTTCACCAACTATGGGCCTCAAATCTTAGTTATCCTCAGGTTTGACCCGTTAAACCCACACTGTACCTCCTTAAGAAAAACGTCCAAAAAGTAACATAAGGATAAAATACACTACATGTGATACCTATCAACTGCTGTAAAACCCCATATATTTTTTTAATAAATTAACGCATCCGATGTGTGAACTAAAATCAAATAATATCATCAACGAAGCTAATACACCTCGTGACATTACATGTAATTCTTCACAAATAGAAAAAAAAATTCTTTTCGTACGGTGGATTTTAAGCGATTTCTCATTGCACTAAATGGAAAAAAAAAAGATAATATATCAACTTAGACGTGCATAACCTCATTGATTCAAGTAAAATAATAATCATAATTACCATTTAAAAATCCAATATTTATTATAACATTTCTTACAAGCAACCCTTACTTTTTTTTTTTCAAATAAGCAACCCTACTTCACCTTTTATAATAATCTTGCAAATACTAACCGTCATCTTTTGAGCCAAAACCCAATACTACTAAAATAATAATGCAAAACGAGTTAGGGCACAATATCTTAGTCAAGACCCAACTAACCACTGAGACTAATTTAATGGCCAAAACCTTATCTCTCATCTAGGAGGTAAAGGGTTCGAATCCATTCACTTTGTTATTTCTTGAGCCCTTAAAGGGGGTAAGCAAGAGGTGCAAGTTTCGAGTCCCCTCCCTGAACAGGGTAACCTAATTCTGATTAAGTGGGATTATACATGAGAAAACGTGTATATTTTCTAATAGGAATAGTCGTGGTGCACGTAAACTGGCCCGGACACATACATAAAAAGAAAATCATAACCCAATAAGTTAGTCAAGGGCCATTAAGCACAAGCAATAATATAGGGACCAAAATCTTAGTCCAATAACTCGGGTCAAGAACCAATAAGTTAAGCACAATTCCAAAACCCCGGCCTTAACTGGTTGTAGAAATTGCCAAAAGCCCAAGGACTAATATGCACTGATTTTACCTATCCATCATCTCTTCACTTTCCTTTCGCATTTTGCTCTCTCTATTCCCGCCCAACATTTCTTTACGAGGTCGAAGTTCATTTCTGCTGGTTTAGGTGATCTTTTTACTTTTTCTTAATCATCTCTGCTGTTTTTAAATTTATATATCGATTTTGCTGCATTGCATTTATATGTCATATGAACTTAATCATGGTTCATGTATACATGCACCACCACTAGTGGGTGGTGGGTGGCGGACGGTGAGGTTGGGTGGGGAAAATAGACAATTTATTATTTTAATTTTTTACTGAATAGATCAAAATCGAATGCTTCGATTTTGATTTAAGATAGTAGAGTTGCAAGTTTTAGTATATTGCAGGGTGCTTATTTTTTGATAAACAAGTTTGCAATTAATTAGAAGTAAATCAAACCTTTTGTTTCTCTTTTGACAAGTAGAGATGGATCAAAATGAAGGAGGTGAATTTGATGAATTATTGATAGAGCGTAAGAAGAAGAATTTGCAATTGGAGTTAGAGAAATGCAACACAGTACTGGAGCAATCAGTCCTGAAGAGAAAAAGAGCAGATGAGGAGATAATGAAGTTTGAAGAAGAGCAGAAGGTAACGTATATCCACTTGTCTATTTAGTTATCAAGCGATAATGTAGGATATTTATAAAATATTATGATGGTTTAATTGGCAGATGGAAAAGGAGAATCTGCAAATGAAATTAATTGAATGGGAGAAAACAATGAATTCAAAGCAAGCATTGGAGTTGGAGAAACAACATGTAATTTGGGGGAATCGATTAGGTAATAAGGATAAAATGGATGAAATGAAACATGTTTTAAAAGAGAAAGATGAAGAAATTGAAACCCTAAAAAAGAGTTTGAAAGAAACGGAGTGGGTAAATGAACATTTAAAAGAGTTAATCACTTGGGAAGAGGAGAATTCTGAAGAAAAGGATGAAGAAATTGAAAGTTTGGAAGAATTGAATACAGTTCTTATGGTGAAAGAGAACTATGCAAACAAAGAACTAATAGAAGCAAGGAATGAACTGATTACAGTAAGTTCTAAATCATATTATATTGTCTTTCAAGTATTATGAACTCACTCTTATGATATTTGCATTATGTATAGTTGGTGAGGGAGCAAGAGGCTGAAACAAAGAAGAAAGGAAAGTTTGAAGAACCAAAAATAGGTGTGAAGATTATGGGTGATTTGGAAAAACAAGTGTTTTCAATGGAATGTAGTAGCAGCCACAAGGTAATTGATAACACTATTATCCTTTCAGAATGGGAGAATAGGCTGAGGGATCCAAAGTGGCACCCTTTTTTAGTTGTTGAGGTTGAAGGTGGAGGACACAAGGTAGTATTACTTTTCTTTTCAGTTCCTGTTTTTTCTGTAATTGAGACTCTAATAAAGTTTACTGCTGGTTAGGAAATAATTGATGAAGATGATGTAATGCTTAAGGAACTCAAGGAAGAACTTGGAATCAAAGCGTTTGAAGCTGTTTGTACTGCATTAGTGGAGATGAACGAGTATAATCCCAGTGGTAGGTATCCAGTACCAGAGCTTTGGGATTTTGATAATCAAAGGAAAGCTACCCTTAAAGAGGGGATTTCACATCTTATGAATTTAATGAAATAGAGAAGCACTAGCTAAAATATCAATTTTATATATTATTTTTAGTTACCATTGCTTTACAAGACTAATTTTGTTACTTATAGCTATGTATGTGGCCATCAACTGTTATTAAGCTAACGGTGCTATTTTCTTGTTATAATTTATATCAATAAAACACCCAAGAACCTGAATCCCTCTGATCAAAAAACAAAGCCTTGAGGGGGAGATAACATCTTTCCTTCATGAATCTTTGATCAAATAACCAAGGGATAACAACTTGTATATAAACATTTCTTTGAGGCACCAAACAATTCTTTGACTGAATTTCATATATGTTCTTCAAGAATTGCCAAAAAACCCTCTTCACCTTAGTGGTATCTTCATTACAAATCATGTTCATCTAATCGAACCAAATGATACGACTAATCATCAAAGACAACCTCCCTCCAAGCATGATCCAGAAATTAATTGTTTATCGTAAACATTCTCACAAGAGAGACGGAGAAGTATCCATGAGATATTTGAGATTAATATTATTGCAACTTAACATTCCACCAAGATTAAACCTAAGACGAAAATTACCAATTTGAACAAAAAAATTCGAAGAAAGAAAAGAACAACCAATGTGACACGTCATTTTACCAAACATATACATCAAAGAGAAAAGAGTTACACAACAAAATCCATCTTGATTAATAACCTCCCAAATCTTCATATTAGAATCAGGATCTTTGAGATACTACAAGACCATTTTATCCTGAAAAATGAAAAATCAGATAGAAGATTTTATTGAATGAAACGGATTTTATTGAGTGAAACCGGTTCAAGATAAGCCCATAACTAAATTTGGTTGAATACATGCCAAATCCAAGAGGAAAATATTAATATAAGCCCAAAAATCTAACATATTAGATTATAAGCCATGGGACCTATAAATATTATAAAGAGTAATGATATATGTCACCCTTTTTCACTAGAGGAGAATGTCTTTGCTAATTTTTATTTAGTTTTTATTCAACTTCTGACCAAAAAGAGGAGGAATCAATAGAGAGTATCACGACATACATCTCTATAATTAGTGTAAATTATCTTAATTTTTTGGTTTAATTCTATTTATAAATTTCTTTTTTTTTTTGGACAGGTACATATATTACAACAAGAACCAAGGTATTTATAAACTTTTTATTCTTTAGTTTTATATATTTAGCTATGCATTAAATTCTTATAACTTGGATTTAAGAAAATAAATAATAAAAGAAAATATATAAAAAAAAAATGAGAGAAAAATATTGTTTGAATCACAAAATTTTAAAAAAAAATTAAAAAGGATTTTGAGTATTTTTTGTTTAGATTGGAAAAAAAATAAGGAAAGAAAAAAATGGAGCAAATTCCATTTTTTTTACAAAGGAGGCCCAGGGGCCATTAGATAATAACCCAAAATACATCTAGATTAACCTAGAACATCATTAATCAATTCAGAGTTGTAGACAATTCGCGGTTTCTTCCACTCCATCCGATCTCTTACCAATATACTCCAAATCCCATCCGGAGGGTCTTCAAGCAATGTATAATCCTCATGTCCGTTCAAACCTTCCCGAGCTAGTCAATCCGCACAAAAGTTAGCTTCTCTATAGATGCACTTTAATATGAAACCCGGGTTACGTGCCAAACTCGATCGAATATGACGAATCCAAAGCGTCCCAGGTCCTCTCCCCTCATCCACTTTCTGTATTGCGTCAAAAGCCTCCCAAGAGTCAAACTCTGCCACCACTTCTTTAAATCTCATCTCCTCTACTAATCGAAGGCCCACAAAGAGCATTCAACTCAGCAAGTACCGGTAATTCCTGCGCAATCCTCATGCTAAAACCCCTTACCCATTCACCATTAGTATCACGAATCACTCCTCCCGCTTTACGTCCTCTGTAATAACTCCCATATGTATTCAGTTTAACCCCATCTTTTGGTTTTTTCCAGCCCACTAACATTACATTCGATTTACGCCTACAGACCATCCCAGTAATTGTCCCCAACTTCGGCAATATTTGGTTGCTAAATACTTAGCCTTCTTCAACAACACTAGTCCTATCGGAATGGCCACATCATTGAATATCACTTGATTCCGCTCCCTCCATATAGTATCTATTAAGGCCCCAAAAAACACACTCCAAGGAACACCCGCAAACAGTTTATTATTGGATAAGTTCCTAGCCCACCATTCCAGGCCTGTTGTCCCTCCATTATTGTACCCTGTGTCTAATTGCCCCATCCGTGATTCTCGAATTCTCGGGTCAGCTCCCTGCTGCATTTTTGGCGTCTGGTGTGAAGCTGGTTAACTAGCCCCTTGCTCCGCCGCATTCCAGGTCTGAGGCGCACCATCTTCCTCCCCGCGAGACAGCACCGAGCTGCTCCCCACCTGGTCCACTGCAAATCTACCACCCGTTCCGACACCTGCAGAATTCTGCAGTAACTCACAAACAAATTTAGTCCGAAAATACGTAGTTACCCGCTAGTCTAGCTCCACTCCCACTGCTGAAACAGTCTTCTGTCCGTCATTAAGACCACCACGATTCTGCAATGTACCACCGAATCTAACAATTTCTCGCCTAATCAAATCCCACACTTCACGTATCCTCGGACAATCTCTAAATAGATGCAGGGATGTCTCTTCCTCAATACTACATAACGCGCAGAAGCTCGGCACTTCTACTCCTCGCTTGACTAAATTACCTCGAGTTGCAACGCGTTCCTTAACCGCCCTCCAGAGAAAAGCGCGGGTCTTTTGCAGATATTTCACTTTCCAAACCTTGTCCCAAGTAAACCCATTCCCTTCTTCACTAGGCGGATCAATCCAACGATCCGATTTAACCGTATAATATCCATGAACTTCCAAAAAGCCAAGAAATGCTATCCTCACCCTCACTACCTCTTTCCAAATTAACACCAGTAAGTTCTAATAAAGTAGATGGGGATATGAGATGCTGAAATTTCTCCCATTCCCACCTACCCTCCAAACTCGTATACTCCCGGACACTTTTCCGACTCTCTCCCTCCTCCAAATCGCCAATGATTCGATCAATAAGTGGAGATCCTCCAACCCACCAATCTCTCCAAAACGATTCATCACTTCCATCTTATATGGTCCACCGCAAAACTCGTCTTAACACTGCAATACCCTCTGCAATAGCCCTATAAATTATGGAATCACTTTGTTTCACCACATACTGGAGCGGTGTCCGCTTGAAATATTTCTGTCTCATCACGGTAGGCCATAAACTATTTTTGTCTTGGATTAACTTCCACCCTAACTTCCCTAATAGCGCCTTATTCATATCCTCAGCCAACCGAAAACCCAGACCACCCAAACTCTTTAGCTTTCCTATGTCCTAAAAACATTTTTAGGCCAAACGTTTCAAAACATCCATTTCCAGGCCAAACATATTCAAAACACCCATTTTTATTTCACTAATCTTGTGAGATATTTTATAGATTTCAAGAACAATTTGGACACTTTAATACTTAGTTAGTGTGCGTAATACTTAGTGATACAATGTAACCCTCAATGATTTTGCGTCAATATTCAGTTATTTTGTATTAATATTAAGTGGTTTTAAACAATGCTTAGTGATTTCAAAAAATAATCAGCGATTTTAAGGAGACATTTGGAAGTGTTTATTTTTAAGTAATAAAATGCTTTTAGAATAAATATTTAAATTTAGAAAAATTATTAAAAATAATTTTGAAATCTAGAATCATTTTATGTTTTTTTCTTTTAAGAAGCACCAATTTGGTGGTTATCCTAAAAGTGCTTTTCAGGGTCTAAAACACTTTTAAAATTCTAAAAGCACTTTTAAGTGCTTCTAAAAAAAATTCCAAACAGGCACTAAATAATACTCAGCAAAATCACTACCTAGAGAATTCACCAGTAAAATCACTACTTAGAGAATTCACCTGCATAATCACTACTTAGAGAATTCACTAGATAAAAAACCATTATGTCCTCAGCAAAAAATATGTTAGGAATAGTCAATGTGTGTGATCAACAAAATAACTGAGTAGTCACCAAAGTAACTGATGATGCTAAACCAAAACACTAAGTACTCATCAAAATTCTTTGAGTACTCAACAAATATCTCTGAGTACTCAGCAAATTCTGTGAGTACTTTCAATAAAGTTGAATAAAAAGTAAAAATGAATAAAAACATTTCAATTAACAAAGTAATAATAATATACATCACTTAATCAAGAAAAAACAATACTAACTAAGAAAAATAAGTAAACCTATTAGAAAGTTAAAAATCCTAATGGAACACAGCTCGCGGAGCTGCTACCATGGAAGAGCTTTAATGCATCAAAATTCTCTGAGTACTTGGTAAATTTTTCTAAGTACTCAACAAATTCTCTAATTACTCAACAAATTCTCTGAGCACATGACAAACTAAAATCTATGAATTTTAAGATTAATGGACTGCTGCCGTAGAAATTCGCTATGAAGCTAAATCTAAAACACGGATCTTTGCCATACAAACCTTTGAACGGATCTCAAAACAAGGATCTCACATCCATGGTTGCAAAAAAAAAAACTTGAACGAGCCTTATTTCAAAGAATCAAGACCTCACCAGAGCTGCAGAAAACTCCCTTGCCATGGCTCCACTAATGTATCATTGAAGCTCTGAGATTCAGCTTCCATGGATCTATATAGTGAGGTCTACAATGTATCTATATAGTGAAACTTAAAAAAGCTTCAAAATATTATAAATAATGGAAACCATGGTTGGAAATTTGGAATGGAGTTGAGAGAGAAGAGGAAATTAGGGTTTAGTGCTATTATGATCATATGTTTATTATATTCAATATATAGTGGGTAGCTTGAGGGTATAAGGGTAGTGGGAAAATTTTATATGAAATTTAAAAAAAAAATAATTTGAATTCGTTAATCCAATTAAATAATCCCTAAATGAACTAATCTACAAATTAAATAATCTCAATTATTAGGTTTAAATCAAATTCCTAAATTTGGATCCAACCGTAGGGTAAGACTTTCATCCAATATTACTTGATCTAATATTCACATCATATTCATTGATTATTATAACAACATGTCGTTAAATTAATTAGTTAGTTACTTTTGTAAGTTCAAAACCAGGAGTATCTGTATTAATATAATTGGTGTAGGATCATCCAATATTGGATAGAAGAATTTTTTAAAATCGTAACTTTGAATTTTAAAATTGCTTGGGAATTCCCAAATCAACCACCGAATTGAAATGAAGTATCATATCAAATGGATTAATTTTACATTACAACTTACCCAAAAGTCAACTTCGAAAAGTCCTCCACCAACGCGGCTACCTACAACCTCTAACTCGGCTATATGACATAACCCCAAGCATCGCAAAACCACCATAAATCACGCCACCAAATCTCTATTAACATGTATATACAAACGTAGAAGAGAAGATAATAACGACTACATATGATAGGAGAGAAGAGAAAATCTGCCAATAAAGGTTGATAACAGAGCATACGAATGAGCGAACAACGACCTTATGAGTTAGGGGTTTTCTAGAGTCAGTGAGAGTGTTGTGAAAGAGTAAGGATAAAAACCAACACAATAAAAAAAATGCTATATATACAGGTAAGGGGCATTTTGGTTTATCCTGTACCACTTACGTATTCTTTTGAAAAAAAAAAAATCTGTCACTCGATATGAGGCGCGTGTTACACGCATAACGGAAAAATGAATAGAGAGGTGTATTAACAGCATTAATATAAACACGGAAGGTGTCTCAATCTTATTGAAAGTGCATAGACAATGTTTCAATAATTTATGAATAGCACGTATAATGTATTGACTGAAGTTCTTTATTGGGTTATGGGTACCATAAATGATCTCATCTTACCTTAGCACCCCAAAGCCAGTATTAGATCCCCACCATAGAAAAGAACTCATCATACTTTGTAATCTTCATCATTTTCTTATGACATAAGAAAACTCCAAATTAGAAAGTAACCATGCTTCCTATCACAGATTTAATAAGTTGTAATCGAACACCAAAGATAAGTACTTGAAAGTCCAATTATCAATTCTATGCACTTTAAAATATAATACATTCACATTCATGATGACTTCATCTACCTTATATTAAGGGCACCCTAAAGTATTTCATGGGTACGCATCCTTCAAGTAGAACAAGGATACAACAATAAACAAGAGAATTGCAAGGGTTTGAGGATTTGAAGTAAACATCTTAAAACCTGCCGTAAATGTGATGCCATAACGTAATCCCGCTTAACATTGTTTGATCTTTGGAAGACCTTGGGATACATGTGACAATATAAAGCATTGTTTTGGAACCCAATTACAACCTTTTTAGCGAGGCGAAGCATAATAACCTTCAATAAGGCACATGCAACAACACCATAGACATACCGAATCATGTTACTCTATGTTAATCTAATTTGATAACAAATTCTCTTCCACCACGAGGCCTCAAGCTCATAAATTTATATTTCTATTTGCCTCATGATTGACGTGTCACTAAGAACGGTTTGAATGTTAGCAACACTCCAATTGCCTCAATCACAATCAAGATGAAGAAAACCATCTGATCACCTGAATTTATAACATACCAAATTACCCAACTTTATTAAACCTTCACATGAAGTAAAATATTAACAACGCTTTGATTGAAAGCAAGAAGTATACCTGGAAGAAATGTTGCGTTCTGACGCTTTTGAGCCCACGAAAATCTGTTATATTTTTACAACATAAGGATTATTTAGTCATTGAGACTATCCGTAGAATAAGAGAAGAAATATATTAGGCATTAAATAACGTGTTATAGAAAATTTGTAAAGATACGTACATTACTCCTGCTCCTGCTGGACCTACAGCTTTGAAAAATGATGCAACAGTTACGGAAATGCCATTTGCAGCTCCTCTTTGGTCTTGATCCTTCAATATTAGTATTGAATATATGTTAAACACACAAATAATAATAATAATAAATCAAATACGGAATATTAAGAGGACTTACCACAGCTTTGTTTTGCAGTATGAAGAGTCCAGTTATAATTGAGGTCTGATGATAGTGATCCATTCATTAGAATTATATACATATAAATGACTGAAAATGATAGTGATGGAATTAGAAGCACTTACAGATAAAACATTTTTGGTCACCGATGCAAAAGTTAACACGAACCAAAGTGCGAATCCAGATAGCATAGCTATAAACGGGAAACTAGCTAATAAAGGGATTGATAAAACCTACACACACAATATTATTCTTTTAAATTAAAAATTTTGACATATCAGATTTATTAATCATATGTATAAATTCTTACCCCAGCTACTCGAGATGTCATAATAGGGCCAAGACTTCTCTCCGCAATTGGATAGAGATTTAGCTGAAATACTAATAAACCAAAACCTGAACATACCAAAATTACCCCTCTGTAAATAATTATAGTGTCTTGTGGCATGAATGATGAGAGTGTAAATAGGCACATACCTGTTACTGCAAGAACTTCACCAACACCATCAGTTGTAAAACTCAAACCCCCAAATTTTTTCGGACTCACAGCCCATAGAGAGAATATCTATAAGAGGGAAAGTCAAATGTATCAGACTTTCCTTAAGTACATATAGTAAGGATTGGACCAAGATGAAGGGAACTTAAACCTCGGAATATGCCATATCAACTAGGGAGAAAATACAATATACTATGATTGATGACATTAATGGCCAGTTCATGAAAAGATTTGGTTTAGAAGTAGTTTCTTTTGTTTCTTCAGATGATTGAGGTGCGGATTCTAATGTATCATATGAATCATGAGAATTGTGGTTGTGCTTTGTTTCCTATAAAATGAGGCATGAGTAAATACACTTTTACTATGTAATAAAATAAGTAAACGGACATACCGGGATGGTAAAAGAAAAAAAAGCCACAATTAATGCAAAAAGTGATATAATAAGGCAAGGTAACAAGTATGGGAACCTGCATAACCAAATTCAAAGTTAAAAAAGGTATAAAATTACTTAAATCAGTTAAAGAAAGTTACGGAATGTGAAGTAAGATTAGAAGAATTACCTTCCAAACAAAGAATCTTGTGAAAATATTGTAGGATATTTATCTGCAGGCTTTGTTCAAAAATAAAAATAAGAAAAGACCCTAGTAATTGATTTAACATACTTTCAAATTATTCAGAATAAACCTTTGTGGCACACAACCGATTAGGGGGTTTTCTGTGAATAGGTTTACCATTAGGGAGGTATGGAGCAATTAATTCAAAATATATTAAAATACCTGTGCAAGGAATCCACCTATAGCTGGGCCAATTATCAACCCTATTCCCCAAGATGTACTGATCTGAAATATAAAATTACATTCTCAAGACATCTAAAAGAAAAAAATTATCTTTGTAGAGCTTAGAAGCTACTGAGGTAAGGATTTACAGGGATTTTGTGAACTGAATTAAGTATTTGTATATTGATAATATTGAATTGGAAAGAATTCCTTATAAATATAGGATTTCATATTTTAGTACTCATATACTGAAAAAACTTGCATACTTATTAAAGCCAGCTATCATAAAATAGTAATGTTTAGAGTTTAGTTCATATTCGAAAGGGCAATTGTGCAAGGATTTAACATTTTTCGTACATATAAGGGTTACTTACTGATGACAGAGCTAAGCCTTGATACTCGTCACGGAAAGTTTCACTTGCATAAGCCTAATAGTGGCAGAAGTACTAATGATCTCGGAAAATATCTTGGGTTACCTTTAACACTCAAAAGGGATAAAAGTGAAAATCTCAATTATATTAAAGATAGATTATTGTCTAAATCAGCTAGCTGGATATCATCACTTTAATCAGAAGGAGGTAAGGAAATTCTTATTAAAGCTGTTTTACAAGCTATCCCAAATTATGCTATGTCTATTTTGGAGTTTCCTAAGACACTTTGTAAGAAATTATCGAGTAATAGTGCAAATTTTTGGTGGGATGATGGGTATAGAAAAAGAATTCACTAGGTCAACTGGAAAAAAATGTCAAGATCTAAGAAGATTGGGGGTTTAGGTTTCAGAGAATTTTATTAAATGAACTATACAATGTTAGCTAACCAAGCTTGGAGACTGCTTAATAACCCTAATTCATTTACTTACAAACTCCTTAAAGCTATTTATTTCCCTAATTCTAATATGATTGATGCAAAATTGAGTAAACGAAGATCTTGGAGTTGGGCAAGCATTTATAAAGGATTACAATTTTTAAAGAAGCATATGATTTGCCAAGTGGGGAATAGGAAGAGTACGAATATATGGAATCTTTTTTTTTTTTTTTTGGTTACATGGGTTCCGGACTAGGTTACGCGCACCCGACTAATCCCACGGAGATATATATGCCTCCCCATATATATTCTCATGGTAAATTAGAACTAGGTGACCCATGTTCAGGGAGGGGTTCGAGCCTTGTACCTCTCACTTTACACCCGTTATGGAATCATTGTTGGATTAGTAAAGGTATCTTTCTTCAAAAACCAAATAACTGCTCAATTAGTTTTGTGCATGAATTGTTTAATAAATCAGGTATGGGGTGGAATAACGAGTTATTAAATCACTATTTTTCAAAAGAAGTGGGTGATTGTATTAAAAAAATTCTGAGATGTATGATAGATGACGAAGATAAATTGATATGGCCATATAGTAAGAATGGGGGGTACTCCACCAAATCAGGATATCATATTTTAGTTAGTTAAGAAATGGCTCAAGAGACGCAATCATCTAATATGGGAGATAGTATTGATAACAAGATTTGGGATATAATCTGGAAAAATAATATACCGTCAAGGATTAAAAAAATTGTTGGAGAATTTGCAATAAAGCTCTGCCAGTTAAAAATAATCTGAAGAAAAGAAAGTGTGTTAATAACTAGATATGTGAATAGTGTGAACTTGAGGACGAAAATATTGTACATTTATTCTTGAAATGTCCTTCTAGCATTGAGGTATGGGCTTCATCACCATTACAGATTAAGATCGATCAAAATTTTATGGGTACGTTTGCTGAATGGTTTAAGCAAATTATTGATGGTTATAGTAAAAATGGTTGGGAGAAAAAAAAAGGTGATAGCATATGTGATGATAATTTTATGGAATATATGGAAAGAGAGAATGAAATGTTTTCACGAAGGAAGTAAATGGAATGGTAATAATATTTTAAATAAATTGAAAGATTTAATCTCAAGACTCTTTGGACCATGCATGGATTCGGAAAAAATGGAGAGTAAAAAGAAGGGTACTAGTAAAAGTAATGAAAAAGACAATCCTATGATAATGGATGAAGCTGAAATCATTTGGATGAGCGATGCATCATTTAGCAATAACAAATAACCAACAGCTATCGAAACAATTGGAGTTGCTAAAGATTGAAACATTGTGAAAAGATCAAGCATGAAATGTAAAGTAAATAGTGTTATTAAAGGGGAGGCATGCGCCATTTTAATGGCAATGAGACTAAGCAAAATCTGGTAGATAAGAGTATTTTATTTTACTCTGACAACCTTGAATTAGTTCAAGAAATTTTGGGTTTGACCGGGCTCCATTGGAGTTTTAAACCTATCCTTTCGGAAGTAAGGAAATGGTTAGGTCATGGTACAGATTGGAACATTGCCCGTGTGGATTGAAGATATAATTCTACAGCAGATGCGCTTGCTAAGTGTACTAGGAGAGATATGGACCTATCTGGATGGAAGAATTTATCTCTTATTGCTTTGAATGATTATCTTATGAACTTATGTAATACTTACAAATAACTTATTTGTGAGGTTTTTTTGACAAAAAAAAAAAATGAAACATGATAAAACCAAAAAACACATCTCTTAACACTCGCATTGGAACAAAAAACAAAAAAGAATTTCTCTTCACATAGCATCCCTCCCCATATTTTTAGTGCATCACTTCTTATACGGTAAAAGCCTTCCAACAATCATAAGATGGATATTATAGGATTTCTTGTGAAGAGTAATTTGGGTTTTTTTCCATGCCGTTTGGATGATGGAGGAGAATGGTCCACCAGTAGCATCGGGTTTCTTGTGCAGGAAAGCGGCTTGGTGCGAAGGTGAGATTAGGTTAAAAATAATTAAATTTGTTATCTCTATTTGGGTTCTTCGCCAAGCCGGCTTGATGATGGTGGAGAAATGGTCCATGAGTGGCGGCGGTTTTTTTCTACAGGAGAGTGGCTTGGTGCGAGGGTGAGATTAGATTAAAAATAATTCTACTTTTGACCTTTATTTGGGTTCTTCGCCAACCGCTTTAATGATGGTGGAGAATGGTCCATAAGTGGTAATGGTTTTCTTGTGCAGGAAAGCAGCTTGGTGCGATTGTGAGATCTAACTGTGAAGAGATTTTTTTTAATTTTTTGTTCCAATACAAGTATGAAGAGAAAGACCGAAATCTAAAGAAAAGGTGTGAGAGAAAGAAAGAGAAAATAGAATAAGTTAAACAAAATCATGTACATTTTTTTAATTACAAATTTCCTTAGTGAAAAGAGTGGGGGAAGGATGTTTTGGTCTTTTCATTTTTTTTTAGTTGATTTTTTTTTTTTGGACAACGTTCTAGTTGGTTATTAAAGTTATAATTTATAGTGGGTATTTGATAGGATCTGGGAGGGCTCTGGGCTGGCAGTACTTATATATTAATGCCCCATTTAATATATAAATTGTACGTTGAACTTTCGCTTCTTATTTTAGTCCACCAAAAAGTGAATCCTAATTCTGTTTGGAATGTACAGTTTAGTAGTTTAGTTGACCATAAGAGAGCGAGGCTGCAAGTAAAAGTTGAATATAAGACTTAAACTAACAAGAAACACGACAATTATAATAAAGGGTCCTTCAAATATCGTTGTTACATGCAAATTAGGAAGAACTGTGTGTTGAAATGTCAACGAGAAGCAGAAGTGAATTTGAAGAAGCTCTCCTTAACAAGAAATACTATTTTGAGAATTGTTCAGGTTGTAAGGTTGAACAAGAAAAGGAGTCGCAAACTGGTCTGCCACTTAAGCAACTTTTAACCGTATGGGTTATTGTTCTCTCCACTGGTACAAACTTGCTTCAATAATTTCTGCAAAATTGGTTTGTGAATGATCATCATCTTCATTTCTTTCTTTCTTTTTCAGCACTAACAATATCATCTCTCTTCCCATTCGTTTATTTTATGGTAAGTAAAAATGATATAATATATGAAGATTAGAATAGTTTCTCCATAGTTGTTTGTTTAGTTACTAGCTAGCTACCTCATGTTGCAGGTGAAGGATTTTAATATAGCCGAGACAGAAGAAGATATCGGTTACTATGCTGGCTTTTTAGGTTGGGGAAATTTTACATCATATTTATTTATTTATTTATTAGCAACTCAAGCTGCTAAAATTGTGTTAAACTGGTTGGACTAATGAAGGGTCCTCCTATTATATTGGAAGACTTCTTACATCTGCTTTCTGGGGAATTTTGTCTGATCGTATCGGTCGAAAGCCAGTTATAATCATCGGAACAATCACCGTGTACTACCCCGAATCAATACTCCATTTCAAAGTGAACATTTTTTTTTAACAAAATTTCTTAATTAAAAACAATTTGATGATAGTTACTCTCTTCAGGGTTACTTTCAACACTCTGTTTGGTCTTAGTATAAATTTCTGGATGGCTATCATTAATGGTTTGCTTGGACCAATTAAGGTAATTTAAGTCTCGAACTTAATTTGTATAAGCTTGACTTCATTTTTGACTTTTTTCGATCATTTTATTTCATCCATCTCCAGGCTTATGCAAGTGAAATTTTTCGTGAAGAATATCAAAGTTTAGGGCTGTCAGCAGTAAGTATATATTGCATAAAACTTGTTTTTATCTTCTATTTATGCAAATATTAAGCACACAAATAAACATCTAGAACCATAAGTTTACGGGGTAAGTGAATTTATGGGGAAATTTATATATGTAATTGTCTAGCTTCTAATTCTCTTACTAGTAATTTCTGCAGATCCAAACAGCTTGGGGAATAGGATTGATCATTGGCCCAGCTTTAGGAGGATTCCTTGCACAGGTTTCTATAATTAATGTGTTCTCTAACAATCTTTTCTTATTTTAAACTTTTTGAATGTAGCCTGCAGATAAATACCCTGACATATTTTCACAAGATTCTTTATTCGCAAGGTAATTCTAATTTCTACACATTCGGTAACTTTCCTTAATTGCTTGCAGTAATTGTATACCAACTTTGAACTTTGAGACTGATTATATTAACAGGTTCCCGTACTTTTTGCCTTGCCTGATTATATCACTCTTCGCTTTGGTTGAGACAATCTTTTGTTTTACTCTTCCGGTAGGTCCAACTCACTCAAACCGGGCATAGTTTATATTGTATTTCCTGTTCAATCTTACTTATCTGAAGCTCATTTGCAGGAAACATTGCACAAGCACTCAGAAAGTATGGTGCAATCTCATGATTCAAATGAATCCTTGGAATCTGAGAAAAAAATAGAAACAAAACAAGAAAGACAAAATCTTTTCATGAACTGGCCATTGATGTCATCCATAATTGTATATTGTATTTTCTCACTTCATGATATGGCATATGCCGAGGTAGAATTAATCACAAACTAATCAATTAATTATTACTTTCGATATGCTTTTGACTTTTGTATACGCAGATATTTTCTTTATGGGCTGTAAGCCCCACAAAGTTTGGGGGTTTGAGTTATACAACTGATAATGTTGGTGTAGTTCTTGCAATCTCGGGTATTATTATAATTCTTACTCTTCAACTACGTTTTTGATTCATGTTCCTCTTCAACTATGTCGTAAGTGATTCGATATTGTTAATTTTTCAGGTTTTGGGCTATTAGTTTTCCAACTCACACTTTATCCACTAGCAGAGAGGCTTGTTGGCAACATTATGGTAGCTCGAATTGCTGGGGTAAGCCTTTGCGGCTTGTTTATTTGAAACATCTACTTTTTATAAGATATATATATGTGAATGAATTGTGTGTAGGTTCTGTCTATCCCTATTTTGGCTAGTTACCCCTTTATAGCCATGCTATCTGGAGTCACCCTCTCTTTGGTCTTAATTTGTGCATCAGTGACCAAGAATGTTCTATCTGTAAGCGCTTCCATCACTCTTCTATAATAGATATTTAATAATTTCTATAAAGATGCTTTGATAGTTTTGCTTACAATGTGTTTTATTATACTAGTGATTATGTGATTGATAATTGCTTATAATGTCTCATTGTTGCCTTGCCAGACCTCAATTATAACTGCGCTATACATATTGCAAAACAAAGCTGTGGTAAGGCCTCTATATATTTCGTATGAATTTTGCATTTGATTTGTAGACAAGTTTCTAATTAACTCAAATATTGTAAATGCTAATTAATATAACAGGATCAAGATCAAAGAGGAGCTGCAAATGGTATTGCCATGACTGCTATGTCATGTTTCAAAGCGGCAGGTCCAGCAGGAGCAGGAGTAATGTAAGCATCTTTCAAGAAATCCATCATTGTTTCTCCTCTTATTCTATCTATCAAATTATTTCAGTCCTTATTATTCTGAATATATAACAGATTTTCATGGGCACAAAAGCGTCAGGATGCAACTTTCCTTCCAGGTATACTTGATCCTAACTTGTTCAGTTTCATGCACCTGATTATGATACACAATCTTCTACTTCTCGGGCTAATTAATTGGTATGTTTAAATGCAGGTGATCAGATGGTTTTCTTCGTCTTAAATATAATCGAGGCAGTTGCAGTGGTGCTAACGTTCAAACCATTTTTAGTTCAGCGTATGTGAGTACTTAGATCGGTGCGTTAAGCTTGCGAGTCAGAAAAATAATTCTTGTATGATTCCTTGTTGTATGATTCCTTACTGATATAGATCAATGTAGAATCGTATATCGAAATATTACTTTTCTGTCTCGTGTATCGTATCAAATCGTGAATCGTAATGTTTCGGATGTTAATTTATTTAATATTATATGTTTAATATAATAATATATTCAGAGTATTTTTAAGTTAGAATATGAGTGATTCCTCAATAAACGAGCGGACAAACCTGCAAAAGAAGTTAGGCACAGGGCTTTTAGGGATCGACACGATTCCTGTAATTTTTTTGATATAACTTTCAAGTTCAGTAAGCTTGGAATAGGACAAGTCGTTTATTTTAGTGATTATGGGTGCGGTGCATCCTCCATTGTCCAAAAAAAAAATTGTGTGATTGAGTCATGGAGACTTGAAGACCAACTTTATGGTATATAGGGACCGTGTGGTTAGATTTTTTTTTAAGTAGGGCACTTTCCAATCTTATGGGTGACCAAATATTAAAATACTTAAAATAAAACAAAAATTACATATAACAAAAAAACAATTGGCAATAATCATGGATCACCAACTAAATGACTCACTAGACGAATCGCTGAGCATCGAGTTTCTAAGTATTGGTACTGTTCGACTCCGACCACCATCCACCACCACCTCCGGCGCCACTCGGGCGTACTCAGTAAATTCACTGAGTATCGAGAAAAATCGTTGAGTGTCAGATAAATTCTTTGAGTATCGTAAAATTCACTGAGTATACTAAATAAATCTCTGAGTATACACAGCAAAATCACTGAGTATAACCTATTAAACACTAAGTATTTCTAAGCATGCTTAGTGAATTCTCTAAGTATTACAATAAATCAGTGAGTAGCATTTGAAATCACTGAGTATTACCACAAAATCACAAAGTATTAACACAAACTCACTGATAATTAACGCAAAATCACTGAGTATTACGCAAAATAACTAAGTATTAACATAAATATACTGAGGATTAACGCAAAATCACTAAGTATTACACAAAATCACTGACTATTACGCAAATTCACTTAGTATCAACATAAAACCACTGAGTATCAACGCAAAATTAATGAATATTTAACCAAAATAACAAGCCAACGAACGAAACTTCCTCCTCCTCCTACTTCTTGCTGCAAACTCGGCCTCAAAAAGCTTCATGAAGGAGCTTCACTGCCATGGCTAGATCCACAAAGCTTCGAGTTCCGATGCAAGCTGCTAAACATAAATCCATGTACAAAGTCATACAAATATGCTAGTCCAACACGGTTAAAACTCAAAAAAAAAAAATTACTGCTAATCAGTGCTCACTGTGCATCTGCGAAAGAAGCTCATTGTTCATGGTTGAAGCCATGCTTGTTATAGTTTCATCGAGTTGCAATTCTGTCGCAAAATCGAGTTTCGAAAGACATTAATGACACAATTCATTTGAGGGGTGAGAGGGGAGATATTTAGGGTTTGTAAGGGATATATGATTTAAGTATTTATTATATATAATATATAGTGGGTACCTTGAATGTATAATGGGTAATGGGTGAAATGATTTATAATGTAAAATCTTATAATTGGTCTTTAGTTAAATAAGCAGATTGAGTAGGTGTGTTTGGATCTTAAGTAAGGATTTTTAAGACCCGTTAAAAAATTATTTCTAAACTATGAAATTAAAATAACATTATGTACAAGTACAATAAATAACATATTACTACAAATAAATAATATGAATTAAACATATCTCGATATCTTAAAAATAAAAAATAAAGTTCATGTGACACAAATAAAGAATAATTATTATTAATATATTCAAAAAGGTTTTGTATAATAGTTAATATAAAGTAATAATTATAAAAAACATCAACCAAAAAGAGGGAAAAAACACGAACACCACATCATCGAGATATGACTCATATATGAATGAATATGATAAATATGGCCATTAAAATCTACTACTTATAAGAAAACAAATAAACTAAATATATACCCACATAACCCAACAAAAATATGAACAAAGAAGACATGAAGAAAACAAAAAGTGATACACTAATTATATCTGATTCATGGAAAAAATAGAATAAACAAGTTCATCAAAAGAGAAAGAATACAAAGAGACTTCAGATTTCAAAGATACAATTTTAGAATGTCAGGAGTCTAAAGTATTTAATTAGTGTAATTGGTTGGTTTTATTACAAATTTAGGATTAGGGTTTAATTAAATCATTTCATTTATTTTTAATTTTAGTAAGACTTTTAACCTTTCAACTTGAATAGCAATCTGAATCATATCCAAGCGATTCCAAATGATATGGAACGGTTCAAGACCGATTCCGGTCAAATTCCAATCCTAAGTATCATTCATATCGAAACAGTGTTGCGCCACATTATACTGTACGATTTGAATCGGTGAATCGTACATTACCGTGAACTATGTTGAACAATACTTTTTAATATAAGAAACAAGTAATTACTATAAAAGCATAATTTTCCCCATACATCTGAGGTCTAATGGTTTGTAGGTAATATCTACTAAAAACAGAGTATAAATTAGTAATAGTTAGTCTCGTGATTGACCAACATCTACAATCCTTGGTTTGGTGACTCCATACCCCCTTAGGTGGGTTTGCATACTGCACTAGTCTTGTGCTCGTCCTTTCTTCTTCATTTGTTAACCAATCTGCACTCATGTTCGATTCCTTATAAGTATGATCAATTATGAATACAGGGTTTCCATGCATAATTTTCTTTTGTACGTAACAAGTAGATTATATTGCATGCAAATAATAAAAACTTATCTCATTTACACATCAGCTAATAGAACCCAGCAACCACATCATAAAATTCAAATTACTATTGCTATAAGACCTTTGTATGTATAAAGGTATACAAACTGATCATTCATCCTGTTCCTAGGAATCACGATTATATATGTACATCCTTAGATAAGATACATCCCCTGGTGACGAGACGGAAGGTCCGAAAACTAAAGAAAAACTGAATTAAAGGTCCAGACAAGGAAAACACGTCATCTACTAGATTAGGTTTGCTCATGCATCGCCGACGTTGTTTACAAAGTGGCCATAATGTGAAGAGTAGTAAGAATGACATGCATCATCAGTCTAAGGTATCTAAACACTAACTCCTTTATTAAAAATGTAATTGTATTCAATGATATGCCTTAATAAATAGATTTTCTATAATTCTAACTATAGGTATCTCCGTTGAGGTTTTGAAACAGTCATAGAACCAAGCAACAACACCTGAGTTGTCGCTTAATCAACCAACACAAGATTCATGTGTTATAACCGAGGAAATGACACATGAGAGTTGAGTGGTGATTGTAGGATTTAGACCTACTAGAGGTCGTGGCAGTCGTGGTGTTATGGGTGGTAAAGGGCCGTGTGGTGGATGAGCATTTGTGATTGTGAGAGGTAATCATCTTTGTGTTGTGTATGTGTAGTGTATATTTCTACATTCGGTTAAAACTAATTTGAGTCCTTTTTGTATATTTCTTGATTTGTTTAGATGGTATTTTAATCGACCAAAGGACAACCAATCAAGCCGGATTTCACATGGGGAGGAAGGATATATACGAGCTGGAGAGTCAAACAACTATCATCGGTTAATAAGGCGCTAAAGAATCCTTTGTACAAGGTGCAAAAGAAAATAGAAAACAATATGCATTATCTTCTAAAAAAATATCTAAGGTAAAGGGACACATGTAGAAGATTTGAAGTGAAGATTGAAGGAAAAGGCACCCATGTGGAAGGATTTTAGTCTGTTAGTGTTTTACTTGGACTAATATTGTTTTTAACTAGGGTTACACTTGGACCTAAGTTGCTTCATGATGTATGTTAAAGTGTTGATTGTTATTGTTGAATGTAGTAGTATGTTGAATTTTGTTGATCCTAGTTCAGTGTTGAATGAATATATAATGTTGTAGTTTTTATGTTGAAATTGTTACTCCTAGGTTGAATGAAGTTATATGTTGATTGTTTTTTAACGTTGTAGTTTTTATGTTGCGTGTTGTTGAAAGTGTTGTTCGTAGGTTACATAATGTTGAATCTTCTAATTACAATGCATTATAACAATCACATAATTGGTAAAATAAGTGGTTCAATCATCATAATTCATTATCTTACATTAATCATAGTTCATTAACTTAAGTTAACATTCAAAATACATTAGATAAACATAACATATTTTAATAACTAAGTTAACAAAAAAAGCCAATTTTAACAAAGGAAAGTAATAGTTTCTTATACACTCCTACACCATCCATTTGTACACCATCTCAATTACTACCTTCACTCTCACCTACACCACCCTCTTCATTGTTGATTGTCAATACGATCATTTCATTTATTTGCATAGGACCAAGAAACATCCTCGCCAATTCAAGTTGCATCAACCTCCTATTTCATCTAGGAGGGGGTGGATCTCGTCTAATGGTATGAATGTGAACATATATCGTTTCCTCGAGCTCAGTAAAACTACCCATTTTCTGAATTGATGGATCATTCCCAACTCTTTTTAGCACATCAGGTAAAGTCCTAGGGTACCCAACATACCAAAAAACTGACCAACCAGATCCTAAAGCAAACCATAAACTTTTAACTTAATTAAAACTACTAATTTGATTAAACATTAGTCTCAGGATATAGTTTGATCACATATAAGTCTGAAAGCATGATTATCACCAGTTTATTAAAAAAATATCAAAAAACTCGTTGAAGTCGTACATTTACTACATATTTGCATAAATGTGAAATGGTAGATAGAGTTCATAAAAGTTTACCATCAATGACAAATAGACCTTTTCACACAACAATTTCATTATAGTTCATTAAACTTAGCTATAATCGTCGTGTAAATGTCAAAAACTAACAGTGGGTCATCAAAATACCCATAATGTTATTCACAAAATAATTATTTAGATGTTGAAAAAAAAAATCTCTTTTTTTTCTCTATACACACAAACATATGACCATAACCAAAGCTAAAAAAATTAGTCAGTTTCACCAACTATGGGCCTCAAATCTTAGTTATCCTCAGGTTTGACCCGTTAAACCCACACTGTACCTCCTTAAGAAAAACGTCCAAAAATTAACATAAGGATAAAAAAAACTACATGTGATACCTATCAACTGTTGTAAAACCCCATATATTTTTTTAATAAATTAACGCATCCGATGTGTGAACTAAAATCAAATAATATCATCAACGAAGCTAATACACCTCGTGACATTACATGTAATTCTTCACAAATAGAAAAAAAAATTCTTTTCGTACAGTGGATTTTAAGCGATTTCTCATTGCACTAAATGGAAAAAAAAGATAATATATCAACTTAGACGTGCATAACCTCATTGATTCAAGTAAAAAAATAATCATAATTACCATTTAAAAATCCAATATTTATTATAACATTTCTCACAAGCAACCCTTACTTTTTTTTTTCAAATAAGCAACCCTACTTCACCTTTTATAATAATCTTGCAAATACTAACCGTCATCTTTTGAGCCAAAACCCAATACTACTAAAATAATAATGCAAAACGAGTTAGGGCACAATATCTTAGTCAAGACCCAACTAACCACTGAGACTAATTTAATGGCCAGAACCTTATCTCTCATCTAGGAGGTAAAGGGTTCGAATCCACTCACTTTGTTATTTCTTGAGCCCTTAAAGGGGGTAAGCAAGAGGTGCAAGTTTCGAGTCCCCTCCCTGAACATGGGTAACCTAATTCTGATTAAGTGGGATTATACATGAGAAAACGTGTATATTTTCTAATAGGAATAGTCGTGGTGCACGTAAACTGGCCCGGACACATACATAAAAAAAAAATCATAGCCCAATAAGTTAGTCAAGGGCCATTAAGCACAAGCAATAATATAGGGACCAAAATCTTAGTCCAATAACTCGGGTCAAGAACCAATAACTTAAGCACAATTCCAAAACCCCGGCCTTAACTGGTTGTAGAAATTGCCAAAAGCCCAAGGACTAATATGCACTGATTTTACCTATCCATCATCTCTTCACTTTCCTTTCGCATTTTGCTCTCTCTATTCCCGCCCAACATTTCTTTACGAGGTCGAAGTTCATTTCTGCTGGTTTAGGTGATCTTTTTACTTTTTCTTAATCATCTCTGCTGTTTTTAAATTTATATATCGATTTTGCTGCATTGCATTTATATGTCATATGAACTTAATCATGGTTCATGTATACATGCACCACCACTAGTGGGTGGTGGGTGGCGGACGGTGAGGTTGGGTGGGGAAAATAGACAATTTATTATTTTAATTTTTTACTGAATAGATCAAAATCGAATGCTTCGATTTTGATTTAAGATAGTAGAGTTGCAAGTTTTAGTATATTGCAGGGTGCTTATTTTTTGATAAACAAGTTTGCAATTAATTAGAAGTAAATCAAACCTTTTGTTTCTCTTTTGACAAGTAGAGATGGATCAAAATGAAGGAGGTGAATTTGATGAATTATTGATAGAGCGTAAGAAGAAGAATTTGCAATTGGAGTTAGAGAAATGCAACACATTACTGGATCAATCAGCCCTGAAGAGAAAAAGAGCAGATGAGGAGATAATGAAGTTCGAAGAAGAGCAGAAGGTAACGTATATCCACTTGTCTATTTAGTTATCAAGCGATAATGTAGGATATTTATAAAATATTATGATGGTTTAATTGGCAGATGGAAAAGGAGAATCTGCAAATGAAATTAATTGAATGGGAGAAAACAATGAATTCAAAGCAAGCATTGGAGTTGGAGATACAACATGTAATTTGGGGGAATCGATTAGGTAATAAGGATAAAATGGATGAAGAAATTGAAGCCCTGAAAAAGAGTTTGAAAGAAAAGGAGTTAGAAAATGAACATTTGAAAGAGTTAAGCACTTGGGAAGAGGAGAATCTGGAAGAAAAGGATGAAGAAATTGAAAGTTTGGAAGAATTGAATACAGTTCTTACGGTGAAAGAGAGATATGCAAACGAGGAACTAATAGAAGCAAGGAATGAACTAATTACAGTAAGTGCTAAATCATATTATATTGTCTTTAAAGTATTATGAACTCACTCTTATGATATTTGTATTATGTATAGTTGGTGAGGGAGCAAGAGGCTGAAACAAAGAATACAGGAAAGTTTGAACAACCAAAAATAGGTGTGAAGATTATGGGTGATTTGGACAAGCAAGTGTTTTCAATGGAATGTAGTAGCAGCCACAAGGTAATTGATAACACTATTATCCTTTCAGAATGGGAGAATAGGCTGAGGGATCCAAAGTGGCACCCTTTTATAGTTGTTGAGGTTGAAGGTGGAGGACACAAGGTAGTATTACTTTTCTTTTCAGATCCTGTTTTTTCTGTAATTGAGACTCTAATAAAGTTTACTGCTGGTTAGGAAATAATTGATGAAGATGATGTAATGCTTAAGGAACTCAAGGAAGAACTTGGAATCAAAGCGTTTGAAGCTGTTTGTACTGCATTAAAGGAGATGAACGAGTATAATCCCAGTGGTAGGTATCCAGTACCAGAGCTTTGGGATTTTGATAATCAAAGGAAAGCTACCCTTAAAGAGGGGATTTCACATCTTATGAATTTAATGAAATAGAGAAGCACTAGCTAAAATATCAATTTTATATATTATTTTTAGTTACCATTGCTTTACAAGACTAATTTTGTTACTTATAGCTATGTATGTGGCCATCAACTGTTATTAAGCTAACGGTGCTATTTTCTTGTTATAATTAATATCAATAAAACACCCAAGAACCTGAATCCCTCTGATCAAAAAACAAAGCCTTGAGGGGGAGATAACATCTTTCCTTCATGAATCTTTGATCAAATAACCAAGGGATAACAACTTGTATATAAACATTTCTTTGAGGCACCAAACAATTCTTTGACTGAATATCATATATGTTCTTCAAGAATTGCCAAAAAACCCTCTTCACCTTAGTGGTATCTTCATTACAAATCATGTTCTTCATCTATCGACCCAAATGATACGACTAATCATCAAAGACAACCTCCCTCCAAGCATGATCCAGAAATTAATTGTTTATCGTAAACATTCTCACAAGAGAGACGGAGAAGTATCCATGAGATATTTGAGATTAATATTTTTGCAACTTAACATTCCACCAAGATTCAACCTAAGACGAAAATTACCAATTTGAACAAAAAAATTCGAAGAAAGAAAAGAACAACCAATGTGACACGTCATTTTACCAAACATATACATCAAAGAGAAAAGAGTTACACAACAATATCCATCTTGATTAATAACCTCCCAAATCTTCATATTAGAATCAGGATCTTTGAGATACTACAAGACCATTTTATCCTGAAAAATCAGATAGAAGATTTTATTGAATGAAACGGATTTTATTGAGTGAAAGCTGTTCAAGATAAGCCCATAACTAAATTTGGTTGAATACATGCCAAATCCAAGAGGAAAATATTAATATAAGCCCAAAAATCTAACATATTAGATTATAAGCCATGGGACCTATAAATATTATAAATTAGCACTAGAGGTCTTTGCTAATCTTTATTTAGTTTTTATTCAACTTCTGACTAAAAAGAGGAGGAATCAATAGAGAGTATCACGACATACATCTCTATAATTAGTGTAAATTATCTTAATTTTTTGGTTTAATTGTATTTATAAATTGTTTTTTTTTTTGGACAGGTACATATATTACAACAAGAACCAAGGTATTTATAAACTTTTTATTCTTTAGTTTTATATATTTAGCTATGCATTAAATTCTTATAACTTGGATTTAAGAAAATAAATAACAAAAGAAAATATATAAAAAAAATGAGAGAAAAATATTGTTTGAATCACAAAATTTTAAAAAAAATTAAAAAGGATTTTGAGTATTTTTTATTTAGATTGGAAAAAAAATAAGGAAAGAAAAAATAGAGCAAATTCCATTTTTTTTACAAAGGAGGCCCAGGGGCCATTAGATAATAACCCAAAATACATCTAGATTAACCTAGAACATCATTAATCAATTCAGAGTTGTAGATAACTCGCGGTTTCTTCCACTCCATCCGATCTCTTACCAATATACTCCAAATCCCATCCGGAGGGTCTTCAAGCAATGTATAATCCTCATGTCCGTTCAAACCTTCCCGAGCTAGTCAATCCGCACAAAAGTTAGCTTCTCTATAGATGCACTTTAATATGAAACCCGGGTTACGTGCCAAACTCGATCGAATATGACGAATCCAAAGCGCCCCAGGTCCTCTCCCCTCATCCACTTTCTGTATTGCGTCAAAAGCCTCCCAAGAGTCCAACTCCGCCACCACTTCTTTAAATCTCATCTCCTCTACTAATCGAAGGCCCGCAAAGAGCATTCAACTCAGCAATTACCGGTAATTCCTGCGCAATCCTCATGCTAAAACCCCTTACCCATTCACCATTAGTATCACGAATCACTCCTCCCGCTTTACGTCCTCTGTTATAACTCCCATATGTATTCAGTTTAACCCCATCTTTTGGTTTTTTCCAGCCCACTAACATTACATTCGATTTACGCCTACAGACCATTCCAGTAATTGTCCCCAACTTCGGCAATATTTGGTTGCTAAATACTTAGCCTTCTTCAACAACACTAGTCCTATCGGAATGGCCACATCATTGAATATCACTTGATTCCGCTCCCTCCATATAGTATCTATTAAGGCCCCAAAAAACACACTCCAAGGAACACCCACAAACAGTTTATTATTGGATAAGTTCCTAGGCCACCATTCCAGGCCTGTTGTCCCTCCTTCATTATTGTACCCTGTGTCTAATTGCCCCATCCGTGATTCTCGAATTCTCGGGTCAGCTCCCTGCTGCATTTGAGGCGTCTGGTGTGAAGCTGGTTAACTAGCCCCTTTCTCCGCCGCATTCCAGGTCTGAGGCGCACCATCTTCCTCCCCGCGAGACAGCACCGAGCTGCTCCCCACCTGGTCCGCTGCAAATCTACCACCCATTCCGACACCTGCAAAATTCTGCAGTAACTCACAAACAAAGTTAGTCTGAAAATACGTAGTTACCCGCTAGTCTAGCTCCACTCCCGCTGCTGAAACAGTCTCATGTCCGTCATTAAGACCACCACGATTCTGCAATGTACCACCGAATCTAACAATTTCTCGCCTAATCAAATCCCACACTTCACGTATCCTCGGGCAATCTCTAAATAGATGCAGGGATGTCTCTTCCTCAATACTACATAACGCGCAGCAGCTCGGCACTTCTACTCCTCGCTTGACTAAATTACCTCGAGTTGCAACGCGTTCCTTAACCGCCCTCCAGAGAAAAACGCGGGTCTTTTGCAGATATTTCACTTTCCAAACCTTGTCCCAAGTAAACCCATTCCCTTCTTCACTAGGCGGATCAATCCAACGATCCGATTTAACCGTATAATATCCATGAACTTCCAAAAAGCCAGGAAATGCTATCCTCACCCTCACCACCTCTTTCCAAATTAACACCATTAAGTTCTAATAAAGTAGATGGGGATATGAGATGCTGAAATTTCTCCCATTCCCACCTACCCTCCAAACTCGTATACTCCCGGACACTTTTCCGACTCTCTCCCTCCTCCAAATCGCCAATGATTCGATCAATAAGTGGAGATCCTCCAACCCACCAATCTCTGCAAAACGATTCATCACTTCCATCTTATATGGTCCACCGCGAAACTCGTCTTAACACTGCAATACCCTCCGCAATAGCCCTATAAATTATGGAATCACTTTGTTTCACCACATACTAGAGCGGTGTCCGCTTGAAATATTTCTGTCTCATCACGGTAGGCCATAAACTATTTTTGTCTTGGATTAACTTCCACCCTAACTTCCCTAATAGCGCCTTATTTATATCCTCAGCCAACCGAAAACCCAGACCACCCAAACTCTTTAGCTTTCCTATGTCCTAAAAATATTTTTAGGCCAAACGTTTCAAAACATCCATTTCCAGGCCAAACATATTCAAAACACCCATTTTTATTTCACTAATTTTGTGAGATATTTTATAGATTTCAAGAACAATTTGGACACTTTAATACTTAGTTAGTGTGCGTAATACTTAGTGATACAATGTAACCCTCAATGATTTTGCGTCAATATTCAGTTATTTTGTATTAATATTAAGTGGTTTTAAACAATGCTTAGTGATTTCAAAAAATAATCAGCGATTTTAAAGAGACATTTGGAAGTGTTTATTTTTAAGTAATAAAACGCTTTTAGAATAGATATTTAAATTTAGAAAAATTATTAAAAATAATTTTGAAATCTAGAATCATTTTATGTTTTTTCTTTTAAGAAGCACCAATTTGGTGGTTCTCCTAAAAGTGCTTTTCAAGGTCTAAAACACTTTTAAAATTCTAAAAGCACTTTTAAGTGCTTCTAAAAAAAATTCCAAACAGGCACTAAATAATACTCAGCAAAATCACTACCTAGAGAATTCACCAGTAAAATCACTACTTAGAGAATTCACCTGCATAATCACTACTTAGAGAATTCACTAACAAAAATCATTATGTCCTCAGCAAAAAATATGTTAGGACTACTCAATGTGTGTGATCAACAAAATAACTGAGTAGTCACCAAAGTAACTGATGATGCTAAACCAAAACACTAAGTACTCATCAAAATTCTTTGAGTACTCAACAAATATCTCTGAGTGCTCAGCAAATTCTGTGAGTACTTTCAATAAAGTTGAATAAAAATTAAAAATGAATAAAAAGTAAAAATGAATAAAAACATTTCAATTAACAAAGTAATAATAATATACATCACTTAATCAAGAAAAAACAATACTAACTAAGAAAAATAAGTAAACCTACTAGAAAGTTAAAAATCCTAATGGAACACAGCTCGCGGAGCTACTACCATGGAAGAGCTTTAATGCATCAAAATGAGTATGTGTATTAATATAATTGGTGTAGGATCATCCAATATTGGATAGAAGAATTTTTTAAAATCGTAACTTTGAATTTTAAAATTGCTTGGGAATTACCAAATCAACCACCGAATTGAAATGAAGTATCATATCAAATGGATTAATTTTACATTACAACTTACCCAAAAGTCAACTTCGAAAAGTCCTCCACCAACGCGGCTACCTACAACCTCTAACTCGGCTATATGACATAACCCCAAGCATCGCAAAACCACCATAAATCACGCCACCAAATCTCTATTATCATGTATATACAAACGTAGAAGAGAAGATAATAATGACGACATATGATAGGAGAGAAGAGAAAATCTGCCAATAAAGGTTGATAACAGAGCATACGGATGAGCGAACAACGACCTTATGAGTTAGGGGTTTTCTAGAGTCAGTGAGAGTGTTGTGAAAGAGTAAGGATAAAAACCAACAAAAAAAAATGCTATATATACAGGTGGGGCATTTTGGTTTATCCTGTACCACTTACGTATTCTTTTGAAAAAAAAAAATATATGTCACTCGATATGAGGCGCGTGTTACACGCATAACGGAAAAATGAATAGAGAGGTGTATTAACAGCATTAATATAAACACGGAAGGTGTCTCAATCTTATTGAAAGTGCATAGACAATGTTTCAATAATTTATGAATAGCACGTATAATTATTGACTGAAGTTCTTTATTGGGTTATGGGTACCATAAATGATCTCATCTTACCTTAGCACCCCAAAGCCAGTATTAGATCCCCACCATAGAAAAGAACTCATCATACTTTGTAATCTTCATCATTTTCTTATGACATAAGAAAACTCCAAATTAGAAAGTAACCATGCTTCCTATCACAGATTTAATAAGTTGTAATCGAACACCAAAGATAAGTACTTGAAAGTCCAATTATCAATTCTATGCACTTTAAAATATAATACATTCACATTCATGATGACTTCATCTACCTTATATTAAGGGAACCCTAAAGTATTTCATGGGTACGGATCCTTCAAGTAGAACAAGGATACAACAATAAACAAGAGAATTGCAAGGGTTTGAGGATTTGAAGTAAACATCTTAAAACCTGCCGTAAATGTGATGCCATAACGTAATCCCGCTTAACATTGTTTGATCTTTGGAAGACCTTGGGATACATGTGACAATATAAATTAGAATACAATTACAACCTTTTTAACAAGGCGAAGCATTATACCTTCATTAAGGCACATGCAACAACACCATAAACATACTGAATCATGTTACTCTATGTTAATCTAATTTGATAAAAAATTCTCTTCCACCACGAGGCCTCAAGCTCATAAATTTATATTTCTATTTGCCTCATGATTGACGTGTCACTAAGAACGGTTTGAATGTTAGCAACACTCCAATTGCCTCAATCACAATCAAGATGAAGAAAACCATCTGATCACTTGAATTTATAACATACCAAATTACGCAACTTTATTAAACCTTCACATGAAGTAAAATATTAACAACGCTTTGATTGAAAGCAAGAAGTATACCTGGAAGAAATGTTGCGTTCTGACGCTTTTGAGCCCACGAAAATCTGTTATATTTTTACAACATAAGGATTATTTAGTCATTGAGACTATCCGTAGAATAAGAGAAGAAATATATTAGGCATTAAATAACGTGTTATAGAAAATTTGTAAAGATACGTACATTACTCCTGCTCCTGCTGGACCTACAGCTTTGAAAAATGATGCAACAGTTACGGAAATGCCATTTGCAGCTCCTCTTTGGTCTTGATCCTTCAATATTAGTATTGAATATATGTTAAACACACAAATAATAATAATAATAAATCAAATACGGAATATTAAGAGGACTTACCACAGCTTTGTTTTGCAGTATGAAGAGTCCAGCTATAATTGAGGTCTGATGATAGTGATCCATTCATTAGAATTAAATACATATAAATGATTGAAAATGATAGTGATGGAATTAGAAGCACTTACAGATAAAACATTTTTGGTCACCGATGCAAAAGTTAACACGAACCAAAGTGCGAATCCAGATAGCATAGCTATAAATGGGAAACTAGCTAATAAAGGGATTGACAAAACCTATACACACAATATTATTCTTTTAAATTTAAAATTTTGACATATCAGATTTAATAATCATATGCATAAATTCTTACTCCAGCTACTCGAGATGTCATAATAGGGCCAAGACTTCTCTCCGCAATTGGATAGAGAGTTAGCTGAAATACTAATAAACCAAAACCGGAACATACCAAAATTACCCCTCTGTAAATAATTATAGTGTCTTGTGGCATGAATGATGAGAGTGTAAATAGGCACATACCTGTTACTGCAAGAACTTCACCAACACCATCAGTTGTAAAACTCAAACCGCCAAATTTTTTCGGACTCACAGCCCATAGAGAGAATATCTATAAAAGTGAAAGTCAAATGTATCAGACTTTCCTTAAGTACATATAGTAAGGATTGGACCAAGATGAAGGTAACTTAAACCTCGGAATATGTCATATCAACAAGAAAGAAAATACAATATATTATGATTGATGACATTAATGGCCAGTTCATGAAAAGATTTGGTTTAGAAGTAGCTTCTTTTGTTTCTTCAGATGATTGAGGTGCAGATTCTAATGTAACATATGAATCATGAGAATTGTGGTTGTGCTTTGTTTCCTGTAAAATGAGGGATAAGTAAATAAACTTTTACAATGTAATAAAATAAGTCAACGGACATACCGGGATGGTAAAAGAAAAAAAAGCTACAACCAATGCAAAAAGTGATATAATAAGGCAACACTACAGCAGGTCGCTGATTTACCCACGACAGCTGACGTCGGTAAAAAGGCCAATTTCGTCGGTAAATATGTTTACCGACGACAACTCGTCGGTAAACTGTCTTCCCTAGAAGTTGGTCGGTAGAATCAGCCTTGCCGACGACTGTTTTGGCTTCTCGTCGATAACCCAACATATTTTACCGACGACACTCGGCTCGTCGGTAAACATTATCATACCGACAACGGCATGGCTGGTCGCCGGTAAGACGCATTACTTTACCGACAGCCGTTGTTGTCGGTAAATAATGTAATTACCGACGACGTGGTCGTCGGTATCCTAGTATTCCAATTGTTTTTTTTTAAATTTTAAATAACCTACCGACAACTTAGTTACTTGAATGTCGTCGGCAAATTTTATTTTTTATTTTTTTTAGAAAATCTGTACCGACGACATTCTTGACATGAATGTCGTCGGTATTGTGATTAATTATTTTTTTTAATTATTTTTTTAAATTCAATTTTATTTTTTAATTTTTATTTTATTTTTATTTTTATTTTTATTTAAATTGGTTTTTGATTTTTTTATAAATTAATATTCTATGAAATTTTGAATATAAATAGAAATCATGGATTATATTCATAAAAAGATAAATAAACCCGGGTAGTCAAACCCCGGGCAATAAAGTCAAACCCCGGACAATAAAGTCAAACCCCGGGGTTAAAAGTCAAAATATTACATAAAAACTTAATAAAAGTCAAGAATGTAAACTTAAATGAAATAAAAGTCTTAAACGTAATAAAATAAAAGTCAATCACGGGCCCGATAGATCTTCTTCTCGATCACTATCTTCATCTTCATCTTCATCTTCATCTTCATCTTCTTCTTCATCGGAGAGCGGATCGAGACCATTCTTTTCACGAGATTCATTGAGGCCGTTGAGCAACTTCATGAAAAAATCATCGGACCTAGAGGAGCTCGGTGGAGCATCGTCATCCGGCATAGGAGGTAATCCTTGGACTGCGCGGAGCTCGTTCATCCCGTCGAATATCCACTGTAACTTTCTCGCGTTCTTCTTCACGATCTCGTCCGAAACAGGCGGCTTCGGGTCCTTCTTTTTCTTGAAGACAGCTCCGATCGAATGGATCCAGTGTCTACTCTTAGCTGTTTTCATCACCTCCTGAACCGTCTCCTTCAACGCTCCTATCTGCTCCTCCACTGGAACATCCTCAGCCGATTGGGTCCCCGTCTCGATAACCCGCTCCTTAAGCTTCTCCCGATAAACTCCCTGTAATAAAATTTAAAATAAATAATTAATAAAACAATTTGAAATAAATAATTAATAAAACTAACAAAGAAATAAAAACTTACACTAGCCTGCTCCCATCTATCATCGACCCATTTGCCCTTCGCCCCATCATAGCCCAAGTACTCGAAGTATCCGCCCATCTGTGGAAGTGGGACCTCCTCTTGGGTCTGCTCGTCTATATAGCTCAGGGGCTCCTTCGTATTAATCTTCAGCTTACCCTATAAAATATACAAAAAAAAATATAATTATTAAAAAAATAAATTAAATAACTAATAAAATTTATTTTTACTTTAACAAATTATACCTCGATAATCTCATGGCGGGTCTGGGTTTGGTTCCGAGAACCAGACTTGTTCGGCTTCTTCTGGTTCTGCCGATTCTTCTTATTAATCGCTGACTGGGCCTGTTACAATTCAAGTTAAAAAAATAAATAAACAATAATTTAGTAATAAAATAATTAAATTTTGATTTTACCTTCTTGTTCGGGTCATTCATCATCTCAAGGGTCAGCTTCCAATCCTCGGGAAGCACATCAGGTGGACACTCATCCGAATCGCCATAATCGGCCTTCAAGTCATACTTCCACCTTCTGTAAGCAGCGGACTGAGACTGCGTACGCTTCCCGCTAATGAAGCTCCAATCTCGGCGGGCCCTCTACTCCTCGAGGTTGAAGAACTCCTCGAGTTTTCCGAGGATCGTGGTCTTTAGTCCCCTCGGCACAGCACTCCACGAGGGGTAGTAGGGAGGGACTGATTCTCGAACCGCGAGACCCACCACTTGGGCCATGTGTTTCCCATATTCTCCGAATGGGTTCCACGTGTCATCGAGGATACAGAAATCTACCGGAAGGGGCCCACCTAGCTTCTCCTTAGCATCGTTGGCGGTTTTGAGAGTCGAGACATTTCGGGGTCTCCTCTTTCGCTTAACTGTTTAAGAATAGTATATTATTTAATTTAGTAATTTATATTACTTGAATTTTATAAATTAATTTATATTTACCAGGCGGCTGATTACAATCGTTCAAGTTCGGGGGTTGATTCGGGTTCGGATCTTCTCCGTTCCCGTCACCCCGGTGGTATTTAGGCATCACATCGGCCATCTATAATTTAAATAAAATTAATAAATTAGATTTTTACTATAAATTGCATTTTAGACCTTTTTTAATTAAAAATTACAAAAACACCCACATAAATTGTAAAAAATATATATTTTTCATAGTTTTTAAATTGTATATTAGAAATACCCTAATTTGTCATTGAGTCCCTAAATTGCATTTTTAGTCCCTATAGTTTTCATATTTGCCTAAAATACCCTAATTTCTTAAAAAATGTAATTTTTTTTAAATTGCATTTTATTCCCTAAATTGCATTTTAGTCCCTAAATGGTATTTTAGTCCCTAAATTGCATTTTAGTCCCTAGAGTTTTCATATTTCCATAAATTTCACCAATATCAACATATTTAACTTACACAAATTAACAATTAATCCTTACATTTCTAAACATCAAGCAAAAAATAACATTTCTATACCAAACCCTAATTTTTCTAAAAATTAACAAAAAAATTATGTTACATGGTATATTTAACAACAAAATACATATTCAGAATCTAAAATCCATCACAGAATCTCGGAATTAACAAGAAATTCAATTGAACATTAAAAAAAAAATTCAATTCGAAAATTTAAAAAAAATAGGTTTTGTTTCGGATTTGTGGTACCTGTTACGTGGAGATTATGTTGAATATATCCAGCAATCCATGCCAAGCAAGAGTAGAGGAAAATCAAAAACAAAAAAAAGTTAGGATTTGATTTAGAAAAATGAAAAAAAATTGAAGAAATGATTAAGTTTTGGCATGGAATCACTTACATTTGATGTTATAGGGGTGTTGGAATGGCTCGGAACAGCTCCTTCTTCCTCGGAATCGACTTTTTTGAGAGTGTTTTGGTGTGTTTGTGTTTCAGAAATGAAGCTCGGTAGGGTTTAATAGAATAATTGTTTACCGACAACACGCCAAGTCGTCGGTAAACAGTGCATACTCGTCGCTAAACGTGACACGCGTCAAACAGTCGTACGCACGACTGTTGCGTGTCTTGGTTTACCGACGACTTCTTTTCGCAAGTCGTCGGTAAACCCTTGGGCGGGAAAAAAGAACCGCCCACTTTTGGCCAATAAAATTTGGAATAACGTTTGCCGACGACTTGGGATATTGAATTTCGTCGGCAAACCTTTGCCGACAACATTCTTGAATAGAATGTCGTCGTTAAAACTTTACCGACGACATTCATATCAAAAATGTTGTCGGTAAAGGTTCAATGTCGTCGGTAACCTTTTTTTTTTTTAAATATTTTTTTCCTGATTTCTTTTCTTTTTTTATTCTTGTTGGGATTAAGATATACACACATAAATTAGTGTTTGAGGTGTTTAGTCAACAGTTAGGGTCAAATGTTAGTGTTCGAGGTGTTTAGACAACAGTTATGGTCAAACTTGAGTGTTCGAGGTGTTTAGTCAACAGTTAGGGTCAAACTTGAGTGTTCGAGGTGTTTAGTCAACAGTTATGGTCAAACTTGAGTGTTCGAGGTGTTTAGTCAACAGTTATGGTCAAATGTTAGTGTTCGAGGTGTTTAGTCAACAGTTAGGGTCAAACTTGAGTGTTCGAGGTGTTTAGTCAACAGTTATGGTCAAACTTGAGTGTTCGAGGTGTTTAGTCAACAGTTAGGGTCAAACTTGAGTGTTTGAGGTGTTTAGTCAATAGTTAGGGTCAAATGTTAGTGTTCGAGGTGTTTAGTCAACAGTTAGGGTCAAATGTTAGTGTTTGAGGTGTTTAGTCAACAGTTAGGGTCAAACTTGAGTGTTTGAGGTGTTTGGTCAATAGTTAGGGTCAAACAATATCAAAATGCACTAAGACTAAAAAACAAATACAAAATCCATCTCAGTTTCATATCCACTAATATCCTAATCAGTTTCATATCCACTAATATCTATAGGTTCATCATCTCTATTAACCTCTATAGGTTCTTCTTCATCACCATATTCCTCCCACGTGTCGTCTTCGATTTCCTGGTTTTCATCAATAACCATTTCAAAAGCCATCTCAATACGAAAATGAGCTGGGTCAATCTCGATCTCCTCGGTAGTTGCCAAGTTCTCCGGTTCGGAAACCGTCTCTGTGTTACCCAAAGGTATACTAATGCTCTCGTTGTTTGTAGATAGTGATTCCGAACCCCATAACTCGGGACTCCATCCGTGTCGATCATTTATCTCCCAAACGGCTTTCCAACCCTTCCTTGATTTCTTCGCACTAATCTCGTCAATGTAGAATACTTTCTTGGCTTGCGATGCTAAAATGTATGGTTCGTCTTCCCACTCAAAGTTTGTCGTGTTAATAAAGGTTACCCCATGTTCTGTCCTTGATTCAGCCATTTTGTACCATTTACAAACGAATAAGACAACTGAACACCCTTTAGTGTAATTAACCTCCAATATTTTCACTAATTCTCCATAACATGGTCTATCTTCGTACGTGGTACAAACTCCGTAATCCTGCGTGACTCTTTTTTCTCCTTTACCCTTGGTTACCCACTTGACACCATTCACGACACATGAATAGTATCTGTCCACCGCACCAAAAGACATGCTGGCCAAGGATACCATCTCAGTGGTAGCTAATACATCACCTGACTCTTTCATCCCATGAACCTGTCATACATAAATAATACTAAGAACCTCGGACATAAGTAGATTATGTTTAAACCAACGTCTAAAGTACATACCTTTTCCAAAAACCAACTCTTAAACCGTTGACGATGCATAATCTCTATTTCGTCACCCGTTCCCGTAAGTGTGGATTTGTGTTCACTAAAATCATAAATGAATATAAATAAGTTAATGTAAATATATAAATATATAAATATATATATATATATAAAAATATATAAATATAAATATAAATATATATAAATATATATAAATATATATAAATATATATATATAAATATATGAATATAAATATATGAATATAAATATAAATATATATATATATAAATATATGAATATAAATATAAATATATATATATATATAAATATTTATATATATATAAATATTTATATATATATAAATATATCAATATATAAATATATAAATAAGTAAAAGTTACTTACGTCCTATATGGTTCGAGCTCGTCGCAGTTATTCAAAATATACCAACTGACGTGCTCCTTCTGAAGAGCTGGTAAAGCAACTGACTCTTTCTTGCCAATAGGAGTACACTGAGAATTGAAAACGGATATCTATTTTTGTTCTGGCAGTTGTTCGTTGTATCTACCTGGATCGTTGAAATTTGTTTTTTCTTCACTAAGATACCGCGATATGAAAGTCAACGTCTCTTCCGCCACGTAACCCTCGGCTATGGAACCCTCAGGCCTAGCCGGGTTTCGAATATACTCTTTCAACTTCTTCAAATACCTTTCAAATGGGTACATCCACCGCATTTGAACCGGGCCCCCTAACAACGCTTCATCATATAAGTGAATCACTAAGTGGATCATGATATCAAAAAACGCGGGAGGTAAGATCATTTCTAACTTGCACATCACTTCAACCACTTTCGCCTTACCATCCACCAACTCTTTCCTACTCAAGTTCTTGTTACAAACGACTCTAAACACTTCAACTAACCCAATAATTGCGTCGCTAATCGATTTATCATCTAGAAGCCCAGGGAGACAACAAACAAAAAGGTACTGCATCATAACATGACAATCATGAGATTTCATTCCAATGATCTTCCCCGTATCGGCGTGAACGTTATTCCTCATACTAGACGCGAATCCAACGGAAACCTCTGTACCTGTAACCACTCAAGAAACAACTTCCTCTTCTCCGCTGACAACGTATACTTTCCACGTTTTAGAATCGTTTTTTTCCTACTGTTGCCAACCACAATTCTTTCCTGAATTTCATTTTCTTAAGATCCTCCCGCGCCTTAACGTTATCTTTGTTTGGTTTCCCATCGACTGCTATAACTGTACCGAGAAGAGCACACACGTTTTTCTCGCAGTGCATGACATCAATGTTATGCTTCAACAAATTTTCGGACCAATAAGGTAAACGATAGAAAATACTCTTTTTCTTCCAATTCGTCTGGCGAGGACCTGTAGTCTTCGTCACCTTGCCTCCAAAATCCTTGTGTTTGCCGGGAAACACAATGGGAAGACCATCTAACTGTGTCTGAATACTAGCTGGACTATATTTCTTCGGTCGCTTAGTAAAATTGGTTGCCGGGTACGAAACATAATCTTTTCTAAACCGATGTCCGAAGGGTAACCAACGTCTATGGTCAAAGTAAACCACACCTTTTGTCACACCCAATGACGGTGTGGAATCCATGCATTCCGGGCAAGCCATGTAACCTTGACCCGACCATCCTGAAGTGTATGACCGAGCGGGGAAATCATTGGTGGTGGACAACAGACAAACCTTCATAGTAAACTCTTGTTTTGTATGGGCATCATACGTAAGGATCCCTGTACTCCATAACTCGTCCAACTCATCTATCACAGGGCGGAGGTAAACATCCATGTCCTTACCGGGCGAACGAGGACCCGGAATCAACAAACAAAGCTGAAAAGTGGTTTCCTTCATGCATACCCACGGTGGCAAGTTATAGACGGTTAATATAACAGGCCACATGCTATACGAGTTGTTTTGCATAGAGAAAGGACAAAACCCGTCGATACCGAGACCCAAAAATACATTACGAGGTTCGCTAGCAAACTCAGGGTGTAGCGCTGCAAATATCTTCCAACTATCACCATCAACAGGATGACGCAACACATCCGGATCGACACTCTTACCGGTATGGTGCCAAATCATGTCTTCAGCGGTGTGCTTTGAAGCGTATAGTCGTTGTAACCTGGGAGCAATCGGAAAATAGCGGAGCTTCTTATGTGGTACTTTGATACCCTTCTTTGGGTCCCATCTAGACTCGCTACAAACTGGACACTTATCGAGGTCTTTATACTCTTTATAAAATATGGCACAATCGTTCAAACAAACATCGATGGTAATATACCCCATACCCAAGCTTTTCAACTTCTTGTTGCATGAATCATACGAATCGGGCAAAGTGTGAGGTTTGGGCAAAATACGACCAATCAACTCCAATAACTCGGTGAATGACGTGTTAGTCCACTTGTTCTTAACTTTTACGTGCATAAGCTTGGCAATGAAGTTCAATGAACTCATCGCATTACAACCCGGATATAATTCTGTCTCCAATTTGTTAAACAGTTTTTCGAAACTACTTGGAATTTCTGCGTCTCTCATCTCGGTGTCACCCTGATGACCGCCAACATCGTAACTGTGTCTCACATCGTCATAAACCTCGGCAATTTCATTAACTATATTCGGAATAGGGTTTTCTTCGGGAACGACCGGCTGCTCACCGTGTTTTATCCAAACCCGATACGACTTCATAATCCCTTCATTATAAAGGTGGTTCGTAACCGTCCGAGAGGCTAATCGACGATTATTTTTACAATAGTTACACGGGCAATAAATAAGATCTCCATATTGCGAATGTTGTTTTGCATATGCGATAAAACCCAAAACCCCAACAAGATAGTTTGGATCGAATAAATCCGTAGCATCCATCCAACTCTTATCCAAAGCCATCTCTTTACAACAATTTTAGATAACTAGACAACTACATTCATATGAAAATAAAATAAATAATTATTACAATCCAATTGATAAAATGAAAAAAAAATTTCAACACAATGAATATAAATAACACAAATTACAAACCAATGGCTTGAATATAAATACAAACCAATAAAAAATAAAATTACATCACAAATAAATAAATAAATAAAATGACATCATAATAAATAAATAAATAAAATTACAACACAATAAATATATAAACAATTTCACATAAATAAATACACAAATACAAAAATATATGAAACATAATATATGAAATAAATGAATGTATGCATGATTTATACACAATATATAACAAGACAATCAAAAAATATACAAAATAATAACCTATAGCAACTAATACACAATTCAAAATTCATGCATAAAAAAAAAATTGAAATTTTAAGAAAATACCTTGAATTGGTGGAAGAAATTGGATATTGACGATGAAGTCTCAACCTTGATAATGTAATAATAAACCTAAACCCATAATATTGCAAGAATTACACCAAATATGATCATAATAAAAAAAAATCAAGAATTTACCTAATATTTGTAGATGAAATTGTGTGTTGATGATGCCCCACCTTGATTATAAGCTTGCAAATGGTTAGATATGAATTGGAGAAGGTATTGCAAAAAATTTGAATGAGTTTGATTGATGTTTTTGAGAGAAATTGGGAGAAAAAAATGGGGTTTTTGGGGTTTAAGGAGATAAAAATACAGGCTGTTCGCATATATCCACGACAAATTTACCGACGACACGTAAAGTCGTCGGTAAACTTAAAGCGTCGTCGCTAAAAACAAGAATTTAACGACGCCTTTTCAAACAGTCGGTAATTTACCGACGACAAATCCAAGCAAAAGAAATTTAAAAAAAAATTAAATAACGACGGCGTTTCGTCGTTTACCCACGGCCACGATCGTCGGTAAATTACCGGCGGAAGGTTTCTCGTGGGTAATCGTATGTCGTCGGTAAATAACAAAAGTTTACCGACGACTTTTCGTGTCGTCGGTAGACTGTCGTGGGTAAAATCGTAACTTTGAATTTTAAAATTGCTTGGGAATTACCAAATCAACCACCGAATTGAAATGAAGTATCATATCAAATGGATTAATTTTACATTACAACTTACCCAAAAGTCAACTTCGAAAAGTCCTCCACCAACGCGGCTACCTACAACCTCTAACTCGGCTATATGACATAACCCCAAGCATCGCAAAACCACCATAAATCACGCCACCAAATCTCTATTATCATGTATATACAAACGTAGAAGAGAAGATAATAACGACGACATATGATAGGAGAGAAGAGAAAATCTGCCAATAAAGGTTGATAACAGAGCATACGGATGCGCGAACAACGACCTTATGAGTTAGGTGTTTTCTAGAGTCAGTGAGAGTGTTGTGAAAGAGTAAGGATAAAAACCAACACAATAAAAAAAATGCTATATATACAGGTGGGGCATTTTGGTTTATCCTGTACCACTTACGTATTCTTTTGAAAAAAAAAAAATATGTCACTCGATATGAGGCGTGTGTTACACGCATAACCGGAAAAATGAATAGAGAGGTGTATTAACAACATTAATATAAACACGGAAGGTGTCTCAATCTTATTGAAAGTGCATAGACAATGTTTCAATAATTTATGAATAGCACGTATAATGTATTGACTGAAGTTCTTTATTGGGTTATGGGTACCATAAATGATCTCATCTTACCTTAGCACCCCAAAGCCAGTATTAGATCCCCACCATAGAAAAGAACTCATCATACTTTGTAATCTTCATCATTTTCTTATGACATAAGAAAACTCCAAATTAGAAAGTAACCATGCTTCCTATCACAGATTTAATAAGTTGTAATCGAACACCAAAGATAAGTACTTGAAAGTCCAATTATCAATTCTATGCACTTTAAAATATAATACATTCACATTCATGATGACTTCATCTACCTTATATTAAGGGCACCCTAAAGTATTTCATGGGTACGCATCCTTCAAGTAGAACAAGGATACAACAATAAACAAGAGAATTGCAAGGGTTTGAGGATTTGAAGTAAAAATCTTAAAACCTGCCGTAAATGTGATGCCATAACGTAATCCCGCTTAACATTGTTTGATCTTTAAAAGACCTTGGGATACATGTGACAATATAAATTAGAATACAATTACAACCTTTTTAACAAGGCGAAGCATTATACCTTCATTAAGGCACATGCAACAACACCATAAACATACTGAATCATGTTACTCTATGTTAATCTAATTTGATAACAAATTCTCTTCCACCACGAGGCCTCAAGCTCATAAATTTATATTTCTATTTGCCTCATGATTGACGTGTCACTAAGAACGGTTTGAATGTTAGCAACACTCCAATTGCCTCAATCACAATCAAGATGAAGAAAACCATCTGATCACCTGAATTTATAACATACCAAATTACCCAACTTTATTAAACCTTCACATGAAGTAAAATATTAACAACGCTTTGATTGAAAGCAAGAAGTATACCTGGAAGAAATGTTGCGTTCTGACGCTTTTGAGCCCACGAAAATCTGTTATATGTTTACAACATAAGGATTATTTAGTCATTGAGACTATCCGTAGAATAAGAGAAGAAATATATTAGGCATTAAATAACGTGTTATAGAAAATTTGTAAAGATACGTACATTACTCCTGCTCCTGCTGGACCTACAGCTTTGAAAAATGATGCAACAGTTACGGAAATGCCATTTGCAGCTCCTCTTTGGTCTTGATCCTTCAATATTAGTATTGAATATATGTTAAACACACAAATAATAATAATAATAAATCAAATACGGAATATTAAGAGGACTTACCACAGCTTTGTTTTGCAGTATGAAGAGTCCAGCTATAATTGAGGTCTGATGATAGTGATCCATTCATTAGAATTAAATACATATAAATGACTGAAAATGATAGTGATGGAATTAGAAGCACTTACAGATAAAACATTTTTGGTCACCGATGCAAAAGTTAACACGAACCAAAGTGCGAATCCAGATAGCATAGCTATAAATGGGAAACTAGCTAATAAAGGAATTGACAAAACCTATACACACAATATTATTCTTTTAAATATAAGTGTTTGACATATCAGATTTAATAATCATACGTATAAATTCTTACCCCAGCAACTCGAGATGTCATAATAGGGCCAAGACTTCTCTCCGCTATTGGATAGAGATTTAGCTGAAATACTAATAAACCAAAACCTGAGCATACCAAAATAACCACTCTGTAAATAATTATACTGTCTTGTGGCATCTGGAAGTAATTAAACTGAAAATGAATGATGAGGGTGTAATTAGGCACATACCTGTTACTGCAAGAACTTCACCAACACCATCAGTTGTAAAACTCAAACCCCCAAATTTTTTTGGACTCACAGCCCATAGAGAGAATATCTATAAAAGTGAAAGTCAAATGTATCAGACTCCCCTTAAGTACATATAGTAAGGATTGGACCAAGATGAAGGGAACTTAAACCTCGGAATATGCCATATCAACAAGGGAGAAAATACAATATACTATGATGGATGACATTAATGGCCAGTTCATGAAAAGATTTGGTTTAGAAGTAGTTTCTTTTGTTTCTTCAGATGATTGAGGTGCGGATTCTAAGGTATCATATGAATCATGAGAATTGTGGTTGTGTTTTGTTTCCTGTAAAATGAGGGATGAGTAAATACACTTTTACTATGTAATAAAATAAGTAAACGGACATACCGGGATAGTAAAAGAAAAAATAGCCACAATTAATGCAAAAAATGATATAATAAGGCAAGGTAACAAGTATGGGAACCTGCATAACCAAATTCAAAATTAAAAAAAGTATAAAATGACTTCAATCAGTTAAAAAAAGTTGCTTAAAAAAGTTAAAGAAATTTACGGAATGTGAAGTAAGATTAGAACAATTACCTTCCAAACAAAGAATCTTGTGAAAATATGGTAGGATATTTATCTGCAGGCTTTGTTCAAAAATAAAAATAAGAAAAGACCATAACAATTGATTTAACATACTTTTTAATTATTCAAAATGCCCCCTAGGGGTCTGGAACAATTCATTCAAAATAAATAAAAGTACCTGTGCAAGAAATCCACCTATAGCTGGGCCAATGATCAATCCTATTCCCCAAGATGTACTGATCTGTAAATATAACATTACACTCTCAAGAAATCTAAAAGAATTATTTTTTTTGGAGAGCTTAGAAGCTAACTAATGTACAGATTTACAGGGATTTTGTGAACGGAATGAAGAGTATTTGTATGTTGAAGTGAATTTCTTATAAAATCTGATAATATTGAGTTGGAAAGAATTCTTTATAAATATAGGATTTCGTATTTTAGCACTCATATACTGAAAAAACTTGCATACTTATTAAAACCAGCTATCATATAATAGTAATGTTTAGAGTTCAGTTCATATTCAAAAGGGTAATTGTGCAAGGATTTAACATTTTTCGTACATATAAGGGTTACTTACTGATGACAGAGCTAAGCCTTGATACTCGTCACGGAAAGTTTCACTTGCATAAGCCTGATAGTGGAAGAAATTAAAATAAAAAAATTCAAAATTAAAGTCAACCAAGAACCATAATAGAATACCTTAATTGGTCCAAACAAACCATTTAAAAATCCAAGAAGAAACCTTGTAATCATAGCCATCCAAAAATTTACACTAAAACCAAACAGAGTGTTGAAGATAACACTGTAACAACGTAACAACCAAATCATTATAGACGCTACAAAATAAAATAAAAAATTAGATGCAAAAAGATTAAGCTTAGAGTAGTTTGGAGTACACAGTGATGGTGCCAATGATTATAACAGGCTTTCGACCGATTCGATCAGATACCATTCCCCAGAAAACAGATGTAAGAGCTCTTCCAAGCATATATGAAGAACCTTTCATTAGTTAAATTAATCAGAGTCTGAGGTAAAAATGAAATTTGGTAAAAATAAATTTAAAAAATATTCACTGACTCACCTATTAAACCTGCATAGTAACCAATATCTTCTTCTCTCTCAGCAATACCAAAATCCTTTACCATAAAATAAAGGAATGGGAAGAGAGATGAGATTGGAAGTGCTGTAAACGCAACACACATAAACATAGAAATTAAGATGTTAAACCATTAGTTGAAAACACTTGAACAATAAATAAATAATCATATAACAAATCTATCTCATTTAGTGTTCAATAGATGATTAAATTTAACTGAAATGAAGGAATTTGTACAAGTGGATTTAAATTAATGATGCTGTCACGCCCCGAATTTCCACCACCGAAACCTAGGGCGCGACATGCCGCAGACTTAAGTCAAACCACCTAAGCCTGCAAGGCGACCTAGCCAAATTCAATATTTACAACCCATTAAGTTTAGTTTTAACTTTACTAATATTGGTATATTTTACAATCCTGAAGTTTATTTAAAAACAATATCGCGACCTGCCTATACCTCTGGTCCAATATGCCAACTAATAATTATGACGGTGGTTAACGCACTATCTCTTGGGAATTTCCTAGCCCACTTTCCCCTGCACAGTAAATTAATGAATGAGCTAAACAAGCTCAGTAAGTCGAAACGTCTCCCAGGAAGGGGATTCACATAACAACATTATAAAACAAATTATCATCAATGACATATAAGTTAAATGCATGTATGACATAATATCGTTCAGCAATCGGCCATCACTAGCCTCGAATATAAAGGGTCATGCACACACACTACTTAGAGCTGCGATAACTAATATTTAGCACTCTGCCTCGGTACACACCCTAGTACCTCACTAGTGTCTCGGTACACACCCTAGTACCATTGACTGCTCCTGCCATCTCTGACCCCTAGGCAACATATAGGCCCACCCCACACCCGCAGTGGATATTTCCACCTACGGCACACCACATTCAGTACTACCACAGTACCTCGACAATTTTACCTGTCGGATAGGTGTCGCAGCCCTAATGATCACATAACACGTATTGGTCTCGTACATAACTAAATGCATTTCACAAGATACAATCATATTTTACATGATCTCAACATATACAATTTAAATAAATGTCGATAACACAATACCGTAAATCAACATAAGGAAGGGAGTCTGACTTATCTCAACCGTGCTTTTACCTAAATTCCGAATCGCCCTAAAATATAACTTCTCAATTAGTTCTAGATAATAATCATTCTGATTAATACTTAAGGATATTAAACTCATAATTTTAATCTACTAATTATAGTTATAATATAAACACTACTTACCTACAATATATTACACACATTATTATTTTATTAATCTTTCACTTTTTCATTTTCTCTTATCGCGAAATACGACACTCTTTAATTTCTCTTTTTTAATTTCATTTTCTTATTCCTTAGTTAAATTCTATTAATTGCTACTCTTAAAAACAATAGATATTATTATGCTAAAATTAAGTAATAGATTTTATTCTCATTGTCTTCCAACACCCTACTAATATACCACTAATTTATACACAAACACAGCCTACATATATATTAGTACATATATACACATAATTCTATATTAATCACTTTTACTTCATTATCCAACCAATAACCTATACAACCGTCCCTTTTCTTCTCCATATACTAACATACAATTTATATTTATATGCACAACTATTTTATACAAAAAAAGGGAATTACCTTCCTGGACAAAGGTATAGAATTATGGAATATATTTCTTGTTTTATGTGTTCTTTTTGTTAAACATCAAAAAAAAATTCGAGGTCGTTTCCTTGAACCCCCTATAAATCTAAGACCACCCTGGATTCGCCCACTGCCTGTTCGATTCCTTATAAACATGATCAATTATGAATGCATAATTTGCTTTTGTACGTAACAAGTAGATTATATTTCATTTAAATGATAAAAACGTGTCTCATTTACACATCAGCTAATGGAACCCACCAGCCACATCATAATATTCAAATTACTATTGCTATAAGACCTTTGTATGTATAAAGGTATACAAACTGATCATTCACCCTGTTCCTAGGAATCACGATTATATATGTACATCCTCAGATAAGATACATCCCCTGGTGACGAGACGCAAGGTTCGGAAACTGAAGAAAAACTGAATTAAAGGTCCAGACAAGGAAAACACGTCATCTACTAGATTAGGTTTGCTCATGCATTACCGACGTTGTTTACAAAGTGGCCATAATGTGAAGAGTAGTAAGAATGACATGCATCATCAATCTCCGTTGTTGACGCTAAGGTGTCTAAACACTAACTCCTTTATTAAAAATGTAATTGTATTCAATGATATACCTTAATAAATAAGATTTGCTATAATTCTAAATATAGGTGTCTCCGTTGAGGTTTTGAAACCGTCGCAGAACCAACCAACACAAGCAACAACACCTGTGTCGTCGCTTAATCAACCAACACAAGATTCACGTGCTATAAATGAGGAAATGACACAGGAAAGTCAAGTGGTGATTGTAGCATTTAGATCTACTAGAGTTCGTGGCAGCCGTGGTGTTATGGGTGATAGAGGGTCGCGTGGTGGATGAGCATTTGTGATTGTGAGAGGTAATCATCTTTGTGTCGTGTATGTGTAGTGTATATTTCTAAATCCGGATAAAACTAATTTTAGTCCTTTTTGTATATTTCTTGATTTGTTTAGATGGTATTTTAATCGACCAAAGGACAACCAATCAGACCGGATTTCACATGGGGAGGAAGGATATATACAAGCTGGAGAGTCAAACAACTATCATCGTTTAATAACGCGCTAAAGAATCCTCTGTACAAGGTGCAAAAGAAAATAGAAAAAAATATGCATCATCTTCTACAAAAATATCTAAGGTAAAGGGACACATTTAGAAGACTTAAAGTGAATATTGAAGGAAAAGTCACCCATGTGGAAGGATTTTAGTCTGTTAGTGTTTTACTTGGACTAATATTGTTTATAACTATGGTTTCACTTGGACCTAAGTTGTTTCATGATGTATGTTAAACTGTTGATTGTTATTGTTGAATGTAGTAGTATGTTGAATTTTGTTGATCCTAGTTTAGTGTTGAATGAGTATATAATGTTGTAGTTTTTATGTTGAAATTGTTACTCCTAGGTTGAATGAAGTTATATGTTGATTGTTTTTTAGCGTTGTAGTTTTTATGTTGCGTGTTGTTGAAAGTGTTGCTCATAGGTTACATGATATAATGTTGAATCTTCTAATTACAATGCATTAGAAAAATCACATAATTGGTATAAACATAAGTGGTTCAAACATCATAACTCATTAACTTACATTCATCATACTTCCTTAACTTAAGTTAACATTCAAAATACATTGAATAAAAATAACATATTTTAAATAACTAAGTTAACAAAAGAAGCCAATTTTAACAAAGGGAAGTAATAGATCCTTATACACTCCTACACCATTCATTTGAACAAACTACCTTCACTCTCACCTACACCACCCTTCATTGTCGATTCAATTCGATCATTTCATTTACTTGCATAGGACCAAGAAACATACTCGCCAATTCAAGTTGCATCAACCTCCTATTTCGTCGAGAAGGGGGTAAATCTCGTCTAATGGTATGATTGTGACATGTATCGTGACCTCGAGCTCAGTAAAACTACCCATTTTCTGAATTGATGGATCATTCCCAACTCTTTTTAGCAGATCAGGTAAAGTCCTAGGGTACCCAACATACCAAAAAACTGACCTAGTCATATATGGTGTAGCCTAGGGTAATAGAAATTTCCCTTAAAACCCTCATGGACAATTGATATTAATTGTACCCATACTGAGTTTAACTTCCAACATAATTGGTCGGGTTAAATCTGAGTCTACTTCCAAAGTATACATTCATTGTAAACATGCCTACAACAATCAAGTGAATCAAATTAGTAACATTTACACAATAAAAAACCATAACCAAGCAGACCCTAAAGCAAACCATAAACTTTTAACTTAATTAAAACTACTAATTTGATTAAACATTAGTCTCAGGATATAGTTTAAGTCTGAAAGCATAATTATCACCAGTTTATTAAAAAAATATCAAAAAACTCGTTCAAGTCGTACATTTACTACATATTTGCATAAATGTGAAATGGTAGATAGAGTTCATAAAGTTTACCATCAATGACAAATAGACCTTTCCACACAAGCTATAATCGTCGTGTAAATGTCAAAAACTAACAGTGGGTCCTCAAAATACCCATAATGTTATTCACAAAATAATTATTTAGATGTTGAAAAAAAAATTCTCTTTTTTTTCTCTATACACACGAACATATGACCATAACCAAAGCTAAGAAAAATAATCAAATTCAAGTTTCACCAACTATGGGCCTCAAATCTTAGTTATCCTCAGGTTTGACCCGTTAAACCCACACTGTACCTCCTTAAGAAAAACGTCCAGAAAGTAACATAAGGATAAAATACACTACATGTGATACCTATCAACTGTTGTAAAACCCCACATATTTTTTTAATAAATTAATGCATCCGATGTGTGAACTAAAATCAAATAATATCATCAACGAAGCTAATACACCTCGTGACATTACATGTAATTCTTCACAAATAGATTTTTTTTTTTTTCGTACGGTGGATTTTCAGCGATTTCTCATTGCACTAAATGGAAAAAAAGATAATATATCAGGTTTACCAACTTTGCTTGTCTTTAAAATACCAGTAGTAGTAAATATAGACGTGCATAACCTCATTGATTCAAGTAAAAAAATAATCATAATTACCATTTAAAAATCCAATATTTATTATAACATTTCTCACAAGCAACCCTTACTTTTTTTTTTTAAATAAGCAACCCTTACTTCACCTTTTATAATAATCTTGCAAATACTAACCGTCACCTTTTGAGCCAAAACCCAATACTACTAAAATAATAATGCAAAACGAGTTAGGGCACAATATCTTAGTCAAGACCCAACTAACTACTGAGACTAGTTTAATGGCCAGAACCTTATCTCTCATCTAGGAGGTAAAGGGTTCGAATCCACTCACTTAGTTATTTCTTGAGCCCTTAAATGGGGTAAGCAAGAGGTACAAGGTTCAATCCCCTCCCTGAACATGGGTAACCTAGTTCTGATTAAGTGGGATTATACATGAGAAAACGTGTATATTTTCTAATAGGAATAGTCGTGGTGCACGTAAGCTGGCTCGGACACATACATAAAAAAAAAATCATAGCCCAATAAGTTAGTCAAGGGCCATTAAGCACAAGCAATAATATAGGGACCAAAATCTTAGTCCAATAACTCGGGTCAAGAACCAATAACTTAAGCACAATTCCAAAACCCCGGCCTTAAGTGGTTGTAGAAATTGCCAAAAGCCCAAGGACTAATATGCACTGATTTTACACCTATCCATCATCTCTTTACTTTCCTTTCGCATTTTGCTCTCTCTATTCCCGCCCAACATTTCTTTACGAGGTCGAAGTTCATTTCTGCTGGTTTAGGTGATCTCTTTACTTTTTCTTAATCATCTCTGCTGTTTTTAAATTTATATATCGATTTTGCTGCATTGCATTTATATGTCATATGAACTTAATCATGGTTCATGTATACATGCACCACAACTAGTGGGTGGTGGGTGGCGGACGGTGAGGTTGGTTGGGGAAAATAGACAATTTATTATTTTAATTTTTTACTGAATAGATCAAAATCGAATGCTTCGATTTTGATTTAAGATAGTAGAGTTGCAAGTTTTAGTATATTGCAGGGTGCTTATTTTTTGATAAACAAGTTTGCAATTAATTAGAAGTAAATCAAACCTTTTGTTTCTCTTTTGACAAGTAGAGATGGATCAAAATGAAGGAGGTGAATTTGATGAATTATTGATAGAGCGTAAGAAGAAGAATTTGCAATTGGAGTTAGAGAAATGCAACACATTACTGGATCAATCAGCCCTGAAGAGAAAAAGAGCAGATGAGGAAATAATGAAGTTCGAAGAAGAGCAGAAGGTAACGTATATCCACTTGTCTATTTAGTTATCAAGCGATAATGTAGGATATTTATAAAATATTATGATGGTTTAATTGGCAGATGGAAAAGGAGAATCTGCAAATGAAATTAATTGAATGGGAGAAAACAATGAATTCAAAGCAAGCATTGGAGTTGGAGATACAACATGTAATTTGGGGGAATCGATTAGGTAATAAGGATAAAATGGATGAAATGAAACATGTTTTAAAAGAGAAAGATGAAGAAATTGAAGCCCTGAAAAAGAGTTTGAAAGAAAAGGAGTTAGAAAATGAACATTTGAAAGAGTTAAGCACTTGGGAAGAGGAGAATCTGGAAGAAAAGGATGAAGAAATTGAAAGTTTGGAAGAATTGAATACAGTTCTTACGGTGAAAGAGAGATATGCAAACGAAGAACTAATAGAAGCAAGGAATGAACTAATTACAGTAAGTGCTAAATCATATTATATTGTCTTTCAAGTATTATGAACTTATGATATTTGCATTATGTATAGTTGGTGAGGGAGCAAGAGGCTGAAACAAAGAAGAAAGGAAAGTTTGAACAATCAAAAATAGGTGTGAAGATTATGGGTGATTTGGAAAAACAAGTGTTTTCAATGGAATGTAGTAGCAGCCACAAGGTAATTGATAACACTATTATCCTTTCAGAATGGGAGAATAGGCTGAGGGATCCAAAGTGGCACCCTTTTATAGTTGTTGAGGTTGAAGGTGGAGGACACAAGGTAGTATTACTTTCCTTTCAGTCCTTGTTTTTTCTGTAATTGAGACTCTAATAAAGTTTACTGCTGGTTAGGAAATAATTGATGAAGATGATGTAATGCTTAAGGAACTCAAGGAAGAACTTGGAATCAAAGCGTTTGAAGCTGTTTGTACTGCATTAAAGGAGATGAACGAGTATAATCCCAGTGGTAGGTATCCAGTACCAGAGCTTTGGGATTTTGATAATCAAAGGAAAGCTACCCTTAAAGAGGGGATTTCACATCTTATGAATTTAATGAAATAGAGAAGCACTAGCTAAAATATCAATTTTATATATTATTTTTAGTTAACATTGCTGCTATGTATGTGGCCATCAACTGTTATTAAGCTAACGGTGCTATTTTCTTGTTATAATTAATATCAATAAAACACCCAAGAACCTGATTCCCTCTGATCAAAAAACAAAGCCTTGAGGGGGAGATAACATCTTTCCTTCATGAATCTTTGATCAAATAACCAAGGGATAACAACTTGTATATAAACATTTCTTTGAGGCACCAAACAATTCTTTGACTGAATATCATATATGTTCTTCAAGAATTGCCAAAAAACCCTCTTCACCTTAGTGGTATCTTCATTACAAATCATGTTCTTCATCTATCGACCCAAATGATACGACTAATCATCAAAGACAACCTCCCTCCAAGCATGATCCAGAAATTAATTGTTTATCGTAAACATTCTCACAAGAGAGACGGAGAAGTATCCATGAGATATTTGAGATTAATATTATTGCAACTTAACATTCCACCAAGATTCAACCTAAGACGAAAATTACCAATTTGAACAAAAAAATTCGAAGAAAGAAAAGAACAACCAATGTGACACGTCATTTTACCAAACATATACATCAAAGAGAAAAGAGTTACACAACAAAATCCATCTTGATTAATAACCTCCCAAATCTTCATATTAGAATCAGGATCTTTGAGATACTACAAGACCATTTTATCCTGAAAAATGAAAAATCAGATAGAAGATTTTATTGAATGAAACGGATTTTATTGAATGAAACTGGTTCAAGATAAGCCCATAACTAAATTTGGTTGAATACATGCCAAATCCAAGAGGAAAATATTAATATAAGCCCAAAAAATCTAACATATTAGATTATAAGCCATAGGACCTATAAATATTATAAATTAGCACTAGAGGAGAATGTCTTTGCTAATCTTTATTTAGTTTTTATTCAACTTCTGACCAAAAAGAGAAGGAATCAATAGAGAGTATCACGACATACATCTCTATAATTAGTGTAAATTATCTTAATTTTTTGGTTTAATTCTATTTATAAATATATTTTTTTTTGGACAGGTACATATATTACAACAAGAACTAAGGTATTTATAAACTTTTTATTCTTTAGTTTTATATATTTAGCTATGCATTAAATTCTTATAACTTGGATTTAAGAAAATAAATAATAAAAGAAAATATATTAAAAAAAATGAAAGAAAAATGAGAAAAAAATATTGTTTGAATCACAAAATTTTAAAAAATATTAAAAAGGATTTTGAGTATTTTTTGTTTAGATTGGAAAAAAATAAGGAAAGAAAAAAAATGGAGCAAGTTCCATTTTTTTTACAAAGGAGGCCCACATGCCATTAGATAATAACCCAAAATACATCTAGATTAACCTAGAACATCATTAATCAATTCAGAGTTGTAGACAACTCGTGGTTTCTTCCACTCCATCCGATCTCTTACCAATATACTCCAAATCCCATCCGGAGGGTCTTCAAGCAATGTATAATCCTCATGTCCGTTCAAACCTTCCCGAGCTAGTCAATCCGCACAAAAGTTAGCTTCTCTATAGATGCACTTTAATATAAAACCCGGGTTACGTGCCAAACTCGATCGAATATGACGAATCCAAAGCGCCCCAGGTCCTCTCCCCTCATCCACTTTCTGTATTGCGTCAAAAGCCTCCCAAGAGTCCAACTCCGCCACCACTTCTTTAAATCTCATCTCCTCTACTAATCGAAGGCCCGCAAAGAGCATTCAACTCAGCAATTACCGGTAATTCCTGCGCAATCCTCATGCTAAAACCCCTTACCCATTCACCATTAGTATCACGAATCACTCCTCCCGCTTTACGTCCTCTGTTATAACTCCCATATGTATTCAGTTTAACCCCATCTTTTGGTTTTTACCAGCCCACTAACATTACATTCGATTTACGCCTACAAACCATCCCAGTAATTGTCCCCAACTTCGGCAGTATTTGGTTGCTAAATACTTAGCCTTCTTCAACAACACTAGTCCTATCGGAATGGCCACATCATTGAATATCACTTGATTCCGCTCCCTCCATATAGTATCTATTAAGGCCCCAAAAAACACACTCCAAGGAACACCCGCAAACAGTTTATTATTGGATAAGTTTCTAGCCCACCATTCCAGGCCTGTTGTCCCTCCTTCATTATTGTACCCTGTGTCTAATTGCCCCATCCGTGATTCTCGAATTCTCGGGTCAGCTCCCTGCTGCATTTGTGGCGTCTGGTGTGAAGCTGGTTAACTAGCCCCTTGCTCCGCCGCATTCCAGGTCCGAGGCGCACCATCTTCCTCCCCGCGAGACAGCACCGAGCTGCTCCCCACCTGGTCCGCTGCAAATCTACCACCCGTTCTGACACCTGCAGAATTCTGCAGTAACTCACAAACTAAGTTAGTCCGAAAATACGTAGTTACCCGCTAGTCTAGCTCCACTCCCGCTGCTGAAACAGTCTCCTGTCCGTCATTAAGACCACAACGATTCTGCAATGTACCACCGAATCTAACAATTTCTCGCCTAATCAAATCCCACACTTCACGTATCCTCGGGCAATCTCTAAATAGATGCAGGGATGTCTCTTCCTCAATACTACATAACGCGCAGAAGCTCGGCACTTCTACTCCTCGCTTGACTAAATTACCTCGAGTTGCAACGCGTTCCTTAACCGCCCTCCAGAGAAAAACGCGGGTCTTTTGCAGATATTTCACTTTCCAAACCTTGTCCCAAGTAAACCCATTCCCTTCTTCACTAGGCGGATCAATCCAACGATCCGATTTAACCGTATAATATCCATGAACTTCCAAAAAGCCAAGAAATTCTATCCTCACCCTCACCACCTCTATCCAAATTAACACCAGTAAGTTCTAATAAAGTAGATGGGGATATGAGATGCTGAAATTTCTCCCATTCCCACCTACCCTCCAAACTCGTATACTCCCGGACACTTTTCCGACTCTCTCCCTCCTCCAAATCGCCAATGATTCGATCAATAAGTGGAGATCCTCCAACCCACCAATCTCTCCAAAACGATTCATCACTTCCATCTTATATGGTCCACCGCGAAACTCGTCTTAACACTGCAATACCCTCCGCAATAGCCGTATAAATTATGGAATCACTTTGTTACACCACATACTGGAGCGGTGTCCGCTTGAAATATTTCTGTCTCATCACGGTAGGCCATAAACTATTTTTATCTTGGATTAACTTCCACCCTAACTTCCCTAATAGCGCCTTATTCATATCCTCAGCCAACCGAAAACCCAGACCACCCAAACTCTTTAGCTTTCCTATGTCCTAAAAGCATTTTTAGGCCAAACGTTTCAAAACATCCATTTCCAGGCCAAACATATTCAAAACACCCATTTTTATTTCACTAATTTTGTGAGATATTTTATAGATTTAAAGAACAATTTGGACACTTTAATACTTAGTTAGTGTGCGTAATACTTAGTGATACAATGTAACCCTCAATGATTTTGCGTCAATATTCGGTTATTTTGTATTAATATTAAGTGGTTTTAAACAATGCTTAGTGATATCAAAAAATAATCAGCGATTTTAAGGAGACATTTGGAAGTGTTTATTTTTAAGTAATAGAACGCTTTTAGAATAAATATTTAAATTTAGAAAAATTATTAAATATAATTTTGAAATCTAGAATCATTTTATGTTTTTTCTTTTAAGAAGCACCAATTTGGTGGTTCTCCTAAAAGTGCTTTTCAGGGTCTAAAACACTTTTAAAATTCTAAAAGCACTTTTAAGTGCTTCTAAAAAAAATTCCAAACAGGCACTAAATAATACTCAGCAAAATCACTACCTAGAGAATTCACCAATAAAATCACTACTTAGAGAATTCACCTACATAATCACTACTTAGAGAATTCACTAGCAAAAATCATTATGTCCTCAGCAAAAAATATGTTAGTACTAGTCAATGTGTGTGATCAACAAAATAACTGAGTAGTCACCAAAGTAACTAATGATGCTAAACCAAAACACTAAGTGCCCGTTTGGAAGTGCTTTTTTGGAGAAGCACTTAAAAGTGCTTTTACCATTTTAAGAGTTTTTTTGATTTTGAAAAGCACTTTTATGAGAAGCACCAAATAGGTGCTTCTTAAAAAAAGCACTTAAAATAATTTTAGATTTCAAAATTATTTTTAATAATTTTTTTAAATTTTGAATTTTATACAAAAAGCGTTTTTTTACTCTAAAAAAAGCACTCATCAAAATTCTTTGAGTACTCAACAAATATCTCTGAGTACTCAGCAAATTCTGTGAGTACTTTCAATAAAGTTAAATAAAAAGTAAAAATGAATAAAAACATTTCAATTAACAAAGTAATAATAATATACATCACTTAATCAAGAAAAAACAATACTAACTAAGAAAAATAAGTAAACCTATTAAAAAGTTAAAAATCCTAATGGAACACAGCTCGCGGAGCTGCTACCATGGAAGAGCTTTAATGCATCAAAATTCTCTGAGTACTTGGTAAATTTTTCGAAGTACTCAACAAATTCTCTAATTACTCAACAAATTCTCTAAGCACATCACAAACTAAAATCTATGAATTTTAAGATTAATGGACTGCTGTCGTAGAAATTTGCTATGAAGCTAAATCTAAAACACGTATCTTTGCCATACAAACCTTTGAACGGATCTCAAAACAAGGATTTCACATCTATGGTTGCAAAAAAACTTGAACGAGCCTTATTTCAAAGAATCAAGACCTCACCAGAGCTGCAGAAAACTCCCTTGCCATGGCTCCATTAATGTATCATTGAAGCTCTGAGATTCAGCTTCCATGGATCTATATAGTGAGGTCTGCAATGTATCTATATAGTGAAACTTCAAAAAGCTTCAAAATATTATAAATAATGGAAACCATGGTTGGAAATTTGGAATGGAGTTGAGAGAGAAGAGGAAATTAGGGTTTAGTGCTATTATGACCATATGTTTATTATATTCAATATATAGTGGGTAGCTTGAGGGTATAAGGGTAGTGGGAAAATTTTATATGAAATTTTAAAAAAAAATCATTTGAATTCGTTAATCCAATTAAATAATCCTTAAATGAACTAATCTACAAATTAAATAATCTCAATTATTAGGTTTAAATCAAATTCCTAAATTTGGATCAAACCGTAGGGTGAGACTTTCATCCAATATTGCTTGATCTAATATTCACATCATATTCATTGATTATTATAACAACATGTCATTAAATTAATTAGTTAGTTACTTTTGTAAGTTCAAAACCAGGAGTATGTGTATTAATATAATTGGTGTAGGATCATCCAATATTGGATAGAAGATTTTTTTAAAATCGTAACTTTGAATATTAAAATTGCTTGGGAATTACCAAATCAACCACCGAATTGAAATGAAGTATCATATCAAATGGATTAATTTTACATTACAACTTACCCAAAAGTCAACTTCGAAAAGTCCTCCACCAACGCGGCTACCTACAACCTCTAACTCGGCTATATGACATAACCCCAAGCATCGCAAAACCACCATAAATCACGCCACCAAATCTCTATTATCATGTATATACAAACGTAGAAGAGAAGATAATAACGACGACATATGATAGGAGAGAAGAGAAAATCTGCCAATAAAGGTTGATAACAGAGCATACGGATGAGCGAACAACGACCTTATGAGTTAGGGGTTTTCTAGAGTCAGTGAGAGTGTTGTGAAAGAGTAAGGATAAAAACCAACACAATAAAAAAAATTCTATATATACAGGTGGGGCATTTTGGTTTATCCTGTACCACTTACGTATTCTTTTGAAAAAAAAAAAATATGTCACTCGATATGAGGCGCGTGTTACACACATAACGGAAAAATGAATAGAGAGGTGTATTAACAGCATTAATATAAACACGGAAGGTGTCTCAATCTTATTGAAAGTGCATAGACAATGTTTCAATAATTTATGAATAGCACGTATAATGTATTGACTGAAGTTCTTTATTGGGTTATGGGTACCATAAATGATCTCATCTTACCTTAGCACCCCAAAGCCAGTATTAGATCCCCACCATAGAAAAGAATTCATCATACTTTGTAATCTTCATCATTTTTTTATGACATAAGAAAACTCCAAATTAGAAAGTAACCATGCTTCCTATCACAGATTTAATAAGTTGTAATCGAACACCAAAGATAAGTACTTGAAAGTCCAATTATCAATTCTATGCACTTTAAAATATAATACATTCACATTCATGATGACTTCATCTACCTTATATTAAGGGCACCCTAAAGTATTTCATGGGTAAGCATCCTTCAAGTAGAACAAGGATACAACAATAAACAAGAGAATTGCAAGGGTTTGAGGATTTGAAGTAAACATCTTAAAACCTGCCGTAAATGTGATGCCATAACGTAATCCCGCTTAACATTGTTTGATCTTTGGAAGACCTTGGGATACATGTGACAATATAAATTAGAATACAATTACAACCTTTTTAACAAGGCGAAGCATTATACCTTCATTAAGGCACATGCAACAACACCATAAACATACTGAATCATGTTACTCTATGTTAATCTAATTTGATAACAAATTCTTTTCCACCACGAGGCCTCAAGCTCATAAATTTATATTTCTATTTGCCTCATGATTGACGTGTCACTAAGAACGGTTTGAAGGTTAGCAACACTCCAATTGCCTCAATCACAATCAAGATGAAGAAAACCATCTGATCACCTGAATTTATAACATACCAAATTACCCAACTTTATTAAACCTTCACATGAAGTAAAATATTAACAACGCTTTGATTGAAAGCAAGAAGTATACCTGGAAGAAATATTGCGTTCTGACGCTTTTGAGCCCACGAAAATCTGTTATATTTTTACAACATAAGGATTATTTAGTCATTGAGACTATCCGTAGAATAAGAGAAGAAATATATTAGGCATTAAATAACGTGTTATAGAAATTTTGTAAAGATACGTACATTACTCCTGCTCCTGCTGGACCTACAGCTTTGAAAAATGATGCAACAGTTACGGAAATGCCATTTGCAGCTCCTCTTTGGTCTTGATCCTTCAATATTAGTATTGAATATATGTTAAACACACAAATAATAATAATAATAAATCAAATACGGAATATTAAGAGGACTTACCACAGCTTTGTTTTGCAGTATGAAGAGTCCAGTTATAATTGAGGTCTGATGATAGTGATCCATTCATTAGAATTAAATACATATAAATGACTGAAAATGATAGTGATGGAATTAGAAGCACTTACAGATAAAACATTTTTGGTCACCGATGCAAAAGTTAACACGAACCAAAGTGCGAATCCAGATAGCATAGCTATAAATGGGAAACTAGCTATTAAAGGGATTGACAAAACCTATACACACAATATTATTCTTTTAAATATAAAATTTTGACATATCAGATTTAATAATCATATGCATAAATTCTTACTCCAGCTACTCGAGATGTCATAATAGGGCCAAGACTTCTCTCCTCAATTGGATAGAGAGTTAGCTAAAATACTAATAAACCAAAACCTGAACATACCAAAATTACCCCTCTGTAAATAATTATAGTGTCTTGTGGCATGAATGATGAGAGTGTAAATAGGCACATACCTGTTACTGCAAGAACTTCACCAACACCATCAGTTGTAAAACTCAAACCGCCAAATTTTTTCGGACTCACAGCCCATAGAGAGAATATCTATAAAAGTGAAAGTCAAATGTATCAGACTTTCCTTAAGTACATATAGTAAGGATTGGACCAAGATGAAGGTAACTTAAACCTCGGAATATGCCATATCAACAAGGGAGAAAATACAATATACTATGATGGATGACATTAATGGCCAGTTCATGAAAAGATTTGGTTTAGAAGTAGCTTCTTTTGTTTCTTCAGATGATTGAGGTGCAGATTCTAATGTATCATATGAATCATGAGAATTGTGGTTGTGCTTTGTTTCCTTTAAATGAGGGATGAGTAAATAAACTTTTACTATGTAATAAAATAAGTAAAAGGACATACCGGGATAGTAAAAGAAAAAATAGCCACAATTAATGCAAAAAGTGATATAATAAGGCAAGGTAACAAGTATGGGAACCTGCATAACCAAATTCAAAGTTAAAAAAGGTATAAAATTACTTCAATCAGTTAAAGAAAGTTACGGAATGTGAAGTAAGATTAGAAGAATTACCTTCCAAACAAAGAATCTTGTGAAAATATGGTAGGATATTTATATGCAGGCTTCATTCAACAATAAAAATCAGACCCTAATAATTGAATTAACATATTTTTATATTATTTAGAATGCCCCCTAAGGGGTCTGGAACAATTCATTCAAAATAAATAAAAATACCTGTGCAAGGAATCCGCCTATAGCTGGGCCAATGATCAATCCTATTCCCCAAGATGTACTGATCTGTAAATATAATATTACATTCTCAAGACATTTAAAAGAAAAAGAAAAATCTTTGGAGAGCTTAGAAGCTAACTAATGTAAAGATTTGCAGGGATTTTGTGAATGGAAAGAAGAGTATTTGTATGTTGAAGTGAATTTTTATAAAATCCGATAATATTAAATTGGAAATAAGCACTCATATAGTGAAAAAACTTGCATACTTATCTAAGCCAGCTATCATATAATAGTAATGTTTAGAGTTTAGTTCATATTCAAAAGGGCAATTGTGCAAGGATTTAACATTTTTCGTACATATAAGGGTTACTTACTGATGACAAAGCTAAGCCCCGATACTCGTCCCGGAAAGTTTCACTTGCATAAGCCTGATAGTGGAAGAAATTAAAATAAAAAAATTCAAAATTAAAGTCAACCAAGAACCATAATAGAATACCTTAATTGGTCCAAATAAACCATTTAAAAATCCAAGAAGAAACCTTGTAATCATAGCCATCCAAAAATTTAAACTAAAACCAAACAGAGTGTTGAAGATAACACTGTAACAACGTAACAACCAAATCATTATAGACGCTACAAAATAAAATAAAAAATTAGATGCAAAAAGATTAAGCTTAGAGTAGTTTGGAGTACACAGTGATGGTGCCAATGATTATAACAGGCTTTCGACCGATTCGATCAGATACCATTCCCCAGAAAACAGATGTAAGAGCTCTTCCAAGCATATATGAAGAACCTTTCATTAGTTAAATTAATCAGAGTCTGAGGTAAAAATGAAATTTGGTAAAAATAAATTTAAAAAATATTCACTGACTCACCTATTAAACCTGCATAGTAACCAATATCTTCTTCTCTCTCAGCAATACCAAAATCCTTTACCATAAAATAAAGGAATGGGAAGAGAGATGAGATTGGAAGTGCTGTAAACGCAACACACATAAACATAGAAATTAAGATGTTAAACCATTAGTTGAAAACACTTGAACAATAAATAAATAATCATATAACAAATCTATCTCATTTAGTGTTCAATAGATGATTAAATTTAACTGAAATGAAGGAATTTGTACAAGTGGATTTAAATTAATGATGCTGTCACGCCCCGAATTTCCACCACCGAAACCTAGGGCGCGACATGCCGCAGACTTAAGTCAAACCACCTAAGCCTGCAAGGCGACCTAGCCAAATTCAATATTTACAACCCATTAAGTTTAGTTTTAACTTTACTAATATTGGTATATTTTACAATCCTGAAGTTTATTTAAAAACAATATCGCGACCTGCCTATACCTCTGGTCCAATATGCCAACTAATAATTATGACGGTGGTTAACGCACTATCTCTTGGGAATTTCCTAGCCCACTTTCCCCTGCACAGTAAATTAATGAATGAGCTAAACAAGCTCAGTAAGTCGAAACGTCTCCCAGGAAGGGGATTCACATAACAACATTATAAAACAAATTATCATCAATGACATATAAGTTAAATGCATGTATGACATAATATCGTTCAGCAATCGGCCATCACTAGCCTCGAATATAAAGGGTCATGCACACACACTACTTAGAGCTGCGATAACTAATATTTAGCACTCTGCCTCGGTACACACCCTAGTACCTCACTAGTGTCTCGGTACACACCCTAGTACCATTGACTGCTCCTGCCATCTCTGACCCCTAGGCAACATATAGGCCCACCCCACACCCGCAGTGGATATTTCCACCTACGGCACACCACATTCAGTACTACCACAGTACCTCGACAATTTCACCTGTCGGATAGGTGTCGCAGCCCTAATGATCACATAACACGTATTGGTCTCGTACATAACTAAATGCATTTCACAAGATACAATCATATTTTACATGATCTCAACATATACAATTTAAATAAATGTCGATAACACAATACCGTAAATCAACATAAGGAAGGGAGTCCGACTTATCTCAACCGTGCTTTTACCTAAATTCCGAATCCTCCTAAAATATAACTTCTCAATTAGTTCTAGATAATAATCATTCTGATTAATACTTAAGGATATTAAACTCATAATTTTAATCTACTAATTATAGTTATAATATAAACACTACTTACCTACAATATATTACACACATTATTATTTTATTAATCTTTCACTTTTTCATTTTCTCTTATCGCGAAATACGACACTCTTTAATTTCTCTTTTTTAATTTCATTTTCTTATTCCTTAGTTAAATTCTATTAATTGCTACTCTTAAAAACAATAGATATTATTATGCTAAAATTAAGTAATAGATTTTATTCTCATCGTCTTCCAACACCCTACTAATATACCACTAATTTATACACAAACACAGCCAACATATATATTAGTACATATATACACATAATTCTATATTAATCACTTTTACTTCATTATCCAACCAATAACCTATACAACCGTCCCTTTTCTTCTCCATATACTAACATACAATTTATATTTATATGCACAACTATTTTATACAAAAAAAGGGAATTACCTTCCTGGACAAAGGTATAGAATTATGGAATATATTTCTTGTTTTATGTGTTCTTTTTGTTAAACATCAAAAAAAAATTCGAGGTCGTTTCCTTGAACCCCCTATAAATCTAAGACCACCCTGGATTCGCCCACTGCCTGTTCGATTCCTTATAAACATGATCAATTATGAATGCATAATTTGCTTTTGTACGTAACAAGTAGATTATATTTCATTTAAATGATAAAAACGTGTCTCATTTACACATCAGCTAATGGAACCCACCAGCCACATCATAATATTCAAATTACTATTGCTATAAGACCTTTGTATGTATAAAGGTATACAAACTGATCATTCACCCTGTTCCTAGGAATCACGATTATATATGTACATCCTCAGATAAGATACATCCCCTGGTGACGAGACGCAAGGTTCGGAAACTGAAGAAAAACTGAATTAAAGGTCCAGACAAGGAACACACGCCATCTACTAGATTAGGTTTGCTCATGCATTACCGACGTTGTTTACAAAGTGGCCATAATGTGAAGAGTAGTAAGAATGACATGCATCATCAATCTCCGTTGTTGACGCTAAGGTGTCTAAACACTAACTCCTTTATTAGAAATGTAATTGTATTCAATGATATACCTTAATAAATAAGATTTGCTATAATTCTAAATATAGGTGTCTCCGTTGAGGTTTTGAAACCGTCGCAGAACCAACCAACACAAGCAACAACACCTGGGTCGTCGCTTAATCAACCAACACAAGATTCACGTGCTATAAATGAGGAAATGACACAGGAAAGTCAAGTGGTGATTGTAGCATTTAGATCTACTAGAGTTCGTGGCAGCCGTGGTGTTATGGGTGATAGAGGGTCGCGTGGTGGATGAGCATTTGTGATTGTGAGAGGTAATCATCTTTGTGTCGTGTATGTGTAGTGTATATTTCTAAATCCGGATAAAACTAATTTTAGTCCTTTTTGTATATTTCTTGATTTGTTTAGATGGTATTTTAATCGACCAAAGGACAACCAATCAGACCGGATTTCACATGGGGAGGAAGGATATATACAAGCTGGAGAGTCAAACAACTATCATCGTTTAATAACGCGCTAAAGAATCCTCTGTACAAGGTGCAAAAGAAAATAGAAAAAAATATGCATCATCTTCTACAAAAATATCTAAGGTAAAGGGACACATTTAGAAGACTTAAAGTGAATATTGAAGGAAAAGTCGCCCATGTGGAAGGATTTTAGTCTGTTAGTGTTTTACTTGGACTAATATTGTTTATAACTAGGGTTTCACTTGGACCTAAGTTGTTTCATGATGTATGTTAAACTGTTGATTGTTATTGTTGAATGTAGTAGTATGTTGAATTTTGTTGATCCTAGTTTAGTGTTGAATGAGTATATAATGTTGTAGTTTTTATGTTGAAATTGTTACTCCTAGGTTGAATGAAGTTATATGTTGATTGTTTTTTAGCGTTGTAGTTTTTATGTTGCGTGTTGTTGAAAGTGTTGCTCATAGGTTACATGATATAATGTTGAATCTTCTAATTACAATGCATTAGAAAAATCACATAATTGGTATAAACATAAGTGGTTCAAACATCATAACTCATTAACTTACATTCATCATACTTCCTTAACTTAAGTTAACATTCAAAATACATTGAATAAAAATAACATATTTTAAATAACTAAGTTAACAAAAGAAGCCAATTTTAACAAAGGGAAGTAATAGATCCTTATACACTCCTACACCATTCATTTGTACAAACTACCTTCACTCTCACCTACACCACCCTTCATTGTCGATTCAATTCGATCATTTCATTTACTTGCATAGGACCAAGAAACATACTCGCCAATTCAAGTTGCATCAACCTCCTATTTCGTCGAGAAGGGGGTAAATCTCGTCTAATGGTATGATTGTGACATGTATCGTGACCTCGAGCTCAGTAAAACTACCCATTTTCTGAATTGATGGATCATTCCCAACTCTTTTTAGCAGATCAGGTAAAGTCCTAGGGTACCCAACATACCAAAAAACTGACCTAGTCATATATGGTGTAGCCTAGGGTAATAGAAATTTCCCTTAAAACCCTCATGGACAATTGATATTAATTGTACCCATACTGAGTTTAACTTCCAACATAATTGGTCGGGTTAAATCTGAGTCTACTTCCAAAGTATACATTCATTGTAAACATGCCTACAACAATCAAGTGAATCAAATTAGTAACATTTACACAATAAAAAACCATAACCAAGCAGACCCTAAAGCAAACCATAAACTTTTAACTTAATTAAAACTACTAATTTGATTAAACATTAGTCTCAGGATATAGTTTAAGTCTGAAAGCATAATTATCACCAGTTTATTAAAAAAATATCAAAAAACTCGTTGAAGTCGTACATTTACTACATATTTGCATAAATGTGAAATGGTAGATAGAGTTCATAAAGTTTACCATCAATGACAAATAGACCTTTCCACACAAGCTATAATCGTCGTGTAAATGTCAAAAACTAACAGTGGGTCCTCAAAATACCCATAATGTTATTCACAAAATAATTATTTAGATGTTGAAAAAAAAATTCTCTTTTTTTTCTCTATACACACGAACATATGACCATAACCAAAGCTAAGAAAAATAATCAAATTCAAGTTTCACCAACTATGGGCCTCAAATCTTAGTTATCCTCAGGTTTGACCCGTTAAACCCACACTGTACCTCCTTAAGAAAAACGTCCAGAAAGTAACATAAGGATAAAATACACTACATGTGATACCTATCAACTGTTGTAAAACCCCACATATTTTTTTAATAAATTAATGCATCCGATGTGTGAACTAAAATCAAATAATATCATCAACGAAGCTAATACACCTCGTGACATTACATGTAATTCTTCACAAATAGATTTTTTTTTTTTCGTACGGTGGATTTTCAGCGATTTCTCATTGCACTAAATGGAAAAAAAGATAATATATCAGGTTTACCAACTTTGCTTGTCTTTAAAATACCAGTAGTAGTAAATATAGACGTGCATAACCTCATTGATTCAAGTAAAAAAATAATCATAATTACCATTTAAAAATCCAATATTTATTATAACATTTCTCACAAGCAACCCTTACTTTTTTTTTTAAATAAGCAACCCTTACTTCACCTTTTATAATAATCTTGCAAATACTAACCGTCACCTTTTGAGCCAAAACCCAATACTACTAAAATAATAATGCAAAACGAGTTAGGGCACAATATCTTAGTCAAGACCCAACTAACTACTGAGACTAGTTTAATGGCCAGAACCTTATCTCTCATCTAGGAGGTAAAGGGTTCGAATCCACTCACTTAGTTATTTCTTGAGCCCTTAAAGGGGGTAAGCAAGAGGTACAAGGTTCAATCCCCTCCCTGAACATGGGTAACCTAGTTCTGATTAAGTGGGATTATACATGAGAAAACGTGTATATTTTCTAATAGGAATAGTCGTGGTGCACGTAAGCTGGCTCGGACACATACATAAAAAAAAATCATAGCCCAATAAGTTAGTCAAGGGCCATTAAGCACAAGCAATAATATAGGGACCAAAATCTTAGTCCAATAACTCGGGTCAAGAACCAATAACTTAAGCACAATTCCAAAACCCCGGCCTTAAGTGGTTGTAGAAATTGCCAAAAGCCCAAGGACTAATATGCACTGATTTTACACCTATCCATCATCTCTTTACTTTCCTTTCGCATTTTGCTCTCTCTATTCCCGCCCAACATTTCTTTACGAGGTCGAAGTTCATTTCTGCTGGTTTAGGTGATCTCTTTACTTTTTCTTAATCATCTCTGCTGTTTTTAAATTTATATATCGATTTTGCTGCATTGCATTTATATGTCATATGAACTTAATCATGGTTCATGTATACATGCACCACAACTAGTGGGTGGTGGGTGGTGGGTGGCGGACGGTGAGGTTGGTTGGGGAAAATAGACAATTTATTATTTTAATTTTTTACTGAATAGATCAAAATCGAATGCTTCGATTTTGATTTAAGATAGTAGAGTTGCAAGTTTTAGTATATTGCAGGGTGCTTATTTTTTGATAAACAAGTTTGCAATTAATTAGAAGTAAATCAAACCTTTTGTTTCTCTTTTGACAAGTAGAGATGGATCAAAATGAAGGAGGTGAATTTGATGAATTATTGATAGAGCGTAAGAAGAAGAATTTGCAATTGGAGTTAGAGAAATGCAACACATTACTGGATCAATCAGCCCTGAAGAGAAAAAGAGCAGATGAGGAAATAATGAAGTTCGAAGAAGAGCAGAAGGTAACGTATATCCACTTGTCTATTTAGTTATCAAGCGATAATGTAGGATATTTATAAAATATTATGATGGTTTAATTGGCAGATGGAAAAGGAGAATCTGCAAATGAAATTAATTGAATGGGAGAAAAAAATGAATTCAAAGCAAGCATTGGAGTTGGAGATACAACATGTAATTTGGGGGAATCGATTAGGTAATAAGGATAAAATGGATGAAATGAAACATGTTTTAAAAGAGAAAGATGAAGAAATTGAAGCCCTGAAAAAGAGTTTGAAAGAAAAGGAGTTAGAAAATGAACATTTGAAAGAGTTAAGCACTTGGGAAGAGGAGAATCTGGAAGAAAAGGATGAAGAAATTGAAAGTTTGGAAGAATTGAATACAGTTCTTACGGTGAAAGAGAGATATGCAAACGAAGAACTAATAGAAGCAAGGAATGAACTAATTACAGTAAGTGCTAAATCATATTATATTGTCTTTCAAGTATTATGAACTTATGATATTTGCATTATGTATAGTTGGTGAGGGAGCAAGAGGCTGAAACAAAGAAGAAAGGAAAGTTTGAACAATCAAAAATAGGTGTGAAGATTATGGGTGATTTGGAAAAACAAGTGTTTTCAATGGAATGTAGTAGCAGCCACAAGGTAATTGATAACACTATTATCCTTTCAGAATGGGAGAATAGGCTGAGGGATCCAAAGTGGCACCCTTTTATAGTTGTTGAGGTTGAAGGTGGAGGACACAAGGTAGTATTACTTTCCTTTCAGTCCTTGTTTTTTCTGTAATTGAGACTCTAATAAAGTTTACTGCTGGTTAGGAAATAATTGATGAAGATGATGTAATGCTTAAGGAACTCAAGGAAGAACTTGGAATCAAAGCGTTTGAAGCTGTTTGTACTGCATTAAAGGAGATGAACGAGTATAATCCCAGTGGTAGGTATCCAGTACCAGAGCTTTGGGATTTTGATAATCAAAGGAAAGCTACCCTTAAAGAGGGGATTTCACATCTTATGAATTTAATGAAATAGAGAAGCACTAGCTAAAATATCAATTTTATATATTATTTTTAGTTAACATTGCTTTACAAGACTAATTTTGTTACTTATAGCTATGTATGTGGCCATCAACTGTTATTAAGCTAACGGTGCTATTTTCTTGTTATAATTAATATCAATAAAACACCCAAGAACCTGAATCCCTCTGATCAAAAAACAAAGCCTTGAGGGGGAGATAACATCTTTCCTTCATGAATCTTTGATCAAATAACCAAGGGATAACAACTTGTATATAAACATTTCTTTGAGGCACCAAACAATTCTTTGACTGAATTTCATATATGTTCTTCAAGAATTGCCAAAAAACCCTCTTCACCTTAGTGGTATCTTCATTACAAATCATGTTCATCTAATCGACCCAAATGATACGACTAATCATCAAAGACAACCTCCCTCCAAGCATGATCCAGAAATTAATTGTTTATCGTAAACATTCTCACAAGAGAGACGGAGAAGTATCCATGAGATATTTGAGATTAATATTATTGCAACTTAACATTCCACCAAGATTCAACCTAAGACGAAAATTACCAATTTGAACAAAAAAATTCGAAGAAAGAAAAGAACAACCAATGTGACACGTCATTTTACCAAACATATACATCAAAGAGAAAAGAGTTACACAACAAAATCCATCTTGATTAATAACCTCCCAAATCTTCATATTAGAATCAGGATCTTTGAGATACTACAAGACCATTTTATCCTGAAAAATGAAAAATCAGATAGAAGATTTTATTGAATGAAACGGATTTTATTGAATGAAACCGGTTCAAGATAAGCCCATAACTAAATTTGGTTGAATACATGCCAAATCCAAGAGGAAAATATTAATATAAGCCCAAAAAATCTAACATATTAGATTATAAGCCATAGGACCTATAAATATTATAAATTAGCACTAGAAGAGAATGTCTTTGCTAATCTTTATTTAGTTTTTATTCAACTTCTGACCAAAAAGAGAAGGAATCAATAGAGAGTATCACGACATACATCTCTATAATTAGTGTAAATTATCTTAATTTTTTGGTTTAATTCTATTTATAAATATATTTTTTTTTGGACAGGTACATATATTACAACAAAAACTAAGGTATTTATAAACTTTTTATTCTTTAGTTTTATATATTTAGCTATGCATTAAATTCTTATAACTTGGATTTAAGAAAATAAATAATAAAAGAAAATATATTAAAAAAAATGAAAGAAAAATGAGAAAAAAATATTGTTTGAATCACAAAATTTTAAAAAAAATTAAAAAGGATTTTGAGTATTTTTTGTTTAGATTGGAAAAAAATAAGGAAAGAAAAAAAATGGAGCAAGTTCCATTTTTTTTACAAAGGAGGCCCACATGCCATTAGATAATAACCCAAAATACATCTAGATTAACCTAGAACATCATTAATCAATTCAGAGTTGTAGACAACTCGTGGTTTCTTCCACTCCATCCGATCTCTTACCAATATACTCCAAATCCCATCCGGAGGGTCTTCAAGCAATGTATAATCCTCATGTCCGTTCAAACCTTCCCGAGCTAGTCAATCCGCACAAAAGTTAGCTTCTCTATAGATGCACTTTAATATAAAACCCGGGTTACGTGCCAAACTCGATCGAATATGACGAATCCAAAGCGCCCCAGGTCCTCTCCCCTCATCCACTTTCTGTATTGCGTCAAAAGCCTCCCAAGAGTCCAACTCCGCCACCACTTCTTTAAATCTCATCTCCTCTACTAATCGAAGGCCCGCAAAGAGCATTCAACTCAGCAATTACCGGTAATTCCTGCGCAATCCTCATGCTAAAACCCCTTACCCATTCACCATTAGTATCACGAATCACTCCTCCCGCTTTACGTCCTCTGTTATAACTCCCATATGTATTCAGTTTAACCCCATCTTTTGGTTTTTACCAGCCCACTAACATTACATTCGATTTACGCCTACAAACCATCCCAGTAATTGTCCCCAACTTCGGCAGTATTTGGTTGCTAAATACTTAGCCTTCTTCAACAACACTAGTCCTATCGGAATGGCCACATCATTGAATATCACTTGATTCCGCTCCCTCCATATAGTATCTATTAAGGCCCCAAAAAACACACTCCAAGGAACACCCGCAAACAGTTTATTATTGGATAAGTTCCTAGCCCACCATTCCAGGCCTGTTGTCCCTCCTTCATTATTGTACCCTGTGTCTAATTGCCCCATCCGTGATTCTCGAATTCTCGGGTCAGCTCCCTGCTGCATTTGTGGCGTCTGGTGTGAAGCTGGTTAACTAGCCCCTTGCTCCGCCGCATTCCAGGTCCGAGGCGCACCATCTTCCTCCCCGCGAGACAGCACCGAGCTGCTCCCCACCTGGTCCGCTGCAAATCTACCACCCGTTCCGACACCTGCAGAATTCTGCAGTAACTCACAAACTAAGTTAGTCCGAAAATACGTAGTTACCCGCTAGTCTAGCTCCACTCCCGCTGCTGAAACAGTCTCCTGTCCGTCATTAAGACCACAACGATTCTGCAATGTACCACCGAATCTAACAATTTCTCGCCTAATCAAATCCCACACTTCACGTATCCTCGGGCAATCTCTAAATAGATGCAGGGATGTCTCTTCCTCAATACTACATAACGCGCAGAAGCTCGGCAATTCTACTCCTCGCTTGACTAAATTACCTCGAGTTGCAACGCGTTCCTTAACCGCCCTCCAGAGAAAAACGCGGGTCTTTTGCAGATATTTCACTTTCCAAACCTTGTCCCAAGTAAACCCATTCCCTTCTTCACTAGGCGGATCAATCCAACGATCCGATTTAACCGTATAATATCCATGAACTTCCAAAAAGCCAGGAAATGCTATCCTCACCCTCACCACCTCTATCCAAATTAACACCAGTAAGTTCTAATAAAGTAGATGGGGATATGAGATGCTGAAATTTCTCCCATTCCCACCTACCCTCCAAACTCGTATACTCCCGGACACTTTTCCGACTCTCTCCCTCCTCCAAATCGCCAATGATTCGATCAATAAGTGGAGATCCTCCAACCCACCAATCTCTCCAAAACGATTCATCACTTCCATCTTATATGGTCCACCGCGAAACTCGTCTTAACACTGCAATACCCTCCGCAATAGCCCTATAAATTATGGAATCACTTTGTTACACCACATACTGGAGCGGTGTCCGCTTGAAATATTTCTGTCTCATCACGGTAGGCCATAAACTATTTTTATCTTGGATTAACTTCCACCCTAACTTCCCTAATAGCGCCTTATTCATATCCTCAGCCAACCGAAAACCCAGACCACCCAAACTCTTTAGCTTTCCTATGTCCTAAAAACATTTTTAGGCCAAACGTTTCAAAACATCCATTTCCAGGCCAAACATATTCAAAACACCCATTTTTATTTCACTAATTTTGTGAGATATTTTATAGATTTAAAGAACAATTTGGACACTTTAATACTTAGTTAGTGTGCGTAATACTTAGTGATACAATGTAACCCTCAATGATTTTGCGTCAATATTCGGTTATTTTGTATTAATATTAAGTGGTTTTAAACAATGCTTAGTGATTTCAAAAAATAATCAGCGATTTTAAGGAGACATTTGGAAGTGTTTATTTTTAAGTAATAGAACGCTTTTAGAATAAATATTTAAATTTAGAAAAATTATTAAATATAATTTTGAAATCTAGAATCATTTTATGTTTTTTCTTTTAAGAAGCACCAATTTGGTGGTTCTCCTAAAAGTGCTTTTCAGGGTCTAAAACACTTTTAAAATTCTAAAAGCACTTTTAAGTGCTTCTAAAAAAAATTCCAAACAGGCACTAAATAATACTCAGCAAAATCACTACCTAGAGAATTCACCAATAAAATCACTACTTAGAGAATTCACCTGCATAATCACTACTTAGAGAATTCACTAGCAAAAATCATTATGTCCTCAGCAAAAAATATGTTAGTACTAGTCAATGTGTGTGATCAACAAAATAACTGAGTAGTCACCAAAGTAACTAATGATGCTAAACCAAAACACTAAGCACTCATCAAAATTCTTTGAGTACTCAACAAATATCTCTGAGTACTCAGCAAATTCTGTGAGTACTTTCAATAAAGTTAAATAAAAAGTAAAAATGAATAAAAACATTTCAATTAACAAAGTAATAATAATATACATCACTTAATCAAGAAAAAACAATACTAACTAAGAAAAATAAGTAAACCTATTAGAAAGTTAAAAATCCTAATGGAACACAGCTCGCGGAGCTGCTACCATGGAAGAGCTTTAATGCATCAAAATTCTCTGAGTACTTGGTAAATTTTTCTAAGTACTCAACAAATTCTCTAATTACTCAACAAATTCTCTAAGCACATCACAAACTAAAATCTATGAATTTTAAGATTAATGGACTGCTGCCGTAGAAATTTGCTATGAAGCTAAATCTAAAACACGTATCTTTGCCATACAAACCTTTGAACGGATCTCAAAACAAGGATTTCACATCTATGGTTGCAAAAAAACTTGAACGAGCCTTATTTCAAAGAATCAAGACCTCACCAGAGCTGCAGAAAACTCCCTTGCCATGGCTCCATTAATGTATCATTGAAGCTCTGAGATTCAGCTTCCATGGATCTATATAGTGAGGTCTGCAATGTATCTATATAGTGAAACTTCAAAAAGCTTCAAAATATTATAAATAATGGAAACCATGGTTGGAAATTTGGAATGGAGTTGAGAGAGAAGAGGAAATTAGGGTTTAGTGCTATTATGATCATATGTTTATTATATTCAATATATAGTGGGTAGGGTATAAGGGTAGTGGGAAAATTTTATATGAAATTTTTAAAAAAAATCATTTGAATTCGTTAATCCAATTAAATAATCCTTAAATGAACTAATCTACAAATTAAATAATCTCAATTATTAGGTTTAAATCAAATTCCTAAATTTGGATCAAACCGTAGGGTGAGAGTTTCATCCAATATTGCTTGATCTAATATTCACATCATATTCATTGATTATTATAACAACATGTCATTAAATTAATTAGTTAGTTACTTTTGTAAGTTCAAAACCAGGAGTATGTGTATTAATATAATTGGTGTAGGATCATCCAATATTGGATAGAAGAATTTTTTAAAATCGTAACTTTGAATATTAAAATTGCTTGGGAATTACCAAATCAACCACCGAATTGAAATGAAGTATCATATCAAATGGATTAATTTTACATTACAACTTACCCAAAAGTCAACTTCGAAAAGTCCTCCACCAACGCGGCTACCTACAACCTCTAACTCGGCTATATGACATAACCCCAAGCATCGCAAAACCACCATAAATCACGCCACCAAATCTCTATTATCATGTATATACAAACGTAGAAGAGAAGATAATAACGACGACATATGATAGGAGAGAAGAGAAAATCTGCCAATAAAGGTTGATAACAGAGCATACGGATGAGCGAACAACGACCTTATGAGTTAGGGGTTTTCTAGAGTCAGTGAGAGTGTTGTGAAAGAGTAAGGATAAAAACCAACACAATAAAAAAAATTCTATATATACAGGTGGGGCATTTTGGTTTATCCTATACCACTTACGTATTCTTTTGAAAAAAAAAAAAATATGTCACTCGATATGAGGCGCGTGTTACACACATAACGGAAAAATGAATAGAGAGGTGTATTAACAGCATTAATATAAACACGGAAGGTGTCTCAATCTTATTGAAAGTGCATAGACAATGTTTCAATAATTTATGAATAGCACGTATAATGTATTGACTGAAGTTCTTTATTGGGTTATGGGTACCATAAATGATCTCATCTTACCTTAGCACCCCAAAACCAGTATTAGATCCCCACCATAGAAAAGAACTCATCATACTTTGTAATCTTCATCATTTTTTTATGACATAAGAAAACTCCAAATTAGAAAGTAACCATGCTTCCTATCACAGATTTAATAAGTTGTAATCGAACACCAAAGATAAGTACTTGAAAGTCCAATTATCAATTCTATGCACTTTAAAATATAATACATTCACATTCATGATGACTTCATCTACCTTATATTAAGGGCACCCTAAAGTATTTCATGGGTACGCATCCTTCAAGTAGAACAAGGATACAACAATAAACAAGAGAATTGCAAGGGTTTGAGGATTTGAAGTAAACATCTTAAAACCTGCCGTAAATGTGATGCCATAACGTAATCCCGCTTAACATTGTTTGATCTTTGGAAGACCTTGGGATACATGTGACAATATAAATTAGAATACAATTACAACCTTTTTAACAAGACGAAGCATTATACCTTCATTAAGGCACATGCAACAACACCATAAACATACTGAATCATGTTACTCTATGTTAATCTAATTTGATAACAAATTCTTTTCCACCACGAGGCCTCAAGCTCATAAATTTATATTTCTATTTGCCTCATGATTGACGTGTCACTAAGAACGGTTTGAAGGTTAGCAACACTCCAATTGCCTCAATCACAATCAAGATGAAGAAAACCATCTGATCACCTGAATTTATAACATACCAAATTACCCAACTTTATTAAACCTTCACATGAAGTAAAATATTAACAACGCTTTGATTGAAAGCAAGAAGTATACCTGGAAGAAATATTGCGTTCTGACGCTTTTGAGCCCACGAAAATCTGTTATATTTTTACAACATAAGGATTATTTAGTCATTGAGACTATCCGTAGAATAAGAGAAGAAATATATTAGGCATTAAATAACGTGTTATAGAAATTTTGTAAAGATACGTACATTACTCCTGCTCCTGCTGGACCTACAGCTTTGAAAAATGATGCAACAGTTACGGAAATGCCATTTGCAGCTCCTCTTTGGTCTTGATCCTTCAATATTAGTATTGAATATATGTTAAACACACAAATAATAATAATAATAAATCAAATACGGAATATTAAGAGGACTTACCACAGCTTTGTTTTGCAGTATGAAGAGTCCAGTTATAATTGAGGTCTGATGATAGTGATCCATTCATTAGAATTAAATACATATAAATGACTGAAAATGATAGTGATGGAATTAGAAGCACTTACAGATAAAACATTCTTGGTCACCGATGCAAAAGTTAACACGAACCAAAGTGCGAATCCAGATAGCATAGCTATAAATGGGAAACTAGCTATTAAAGGGATTGACAAAACCTATACACACAATATTATTCTTTTAAATATAAAATTTTGACATATCAGATTTAATAATCATATGCATAAATTCTTACTCCAGCTACTCGAGATGTCATAATAGGGCCAAGACTTCTCTCCGCAATTGGATAGAGAGTTAGCTAAAATACTAATAAACCAAAACCTGAACATACCAAAATTACCCCTCTGTAAATAATTATAGTGTCTTGTGGCATGAATGATGAGAGTGTAAATAGGCACATACCTGTTACTGCAAGAACTTCACCAACACCATCAGTTGTAAAACTCAAACCGCCAAATTTTTTCGGACTCACAGCCCATAGAGAGAATATCTATAAAAGTGAAAGTCAAATGTATCAGACTTTCCTTAAGTACATATAGTAAGGATTGGACCAAGATGAAGGTAACTTAAACCTCGGAATATGCCATATCAACAAGGGAGAAAATACAATATACTATGATGGATGACATTAATGGCCAGTTCATGAAAAGATTTGGTTTAGAAGTAGCTTCTTTTGTTTCTTCAGATGATTGAGGTGCAGATTCTAATGTATCATATGAATCATGAGAATTGTGGTTGTGCTTTGTTTCCTTTAAATGAGGGATGAGTAAATAAACTTTTACTATGTAATAAAATAAGTAAAAGGACATACCGGGATAGTAAAAGAAAAAATAGCCACAATTAATGCAAAAAGTGATATAATAAGGCAAGGTAACAAGTATGGGAACCTGCATAACCAAATTCAAAGTTAAAAAAGGTATAAAATTACTTCAATCAGTTAAAGAAAGTTACGGAATGTGAAGTAAGATTAGAAGAATTACCTTCCAAACAAAGAATCTTGTGAAAATATGGTAGGATATTTATATGCAGGCTTCATTCAACAATAAAAATCAGACCCTAATAATTGAATTAACATATTTTTATATTATTTAGAATGCCCCCTAAGGGGTCTGGAACAATTCATTCAAAATAAATAAAAATACCTGTGCAAGGAATCCGCCTATAGCTGGGCCAATGATCAATCCTATTCCCCAAGATGTACTGATCTGTAAATATAATATTACATTCTCAAGACATTTAAAAGAAAAAGAAAAATCTTTGGAGAGCTTAGAAGCTAACTAATGTAAAGATTTGCAGGGATTTTGTGAATGGAAAGAAGAGTATTTGTATGTTGAAGTGAATTTTTATAAAATCCGATAATATTAAATTGGAAATAAGCACTCATATAGTGAAAAAACTTGCATACTTATCTAAGCCAGCTATCATATAATAGTAATGTTTAGAGTTTAGTTCATATTCAAAAGGGCAATTGTGCAAGGATTTAACATTTTTCGTACATATAAGGGTTACTTACTGATGACAAAGCTAAGCCCCGATACTCGTCCCGGAAAGTTTCACTTGCATAAGCCTGATAGTGGAAGAAATTAAAATAAAAAAATTCAAAATTAAAGTCAACCAAGAACCATAATAGAATACCTTAATTGGTCCAAATAAACCATTTAAAAATCCAAGAAGAAACCTTGTAATCATAGCCATCCAAAAATTTAAACTAAAACCAAACAGAGTGTTGAAGATAACACTGTAACAACGTAACAACCAAATCATTATAGACGCTACAAAATAAAATAAAAAATTAGATGCAAAAAGATTAAGCTTAGAGTAGTTTGGAGTACACAGTGATGGTGCCAATGATTATAACAGGCTTTCGACCGATTCGATCAGATACCATTCCCCAGAAAACAGATGTAAGAGCTCTTCCAAGCATATATGAAGAACCTTTCATTAGTTAAATTAATCAGAGTCTGAGGTAAAAATGAAATTTGGTAAAAATAAATTTAAAAAATATTCACTGACTCACCTATTAAACCTGCATAGTAACCAATATCTTCTTCTCTCTCAGCAATACCAAAATCCTTTACCATAAAATAAAGGAATGGGAAGAGAGATGAGATTGGAAGTGCTGTAAACGCAACACACATAAACATAGAAATTAAGATGTTAAACCATTAGTTGAAAACACTTGAACAATAAATAAATAATCATATAACAAATCTATCTCATTTAGTGTTCAATAGATGATTAAATTTAACTGAAATGAAGGAATTTGTACAAGTGGATTTAAATTAATGATGCTGTCACGCCCCGAATTTCCACCACCGAAACCTAGGGCGCGACATGCCGCAGACTTAAGTCAAACCACCTAAGCCTGCAAGGCGACCTAGCCAAATTCAATATTTACAACCCATTAAGTTTAGTTTTAACTTTACTAATATTGGTATATTTTACAATCCTGAAGTTTATTTAAAAACAATATCGCGACCTGCCTATACCTCTGGTCCAATATGCCAACTAATAATTATGACGGTGGTTAACGCACTATCTCTTGGGAATTTCCTAGCCCACTTTCCCCTGCACAGTAAATTAATGAATGAGCTAAACAAGCTCAGTAAGTCGAAACGTCTCCCAGGAAGGGGATTCACATAACAACATTATAAAACAAATTATCATCAATGACATATAAGTTAAATGCATGTATGACATAATATCGTTCAGCAATCGGCCATCACTAGCCTCGAATATAAAGGGTCATGCACACACACTACTTAGAGCTGCGATAACTAATATTTAGCACTCTGCCTCGGTACACACCCTAGTACCTCACTAGTGTCTCGGTACACACCCTAGTACCATTGACTGCTCCTGCCATCTCTGACCCCTAGGCAACATATAGGCCCACCCCACACCCGCAGTGGATATTTCCACCTACGGCACACCACATTCAGTACTACCACAGTACCTCGACAATTTCACCTGTCGGATAGGTGTCGCAGCCCTAATGATCACATAACACGTATTGGTCTCGTACATAACTAAATGCATTTCACAAGATACAATCATATTTTACATGATCTCAACATATACAATTTAAATAAATGTCGATAACACAATACCGTAAATCAACATAAGGAAGGGAGTCCGACTTATCTCAACCGTGCTTTTACCTAAATTCCGAATCCTCCTAAAATATAACTTCTCAATTAGTTCTAGATAATAATCATTCTGATTAATACTTAAGGATATTAAACTCATAATTTTAATCTACTAATTATAGTTATAATATAAACACTACTTACCTACAATATATTACACACATTATTATTTTATTAATCTTTCACTTTTTCATTTTCTCTTATCGCGAAATACGACACTCTTTAATTTCTCTTTTTTAATTTCATTTTCTTATTCCTTAGTTAAATTCTATTAATTGCTACTCTTAAAAACAATAGATATTATTATGCTAAAATTAAGTAATAGATTTTATTCTCATCGTCTTCCAACACCCTACTAATACACCACTAATTTATACACAAACACAGCCTACATATATATTAGTACATATATACACATAATTCTATATTAATCACTTTTACTTCATTATCCAACCAATAACCTATACAACCGTCCCTTTTCTTCTCCATATACTAACATACAATTTATATTTATATGCACAACTATTTTATACAAAAAAAGGGAATTACCTTCCTGGACAAAGGTATAGAATTATGGAATATATTTCTTGTTTTATGTGTTCTTTTTGTTAAACATCAAAAAAAAATTCGAGGTCGTTTCCTTGAACCCCCTATAAATCTAAGACCACCCTGGATTCGCCCACTGCCTGTTCGATTCCTTATAAACATGATCAATTATGAATGCATAATTTGCTTTTGTACATAACAAGTAGATTATATTTCATTTAAATGATAAAAACGTGTCTCATTTACACATCAGCTAATGGAACCCACCAGCCACATCATAATATTCAAATTACTATTGCTATAAGACCTTTGTATGTATAAAGGTATACAAACTGATCATTCACCATGTTCCTAGGAATCACGATTATATATGTACATCCTCAGATAAGATACATCCCCTGGTGACGAGACGCAAGGTTTGGAAACTGAAGAAAAACTGAATTAAAGGTCCAGACAAGGAAAACACGTCATCTACTAGATTAGGTTTGCTCATGCATTACCGACGTTGTTTACAAAGTGGCCATAATGTGAAGAGTAGTAAGAATGACATGCATCATCAATCTCCGTTGTTGACGCTAAGGTGTCTAAACACTAACTCCTTTATTAAAAATGTAATTGTATTCAATGATATACCTTAATAAATAAGATTTGCTATAATTCTAAATATAGGTGTCTCCGTTGAGGTTTTGAAACCGTCGCAGAACCAACCAACACAAGCAACAACACCTGGGTCGTCGCTTAATCAACCAACACAAGATTCACGTGCTATAAATGAGGAAATGACACAGGAAAGTCAAGTGGTGATTGTAGCATTTAGATCTACTAGAGTTCGTGGCAGCCGTGGTGTTATGGGTGATAGAGGGTCGCGTGGTGGATGAGCATTTGTGATTGTGAGAGGTAATCATCTTTGTGTCGTGTATGTGTAGTGTATATTTCTAAATCCGGTTAAAACTAATTTTAGTCCTTTTTGTATATTTCTTGATTTGTTTGATGGTATTTTAATCGACCAAAGGACAACCAATCAGACCGGATTTCACATGGGGAGGAAGGATATATACAAGCTGGAGAGTCAAACAACTATCATCGTTTAATAACGCGCTAAAGAATCCTCTGTACAAGGTGCAAAAGAAAATAGAAAAAAATATGCATCATCTTCTACAAAAATATCTAAGGTAAAGGGACACATTTAGAAGACTTAAAGTGAATATTGAAGGAAAAGTCACCCATGTGGAAGGATTTTAGTTTGTTAGTGTTTTACTTGGACTAATATTGTTTATAACTAGGGTTACACTTGGACCTAAGTTGTTTCATGATGTATGTTAAACTGTTGATTGTTATTGTTGAATGTAGTAGTATGTTGAATTTTGTTGATCCTAGTTTAGTGTTGAATGAGTATATAATGTTGTAGTTTTTATGTTGAAATTGTTACTCCTAGGTTGAATGAAGTTATATGTTGATTGTTTTTTAGCGTTGTAGTTTTTATGCTGCGTGTTGTTGAAAGTGTTGCTCATAGGTTACATGATATAATGTTGAATCTTCTAATTACAATGCATTAGAAAAATCACATAATTGGTATAAACATAAGTGGTTCAAACATCATAACTCATTAACTTACATTCATCATACTTCCTTAACTTAAGTTAACATTCAAAATACATTGAATAAAAATAACATATTTTAAATAACTAAGTTAACAAAAGAAGCCAATTTTAACAAAGGGAAGTAATAGATCCTTATACACTCCTACACCATTCATTTGTACAAACTACCTTCACTCTCACCTACACCACCCTTCATTGTCGATTCAATTCGATCATTTCATTTACTTGCATAGGACCAAGAAACATACTCGCCAATTCAAGTTGCATCAACCTCCTATTTCGTCGAGAAGGGGGTAAATCTCGTCTAATGGTATGATTGTGACATATATCGTGACCTCGAGCTCAGTAAAACTACCCATTTTCTGAATTGATGGATCATTCCCAACTCTTTTTAGCAGATCAGGTAAAGTCCTAGGGTACCCAACATACCAAAAAACTGACCTAGTCATATATGGTGTAGCCTAGGGTAATAGAAATTTCCCTTAAAACCCTCATGGACAATTGATATTAATTGTACCCATACTGAGTTTAACTTCCAACATAATTGGTCGGGTTAAATCTGAGTCTACTTCCAAAGTATACATTCATTGTAAACATGCCTACAACAATCAAGTGAATCAAATTAGTAACATTTACACAATAAAAAACCATAACCAAGCAGACCCTAAAGCAAACCATAAACTTTTAACTTAATTAAAACTACTAATTTGATTAAACATTAGTCTCAGGATATAGTTTAAGTCTGAAAGCATAATTATCACCAGTTTATTAAAAAAATATCAAAAAACTCGTTCAAGTCGTACATTTACTACATATTTGCATAAATGTGAAATGGTAGATAGAGTTCATAAAGTTTACCATCAATGACAAATAGACCTTTCCACACAAGCTATAATCGTCGTGTAAATGTCAAAAACTAACAGTGGGTCCTCAAAATACCCATAATGTTATTCACAAAATAATTATTTAGATGTTGAAAAAAAAATTCTCTTTTTTTTCTCTATACACACGAACATATGACCATAACCAAAGCTAAGAAAAATAATCAAATTCAAGTTTCACCAACTATGGGCCTCAAATCTTAGTTATCCTCAGGTTTGACCCGTTAAACCCACACTGTACCTCCTTAAGAAAAACGTCCAGAAAGTAACATAAGGATAAAATACACTACATGTGATACCTATCAACTGTTGTAAAACCCCACATATTTTTTTAATAAATTAATGCATCCGATGTGTGAACTAAAATCAAATAATATCATCAACGAAGCTAATACACCTCGTGACATTACATGTAATTCTTCACAAATAGATTTTTTTTTTTCGTACGGTGGATTTTCAGCGATTTCTCATTGCACTAAATGGAAAAAAAGATAATATATCAGGTTTACCAACTTTGCTTGTCTTTAAAATACCAGTAGTAGTAAATATAGACGTGCATAACCTCATTGATTCAAGTAAAAAAATAATCATAATTACCATTTAAAAATCCAATATTTATTATAACATTTCTCACAAGCAACCCTTACTTTTTTTTTTTAAATAAGCAACCCTTACTTCACCTTTTATAATAATCTTGCAAATACTAACCGTCACCTTTTGAGCCAAAACCCAATACTACTAAAATAATAATGCAAAACGAGTTAGGGCACAATATCTTAGTCAAGACCCAACTAACTACTGAGACTAGTTTAATGGCCAGAACCTTATCTCTCATCTAGGAGGTAAAGGGTTCGAATCCACTCACTTAGTTATTTCTTGACCCCTTAAAGGGGGTAAGCAAGAGGTACAAGGTTCAATCCCCTCCCTGAACATGGGTAACCTAGTTCTGATTAAGTGGGATTATACATGAGAAAACGTGTACATTTTCTAATAAGAATAGTCGTGGTGCACGTAAACTGGCCCGGACACATACATAAAAAGAAAATCATAGCCCAATAAGTTAGTCAAGGGCCATTAAGCACAAGCAATAATATAGGGACCAAAATCTTAGTCCAATAACTCGGGTCAAGAACCAATAACTTAAGCACAATTCCAAAACCCCGGCCTTAAGTGGTTGTAGAAATTGCCAAAAGCCCAAGGACTAATATGCACTGATTTTACACCTATCCATCATCTCTTTACTTTCCTTTCGCATTTTGCTCTCTCTATTCCCGCCCAACATTTCTTTACGAGGTCGAAGTTCATTTCTGCTGGTTTAGGTGATCTCTTTACTTTTTCTTAATCATCTCTGCTGTTTTTAAATTTATATATCGATTTTGCTGCATTGCATTTATATGTCATATGAACTTAATCATGGTTCATGTATACATGCACCACAACTAGTGGGTGGTGGGTGGCGGACGGTGAGGTTGGTTGGGGAAAATAGACAATTTATTATTTTAATTTTTTACTGAATAGATCAAAATCGAATGCTTCGATTTTGATTTAAGATAGTAGAGTTGCAAGTTTTAGTATATTGCAGGGTGCTTATTTTTTGATAAACAAGTTTGCAATTAATTAGAAGTAAATCAAACCTTTTGTTTCTCTTTTGACAAGTAGAGATGGATCAAAATGAAGGAGGTGAATTTGATGAATTATTGATAGAGCGTAAGAAGAAGAATTTGCAATTGGAGTTAGAGAAATGCAACACATTACTGGAGCAATCAGCCCTGAAGAGAAAAAGAGCAGATGAGGAGATAATGAAGTTTGAAGAAGAGCAGAAGGTAACGTATATCCACTTGTCTATTTAGTTATCAAGCGATAATGTAGGATATTTATAAAATATTATGATGGTTTGTTTAATTGGCAGATGGAAAAGGAGAATCTGCAAATGAAATTAATTGAATGGGAGAAAACAATGAATTCAAAGCAAGCATTGGAGTTGGAGATAGAACATGTAATTTGGGGGAATCGATTAGGTAATAAGGATAAAATGGATGAAATGAAACATGTTTTAAAAGAGAAAGATGAAGAAATTGAAGCCGTGAAAAAGAGTTTGAAAGAAAAGGAGTTAGAAAATGAACATTTGAAAGAGTTAAGCACTTGGGAAGAGGAGAATCTGGAAGAAAAGGATGAAGAAATTGAAAGTTTGGAAGAATTGAATACAGTTCTTACGGTGAAAGAGAGATATGCAAACGAAGAACTAATAGAAGCAAGGAATGAACTAATTACAGTAAGTGCTAAATCATATTATATTGTCTTTCAAGTATTATGAACTTATGATATTTGCATTATGTATAGTTGGTGAGGGAGCAAGAGGCTGAAACAAAGAAGAAAGGAAAGTTTGAACAATCAAAAATAGGTGTGAAGATTATGGGTGATTTGGAAAAACAAGTGTTTTCAATGGAATGTAGTAGCAGCCACAAGGTAATTGATAACACTATTATCCTTTCAGAATGGGAGAATAGGCTGAGGGATCCAAAGTGGCACCCTTTTATAGTTGTTGAGGTTGAAGGTGGAGGACACAAGGTAGTATTACTTTCCTTTCAGTCCTTGTTTTTTCTGTAATTGAGACTCTAATAAAGTTTACTGCTGGTTAGGAAATAATTGATGAAGATGATGTAATGCTTAAGGAACTCAAGGAAGAACTTGGAATCAAAGCGTTTGAAGCTGTTTGTACTGCATTAAAGGAGATGAACGAGTATAATCCCAGTGGTAGGTATCCAGTACCAGAGCTTTGGGATTTTGATAATCAAAGGAAAGCTACCCTTAAAGAGGGGATTTCACATCTTATGAATTTAATGAAATAGAGAAGCACTAGCTAAAATATCAATTTTATATATTATTTTTAGTTAACATTGCTGCTATGTATGTGGCCATCAACTGTTATTAAGCTAACGGTGCTATTTTCTTGTTATAATTAATATCAAATAAAACACCCAAGAACCTGAATCCCTCTGGTAAAAAAACAAAGCCTTGAGGGAGAGATAACAACTTTCCTTCATGAGGCACCAAAGAATTATTAAACTGAATTTCATATATGTTCTTCAAGAATTGCCAAAAAACCCTCTTCACCTCACACCTCAGTGGTATCTTCATTACAAATCATGTTCTTCATCTAATCGACCCAAATGATACGACTAATCATCAGAGACAACCTCCCTCCAAGCATGATCCAGAAATCAATTGTTTATCGTAAACATTCTCACAAGAGAGACGGGTAAGTATCCATGAGATATTTTAGATTAATATTTTTGCAGCTTAACATTCCACCAAGATTCAACCTAAGACGAAAATTACCAATCTGAACAAAAAAAATCGAAGAAAGAAAAGAACAACCAATGTGACACGTCATTTTACCGAAAGTATACATCAAAGAGAAAAGAGTTACAACAAAATCAATCTTAATTAATAACCGCCCAAATCTTCATATTAGAATCAGGATCTTTGAGATACTACAAGACAATTTTATCCTGAAAAATCAGATAAAAGATTTTATTGGGTGAAACGGATTTTATTGAGTGAAATCGGTTCAAGATAAGCCATAACTAAATTTGGTTGAATACATGCCAAACAAATCCAAGAGGAAAATATTAATATAAGCCCAAAATCTAAAATATTAGATTATAAGCCTATGGGACCTATAAATTTTATAAATTAGCATTAGAGAAGGTCTTTGCTAATCTTTATTTAGTTTTTATTCAGCGTTTGACCAAAAAGAGGACGAATCAACATAGAGTATCACGACTTCCATCTCTATAATGAGTGTTAGTTTTTTGGTTTAATCATATTTTTAAATTTTTTACTCTTTAGTTTTATATATTTAGCTATGCATTAAATTCTCATAACTTGGCTTTAAGGAAACAAATAATAAATAAAAAAATAAGAAAAAAATATTGTTTAAATCACAAAATTTAAATTTTTTTTTTTTGAGTATTTTTTGTTTAGATTGAAAAAAATAAATAAAGAAACAACAAAAATGGAGCAAATCCTATTTTTGGTCTTTTCAATGTCCTAAAAATATTTTTATGCCAAACGTTTCAAAACGTCCATTTCCAGGCTAAACATATTCAAAACATCCATTTTTATTTCATTAATTTCGTGAGATATTTCATAGGTTTCAAGAACAATTTGGACACTTTAATACTTAGTTAGTTTGCGTAATACTAAGTGATACAATGTAACTCTCAATGATTTTGCGTAAATATTCAGTGATTTTGTATTAATATTAAGTGGTTTTAAACAATGCTTAGTGATAATCAGTGATTTTAAGGGAACATTTGGAAGTGTTTATTTTTAAGCAAAAACAGCGCTTTTAGAATAAAATTATAAATTTCGAAAAGTTATTAAAAATAATTTTGAAATCTAGAATCATTTTATGTTTTTTTAAGAAGCACCGATTCGGTGCTTCTCCTAAAAGTGCTTTTCAGGGTCTAAAACACTTTTAATATTCTAAAAACACTTTTAAGTGCTTCTCCAAAAAAGAAATTCCAAGCAGGCACTAACTAATACTCAGCAAAATCACTACCTAAAAGAATTCACCAGTAAAATCACTACTTAGAGAATTCACCTGCATAATCACTACTTAGAGAATTCGCTAGCAAACTCATTATGTCCTTAGCAAAAAATGTGTTAGGACTAGTCAATGTGTATGATCAACAAAATAACTGAGTAGTTACCAAAGTAACTGATGATGCTAAACCAAAACATTAAGTACTCATCAAAATTTTTTGAGTACTCAACAAATTTCTCTGAGTACTTTCAAAAAAGTTGAATAAAAAGTAAAAATGAATAAAAACATTTCAATTAACAAAATAATAATAGAATACATCACTTAATCAAGAAAAAAATACTAACTAAGAAAAATAAGTAAACCTATTAGAAAGTTAAAAATCCTAATGGAACACAGCTCGCGAAGCTGTTACCATGGAAGAGCTTTAATGCAACAAAATTCTCTAAGTACTCGGTAAATTTTTCTAAATACTCAACAAATTCTCTAGTTACTCAACAAATTCTCTGAGCATATCACAAAGTAAAATCTATGGATTTTAAGATTAAAGGACTGCTGTCGTAGATATTTCCTACGAAGCTCAATCTAGAACACGAATCTTTTCCATATAAACCTTTGAACGAATCTCAAAACAAGGATCTCACATCCATGGTTGCAAAAAAAACTAGAACGAGCCTTATTTCAAGGAATCAAGACCTCACCGGAGCTGCAGAATACTCCCTTGCCATGGCTCCACTAATGTATCATTGAAGCTCTGAGATTCAGCTTCCATGGATCTATATAGTGAGGTCTGCAATGTATCTATATAGTGAAACTTCAGAAAGCTTCAAAATATTATAAATAGTGGAAACCGTGGGTGGAAATTTGGAATGGAGTTGAGAGAGAAGAGGAAATTAGGGTTTAGTGCTATTATGATTATGTTTTTATTATATTCAGTATATATAGTGGGTAGCTTGAGGGTATAAGGGGGGAAAATTTTATATGAAATTACTGAAAAAAAACATTTAAATTCGTTAACCCAATTAAATAATCCCTAAATTAACTAATCTACAAATTTAATAATCTCAATTATTAGGTTTGAATTTAAGTCAAATTCCTAAATTTGGATCAAACTGTAGGATAAGACTTTCATCCAATATTCACATCATATTGATTGATTATTATAACAGAACACATGTCATTAAATTAATTAGTTAGTTATTTTTGTAAGTTCAAAACAAGGAGTATGTGTATTAATATAATTGGTGTAGGGTCATCCAATATTGGATAAAAGAATTTTTCAAAACCGTAACTTTGATTTTGAAATGAGTAACGCTGGATATCACTCCAAATTGCACCGCCTTTATATCACCCCTTATGTGCACCAATCATAAAAGAGAGAGAAAATGATAAATCATGAAAGAGAAATCACATCATTGGTGCATTTAAAATCCACCTAGGAAACGATATAAAGGTGATGCAATTTGGGGTGATATTCAGCATTACTCTTTTAAAATTGCTTGGGAATTACCAAATCAACCAACGAATAGAAATGAAGTATCATATCAAATGGATTAACAATTTTGAAACAAAAATTTTACATTACAACTTATCCAAAAGTCAACTTCGAAAAGTAAATCACGCCACCAAATCTCTACTCACATGTATATACAAACATAGAAGAGAAGATAATAACAACGACATACGAGAGGAGAGAAGAGAAAATCTGCCAATAAAGGTTGATAATAGAGCATACGAATGAGCGAAGTACAACAATCTTATGAGTTAGGGGTTTTTTAGAGCCGGTGAGAGTGTTGTGAAAGAGAAAGGATAAAAACCAACACAATAAAAAAAATGCTATATATATACAGGTAGGGGGCATTTTGGTTTATCCTGTACCACTTACGTATTTTTTTGAAAAAAAAAAAACAATCGTCACTCGATATAAGGCGCGTGTTACATGCATAACGGAAAAATGAATAGAGAGGTGTATCAACAACATTAATATAAACATAATTAATATAAACACGGAAGGTGTCTCAGCCTATTGAAAATGCATAGACAATGTTTCAATAATTTATGAATAGCACACCACGTATAATGTTTCTTTATTGGGTACCATAAAAGATCTCATCTTACCTTAGCACCCCAAGGCCAGTATTAGATCCCCACCATAGAAAAGAAGCCATCATACTTTGTAATCTTCATCATTTTCTTATGACATAAGAAAACTCCAAATTAGAAAGTAATCATGCTTCCTATCACAGATCTAATAAGTTGTAATCGAAAACCAAAGATAAGTACTTGAAAGTCCAATTATCAATTCTATGCACTTTTAAATATAACACACTCACATTCATGATGACTTCATGTACCTTATATTAAGGGTACCCTAAAGTATTTCATGGGTACGCATCCTTCAAGTAGAACAAGGATACAACAATAAACAAGAGAATTGCAAGGTCTGACGATTTGCAGTAAACATCTTATAAATTGCCGTAAATGTGATGCCATATTGTAATCCCGCTTAACATTGTTTGATCTTTGGAAGACCTTGGGATACATGTGACAATATAAAGCTTTGTTTTAGAATACAATTGCAACCTTTTTAACGAGGCGAAGCATTATACCTTCATTAAGGTTAAGGCACATGCAACAACACCATAAACATACTGAATCATGGTACTCTATGTTAATCTAATTTGTTAACAAATTCTCTTCCACCACGAGGCCTCAAGCTCATAACTTAATATTTCTATTTGGCTCATGATTGACGTGTCACTAAAAACGGTTTGAATGTTAGCAACACTCCAATTGCCTCAATCACAATCAAGATGAAGAAAACCATCTGATCACCTGAATTTATAACATACCAAATCACCCAACTTTATTAAACCTTCACATGAAGTAAAATATTGACAATGCTTTAATGAAAGCAAGAAGTATACCTGGAAGAAATGTTGAATTCTGACGCTTTTGAGCCCACGAAAATCTGTTATATTTTTACAACATAAGGATTATTCAGTCATTGAGACTATTAGGTTTGACCCGTTGAATAAGAGAAGAAATATTTTAGGCATTAAATAACACGTTATAGAAATTTTGTAAAGATACGTACATCACTCCTGCTCCTGCTGGGCCTACAGCTTTGAAAAATGACGCAACAGTCACGGAAATGCCATTTGCAGCTCCTCTTTGGTCTTGATCCTTCAATATTAGTATTGAATATATGTTAAACGCACAAATAATAATAATAATAAATCAAATACGGAATATTAAGAGGACTTACCACAGCTTTGTTTTGCAGTATGAAGAGTCCAGTTATAATTGAGGTCTGATAATAGTGATCCATTCATTAGAACTACATACATATAAATGACTGAAAATAATAGTGATAATATTAGAAGCACTTACATATAAAACATTTTTGGTCACCGATGCAAAAGTTAACAAGAACCAAAGTGCGAATCCAGATAGCATAGCTATAAACGGGAAACTAGCTAATAAAGGGATTGACAAAACCTACACACACAATATTATTCTTTTAAATTTAAAATTTTGACATATCAGATTTAATAATCATATGCATAAATTCTTACTCCAGCTACTCGAGATGTCATAATAGGGCCAAGACTTCTCTCCGCAATTGGATAGAGAGTTAGCTGAAATACTAATAAACCAAAACCTGAAACATATCAACATAACCACTCTGTAAGTAATTATACTGTCTTGTGGCATCTGTAAGTAATTAAACTTGAAATGAATGATGAAAGTGTAAATTGGCACATACCTGTTATTGCAAGAACTTCACCAACACCATCAGTTGTAAAACTCAAACCTCTAAATTTTTTTGGACTCACAGCCCATAGAGAGAATATCTATAAAAGTGAAAGTCAAATGTATCAGACTTTCCTTAAGTACATATAGTAAGAATTGGAACAATATGAAGGGAACTTAAACCTCGGAATATGCCATATCAACAAGGGAGAAAATACAATATACTATAATTGATGACATTAATGGCCAGTTCATGAAAAGATTTGGTTTAGAAGTAGCTTCTTTTGTTTCTTCAGATGATTGAGGTGCCGATTCTAATGTATCATATGAATCATGAGAATTGTGGTTGTGCTTTGTTTCCTGTAAAATGAGGGATGAGTAAATAAACTTTTACTATGTAATAAAATAAGTAAACGGACATACCGGGATAGTAAAAGAAAAAAAAGCTACAACCAATGCAAAAAGTGATATAATAAGGCAAGGTAACAAGTATGGGAACCTGCATAACCAAATTCAAAGTTAAAAAAGGTATAAAATTACTTAAATCAGTTAAAGAAAGTTGCTTAAAAATGTTAAAGAAATTTACGGAATGTGAAGTAAGATTAGAAGAATTACCTTCCAAACAAAGAATCTTGTGAAAATATGGTAGGATATTTATCTGCAGGCTTCGTTCAGAACATAAAAATAAGAAAAGGACATAATAATTGATTTTACATATTTTTATATTATTTAGAATGCCCCCTAGGGGGTCTAGAGCAATTCATTCAAAATAAATAAAAATACCTGTGCAAGGAATCCACCTATAGCTGGGCCAATGATCAATCCTATTCCCCAAGATGTACTGATCTGAAATATAACATTGTCAAGACATCTAAAAGAAAAAAAAAATAATCTTTGGAGAGCTTAGAAGCTAACTAATGTAAAGATTTACAGGGATTTTGTGAATGGAATGAAGAGTATTTGTATGTTGAAGTGAATTTCTTACAAAATCTGATAACATTGAATTGGCCATATACTATAGGTGGAAGAAAAATTTAAGGGAAAGATTCTTTATAAATATAGGATTTAACATTTTTCATACATATAAGGGTTACTTACTGATGACAGAGCTAAGCCTTGATACTCGTCACGGAAAGTTTCACTTGCATAAGCCTGATAGTGGAAGAAATTTAAATAAAGAAAATTCAAAATTAAAGTCAACCAAGAACCATAATAGAATACCTTAATTGGTCCAAACAAACCATTTAAAAATCCAAGAAGAAACCTTGTAATCATAGCCATCCAAAAATTTACACTAAAACCAAACAGAGTATTGAAGATAACACTGTAACAACATAACAACCAAATTAATATAGACATTACCAAATAAAAAAAGAAAAATTAGATGCAAAATGATTAAGCTTAGAGTAGGCTAGAGTACACAGTAATGGTGCCGATGATTATAACTGGCTTTCGACCGATTCGATCAGATACCATTCCCCAGAAAACAGATGTAAGAGCTCTTCCAAGCATATATGAAGAACCTTTCATTAGTTAAATTAATTAGAGTTAAAAATGAAATTTGGTAATAATAAATTTATAGAATATTCACTTACTCACCTATTAAACCTGCATATTAACCAATATCTTCTTCTCTCTCAGCAATACCAAAATCCTTTACCATAAAATAAAGGAATGGGAAGAGAGATGAGATTGGAAGTGCTGTAAACGCAATACACATAAACATAGAAATTAAGATGTTAAACCATTAGTTGAAAACACTTGAACAATAATAAAAAATCATATAACAAATCTATCTCATTTAGTGTTCAATAGTAATCTAACTGAAAAAAAAAGGAACTAGTACAAGTGTATTTAAATTAATGATGCAAAATCTAAGACGATCAGGAATTTAATTGCAGAAGGGTACAAGTTTTGCATTTCTGAAATCATTTTCAATTGGCCACCCACTTTTTGAGAAATTACCCAAGTAAGATGAACAGTAACCCATCTCTTATAATTAGGTATAAGAAATGTGAACGAGTAACAAGTTTCAGGATAAATTATACAGAATAAATAAAACTACAAAAGGAATATCACACAAACATAATTCAAGCCTTATATATGTAGTTTTTTTGTTACTAATAAATTTATTTGTTAACTTTGTTTCAGTTTTTTTGGGTGTTTTTTTTCTGTTTTGTCTTTCCTAAAAAAAAAAAAAAAGTTTATTTACTTTATATTATTTATTGATAAGAATTAATAATTAATAATGTAAAGAAATTATTGATATAAGTTCTTAATAAAAAATTATTAATAATTTTTCCTAATTTTGTAGAGGAATTATGAAGAACTATTTTAAAAGAAAGTCAGATATTTTACAAGTTCTTCTTCAATTTGGTGACTCCGAAGACAAACCTTTAGATCCTGGACAAAGGTATAGAATTATGGAATATATTTCTTGTTTTATGTGTTCTTTTTGTTAAACATCAAAAAAAAAAATTCGAGGTCGTTTCTTTGAACCCCATATAACTCTAAGCCAACCCTGGTTTGTAATCCTGGATTCGCCACTGCCTGTTCGATTCCTTATAAATATGATCAATTATGAAAGCATAATTTGCTTTTGTACGTAACAAGTAGATTATATTTCATTCAAATGATAAAAACATGACTCATTTACACATCAGCTAATGTAACCCACCAGCCACATCATAATATTCAAATTAATATTGCTATAAGACCTTTGTATGTATAAAGGTATACAAACTGATCATTCACCCTGTTCCTAGGAATCACGATTATATATGTACATCCTCAGATAAGATACATCCCATGGTGACGAGACGCAAGGTCCGAAAACAACACGTCATCTACTAGATTAGGTTTGCTCATGCATTGCCGACGTTGTTTACAAAGTGGCCATAATGTGAAAAGTAGTAAGAATGACATGCATCATCAATCTCCGTTGTTGACGCTAAGGTGTCTAAACACTAACTCCTTTATTAAAAATGTAATTGTATTCAATGATATGCCTTAATAAATAAGATTTGCTATAATTCTAAATATAGGTGTCTCCGTTGAGATTTTGAAATCATCGCAGAACCAACCAACACAAGCAACAACACCTGAGTCGTCGCTTAATCAACCAACACAAGATTCATGTGCTATAACCGAGGAAATGACATAGGAGAGTCAAGTGGTGATTGCAGCATTTAGACCTACTAGAGGTCGTGGCAGCCGTGGTGTTATGGGTGGTAGAGGGTCGCGTGGTGGATGAGCATTTGTGATTGTGAGAGGTAATCATCTTTGTGTCGTGTATGTGTAGTGTATATTTCTAAATCCGGTTAAAACTAATTTTAGTCCTTTTTGTATATTTCTTGATTTGTTTAGATGGTATTTTAATCGACCAAAGGACAACCAATCAGACCGGATTTCACATGGGGAGGAAGGATATATACAAGCTGGAGAGTCAAACAACTGTCATCGTTTAATAATGCGCTAAAGAATCCTCTGTACAAGGTGTAAAAGAAAATAGAAAAAAATATGCATCATATTCTACAAAAATATCTAAGGTAAAGGGACACATTTAGAAGAGTTAAAGTGAATATTGAAGGAAAAGGCACCCATGTGGAAGGATTTTAGTATGTTAGTGTTTTACTTGGACTAATATTGTTTTTAACTAGGGTTACACTTGGACCTAAGTTGTTTCATGATGTATGTTAAATTGTTGATTGTTATTGTTGAATGTAGTAGTATGTTGAATTTTGTTGATCCTAGTTTAGTGTTGAATGAGTATATAATGTTGTAGTTTTTATGTTGAAATTGTTACTCCTAGGTTGAATGAAGTTATATGTTGATTGTTTTTTAGCGTTGTAGTTTTTATGTTGCGTGTTGTTGAAAGTGTTGCTCGTAGGTTACATGATATAATGTTGAATCTTCTAACTACAATGCATTAGAAAAATCACATAATTGGTATAAACATAAGTGGTTCAAACATCATAACTCATTAAATTACATCCATCATACTTCTTCCTTAACTTAAGTTAACATTCAAAATACATTGAATAAACATAACATATTTTAAATAAATAAGTTAACAAAAGAAGACAATTTTAACAAAGGGAAGTAATAGATCCTTATACACTCCTACACCATTCATTTGTACAAACTACCTTCACTCTCACCTATACCACCCTCTTCATTGTCGATTCAATTCGATCATTTCATTTACTTGCATAGGACCAAGAAACATACTCGTCAATTCAAGTTGCATCAACCTCCTATTTCGTCGAGAAGGGGGTAAATCTCGTCTAATGGTATGATTGTGACATGTATCGTGACCTCGAGCTCAGTAAAACTACCCATTTTCTGAATTGATGGATCATTCCCAACTCTTTTTAGCAGATCAGGTAAAGTCCTAGGGTACCCAACATACCAAAAAACTGACCTAGTCATATATGGTGTAGCCTAGGGTAATAGAAATTTCCCTTAAAACCCTCATGGACAATTGATATTAATTGTACCCATACTGAGTTTAACTTCCAACATAATTGGTCGGGTTAAATCTGAGTCTACTTCCAAAGTATACATTCATTGTAAACATGCCTACAACAATCAAGTGAATCAAATTAGTAACCTTTACACAATAAAAAACCATAACCAAGCAGACCCTAAAGCAAACCATAAACTTTTAACTTAATTAAAACTACTAACTTGATTAAACATTAGTCTCAGGATATAGTTTGATCATATATAAGTCTGAAAGCATAATTATCACCAGTTTATTAAAAAAATATCAAAAAACTCGTTGAAGTCGTACATTTACTACATATTTGCATAAATGTGAAATGGTAGATAGAGTTCATAAAGTTTACCATCAATGACAAATAGACCTTTTCACACAAGCTATAATCGTCGTGTAAATGTCAAAAACTAACAGTGGGTCCTCAAAATACCCATAATGTTATTCACAAAATAATTATTTAGATGTTGAAAAAAAAATTCTCTTTTTTTCTCTATACACACGAACATATGACCATAACCAAAGCTAAGAAAAATAATCAAATTCAAGTTTCACCAACTATGGGCCTCAAATCTTAGTTATCCTCAGGTTTGACCCGTTAAACCCACACTGTACCTCCTGAAGAAAAACGTCCAGAAAGTAACATAAGAATAAAATACACTACATGTGATACCTATAACCTGTTGTAAAACCCCATATATTTTTTTAATAAATTAATGCATCCGATGTGTGAACTAAAATCAAATAATATCATCAACGAAGCTAATACACCTCGTGACATTACATGTAATTCTTCACAAATAGAAAAAAAAATTCTTTTCGTACGGTGGATTTTCAGCGATTTCTCATTGCACTAAATGGAAAAAAAGATAATATATCAACTTTACCAACTTTGCTTGTCTTTAAAATACCAGTGGTAGTAAATATAGACGTGCATAACCTCATTGATTCAAATAAAAAAATAATCATAATTACCATTTAAAAATCCAATATTTATTATAACATTTCTCACAAGCAACCCTTACTTCACCTTTTATAATAATCTTGCAAATACTAACCGTCACCTTTTGAGCCAAAACCCAGTACTACTAAAATAATAATGCAAAACGAGTTAGGGCACAATATCTTAGTCAAGACCCAACTAATCACTGAGGCTAGTTTAATGGCCAGAACCTTATCTCTCATCTAGGAGGTAAAGGGTTCGAATCCACTCACTTTGTTATTTCTTGAGCCCTTAAAGGGGGTAAGCAAGAGATGCAAGGTTCGAATCCTCTCCCTGAACATGGGTATCCTAGTTCTGATTAAGTGGAGTATGCATAAGACGTGTACATTTTCTAATAAGAATAGTCGTGGTGCACGTAAACTGGCCCGGACACATACATAAAAAGAAAATCATAGCCCAATAAGTTAGTCAAGGGCCATTAAGCACAAGCAATAATATAGGGACCAAAATCTTAGTCCAATAACTCGGGTCAAGAACCAATAACTTAAGCACAATTCCAAAACCCCGGCCTTAAGTGGTTGTAGAAATTGCCAAAAGCCCAAGGACTAATATGCACTGATTTTACACCTATCCATCATCTCTTTACTTTCCTTTCGCATTTTGCTCTCTCTATTCCCGCCCAACATTTCTTTACGAGGTCGAAGTTCATTTCTGCTGGTTTAGGTGATCTCTTTACTTTTTCTTAATCATCTCTGCTGTTTTTAAATTTATATATCGATTTTGCTGCATTGCATTTATATGTCATATGAACTTAATCATGGTTCATGTATACATGCACCACAACTAGTGGGTGGTGGGTGGCGGACGGTGAGGTTGGTTGGGGAAAATAGACAATTTATTATTTTAATTTTTTACTGAATAGATCAAAATCGAATGCTTCGATTTTGATTTAAGATAGTAGAGTTGCAAGTTTTAGTATATTGCAGGGTGCTTATTTTTTGATAAACAAGTTTGCAATTAATTAGAAGTAAATCAAACCTTTTGTTTCTCTTTTGACAAGTAGAGATGGATCAAAATGAAGGAGGTGAATTTGATGAATTATTGATAGAGCGTAAGAAGAAGAATTTGCAATTGGAGTTAGAGAAATGCAACACATTACTGGATCAATCAGCCCTGAAGAGAAAAAGAGCAGATGAGGAAATAATGAAGTTCGAAGAAGAGCAGAAGGTAACGTATATCCACTTGTCTATTTAGTTATCAAGCGATAATGTAGGATATTTATAAAATATTATGATGGTTTAATTGGCAGATGGAAAAGGAGAATCTGCAAATGAAATTAATTGAATGGGAGAAAACAATGAATTCAAAGCAAGCATTGGAGTTGGAGATACAACATGTAATTTGGGGGAATCGATTAGGTAATAAGGATAAAATGGATGAAATGAAACATGTTTTAAAAGAGAAAGATGAAGAAATTGAAGCCCTGAAAAAGAGTTTGAAAGAAAAGGAGTTAGAAAATGAACATTTGAAAGAGTTAAGCACTTGGGAAGAGGAGAATCTGGAAGAAAAGGATGAAGAAATTGAAAGTTTGGAAGAATTGAATACAGTTCTTACGGTGAAAGAGAGATATGCAAACGAAGAACTAATAGAAGCAAGGAATGAACTAATTACAGTAAGTGCTAAATCATATTATATTGTCTTTCAAGTATTATGAACTTATGATATTTGCATTATGTATAGTTGGTGAGGGAGCAAGAGGCTGAAACAAAGAAGAAAGGAAAGTTTGAACAATCAAAAATAGGTGTGAAGATTATGGGTGATTTGGAAAAACAAGTGTTTTCAATGGAATGTAGTAGCAGCCACAAGGTAATTGATAACACTATTATCCTTTCAGAATGGGAGAATAGGCTGAGGGATCCAAAGTGGCACCCTTTTATAGTTGTTGAGGTTGAAGGTGGAGGACACAAGGTAGTATTACTTTCCTTTCAGTCCTTGTTTTTTCTGTAATTGAGACTCTAATAAAGTTTACTGCTGGTTAGGAAATAATTGATGAAGATGATGTAATGCTTAAGGAACTCAAGGAAGAACTTGGAATCAAAGCGTTTGAAGCTGTTTGTACTGCATTAAAGGAGATGAACGAGTATAATCCCAGTGGTAGGTATCCAGTACCAGAGCTTTGGGATTTTGATAATCAAAGGAAAGCTACCCTTAAAGAGGGGATTTCACATCTTATGAATTTAATGAAATAGAGAAGCACTAGCTAAAATATCAATTTTATATATTATTTTTAGTTAACATTGCTGCTATGTATGTGGCCATCAACTGTTATTAAGCTAACGGTGCTATTTTCTTGTTATAATTAATATCAATAAAACACCCAAGAACCTGAATCCCTCTGATCAAAAAACAAAGCCTTGAGGGGGAGATAACATCTTTCCTTCATGAATCTTTGATCAAATAACCAAGGGATAACAACTTGTATATAAACATTTCTTTGAGGCACCAAACAATTCTTTGACTGAATATCATATATGTTCTTCAAGAATTGCCAAAAAACCCTCTTCACCTTAGTGGTATCTTCATTACAAATCATGTTCTTCATCTATCGACCCAAATGATACGACTAATCATCAAAGACAACCTCCCTCCAAGCATGATCCAGAAATTAATTGTTTATCGTAAACATTCTCACAAGAGAGACGGAGAAGTATCCATGAGATATTTGAGATTAATATTTTTGCAACTTAACATTCCACCAAGATTCAACCTAAGACGAAAATTACCAATTTGAACAAAAAAATTCGAAGAAAGAAAAGAACAACCAATGTGACACGTCATTTTACCAAACATATACATCAAAGAGAAAAGAGTTACACAACAATATCCATCTTGATTAATAACCTCCCAAATCTTCATATTAGAATCAGGATCTTTGAGATACTACAAGACCATTTTATCCTGAAAAATCAGATAGAAGATTTTATTGAATGAAACGGATTTTAATGAGTGAAACCTGTTCAAGGTAAGCCCATAACTAAATTTGGTTGAATACATGCCAAATCCAAGAGGAAAATATTAATATAAGCCCAAAAATCTAACATATTAGATTATAAGCCATGGGACCTATAAATATTATAAATTAGCACTAGAAGAGAAGGTCTTTGCTAATCTTTATTTAGTTTTTATTCAACTTCTGACTAAAAGAGGAGGAATCAATAGAGAGTATCACGACATACATCTCTATAATTAGTGTAAATTATCTTAATTTTTTGGTTTAATTCTATTTATAAATTATTATTTTTTTGGACAGGTACATATATTACAACAAGAACCAAGGTATTTATAAACTTTTTATTCTTTAGTTTTATATATTTAGCTATGCATTAAATTCTTATAACTTGGATTTAAGAAAATAAATAACAAAAGAAAATATATAAAAAAATGAGAGAAAAATATTGTTTAAATCACAAAATTTAAAAAAAATTAAAAAGGATTTTGAGTATTTTTTGTTTAGATTGGAAAAAAAATAAGGAAAGAAAAAATGGAGCAAATTCCATTTTTTTTACAAAGGAGGCCCAGGGGCCATTAGATAATAACCCAAAATACATCTAGATTAACCTAGAACATCATTAATCAATTCAGAGTTGTAGACAACTCGCGGTTTCTTCCACTCCATCCGATCTCTTACCAATATACTCCAAATCCCATCCGGAGGGTCTTCAAGCAATGTATAATCCTCATGTCCGTTCAAACCTTCCCGAGCTAGTCAATCCGCACAAAAGTTAGCTTCTCTATAGATGCACTTTAATATAAAACCCGGGTTACGTGCCAAACTCGATCGAATATGACGAATCCAAAGCGCCCCAGGTCCTCTCCCCTCATCCACTTTCTGTATTGCATCAAAAGCCTCCCAAGAGTCCAACTCCGCCACCACTTCTTTAAATCTCATCTCCTCTACTAATCGAAGGCCCGCAAAGAGCATTCAACTCAGCAATTACCGGTAATTCCTGCGCAATCCTCATGCTAAAACCCCTTACCCATTCACCATTAGTATCACGAATCACTCCTCCCGCTTTACGTCCTCTGTTATAACTCCCATATGTATTCAGTTTAACCCCATCTTTTGGTTTTTACCAGCCCACTAACATTACATTCGATTTACGCCTACAAACCATCCCAGTAATTGTCCCCAACTTCGGCAGTATTTGGTTGCTAAATACTTAGCCTTCTTCAACAACACTAGTCCTATCGGAATGGCCACATCATTGAATATCACTTGATTCCGCTCCCTCCATATAGTATCTATTAAGGCCCCAAAAAACACACTCCAAGGAACACCCGCAAACAGTTTATTATTGGATAAGTTCCTAGCCCACCATTCCAGGCCTGTTGTCCCTCCTTCATTATTGTACCCTGTGTCTAATTGCCCCATCCGTGATTCTCGAATTCTCGGGTCAGCTCCCTGCTGCATTTGTGGCGTCTGGTGTGAAGCTGGTTAACTAGCCCCTTGCTCCGCCGCATTCCAGGTCCGAGGCGCACCATCTTCCTCCCCGCGAGACAGCACCGAGCTGCTCCCCACCTGGTCCGCTGCAAATCTACCACCCGTTCCGACACCTGTAGAATTCTACAGTAACTCACAAACTAAGTTAGTCCGAAAATACGTAGTTACCCGCTAGTCTAGCTCCACTCCCGCTGCTGAAACAGTCTCCTGTCCGTCATTAAGACCACAACGATTCTGCAATGTACCACTGAATCTAACAATTTCTCGCCTAATCAAATCCCACACTTCACGTATCCTCGGGCAATCTCTAAATAGATGCAGGGATGTCTCTTCCTCAATACTACATAACGCGCAGAAGCTCGGCACTTCTACTCCTCGCTTGACTAAATTACCTCGAGTTGCAACGCGTTCCTTAACCGCCCTCCAGAGAAAAACGCGGGTCTTTTGCAGATATTTCACTTTCCAAACCTTGTCCCAAGTAAACCCATTCCCTTCTTCACTAGGCGGATCAATCCAACGATCCGATTTAACCGTATAATATCCATGAACTTCCAAAAAGCCAAGAAATGCTATCCTCACCCTCACCACCTCTATCCAAATTAACACCAGTAAGTTCTAATAAAGTAGATGGGGATATGAGATGCTGAAATTTCTCCCATTCCCACCTACCCTCCAAACTCGTATACTCCCGGACACTTTTCCGACTCTCTCCCTCCTCCAAATCGCCAATGATTCGATCAATAAGTGGAGATCCTCCAACCCACCAATCTCTCCAAAACGATTCATCACTTCCATCTTATATGGTCCACCGCGAAACTCGTCTTAACACTGCAATACCCTCCGCAATAGCCCTATAAATTATGGAATCACTTTGTTACACCACATACTGGAGCGGTGTCCGCTTGAAATATTTCTGTCTCATCACGGTAGGCCATAAACTATTTTTATCTTGGATTAACTTCCACCCTAACTTCCCTAATAGCGCCTTATTCATATCCTCAGCCAACCGAAAACCCAGACCACCCAAACTCTTTAGCTTTCCTATGTCCTAAAAACATTTTTAGGCCAAACGTTTCAAAACATCCATTTCCAGGCCAAACATATTCAAAACACCCATTTTTATTTCACTAATTTTGTGAGATATTTTATAGATTTAAAGAACAATTTGGACACTTTAATACTTAGTTAGTGTGCGTAATACTTAGTGATACAATGTAACCCTCAATGATTTTGCGTCAATATTCGGTTATTTTGTATTAATATTAAGTGGTTTTAAACAATGCTTAGTGATTTCAAAAAATAATCAGCGATTTTAAGGAGACATTTGGAAGTGTTTATTTTTAAGTAATAGAACGCTTTTAGAATAAATATTTAAATTTAGAAAAATTATTAAATATAATTTTGAAATCTAGAATCATTTTATGTTTTTTCTTTTAAGAAGCACCAATTTGGTGGTTCTCCTAAAAGTGCTTTTCAGGGTCTAAAACACTTTTAAAATTCTAAAAGCACTTTTAAGTGCTTCTAAAAAAAATTCCAAACAGGCACTAAATAATACTCAGCAAAATCACTACCTAGAGAATTCACCAATAAAATCACTACTTAGAGAATTCACCTGCATAATCACTACTTAGAGAATTCACTAGCAAAAATCATTATGTCCTCAGCAAAAAATATGTTAGTACTAGTCAATGTGTGTGATCAACAAAATAACTGAGTAGTCACCAAAGTAACTAATGATGCTAAACCAAAACACTAAGTACTCATCAAAATTCTTTGAGTACTCAACAAATATCTCTGAGTACTCAGCAAATTCTGTGAGTACTTTCAATAAAGTTAAATAAAAAGTAAAAATGAATAAAAACATTTCAATTAACAAAGTAATAATAATATACATCACTTAATCAAGAAAAAACAATACTAACTAAGAAAAATAAGTAAACCTATTAGAAAGTTAAAAATCCTAATGGAACACAGCTCGCGGAGCTGCTACCATGGAAGAGCTTTAATGCATCAAAATTCTCTGAGTACTTGGTAAATTTTTCTAAGTACTCAACAAATTCTCTAATTACTCAACAAATTCTCTAAGCACATCACAAACTAAAATCTATGAATTTTAAGATTAATGGACTGCTGCCGTAGAAATTTGCTATGAAGCTAAATCTAAAACACGTATCTTTGCCATACAAACCTTTGAACGGATCTCAAAACAAGGATTTCACATCTATGGTTGCAAAAAAACTTGAACGAGCCTTATTTCAAAGAATCAAGACCTCACCAGAGCTGCAGAAAACTCCCTTGCCATGGCTCCATTAATGTATCATTGAAGCTCTGAGATTCAGCTTCCATGGATCTATATAGTGAGGTCTGCAATGTATCTATATAGTGAAACTTCAAAAAGCTTCAAAATATTATAAATAATGGAAACCATGGTTGGAAATTTGGAATGGAGTTGAGAGAGAAGAGGAAATTAGGGTTTAGTGCTATTATGATCATATGTTTATTATATTCAATATATAGTGGGTAGCTTGAGGGTATAAGGGTAGTGGGAAAATTTTATATGAAATTTTTAAAAAAAATCATTTGAATTCGTTAATCCAATTAAATAATCCTTAAATGAACTAATCTACAAATTAAATAATCTCAATTATTAGGTTTAAATCAAATTCCTAAATTTGGATCAAACCGTAGGGTGAGACTTTCATCCAATATTGCTTGATCTAATATTCACATCATATTCATTGATTATTATAACAACATGTCATTAAATTAATTAGTTAGTTACTTTTGTAAGTTCAAAACCAGGAGTATGTGTATTAATATAATTGGTGTAGGATCATCCAATATTGGATAGAAGAATTTTTTAAAATCGTAACTTTGAATATTAAAATTGCTTGGGAATTACCAAATCAACCACCGAATTGAAATGAAGTATCATATCAAATGGATTAATTTTACATTACAACTTACCCAAAAGTCAACTTCGAAAAGTCCTCCACCAACGCGGCTACCTACAACCTCTAACTCGGCTATATGACATAACCCCAAGCATCGCAAAACCACCATAAATCACGCCACCAAATCTCTATTATCATGTATATACAAACGTAGAAGAGAAGATAATAACGACGACATATGATAGGAGAGAAGAGAAAATCTGCCAATAAAGGTTGATAACAGAGCATACGGATGAGCGAACAACGACCTTATGAGTTAGGGGTTTTCTAGAGTCAGTGAGAGTGTTGTGAAAGAGTAAGGATAAAAACCAACACAATAAAAAAAATTCTATATATACAGGTGGGGCATTTTGGTTTATCCTGTACCACTTACGTATTCTTTTGAAAAAAAAAAAAATATGTCACTCGATATGAGGCGCGTGTTACACACATAACGGAAAAATGAATAGAGAGGTGTATTAACAGCATTAATATAAACACGGAAGGTGTCTCAATCTTATTGAAAGTGCATAGACAATGTTTCAATAATTTATGAATAGCACGTATAATGTATTGACTGAAGTTCTTTATTGGGTTATGGGTACCATAAATGATCTCATCTTACCTTAGCACCCCAAGGCCAGTATTAGATCCCCACCATAGAAAAGAACTCATCATACTTTGTAATCTTCATCATTTTTTTATGACATAAGAAAACTCCAAATTAGAAAGTAACCATGCTTCCTATCACAGATTTAATAAGTTGTAATCGAACACCAAAGATAAGTACTTGAAAGTCCAATTATCAATTCTATGCACTTTAAAATATAATACATTCACATTCATGATGACTTCATCTACCTTATATTAAGGGCACCCTAAAGTATTTCATGGGTACGCATCCTTCAAGTAGAACAAGGATACAACAATAAACAAGAGAATTGCAAGGGTTTGAGGATTTGAAGTAAACATCTTAAAACCTGCCGTAAATGTGATGCCATAACGTAATCCCGCTTAACATTGTTTGATCTTTGGAAGACCTTGGGATACATGTGACAATATAAATTAGAATACAATTACAACCTTTTTAACAAGGCGAAGCATTATACCTTCATTAAGGCACATGCAACAACACCATAAACATACTGAATCATGTTACTCTATGTTAATCTAATTTGATAACAAATTCTTTTCCACCACGAGGCCTCAAGCTCATAAATTTATATTTCTATTTGCCTCATGATTGACGTGTCACTAAGAACGGTTTGAAGGTTAGCAACACTCCAATTGCCTCAATCACAATCAAGATGAAGAAAACCATCTGATCACCTGAATTTATAACATACCAAATTACCCAACTTTATTAAACCTTCACATGAAGTAAAATATTAACAACGCTTTGATTGAAAGCAAGAAGTATACCTGGAAGAAATATTGCGTTCTGACGCTTTTGAGCCCACGAAAATATGTTATATTTTTACAACATAAGGATTATTTAGTCATTGAGACTATCCGTAGAATAAGAGAAGAAATATATTAGGCATTAAATAACGTGTTATAGAAATTTTGTAAAGATACGTACATTACTCCTGCTCCTGCTGGACCTACAGCTTTGAAAAATGATGCAACAGTTACGGAAATGCCATTTGCAGCTCCTCTTTGGTCTTGATCCTTCAATATTAGTATTGAATATATGTTAAACACACAAATAATAATAATAATAAATCAAATACGGAATATTAAGAGGACTTACCACAGCTTTGTTTTGCAGTATGAAGAGTCCAGTTATAATTGAGGTCTGATGATTGTGATCCATTCATTAGAATTAAATACATATAAATGACTGAAAATGATAGTGATGGAATTAGAAGCACTTACAGATAAAACATTTTTGGTCACCGATGCAAAAGTTAACACGAACCAAAGTGCGAATCCAGATAGCATAGCTATAAATGGGAAACTAGCTATTAAAGGGATTGACAAAACCTATACACACAATATTATTCTTTTAAATATAAAATTTTGACATATCAGATTTCATAATCATATGCATAAATTCTTACTCCAGCTACTCGAGATGTCATAATAGGGCCAAGACTTCTCTCCGCAATTGGATAGAGAGTTAGCTAAAATACTAATAAACCAAAACCTGAACATACCAAAATTACCCCTCTGTAAATAATTATAGTGTCTTGTGGCATGAATGATGAGAGTGTAAATAGGCACATACCTGTTACTGCAAGAACTTCACCAACACCATCAGTTGTAAAACTCAAACCGCCAAATTTTTTCGGACTCACAGCCCATAGAGAGAATATCTATAAAAGTGAAAGTCAAATGTATCAGACTTTCCTTAAGTACATATAGTAAGGATTGGACCAAGATGAAGGTAACTTAAACCTCGGAATATGCCATATCAACAAGGGAGAAAATACAATATACTATGATGGATGACATTAATGGCCAGTTCATGAAAAGATTTGGTTTAGAAGTAGCTTCTTTTGTTTCTTCAGATGATTGAGGTGCAGATTCTAATGTATCATATGAATCATGAGAATTGTGGTTGTGCTTTGTTTCCTTTAAATGAGGGATGAGTAAATAAACTTTTACTATGTAATAAAATAAGTAAAAGGACATACCGGGATAGTAAAAGAAAAAATAGCCACAATTAATGCAAAAAGTGATATAATAAGGCAAGGTAACAAGTATGGGAACCTGCATAACCAAATTCAAAGTTAAAAAAGGTATAAAATTACTTCAATCAGTTAAAGAAAGTTACGGAATGTGAAGTAAGATTAGAAGAATTACCTTCCAAACAAAGAATCTTGTGAAAATATGGTAGGATATTTATATGCAGGCTTCATTCAACAATAAAAATCAGACCCTAATAATTGAATTAACATATTTTTATATTATTTAGAATGCCCCCTAAGGGGTCTGGAACAATTCATTCAAAATAAATAAAAATACCTGTGCAAGGAATCCGCCTATAGCTGGGCCAATGATCAATCCTATTCCCCAAGATGTACTGATCTGTAAATATAATATTACATTCTCAAGACATTTAAAAGAAAAAGAAAAATCTTTGGAGAGCTTAGAAGCTAACTAATGTAAAGATTTGCAGGGATTTTGTGAATGGAAAGAAGAGTATTTGTATGTTGAAGTGAATTTTTATAAAATCCGATAATATTAAATTGGAAATAAGCACTCACATAGTGAAAAAACTTGCATACTTATCTAAGCCAGCTATCATATAATAGTAATGTTTAGAGTTTAGTTCATATTCAAAAGGGCAATTGTGCAAGGATTTAACATTTTTCGTACATATAAGGGTTACTTACTGATGACAAAGCTAAGCCCCGATACTCGTCCCGGAAAGTTTCACTTGCATAAGCCTGATAGTGGAAGAAATTAAAATAAAAAAATTCAAAATTAAAGTCAACCAAGAACCATAATAGAATACCTTAATTGGTCCAAATAAACCATTTAAAAATCCAAGAAGAAACCTTGTAATCATAGCCATCCAAAAATTTAAACTAAAACCAAACAGAGTGTTGAAGATAACACTGTAACAACGTAACAACCAAATCATTATAGACGCTACAAAATAAAATAAAAAATTAGATGCAAAAAGATTAAGCTTAGAGTAGTTTGGAGTACACAGTGATGGTGCCAATGATTATAACAGGTTTTCGACCGATTCGATCAGATACCATTCCCCAGAAAACAGATGTAAGAGCTCTTCCAAGCATATATGAAGAACCTTTCATTAGTTAAATTAATCAGAGTCTGAGGTAAAAATGAAATTTGGTAAAAATAAATTTAAAAAATATACACTGACTCACCTATTAAACCTGCATAGTAACCAATATCTTCTTCTCTCTCAGCAATACCAAAATCCTTTACCATAAAATAAAGGAATGGGAAGAGAGATGAGATTGGAAGTGCTGTAAACGCAACACACATAAACATAGAAATTAAGATGTTAAACCATTAGTTGAAAACACTTGAACAATAAATAAATAATCATATAACAAATCTATCTCATTTAGTGTTCAATAGATGATTAAATTTAACTGAAATGAAGGAATTTGTACAAGTGGATTTAAATTAATGATGCTGTCACGCCCCGAATTTCCACCACCGAAACCTAGGGCGCGACATGCCGCAGACTTAAGTCAAACCACCTAAGCCTGCAAGGCGACCTAGCCAAATTCAATATTTACAACCCATTAAGTTTAGTTTTAACTTTACTAATATTGGTATATTTTACAATCCTGAAGTTTATTTAAAAACAATATCGCGACCTGCCTATACCTCTGGTCCAATATGCCAACTAATAATTATGACGGTGGTTAACGCACTATCTCTTGGGAATTTCCTAGCCCACTTTCCCCTGCACAGTAAATTAATGAATGAGCTAAACAAGCTCAGTAAGTCGAAACGTCTCCCAGGAAGGGGATTCACATAACAACATTATAAAACAAATTATCATCAATGACATATAAGTTAAATGCATGTATGACATAATATCGTTCAGCAATCGGCCATCACTAGCCTCGAATATAAAGGGTCATGCACACACACTACTTAGAGCTGCGATAACTAATATTTAGCACTCTGCCTCGGTACACACCCTAGTACCTCACTAGTGTCTCGGTACACACCCTAGTACCATTGACTGCTCCTGCCATCTCTGACCCCTAGGCAACATATAGGCCCACCCCACACCCGCAGTGGATATTTCCACCTACGGCACACCACATTCAGTACTACCACAGTACCTCGACAATTTCACCTGTCGGATAGGTGTCGCAGCCCTAATGATCACATAACACGTATTGGTCTCGTACATAACTAAATGCATTTCACAAGATACAATCATATTTTACATGATCTCAACATATACAATTTAAATAAATGTCGATAACACAATACCGTAAATCAACATAAGGAAGGGAGTCCGACTTATCTCAACCGTGCTTTTACCTAAATTCCGAATCCTCCTAAAATATAACTTCTCAATTAGTTATAGATAATAATCATTCTGATTAATACTTAAGGATATTAAACTCATAATTTTAATCTACTAATTATAGTTATAATATAAACACTACTTACCTACAATATATTACACACATTATTATTTTATTAATCTTTCACTTTTTCATTTTCTCTTATCGCGAAATACGACACTCTTTAATTTCTCTTTTTTAATTTCATTTTCTTATTCCTTAGTTAAATTCTATTAATTGCTACTCTTAAAAACAATAGATATTATTATGCTAAAATTAAGTAATAGATTTTATTCTCATCGTCTTCCAACACCCTACTAATATACCACTAATTTATACACAAACACAGCCTACATATATATTAGTACATATATACACATAATTCTATATTAATCACTTTTACTTCATTATCCAACCAATAACCTATACAACCGTCCCTTTTCTTCTCCATATACTAACATACAATTTATATTTATATGCACAACTATTTTATACAAAAAAAGGGAATTACCTTCCTGGACAAAGGTATAGAATTATGGAATATATTTCTTGTTTTATGTGTTCTTTTTGTTAAACATCAAAAAAAAATTCGAGGTCGTTTCCTTGAACCCCCTATAAATCTAAGACCACCCTGGATTCGCCCACTGCCTGTTCGATTCCTTATAAACATGATCAATTATGAATGCATAATTTGCTTTTGTACGTAACAAGTAGATTATATTTCATTTAAATGATAAAAACGTGTCTCATTTACACATCAGCTAATGGAACCCACCAGCCACATCATAATATTCAAATTACTATTGCTATAAGACCTTTGTATGTATAAAGGTATACAAACTGATCATTCACCCTGTTCCTAGGAATCACGATTATATATGTACATCCTCAGATAAGATACATCCCCTGGTGACGAGACGCAAGGTTCGGAAACTGAAGAAAAACTGAATTAAAGGTCCAGACAAGGAAAACACGTCATCTACTAGATTAGGTTTGCTCATGCATTACCAACGTTGTTTACAAAGTGGCCATAATGTGAAGAGTAGTAAGAATGACATGCATCATCAATCTCCGTTGTTGACGCTAAGGTGTCTAAACACTAACTCCTTTATTAAAAATGTAATTGTATTCAATGATATACCTTAATAAATAAGATTTGCTATAATTCTAAATATAGGTGTCTCCGTTGAGGTTTTGAAACCGTCGCAGAACCAACCAACACAAGCAACAACACCTGGGTCGTCGCTTAATCAACCAACACAAGATTCACGTGCTATAAATGAGGAAATGACACAGGAAAGTCAAGTGGTGATTGTAGCATTTAGATCTACTAGAGTTCGTGGCAGCCGTGGTGTTATGGGTGATAGAGGGTCGCGTGGTGGATAAGCATTTGTGATTGTGAGAGGTAATCATCTTTGTGTCGTGTATGTGTAGTGTATATTTCTAAATCCGGTTAAAACTAATTTTAGTCCTTTTTGTATATTTCTTGATTTGTTTAGATGGTATTTTAATCGACCAAAGGACAACCAATCAGACCGGATTTCACATGGGAAGGAAGGATATATACAAGCTGGAGAGTCAAACAACTATCATCGTTTAATAACGCGCTAAAGAATCCTCTGTACAAGGTGCAAAAGAAAATAGAAAAAAATATGCATCATCTTCTACAAAAATATCTAAGGTAAAGGGACACATTTAGAAGACTTAAAGTGAATATTGAAGGAAAAGTCACCCATGTGGAAGGATTTTAGTCTGTTAGTGTTTTACTTGGACTAATATTGTTTATAACTAGGGTTACACTTGGACCTAAGTTGTTTCATGATGTATGTTAAACTGTTGATTGTTATTGTTCAATGTAGTAGTATGTTGAATTTTGTTGATCCTAGTTTAGTGTTGAATGAGTATATAATGTTGTAGTTTTTATGTTGAAATTGTTACTCCTAGGATTGTTTTTTAGCGTTGTAGTTTTTATGTTGCGTGTTGTTGAAAGTGTTGCTCATAGGTTACATGATATAATGTTGAATCTTCTAATTACAATGCATTAGAAAAATCACATAATTGGTATAAACATAAGTGGTTCAAACATCATAACTCATTAACTTACATTCATCATACTTCCTTAACTTAAGTTAACATTCAAAATACATTGAATAAAAATAACATATTTTAAATAACTAAGTTAACAAAAGAAGCCAATTTTAACAAAGGGAAGTAATAGATCCTTATACACTCCTACACCATTCATTTGTACAAACTACCTTCACTCTCACCTACACCACCCTTCATTGTCGATTCAATTCGATCATTTCATTTACTTGCATAGGACCAAGAAACATACTCGCCAATTCAAGTTGCATCAACCTCCTATTTCGTCGAGAAGGGGGTAAATCTCGTCTAATGGTATGATTGTGACATGTATCGTGACCTCGAGCTCAGTAAAACTACCCATTTTCTGAATTGATGGATCATTCCCAACTCTTTTTAGCAGATCAGGTAAAGTCCTAGGGTACCCAACATACCAAAAAACTGACCTAGTCATATATGGTGTAGCCTAGGGTAATAGAAATTTCCCTTAAAACCCTCATGGACAATTGATATTAATTGTACCCATACTGAGTTTAACTTCCAACATAATTGGTCGGGTTAAATCTGAGTCTACTTCCAAAGTATACATTCATTGTAAACATGCCTACAACAATCAAGTGAATCAAATTAGTAACATTTACACAATAAAAAACCATAACCAAGCAGACCCTAAAGCAAACCATAAACTTTTAACTTAATTAAAACTACTAATTTGATTAAACATTAGTCTCAGGATATAGTTTAAGTCTGAAAGCATAATTATCACCAGTTTATTAAAAAAATATCAAAAAACTCGTTCAAGTCGTACATTTACTACATATTTGCATAAATGTGAAATGGTAGATAGAGTTCATAAAGTTTACCATCAATGACAAATAGACCTTTCCACACAAGCTATAATCGTCGTGTAAATGTCAAAAACTAACAGTGGGTCCTCAAAATACCCATAATGTTATTCACAAAATAATTATTTAGATGTTGAAAAAAAAATTCTCTTTTTTTTCTCTATACACACGAACATATGACCATAACCAAAGCTAAGAAAAATAATCAAATTCAAGTTTCACCAACTATGGGCCTCAAATCTTAGTTATCCTCAGGTTTGACCCGTTAAACCCACACTGTACCTCCTTAAGAAAAACGTCCAGAAAGTAACATAAGGATAAAATACACTACATGTGATACCTATCAACTGTTGTAAAACCCCACATATTTTTTTAATAAATTAATGCATCCGATGTGTGAACTAAAATCAAATAATATCATCAACGAAGCTAATACACCTCGTGACATTACATGTAATTCTTCACAAATAGATTTTTTTTTTTTTCGTACGGTGGATTTTCAGCGATTTCTCATTGCACTAAATGGAAAAAAAGATAATATATCAGGTTTACCAACTTTGCTTGTCTTTAAAATACCAGTAGTAGTAAATATAGACGTGCATAACCTCATTGATTCAAGTAAAAAAATAATCATAATTACCATTTAAAAATCCAATATTTATTATAACATTTCTCACAAGCAACCCTTACTTTTTTTTTTAAATAAGCAACCCTTACTTCACCTTTTATAATAATCTTGCAAATACTAACCGTCACCTTTTGAGCCAAAACCCAATACTACTAAAATAATAATGCAAAACGAGTTAGGGCACAATATCTTAGTCAAGACCCAACTAACTACTGAGACTAGTTTAATGGCCAGAACCTTATCTCTCATCTAGGAGGTAAAGGGTTCGAATCCACTCACTTAGTTATTTCTTGAGCCCTTAAAGGGGGTAAGCAAGAGGTACAAGGTTCAATCCCCTCCCTGAACATGGGTAACCTAGTTCTGATTAAGTGGGATTATACATGAGAAAACGTGTATATTTTCTAATAGGAATAGTCGTGGTGCACGTAAGCTGGCTCGGACACATACATAAAAAAAAAATCATAGCCCAATAAGTTAGTCAAGGGCCATTAAGCACAAGCAATAATATAGGGACCAAAATCTTAGTCCAATAACTCGGGTCAAGAACCAATAACTTAAGCACAATTCCAAAACCCCGGCCTTAAGTGGTTGTAGAAATTGCCAAAAGCCCAAGGACTAATATGCACTGATTTTACACCTATCCATCATCTCTTTACTTTCCTTTCGCATTTTGCTCTCTCTATTCCCGCCCAACATTTCTTTACGAGGTCGAAGTTCATTTCTGCTGGTTTAGGTGATCTCTTTACTTTTTCTTAATCATCTCTGCTGTTTTTAAATTTATATATCGATTTTGCTGCATTGCATTTATATGTCATATGAACTTAATCATGGTTCATGTATACATGCACCACAACTAGTGGGTGGTGGGTGGCGGACGGTGAGGTTGGTTGGGGAAAATAGACAATTTATTATTTTAATTTTTTACTGAATAGATCAAAATCGAATGCTTCGATTTTGATTTAAGATAGTAGAGTTGCAAGTTTTAGTATATTGCAGGGTGCTTATTTTTTGATAAACAAGTTTGCAATTAATTAGAAGTAAATCAAACCTTTTGTTTCTCTTTTGACAAGTAGAGATGGATCAAAATGAAGGAGGTGAATTTGATGAATTATTGATAGAGCGTAAGAAGAAGAATTTGCAATTGGAGTTAGAGAAATGCAACACATTACTGGATCAATCAGCCCTGAAGAGAAAAAGAGCAGATGAGGAAATAATGAAGTTCGAAGAAGAGCAGAAGGTAACGTATATCCACTTGTCTATTTAGTTATCAAGCGATAATGTAGGATATTTATAAAATATTATGATGGTTTAATTGGCAGATGGAAAAGGAGAATCTGCAAATGAAATTAATTGAATGGGAGAAAACAATGAATTCAAAGCAAGCATTGGAGTTGGAGATACAACATGTAATTTGGGGGAATCGATTAGGTAATAAGGATAAAATGGATGAAATGAAACATGTTTTAAAAGAGAAAGATGAAGAAATTGAAGCCCTGAAAAAGAGTTTGAAAGAAAAGGAGTTAGAAAATGAACATTTGAAAGAGTTAAGCACTTGGGAAGAGGAGAATCTGGAAGAAAAGGATGAAGAAATTGAAAGTTTGGAAGAATTGAATACAGTTCTTACGGTGAAAGAGAGATATGCAAACGAAGAACTAATAGAAGCAAGGAATGAACTAATTACAGTAAGTGCTAAATCATATTATATTGTCTTTCAAGTATTATGAACTTATGATATTTGCATTATGTATAGTTGGTGAGGGAGCAAGAGGCTGAAACAAAGAAGAAAGGAAAGTTTGAACAATCAAAAATAGGTGTGAAGATTATGGGTGATTTGGAAAAACAAGTGTTTTCAATGGAATGTAGTAGCAGCCACAAGGTAATTGATAACACTATTATCCTTTCAGAATGGGAGAATAGGCTGAGGGATCCAAAGTGGCACCCTTTTATAGTTGTTGAGGTTGAAGGTGGAGGACACAAGGTAGTATTACTTTCCTTTCAGTCCTTGTTTTTTCTGTAATTGAGACTCTAATAAAGTTTACTGCTGGTTAGGAAATAATTGATGAAGATGATGTAATGCTTAAGGAACTCAAGGAAGAACTTGGAATCAAAGCGTTTGAAGCTGTTTGTACTGCATTAAAGGAGATGAACGAGTATAATCCCAGTGGTAGGTATCCAGTACCAGAGCTTTGGGATTTTGATAATCAAAGGAAAGCTACCCTTAAAGAGGGGATTTCACATCTTATGAATTTAATGAAATAGAGAAGCACTAGCTAAAATATCAATTTTATATATTATTTTTAGTTAACATTGTTTTACAAGACTAATTTTGTTACTTATAGCTATGTATGTGGCCATCAACTGTTATTAAGCTAACGGTGCTATTTTCTTGTTATAATTAATATCAATAAAACACCCAAGAACCTGAATCCCTCTGATCAAAAAACAAAGCCTTGAGGGGGAGATAACATCTTTCCTTCATGAATCTTTGATCAAATAACCAAGGGATAACAACTTGTATATAAACATTTCTTTGAGGCACCAAACAATTCTTTGACTGAATATCATATATGTTCTTCAAGAATTGCCAAAAAACCCTCTTCACCTTAGTGGTATCTTCATTACAAATCATGTTCTTCATCTATCGACCCAAATGATACGACTAATCATCAAAGACAACCTCCCTCCAAGCATGATCCAGAAATTAATTGTTTATCGTAAACATTCTCACAAGAGAGACGGAGAAGTATCCATGAGATATTTGAGATTAATATTTTTGCAACTTAACATTCCACCAAGATTCAACCTAAGACGAAAATTACCAATTTGAACAAAAAAATTCGAAGAAAGAAAAGAACAACCAATGTGACACGTCATTTTACCAAACATATACATCAAAGAGAAAAGAGTTACACAACAAAATCCATCTTGATTAATAACCTCCCAAATCTTCATATTAGAATCAGGATCTTTGAGATACTACAAGACCATTTAATCCTGAAAAATGAAAAATCAGATAGAAGATTTTATTGAATGAAACGAATTTTATTGAATGAAACCGGTTCAAGATAAGCCCATAACTAAATTTGGTTGAATACATGCCAAATCCAAGAGGAAAATATTAATATAAGCCCAAAAAATCTAACATATTAGATTATAAGCCATAGGACCTATAAATATTATAAATTAGCACTAGAGGAGAATGTCTTTGCTAATCTTTATTTAGTTTTTATTCAACTTCTGACCAAAAAGAGAAGGAATCAATAGAGAGTATCACGACATACATCTCTATAATTAGTGTAAATTATCTTAATTTTTTGGTTTAATTCTATTTATAAATATATTTTTTTTTGGACAGGTACATATATTACAACAAGAACTAAGGTATTTATAAACTTTTTATTCTTTAGTTTTATATATTTAGCTATGCATTAAATTCTTATAACTTGGATTTAAGAAAATAAATAATAAAAGAAAATATATTAAAAAAAATGAAAGAAAAATGAGAAAAAAATATTGTTTGAATCACAAAATTTTAAAAAAAATTAAAAAGGATTTTGAGTATTTTTTGTTTAGATTGGAAAAAAATAAGGAAAGAAAAAAAAATGGAGCAAGTTCCATTTTTTTTACAAAGGAGGCCCACATGCCATTAGATAATAACCCAAAATACATCTAGATTAACCTAGAACATCATTAATCAATTCAGAGTTGTAGACAACTCGTGGTTTCTTCCACTCCATCCGATCTCTTACCAATATACTCCAAATCCCATCCGGAGGGTCTTCAAGCAATGTATAATCCTCATGTCCGTTCAAACCTTCCCGAGCTAGTCAATCCGCACAAAAGTTAGCTTCTCTATAGATGCACTTTAATATAAAACCCGGGTTACGTGCCAAACTCGATCGAATATGACGAATCCAAAGCGCCCCAGGTCCTCTCCCCTCATCCACTTTTTGTATTGCGTCAAAAGCCTCCCAAGAGTCCAACTCCGCCACCACTTCTTTAAATCTCATCTCCTCTACTAATCGAAGGCCCGCAAAGAGCATTCAACTCAGCAATTACCGGTAATTCCTGCGCAATCCTCATGCTAAAACCCCTTACCCATTCACCATTAGTATCACGAATCACTCCTCCCGCTTTACGTCCTCTGTTATAACTCCCATATGTATTCAGTTTAACCCCATCTTTTGGTTTTTACCAGCCCACTAACATTACATTCGATTTACGCCTACAAACCATCCCAGTAATTGTCCCCAACTTCGGCAGTATTTGGTTGCTAAATACTTAGCCTTCTTCAACAACACTAGTCCTATCGGAATGGCCACATCATTGAATATCACTTGATTCCGCTCCCTCCATATAGTATCTATTAAGGCCCCAAAAAACACACTCCAAGGAACACCCGCAAACAGTTTATTATTGGATAATTTCCTAGCCCACCATTCCAGGCCTGTTGTCCCTCCTTCATTATTGTACCCTGTGTCTAATTGCCCCATCCGTGATTCTCGAATTCTCGGGTCAGCTCCCTGCTGCATTTGTGGCGTCTGGTGTGAAGCTGGTTAACTAGCCCCTTGCTCCGCCGCATTCCAGGTCCGAGGCGCACCATCTTCCTCCCCGCGAGACAGCACCGAGCTGCTCCCCACCTGGTCCGCTGCAAATCTACCACCCGTTCCGACACCTGCAGAATTCTGCAGTAACTCACAAACTAAGTTAGTCCGAAAATACGTAGTTACCCGCTAGTCTAGCTCCACTCCCGCTGCTGAAACAGTCTCCTGTCCGTCATTAAGACCACAACGATTCTGCAATGTACCACCGAATCTAACAATTTCTCGCCTAATCAAATCCCACACTTCACGTATCCTCGGGCAATCTCTAAATAGATGCAGGGATGTCTCTTCCTCAATACTACATAACGCGCAGAAGCTCGGCACTTCTACTCCTCGCTTGACTAAATTACCTCGAGTTGCAACGCGTTCCTTAACCGCCCTCCAGAGAAAAACGCGGGTCTTTTGCAGATATTTCACTTTCCAAACCTTGTCCCAAGTAAACCCATTCCCTTCTTCACTAGGCGGATCAATCCAACGATCCGATTTAACCGTATAATATCCATGAACTTCCAAAAAGCCAAGAAATGCTATCCTCACCCTCACCACCTCTATCCAAATTAACACCAGTAAGTTCTAATAAAGTAGATGGGGATATGAGATGCTGAAATTTCTCCCATTCCCACCTACCCTCCAAACTCGTATACTCCCGGACACTTTTCCGACTCTCTCCCTCCTCCAAATCGCCAATGATTCGATCAATAAGTGGAGATCCTCCAACCCACCAATCTCTCCAAAACGATTCATCACTTCCATCTTATATGGTCCACCGCGAAACTCGTCTTAACACTGCAATACCCTCCGCAATAGCCCTATAAATTATGGAATCACTTTGTTACACCACATACTGGAGCGGTGTCCGCTTGAAATATTTCTGTCTCATCACGGTAGGCCATAAACTATTTTTATCTTGGATTAACTTCCACCCTAACTTCCCTAATAGCGCCTTATTCATATCCTCAGCCAACCGAAAACCCAGACCACCCAAACTCTTTAGCTTTCCTATGTCCTAAAAACATTTTTAGGCCAAACGTTTCAAAACATCCATTTCCAGGCCAAACATATTCAAAACACCCATTTTTATTTCACTAATTTTGTGAGATATTTTATAGATTTAAAGAACAATTTGGACACTTTAATACTTAGTTAGTGTGCGTAATACTTAGTGATACAATGTAACCCTCAATGATTTTGCGTCAATATTCGGTTATTTTGTATTAATATTAAGTGGTTTTAAACAATGCTTAGTGATTTCAAAAAATAATCAGCGATTTTAAGGAGACATTTGGAAGTGTTTATTTTTAAGTAATAGAACGCTTTTAGAATAAATATTTAAATTTAGAAAAATTATTAAATATAATTTTGAAATCTAGAATCATTTTATGTTTTTTCTTTTAAGAAGCACCAATTTGGTGGTTCTCCTAAAAGTGTTTTTCAGGGTCTAAAACACTTTTAAAATTCTAAAAGCACTTTTAAGTGCTTCTAAAAAAAATTCCAAACAGGCACTAAATAATACTCAGCAAAATCACTACCTAGAGAATTCACCAATAAAATCACTACTTAGAGAATTCACCTGCATAATCACTCTGAGTAGTCACCAAAGTAACTAATGATGCTAAACCAAAACACTAAGTACTCATCAAAATTCTTTGAGTACTCAACAAATATCTCTGAGTACTCAGCAAATTCTGTGAGTACTTTCAATAAAGTTAAATAAAAAGTAAAAATGAATAAAAACATTTCAATTAACAAAGTAATAATAATATACATCACTTAATCAAGAAAAAACAATACTAACTAAGAAAAATAAGTAAACCTATTAGAAAGTTAAAAATCCTAATGGAACACAGCTCGCGGAGCTGCTACCATGGAAGAGCTTTAATGCATCAAAATTCTCTGAGTACTTGGTAAATTTTTCTAAGTACTCAACAAATTCTCTAATTACTCAACAAATTCTCTAAGCACATCACAAACTAAAATCTATGAATTTTAAGATTAATGGACTGCTGCCGTAGAAATTTGCTATGAAGCTAAATCTAAAACACGTATCTTTGCCATACAAACCTTTGAACGGATCTCAAAACAAGGATTTCACATCTATGGTTGCAAAAAAACTTGAACGAGCATTATTTCAAAGAATCAAGACCTCACCAGAGCTGCAGAAAACTCCCTTGCCATGGCTCCATTAATGTATCATTGAAGCTCTGAGATTCAGCTTCCATGGATCTATATAGTGAGGTCTGCAATGTATCTATATAGTGAAACTTCAAAAAGCTTCAAAATATTATAAATAATGGAAACCATGGTTGGAAATTTGGAATGGAGTTGAGAGAGAAGAGGAAATTAGGGTTTAGTGCTATTATGATCATATGTTTATTATATTCAATATATAGTGGGTAGCTTGAGGGTATAAGGGTAGTGGGAAAATTTTATATGAAATTTTTAAAAAAAATCATTTGAATTCGTTAATCCAATTAAATAATCCTTAAATGAACTAATCTACAAATTAAATAATCTCAATTATTAGGTTTAAATCAAATTCCTAAATTTGGATCAAACCGTAGGGTGAGACTTTCATCCAATATTGCTTGATCTAATATTCACATCATATTCATTGATTATTATAACAACATGTCATTAAATTAATTAGTTAGTTACTTTTGTAAGTTCAAAACCAGGAGTATGTGTATTAATATAATTGGTGTAGGATCATCCAATATTGGATAGAAGAATTTATTAAAATCGTAACTTTGAATATTAAAATTGCTTGGGAATTACCAAATCAACCACCGAATTGAAATGAAGTATCATATCAAATGGATTAATTTTACATTACAACTTACCCAAAAGTCAACTTCGAAAAGTCCTCCACCAACGCGGCTACCTACAACCTCTAACTCGGCTATATGACATAACCCCAAGCATCGCAAAACCACCATAAATCACGCCACCAAATCTCTATTATCATGTATATACAAACGTAGAAGAGAAGATAATAACGACGACATATGATAGGAAAGAAGAGAAAATCTGCCAATAAAGGTTGATAACAGAGCATACGGATGAGCGAACAACGACCTTATGAGTTAGGGGTTTTCTAGAGTCAGTGTTGTGAAAGAGTAAGGATAAAAACCAACACAATAAAAAAAATTCTATATATACAGGTGGGGCATTTTGGTTTATCCTGTACCACTTACGTATTCTTTTGAAAAAAAAAAAAAATATGTCACTCGATATGAGGCGCGTGTTACACACATAACGGAAAAATGAATAGAGAGGTGTATTAACAGCATTAATATAAACACGGAAGGTGTCTCAATCTTATTGAAAGTGCATAGACAATGTTTCAATAATTTATGAATAGCACGTATAATGTATTGACTGAAGTTCTTTATTGGGTTATGGGTACCATAAATGATCTCATCTTACCTTAGCACCCCAAAGCCAGTATTAGATCCCCACCATAGAAAAGAACTCATCATACTTTGTAATCTTCATCATTTTTTTATGACATAAGAAAACTCCAAATTAGAAAGTAACCATGCTTCCTATCACAGATTTAATAAGTTGTAATCGAACACCAAAGATAAGTACTTGAAAGTCCAATTATCAATTCTATGCACTTTAAAATATAATACATTCACATTCATGATGACTTCATCTACCTTATATTAAGGGCACCCTAAAGTATTTCATGGGTACGCATCCTTCAAGTAGAACAAGGATACAACAATAAACAAGAGAATTGCAAGGGTTTGAGGATTTGAAGTAAACATCTTAAAACCTGCCGTAAATGTGATGCCATAACGTAATCCCGCTTAACATTGTTTGATCTTTGGAAGACCTTGGGATACATGTGACAATATAAATTAGAATACAATTACAACCTTTTTAACAAGGCGAAGCATTATACCTTCATTAAGGCACATGCAACAACACCATAAACATACTGAATCATGTTACTCTATGTTAATCTAATTTGATAACAAATTCTTTTCCACCACGAGGCCTCAAGCTCATAAATTTATATTTCTATTTGCCTCATGATTGACGTGTCACTAAGAACGGTTTGAAGGTTAGCAACACTCCAATTGCCTCAATCACAATCAAGATGAAGAAAACCATCTGATCACCTGAATTTATAACATACCAAATTACCCAACTTTATTAAACCTTCACATGAAGTAAAATATTAACAACGCTTTGATTGAAAGCAAGAAGTATACCTGGAAGAAATATTGCGTTCTGACGCTTTTGAGCCCACGAAAATCTGTTATATTTTTACAACATAAGGATTATTTAGTCATTGAGACTATCCGTAGAATAAGAGAAGAAATATATTAGGCATTAAATAACGTGTTATAGAAATTTTGTAAAGATACGTACATTACTCCTGCTCCTGCTGGACCTACAGCTTTGAAAAATGATGCAACAGTTACGGAAATGCCATTTGCAGCTCCTCTTTGGTCTTGATCCTTCAATATTAGTATTGAATATATGTTAAACACACAAATAATAATAATAATAAATCAAATACGGAATATTAAGAGGACTTACCACAGCTTTGTTTTGCAGTATGAAGAGTCCAGTTATAATTGAGGTCTGATGATAGTGATCCATTCATTAGAATTAAATACATATAAATGACTGAAAATGATAGTGATGGAATTAGAAGCACTTACAGATAAAACATTTTTGGTCACCGATGCAAAAGTTAACACGAACCAAAGTGCGAATCCAGATAGCATAGCTATAAATGGGAAACTAGCTATTAAAGGGATTGACAAAACCTATACACACAATATTATTCTTTTAAATATAAAATTTTGACATATCAGATTTAATAATCATATGCATAAATTCTTACTCCAGCTACTCGAGATGTCATAATAGGGCCAAGACTTCTCTCCGCAATTGGATAGAGAGTTAGCTAAAATACTAAGGGTGTGATTGGTATGCTGTAATGAGATCAGTAATGTAATGACATTACTGATTTAAACATGATTACTGTGATTGGTAGGTCGTAATCGACTCTGTAATATCATTCCTTCCGTAATCACATTACAATGAAAATGAGGTTTTTCATTACATAGCTACTGCCCATGAATGACCCATTACAATCGTAATCGTAATGGATATTTTCTTTTAACAAACTAAAATAATTATATTAAACTTAATATATTACACATTTTTTATCATAACTTTTTTTCCATCAAATCAAATATGTAAAAATTCATATTATTATTTTTAAAAACTCAAAAAAAAATGATATTATATTTTCTATGTACATACATAAATTATATATAATTACATAAGATATTTATATCGGTGATATATTTCACCATAATATACTAAAAATTATAACAATTTTTTTATTATTCTCACATACCCAGAAATCATTAATCAACATATTCATCAAAATAACATGAAATTAAAATTTTAATTAAATTATTAAAATTTTACTTTTCTATAACTATTAAACAAGTTACCTAACCAATAACTAACCAATTGAATTCTAAATTACATCAATCATACTACAATCCTACATTCTCAATAAAATTTAAAATCAAAATGTGTAAATCTAAGATTTATCGAACCATATATACATATTATTTAAAAGTATTAGAATAATGTATTTTTATATTCTATTTTATTAAAATTATCTATAATTTATAATAGTAAAATGATTACCTTATATCTTAAATCATTTATTTACAATCTTATTTTAATTAAACTAGTTATTAGCACAAGGTTGAAATCAACCAGGCCATTATATTCACATTCATATAGCATACCAAGCACTGTATAATGATTACAAAGCTCATTACATTCCTGATCTCATTACATTACTGAACTCATTACATTCCTGTCTAAATTCATTATAGCATACCAATCACTACCTAATAAACCAAAACCTGAACATACCAAAATTACCCCTCTGTAAATAATTATAGTGTCTTGTGGCATGAATGATGAGAGTGTAAATAGGCACATACCTGTTACTGCAAGAACTTCACCAACACCATCAGTTGTAAAACTCAAACCGCCAAATTTTTTCGGACTCACAGCCCATAGAGAGAATATCTATAAAAGTGAAAGTCAAATGTATCAGACTTTCCTTAAGTACATATAGTAAGGATTGGACCAAGATGAAGGTAACTTAAACCTCGGAATATGCCATATCAACAAGGGAGAAAATACAATATACTATGATGGATGACATTAATGGCCAGTTCATGAAAAGATTTGGTTTAGAAGTAGCTTCTTTTGTTTCTTCAGATGATTGAGGTGCAGATTCTAATGTATCATATGAATCATGAGAATTGTGGTTGTGCTTTGTTTCCTTTAAATGAGGGATGAGTAAATAAACTTTTACTATGTAATAAAATAAGTAAAAGGACATACCGGGATAGTAAAAGAAAAAATAGCCACAATTAATGCAAAAAGTGATATAATAAGGCAAGGTAACAAGTATGGGAACCTGCATAACCAAATTCAAAGTTAAAAAAGGTATAAAATTACTTCAATCAGTTAAAGAAAGTTACGGAATGTGAAGTAAGATTAGAAGAATTACCTTCCAAACAAAGAATCTTGTGAAAATATGGTAGGATATTTATATGCAGGCTTCATTCAACAATAAAAATCAGACCCTAATAATTGAATTAACATATTTTTATATTATTTAGAATGCCCCCTAAGGGGTCTGGAACAATTCATTCAAAATAAATAAAAATACCTGTGCAAGGAATCCGCCTATAGCTGGGCCAATGATCAATCCTATTCCCCAAGATGTACTGATCTGTAAATATAATATTACATTCTCAAGACATTTAAAAGAAAAAGAAAAATCTTTGGAGAGCTTAGAAGCTAACTAATGTAAAGATTTGCAGGGATTTTGTGAATGGAAAGAAGAGTATTTGTATGTTGAAGTGAATTTTTATAAAATCCGATAATATTAAATTGGAAATAAGCACTCATATAGTGAAAAAACTTGCATACTTATCTAAGCCAGCTATCATATAATAGTAATGTTTAGAGTTTAGTTCATATTCAAAAGGGCAATTGTGCAAGGATTTAACATTTTTCGTACATATAAGGGTTACTTACTGATGACAAAGCTAAGCCCCGATACTCGTCCCGAAAAGTTTCACTTGCATAAGCCTGATAGTGGAAGAAATTAAAATAAAAAAAATTTAAAATTAAAGTCAACCAAGAACCATAATAGAATACCTTAATTGGTCCAAATAAACCATTTAAAAATCCAAGAAGAAACCTTGTAATCATAGCCATCCAAAAATTTAAACTAAAACCAAACAGAGTGTTGAAGATAACACTGTAACAACGTAACAACCAAATCATTATAGACGCTACAAAATAAAATAAAAAATTAGATGCAAAAAGATTAAGCTTAGAGTAGTTTGGAGTACACAGTGATGGTGCCAATGATTATAACAGGCTTTCGACCGATTCGATCAGATACCATTCCCCAGAAAACAGATGTAAGAGCTCTTCCAAGCATATATGAAGAACCTTTCATTAGTTAAATTAATCAGAGTCTGAGGTAAAAATGAAATTTGGTAAAAATAAATTTAAAAAATATTCACTGACTCACCTATTAAACCTGCATAGTAACCAATATCTTCTTCTCTCTCAGCAATACCAAAATCCTTTACCATAAAATAAAGGAATGGGAAGAGAGATGAGATTGGAAGTGCTGTAAACGCAACACACATAAACATAGAAATTAAGATGTTAAACCATTAGTTGAAAACACTTGAACAATAAATAAATAATCATATAACAAATCTAACTCATTTAGTGTTCAATAGATGATTAAATTTAACTGAAATGAAGGAATTTGTACAAGTGGATTTAAATTAATGATGCTGTCACGCCCCGAATTTCCACCACCGAAACCTAGGGCGCGACATGCCGCAGACTTAAGTCAAACCACCTAAGCCTGCAAGGCGACCTAGCCAAATTCAATATTTACAACCCATTAAGTTTAGTTTTAACTTTACTAATATTGGTATATTTTACAATCCTGAAGTTTATTTAAAAACAATATCGCGACCTGCCTATACCTCTGGTCCAATATGCCAACTAATAATTATGACGGTGGTTAACGCACTATCTCTTGGGAATTTCCTAGCCCACTTTCCCCTGCACAGTAAATTAATGAATGAGCTAAACAAGCTCAGTAAGTCGAAACGTCTCCCAGGAAGGGGATTCACATAACAACATTATAAAACAAATTATCATCAATGAAATATAAGTTAAATGCATGTATGACATAATATCGTTCAGCAATCGGCCATCACTAGCCTCGAATATAAAGGGTCATGCACACACACTACTTAGAGCTGCGATAACTAATATTTAGCACTCTGCCTCGGTACACACCCTAGTACCTCACTAGTGTCTCGGTACACACCCTAGTACCATTGACTGCTCCTGCCATCTCTGACCCCTAGGCAACATATAGGCCCACCCCACACCCGCAGTGGATATTTCCACCTACGGCACACCACATTCAGTACTACCACAGTACCTCGACAATTTCACCTGTCGGATAGGTGTCGCAGCCCTAATGATCACATAACACGTATTGGTCTCGTACATAACTAAATGCATTTCACAAGATACAATCATATTTTACATGATCTCAACATATACAATTTAAATAAATGTCGATAACACAATACCGTAAATCAACATAAGGAAGGGAGTCCGACTTATCTCAACCGTGCTTTTACCTAAATTCCGAATCCTCCTAAAATATAACTTCTCAATTAGTTCTAGATAATAATCATTCTGATTAATACTTAAGGATATTAAACTCATAATTTTAATCTACTAATTATAGTTATAATATAAACACTACTTACCTACAATATATTACACACATTATTATTTTATTAATCTTTCACTTTTTCATTTTCTCTTATCGCGAAATACGACACTCTTTAATTTCTCTTTTTTAATTTCATTTTCTTATTCCTTAGTTAAATTCTATTAATTGCTACTCTTAAAAACAATAGATATTATTATGCTAAAATTAAGTAATAGATTTTATTCTCATCGTCTTCCAACACCCTACTAATATACCACTAATTTATACACAAACACAGCCTACATATATATTAGTACATATATACACATAATTCTATATTAATCACTTTTACTTCATTATCCAACCAATAACCTATACAACCGTCCCTTTTCTTCTCCATATACTAACATACAATTTATATTTATATGCACAACTATTTTATACAAAAAAAGGGAATTACCTTCCTGGACAAAGGTATAGAATTATGGAATATATTTCTTGTTTTATGTGTTCTTTTTGTTAAACATCAAAAAAAAATTCGAGGTCGTTTCCTTGAACCCCCTATAAATCTAAGACCACCCTGGATTCGCCCACTGCCTGTTCGATTCCTTATAAACATGATCAATTATGAATGCATAATTTGCTTTTGTACGTAACAAGTAGATTATATTTCATTTAAATGATAAAAACGTGTCTCATTTACACATCAGCTAATGGAACCCACCAGCCACATCATAATATTCAAATTACTATTGCTATAAGACCTTTGTATGTATAAAGGTATACAAACTGATCATTCACCCTGTTCCTAGGAATCACGATTATATATGTACATCCTCAGATAAGATACATCCCCTGGTGACGAGACGCAAGGTTCGGAAACTGAAGAAAAACTGAATTAAAGGTCCAGACAAGGAAAACACGTCATCTACTAGATTAGGTTTGCTCATGCATTACCGACGTTGTTTACAAAGTGGCCATAATGTGAAGAGTAGTAAGAATGACATGCATCATCAATCTCCGTTGTTGACGCTAAGGTGTCTAAACACTAACTCCTTTATTAAAAATGTAATTGTATTCAATGATATACCTTAATAAATAAGATTTGCTATAATTCTAAATATAGGTGTCTCCGTTGAGGTTTTGAAACCGTCGCAGAACCAACCAACACAAGCAATAACACCTGGGTCGTCGCTTAATCAACCAACACAAGATTCACGTGCTATAAATGAGGAAATGACACAGGAAAGTCAAGTGGTGATTGTAGCATTTAGATCTACTAGAGTTCGTGGCAGCCGTGGTGTTATGGGTGATAGAGGGTCGCGTGGTGGATGAGCATTTGTGATTGTGAGAGGTAATCATCTTTGTGTCGTGTATGTGTAGTGTATATTTCTAAATCCGGTTAAAACTAATTTTAGTCCTTTTTGTATATTTCTTGATTTGTTTAGATGGTATTTTAATCGACCAAAGGACAACCAATCAGACCGGATTTCACATGGGGAGGAAGGATATATACAAGCTGGAGAGTCAAACAACTATCATCGTTTAATAACGCGCTAAAGAATCCTCTGTACAAGGTGCAAAAGAAAATAGAAAAAAATATGCATCATCTTCTACAAAAATATCTAAGGTAAAGGGACACATTTAGAAGACTTAAAGTGAATATTGAAGGAAAAGTCACCCATGTGGAAGGATTTTAGTCTGTTAGTGTTTTACTTGGACTAATATTGTTTATAACTAGGGTTACACTTGGACCTAAGTTGTTTCATGATGTATGTTAAACTGTTGATTGTTATTGTTGAATGTAGTAGTATGTTGAATTTTGTTGATCCTAGTTTAGTGTTGAATGAGTATATAATGTTGTAGTTTTTATGTTGAAATTGTTACTCCTAGGTTGAATGAAGTTATATGTTGATTGTTTTTTAGCGTTGTAGTTTTTATGTTGCGTGTTGTTGAAAGTGTTGCTCATAGGTTACATGATATAATGTTGAATCTTCTAATTACAATGCATTAGAAAAATCACATAATTGGTATAAACATAAGTGGTTCAAACATCATAACTCATTAACTTACATTCATCATACTTCCTTAACTTAAGTTAACATTCAAAATACATTGAATAAAAATAACATATTTTAAATAACTAAGTTAACAAAAGAAGCCAATTTTAACAAAGGGAAGTAATAGATCCTTATACACTCCTACACCATTCATTTGTACAAACTACCTTCACTCTCACCTACACCACCCTTCATTGTCGATTCAATTCGATCATTTCATTTACTTGCATAGGACCAAGAAACATACTCGCCAATTCAAGTTGCATCAACCTCCTATTTCGTCGAGAAGGGGGTAAATCTCGTCTAATGGTATGATTGTGACATGTATCGTGACCTCGAGCTCAGTAAAACTACCCATTTTCTGAATTGATGGATCATTCCCAACTCTTTTTAGCAGATCAGGTAAAGTCCTAGGGTACCCAACATACCAAAAAACTGACCTAGTCATATATGGTGTAGCCTAGGGTAATAGAAATTTCCCTTAAAACCCTCATGGACAATTGATATTAATTGTACCCATACTGAGTTTAACTTCCAACATAATTGGTCGGGTTAAATCTGAGTCTACTTCCAAAGTATACATTCATTGTAAACATGCCTACAACAATCAAGTGAATCAAATTAGTAACATTTACACAATAAAAAACCATAACCAAGCAGACCCTAAAGCAAACCATAAACTTTTAACTTAATTAAAACTACTAATTTGATTAAACATTAGTCTCAGGATATAGTTTAAGTCTGAAAGCATAATTATCACCAGTTTATTAAAAAAATATCAAAAAACTCGTTCAAGTCGTACATTTACTACATATTTGCATAAATGTGAAATGGTAGATAGAGTTCATAAAGTTTACCATCAATGACAAATAGACCTTTCCACACAAGCTATAATCGTCGTGTAAATGTCAAAAACTAACAGTGGGTCCTCAAAATACCCATAATGTTATTCACAAAATAATTATTTAGATGTTGAAAAAAAATTCTCTTTTTTTTCTCTATACACACGAACATATGACCATAACCAAAGCTAAGAAAAATAATCAAATTCAAGTTTCACCAACTATGGGCCTCAAATCTTAGTTATCCTCAGGTTTGACCCGTTAAACCCACATTGTACCTCCTTAAGAAAAACGTCCAGAAAGTAACATAAGGATAAAATACACTACATGTGATACCTATCAACTGTTGTAAAACCCCACATATTTTTTTAATAAATTAATGCATCCGATGTGTGAACTAAAATCAAATAATATCATCAACGAAGCTAATACACCTCGTGACATTACATGTAATTCTTCACAAATAGATTTTTTTTTTTTTCGTACGGTGGATTTTCAGCGATTTCTCATTGCACTAAATGGAAAAAAAGATAATATATCAGGTTTACCAACTTTGCTTGTCTTTAAAATACCAGTAGTAGTAAATATAGACGTGCATAACCTCATTGATTCAAGTAAAAAAATAATCATAATTACCATTTAAAAATCCAATATTTATTATAACATTTCTCACAAGCAACCCTTACTTTTTTTTTTTAAATAAGCAACCCTTACTTCACCTTTTATAATAATCTTGCAAATACTAACCGTCACCTTTTGAGCCAAAACCCAATACTACTAAAATAATAATGCAAAACGAGTTAGGGCACAATATCTTAGTCAAGACCCAACTAACTACTGAGACTAGTTTAATGGCCAGAACCTTATCTCTCATCTAGGAGGTAAAGGGTTCGAATCCACTCACTTAGTTATTTCTTGAGCCCTTAAAGGGGGTAAGCAAGAGGTACAAGGTTCAATCCCCTCCCTGAACATGGGTAACCTAGTTCTGATTAAGTGGGATTATACATGAGAAAACGTGTATATTTTCTAATAGGAATAGTCGTGGTGCACGTAAGCTGGCTCGGACACATACATAAAAAAAAAATCATAGCCCAATAAGTTAGTCAAGGGCCATTAAGCACAAGCAATAATATAGGGACCAAAATCTTAGTCCAATAACTCGGGTCAAGAACCAATAACTTAAGCACAATTCCAAAACCCCGGCCTTAAGTGGTTGTAGAAATTGCCAAAAGCCCAAGGACTAATATGCACTGATTTTACACCTATCCATCATCTCTTTACTTTCCTTTCGCATTTTGCTCTCTCTATTCCCGCCCAACATTTCTTTACGAGGTCGAAGTTCATTTCTGCTGGTTTAGGTGATCTCTTTACTTTTTCTTAATCATCTCTGCTGTTTTTAAATTTATATATCGATTTTGCTGCATTGCATTTATATGTCATATGAACTTAATCATGGTTCATGTATACATGCACCACAACTAGTGGGTGGTGGGTGGCGGACGGTGAGGTTGGTTGGGGAAAATAGACAATTTATTATTTTAATTTTTTACTGAATAGATCAAAATCGAATGCTTCGATTTTGATTTAAGATAGTAGAGTTGCAAGTTTTAGTATATTGCAGGGTGCTTATTTTTTGATAAACAAGTTTGCAATTAATTAGAAGTAAATCAAACCTTTTGTTTCTCTTTTGACAAGTAGAGATGGATCAAAATGAAGGAGGTGAATTTGATGAATTATTGATAGAGCGTAAGAAGAAGAATTTGCAATTGGAGTTAGAGAAATGCAACACATTACTGGAGCAATCAGCCCTGAAGAGAAAAAGAGCAGATGAGGAGATAATGAAGTTTGAAGAAGAGCAGAAGGTAACGTATATCCACTTGTCTATTTAGTTATCAAGCGATAATGTAGGATATTTATAAAATATTATGATGGTTTGTTTAATTGGCAGATGGAAAAGGAGAATCTGCAAATGAAATTAATTGAATGGGAGAAAACAATGAATTCAAAGCAAGCATTGGAGTTGGAGATAGAACATGTAATTTGGGGGAATCGATTAGGTAATAAGGATAAAATGGATGAAATGAAACATGTTTTAAAAGAGAAAGATGAAGAAATTGAAGCCGTGAAAAAGAGTTTGAAAGAAAAGGAGTTAGAAAATGAACATTTGAAAGAGTTAAGCACTTGGGAAGAGGAGAATCTGGAAGAAAAGGATGAAGAAATTGAAAGTTTGGAAGAATTGAATACAGTTCTTACGGTGAAAGAGAGATATGCAAACGAAGAACTAATAGAAGCAAGGAATGAACTAATTACAGTAAGTGCTAAATCATATTATATTGTCTTTCAAGTATTATGAACTTATGATATTTGCATTATGTATAGTTGGTGAGGGAGCAAGAGGCTGAAACAAAGAAGAAAGGAAAGTTTGAACAATCAAAAATAGGTGTGAAGATTATGGGTGATTTGGAAAAACAAGTGTTTTCAATGGAATGTAGTAGCAGCCACAAGGTAATTGATAACACTATTATCCTTTCAGAATGGGAGAATAGGCTGAGGGATCCAAAGTGGCACCCTTTTATAGTTGTTGAGGTTGAAGGTGGAGGACACAAGGTAGTATTACTTTCCTTTCAGTCCTTGTTTTTTCTGTAATTGAGACTCTAATAAAGTTTACTGCTGGTTAGGAAATAATTGATGAAGATGATGTAATGCTTAAGGAACTCAAGGAAGAACTTGGAATCAAAGCGTTTGAAGCTGTTTGTACTGCATTAAAGGAGATGAACGAGTATAATCCCAGTGGTAGGTATCCAGTACCAGAGCTTTGGGATTTTGATAATCAAAGGAAAGCTACCCTTAAAGAGGGGATTTCACATCTTATGAATTTAATGAAATAGAGAAGCACTAGCTAAAATATCAATTTTATATATTATTTTTAGTTAACATTGCTTTACAAGACTAATTTTGTTACTTATAGCTATGTATGTGGCCATCAACTGTTATTAAGCTAACGGTGCTATTTTCTTGTTATAATTAATATCAATAAAACACCCAAGAACCTGAATCCCTCTGATCAAAAAACAAAGCCTTGAGGGGGAGATAACATCTTTCCTTCATGAATCTTTGATCAAATAACCAAGGGATAACAACTTGTATATAAACATTTCTTTGAGGCACCAAACAATTCTTTGACTGAATTTCATATATGTTCTTCAAGAATTGCCAAAAAACCCTCTTCACCTTAGTGGTATCTTCATTACAAATCATGTTCATCTAATCGACCCAAATGATACGACTAATCATCAAAGACAACCTCCCTCCAAGCATGATCCAGAAATTAATTGTTTATCGTAAACATTCTCACAAGAGAGACGGAGAAGTATCCATGAGATATTTGAGATTAATATTATTGCAACTTAACATTCCACCAAGATTCAACCTAAGACGAAAATTACCAATTTGAACAAAAAAATTCGAAGAAAGAAAAGAACAACCAATGTGACACGTCATTTTACCAAACATATACATCAAAGAGAAAAGAGTTACACAACAAAATCCATCTTGATTAATAACCTCCCAAATCTTCATATTAGAATCAGGATCTTTGAGATACTACAAGACCATTTTATCCTGAAAAATGAAAAATCAGATAGAAGATTTTATTGAATGAAACGGATTTTATTGAATGAAACCGGTTCAAGATAAGCCCATAACTAAATTTGGTTGAATACATGCCAAATCCAAGAGGAAAATATTAATATAAGCCCAAAAAATCTAACATATTAGATTATAAGCCATAGGACCTATAAATATTATAAATTAGCACTAGAGGAGAATGTCTTTGCTAATCTTTATTTAGTTTTTATTCAACTTCTGACCAAAAAGAGAAGGAATCAATAGAGAGTATCACGACATACATCTCTATAATTAGTGTAAATTATCTTAATTTTTTGGTTTAATTCTATTTATAAATATATTTTTTTTTGGATAGGTACATATATTACAACAAGAACTAAGGTATTTATAAACTTTTTATTCTTTAGTTTTATATATTTAGCTATGCATTAAATTCTTATAACTTGGATTTAAGAAAATAAATAATAAAAGAAAATATATTAAAAAAAATGAAAGAAAAATGAGAAAAAAATATTGTTTGAATCACAAAATTTTAAAAAAAATTAAAAAGGATTTTGAGTATTTTTTGTTTAGATTGGAAAAAAATAAGGAAAGAAAAAAATGGAGCAAGTTCCATTTTTTTTACAAAGGAGGCCCACATGCCATTAGATAATAACCCAAAATACATCTAGATTAACCTAGAACATCATTAATCAATTCAGAGTTGTAGACAACTCGTGGTTTCTTCCACTCCATCCGATCTCTTACCAATATACTCCAAATCCCATCCGGAGGGTCTTCAAGCAATGTATAATCCTCATGTCCGTTCAAACCTTCCCGAGCTAGTCAATCCGCACAAAAGTTAGCTTCTCTATAGATGCACTTTAATATAAAACCCGGGTTACGTGCCAAACTCGATCGAATATGACGAATCCAAAGCGCCCCAGGTCCTCTCCCCTCATCCACTTTCTGTATTGCGTCAAAAGCCTCCCAAGAGTCCAACTCCGCCACCACTTCTTTAAATCTCATCTCCTCTACTAATCGAAGGCCCGCAAAGAGCATTCAACTCAGCAATTACCGGTAATTCCTGCGCAATCCTCATGCTAAAACCCCTTACCCATTCACCATTAGTATCACGAATCACTCCTCCCGCTTTACGTCCTCTGTTATAACTCCCATATGTATTCAGTTTAACCCCATCTTTTGGTTTTTACCAGCCCACTAACATTACATTCGATTTACGCCTACAAACCATCCCAGTAATTGTCCCCAACTTCGGCAGTATTTGGTTGCTAAATACTTAGCCTTCTTCAACAACACTAGTCCTATCGGAATGGCCACATCATTGAATATCACTTGATTCCGCTCCCTCCATATAGTATCTATTAAGGCCCCAAAAAACACACTCCAAGGAACACCCGCAAACAGTTTATTATTGGATAAGTTCCTAGCCCACCATTCCAGGCCTGTTGTCCCTCCTTCATTATTGTACCCTGTGTCTAATTGCCCCATACGTGATTCTCGAATTCTCGGGTCAGCTCCCTGCTGCATTTGAGGCGTCTGGTGTGAAGCTGGTTACCTAGCCCCTTTCTCCGCCGCATTCCAGGTCTGAGGCGCACCATCTTCCTCCCCGCGAGACAGCACCGAGCTGCTCCCCACCTGGTCCGCTGCAAATCTACCACCCATTCCGAAACCTGCAGAATTCTGCAGTAACTCACAAACAAAGTTAGTCGGAAAATACGTAGTTACCCGCTAGTCTAGCTCCACTCCCGCTGCTGAAACAGTCTCCTGTCCGTCATTAAGACCACCACGATTCTGCAATGTACCACCGAATCTAACAATTTCTCGCCTAATCAAATCCCACACTTCACGTATCCTCGGGCAATCTCTAAATAGATGCAGGGATGTCTCTTTCTCAATACTACATAACGCGCAGCAGCTCGGCACTTCTACTCCTCGCTTGACTAAATTACCTCGAGTTGCAACGCGTTCCTTAACCGCCCTCCAGAGAAAAACGCGGGTCTTTTGCAGATATTTCACTTTCCAAACCTTGTCCCAAGTAAACCCATTCCCTTCTTCACTAGGCGGATCAATCCAACGATCCGATTTAACCGTATAATATCCATGAACTTCCAAAAAGCCAAGAAATGCTATCCTCACCCTCACCACCTCTTTCCAAATTAACACCAGTAAGTTCTAATAAAGTAGATGGGGATATGAGATGCTGAAATTTCTCCCATTCCCACCTACCCTCCAAACTCGTATACTCCCGGACACTTTTCCGACTCTCTCCCTCCTCCAAATCGCCAATGATTCGATCAATAAGTGGAGATCCTCCAACCCACCAATCTCTGCAAAACGATTCATCACTTCCATCTTATATGGTCCACCGCGAAACTCGTCTTAACACTGCAATACCCTCCGCAATAGCCCTATAAATTATGGAATCACTTTGTTTCACCACATACTGGAGCGGTGTCCGCTTGAAATATTTCTGTCTCATCACGGTAGGCCATAAACTATTTTTGTCTTGGATTAACTTCTATCCTAACTTCCCTAATAGCGCCTTATTTATATCCTCAGCCAACCGAAAACCCAGACCACCCAAACTCTTTAGCTTTCCTATGTCCTAAAAATATTTTTAGGCCAAACGTTTCAAAACATCCATTTCCAGGCCAAACATATTCAAAACACCCATTTTTATTTCACTAATTTTGTGAGATATTTTATAGATTTCAAGAACAATTTGGACACTTTAATACTTAGTTAGTGTGCGTAATACTTAGTGATACATTGTAACCCTCAATGATTTTGCGTCAATATTCAGTTATTTTGTATTAATATTAAGTGGTTTTAAACAATGCTTAGTGATTTCAAAAAATAATCAGCGATTTTAAAGAGACATTTGGAAGTGTTTATTTTTAAGTAATAAAACGCTTTTAGAATAAATATTTAAATTTAGAAAAATTATTAAAAATAATTTTGAAATCTAGAATCATTTTATGTTTTTTCTTTTAAGAAGCACCAATTTGGTGGTTCTCCTAAAAGTGCTTTTCAGGGTCTAAAACACTTTTAAAATTCTAAAAGCACTTTTAAGTGCTTCTAAAAAAATTCCAAACAGGCACTAAATAATACTCAGCAAAATCACTACCTAGAGAATTCACCAGTAAAATCACTACTTAGAGAATTCACCTGCATAATCACTACTTAGAGAATTCACTAGCAAAAATCATTATGTCCTCAGCAAAAAATATGTTAGGACTAGTCAATGTGTGTGATCAACAAAATAACTGAGTAGTCACCAAAGTAACTGATGATGCTAAACCAAAACACTAAGTACTCATCAAAATTCTTTGAGTACTCAACAAATATCTCTGAGTACTCAGCAAATTCTGTGAGTACTTTCAATAAAGTTGAATAAAAAGTAAAAATGAATAAAAAGTAAAAATGAATAAAAACATTTCAATTAACAAAGTAATAATAATATACATCACATAATCAAGAAAAAACAATACTAACTAAGAAAAATAAGTAAACCTACTAGAAAGTTAAAAATCCTAATGGAACACAGCTCGCGGAGCTACTACCATGGAAGAGCTTTAATGCATCAAAATTCTCTGAGTACTTGGTAAATTTTTCTAAGTACTCAACAAATTCTCTAATTACTCAACAAATTCTCTGAGCACATCACAAACTAAAATCTATGAATTTTAAGATTAATGGACTGCTGCCGTAGAAATTTGCTATGAAGCTAAATCTAAAACACGGATCTTTGCCATACAAACCTTTGAACGGATCTCAAAACAAGGATCTCACATCCATGGTTGCAAAAAAACTTGAACGAGCCTTATTTCAAAGAATCAAGACCTCACCAGAGCTGCAGAAAACTCCCTTGCCATGGCTCCATTAATGTATCATTGAAGCTCTGAGATTCAGCTTCCATGGATCTATATAGTGAGGTCTGCAATGTATCTATATAGTGAAACTTCAAAAAGCTTCAAAATATTATAAATAATGGAAACCATGGTTGGAAATTTGGAATGGAGTTGAGAGAGAAGAGGAAATTAGGGTTTAGTGCTATTATGATCATATGTTTATTATATTCAATATATAGTGGGTAGCTTGAGGGTATAAGGGTAGTGGGAAAATTTTATATGAAATTTTTAAAAAAAATCATTTGAATTCGTTAATCCAATTAAATAATCCCTAAATGAACTAATCTACAAATTAAATAATCTCAATTATTAGGTTTAAATCAAATTCCTAAATTTGGATCAAACCGTAGGGTAAGACTTTCATCCAATATTGCTTGATCTAATATTCACATCATATTCATTGATTATTATAACAACATGTCATTAAATTAATTGGTTAGTTACTTTTGTAAGTTCAAAACCAGGAGTATGTGTATTAATATAATTGGTGTAGGATCATCCAATATTGGATAGAAGAATTTTTTAAAATCGTAACTTTGAATTTTAAAATTGCTTGGGAATTACCAAATCAACCACCGAATTGAAATGAAGTATCATATCAAATGGATTAATTTTACATTACAACTTACCCAAAAGTCAACTTCGAAAAGTCCTCCACCAACGCGGCTACCTACAACCTCTAACTCGGCTATATGACATAACCCAAGCATCGCAAAACCACCATAAATCACGCCACCAAATCTCTATTATCATGTATATACAAACGTAGAAGAGAAGATAATAACGACGACATATGATAGGAGAGAAGAGAAAATCTGCCAATAAAGGTTGATAACAGAGCATACGGATGAGCGAACAACGACCTTATGAGTTAGGGGTTTTCTAGAGTCAGTGAGAGTGTTGTGAAAGAGTAAGGATAAAAACCAACACAATAAAAAAAATGCTATATATACAGGTGGGGCATTTTGGTTTATCCTGTACCACTTACGTATTCTTTTGGAAAAAAAAATATGTCACTCGATATGAGGCGCGTGTTACACGCATAACGGAAAAATGAATAGAGAGGTGTATTAACAGCATTAATATAAACACGAAAGGTGTCTCAATCTTATTGAAAGTGCATAGACAATGTTTCAATAATTTATGAATAGCACGTATAATGTATTGACTGAAGTTCTTTATTGGGTTATGGGTACCATAAATGATCTCATCTTACCTTAGCACCCCAAAGCCAGTATTAGATCCCCACCATAGAAAAGAACTCATCATACTTTGTAATCTTCATCATTTTCTTATGACATAAGAAAACTCCAAATTAGAAAGTAACCATGCTTCCTATCACAGATTTAATAAGTTGTAATCGAACACCAAAGATAAGTACTTGAAAGTCCAATTATCAATTCTATGCACTTTAAAATATAATACATTCACATTCATGATGACTTCATCTACCTTATATTAAGGGCACCCTAAAGTATTTCATGGGTACGCATCCTTCAAGTAGAACAAGGATACAACAATAAACAAGAGAATTGCAAGGGTTTGAGGATTTGAAGTAAACATCTTAAAACCTGCCGTAAATGTGATGCCATAACGTAATCCCGCTTAACATTGTTTGATCTTTGGAAGACCTTGGGATACATGTGACAATATAAATTAGAATACAATTACAACCTTTTTAACAAGGCGAAGCATTATACCTTCATTAAGGCACATGCAACAACACCATAAACATACTGAATCATGTTACTCTATGTTAATCTAATTTGATAACAAATTCTCTTCCACCACGAGGCCTCAAGCTCATAGATTTATATTTCTATTTGCCTCATGATTGACGTGTCACTAAGAACGGTTTGAATGTTAGCAACACTCCAATTGCCTCAATCACAATCAAGATGAAGAAAACCATCTGATCACTTGAATTTATAACATACCAAATTACGCAACTTTATTAAACCTTCACATGAAGTAAAATATTAACAACGCTTTGATTGAAAGCAAGAAGTATACCTGGAAGAAATGTTGCGTTCTGACGCTTTTGAGCCCACGAAAATCTGTTATATTTTTACAACATAAGGATTATTTAGTCATTGAGACTATCCGTAGAATAAGAGAAGAAATATATTAGGCATTAAATAACGTGTTATAGAAAATTTGTAAAGATACGTACATTACTCCTGCTCCTGCTGGACCTACAGCTTTGAAAAATGATGCAACAGTTACGGAAATGCCATTTGCAGCTCCTCTTTGGTCTTGATCCTTCAATATTAGTATTGAATATATGTTAAACACACAAATAATAATAATAATAAATCAAATACGGAATATTAAGAGGACTTACCACAGCTTTGTTTTGCAGTATGAAGAGTCCAGTTATAATTGAGGTCTGATGATAGTGATCCATTCATTAGAATTAAATACATATAAATGACTGAAAATGATAGTGATGGAATTAGAAGCACTTACAGATAAAACATTTTTGGTCACCGATGCAAAAGTTAACACGAACCAAAGTGCGAATCCAGATAGCATAGCTATAAATGGGAAACTAGCTAATAAAGGGATTGACAAAACCTATACACACAATATTATTCTTTTAAATTCAAAATTTTGACATATCAGATTTAATAATCATATGCATAAATTCTTACTCCAGCTACTCGAGATGTCATAATAGGGCCAAGACTTCTCTCCGCAATTGGATAGAGAGTTAGCTGAAATACTAATAAACCAAAACCGGAACATACCAAAATTACCCCTCTGTAAATAATTATAGTGTCTTGTGGCATGAATGATGAGAGTGTAAATAGGCACATACCTGTTACTGCAAGAACTTCACCAACACCATCAGTTGTAAAACTCAAACCGCCAAATTTTTTCGGACTCACAGCCCATAGAGAGAATATCTATAAAAGTGAAAGTCAAATGTATCAGACTTTCCTTAAGTACATATAGTAAGGATTGGACCAAGATGAAGGTAACTTAAACCTCGGAATATGTCATATCAACAAGAAAGAAAATACAATATACTATGATTGATGACATTAATGGCCAGTTCATGAAAAGATTTGGTTTAGAAGTAGCTTCTTTTGTTTCTTCAGATGATTGAGGTGCTGATTCTAATGTAACATATGAATCATGAGAATTGTGGTTGTGCTTTGTTTCCTGTAAAATGAGGGATAAGTAAATAAACTTTTACAATGTAATATAATAAGTCAACGGACATACCGGGATGGTAAAAGAAAAAAAAGCTACAACCAATGCAAAAAGTGATATAATAAGGCAACACTACAGCAGGTCGCTGATTTACCCACGACAGCTGACGTCGGTAAAAAGGCCAATTTCGTCGGTAAATATGTTTACCGACGACAACTCGTCGGTAAACTGTCTTCCCTAGAAGTTGGTCGGTAGAATCAGCCTTGCCGACGACTGTTTTGGCTTCTCGTCGATAACCCAACATATTTTACCGACGACACTCGGCTCGTCGGTAAACATTATCATACCGACAACGGCCTGGCTGGTCGCCGGTAAGACGCATTACTTTACCGACAACCGTTGTTGTCGGTAAATAATGTAATTACCGACGACGTGGTCGTCGGTATCCTAGTATTCCAATTGTTTTTTTTTTAATTTTAAATAACCTACCGACAACTTAGTTACTTGAATGTCGTCGGCAAATTTTATTTTTTATTTTTTTTAGAAAATCTGTACCGACGACATTCTTGACATTAATGTCGTCGGTATTGTGATTAATTATTTTTTTTAATTATTTTTTTAAATTCAATTTTATTTTTTAATTTTTATTTTATTTTTATTTTTATTTTTATTTTTATTTAAATTGGTTTTTGATTTTTTTATAAATTAATATTCTATGAAATTTTGAATATAAATAGAAATCATGGATTATATTCATAAAAAGATAAATAAACCCGGGTAGTCAAACCCCGGGCTATAAAGTCAAACCCCGGGGTTAAAAGTCAAAATATTACATACAAACTTAATAAAAGTCAAGAATGTAAACTTAAATGAAATAAAAGTCTTAAACGTAATAAAATGAAAGTCAATCACGGGCCCGATAGATCTTCTCCTCGATCACTATCTTCATCTTCATCTTCATCTTCTTCTTCATCGGAGAGCGGATCGAGACCATTCTTTTCACGAGATTCATTGAGGCCGTTGAGCAACTTCGTGAAAAAATCATCGGACCTAGAGGAGCTCGGTGGAGCATCGTCATCCGGCATAGGAGGTAATCCTTGGACTGCGCGGAGCTCGTTCATCCCGTCGAATATCCGCTGTAACTTTCTCGCGTTCTTCTTCGCGATCTCGTCTGAAACAGGCGGCTTCGGGTCCTTCTTTTTCTTGAAGACAGCTCCGATCGAAGGGATCCAGTGTCTACTCTTAGCCGTTTTCATCACCTCCTGAACCGTCTCCTTCAACGCTCCTATCTGCTCCTCCACTGGAACATCCTCAGCCGATTGGGTCCCCGTCTCGATAACCCGCTCCTTAAGCTTCTCCCGATAAACTCCCTGTAATAAAATTTAAAATAAATAATTAATAAAAAAATTTGAAATAAATAATTAATAAAACTAACAAAGAAATAAAAACTTACACTAGCATGCTCCCATCTATCATCGACCCATTTGCGCTTCGCCCCATCATAGCCCAAGTACTCGAAGTATCCGCCCATCTGTGGAAGTGGGACCTCCTCTTGGGTCTGCTCGTCTATATAGCTCAGGGGCTCCTTCGTATTAATCTTCAGCTTACCCTATAAAATATACAAAAAAAAATATAATTATTAAAAAATTAAATTAAATAACTAATAAAATTTATTTTTACTTTAACAAATTATACCTCGATAATCTCATGGCGGGTCTGGGTTTGGTTCCGAGAACCAGACTTGTTCGGCTTCTTCTGGTTCTGCCGATTCTTCTTATTAATCGCTGACTGGGCCTGTTACAATTCAAGTTAAAAAAATAAATAAACAATAATTTAGTAATAAAATAATTAAATTTTGATTTTACCTTCTTGTTCGGGTCATTCATCATCTCAAGGGTCAGCTTCCAATCCTCGGGAAGCACATCAGGTGGACACTCATCCGAATCGCCATAATCGGCCTTCAAGTCATACTTCCACCTTCTGTAAGCAGCGGACTGAGACTGCGTACGCTTCCCGCTAATAAAGCTCCAATCTCGGCGGGCCCTCCACTCCTCGAGGTTGAAGAACTCCTCGAGTTTTCCGAAGATCGTGGTCTTTAGTCCCCTCGGCACAGCACTCCACGAGGGGTAGTAGGGAGGGACTGATTCTCGAACCGCGAGACCCACCACTTGGGCCATGTGTTTCCCATATTCTCCGAATGGGTTCCACGTGTCATCGAGGATACAGAAATCTACCGGAAGGGGCCCACCTAGCTTCTCCTTAGCACCGTTGGCGGTTTTGAGAGTCGAGACATTTCGGGGTCTCCTCTTTCGCTTAACTGTTTAAGAATAGTATATTATTTAATTTAGTAATTTATATTACTTGAATTTTATAAATTAATTTATATTTACCAGGCGGCTGATTACAATCGTTCAAGTTCGGGGGTTGATTCGGGTTCGGATCTTCTCCGTTCCCGTCACCACGGTGGTATTTAGGCATCACATCGGCCATCTATAATTTAAATAAAATTAATAAATTAGATTTTTACTATAAATTGCATTTTAGACCTTTTTTAATTAAAAATTACAAAAACACCCACATAAATTGTAAAAAATATATATTTTTCATAGTTTTTAAATTGTATATTAGAAATACCCTAATTTGTCATTGAGTCCCTAAATTGCATTTTTAGTCCCTATAGTTTTCAGATTTGCCTAAAATACCCTAATTTCTTAAAAAATGTAATTTTTTTTAAATTGCATTTTATTCCCTAAATTGCATTTTAGTCCCTAAATGGTATTTTAGTCCCTAAATGGTATTTTAGTCCCTAAATTGCATTTTAGTCCCTAGAGTTTTCATATTTCCATAAATTTCACCAATATCAACATATTTAACTTACACAAATTAACAATTAATCCTTACATTTCTAAACATCAAGCAAAAAATAACATTTCTATACCAAACCCTAATTTTTCTAAAAATTAACAAAAAAATTATGTTACATGGTATATTTAACAACAAAATACATATTCAGAATCTAAAATCCATCACAGAATCTCGGAATTAACAAGAAATTCAATAGAACATTAAAAAAAAATTCAATTCGAAAATTAAAAAAAATAGGTTTTGTTTCGGATTTGTGGTACCTGTTACGTGGAGATTATGTTGAATATATCCAGCAATCCATGCCAAGCAAGAGTAGAGGAAAATCAAAAACAAAAAAAGTTAGGATTTGATTTAGAAAAATGAAAAAAAAAATTGAAGAAATGATTAAGTTTTGGCATGGAATCACTTACATTTGATGTTATAGGGGTGTTGGAATGGCTCGGAACAGCTCCTTCTTCCTCGGAATCGACTTTTTTTAGAGTGTTTTGGTGTGTTTGTGTTTCAGAAATGAAGCTCGGTAGGGTTTAATAGAATAATTGTTTACCGACGACACGCCAAGTCGTCGGTAAACAGTGCATACTCGTCGCTAAACGTGACACGCGTCAAACAGTCGTACGCACGACTGTTGCGTGTCTTGGTTTACCGACGACTTCTTTTCGCAAGTCGTCGGTAAACCCTTGGGCGGGAAAAAAGAACCGCCCACTTTTGGCCAATAAAATTTGGAATTACGTTTGCCGACGACTTGGGATATTGAATTTCGTCGGCAAACCTTTGCCGACAACATTCTTGAATAGAATGTCGTCGTTAAAACTTTACCGACGACATTCATATCAAAAATGTTGTCGGTAAAGGTTCAATGTCGTCGGTAACCTTTTTTTTTAAATATTTTTTTCCTGATTTCTTTTCTTTTTTTATTCTTGTTGGGATTAAGATATACACACATAAATTAGTGTTTGAGGTGTTTAGTCAACAGTTAGGGTCAAATGTTAGTGTTCGAGGTGTTTAGACAACAGTTATGGTCAAACTTGAGTGTTCGAGGTGTTTAGTCAACAGTTAGGGTCAAACTTGAGTGTTCGAGGTGTTTAGTCAACAGTTATGGTCAAACTTGAGTGTTTGAGGTGTTTAGTCAACAGTTATGGTCAAATGTTAGTGTTCGAGGTGTTTAGTCAACAGTTAGGGTCAAACTTGAGTGTTCGAGGTGTTTAGTCAACAGTTATGGTCAAACTTGAGTGTTCGAGGTGTTTAGTCAATAGTTAGGGTCAAACTTGAGTGTTTGAGGTGTTTAGTCAATAGTTAGGGTCAAATTTTAGTGTTCGAGGTGTTTAGTCAACAGTTAGGGTCAAATGTTAGTGTTTGAGGTGTTTAGTCAACAGTTAGGGTCAAACTTGAGTGTTTGAGGTGTTTGGTCAGTAGTTAGGGTCAAACAATATCAAAATGCACTAAGACTAAAAAACAAATACAAAAGCCATCTCAGTTTCATATCCACTAATATCCTAATCAGTTTCATATCCACTAATATCTATAGGTTCATCATCGCTATTAACCTCTATAGGTTCTTCTTCATCACCATATTCCTCCCACGTGTCGTCTTCGATTTCCTGGTTTTCATCAATAACCATTTCAAAAGCCATCTCAATACGAAAATGAGCTGGGTCAATCTCGATCTCCTCGGTAGTTGCCAAGTTCTCCGGTTCGGAAACCGTCTCTGTGTTACCCAAAGGTATACTAATGCTCTCGTTGTTTGTAGATAGTGATTCCGAACCCCATAACTCGGGACTCCATCCGTGTCGATCATTTATCTCCCAAACGGCTTTCCAACCCTTCATTGATTTCTTCGCACTAATCTCGTCAATGTAGAATACTTTCTTGGCTTGCGATGCTAAAATGTATGGTTCGTCTTCCCACTCAAAGTTTGTCGTGTTAATAAAGGTTACCCCATGTTCTGTCCTTGATTCAGCCATTTTGTACCATTTACAAACGAATAAGACAACTGAACACCCTTTAGTGTAATTAACCTCCAATATTTTCACTAATTCTCCATAACATGGTCTATCTTCGTACGTGGTACAAACTCCGTAATCCTGCGTGACTCTTTTTTCTCCTTTACCCTTGGTTACCCACTTGACACCATTCACGACACATGAATCGTATCTGTCCACCGCACCAAAAGACATGCTGGCCAAGGATACCATCTCAGTGGTAGCTAATACATCACCTGACTCTTTCATCCCATGAACCTGTCATACATAAATAATACTAAGAACCTCGGACATAAGTAGATTATGTTTAAACCAACGTCTAAAGTACATACCTTTTCCAAAAACCAACTCTTAAACCGTTGACGATGCATAATCTCTATTTCGTCACCCGTTCCCGTAAGTGTGGATTTGTGTTCACTAAAATCATAAATGAATATAAATAAGTTAATGTAAATATATAAATATATATATATATATATATATATATATATATATATATATATATATATATATATATATATATATAAATATAAATATATATATATATATAAATATATATATAAATATTTATATATATAAATATATGAATATAAATATAAATATATATAAATATATATATATATATATATAAATATATGAATATAAATATATGAATATAAATATAAATATATATATATATAAATATATGAATATAAATATAAATATATATATATAAATATTTATATATATATAAATATATAAATAAGTAAAAGTTACTTACGTCCTATATGGTTCGAGCTCGTCGCAGTTATTCAATATATACCAACTGACGTGCTCCTTCTGAAGAGCTGGTAAAGCAACTGACTCTTTCTTGCCAATAGGAGTACACTGAGAATTGAAAACGGATATCTATTTTTGTTCTGGCAGTTGTTCGTTGTATCTACCTGGATCGTTGAAATTTGTTTTTTCTTCACTAAGATACCGCGATATGAAAGTCAACGTCTCTTCCGCCACGTAACCCTCGGCTATGGAACCCTCAGGCCTAGCCGGGTTTCGAATATACTCTTTCAACTTCTTCAAATACCTTTCAAATGGGTACATCCACCGCATTTGAACCGGGCCCCCTAACAACGCTTCATCATATAAGTGAATCACTAAGTGGATCATGATATCAAAAAACGCGGGAGGTAAGATCATTTCTAACTTGCACATCACTTCAACCACTTTCGCCTTACCATCCACCAACTCTTTCCTACTCAAGTTCTTGTTACAAACGACTCTAAACACATCAACTAACCCAATAATTGCGTCGCTAATCGATTTATCATCTAGAAGCCCAGGGAGACAACAAACAAAAAGGTACTGCATCATAACATGACAATCATGAGATTTCATTCCAATGATCTTCCCCGTATCGGCGTGAACGTTATTCCTCATACTAGACGCGAATCCATCGGGAAACCTCTGTACCTGTAACCACTCAAGAAACAACTTCCTCTTCTCCGCTGACAACGTATACTTTCCACGTTTTAGAATCGTTTTTTTCCTACTGTTGCCAACCACAATTCTTTCCTGAATTTCATTTTCTTAAGATCCTCCCGCGCCTTAACGTTATCTTTGTTTGGTTTCCCATCGACTGCTATAACTGTACCGAGAAGAGCATCACACACGTTTTTCTCGCAGTGAATGACATCAATGTTATGCTTCAACAAATTTTCGGACCAATAAGGTAAACGATAGAAAATACTCTTTTTCTTCCAATTCGTCTGGCGAGGACCTGTAGTCTTCGTCACCTTACCTCCAAAATCCTTGTGTTTGCCGGGAAACACAATGGGAAGACCATCTAACTGTGTCTGAATACTAGCTGGACTATATTTCTTCGGTCGCTTAGTAAAATTGGTTGCCGGGTACGAAACATAATCTTTTCTAAACTGATGTCCGAAGGGTAACCAACGTCTATGGTCAAAGTAAACCACACCTTTTGTCACACCCAATGACGGTGTGGAATCCATGCATTCCGGGCAAGCCATGTAACCTTGACCCGACCATTTTGAAGTGTATGACCGAGCGGGGAAATCATTGGTGGTGGACAACAGACAAACCTTCATAGTAAACTCTTGTTTTGTATGGGCATCATACGTAAGGATCCCTGTACTCCACAACTCGTCCAACTCATCTATCATAGGGCGGAGGTAAACATCCATGTCCTTACCGGGCGAACGAGGACCCGGAATCAACAAACAAAGCTGAAAAGTGGTTTCCTTCATGCATACCCACGGTGGCAAGTTATAGACGGTTAATATAACAGGCCACATGCTATACGAGTTGTTTTGCATAGAGAAAGGACAAAACCCGTCGATACCGAGACCCAAAAATACATTACGAGGTTCGCTAGCAAACTCAGGGTGTAGCGCTTCAAATATCTTCCAACTATCACCATCAACAGGATGACGCAACACATCCGGATCGGCACTCTTACCGGTATGGTGCCAAATCATGTCTTCAGCGGTGTGCTTTGAAGTGTATAGTCGCTGTAACCTGGGAGCAATCGGAAAATAGCGGAGCTTCTTATGTGGTACTTTGATACCCTTCTTTGGGTCCCATCTAGACTCGCTACAAACTGGACACTTATCGAGGTCTTTATACTCTTTATAAAATATGGCACAATCGTTCAAACAAACATCGATGGTAATATACCCCATACCCAAGCTTTTCAACTTCTTGTTGCATGAATCATACAAATCGGGCAAAGTGTGAGGTTTGGGCAAAATACGACCAATCAACTCCAATAACTCGGTGAATGACGTGTTAGTCCACTTGTTCTTAACTTTTACGTGCATAAGCCTGGCAATGAAGTTCAATGAACTCATCGCATTACAACCCGGATATAATTCTGTCTCCAATTCGTTAAACAGTTTTTCGAAACTACTTGGAATTTCTGCGTCTCTCATCTCGGTGTCACCCTGATGACCGCCAACATCGTAACTGTGTCTCACATCGTCATAAACCTCGGCAATTTCATTAACTATATTCGGAATAGGGTTTTCTTCGGGAACGACCGGCTGCTCACCGTGTTTTATCCAAACCTGATACGACTTCATAATCCCTTCATTATAAAGGTGGTTCGTAACCGTCCGAGAGGCTAATCGACGATTATTTTTACAATAGTTACACGGGCAATAAATAAGATCTCAATATTGCGAATGTTGTTTAGCATATGCGATAAAACCCAAAACCCCAACAAGATAGTTTGGATCGAATAAATCTGTAGCATCCATCCAACTCTTATCCAAAGCCATCTCTTTACAACAATTTTAGATAACTAGACAACTACATTCATATGAAAATAAAATAAATAATTATTACAACCCAATTGATAAAATGAAAAAAAATTACAACACAATGAATATAAATAACACAAATTACAAACCAATGGCTTGAATATAAATACAAACCAATAAATAAATAAAATTACATCACAAATAAATAAATAAATAAATAAAATGACATCGTAATAAATAAATAAATAAAATTACAACACAATAAATATATAAACAATTTCACATAAATAAATACACAAATACAAAAATATATGAAACATAATATATGAAATAAATGAATGTATGCATGATTTATACACAATATATAACAAGACAATCAAAAAATATACAAAATAATAACCTATAGCAACTAATACACAATTCAAAATTCATGCATAAAAATAAATAAAATTGAAATTTTAAGAAAATACCTTGAATTGGTGGAAGAAATTGGATATTGACGATGAAGTCTCAACCTTGATAATGTAATAATAAACCTAAACCCATAATATTGCAAGAATTACACCAAATATGATCATAATAAAAAACAATTCAAGAATTTACCTAATATTTGTAGATGAAATTGTGTGTTGATGATGCCCCACCTTGATTATAAGCTTGCAAATGGTTAGATATGAATTGGAGAAGGTATTGCAAAAAATTTGAATGAGTTTGATTGATGTTTTTGAGAGAAATTGGGAGAAAAAAATGGGGTTTTTGGGGTTTAAAGAGATAAAAATACAGGCTGTTCGCATATATGCACGACAAATTTACCGACGACACGTAAAGTCGTCGGTAAACTTAAAGCGTCGTCGCTAAAAACAAGAATTTAACGACGCCTTTTCAAACAGTCGGTAATTTACCGACGACAAATCCAAGCAAAAAAAATTAAAAAAAAAATTAAATAACGACGGCGTTTCGTCGTTTACCCACGGCCACGGTCGTCGGTAAATTACCGGCGGAAGGTTTCTCGTGGGTAATCGTATGTCGTCGGTAAATAACAAAAGTTTACCGACGACTTTTCGTGTCGTCGGTAAACTATCGTGGGTAAAATCGTAACTTTGAATTTTAAAATTGCTTGGGAATTACCAAATCAACCACCGAATTGAAATGAAGTATCATATCAAATGGATTAATTTTACATTACAACTTACCCAAAAGTCATCTTCGAAAAGTCCTCCACCAACGCGGCTACCTACAACCTCTAACTCGTCTATATGACATAACCCCAAGCATCGCAAAACCACCATAAATCACGCCACCAAATCTCTATTATCATGTATATACAAACGTAGAAGAGAAGATAATAACGACGACATATGATAGGAGAGAAGAGAAAATCTGCCAATAAAGGTTGATAACAGAGCATACGGATGAGCGAACAACGACCTTATGAGTTAGGGGTTTTCTAGAGTCGGTGAGAGTGTTGTGAAAGAGTAAGGATAAAAACCAACACAATAAAAAAAATGCTATATATACAGGTGGGGCATTTTGGTTTATCCTGTACCACTTACGTATTCTTTTGGAAAAAAAAAAATATGTCACTCGATATGAGGCGCGTGTTACACGCATAACGGAAAAATGAATAGAGAGGTGTATTAACAGCATTAATATAAACACGAAAGGTGTCTCAATCTTATTGAAAGTGCATAGACAATGTTTCAATAATTTATGAATAGCACGTATAATGTATTGACTGAAGTTCTTTATTGGGTTATGGGTACCATAAATGATCTCATCTTACCTTAGCACCCCAAAGCCAGTATTAGATCCCCACCATAGAAAAGAACTCATCATACTTTGTAATCTTCATCATTTTCTTATGACATAAGAAAACTCCAAATTAGAAAGTAACCATGCTTCCTATCACAGATTTAATAAGTTGTAATCGAACACCAAAGATAAGTACTTGAAAGTCCAATTATCAATTCTATGCACTTTAAAATATAATACATTCACATTCATGATGACTTCATCTACCTTATATTAAGGGCACCCTAAAGTATTTCATGGGTACGCATCCTTCAAGTAGAACAAGGATACAACAATAAACAAGAGAATTGCAAGGGTTTGAGGATTTGAAGTAAACATCTTAAAACCTGCCGTAAATGTGATGCCATAACGTAATCCCGCTTAACATTGTTTGATCTTTGGAAGACCTTGGGATACATGTGACAATATAAATTAGAATACAATTACAACCTTTTTAACAAGGCGAAGCATTATACCTTCATTAAGGCACATGCAACAACACCATAAACATACTGAATCATGTTACTCTATGTTAATCTAATTTGATAACAAATTCTCTTCCACCACGAGGCCTCAAGCTCATAAATTTATATTTCTATTTGCCTCATGATTGACGTGTCACTAAGAACGGTTTGAATGTTAGCAACACTCCAATTGCCTCAATCACAATCAAGATGAAGAAAACCATCTGATCACCTGAATTTATAACATACCAAATTACCCAACTTTATTAAACCTTCACATGAAGTAAAATATTAACAACGCTTTGATTGAAAGCAAGAAGTATACCTGGAAGAAATATTGCGTTCTGACGCTTTTGAGCCCACGAAAATCTGTTATATTTTTACAACATAAGGATTATTTAGTCATTGAGACTATCCGTAGAATAAGAGAAGAAATATATTAGGCATTAAATAACGTGTTATAGAAAATTTGTAAAGATACGTACATCACTCCTGCTCCTGCTGGACCTACAGCTTTGAAAAATGATGCAACAGTTACGGAAATGCCATTTGCAGCTCCTCTTTGGTCTTGATCCTTCAATATTAGTATTGAATATATGTTATACACACAAATAATAATAATAATAAATCAAATACGGAATATTAAGAGGACTTACCACAGCTTTGTTTTGCAGTATGAAGAGTCCAGTTATAATTGAGGTCTGATGATAGTGATCCATTCATTAGAATTAAATACATATAAATGACTGAAAATGATAGTGATAGAATTAGAAGGCACTTACAGATAAAACGTTTTTAGTCACCGATGCAAAAGTTAACACAAACCAGAGTGCGAATCCAGATAACATAGCTATAAATGGGAAACTAGCTAATAAAGGGATTGACAAAACCTACACACACAATATAATTCTTTTAAATTTAAATTTTTGACATGTCAGATTGAATAATCATATGTATAAATTCTTACCCCAGCTACTCGAGATGTCATAATAGGGCCAAGACTTCTCTCCGCTATTGGATAGAGAGTTAGCTGAAATACTAATAAACCAAAACCTGAACATACCAAAATAACCACTCTGTAAATAATTATACTGTCTTGTGGCATCTGGAAGTAATTAAACTGAAAATGAATGATGAGGGTGTAATTAGGCACATACCTGTTACTGCAAGAACTTCACCAACACCATCAGTTGTAAAACTCAAACCCCCAAATTTTTTTGGACTCACAGCCCATAGAGAGAATATCTATAAAAGTGAAAGTCAAATGTATCATACTCCCCTTAAGTACATATAGTAAGGATTGGACTAAGATGAAGGGAACTTAAACCTCGGAATATGCCATATCAACAAGGGAGAAAATACAATATACTATGATTGATGACATTAATGGCCAGTTCATGAAAAGATTTGGTTTAGAAGTAGCTTCTTTTGTTTCTTCAGATGATTGAGGTGCGGATTCTAAGGTATCATATGAATCATGAGAATTGTGGTTGTGTTTTGTTTCCTGTAAAATGAGGGATGAGTAAATACACTTTTACTATGTAATAAAATAAGTAAACGGACATACCGGGATAGTAAAAGAAAAAATAGCCACAATTAATGCAAAAAATGATATAATAAGGCAAGGTAATAAGTATGGGAACCTGCATAACCAATTTCAAAGTTAAAAAGTATGAAATTACTTCAATTAGTTAAAAATACACAAATAAGTTAAAGAAAGTTACGGAATGTGAAGTAAGATTAGAAGAATTACCTTCCAAACAAAGAATCTTGTGAAAATATGGTAGGATATTTATCTGCAGGCTTTTTTCAACAATAAAAATTAGAAAAGACCCTAATAATTGATTTAACATACTTTTAAATTATTCAAAATACCCCCTAGGGGGTCTGGAACAATTCATTCAAAATAAATAAAAATACCTGTGCAAGGAATCCGCCTATAGCTGGGCCAATGATCAATCCTATTCCCCAAGATGTACTGATCTGTAAATATAATATTACATTCTCAAGACATTTAAAAGAAAAAGAAAAATCTTTGGAGAGCTTAGAAGCTAACTAATGTAAAGATTTGCAGGGATTTTGTGAATGGAAAGAAGAGTATTTGTATGTTGAAGTGAATTTTTATAAAATCCGATAATATTAAATTGGAAATAAGCACTCATATAGTGAAAAAACTTGCATACTTATCTAAGCCAGCTATCATATAGTAGTAATGTTTAGAGTTCAGTTCATATTCAAAAGGGCAATTGTGCAAGGATTTAACATTTTTCGTACATAGAAGGGTTACTTACTGATGACAGAGCTAAGCCTTGATACTCGTCACGGAAAGTTTCACTTGCATAAGCCTGATAGTGGAAGAAATTAAAATAAAGAAAATTAAAAATTAAAGTCAACCAAGAACCATAAAAGAATACCTTAATTGGTCCAAACAAACCATTTAAAAATCCAAGAAGAAACCTTGTAATCATAGCCATCCAAAAATTTACACTAAAACCAAACAGAGTATTGAAGATAACACTGTAACAACATAACAATCAAATCATTATAGACAATACCAAATAAAAAAAGAAAAATTAGATGCAAAAAGATTAAGCTTAGAGTAATTTGGAGTACACAGTAATGGTGCCGATGATTATAACTGGCTTTCGACCGATTCGATCAGATACCATTCCCCAGAAAACAGATGTAAAAGCTCTTCCAAGCATATATGAAGAACCTTTCATTAGTTAAATTAATCAGACTCTGTAAAAATATAATTTGGTAATAATAAATTTATAGAATATTTACCCACTCACCTATTAAACCTGCATAGTAACCAATATCTTCTTCTCTCTCAGCAATACCAAAATCCTTTACCATAAAATAAAGGAATGGAAAGAGAGATGAGATTGGAAGTGCTGTAAACGCAACACACATAAACATAGAAATTAAGATGTTAAACCATTAATTGAAAACACTTGAACAATAATAAATAATCATATCACAAATCTATCTCATTTAGTGTTCAATAGATGATTAATTTAACTGAAATGAAGGAATTAGTACAAGTGGATTTAAATTAATGATGCAAAAAAATTTAATTGCAGAACACTACAAGTTTGCATTTCTGAAATCATTTTGAACTGGCCACCCACTTTTTGAGAAATTACCCAAGTAAGATGAACAGTAACCCATCTCTTATAATTAGGCATAAGAAATGTGAACGAGTAACAAGTTTCGGGATAAATTATACAGAATAAATAAAACAACAAAAGGAATATCACACAAACATAATTCGAGCCTTATATATGTAGTAACAACTTGTCGATACAGATAGATCGGTAGTTGTATTTAGTATGATTATAACAAATTAATGTATGCTTAATGGAGAATCCATTTCCCATTCCCGGACCAGTGTACAGAGTAAAATTCGAATATCAATTGAAATCTATCTAGCTTTAGAGAGAGAATAGAGAACTGAAATCTTACCACTGGCGAGAATAACAATCCATATGGTTACAAGTTGCTTAATAGGAAGACTAGTTTGCATCTCCTTTTGTCGCTCCACTTGACATCCTGGGCAATTCTCATCGTTATACTTTTTGTTAAGCAGAGCCTCTTCGTAATCTTTACTCCGACCCATTTGATCTCACAATTATAGTGTGCATGTACTAAGTATATATAATATTTACATCTAATCTATTACATGACGTTAAGTTTCATCACTGCTCACGTGGGATATGGGATCGTAGATCGCTTGTCCTAATCATTAGAAATTTTGACCAAAAAAATAATCATTAGAATTAAAATAACATATGGATAGGAGGGATGTTTCTCTATCCTACCCTATGAAAGCCAAATATGCCACCTTTTTTGACTTATAGTCAACTGTTTGCAGAGAATCTTGTGATCAAAAAAATTGTTAACATTATCTTGTCCCCCATCCGTTGAATTAAGAAATTTAATTATAACTATTGGGGCTAGTTCAATGGTCAGGGTCTTGTCTCTTATCTACTAGATAAATCTTCTCAGTTTTGTTATTTCTTGAGTCTTTAAAGGGGTAAAGCAAGAGGTGCAAAGTTCGATTCCCCTCCCTAAATATGGGTTACCTAGTTCTGATTAATTTGGGAATATGCATGGGAGGCGTGTATTTTCTCATGGGATTAGTCATTGTGCGTGAAAACTGGCACAGACACCCATGAGTAATTATTATATTTCTATTAATTTACGTTCAATATTCTTAAGAATATAGGAGCGGTAAATCGTTAGGTTAGATTAATTGGTCATAGTCTTGTTATTTTTTCATCACTTAAAGGGAAGTAAGACGTGTATATCCCTTGGGATTAGTCGGACCACCCACGTACCCAAAAAAAAGAATATAGGAGAGGTAAATTGCAAATAAAGCTCAATCAACCTAAGGTTCATGAGCTTCCAACACGACTCTCAAGGGATAGTTGAATTCGAATCCCACAATTCAAACACTACAAATATATCCACGATCTCTAACAGTTGGGATATGCCCCGAGGTATTTTTCTACATATCTTTCGAAATAGATTAATTCATTCATGAGGCTTTGGGGTTTAATCTCGCCCAATAGTGCGTGAAATGCCCGACCATTTAAGATACACAAACAATAAAATTTGGATGCGTGTTGCTAGTGGAATTTGAGTTAAATCCTATAATCGACAGAGTGTAGTAACCTAAAATCAAATAAAGGTCAGGACCACATGGAGATGTGCCTCACGATGGCATTCTGATGGTCAAGTCAGTTTGGGACTGAGGACCGAAGGGAATAATGGAACTAAATCTGACTGTATATTAACAATGAAAATATAAGTAATATCATTTTACGTGCATGACATGGGTATTTATATATAATAAAAGCGCAACATACCAAGTTGGCTTTTTGTCGTATCCAATTTATGGGATGCTCGGGAGGCAATGTCCTCGATTAGAGGTGAAATAGGATGTATTTCTTCGACTGCTTTTTAGAGACCTTCTCGGGTTCGAGTGTTGATAGAGATGTTGGTCACATCACTAAACGATAAGTGGATATTCCGAAAACGCTCGGTGTGGCATGGCCGAGACTATCAATACCCCCTTGAATTACGAAGGGTTAGTCCAGGTGATTTTTTAAAGGCCCGGCCATGGATTTTATTTGATATCTATATTTTTTCGATATAGGAGGTTATCTCCGTACAACCGTGGGACACGTGTCCTTTTAAGGTTGGTTGGTTTGGCATGTTTACTTCGAGCTTTTCAAGGAAGATACCTGTGCCGCCAGGAAGGATGTGAGGCGTTGTCGTCTCCCAAGGGATGATAAAATAATCGACTAATCAACACTTTGAGAGAGTTTACTACACGCACGTGTACAGATCGTTGACAAGTAATAAATAGTAAGTATAAAGAGTTATCGTCTCCACATATACTATGATTGTTAGTTCTTATGTTGTGTTCTCGCAATATGTATTAGAATGTGTTGTTCAACTAAAAGGTAACATCCAATTATATGTTTGGTTTTTATGTTATATTAAAGGAATAAAGGTGTAATTAAGATAAATTAAACTAATTGTAATTATACTAAAGATTAGGAATGTGAATAACTAAAAGTACGAGATGAGAACATACCTCGATAACACTTAAGTAATCCCAACTAGTTGATTTACGTTTATTGTTATGAGTGAATCTGTACAACATGCAATAGTCGGGAGTCTAGCTTCTTCCTAACTCTCTCCTGGTAGCTTAGGAAGCTAACTAACACCACTAGAGGCCTATTTTGAGTGATATCTACGTGATGATTGGCGCTAAAGTTTTGTACCCTATTAGCTATTTGGCTAGTCAAGCTTGTCAGGACCACTAACGCACACTAGACACTTTATGTATTGTTTTTCGTAGCATAATGGTGGGGGCAAAGGTGTGATAAATAAACAGATAAATAAGATAATAATAAAGGACACACAACCATTGTCTACCACGAGAAACTCACTGCAAGTATTACAGATTGTTTGCAAGTTTTAATGATAAGTCAAGTTCGTTCGCAGGGATTTAATCCGTTAAATCTACTTGTATTTGGTGGGTCCTGGTGTGTTTATAAATTAATGCGAAAGTAAAGGAACCACAATCACCGCAAGTGTACGGTTGTCCAAGTAATATTTGATAAATCGAGTTCGTTCGCAGGGACGGATTAGGCACAACTCAGGTATTAATCAAAGAGTAAGAGTAATTGCTTAACAGAAAAATAAAGTAAAGATTTTTGTTTGGTTTTTATAAATTAAAAGATGCAATAAAATAAATTACTGAATTAAAAGAAAACAAATAAAAGAGATTTGAAACTTCAGATGAGAAAGGGTACTTGATCCTCGCAAGGGTTTCACCTAATCTATCTAATTCATGCTTCTGTTTAAGGGCTAAACTGATATTATTATGCTAGTCGGGACTCTAATATCTCCTAGCCCCCGTCAGGGTGGACCTAAGAGCTATCCTACGGTATTACAAACCCCGTCAGGGCGATTATAAGCTACTTTCAGATGAATACTATTTTACCTCATTGGCTACGTGGTTAGTCAAGCCCGTCAGGGTCAAATAACGGATACTATGCGTCTATTATCTAAGTCTGTAATTAAACCCCCCGTCAAGGTGATCCATACGCCACTATATGAAATAGCCTAATTACTATGAGCTAAGTTTGATTCATGACTTCAAAATTAGTAATTAAAACAAAATAATAGTCAACACAAAATACATAGTCTAATTTAAACTATTAAATCCCAAATTCAGAAAACATAAATTAAACAGAATTAAGTTCAACCCATATAGCGATTCTCAAGTACTAAAGAAATTAGTTCATAACGGAATGGAAAACTAAAATTAAATTAAATGAACTCATAATGTCAAATTACAAAAAGAAAATAAAGAACCTAAAGGTTAAGATGACTGATGATGGAAGAACAGGACTCCTCCAGCACTAGCTTCTCCTTGCCTTCTTGCTCTGACTTGTAAACCTTAAGCCTCTTGTGTAATTCTCTGAAGTCTGTGAAAGTAAGAGGTTAAGGGGTGTATTTATAGGTGTTGGAAGACCCTAGGTCGAATTTAGCTTGGAGTGGAAGACAAGTCAAAGACTCTCAAATCCGTAGCTCTTAGAAGGCAAGATTCTGCTGATTTGATTTGGTCATATCTTTTTCAATACTTATCCGTTTGAGAAGTTCCAATATATGAAACTGTTTGTCTTGGAAAGCTCTTTCTATTGGTGCAGACCACTCGTCCAGAATCCATGCCAATCTTTTATTATGATTTAATTCCTAAAACGTGGCTGGATTTCAGATTTCAAAAGGCAGCTTTATCTTTTCCTCCTTTGAATAAATCTTTACCAAATCTTCTTATTTCCATGTAAATCTTCTTTCCTTTCATCTTTATCTTGACTTGGCCTCTAAGTAATTACCATTTATCTCTTAAAGCTTCACATTAAATAAATAATTAAACCGCATATGCTTAAAAAGAATAAATCAATAAATCAAGAAATCGAAATAGGAAAGTGTACTCTAAAAATAGAAACTCGACTCAAAATCATTTCCTAACACTCTAAAGTACACTAAGACTTTATTCTCACTTTTTCTCCTTGGATTGGTCTTTCATAAGATTTCAAGAACCAATTAACTTTGCATTAAAAATAGTCAAATTTACGCACAAAAGCTCAGATTCTGCAAATAGTTAATTTCCAAGGGGAGAAAGTGCAATATGATCAAATAAGCTTAAAAGTCTATCAAACAAGTCATTTATTCACCTAAAAGGATGTCTCCAAGAGGCTAATAATTAGAACAAATCGGGAGACATCAAGACCCCAAACTCAAACCTTTGTCGTCCCGACAAAGTAAAATAAAAACAAAGGATCTTTTAGGTGAACGCAGAAGGTAGAATCTAGAAAATAATCCCAAAGCAAAGCTTAAAACAAATCTCATATAGTCTAATCTAGGAATTAATATACACCTACACTTATCATGCAAAATCAAATACAAAACAATATCAATATAAAATTAATTTCACAATGCTAGAAGGTTACGCTTATTACTTATCTCAAGATGGTGGCTATAGGGTGTTCCTAGATCTTTACTTGTGTTGAATGTTCCACTTAGAATAATCCCTATTAACCCACTGTGCATCTAGGAATCACGAGGTCTTTACGGTTTTAGCATAGGCTGAAGGACGGTATGGTATGTATATTTGGTAAATTTGAAGTGAGCTTTTGGCTCTCTCCTCACTTACCATCAACAAACTGTCCAAGAGCTTGAGTTTACACTCGAATTACGTTCTCACTCAACCCAATTGACGCGCTTAATTAGCGTCCCTAAATTAACCCAATAAGCACTAAGGATGATTCACCTAAAATTTTCCACTTTGCCGGTCCAAATATATATTCTTTTCATATAACTTTTCGTTTCTATATATATATTTTCTTTTGTATAGCTATGACTCTCTCTTTAATGTTGAGATATCATGCTATTTTTCTTCATGCCTATTCATGATTTTAGCTTTATAGCTTCTTTTCCATTCACTATTACCCCGGCAAAGGGTTACAATATGATAAACCTATGAATCATCATCATATATAGCACAAAGCATCATTGATAAGCTCAAAAATCCCAACCCAATGATAAATTCCCCTATGGTGGACCCACCACCCCAAACTCAAGCTCAAGACAGGAAGTCTCAGGATCGTGATTCAAGTGCGGGTCATATGGTCATGCCTAACAATCTAAAGGGATATTGGCTTATAATGTGGCGACAAAAGAAAGGCTTAAAGGCTAAAAATTTGTCTAAGAAGGATAAAATTAATTCAGGGATAGACAGCCAAAAAGGATTCAAAGGGCTAACAAAGAACTGCCTCTATCATTTTCCTATTTACACAACTTGTCTCTAGTTCATACCTAAGTGGGTTCTCTACTCATTTAGATCTCACGTTCTACAAACCACCTATTATCCTTAAGTACAAGTTTACTTCTTTTGCATTGTTCGTTAATTCTTCCTATCAATCATCTCATATTTGCATGCAATCAAAGTTCAGTTTACACTAACTCCTAAAGTCAACTATTTTCTATCATTAATTCATAAAAAACATGATTGATGGGGGCATTTAAAAGTCTCTACAGTCACACAACCCTAAGATTAATTTTATTGAAAGCATGTAAATCACAAAAAATTGGGATGAGGCAACGAACCCCACCCCAAACTCAAAAGTGAGTCGTGTCCCCACGACTCGAAAAAGACTCAATAAAGCAATAAAATTAAACTAAACTACCTAACTAGTGCCTACCATCAATTAAGAAGAAGAATTAGAACGGGGTACCTGGCCATAAAGATCCATCATATCCTCCTCCGAAGAAGAAGATTCATTATCAATATCCATGTTCAAAGTTACCTTACTCCTTGTTGAATTCATCTTGGCAATTTCCTCCCATAGTGCTAAGACTTGTTTTCTTAGATGATCAATTTGTTGTTGATGTTTGATAGCCCGTGGGGGTGTGTCAGATTCATTCAGAGAAGAGGAAGAAGAACCTTGATCTTGGATTGGTGTCTTTTCTTTAGGCTTTGATTGTACCTTTATTCTAGCTATGAATTTCTTGTGTTGTGGTGGTGCAGGTGCCTTTTCTTCATGTTGTTCAGTAGGCTCATCAAGATTGATGGCCTTCTCAATTGTGGAACCAGGCAAATTCTTGTTCTTCCCTAGGACACAACACTTCCTCTTATAATCCATAGCATCTGTTCTGTTCGTCATGGTTGAATTGACCCCAAACTCAAGATTATACCAAGGAGAGAATAAAGTTAAGAAAACTTGGTATAGCTTGAGTTTCTTGCTTGGATTAGATGAAGGGAGTTGTTTTCTTGATGAATCTTGGAAGAACTCTTGAAAGCTTGATGATCTTGATTGTGTTTAATGGTGTTTTGTGATGAATTTGATGGAGAGGTTATGTTTATGGAGGATGGAGGAGAGATTTAATGATGTTAATGTGTTTGTTGTGGAGGTTTAATCAAGCTTCAAGGTGTTTTTATAGGGTTGGGAGCTGGAAAATTCGTGTGGAAGAGGCTAGGGTTTATCTCCTTAAGGTGAGAAGTTGACTGGGCTTCGAACTCTTCACAAACCGCCTGGCGCGGTGCATCCCTGCGGTGCATGGGTAGTCCGCGGGGTACACCGTGCGCAACAGCTATTGAATTTTTTCGCTTCTGTCTTGACCCCGTGCTAGCACCCCGTGGTACGGGTTTTTGCCCTGCGGTGCATGGGGTAGTCCGCACCATCTCCGTCAAAAAACCCGCGATACACACCCCGTGGCACGGGTTTTGGGCGCGCGGTATAGGGCGCGGTGCACCGCGGCTGTTTTTTTCTCGCCTCTGGATAAGACCCGTGGTGCGCAACCCGTGGTACGGGTTTTCGGGGCGCGGTACATCCCTGCGGTATAGGGGGTACACCGCGGGGGTAGTCCGCGCCAGCCTTGAATTCTCCAAAAATTTTCCTAGCATCCCAAACTCGATTCCTGCACTATCAACACAATACCCTTCTCATTTCGTTTAAAAGTAGACACTAAAACTTGACACTAACTTAGAAATATACACTAGGAATTGAAAAACTTAAAGCAATAAACTAATATACAATGAATTGGCTTTTGTTTAACGTCGTTAAGCTCGACGGGTTACCTCTCGCATCTATTCAGCTTCAAGGAGGTACATGACCTCCCCCGGATGTGGATCCACCATGCGATTAGTATCCTCGCCTCCATGATAGATTTTCAAACGATGACCATTCACCATAAAGGTGCGATGTTCAGTTGGATGCTCAATCTCTATAGATCCATGAGGCATAACCTTGGTCACAATGTAAGGACCAGACCACTTCGATCTCAACTTCCCCGGATAATTGCTGAACTTGGAGTTGTATTTTAGGACCCTCTGTCCCACTTCGAATGTCTTTGCACGGATACGATTATCATGCCACCTCTTCGTGTTCTCTTTGTAAAGCTTCGCGTTCTCATAAGCATGTAATCGAAACTCATCAAGTTCATTCAGCTTCATCATACGATTCTCCGCAGCTAAGGTTGGATCCATATTCATCTCCGCAATTGCCCAATAGGCACCCATTTCAAGTTCAAGAGGTAAGTGACAAGCCTTACCATAAACAATACGATACGGAGATGCACCCACAGGTGTCTTGAACGCAGTACGATAAGCCCACAATGCATCATCTAGCTTCATAGACCAATCCTTCCTTGTGGGGCCAACAGTCTTTTCCAGAATAGATTTTACCTCTCGATTAGAGACCTCAGCTTGACCATTGGCTTGTGGATGATACGCAGTAGATACACGATGTCTCACACCATACTTCTCTAGAACTGTCTTCAGATATTTGTTCACAAAGTGTGAACCTCCATCACTGATAATAACTCGAGGTGTCCCATGTCTAGTGAAGATGTGTGATTTTAAGAATTTAATCACTACTCGCGAATCATTAGTTGGTAGAGCTACAGCCTCTACCCATTTAGACACGTAATCAACAGCTAGTAGGATGTAAAGATTTCCGTTAGATGGTACAAAAGGACCCATGAAATCAATACCCCATACATCAAATATCTCGACTTCAAGCACATTATTACGTGGCATCTCATCCCTCTTGGATATATTACCAGTAAACTGGCATCTATGACATTTCTGAACGTACTCATGACAATCCTTATGTAAAGTAGGCCAATAAAAACCGGATTGTAGTACCTTAGCAGCTGTGCGGTCTCCTTTGAAGTGTCCTCCGTATGGCGAATCATGACAACCCGCAACCACTGCCCAAGCTTCTTTCTCAGGTATGCATCTCCTCACCATTTGATCACTACACATTTTGTAGAGGAAGGGATCCTCCCAAAAGAACTGTTTAGCACGATGGATCAATCTTTTCTTGTCTTCTGATGTGGCTCCTTGAGGAAAGTTACCACTCACAATAAGATTCACAATGTCAGCATACCAAGGAGTACCATCATGTATAGCAAATAAACTCTCATCAGGAAACTCTTCTCGAACCAACTCAGGATCATTATTAAGCTCTGAACCTTCAAGACGTGACAGATGATCTGCAACCTGATTATCACAACCCTTTCGATCTCGGATTTCTAAGTCAAACTCTTGCAACAATAACACCCATCTGATTAAACGCGGCTTAGCATCTTTCTTTTCCATAAGGTATCTAATTGCAGAATGATCAGTAAAAACAACAACTTTCGCCCCAAGAAGATAGGAACGAAATTTGTTGAATGCATATACTACAGCTAGTAGCTCTTTCTCAGTTACGGTATAATTCACTTGAGCACTCGTAAAGACTTTACTAGCGTAGTAGATGGAATGAAATACCTTATCTTTTCGTTGTCCCAGAACAGCACCCATAGCAAGATCACTAGCATCACACATAACTTCAAACGGAATCTTCCAATCAGGGGGTAATACAATAGGTGCAGAAATAAGCTTCTCCTTAATCTGTTGAAAAGCCATCATGCAAGCTTCATCAAAAAGAAATTTGGCGTCCTTTTCAAGTAAGTTACATAATGGTTTAGAGATCTTGGAGAAATCCTTGATGAAACGTCGGTAAAAACCAGCATGACCTAAGAAACTTCTCACCTCTTTAACAGAAATTGGAGGGGGAAGAGTTTTAATTACCTCAATCTTTGCGCGATCAACTTCCAAACCCGAACTCGAAACCTTGTGTCCTAACACTATACCTTCACGAACCATAAAGTGACATTTTTCCCAGTTCAAAACCAAATCAGTTTCCTTGCATCTAACCAACACCTTCTCCAAGTTTCGTAAACACTCATCAAAGTTATCACCAAACACATAGAAATCATCCATAAATACTTCAAGGAAATCATCGATCATGTCCCAGAAAATCGCCATCATACATCTTTGAAAAGTAGCAGGTGCGTTACATAATCCAAATGGCATTCTTCGAAAGGCAAAGGTACCAAAAGGACATGTAAAAGTGGTCTTGTGTTGGTCTTTTGGATCTACATAAATCTAATTGTATCCTGAATACCCATCCAAAAAGCAATAATATTCTCTACCAGCTAGCTTGTCTAACATCTGATCAATAAAAGGAAGAGGGAAGTGATATTTTCTAGTGGCCTTGTTCAACTTACGGTAATCCATACACACTCTCCAACCAACAACGGTCCTTGACGGTATGGCTTCATTCTGTTCATTCAAGATGGTAGTAATACCACCCTTCTTTGGTACGCATTGAACCGGACTCACCCATTCACTGCTAGCGATAGGATAGATGATTCCTGCGTCTAGCAACTTTATAACCTCTTTCTTCACCACTTCTTTCATAGCTGGCATTAATCTCCTTTGTCCTTCGATTGAGCGCGCATTTTCATCGTCCAGAATGATCTTGTGTTGACAATAGGAAGGACTAATACCTTTGATGTCAGCAATAGTCCAACCAATCGCCTCTTTGTTATCTCGTAGGATGCGCAATAGTTTTTCTTCTTGAAGACCTGTTAAAGTAGCTGAAACAATAACAGGAAGAGTTTTGTTAGTACCTAAATACGCATACCTCAGGTGTGTCGGAAGCGGCTTTTCCTCTAATTTTGGGGGAGCTTCGATAGATGGTTTATTTTTAAAAACTATCTCCCCCGGTTCTCTGACAGGTTCATAAGTGAGACGCTTCTGCTTCGGATATCCAGAGTTAAGAGCTGCCACTGTTTCGGCTAACTCTTCAATTGGTTTTGGTAAGTCAAGTGTTAGGGAAGCTTGCAAGATATCACCGAAGTTCATGTATTCCCATACTTCTCGTGTGGCTAAATCAATCATGTCCAATTGGAAACAGTCTTCTCGCAAATCTGGAAACTTCATTGCCCTAAACACGTTGAACTTTACCTCCTCGTCTTGGATTCGCATTGTCAATTCTCCGTTTTCTACATTAATAACAGTACCCCCCGTGGCTAGGAATGGTCGTCCCAAAATGATGGGGACATTCCTATCCGCGTCGTATTCAAGAATAACGAAATCGACAGGAAAAATTAAAGTACCTGCCTTGACGAGGACATCTTCTATGCGTCCCTCTGGATGTACGAGGGATCTGTCAGCCATTTGTAATACCATGGATGTCGGCCTTGCTTCTCCTATCTTCAACATTTCGAAAATTGATTTGGGCATGAGATTGATGCTCGCTCCCAAATCACACAGAGCTTTACCTTGCCACTCATTGCCAATGGAAATAGGAATTGTAAAACTCCCAGGATCAAGTAGTTTTGGTGGCAATTTTCTTTGGCATATGGCACTACACTCTTCAGGCAAACCTATCATCTCGTTCTCAAGGTGTGGTCTTTTGTTGGCGATGGCTCTCTTCAGGAATTTGACATATTTCGGCACGTCTCTAATGGCATCTAAGAATGGAATGTTAATATTAACACCACGTACCACATTCAGGAATTTCTGATAGTCAGCCATATCGCCTTTCTTCTGAACTCTTGAGGGAAAAGGTGGAGGAGGACGGGTTACTGTAGTATCTGGCTTCTTCGGCTTTTCCGGAATCTTCTCCACTTCTATTACTTCAGGTTCATCTTCTTTCTCCCCCACATCTTATACCGGTTTTTCCTTCACAGTCGTTTCTTTTTCTTTCATTACGGGAAAAGGAGGTGGTGGGAGGTTCTTACCACTTCTAAGTGTCACTGCATTACAATCTTCTTTTTGCTTAGGTTCTTCAGTGTCACTCGGTAATTGTCCTTGCTGACGTTGATTTAGTTGCTTATTTATCTGAGCCATCTGAGTTTCCATCAATTTAAGTGCTGCGGCTGTAGTTTGTTGAATTGTGATTAGTGTTGTCAAGGTTTGTTGAACATCTAGAGCACCTTCTTGAGGTTGAGCAGGTAAAGCTTTCTGGTTCATGGTTTCGGTATAAGCATCTTGAGGAGGTTGTCTCTGAGCTTGGTTTCCGTATGCTTGTCCACCTTGGTAGTTGTTCTGAGGTCTTGGTTGAAAGTTGTTTCCTTGGGGGCGTGGTTGATATGCATAGGTTGGATTAGCAGCCCCATTTGGATTTGAATACTGGAAACCCGGATGGTTTCTATTTGGTTGATAGCCTTGACCACTTGAATTGTAATTTCCTCGGTTGGATACGAACATTACGGATTCTGGATTGTTTTCACAGGTCTCCCAATCATGATCTTGTGTACCGCAGTTAGAACACCCATAAACTTCTTGTGTAACATTAACTTCCGCACTTTTACTTGCAACACTCTTTGTAACGGCTATAGTAAGTTGTTTCAGTTGTTGCTCGAGTTTGTTTTCCATGGCGGTGAATTTTTCTTCCATTGACGCAGTATTGCCACCTCGAACAGGTGTTCTTACAGTGTTCCAACCAAGTTCATTTGTTACAGTTCTGTTCAAAATAATTTTCGCATGAACTGGTTGTACCTGTAGGAATCCACCACCACAAAGCAAGTCTAGATCCTTTCTTGAAGAGCCATCAAGTCCTCGGTAAAATATCTTCATCTGTTGAACTTCTGTGAGGCCATGATCAGGGACTCTTCGTAAGCAAATCTGAAATCTCTTCCAACTTCTACCCAGAGTCTCGTCATCCTCTTGTTTGAATGAGGTTAGTTCAACTTGCGCATCTAATCTCATATTCGTTGGGTAGTACCTATCGAAGAACGCGGTTTGTAATGCGTCCCATGTTGTAATTGTTCCGGATTCTTGCGAATCATGCCACTCACTTGCTCCATCAATAACAAAGTATCTAAAATGAGCAAAATACATTTGCTCTTTAGTTACTCCTTGCGTAATATACGAATCGCAAATCTGCATGAACTTCTGTACAGCTCGGATTGGATCTTCGGTCGGTGCTCCTCGGAAATTGCCATAACTCTGAAACTGAGATAACATACCAGGATCGGGTCTGAATCTCTCGACATTAATATTTGCAGGGCCAATTCCGAGGGCAGGAACACGAAACGGAGCTTCTGCAGGGCCATTGACGAACCACGGATCATTGTTTCGAGCAACAGGAGCAGCTGGAGGGAGTTGATTTCCAACTTGACGATTGTCAACTGGGTCTTCAGCCATTGGTTCTTTTGCTAATTGCTTCTCTAACTCTTTTGCTTTAGCGTCTCTCTTTATTTTGTTTGCTTCACGAACTAGGCTTTCGGGATTTGCAAGAATCACGATATCTTCACGCATAAACCAAAACCTGTAAACCTGAGAAAGAAAGACAACCCAAAGCGTAAAACTGAAAAATAAAACAAAAAATAAAACTAACAATTAAACTACTAAAGGATTAACACCGGGGTCACACGCTACCGTCTCCGGCAGCGGCGCCAAAAACTTGGTGGGTCCTGGTGTGATTATAAATTAATGCGAAAGTAAAGGAACCACAATCACCGCAAGTGTACGGTTGTCCAAGTAATATTTGATAAATCGAGTTCGTTCGCAGGGACGGATTAGGCACAACTCAGGTATTAATCAAAGAGTAAGAGTAATTGCTTAACAGAAAAATAAAGTAAAGATTTTTGTTTGGTTTTTATAAATTAAAAGATGCAATAAAATAAATTACTGAATTAAAAGAAAACAAATAAAAGAGATTTGAAACTTCAGATGAGAAAGGGTACTTGATCCTCGCAAGGGTTTCACCTAATCTATCTAATTCATGCTTCTGTTTAAGGGCTAAACTGATATTAATATGCTAGTCGGGACTCTAATATCTCCTAGCCCCCGTCAGGGTGGACCTAAGAGCTATCCTACGGTATTACAAACCCCGTCAGGGCGATTATAAGCTACTTTCAGATGAATACTATTTTACCTCATTGGCTACGTGGTTAGTCAAGCCCGTCAGGGTCAAATAACGGATACTATGCGTCTTTTATCTAAGTCTGTAATTAAACCCCCCGTCAAGGTGATCCATACGCCACTATATGGAATAGCCTAATTACTATGAGCTAAGTTTGATTCATGACTTCAAAATTAGTAATTAAAACAAAATAATAGTCAACACAAAATACCTAGTCTAATTTAAACTATTAAATCCCAAATTCAGAAAACATAAATTAAACAGAATTAAGTTCAACCCATATAGCGATTCTCAAGTACTAAAGAAATTAGTTCATAACGGAATAGAAAACTAAAATTAAATTAAATGAACTCATAATGTCAAATTACAAAAAGAAAATAAAGAACTTAAAGGTTAAGATGACTGATGATGGAAGAACAGGACTCCTCTAGCACTAGCTTCTCCTTGCCTTCTTGCTCTGACTTGTAAACCTTAAGCCTCTTGTGTAATTCTCTGAAGTCTGTGAAAGTAAGAGGTTAAGGGGTGTATTTATAGGTGTTGGAAGACCCTAGGTCGAATTTAGCTTGGAGTGGAAGACAAGTCAAAGACTCTCAAATTCGTAGCTCTTAGAAGGTAAGATTCTGCTGATTTGATTTGGTCATATCTTTTTCAATACTTATCCGTTTGAGAAGTTCCAATATATGAAACTGCTTGTCTTGGAAAGCTCTTTCTATTGGTGCAGACCACTCGTCCAGAATCCATGCCAATCTTTTATTATGATTTAATTCCTAAAACGTGGCTGCATTTCAGATTTCAAAAGGCAGCTTTATCTTTTCCTCCTTTGAATAAATCTTTACCAAATTTTCTTATTTCCATGTAAATCTTCTTTCCTTTCATCTTTATCTTGACTTGGCCTCTAAGTAATTACCATTTATCTCTTAAAGCTTTACATTAAATAAATAATTAAACCGCATATGCTTAAAAAGAATAAATCAATCAAGAAATCGAAATAGGAAAGTGTACTCTAAAAATATAAACTCGACTCAAAATCATTTCCTAACACTCTAAAGTACACTAAGACTTTATTCTCACTTTTTCTCCTTGGATTGGTATTTCATAAGATTTCAAGAACCAATTAACTTTGCATTAAAAATAGTCAAATTTACGCACAAAAGCTCAGATTCTGCAAATAGTTAATTTCCAAGGGGAGAAAGTGCAATATGATCAAATAAGCTTAAAAGTCTATCAAACAATTCATTTATTAACCTAAAAGGATGTCTCCAAGGGGCTAATAATTAGAACAAATCGGGAGACATCAGTATTCAATAAGAGTAGATGAATTTAGATGTTTAGATAAAAATAGGATAAGATGAATAAATATTTGATATGAAATAAACAAATAAGAATGCAGATAAATAAATATGAATGTAAGTTAGATAAATTAGGGTCACTAATATGAGTCTATTACTAAGTTGTTATTCTAACCTTAAAGTGAATTGAGCATTATATATTAACCGAGATTCTAAATTCTACCTAACCCCCGTCAGGGTTGACTTAGGAGCAACCTCTCCACTACTAGGATCTTGGGTAAAGAAACCTTGAGTAATGCTTGGTGGTTAAATCAAACCTTTATGGCTGTCTAGGTAGGGTCACTACTAGACGATTATGTGGTGTTGTCAATAACTAAGAACAGTACTAAGATTGGCCAAATCTAGGGCAGTAACAATAAGTCAAAACACATAATAATAATATACGCCAAGCTCAAATCAATTAAAATAACAAATAATATTATGGAATTTTAGACAAAATAATAACCCAACAATAAAAAGTAAAACTTACAAAATAAAAGGTTAGAAATATGGTGAAGCCACAAATCTATAGCTAATTACTCTAAATATAGAGAAGGAGAGATGTAGAATAGGAGTTTGTCACTCTCCAACTTCTTGCTTCTTGTCTTCCTCTATAGGTCAGCTTGCTTATTGGATGAATAGCTTGATACTAAGGATGAATATTAAATTAAAGGACTAAGCTACTATTTAAAACTGAGAAAATACAAGCAAGGACTAAGCCTATACTTGGCACTAAGTAAGGACATGTTTACAATGGTTTAAGGGTGTATTTATAGGTGTTTAGGAAGACCTAATTAAAGATAAGTATTGGACTCCTAGCCCAACTCAAGTTCGTAACCCTAAAATATAAAAAAGGTAATAATCTGCCGATATTTTGTTTTGGCCCTAACTCCTTCAATACTTATCTGTTTGACGCGTTCCAACAGTCGAAACTGATCGTCTCGGAAAACTCTTTAACTTTGATTCAGACCATTCTTCCAAATTCCTACCCAATCTTGAGTTATGAGCCCTTTTGTGGTCGTGGATGCTGAAATTCAGATTTATTTGACAACTTTATCTTTCCATATCTTAGCTTTTCCTTTCTTTTCTCCAATTTCCATGTATATCTTCTTTCTTTTATCTCTTAGAATTGACTTGGCATCTAATTAATCTCCATATATAAATATATCTTTAAAACTTCACACTAAATAAATAATTAAACCCAATATGCTCTAAAAATAATAAATCATTAAATCAAGACTAGAAATAGGAAAGTGTAATATATCATGTGAAAATCGACTACTAGACTTCATAAAACACAAAAAATGATGTCTCCAACTAATATTAAATCATCACAAATGGGGAGACATCACACAAACCCCCTGTTAGAGTGACAGTCCTAATTACAAAGGACAGTCCTATACTTGGCCAAAGTAAGGGCTGAAATTGCATTCAATTACATTATCGAAGTATTTATTTTAACAGTCAAATTTAATTATGCAATTCCAAATTCAAACAAAACATAAATAATCAATCATAGGATTCACATAAAGCCGATTCTCAAGTTATGAGAATTTATTTCATAATTAAATAATAGATATCAGAAATTAAGAGTAACGCCTTGAGATAATGCCGTTGAAGGACGGTGTAGAAGATAATTAAATAATAGATATCACATAAGCCAAAGGAAGAAGGACGGTGTAGAAGATAATGTCGTTGAAGATGACACTAACGCCTTGAGAGAATTCGTCGGATTTTTATCAATCAGAGAAGTGAAATGAAGTGTAATGAAGAAGATGGAGGGAAAGGCTTCACAAGTTAGGAGGGAAAGTAGAAAAATGAAAACGTGTTTAATATAAAAAACGTATAAATAATTGGGGTGATTAGAGATAAATGCCTCCTTAATTAAGCCTCTAATTTTTTTAAGCCTCTAATTTTTTTATTTAGAGATAAATGCCTAATAGAACAATTATTTATAGAAAACATCTCCTTTATATTTTTTTATACCTATACTATCCTTATTATTAAATATATTATTTTATTTTTAATAAAATATTTATTTTTAAATATTAAACAAATAATAAGGTACTTCTACTACCACCACCACCAACACCACCATCACCACCTCCACCACCACAACCACCACCACCACCACTACAGCCACCACAACCATCACCACCTCCACCACCACAACCACCACCACCACCACCACCTACTACTACTAATTTCATCACACGCGCGCGTCTGTGAAATTCTTTTAAAATCGTCATAACTAATTCAAAAAAAATCAGAAAATTAAAAAAATTGCATTTTTGGATAAAGCAATTAATATTTACGTCTATGATTTTTTTTGATTTTTTTAAAATTTTTTGAATTTTTTTTCCGCAGACAAGAAATTACATGTTTAAAACATGAAGTTCCATGTTTTAAACAGTGAATTTCGTGTCTGCGGAAAACAAATTCCTTATTTCAAAACATGGAATTTCATGTTTAAAACATGGAATTCCGTGTCTGCGAATTAAAAAATTCAAAAAAATCAAAAAAATCCGAAAAAAAACCATAGACGTAAATATTAATTTACTTTATCCAAATATATAATTTTTTAATTTTTTTGATTTTTTTAGAATTAGTTATGACGATTTTAAAAAAGTTTCACGGACGTGCGCGTGTGTTTATTAGTTTTTGTTTTTTTCTAATTTCTTTTTTTTAATTGTTAATTATAAGGGTAGTTTGGGATAAGGCTGTTTTCTATAGAGTATCTTATTCTAGGCACCTTTTTTTAAATAAGTTTTTTAAAAGGGAAAATGACCCAAAAAATCAAAATAATATTATTTTCAGCCCAATAACATCAATGACAAAATTTCTTCCCAATAACATCATTAACTAAATTTTGTCCTTGATGGGAATCGTCCTTGACGGGAATCGTCCTTGACGGGAATCGTCCTTGACGGGAATCGTCCTTGACGGGAATCGTCCTTGATGGGAATCGTCCTTGACGGGAATCGTCCTTGACGGGTAAACATGTAATCTTATAATAGTAAGTTAATGGATGATTCTTTGGGGCAAGTATAATATTATTTTGATTTTTTGGGTCATTGACCCTTTTTAAAATACATTAATCAATAATTGGTTCATAATAATTTAGCCCAAAAAATAAAAACAAAATGACATGTAAATACCGTATCGTGTACGTACATACGGTATAAACCACGTAAGAAATTATGATTCATACCCACCTCAAAATTAATTCTTTTCAACACATTATGAAAAGTTACATGTCCATTCGAAAAAGTTATATACACGTTATGGGTCAAACAACCTTTTTCTGAAAAGGTATACCCCTAATTGCATTCTAGTCCCTGCAAAGGGTAAATAGGTAATTTAATAATTTTTTAAAAGGAAATGTTTAATGTACTAAAGACTCTCTCAATTACAACCTCTTCAAGGAGCTGTCCAAAAAAAAAAAAAAAAAAAAAAAACCTCTTCAAGGAGCTGAAGCATCATACATTCACTATGTTACAACAACACCTTATACATATTTCAATAATGTTATTCTAGATTAACAGATTCTCTTTCTCTTAATTATTTTGTAATTCTATTTGGCTCATGACTGACGCGTAATTAAGAACGGTTTGAATGTCATCACCACTCCAATCGCCTCAATAACAATCAAGATGAAGAAAACCATCTGGTCACCTGCATTTCAACACACCAAATTATCCGACTTTACTAATTAAGCTTAACAGGATACACAAATATTAACAAGGCTTTAATAAATTCACAAGTATATATACCTGGAAGAAAAGCTGCATCCTGACGCTTTTGAGCCCACGAAAATCTATTATATTTTCAGAATCATAAGGATTCAGACATTAATGTGTTAATCATTTAATTAATTAATGTGTTATACAAATTCTGAAATGGTGCATACATGACTCCTGCTCCTGCTGGACCTGCAGCTTTGAAAAGTGACATAGCAGTCATGGCAAAGCCATTTGCAGCTCCTCTTTGGTCTTGATCCTTCAGTATTAGTATCAATATAAGTGAAATAAATGAAATCTAATATTTGTCCATAGATTAAAATACACAATATATAGAGGACTTACCACAGCTTTGTTTTGTAGTATGAACAATCCAGTTATAATTGAAATCTATTGACAATGAGCCATTCATTAAAAGCACATATTAACGAGATAACATATATAAAAAGCTAATTTGCTATATCCAAATTCAACTTGTAATTAGTCAGACAATTTATAGATGATGGTGATGGAATTGGAAACACTTACAGATAAATTATTCTTGATCGTTGATGCAAAAGTTACCACGAACCAGAGGGTGAATCCAGATAGCATAGCTATAAACGGGTAACTAGCTAATAAAGGAATTGACAAAATCTACACACAATTCGATCCTTTAGAGTTATAAATTTCGACGTATCAAATCAATCAGAAAATTTAATAATCACATGTATATATACTTACCGCAGCAACTCGAGATACCATAATGGGGCCAAGAAGTCTCTCAGCTATTGGATAAAGAGTAAGCTGAAATACTAATAAACCAAATCCTGAACATATTAACATAACCTCTATGTAAGTGAATAATATCACGAGAAAACTCATAATAATTAGTGACTTGTAATTAAACTGAAAATGAATTATGAGAATGTGATTAATTAGGCACATACCCGAGACTGCAAGAATTACACCAACACCATCAGTTGTATAACTCAAACCCCCAAACTTTTCCGGACTCACAGCCCATAGAGAGAATATCTATTAAAGTGAAAGTCAAATGTATCAGACTCCCCTTAAGTACATATAATAATGATAGGACCAACATGAAGGTAACTCAAACCTCACAATATGCCATATCAACTAGGGAGAATATACAATATACTATGATGGATGACATTAACGGCCAGTTCTTGAAAAGACTTGATTTTTTTGCTTCTTCTATTTTATTCTCAGATGATTGAGGTGCGGACTCTAAGGAATCATATGAATCATGAGATGTGATACCTTTTGAACTATGGTTGTGTAATGTTTCCTTCAAGATGAGGGATGAGTAAATAAACCTTTCTAGATACGACTATGTAATGAAATAAGTATAAGGACATACCGGGAGAGTAAAAGAGAAAATAGTCACAACTAATGCAAAGAGTGATACGATAAGGCATGGCAAAAAGTATGGGAACCTGCATAACCAAATTCAAATTTAAAATATAAAAAAGTATAAATTCACTTCAATCAGTTAAAGAAAGTTACTGAATGTAATGTAAGATTAGTAGAATTACCTTCCAAACAAAGAATCGCGTGAAAATATGGCAGGATATTTATCTACAGGCTTTGTTCAAATTAAAATAAGAAAAGACTCAATACTTTTAAATAAATCAGAATCCCCCGTGTGGTCACCCAAAAGTGTAACTGTGTTCAAACTTCAAAGTAATGCAGGATGTAGGGTCATGATTGCAGCAGAGCTTTACACTATGATACTTTGAGCATAGGGGCAAATAAGCTCATCATCGAGGCACAGACACAGATACGGCGACACGTCAATTTTTAAAAATTTCCAACCGCCTTTTGCACGTTAATAAAATATAATTATTACACATATATATTAATAAAAAAGGGAAAAAGACCTCCCAAATATTTGTGTTTCAAATGTGTTTTAAATTTTGACAAATAGACACCCAACTTTTCAAAAATTGACAATTCAGTTACCCAACATTTTTATCTTTACCTTTTGTTCGTACCCACCATTAAGTACACGTTAAATTATTTTTAATTGTGAAATGCCTCATCCCACAAATAATATTCATTCATTAAAATAGTTCCCAATATTATTGTGGGACGGATCTAGAATATTAAATTGAAATATCAAATTTATATATCCATTGTATATCTAAAATATCAGGATACTTTATGAGAGGTATTTCAGTAACGGTGAGTGTAATAATTGTATATCTTATTTGTAAAAAAGTAAATGGACATTATGTGTGGGACGGATGAAGTATAGGAATCCTCTCAGAATTCAAAGTTATTGAATCAATCAATGGTTTTTGACCAAACTAAAAGATTAATTAATCACGGAAAGTTTATGTTAAAAATATGCACTTAAAAGAAAATTATTTCGTGAAGTGTCGGGTAATGTCGGGCGTGTTAGCGGAGTGTTGAAGGCCTGTTGGGGCCGTGATAGAGACGGTGTGTGATGGACACAGTTACGGCATCTCTGGAGAAGTGTCCGTGCTTCACAGGGTGCAATTCACTCAAACTAAATAAAATAAATAAAATACCTGTGCAAGGAATCCACCTAAAGCTGGGCCAATGATTAATCCTATTCCCCAAGATGTACTGATCTGCAAATACAATAGTATAAAATTATCAAGACATCTGAAAGAAGACACTTTCAGGAGGACCTAGAAGCTACAAGGGGAAAGATTCATGGTAATTAGAATGTCGTGTAAAAATCTAGTTTCGAAACATTGTATACTTACTGATGAGAGTGCTAAGCCTTGATATTCTTCACGAAAAATTTCACCTGCATAAGCCTGGATAGGGAAGAAAAAAAAAGATGGATAAAGAAAATTGAAAAATTAGAGTCTAAACCATAATTGGAATACCTTAATTGGTCCAAGCAAACCATTTAAAAATCCAAGAAGAAACCTTGTAATCATAGCCATCCAAAAGTTTACACTAAGACCAAAGAGAGTGTTGAAGATAACACTGGAACAACATAACAACCAAATCATTCATTATACACTACAACTAAAGAAACGAATTAACTATGCAAAAGGAGTAAGCTTAGATAGCAGAGTAAAGTTGTACACAGTAATGGTGCCGATGATTATAACTGGCTTTCGACCAATTCGATCAGACACAATTCCCCAAAAAGCAGATGTAAGAGCTCTTCCAAGCATATACGAGGAGCCTTTTATTTGTTAAATCAATGAGAGTTTAAATATGATGAAATTTGTAATAATGAAATTATAGAATATGAACTCAATCCACCCACCTATGTAACCTGCATAGTAACCGATATCTTCTTCCCTCTCAGCTATACCAAAATCCTTTACCATAAAATAAATGAATGGGAAGAGAGATGATATTGGAAGTGCTGAAAAGGAAAAAAACATAAAAATATGAATGAATAACGATTTAAGTCAAGAATCAGACTAAACAAGACAATAATAACTCGAGACTTATATATGCAGTAACAACTTGTCGACCCAGATCGATCAATATATAACAATTTATATGTGTTAATCACGAGAACAACTCTTTGTAAGAGTAAAATCCCGATATCTATTGAAATATATGTTTTTAGCAGAGAATGGAGAACCGAAATTTTACCAGTGGAGAGGACAATAACCCATATGGTTACAAGTTGCTTAATTGGAACACCAGTTTGCATCTCCTTTTGTTGTTCCACTCGACAACCTGGACAAAATTCATTATAATTATTTTTGGTAAGCAGAGCCTCTTCGTTATCTTTACTTTGAGCCATTTGATATCACAAATTTAATGTGCATGTACTACTGATAGCAATAACCCCATATATAAGTGTTTATCTGACACAACACATTAAATATACCCGCATCATTGCTCACGTGGGAAAGGCGCGTTTCTTAATCATTGGAAATTAAAAGATATACAAGTAATAAATGGTCATAAAAAATTGAACATTAATCATATAAAGTAGTAGGAATAATTGATACATTCTTTATACCATGTGTATCATAAAGAGGGGACAAGATAGATTCTCTCACAAACATTTCTTACTTTTCTGTGACATTTAAAAAAAAAAATTAATACAAAGTAGTGAAATAATACTCCTCCTTCCGTCCAAAAAATAATATCTATTTTATTTTTCATACAAATTAAAAATGGGTCAATGACCCAAAAAATCAAAATAATATTATACTTGCCCCAAAGAATCATCCATTAACTTACTATTATAAGATTACATGTTTACCCGTCAAGGACGATTCCCCTCAAGGACGATTCCCATCAAGGACGATTCCCGTCAAAGACGATTCCCATCAAGGACGATTCCCGTCAAGGACGATTCCCGTCAAGGACGATTCCCATCAAGGACAAAATTTAGTTAATGATGTTATTGGGCATAAATTTTGTCATTGATGTTATTGGGCTGAAAATAATATTATTTTGATTTTTTGGGTCATTTTCCCATTAAAAAATACAATAATTATCTTTCTTATTACTAAAATACCCTAATAACATAAATTTAAATATTTTAATAAAAATAATAAATAAAAAAAGGTGATTGAAATTTTAAATAGACAAAATCGATAGTTGGCCTAGTAGTTAGGCTACTCCACAGAGACCGAGAGGTCCTCAGATCGAATCTTATCGGAGTCAAAATGATTCCCGAGTCCAAAGTGGCTCTCATATCTATTCAAAAAAAAAAATTAAATAGACATTATTAAGAAACTATGTATAATAAAGTGAATATTATTTTTAGAACAGAGGCAATATCAACAAACTAAATATAGTGGATATTTTTGGATATTTCTTTTCTTCTCTAAGTATAAGTATAAATTTATAAAAATTAAAATGGATCTTTAAAAAGTAGATTATAATTAAATTTTGTTTTGTTCTTTTGATGGAAATCATTTATCCGTATATTCCGTTAAATTTTTTTCTCAATTTCCTTTTATTGGAAGGGAGTTGGAGAATATTGCTTTAATTATAAAAGATATTAGTATTATTATGAATTAGTTTACATCAGCGGAGTGCAGTCATGAATCCGAGAGACAAGTTTTGTTTTTGTATTTATTAAAAATTAAATATATCTTTCTCTCACACTAATAAATAAAAAAAATCAAATTTTATGTAGTGAATTTAATTAATGAAAGAAGGTTTATGTAAACTAACTAAGACTGAACGGATGATTTTGTAAATTCATTCAAAGTGATATTCTTGTAATAAAAAAAGAGATTATTACCCTAAAAGGTCTTGAAGACAGCACCTTGGGACCTAACAAGACTAGGTGGATTCACTCTTCTTACTAAAGGCCACCAGCTAAATTTAACACTACAAGCCTAATTTTCTAATTACCTTTCTACCCTTTTTTGTTTTTTATTTCTCTATAAATACTTTTTTTTAACAAATGAAAATTAAAATTGCTTCCTCTCTCCTCTCTCTCACCAGCAAAGCCGCTTCTCCAATCAATTGAGCGAACCCTGCCGGCAATCAATTGAGCGAACCCTGCCGGAGAAATAGCTGGCGCCGCTTCGAAGAATAAACTGCCGCACGAGGACGAACAGAGTCCATCGCACTGACGAGATCTGCTATGTTCCGTTTTCACTGCTTTATTTCGTTTCGCCGCCGGAGAAGACTTCCAGATCCGACCTTCTTCTCCGTCGCGTCGTGAGCAGCAAATCGGAGGTGTTGAGTTCGCTAATCGGAGGTTTTGAGTTTAGATCTGACGAGATCTGCTATGTTTCGTCTTCACTGCTCTATTTCGTTTCGCCGCCGGAGAAGACTTCCAGATCCGACCTTCTTCTCCGTCGCGTCGTGAGCAGCAAATCGGAGGTGTTGAGTTCGCTAATCGGAGGTTTTGAGTTTAGATCTGAGATGTTGTGTTAAGAATTTGTTCTTAATAAAGTGATCGAATTTTCATTTTTTTGAGCAGGTAGATTTTTTTTTTTTTTTTGATACCGTGGGTTCCGAGCTTTCACCCGACTAATCCCACGGGGAAATATGACCGCCTCCCCAACCATATCTCCAGGCAAGTTAGAACTAGGTTACCCATGTTCTGGGAGGGTTTTTCGAGCCTTAGACCTCATGGATGATACAATAGAGCCCTGTCCAATAACCTTCTTAACTTTCTTCCACCTTCGGGATTCGAACCTTGGACCTCATGGATGAAACAATATAGCTCTGGCCAACATAATTTTTTAAACTTTTTTCCACCTCCGGGATTCGAACCATGTACCTCTTAGTTGAGAGACAAGGGCCCTGGCCAGTTGAGCCTCAACTGGTTGAGCAGGTAGATTTATAATGATGATTTGTTCTACTTTGTATTTTAATGTAACTGGTTTAATTGTTTGTGAATTATAAGCCTTTGTTTCCAGCTATTAGTGGTGAAGATAGGCAATGTTAGTTAGTAGTGCGTTTATTCCTGTATGTAAACCTGGGGGTCATGGTGCAATATGGAAACTTGCGAATGATAAAGGTGTATTCCAGTATTTTTATAAACATGGAAGAAAAGGTGCAACTATAAGACAGGTCATGTTAGATTTTGATGCTATATGAATATATATTGTTTTGGATTGTACTTAATGATTTATGAATTTGCATTAATTTTGTAGCTGCTACTGATTTAGCCTTGGCGAGATTGGTTTGCACAATCATAAGGTAAGAAGTGAGTATTTCATGATCTCATTAAGTTTGATAGTCTTACATTACGCTTTCTTGCAGAAACTTAGTTTTGCATCATGAACCTTGGGCCTACATAAGGAATTAATGTTCTGATTGAGAAGAAGAATTTAAATGGAAAATGGGAGTATAGTTTGTCTTGCATACTGTATACATAGTTTGACAATTTTGGAATCTTTGATAAATCTTGTATTTTATTTCAATATAATTTTTTTAAACTTTATAAATAAATAAGATTATATTTAAATAAATAAATAGTTGTTATCAAATGATTGAATCAAGAAAATTAATTAAACTTAATTTTTTGTCTAAATCCTCAGCAAAATAATTGATTATACGAGACTCAGCAAATTTATTGATTATACGAGCATGCTCAGTAAAGATATTGTGCAAACGAGCATGCTCAGTAAAATGACTCAACGAAAAAATTCGAATAATCAGCAAATTTTTCCGATACTCAGCACTTTTTTCGAATTTCAGAAAAAAAATTCATGCTCAGTACTTTTTCCATGCTCAATACTTTTTTCACGCTTAAAACTTTATGCTCAGTACTTTATGCTCAGTACTTTATGCTCAGTACTTTTTCCATGCTCAGTACTTTATCCGGCGGTGGTCGGTGGCCGAAGGTCGGAGCTGGAATCATTAATAGTTAATGACAGAGGAGAGAGAAAAATTGATAAAGGAGGTGAGAGATTAATGGTAATGGAGGAGAGAGAGTAATGGTAATGGAGGAGAGAGAAGAATCTATTTTTTTTGTCTTATATACACTATAAGGGTAGTAAAGGTATTTGTCAATTTTGAGGCCTCTAAGTAGAACAGAGAATCCACTTGGTTCCTATATGGCTCTAAGATGGTCCCCAAGACCCCTTGGGTAATTCACCCATAAACAAATCTTACTATATGAATTCATGAATTCGTGAAAATAAATGGAAAAAGATAACACATTAAGGGTTATGAAGAGGAAATAGAAATAGATTAATACAAGTTAAAATTAATAATAAATTTAATTAGAGTAATGTTGGGTATCACCCAAAAATGAATAATGTTGGGTATCACCTAAACATCACCTATGATGTGGCGGTTAGGTGGACCAATCATGGATTTTCTCTTTCCAGATTTATTTTTTTCTCTCTCCTTCATGATTGGTCCACCTAACCGCCATATCATGGGTGATGTTTAGGTGATACCTTTTTGGGTGATACCCAGCATTACTCTTTAAAAATACATCACCTAAACATCACTCATGATGTGGCGGTTAGGTGGCTCAATCATGGAAGAAAGAGAAAAAAGTAAATCTGGGAAGAGAAATAACATCATTGGGCCACCTAACCGCCACATCATTAATAATGTTTTGGTGATACCTTTTTAGGTGATTCCCAGTATTACTCATTTAATTAATATAAACAAAGTAAAAATGATTGGTTGGGAAAAGAAGTTAGAAGAAGAGTAAAAAAAATTTGATAGGAGAGAATCCTTGTCTTAAGAAATATAAGATAATGGCTTAACTATCTCTAAAAGTTCTATCTAAAGCCCAACAAAAAAAATCTTATTTAAAACCTAATCCAAATTTTTAGTTAGATTTTTCCATCTTTATAATTTTCAATTTTTTTTTATATTTAGTTTTATTATTTTTATTGTTCTTTTTATAAATCCGATGGATCCGTACCTATGGGTACATACCTATATTGATTTTTAAGTTTTTTACGTTGTGTCAAGTAATTTTTTATCCATATCCTAACACGATTTTGTCCATATCAAAGCCCGTTAACCCTAAGGATTGTAACCAAACCCCGTTTTTGTCCTTGTCCATGTCTAATAAAGTCTGTGTACCGTAGGGGCTATACCTGAGCCTCGGTTTTTGTATATGTGGTGCCGCCTAGGATGTGATAAAAATATGATAAATAAATAAGGAAAACAATGCAATAATCACCCTAGACTAGCACGGTTCTGCAAGTATTACAGGACGTATGCAAGTTTTAATGATAAGAAGATTCGTTCCTCAGGTACTTAAATGTGTTAGACAGATGGGTAATTAAATCAGAGTAGCAATTAATAATTAAAAGGCAATTAATAAATACGATTGATTGAGAGATTAATGATTAAACTAATTAAATTAAAAGACAATAAAATAAATATAGGAGATATAAGATGAGAGAGTATAGCTTAGGTTTTGCTAATACGCACTAATCCTTCTAATTCTTCTATCAATTTTAGTTTATAAGGGAGACAATAGCTCTTAGATATGTAGTCAGGATTCTAAATTTCCCCTATCCCCGGAGAGCGAACTAGGGTGGCAACCTCACAATCACGAGGGAACTCACAAAGGGTTAACCTACGCCACTTGGGTCCTAGGTGTAGCCCTACCTACTAATGATGTTTGGTGATGAAAATAAACCTTAATGACTATCTAGTTAGGCTGGTGTTGTCAGGACCAATTTCTTATTCTAGACGTTTATGTGGTGTTTCAATAATTAGACACCCCTTCCGGGCGACCATCTAACTACTATTAGCAAAACCCTAAATTGATCAGGTTTAAGACAAACAATAAATCAAAGCACATAAGTCAAATATATGGTTAAGCAGCTAGAATCAGATTAAAACATATAATCCCCAACGAAACTTAGATCGAAAGAAAATAGAATTCATAGATTATACATAATGCAAAACCCAAGCTATGAGAAAATTAGTTCATACATGAAATAATAAACTAAAAGAATAATACATAGTTTTAATCTTGCTCTCTTTAATAACTCCAATGATATAAAACTTAAGGACTAATTTATGAGAGGCAAGGATGATTTTGAAAAGGTTAAAGAGTGTATTTATAGGTGTTTAGAAGACCTAATTCGTTTTCTTGGAGTGGAAGACAAAGACAAGTAACTTGGACTCCAAGCCCAACTCAAATTCGTAAGCCTAAAATATAGAAAAGGTAATAATATGTCGCTGTTTTGTTTTGGCCGTAATTTCTTCGTTTCAACTCTGATTGACGTGTTCAATATGTCGAAACTGATCGAATCGGAAAGCTCTGTAACTTTGATTCAGACCATTTAATGCCCCTCTTGGGCCTGATTTCTATAAACTTAGCTGAAACAACTTTAGTGACTACAAATGGTCCCATTTACGAGTCTTTGTGACCTCGTAGCCTATTCTCTGGTGTGTGGGCTTTCCATATAACTTCTTGGCCGACCCCAAACTCAATCTTTGGGTCAGTATCAACAGGTTTTGCGTGGATCTTTTCTTTAGAGGCTTTGTGATGTGAAAGGTTGTGGATGATAGGAACGGTGGCAGCTGACTTCCTTGGTTTCTTACCCTAGACATAGAATGTCTCGGATACGGTCTTAGCATGAAGGGTAACTGTCCCTTCTTGGAAGTTGATTATGCTCTGACTTGTGGCCATGAAAGGCCTTCCAAGTATACTTGGAACCTGCTTATCTGCATCAGAATCAAGTATAACAACGTCAATAGGGATGGTGATATTACCTGATCGAACGTGAACGTCCTCCACTATTCCCCATGTCTTGGTAACTGAGTTGTCAGCAAACTGCAACTTCACTTAAGCTTTCTCTGATTCTGAAGTCCAAGTCTATCGATCACAGACTTTGGCATAAGATTCACACCTGAACCCACGTCACACATAGCTTTCACCTTGAGCGTACCATTTATTTGAATAGGAAGATTAATTCTTCCTGGATCTTTGAGCTTCAATTGAAACTTTTTCTCTACTTCTCTTGAGATTCTCATAGTCTCTTTCTTGGCTTCTATACTTGCTTATTTCTCTGGAATAACTTGCGTGGATAATTGTGGCGGTGTAAGCCTCTTCTTCGCAATCTCAAGCATCTGGGTGTTGATATTTTCAGGAGTATACGCCTCTACAAATGTATTGAGTTCAATGTCAACCTTCAGATTTGTGTCAGGAATAGTTGGTTACACTATTTGAACAACTGGTGGTGACTCCACCTTCTCTTCTTCTTTCTTTTCTTGCACAGTAGGTGCAACTTATACTTTCGAGGCTTCTTCCTCTTTCTCTTTAGCTCTAACAGCTTGTAACTCCATAAACGATCTAATCTCTTATTGCATATCTCTCAGAAGTTGTATAAATTCGGATTTTTCTGAATCTTCATCCTCATCTTCAGAATAGTCAGAGTCCACGGGGCTAGACTTGGTTGGTTGTTCTTTGGTTTCGGGAACTTCCACGGCAGATCTGCAGCATACGGTACTTCCTTATTCTCTTTAATTTCAAGGCAAATAGCCTTTCAAGCTTCAAACCCAACATTGGCATCATCTCCTTCGATAGCCTTCAGTTCTTTCGCTTCCATAATATTAGTAAGAACTTTATTCAATTGTTTTACTTGCGTACCTAAAATCTAAAGTGAAGCTTCTTGTTCTCTTAACTTCTTGTTCTGTGAATGCATATTTGTTGTCATAAGATCCATAAAATCTTTCAATTGTTTATCACCCACAACTCCTTTTTGAGGATATTGTGGTAGAGCCTTCTGAGCTAAAGCATCGAAATATGCGTCATTAACAGGTTATTTCGGAGGAGCATGTCAATTATAATTCTAATTTCCTTGATAAGGAGCTTGACCTCTTGGTTGGAAAGAGTGATTCTAGGGACGAGGTTGATAATGACCTGGATTAGCGGCCCCCTGTGGATTTGAATACTGCATACTCGGATGATTCCTATTATCAAATTGATAATTTCCTCGGTTGGATATGAAATAAATAGATGCTGGATCTCCTTCGTACTCTTCCCATGTATGATTCGTGACCCCACACTGTTGATAACCTTGTGCTTCTTGCACTATATTTGCTGCGGCTAAATTCTTCTGCATCTCAACTTAATTTCTTTGATTTGATTCTCTAATGCGGCCAATTAAGTTGAGTTTGCAGTTTCTACATCTAATCGAAGCGTACCTCTGGTGTATGTAACAGGAGCTCGCGAAAGTGGCCAACTCCTTTATGTTTCTATTATGTTTTCCAAACCTTCGGCGGCTTCTGCAGGATCCATGGACACAAAATTTCCCTCTCCAAGATTATCTACCCTCAGTCTACTCTCGGCATTGATACCTTGATAAAATATAGCTAACTGTAAAGACGGGGTGTAATTATTGAGTGGACGTCTAGCTAACTTCTGTTGAAACCTTATCCATGCGTCTCCTACTTCTTCTCCATTCTCTTGACATAACTTCACAAGCTCGCTCTGATCTTTGATTCTCTTTGGATAAAAATGGTTAAAGAATGCGGCTTGAAGTTCTACCCAAGTAGTAATCGTACATGGTGGTTATATATCTAGCCAATCACCGGCTTTGCCGGTCAGAAAGAACGAAAACATGTGACAATACATTTCCTCGCGTGTGATTCCTGGAGTAACATAGACATCACAAATTTGCATGAACTTCTTAATCGCTCTTACCAGATCTTGAACTGCTGCACCACTATAGAGTCCGAAATTCTGGAATTGACTAAGCATGCCCGGATCGGGACTGAACTTGAAATTCTATATCTCTGGAGGACGATAACCTAATGTTTGTACTTGAAAAGGTGCTCCCAAGCCTGGAAGATCTTGTTCAATTATGTTATTGTTTCGTTAACTCCTGGTGGTGGTGGTGGTACAGTTCCTAAAGGAACAATGGGTGGATCCATTAGTGGTGGATCTACTCCGTGTTGTTGTCCTTCTTCCATCGCCTTTCGTCACTCTTTCTCTTCTCTTAAGCGTCTGTTATAAGCTGTGAAACACCTTTCGGGTTCCGCAAGCATGCACTATAACCTGGAAGAGACTAAAGCAAACCAAAAGCGTAAATCTGGAAAAAATAAAAATAAAAACTAGAAAATAAAATTAACTAAAAACTACTACTAAAATTAAATAACCCACACGCTAACGAGACACAAGTCCCTGGCAGCGGCGCCAAAAAATTGGTGTCTCCTAGGGTGTGATAAAAATATGATAAATAAATAAGGACAACAATGCATTAATCACCCTAGACTAGCACAGTTCTGCAAGTATTACAGGACGTATTCAAGTTTTAATGATAAGAAGATTCGTTCCTCAGGGACTTAAATGTGTTAGACAGATGGGTAATTAAATCAAAGTAGCAATTAATAATTAAAAGAAAATAAATAAATACGATTTATTGAGAGATTAATGATTAAACTAATTAAACTAAAAGACAATAAAATAAATATGGGAGAAATAAGATGATAAAGTATAGCTTAGGTTTTGCTAGTATGTACTAATCCTTCTAATTCTTTCTATCAATTTCAGTTTATAAGGGAGACAATAGCTCTTAGATATGTAGTCAGCATTCTAAATTCCCCCTAATCCTGGAGAGCAAACTAGGGTGGCAACCTCACAATCACGAGGGAACTCACAAAGGGTTAACTTGCGCCATTTGGGTCCTAGGTGTAGTCCTAACTAGTAATGATGTTTGGTGATGAAAATAAACCTTAATGACTATCTAGTTAGGCTGGTGTTGTCAGGACCAATTCCTTATTCTAGACGTTTATGTGGTGTTTCAATAATTAGACACCCCTTCCGGGCGACCATCTAACTACTATTAGCAAAGCCCTAAATTGATCAGGTTTAAGACAGATAATAAATCAAAGCACATAAATAAAATATATGGTTAAGCATCTAGAATCAGATTAAAACATATAATTCTCAAAGAAACTTAGATAGAAAGAAAATAGAATTCATAGATTATACATAATGCAAAACCAAGCTATGGGAAAATTACTTCATACCTGAAGGAAATAAACTAAAAGAATGATACATAGATTTTATCTTGCTCTCTTCAATAACTCTAATGATATAAAACTTAAGGACTAATTTATGAGAGGCAAGGATGATTTACAAAGGTTAACAAGTGTATTTATAGGTGTTTAGAAGACCTAATTCGTTTTCTTGGAGTGGAAGACAAGTAACTTGGACTCCAAGCCCAACTCAAATTCGTAACCCTAAAATATAGAAAAGTTAATAATTCAACTCCGATTGACGCGTTCCATATCTCGGAAAGATCTATAACTTTGCATCAGACCATTTTTCCAAATTCCTAGCGAATATTGAGTTATGCTCACTTCTATGGTCGTGGGTGCTGGAATTCAGATTTACTTGACAACTTTATCTTTCCATATCTTATATTTTCTTTCCTTTATCTTTAATTTCCATGCATATCTTCTTTCCTTTATCGCTTAAGACTTGATTTGGCATCTAATTACTTTGTATATATCTTTAAAGCTTCACACTAAATATAAATTAAACCAAATATTCTCTTAAAATAATAAATCATTAAAACAAGACAAGAAATAGGAAAGTGCACTAATACATAGGAAAACTCGACTAAAAGACTTCTAAAACACTAAAAATGATGTCTCCAATTAAGATTAAATCATCACAAATAGGGAGACATCAATATGTCCATGTCCTGTGTGTCCAATAGTGTACCCCAAGGGGTGTACCCATGTCCTTGTCATTTATTGTATTCATCATTTATTGTACCCTAGCAGTGATAGATTCCCAACCACTGTACTAACCCAAGCCAGGATTAACAATGCTTTCTTCTCACACACCGGAGATATCACAGCGGCTGAAGCAGCCACTCGCTCTCCCAGCAATAAAACTACAATAATTACGTATGTATTTAAGGACCACAAATGCAAAAATTTGTTATCTTTCCCTATTAGAATGGACTAATATATATACCTGTAGGAACATTCGAAGCCAAATTCGAAAGAAAAGGTATAACTACTACAAGAATTGCTATTCCACCAACATGATGAATATGGGAATAAGGCTCCACAAAAAGGTCACGTCTGGCTTCAAAGGGCTGAACTCCAAGGCCTCTTGTTTACCTGCAAATAATCAGAAGAACAAACCCAGTGAAGATTCATCTAGGCGGTAATTTTAAAAAAAAAAAAAAACAGATCTTAAAAAAATGAGATCTGAAATGGACAGATCTGGTGGAGAAATGTTCAGAAATGGTCATGAACTGGTCAACCGGTTGGTATACCATTGTAGCTAGAACCAATCGGACTGTTATGTAAAAAACTAAATAGGATCAATCCTTTATAGGCCAAAACCTATAAGACTGGTATGCTGAACTGCGGTTCATATAGATTCCGAGACTGGGCTGATATTAAACCATTAAATCTAATATCAATTATTTTATCAGAAATCACAAAATACATTAATCTTTATTTTATCATTTCTCCTCATTTACTCTCTCATCCACCCTCCGACTTACCTCTGCTCTCTTCTTTTCTCTATAAAAAATTAAACACCATTGTTAATCTAATCTAATGGATTTCTGAATGGTTTTAATGAAATCATGTGATGGTTATCTTAGTCTAGTGTTTGATAATTACGTGGGTTTTTGTTCTTATGTTGGATTTATTGCACGGTTTCACTTTGTCTTCTTCTTTTGATGGATTTATCTGTTCTTATGATGGATTTATGTATTCTTCTAATGGAATTATCTATTCTTCTGATGGTTTGAATGATAGATTAAATGCATGTTATTACTTTTGCTTCTATTCCTATGGACTTATATATTCTCCTGATGGATTATATATTCTTCTTTTGATGTATTTTTCTGTGATTCTGAAATGCATGTCGGATTCACTATCATGGACGATTATCATTCAAGCCGCAAGATTTAGGCCCGATTAGGGCATGCTTTGTCAATTCTTGAGTTTTGGGAATTATAGCGAGCCGCACACCAAAACCCGATCTGAGTTGTTCAAAAATTTATGTAAATTTGTGACGCTTACACTAATTAAGGCATTACAAGAGAACAAAAGTACTACATCATGTTCCAATTCTTTTTGACCGGGTTGCTGGTGTCTCCTGGTATGTGATAAAATCACCACCCTAAATGAGAGAGACGCTACCTGCAAGTGCACATCTCGTTCCAAGTAATGTGTAAATAATACAGATTTCGTTCTCAGGGACGGATAGTTACAACTTAGATATTAATCAGATTAGTAGTAGTAATTGTTTAAAACAGAAAAGTAAATCGATAAGATTTTTGTTTGGTTTTGATTAAGAGCTAATGATGCAGTAAAATAAAATAAATAAATGATTAACTGAAATAAAATAACGCAAGTAAATGAGTCTGGACGCAAGAATGAGAGAAGTGCTTGAGTCTCGCAAGGGTTTCACCTAAATCTCTATAAACAATGCTTTTGTTTAAGGGATAAACTGGTATTAATATGTTAGTGAGGACTCTAATATCTCCTAACCCTCGTCGGGGTGGACTTAGGAGCTATCCTATGGTACTATAAACCCCGTCAGGGCGATTATATCTACTTTCAAATGTTTAAGTCTTTTACCTCATTGACTGCGTGAATAGTCAAGCCTGTCAGGATCATTGACGAATACCGCACATCTATTACCTAGGTTCGTAATTAAACCCCGCGTCAAAATGATCACTTCACCATTAAAGTGAATAGTCTAATTACTGTAACCTACCTTTGATTCATGACTTCAAAAATAGTAAATAAAATTAAGATAATAGTCAACACAAAATACCGAGTTTAAATTAAATAATTAAATCTGAAATTTAGAAAATATCAATGAAATAGATTAGGGCTTAACCCATAATACGATTCTCAAGTACTTAATAATTTAGCTCATGTTCATACTAAAATCTAAAATAAGATAAAGAAAAAACATTATCCTAAATTACACGAATAAAATATGAAACCTAATTGAGGCGTTCAATCGAGTTGTTGATGGAGGAATGAGAATTCTCCAGCTCTAGCTTTCTCTTCTGCCTTCTGCTCTGACTTGGAATTTTTAAAATTAAGCGTATAACGAATTGTGTGTAAAAATTAGGTATAAAGGTCTATATATAATAGAGAATTAGGATTGGGTTTTTTACTTAAGCATAATAAATTAAATAATAAAAAGCCCAAGTCCATCTTCAAAATCCCGTAACTGTTGTACAATTGTTGGTAAAAGGGTTGTAACCTTTGTGTCTCATATCCAAATCATCTGATTTCAGTCCTCAAATCTTCCTAACCTATAGGCGCAACTTTCTCTCTCAGATTTCCAAGCCTTAATAAGTGCATAACTGGCTCAAAAACAACAATTAGTGACAGTTTTCCAGATTTTCCTCTCTATTAGTCAACTCTTCGAATAATCTTTTCTTGCTTTTGACCTCTCTGCTGGATCTAAGACTTTAATTCTCACTTCTCCTCCTTGTCTTGGTGCTCCATAGCATCCATGGACCTAAGAAATTTGCACTCAAAACAAACAAATTTTCAATTGTTGCTCCAATGTATTCTTCAGTTTATTCTCCAAAGAGGAGAATTTCTCATCAATTCTCATACTACTTTATTTTCCACCTCGAATAGATGTTCTCACTGTATTCCAACCTTGCTCATTCTTCACATTTTGATTCAAAATAATCTTAGCATGTGCTGGAGCTACCTGTAAGAAACCACCTCCACATAATAAGTCGAGATCTTTTCTTGATCCTCCATAAAGGCCTTTATAAAATATCTTCAACTGTTGTTGTTCTGTGAGGCCATAGTCAGGAACTCTTCTCAAACATAACTGAAATCTTGTCCAACATCTTCCCAAAGTTTCTTCTTGTTCTTGGACAAATGATGTCAAATCAACTTGTGCGTCTAATCTCATGTTCGTCGGATAGTAACGATCGAAAAATGGTGTTTGTAACTCATCCTAGTTGTTTAATGCTCCAGGTTCTTGTGAATCGTGCCACTCACTAGCTGCGTCTATCACAATAAATCTGAAATTAGCATAATAAATCTGCTCTTTGGTCACTCATTGCGTTAGATACGAATCGCATATTTGCATAAACTTCTGAACTGCACGAATAGGATCTTCTCCAGGTACTCCGCGAAAGTTTCTGAAATTTTGAAATTGGGATAACATACCAGGGTCGGGTCTATATCGTGCAACATTAATATTTGTCGAACCAATACCAAGAGCAGGAGCGCGATAGGGAACTTGTTCTGGACCATGTATGAACCATGGATCATTATACATATGGGGTTGAGCTTGTTGCATAGGTGGATGATTATGTTGATTATTGAGAATTGGTGGATTAGGGATGATTGGTGGCACTATTGGATGGTCATTTGCATCCAACTCAATCCCAGGATCTTCAACATTATGACTATTCAAATCCTCCATTTCTCTTTCTTTCTTTGCTTTCTCTCTTGCTTCTCTTTCTCTTTTGTATTTATCTCGAATTAACCTCTCAGGGTTTGAGTACATGCACCAAACATGTAAGACCTGAGAAAGAACAAAAACAAAGAAAAGCGTAAAACTGTCCCCAGCAGCGGCGCCAAAAACTTGGTGGGTCCTTGTGTGTTATAAAATATGATGCAAAAGATTAGGACTCACAAACTGCAAGTGTACGGTTGTCCAAGTAATAAACCAATAAATCGGATTCGTTCGCTGGGACGGATTAGGTACAACTCAGGTGTGGATCAAATAGTGGAATAATTGCAAGTACAGAAAAGTAAATGATATAAAAGTTTGTTTTGGGTTTTTGATTAACAACTGGAATGCAAAAGTAAATTAAAGACGAAATAAATTAAGCTGAAATGAAAATAATGCAAAGGAAATTGTTGGGCGTAAGGAAGGAAGTAGTACTTGAGTCACGCTAGGGTTTCACCTAAACCTTTTTAATTAATGTTTTCTGTTAAGGGATGTATCATTATATTTATGCTAGTCGGGATTCTAAAGTCTCTTAGCCCCCGTCAGGGTGGACCTAAAAGCTCTCATACGGTATTCTAAACCCTAACAGGATGATTAAAACTACTTTCGGATGATTAAAACTTACCACATTTGCTATTGGTTAGACAAGCCTGTCAAGGTCATTGGAGGATACCAACGACAATTACCTAGTTATGTATCTAAACCCCCTGTCAAGGTGATCAATACGCCACTATATTGAATAGCCTAGATACTAAAACTCACCCTTAGTTCATGACTCAAAGGATAATAAATAATTCATAAAATAAAAGCCAGCATAAAATAATAATTCAATTTAGATTCTTAAATCCCAAATCGGAAAAACATAAATTAATCTAGTTTGGGTTCAACCCAATATGCGATTCTCAAGTACAAAGGGGATTTAGCTCATAATTGAAATAAAAACGAAAGAAATTAAATTTAAGATGTTCATGTTTTACAGAAAGAAAATAAGTAAAAGAAACCTAATTTGGAATGGATTTTGGCTGCGATTTGGAGAAGATGAATTCTCCAGCTCTTGGCTTCTTCCTTTTCCTAGCTTCTGACTTTCATTCTGGCGTTTCTGACTTTGATAAAATGAGTTGTGTGTAAAAATAAAGTCCAAAGGTCTATTTATACTCTAAAATTCGGACTTGGGCTTATTTTAAATTAATTAATGAAATATTAAATGGCCCAAGTCCACTCTTCAAGTCTAAATCCCGTAACTGGTGTACACCTTCCATTAAAACGGCTGTAACTTTCTCAATTTAACTCTGAATTGACCCGTACAACTTGCTAAATCTTCGTAACTTGATAAGGAACAAATCTTCTTTACAACTCCGAGGCTGAAAGTAGCACGAAATCAGCAATTACCATCAGCCTTCCAGATTTGCATCTCTAACTTGTCAATTCTTCGGGATATTTCTTTACGCCTTTGACTTCTTTTCACGATCTAAGACTTCAATTCTCTATTCCTCTCCTTGATAGTATTAAAAACCTACAAACTTTACACTAAAACAAACCATTTAACGCGCAAAAGCTTAATAAATGAAAAATACTAAAATCCAAGGAGGGAAAATGAAATATAACAAATTAACACTAAAAGTATATCGAATTAGTCAAATAATCACCCAAAATTATTTATCCTAAGGGCATATAATTATAACAAAAGAGGAGACATCAGGTTCTCGGTTTTCTTATGCTTTGACAACTTTATCACTTTTTTTCTGAGACCCCGACAAAGGGTTACAATTAATATATCATCACAATTGCGCATAAATAGAAACAAACCTAACTTCCCTCCCAATGTAATTTCCCAATAATGAAACCCACCACCCCAAACTCAAGCTCAAGTCAGGAAGTCTCAGGATTGTGATTCAAGTGCGTGTCATATGGAAATACCTAATAAACTAAAGGGATATGGGCTTATCTCTTGGCGATAAAAGAAAGGCTTCAAGGCTCAAAATGGGGCTAAGAAGGATTTAATTAAAATATGGGATAGAAAGCTAAAAAGTTTCAAATGGCTAACAAAGAATTGCCTCTATCATTTTCCTAGTTCATTGCTTGCCTCTAGTTCATACCTAAGTGGGTTCTCTCCTCATTCAGATCTCGCGTTCTACAAACCACTCAATTTCCTTAAGTACTAGTTCACTTATTTTGCATTGTTCATTAATTTTTCCTATCAATTACCTGATGTTTGCATGCAATTAAAGAGTGTTTTACATTAACACATAAAGTCTACTATTTTCTATCATAAATTAATAAAAAGTATGCTTAATGGGGACATGTAAAATACTCTAAAGTCAAATGCAACCCTCAATTAATTTTATTGAAAACAGTAAAACACATAACACATAAAATTGGGATAAGGCAACGAACCCCACCCTATAAAATTGGCAATCTTAATGTTTCACGAATGGCTCTATTGAGAAATGCAGTACCTTTTTGCGTTGGATAAATGGCCGTCCATTCGCAAAAACTAGTTCTTCATAAAACTCATGAACCAAGGCAAGGATAAATGTGAGGTCTCTTTTCTCAATTCTTTCCAACCAAACTTGTCACAGGTTATAGCATAATCTTTAAATACCCCATTCATAATACCTTAAGGAAATCCTTTCTATACACCAAATTTTATAGTAGCCACTCACTCACGAACTTGCTCGTTTTAACCAACAAAGGCTCTCTTTGGCTTAGTAGCTATCATTTTCTCCGTGTCTATGTTGTAGACCTCCCCGCCTAGGCGCCACCTAGATGTCAACTCCCCCCCTCAACCGCTTACGCCTAATTAATATTTAAAGCATTTTTTCTTAGCGCTTTAGTCGTCGTGGAATAGGCGCCTAGCCCGTCTAGGCACCGACTAATGGCAAAAAATATCTGCCTAGGCGCCGAATTATGAAAAACATTCCTGAATAGACCTTTTTGTTATTTTTCTTATTCTAGAGAATTCTTTAGTTGATATCATAACTCAATTTTTAGTATTTTTATATTTACTATAGTGTTGTTAGATGAATTTTATGACTGCAATAGTTAAAATTGCTATAATTACTACATATATATTACTAAATATACAAAATTACACATCGGGATTCAAAATCGTATTATTCCGCCTAGGCCCCGCGTAATCCCGCCTAGGCGCTAGGCATCGGCCGACCACCTAGCGCCCAAAACCGAGATCTACAGCATAGCTCCACGTAGACCTTTGTTCCGGCATGGGTTCGCTAGGAACTTGTTCTTTAACTTCTTTTTCTTCCAAGTTAGGATTTTTATGATTAGCCACACTTGGGTTCTCTTTCCTCTTCATAGTAGTCTTGACTTCTCCAATCTTTGGTATAGATCTCGAATCTGGAATCTCAATAGCTTTGTCTGGAGTTGCTCCAGGAGTGTTTCTAGTTCTAATGTTACTTCTTGTCTTACGATCATAGCACAAGGAATCGGTTCTGTTTGTTATCGCAACGCACCCCAAACTCAAAACTTCAAAAATTCAAAAACTAGAGAAACGTTTTGAAATTTGATATTCTAAGGATAGATAAAGGAATATTAAGGTGATATACGAGATGGGTAAGGATTATTGTGTGTGTTTGGAGAGGTTTAAGGACTCAAGTTATGGTTTTGATGAAGAAAAATTCTTATAAAAGTTGGAATTTAATGGTGTTTTGGAAGGATTATAAGTTGATTGTGTGTTTATGAGATATTGAGGGAGAAGATTTTGCTGATTTGTGGTGTTATGGTGATGATTTTCTGGTATATATGGAGTTTTGGGACGGAACAATGGTGTTTCTTGTGAGAAATGACAAATAAAGGAGGTGGAAACCCTTAAGGTTTCAAAAACCGACCTCATTGTTACTTGACCGGGTACCCGGTTGAGGATGAATGGGCACCCGGTTGGCGTCGCTTGTTAGCGCAATTTTTTTTCGCAACAAAATGTTGTGTGTACACCCTCGAGGTCAGAGAACCATCTCCTTTGACCGGGTTCCTGTTCGTCTTCTGTATGTTTCATCCACTTTTCACACCAATTTTTTGCGTCCACGAGTTTCGAGGTCAGAGAATTGGGATCGCTACAGCACTGTGATCGGGTTCCTGGTCAGCGAAAACCAAGTTCCCGATTATCTTTAGACTATACATCCAACTTTTCGCACCAAAGTGGTGCGTCTAAGGCCCTCGAAGTCAGCGAGTTGGGTAGGCTACAATTCAGCGACCGGGAACCTGGATATCGTCGACGAGCGCAAACCCAGACGCACCGCTTTTTGCGTGAAATAAGGGTAGTCAACATTTGATTACCGGGTTATTGGTTAGTGACAACTGGGTTACCGGTTATCTCCTGTATAGACAACCAAATCTTTTCTTTATTTTTCGCATTTACCTACCCCAAACTTAAGACTTTTACTTCTGTGATCATCATAAACACCAACCTTTCTCATTTCTTAAAAATTAAACACTAATAAACAACAATTACTCTAATTCACACTAAGAATTTACAAGACATGAAAGAAATAAACCAATATACAATTGAAATGGCTTTTGTTTACATCGTTAAGCTCCACGGATTACCTCTCGCATTTATGCAGCTTCGAGGAGGTACATGACCTCCCCTGGATGTGGATCTTCCATGCAATTAATATCTTCGCCACAATGATAGATTTTCAACCGACGCCCATTCACCATGAGCGGTGCTCGATTGGATTCTCAATTTCAATATCTCCAAGAGTCGTGACCTTGGTCACAATATAAGGACCAGACCACGTTGATCTCAAGTTACCCAGATAATTACTGAACTTGGAGTTGTAATTCAGAAACCATTTGTCCAACTTCAAACTTCTTTTCGCAAATGCGATTATCATGCCATCTCTTTGTATTTTCCTTGTAAAGTTTAGCATTCTCATAGGCATGAAATCGAAACTCATCAAGTTTATTCAGTTTCATCATACGATTCTCACAGGCTAAAGTAGGATCTACGTTCATCTCTGCTATCGCCCAATATGCACCTAGACCAAGCTCAAGAGGTAAGTGACAAGACTTACCATAAACCATGCGATATGGAGATGCACCAATGGGTGTCTTAAATGCAGTAAGATATGCCCACAACGCGTCATCTAATTTTACTGACCAATCTTTACATGTGGTTCCTACAGTCTTCTAACAAATGGATTTGATCTCTTGATTAGAGACCTTAGCTTGACCATTTTCTTGTGGATGATAAGAAGTGGATACAAGATGTCTCACCCCATACGTCTCTAAAAATGCCTTCGAGTATCTATTAACAAAATGAGAACCTCTATAACTGATAATAACTCGAGGCGTACCATTTCTCGTGAAGATGTGTGACTTTAAGAACTTTATCACCACTCGCGAATCATTCGTTGGTAGAGCTATAACCTAAAGTGTATCTTTCTAAGATATCATTAACACTCTATAGTATATGTGTTCATTGGTGAACTTAATGATAGAGGCCTGAAAATATTGATTCTTGAGATGTCAACTTTTAGATAATGTATTTCCAAAGGAAGTGATGTTGAAAATGACCTCCATCTATATGAAATGAGCGAGAATATATAAGATGATATGCAAACAGATGTACTGGTACCCAGTTTGCGTTAGAGAACATAATATCGTCATTTAGTCAACCTATTCTACGAGATCATTCTCTTAGAAGGAGTGAATGATGATAGATTTCTTTTGTGTGTTTTGACATCAAGGAATATATCTTCATGATAACTCCTCACAACAAGAGGAACATCATATAGTGTATGATTCATTTTCGTCTCCTAATTGGAAAATGCTATGAAGAAGAGTAAAATTCCATAAAAGAGAACTTTGTTTGTGAACTAGTTATCTTTTAAAGGACGTAAGGTTGTTGGGAACAAATGTGTTCTTAAGATAAAGAGAAAAGAGTGTAATTTGATTGAGAGGTAGCAAAAAGGATATACTCAATAGGAAGGGATTGCTTATGCGACTTTGATGTCTCCTCATTTGTGATAGATTTATGTTAAGATGAGACATCATTTTTAGTGTTTTAGAAGTCAATAATGTCGATTTTCTTGAGTTTTAGTGAACTTTCCTATTTTGAGTCTTGATTTGTAGAAATAATATTTTTAGAGCATATTGGGTTTAATTGTTTATTTAGTGTGTAGCTTTAAAGATAATTATGGAGATTAATTAGAGTCCAAGTCAAAGACAACAACTTATGGAAAGAGATTAGCATGGTAATTGGAGAAAAGGAAATAAAAGCTAAAAAGATAGAAAAGGAAAAGCTGCCTAAATCTGGGATTCTGCACACACGTCTAAAGATTGGTGTTTTTACCTAAGAAATAGGCCGAATTTGGAGATTTCCTTCTACAGGGTCTAGATAATTCTGTTGCGATTCTTTTGGTATCCTGTGGAGCAAAATCGGACCAATAACGAAGAAGATACGCTCAAAACGGTGCAGCGGTGTTTATCTTTATTTCCATACGAATTTGAGTTGGGCTAGAAGTCCATTACCTTAACTATTCCTCAAGAAAACGAATTAGGTCTTCTAAACACCTATAAATACACCCTTATATCACTTGTAAATCATCCTTGCCTCATAGTAATTAGTTCTTAAGGTTTTATTCTTCCAGTTTATTGTAGAGAGCAAGATGATGTCTTTTGTAATTTCTTTTAGTTTATTTCCTTCAGGTATGAACTAAACCTCCCATAGCTTGGGTTTTGCATATGTATAATCTATGATTTCTAATTCTTCTATCTAAGTTTCTTTGGGAATTATATGTTTTAATCTGATATTAGCTACTTACTTATATTTGCTTATGTGTTTTGATTTAATGTCTTATCTAGAATTGATCACTTTAGGATTGTTTTAAGAGTGGTTAGATGGTCTCCTTGACAGGGTGTTTAACTATTGAACCACCACATAATGTCTAGTGTCGATAGCAGTTCTGACAAAACATACTTCTAACTAGATAGTCATTAAGGTTTGTTTTAATCACCATATCACCAAGATTGCAGTATTTGCTTAGGGCCTTAGTGGCGTTTGATAACCCTATTTGAAATCACTTCTTGGTTGTGCCGTAGCCCCCTTAGTCGCTCTCAAGGTCTAAGGTAGTGGAATTTAGAATCCTGACTAAGTATTACCAAGAGCTAATATTCTCCCTTATGAACTAGATTTATAGATAGAATTAGAAGGATTAGTGCATACTAGCAAAACCTAAGCTATACTTCTCATCTCATATTCTTAATCTTTTACTTTAGTGTCTTTATTTTCCTAGTTTTAATTAGTTTTAATTCATATTCTCGAATTTCTATTTGCTTTAGTTTACTGTCTTCTAGTTATTTACTTTTACTCGTTATCTGTTCCTACGCGATTAACACACTTAAGTCCCTGAGAACGAACTCTACTTATCATTAAAACTTGCATACGTCCTGTAATACTTGCAGTACTGTGCCTGTCTAGGGTGAGAGTGCCTAGTTTTCCATACTTAATTTGATCTTATTTTTATCACACCCTAGGCGACACCAAGTTTTTGGCGCCGCTGCCGGGGACTTGTGTCTTGTTAGCGTGTGGGTTATCTATTTCGAGTTTTAGTTTTTAATTAGTTTTTACTTTTCAGTCTTTAGTTTAGTTTAGTTTAGTTTTTATTTTTCCAGATTTACGCTTGTGGTTCGCTTTAGTCTTTTTCAGGTTTCACAGTGTTTAATTCTTGGCCTCCTCTATCGGAGCCCGAGAGGTGCTTCAGACCTTACAACAAACGAGTTCGTGAGGAAAGGGCCTTAGAAGAGCTATGGCAGACGTACATGATAACGATCCGGAGTTAGTTTACTTTGCACGAGGAGGACCTCCAGCATACATTCCACCTGGTGTACAATTACCAGCAGGAGGAGGTAATGGGCAGAATAATCCTAATAATCAGAACCGAGTTGAACAAGATCTACCTGGCCTTAATGTACCATTCCATGTTCAACCCATCGGTTACCGCCCTCCCGAGATTCCGAATATCAAATTTAGACCCGATCCGGGTATGCTTAGTCAATTTCAAAGTTTCGGACTCTATACTGGTACAGCTATTCAAGATCCGGTAAAAGCGATTAAGAAGTTTATGCAGATTTGTGATGCCTACATTACTCCTGGCATTACACACGAGCAACTGTATTGTCATATGTTTTCGTTTTTCTTGACCGGAAGAGCTAGCGATTGGCTAGAAAGACAACCACATGGAACCATTCACTCTTGGAGAGAACTTCAAGCCGCATTCTTTAACCGATTTTATCCGAAGACCATGAGACTTAAAGATCAAGCCGAGCTTGCAAGATTTTGCCAAGAAGATGGAGAAACAGTGGGAGAAGCATGGACAAGGTTTCAACAAAAGTTAATTAGATGTCCGCTCCATGGTTATACACCTGCTCTACAACTTGCTATGTTCTATGAAGGTCTTAATGATAAAGGTAGAGAAAAGGTGGATAACATTGGAAAGGGTAATTTTGTGTCCATGAATCACAATGAAGCTTCCGAGGTGTTAGAAAACATTATGGAACAAGAAAGAAGTTGGCCTTCAACGCGAGCTTCTACAGCAAAAACCCGAGGAACGCTTCGTTTAGATGCAGAAACTGCGAATTCAGCTCAAATATCCTCTTTAGAAAATCAAATCAAGGAGCTGAGAATCGCGATGGAGAAGAATTTAGCCGCTACAAAGGTAGTACAAGAGGCACAAGGTTGTCAACAATGTGGAGTTAACGATCATTCATGGGAAGAGTGCGAAACAAATCCGCAATCTGTTTATTTTATATCCAACCGATGGGGCAACCGCAACCATCCGGGTATGCAGTATTCAAATCCACAAGGGGCCGCTAATCCTGGTCAATATCAATCGCGCCCCCAGAACAACTCTTACCAACAGAGAGGTCAGTACCAAAACCAATATCAGAATAGACCTGCTCCTCCACAACAACCTGCTCAAGACGCCTATACCGATTCGTTAGAACAAAAAGCTTTACCACAGTATCCGCAAGAAGGATCTATGGACAATACACAGATAGTACAAGCTCTAGACCGTTTGAACACGACTATAAACGCTCAAGAAGAAAAGGTCAGAGGACATGATGCCATACTTCAGATGCTAACTACTCAAGTGACACAGTTAAACAAAGTGTTAACAAGTGTTGTAGAACAAAAGGAAGTAAAGGCAATCGAAGGAGGTGAAGATAAGGATGAGTTCGAAGCTTGCAAGGCTATATGTCTTGAGATTAAGGAAAAGAAAGAGGGAGCACCACATGCTGCCATTAGTGCCGTGGAAGTTCCCAGTATTGAAGAAGAACCAACCGAGTCTAACCCCGAGGAATCTGACTGTTTAGAAGTTTGTCTGGAGGACGATCAAGAGAAAGACGAGTTCATAGAGTTACTGAGGAAGGTGCAAGAGGAGATTAGATCGGTAGTGGAATATGCAGCTGAGTTAGCTAAAGAAAAAGAGGAAGAAGCCTCAAAGGAGGAATCGAAAGATGAAGTGGCACCTGCTGTGCTAAAAGAGAAAGAAGAAGAGAAGGTGGAATCGCCACCTAGTGTTCAACCAGTGTCATCAACTATTCCTGATACAAATCCGAACGATGACACTGTTCTCAAGACATTTGTAGAGGCGTACCAACCTGAAAATATCAACGCCCAAATGCTTGAGATTGCGAAGAGAGGACTTACACCGCAACAAGTTTATATGCAAGTTATTCCTGAGAAAGAGGTGAGTGTAGAGATCCCAAGAGAGAACCTGAGGGTTTCGAGAAGAAGTGAGAAAGAGCTACCAACAAAGCTTAAAGATCCGGGAAGTTTCAATCTTCCTATTCAATTACATGGTAGGCTCAAGGTGAAAGCTATGTACGATGTGGGTTCTGGTGTGAATCTTATGCCTAAGTCCGTGTTCGAGAGACTGGGACTTCAGAAATCAGAGAAAACTCTAGTGAAGTTGCAGTTTGCTGACAACTCAGTGAAGAGGACATGGGGAACAGTGGAGGACGTCTTAGTCCGTGCAAGTAATATCGCCATCCCTACTGACTTTGTTATTCTTGAGTTTGATGCAGATAAGCAGGTTCCGATCATACTTGGACGGCCCTTCATGGCCACAAGTCAAAGTGTGATCAACTTCCAAGATGGAACCATCACCCTTCATGCTAAGAATGTATCCGAGACCTTCTATGTCTTGGGTAAGAAACCAAGGAAGTTGGATCCCACCGTGCCTATCATCCACAGCCTTTCACATCACAAAGTCCCTCCTGAAGAGATCCACTTAAAGCCTGTGGAGACTGAGCCAAACATTGAGTTTGGGGTTGGCCATGAAGTCTTATGGAAAGCCCACAAACGCGAGAATAGGCCACGAAGTTTCAAATACTCGTGGATGGGACCATTCATTGTCACTAATGTTGTTTCAGCCAAGGTGATAGAGATTCGCCCCAAAACTGGGGTCAAGCGCAGATTAGTTGACGTTCATAGCCTTACTCGTTGTTGGGGAGGCTATATTCGCAAATCTTGACAGAGGTAACACGTCTAACTTTGAAAGACGTTAAACAAAAGTGCTATTTGGGAGACAACCCGAAGTTTTTTTATATGTTTTCATGTCTTTTACGTTTTTAGTTTAAGTTTATTTTAGTTGTTTTTAGTTGATAATGCATATTTGAGGAAGGTATTGGTGTTTTTGGTGTGTAGGAATTGGAGAAATCGAGTTAGGGAACGCGAGGAAAATTTTCGGAGCAAAGAAATGCACCCCGCGGACTACCCCACGGACTACCCCATGGTCCGCATGGATGGTCCGCGAGGTCAAACCCGTATCACGGGTTGCTACCGCGGGTCTGATCCAGAAACCAGAAAAATCTCCGCGGACTACCCTCCGGTGCACCGCGCCATAGTCCGCGCCTCAAAAACGCGTGCCACGGGGTGGGTACCACGGGTATTTTGACGGAGTCCACAACAGAAGCCGCGGGGTACCCTCTGGTACACCGGACCCTAGTCCGCGAGCCAAAAACCCGTGCCACGGGGTCCTACCACGGGTCTAGACCAGAGAGCAAAAATTTTCGAGCATCAGATGTCGCGGACTACCCTGCGGTGCACCCCATGGTCCGCATGGGTAGTCCGCAGCGCCGCCAGAGGAGAGAGAAAGTTGCAGGATTGAGTTATAAAGGAGGTATTAAGCTTATTATTCCGAATTTATTAAACCTTAACCCTCTCTTTCTTCTCCACAACTCTCCTAACTCCATTGAAGCTCATCAAAACCTTCGCCAATCACCAAAACACTACCCAATCATCAAGAAAAACACATCAAATCTTCTCTCCACATCATTACAAGAGAGAATCAAATACCCAATCATCACCAAATCCATTCAAATTGAAGAATCAAAGAGCCAAATTTCACAAATTCATCACACAATTTCTAAAATCCAAGCCTACCCATTACAAATCATCCTCACCCACATAAAGATTCATCACCAATTCACCCATCCTAGGCCAAATCAAGCTTGTTCATCCATTAATTCAAGAGTTTATTTCAAGGGTTGCTAAAGCTTTGAGTTGGGGGTTAATTGAAGATGACTAATAGAACAACAATCTTATCTAACAAGAGGGAGGTGAAAAGTAACAAGGGATTGGATTTAAACAAGAAGAAATCAATTGACAAAGGTTCTAGTTCTAAATCAAAGGGTAAAGAGAATGTGAAGAAGAGTGGGAAACCTTCGTATGATCGTAATGGTAAAAAGCTTTATTATTATGCAAAGGAGAGAACTCAACCTCAACAAGATCTTATACCTATAGAGAAAGTGGATACTTCAAGAGCTCTGAAGATTTCTGCAGAGAAACAATTAAAAGAACTACCTTTTGCTTATGAGAAAGTATTCAAGGAAGAAATTAAAGATGGAGAATACAAGAGATTCTTTGAGCTTGGTGAGAAATTGGGTTGGTCTACGTTCATGGTAAGCCGTTCTGAATTATGTCCTGAATTAGTTTTGGAATTCTATTTAGGCCTCTTTAGCCGAGATAGTGATTGTGTTCCGATTAGAGGAGAGTTAGTTCCTTTCACAGTTGAGGAGATTAGGAACCACTTCAAGTTTAAGAAATTGAAAGGTTTTTGCAAATTTGAAGAAGCAGTTGCTAAACAAAAAATCTTTGATGAGGAATTAATTTTTGAGCATGTATTAGACAAGGAGAAAGTGCAATCACATAAGGGAGAATTGAAGGCACCTTGGCCTTACAAATATCTTCAAGCAGATGCTAGAATTTGGCACAATTTCCTTATTCCTAATGTCTTTGGAAACACACGAACTTTGGATGTGACTATGAAGAACGCGCTACTATTGGACTGTATTTTGAGAGGAGAAGAAGTTGATGTGGCACAGTTGATCTATGAGGAGGTGATACGATTTTCGGTCTCTCCTAAATCAGTTTATAATGTTAAATTTCCAACTATGATCACGTGTCTTGTGCGAAAAGCGAATGTAGTATTGGGTGAAGAAGAGAAACTCGAGTTTGAGATGAGTTATATTGATAATGTATGGATCAAAGAAAGTCTTCGAAGAGCGGGTTCTACTCAAGTCTCGAAGGAAGAAAAGGAGCAAAATTGGCAAGAGAAGATGGAGGAGCGTTTAACGAAATTTGAAGCAGCTCAAACTTCCTTAGTCAATGATGTGGCACAAATCAACGTGAATCAAGTGCACATCATGAAACTCCTTGAGCAATTAACGAAAGGTCTAGCAATTCCAACCTTGGATATCAATGATGCGAGGCAATAGCCTCGAGAGTATGTTTTCGGACCGGCAAAGTGGATTTTTATGTGAACATCTTAAGCTTTAGTTGTGTTAATTGGGGATGCTAAATTATGCATCAAGGAATTCATTGGGTTGAGTGAGAAACGTTTTATGAGAGTAACTCAAGCTCTAGGGCGATTCGTTGATGGCTAGTGAGGAGAGAGCCAAAAGCTCACTCCAAATTATCCAAATACATGATCATACCGTCCCTAAGCCTACATTACAATCTTAAAGACCTTGTGATTCTTTGTTATGTAATTGAGAAGTGATTGAACCATTAGAGATTAGTTAAGTGGATCCTTGGATACTAGTAAGGTTTGATGAACAATCTATAGCTCTCTTAGGGAACTGAGTAAAGTCCCAATCCTTCTTACATTGCGAAACTAATCTAATCTTGAATTCAAGCCGTGTTGACTGTGGATATGAGAAGTGTACAGGTATGTAGTTTATGAATGTTATTGCATGAAATTTTCTGAGTTATGTGCTCTAGGTTTATTCTATATATTCTGCTATGCTTTTTCCCTTGTGTTGAGAATTTTATAAGTGTGTATTTCTAGACTTCCCTATGTTTTTATCTTTTATTGTATCGGGACGATACAACTTTGAGTTGGGGGTCTTGATGTCTCCTCATTTGTGATAGATTTATGTTAAGATGAGACATCATTTTTAGTGTTTTAGAAGTCAATAATGTCGATTTTCTTGAGTTTTAGTGAACTTTCCTATTTTGAGTCTTGATTTGTAGAAATAATATTTTTAGAGCATATTGGGTTTAATTGTTTATTTAGTGTGTAGCTTTAAAGATAATTATGGAGATTAATTAGAGTCCAAGTCAAAGACAACAACTTATGGAAAGAGATTAGCATGGTAATTGGAGAAAAGGAAATAAAAGCTAAAAAGATAGAAAAGGAAAAGCTGCATAAATCTGGGATTCTGCACACACGTCTAATGATTGGTGTTTTTACCTAAGAAATAGGCCGAATTTGGAGATTTCCTTCTAGAGGGTCTAGATAATTCTGTTGCGATTCTTTTGGTATCTTGTGGAGCAAAATCGGACCAATAACGAAGAAGATACGCTCAAAACGGTGCAGCAGTGTTTATCTTTATTTCCATACGAATTTGAGTTGGGCTAGAAGTCCATTACCTTAACTATTCCTCAAGAAAACGAATTAGGTCTTCTAAACACCTATAAATACACCCTTATATCACTTGTAAATCATCCTTGCCTCATAGTAATTAGTTCTTAAGGTTTTATTCTTCCAGTTTATTGTAGAGAGCAAGATGATGTCTTTTGTAATTTCTTTTAGTTTATTTCCTTCAGGTATGAACTAAACCTCCCATAGCTTGGGTTTTGCATATGTATAATCTATGATTTCTAATTCTTCTATCTAAGTTTCTTTGGGAATTATATGTTTTAATCTGATATTAGCTACTTACTTATATTTGCTTATGTGTTTTGATTTAATGTCTTTCCTAGAATTGATCACTTTAGGATTGTTTTAAGAGTAGTTAGATGGTCTCCTTGACAGGGTGTTTAAATATTGAACCACCACATAATGTCTAGTGTCGATAGCAGTTCTGACAAAACATACTTCTAACTAGATAGTCATTAAGGTTTGTTTTAATCACCATATCACCAAGATTGCAGTATTTGCTTAGGGCCTTAGTGGCGTTTGATAACCCTATTTGAAATCACTTCTTGGTTGTGCCGTAGCCCCCTTAGTCGCTCTCAAGGTCTAAGGTAGTGGAATTTAGAATCCTGACTAAGTATTACCAAGAGCTAATATTCTCCCTTATGAACTAGATTTATAGATAGAATTAGAAGGATTAGTGCATACTAGCAAAACCTAAGCTATACTTCTCATCTCATATTCTTAATCTTTTACTTTATTGTCTTTATTTTCCTAGTTTTAATTAGTTTTAATTCATATTCTCGAATTTTTATTTGCTTTAGTTTACTGTCTTCTAGTTATTTACTTTTACTCGTTATATGTTCCTACGCGATTAACACACTTAAGTCCCTGAGAACGAACTCTACTTATCATTAAAACTTGCATACGTCCTGTAATACTTGCAGTACTGTGCCTGTCTAGGGTGAGAGTGCCTAGTTTTCCATACTTAATTTGATCTTATTTTTATCACACCCTAGGCGACACCAGACTTTCTCACTTATTGTGAGATTTACCTTTATTCATCTTATCAGACAGATTTTAAAGCTGTTTTTTCTAGAATGGAGTTTAGATGAAGAGGTCTACATATGGAACAACTTGTAGTCTTTGTTGTAAAAGTCCAAGAACAAAAGGTTTATGGATTGAAGAAGTCGATCTATAACTTTTAACACCTATAGTTAGTATAACATGAGATCACAAGGTGTGATCTCATCGAATCATTTTGAAATGATAAACGAGTACCATTGAGTATATGTGTAATGTTCCAAATAGAAAATTGTAATTCTATCTTTTTATAAAGATGACATCTTGTTGGCCGAGAATGACAAGAAGTTTTTTAAGGCTAATAAATAATGGTTGTTCACCCATTTTGATATGAAAGATTTGGGTGAAGAGTATATTACTATTTTTAAAATATATAGAGAAAGGTCGAAGAGGTTGTTATCTTTATCAAAAGGACCTTACACCAAGAAGATACTTGAATGTTATAAGATGGCTATTGTAAAGTCGTTGACACTCCATTAGAAAAAGACATGACTCTAAACAGAAGCATGTGTCAATCGGACATTAGAAGAAAAGAAATGAATATCCTCGATACCATACCAAAGTGCCATAAGAAGTATTATATATGTCATGTTATGTACTATACCAGACAATTGTTACGTTTCAGGTTTAGTTGGTCACTTTTTATTGAATCCAGGACAAGAAAATTGGAAGGCTACTTAGGGGATCATGAGATACCTGACGGGGACTGAAGATCAGGTCCTTTGCTTTCAATGATATGATTTACTCCTCGAGAGATCTATTGATGCCAACTGGGCTGGTGATTTATACAAGTGTAAATCTAATCTTGGATATATGTTTCTACTTAGTAATGTTGCTATATTTTGGTGTAACAAGAAACAATTATGCATTGCTTTGTCCATTATGAAAGCTGAATTTTTGTCATATTCAGCAGCAGTTCAATAAGGTGTTTGGTTAAGAAATGTTCCGTGAACATTTAGGATTTTCAAATCGTAGTGGGAGTGCAGTTGTGATACACTGTGATAGTCCTATGACAATGGGTAGTAGGGAAGTCCTACAATATCAAAATTTGACCAAACACGCAAATATAAAGTATAACTTTATAAGAGATATCATTGCACATAAGGAAATATATTTGTAGTTTATACCCACATACATGATTCATGTAGATTCTTTTGTGAAACCCCTCGCTAGGGTTGTGTTATAACGTTATCTTAAATCTATACGATTAAGAATAATATGATGTATGAGTAACTGGAAGATATTGTTCAATGTTGATGAATTCTATTATAAAATGAAAATTGCATTCATCTTTCAATGATATTTGTGCTTTATGTTAAAACCTAATCGTATATGTGTGGATGATAAAGTATGTCTGATAGACACTTTTCGCCCTCTTACACAGTGAACAACCTTTGGCATGAGAGATGCGCAAGGATGAGACCGACTTATGTGAAAGAAAAAACTTTTTGCAAAGTAAATATGAGTTCTGAAAGTCGTCTTAACAAAGTGTTAAGATGAGATCACTAGCATGTATGTGACTTGTTATTATTATTTTTGATCGGGGTAGATTTCCACTATCTACTAGTCTATCTTACCAGTTGTGAAGTTCTTGATTGATTTATGAAAAGGTTGATAAATTGAAGAATTCATTTTAGACAACGAGGATTGACTAATTATATATTTATACGGTAATTTTTGATGAAATGACATACACAGTATGAATACCGTAGCACGTGATTCATACCACGTGTGTATCTTCATTGTGTGAGACCTTTAAATAGTACCCTCAGTACTTTTGACTATCTCTTGATGTTTTGATTCAGTGTCTGCTACTTTAGCATACTATCAATGGTTATGGATGATTCGACTTAATAGGGTATGTCTAGGAAATCGACTGTATTAATATGGATAGATTCAAGTACAAGAGGAAGACTAAATTAAATATCAAAGATGTGTTCTTGCAGGTACACCGATCATGTAAGTCAACTAGGATTAGGACATGATAGTGAGACACATGAGGTTATGATAGTAGACTCATATTATCACTACGATAGTGATAACTTAATTTGAAGGATCTGAGTTACTACGTTATTGATATTACATCTTTAGTCTAGGGTCCTACAATAATGCAAGTGGAATAAGTTTGAATTGAGCAGCTATCTACCCTAACAGGTTTATAGCAATGATGCTAGTATGCTTGCCAGGTCGCACGAGCTAATTACCTAGTATGTCAAGTTTATTTTGTATTGAGATGAGATTTATGCGTAGTGGCATATAATATGAGATTGAGCCTTAACCCATCATGTGCGAGTGGGAGACTCTTAGTATTTGGGCCGGGTCACGCCAACGATGGGCCAACCCACACCCATTACCTATATATTATTTGGTGGGAACAATTATTTCTATTTTTCAAACGGGGATTGCTAAGATATAAAAAGTTATTGGGCTTTTATATTTTCATAAGTTACAAACACTTTGAAAATATAACATACACCCATGCATCTCCTAATTCTCTCAAAATTCTCAATTAGTTAAACATAAAATGCATCATAACTTGTGGACAATTGGATATCTTTGAGTTAGGATTCACGTCGACTTGGCAAGACAAATTAGACCTGATTTTACTTCCGCTTCAGGAGGTAATCCATAAACCTCCTCTTTGATTTTTTACAAAAAGTGGATCCAAACGCATGCATGTCAAATAACCTTGCTCATCATAAGATGTCTAAATATGATTAACACCTGAGTAAGGACTCAGAGAGACTCGAAAGATATTAAATATTAAGATTCATCCAATTCCAATTTATCTTTGTTAGATGATACACGCAATTGTTTGAGACTGCTTCTAATCACTGATTGGCCTTTGTTCATAGCTATAATTTGTGACAGTTGGGATACTGAACCCACCTAGCTCATACACCACCAAAAGAAGCAAAGTTATGTACTATCAACAGACACAAGCTAGCAAAGGTATTGAAAGCGAGAAATAGCTGTTCTAAGGGGGAAATTGTTGTCTTGTTATAACAGTTTTTTATAAGAGGGTGTGCAATGTGTTCATTGTGCAAAAACAATAAATGCAAGATAGTGAAGGACAAACTCATCATAAATTACAATTTTGATAAAGTATACATTATCCCTAGATTCTTGGGCAAAATTTGTGGGGATTTAGAATTCACTTACAACCTCTTCAAGGAGTCGAAGCATAATACATTCACTACGTTACAACACCTTATACATATTTCAATGATATTAGTCTATGTTAACAAATTTTCTTTCTCTTAAGGACTTTGTATTTCTATTTAGCTCATGACTGACGCGTAACTAAGAACGGTTTGAATGTCATCACCACTCCAATCGCCTCAATGACAATCAAGATGAAGAAAACCATTTGATCACCTGCATTTCAACACACCAAATTATCCAACATTACTAGAATAAGCTTCACATGATGCTTAAGAAAACCACAAGTATATATACCTGGAAGGAAAGCTGCATCCTGACGCTTTTGAGCCCACGAAAATCTATTATATTTTCAGAATAATAAGGATTCAGACATTAGAGTGTTAATAATTTATTTAATTAATGTGTTATACAAATTCTGGAAAGGTGCCTACATTACTCCTGCTCCTGCTGGACCTGCAGCTTTGAAAAGTGACATAGCAGTCATGGCAAAACCATTTGCAGCTCCTCTTTGGTCTTGATCCTTTAGTATTAGTATCAAAATAAGTTAAACGAATGAAACTTAATATTTGTCCATAGATCAAAATACATAATATATAGAGAACTTACCACAGCTTTGTTTTGCAGTATGAATAATCCAGTTATAATTGAGGTCTATTGACAATGAGCCATTCATTAAAAGCACATATTAACGAGATAACATATATAAAAAGCTAATTTGCTATATCCAAGTTCAATTTGTAATTAGTCAGACAGTTAAAAGATGATAGTGATGGAATTGGAAACACTTACAGATAAAACATTCTTGATCGTGGATGCAAAAGTTACCACGAACCAGAGGGTGAATCCAGATAGCATAGCAATAAACGGGTAACTCGCTAATAAAGGAATTGACAAAATCTACACACAATTCGATCCTTTAGAGTTATAAATTTCGACGTATCAAATAAATCGGGAAGTTTGATGATCGCATATACATATTCTTACCCCAGCAATTCGAGATGCCATAATGGGGCCAAGAAGTCTCTCAGCTATTGGATAGAGAGTAAGCTGAAATACTAATAAACCAAATCCTGAACATACCAACATAATTGCTATGTTAGTGATTAATATCACGAGGAAACTCATAATTAGTGACTTGTAATTAAGTTGAAAATGAATGATGAGAATGTGATTAATTAGGCACATACCCGAGACGGCAAGAATTACACCAACACCATCAGTTGTATAACTCAAACCCCCAAACTTTTTCGGACTCACAGCCCATAGAGAGAATATCTATAAAAGCGGAACTCAAATGTATCAGACTCCCCTTAAGTACATATAATAAGGATAGGACCAACATGAAGGTAACTCAAACCTCGCAATATGCCATATCAACTAGGGAGAATATACAATATACTATGATGGATGACATTAACGGCCAGTTCTTGAAAAGATTTGATTTTTTTGTTTCTTCTAATTTATTCTCTGATGATTGAGTTGCGGACTCCAAGGAATCGTATATATCATGAGATGGGTTACCTTTTGAACTATGGTTGTGTAATGTTTCCTACAATACAAGGGATGAGTAAAAAAAACCTTTAAATAACAGAATAAGTAAAAGAACATACCGGGAGAGTAAACATAAAAATAGTCACAACCAATGCAAAAAGAGATATAATAAGGCAAGGCAACAAGTATGGGAACCTGCATAACAAAATTCAAATTTCAAAGTTATAAATTCACTTTAATCAGTTAAAAAAAGTTACGAAATGTAAAGTTAGATTAGTAGAACTACCTTCCAAACAAAGAATCTCGTGAAAATATGGCAGGATATTTATCTGCAGGCTTTGTTCAAAATTTAAATAAGAAAAAGACCCTATACTTTTAAATTATTTAGAATGCCCCCCCTGTGGTGTCACCCATAATCGCAAGTGTGCTCAAAGTAATGGAGGATAATCCCCTGTGGTCTCACAAATGAACCAGAGGTTTCTACTATGATATTTTGAGCATAGGGGGTTCTTGCAAATAGGTTCATTTAGGGGGTTCTGGTCCAATTCACTCTAAATAAATGATATAAATAAAAATACCTGTGCAAGAAATCCACCTAAGGCTGGGCCAATGATCAATCCTATTCCCCAAGATGTACTGATCTGAAAAATAATGTAATATCATCAAGACATCTGAAAGAAAATAATCTTAGGAGAACTTAGAAGCTACTAAAGATAAGATTCATGGGCCATTTGTAAACTGAATGAAGAGAATTTGTATATCAAATTAAAGCGTATTTCTTCAAAAATCTAATAATGTTGAATTAGCCATTTCTATAGAAGGAAGGAATTTCTTATCAATATAGGATTTTGTATTTTAGCACTCATATACAGAGAACATTTGCGTACAAAAACTTCTTATCAAAGCCAATTGTGCGAGGATTAAACATTTCAAATTTACTTACTGAAGAAAGAGCTAAGCCTTGATACTCTTCACGGAAAATTTCACTTGCATAAGCCTGGATAGGGAAGAAAATAGAATAAAAGATGAATAACGAAAAATCAAAAATTTACAATTAAAATCAAGAACCAAAATTAGAATACCTTAATTGGTCCAAGCAAACCATTTAAAAATCCAAGAAGAAACCTTGTAATCATAGCCATCCAAAAGTTTACACTAAAACCAAACAGAGTGTTGAAGATAACACTGAAACGACATAACAACCAAATCATTATAGACGAAAACAAATAAAAGAATCAAAATGATTAAGCTTAGAATAGAGTAGAGTGAATTAAGCTGTGGATACAAAGTAGGAGTGTACACTGTGATGGTGCCGAAAATTATAACTGGCTTTCGACCACTTCTATCAGACACGATCCCCCAGAAAGCAGATGTAAGAGCTCTTCCAAACATATACGAGGAACCTTCAATGAGATATTAAGGATGATGAAATTTGTAATAATGAAATTTTAATTGAATATGAACTCAACCCACCCACCTATATAACCTGCATAGTAACCTATATCTTCTTCCTTCTCAGCTATACCAAAATCTTTTACCTTCAATCACGTTATAAAAGCAACTCGGTGAAACATAAAGATAAATTGTTAACCAGTCCATCATATAAAATCACATATGTAAACACTTAATATAAAAACAAGAAATTAAATTTGGTAGCAATTAAAAATCTTCTGAATAATGTTCTTAATCAGACAAGGAAGAAAAGAATATAATTGAAGTACTTACCATAAAATAAAGGAATGGGAATAGAGATGATATTGGAAGTGCTGAAAAGGCAAAACACACCGAATGTGAAAAAAAAACGAGTTTATACAATATTCATAAAGACTAAATAAAACTACAAAAGGACAAAATATCCAACATTAATCGAGCCTTATATATGTAGTAACAACTTGTCGACACAGATCGATCAATGGTCGTGTTTTGTATAAATATATAACAATTTATACATGTTTAATCCCAAAAAGCTTATAAGAGTAAAATCCCAATATCAATTGAAATCTATATCTATCTAGCTTTAGCTTTAGAGAGAATGGAGAACAGAAATTTTACCAGTGGAGAGAACAATAACCCATATGGTTACAAGTTGCTTAATCGGAACACCAGTTTGCGTCTCCTTTAGCTGTTCCACTTGACAGCCTGGACAATTCTCATCATAATATTTTTTGGTCAGCAGAGCCTCTTCGTAATCTTCTTTACTATGACCCATTTGAATTGATCTCACAATTTCTTTTTTGCATGTAATACTAATAGTAATACCACATATATATATGTGGATTTATCTGACGGAACACGTTAAATTACATGCATCATTGCTAACGTGGGATATGGGCTCGAAGATTGCTTGTCTTAGTCATTGGAAATTAAAAGGTACAGGCAACTAACAAATGGTCATAAAATTTTTGACCAACAAATTGTACAATCATTTTAAAGGCTGTTTAATATTATAATAAAGGCGTGTATAATATGACTATATGATGCGTCCAAAAATAATAATAATAATAATAATAATATGACTATATGATCATATAATTGGTGTATTCAGTGTATTCATTGACCTTGTTATTACTGGATCCGTTTCCAAATTTTAAATCATTTCACTTTTCATATTAAAAATAATTATTTATTAATATTATCATTATTACTCTTTCAGCTCATTTTAAATCAAATTGTTTAGGTATTTATTTTCTTGATTTGATCAAAAATTTGTAACCAACTAATTCACGCTACGTCATTGGGTGGTATTTGGGTGGTATATATCATTACTCTTTTATTTATCATCTTTTTGATGTATAAGAATTAGTAAATGTATTTAATATTCTCTTTACAAATACCTTTAATTAAGATATACTTGAAATAATTTATAATATTTTTTTATGATTTAATTAAAAATATACTGAAAATATATTTATATATATTGGTGCTAAAATAAAAGGATAAACAATGTAAACTTTTTTTAAAAAAGTTAAATAAATAAAAAAAGAAAGAACTATGATATTTTTAAGAAAAAATTATCCGAAGGGTCTTGAACAAACACCCCTAAGACCCAACTAGATCGGGTGAATTTCCTCTTCTTACTAATTAAAGATCACAAACAAAAACTAACACTATATGCTAAAAATCCAATTACTTTTTTACGTTCTTTTGTTTTTTTCCTATATATATACTAATTTGTTCAGAAAAAATATAAACCCTAATCATTTTTTTCTCTTTTTTTCTCTCTCCTTTTCTCTCCACTCTCTCTATTTTCTCTCTCACACGGAAACGCTGTAAAACCCAAATAGCTCAAGCAAAGCTTGAAGCCATCCCACCATTACACCTCCGGCGAAGCTCCATCACCTCCGTTTGTGAAGATGAAGACCGGCGAAGATCCGAGAAGCCTTCGTGTGAAGATCCGTTCGAAGTGCCATGGTCGAGGTTCGCGAAGCTCCGGCGAAGACTAGCTCGATCTCCGTCAAATGGTGAGCTGGCGAACAGATCTGCGAAGAAGAATGCTCAGAAGACCGCTGGAGAAGACCGTCGTTCGCAAATGGTGGTGGGCAGTCGGCCGACCTCTCGCCATTCGTGTTCGAAGCAGCCATGCTCAATATTTTTTTTTGTATCCTTACTTACTCGTAACTAATATGTTGACAAATTCTTGATAAATGGATATTATGTTGTATGACTGTGTTGCTTGGTATGTGAAGGAGTTGGTTGTCTTATAATTGTTAGTATAAATTGCACCGTTTGTTCATTGTTATGTGAAATAGCTAAATATATCATTGTGTTTCAACATATATAGAATATATATGTAATATACTATCAATGCAAATTTGACCTTGAAAAGTAATACATGCTGCAACATTTTGGAATAAAACATGGGTATATTTTCTTCTTTATTAAATGAATATATATATATATATATATATATATATATATATATATATATATATATATATATATATATATATATATATATATTTATATATGACTATTTTGCTTTAAACAGGGACCAATAATGCAAGCTTGAAGTGGAGTTGTTGTAATGAAGATGTCTCCCAATTTGTGATAAATTAATCTAGATTGGAGACATTATTTTAGATGTTATTGGTCAATTAATAATCGATTTTAGTATTTTCCTATTTCTTGTCTTGATTTGAGAAATTATTGTTTTTAGAGCATATTTAGTTTAATTTGTTTGTTAATGTGAAGTTTTAAAAATATATGGAAATTAATTGGATGCCAAATAATTATAAAGAGATAAGGAAAGAAGATATGGATGGAAATTGGAGATAAAAGGAAGTAGAGATTAAATAGGAAAGGAAAAGTTGACAAGTAAATCTGAATTTCAGTAGCCACGTCCGCTAAAGTGATTATAACTCAAAATCGGTTGGGAATTAGGAAGAGCTATCGAAAGGAAAAGTGTAAATCTGTTCGACGTGGTCGTTTCGAAATAAAGTAGGTGAAATTCGGAGCAATATTGAAGACGTTACAGCCAAAATAAGACTGCAACAACTTTTCCCTTCTCCTATATTATAGGAAACCAATTTGATTTGGAAAAGAAGTCCAATTACTTGCCTTCTACAAAAATTCAAACTAGGTCTTCCTAAACACCTACTAATACACCCTTTAACTATTGTAAACAAGTCCTTGCCTTTGACAATTAATCCTTAAGTTTATTCATCATTCAAGAGAGCATGTTGACAATATGTATCTTTCTTTTAGTTTATTTCTTGCTAGTATGAACTAATTTTCCCATAACTTGGGTTTTGCATATGTATAATCTATAAATTCTATTTTTCTTCTATCTAATTTTGTTTGGGAGAACTATTTTAAATTGATTATAGCTCCTTAACCATATATTTGTTTTATGTGATTTGATTTATTATCTGTCTTAATCTTGATCACATTAAGCTGTACTAATAGTAGTTAGATGGTCACCCGGAAGGGGTGTCTAATTATTGAAACACCACATAAGCGTCTAGTGTGCGGTAGTGATCCGTATGGGCTTGCCTAATTAGATAGTCATTAAGGTTCATTCTTTAATCACCAATCATTATTGCAGGCTAGTCTCATCTAAGAACCTAGTGTCACAGGAGCACGTCAATTAAGTCCTCTGGTAATTGTGAGGTCGCCACCTATGTCCACTTGGAAGGGGGTTAAGAGGAATATAGAATCCTTGCTACTTATCTAAGAGATATAATCACCCTTATTAACTAGTAGAAGAAATAAAAGGATTAATGCATACTAGCAAAACCTGGACTATATTTTATCATCTCATTCTCTCGTATTTAATTTATTGTCTTTCATTTTATTTAGTTAATCATTAATCTCCTAATCAGTCATTTTTATTTACTTTTCTTGTCTTTAACTATTATCCGCTACCTATTTTGTTTACCCGTTCGTATAACGCACTATGTCTCTGAGGAACGAAACTTACTTACTAGTAAAACTTGCATACGGTCTGTGATACTTGCAGTAAGTAACGTGTTTAGTCTAGGTGTTAGTGCATTGTTTATTCTATTTTATTATCTTATTTTTATCACACCCTTGACGACACCAAGTTTTTGGCGCCACTGCCGGGGACTTGTGTCTCGTTAGCGTGTGGGTTAATTATTTTTAGTAGTAGTAGTTTTTAGTTATTTTATTTTTCCAGTTTTACGCCTTTGGTTTGTTTTAGTCTCTTTGAGGTTTATAGTGTATGCTTGAGAATCCCTGAGAGGTGCTTCACAACTTATAACAGATGCTTTAGAGAAGAAAAAGAACAGAGAAAAGCGTTGGATTTACAAGTGGGGTAAGATCCTCCACTAGGGGATAATGCTATTCTTATTAATCAAAATGATGATCAACGTCAACTGCCAGCCCCTCATGATCCACCATTAGGTCCTCGAGTACCACTAGGAGGAGATAACAGGAACATCAACAGGCAAGAACATGGTCTCCCAGGCTTGGGAGCACCTTTTCAAGTTCATCCTTTAGACTATCGTCCTCCAGAGATCCAAAACATATTGTTCAGGCCCGATCCAGGTATGCTCAGTCAATTTCAAAACTTTGGACTCTATAGTGGTGCAACAATTCAAGGTCCGGTAAGAGCGATTAAGAAGTTCATGCAGATTTGTGATGCCTACATTACTCCGGGCATTACACGCGAGCAACTGTATTGTCACATGTTTTCAAATTCCTGACTGGCAAAGCTGGTGATTGGCTAGATAGACAACCACCAGATACACTTAATACTTAGACAAAACTTCAAGCCGCATTCTTTAATCGCTTTTATCCTAAGAGTATGAAATTAAAAGATTAGATGGAGCTTGCTAAGTTTTGCCAAGAGAATGGAGAAGAAGTAGGAGATACATGGACAAGGTTTCAACTAAAGTTAGCTAGATGTCCGCTTCATGGTTATACCCCATCTTTACAATTAGCAATTTTTTATCAAGGTATTAATGTCAAGAGTAGACTGAGGGTAGATAATCTTGGAAGAGGAGGATTTGTGTCCATGGATCCTACAGAAGTCGTTGAAGGTATGGAACATATTATAGAAACAGAAAGGAGTTAGCCAATTTTGCGAGCTCCTATTACAAATACCAGAGGTACGCTTTAATTAGATGCAGAGATTGCTAATTCAGCTCAATTAACAGCTTTAGAAAAGCAAGTTAAAGAGATTAAACTTGAGATGAAAAGATAACAAAATTTAGCAGCAACAAATGTAGTGCAAGAGGAACAAGGTAGTCCACATTGTGAGGTATCAAATCATACATGGGAAGAGTGTGAAGGAAATCCGGCACCTGTTTATTTCATATCCAACTGAGGATATTACCATTTTGGTAACAAAAACCAGTTGGGTATGCAGTATCTAAATCCATAGGGGGGCTGCTAATCCAGGTAACTATCAACCTCATCCCCAGAATAAATCTTACCAACCAAGAGGTCAAGTTCTGTATCAGGGAAATCAGAATTATAATCGACCTGCTCTTCCATAACAACCTGCAAATGACGCTTATACCGATACTTTAGCTCAAAAGGCTTTACCACAATATCCTCAAGAGGGAGTTGTGGAAGATAAGCAATTAAATAATTTCATGGATCTTATGACGACTAATATGCATACACAGAACGAGAAGTTAAGAGAACAAGAGGCTTCAATTCAGATCTTAGTTACGCAAGTAGAACAAATGAATAAAGTCCTAACAAATATTATGGAAGCAAAAGAATTGAAAGCTATTGAAGGAGGTGAAGACAATGTTGGGTTCGAAGATTGTAAGGAAATTTCCTTGAAATAGAAGAGAAAAAGGAAGTACCGCATGTTGCAGAAATTGTCGTGGAAGTTCCATTAATCGAAGAAGAACCAACCAAGTCTATAGACATGGTTTATAGACCTTCTGAGAGATATGCAAGAAGAAATTAGATCGGTTATTGAGCTACAAGATACTAGAGCTAACGAGAAAGAGGAAGAAGCCTCAAAAGAGCAGAAAGAAGAAGTTGCACCTGTTGTGCAAAAAGAGAAAGAAGAAGAAAAGGCAGATTCGCCACTTGTTGTTCAAACAATGTCACCACCTATTCCTGATATAAATCCAAAGTAGACACTGAACTCCAAATGTTTGTAGAGGCGTATAGGCCAAAAAATATCAACGCCCAGATACTTGAGATTGTGAAGAAAGGGCTTACACTGCAACAAGTTTTTATATGCAAGTTATTCCAGAGAAAGAAGCGAGTGCAGTAGCCAGAAAAGATACTGTGCCTCATGCTGAGAGAGTCTCGAGAAAAGTTGAGAAAGAGTTACCATTAAAGATTAAAGGTTCAGGAAGCTTTAATCTTCCTATTCAAATCAATGGTATCCTCAAGATGAAAGCCATGTGTGATGTGGGTTCAAGTGTGAATCTTATGCCGAAGTCCGTGTTCAATAGGCTTGGGCTGAAGAAAACAGAGAAAGCTCCCGTGAAGTTAGAATTTATGGATAACTCAGTATCAAAGACATGGGGAACAGTGGAGGATGTTCATGTCCAGGCATGTAATATCACCATTCCTACTGACTTTGTTATTCTTGATTATGATGCAAATAAGCAGGTTCTAGTCATACTTGGAAGGCTGTTCTTGGACACAAGTCAAATCATCATCAACTTTCAGGAGGGAACAGTTACCCTCCGTGATAAAAATGTAACCAAGACATTCCATGTTTGGGGAAGTAAACCAAGGAAGTTAGATCCCATAGTTCCCATCATCCACAACCTTTCACATCATCATGTCCCTGAAGAAAACCACGCAAAACCTGTGGATACTAGACCAATGAGTGGGTTTGGGGTTGGCCATGAAGTTGTATGGAAAGCCCGAAAACTATAAAATAGGCCGCGAAGTCACAAAGATTCGTGGATGGGACCATTCATAGTCTCTGAAGTTGTTTCAGCTAAGGTGATAGAGATCAGGCCCAAGAGGGGCAACAAACGGAGGTTAGTAGACGTTCATAGCCTTGCTCGTTGCTGGGGAGGATATATTCTCAAATCTTGATAGAGGTAACGCGTCTAAATTTGAAAGACGTTAAATAATAGTGTTGTACGGGAGACGATCCGCAATTTTTTTTATGTTTTATGTTTTTAATTTATGTTTTAGTTTAGTTGTTTTTAGTTGATATTGAATATTTGAGGAAGGTATTAGTGTTTTTGATGTTCAGGTACTAAGAAAATCGAGTTAGGGAACAAAAGAAAAAAATTTGGGAAAAATCTGACCCTCCCGCCGGCTAGCCGATGAGATGACCAGTATGCCGGCGCAGCAAAAACCGTCGCCACGGTGTGCAAAATCAGGTACAATGCCGAGAGTTCGTGGGCAAAAACCGTGGTCGCAAAATCTTGTCACGGTCTGGGACCGGTATGTTGGCGTATCCACCGATATGCAAGTGCGCCGCTGGAAAGAGAAAAAAGTTTTTATTAGGGTTATAAAGAGGAGAAGGTTAGTACTAGTTACGAATTTCATATATTTTAAGCCCCTTTCTTCTCCAAACCTCTCTTAACTCCATTAAAGCTTCATCAAACCTTCACCAAACATCAAAACACTACCCAGTCACCATAAATTCACATCCAAATCCTTCTGTACATCATTATAAAGAAGATTCAACCGCCCATATCATATCAAAACACCTAGAATCCAAGAATCAAACCCCAAAATTTCCAAATTTCACTCAAAAATTTCTTAGATCCATACCAATCAAGCAAGAGTTCATCCTACCCACATAGAGATTTTGTTGGCCTAACGTCCTTTTAATCTTGTTTTAATATTTGCCAAATCTTGTTTTAATTACCCCCGAAATAGTGCTTTATACTTGCCCTAACTTAACACTATTTCTCCTTGTGTTTTAACCTAATTATTCAAGGAAGTTGATTTGGTGGGCCAGCATACCGCCCAAATGGCCGGTATATCGCCGGGAAAGAGCCGTTGCCTAACGGTCACAAGCCACGTGGATTTTCCCGTTGACTAGAAGACAAGCATCACCGGTATACCGCCCGATTCACCGGTATACCGCCCAGAGGTCAGAAATGTCTATAAAAGAGAGCTTTATCACATTCAAGAATCCACCTCTTACCAATCCAAATCTAATCATTCTTACACATCAATAAGAGGTCTCAAGCTAACATAGAATCAATCTAAGCTTGATCAATCAACTTGTCATATCCACTCAATCAAGGAGTTAATCCAAGGAGCTTCAAAGTTATTATCTACTCAAGAGGAGTTTACATGCTTATAGTTATATCTACTCTTTAGGAGATTATCTAGCAAAGTTGTTTGCACCCCTTTAAACACTTTGTATCTATCCTCTTAAGTCTAGGTCTTGTAATAGATAGATTAAGAGAGAATTCAAGTATAGGGAGTATACTTGGTATCCTTGTGTTGTGATTACACAAGTGTTTGTCCTTCGTGGTTTCGAAGAGGTTGTCCTTGTGTTGCGATAGCACAAGTGTTTGTCCTTCGTGTTATCGAAGAGGTTGTAAGGGTTATTGTGTTCTCGACCCGGTTAAGAGAGACACGGGAGCTTAGTGAAAAGCTTGAAATCCTAAGGAGGCTTCCTTAGGTAGTGGATGTAGGGAAACCGAACCACTATAAATCATGTGTATCTTTCTATCCCTACTCTATTTACTTTCTGCACTTTATATGTTTGATTACTTGCTAGTATAAATATCGTAATAATGTTTATCTAGTTAATCAACCTATTGTCATCTAGAGTAGTAAGAAAATAGAAACTCGTTTTACATGTTAAACTTATATATCGAACTTCTAGCTTATCATATGCATGATCCCATAAGTGTTTGATATATTAGTTGTCTTAGAAGTTTCTTTCATAAACTTATATTTATCCAAAAGATTTTTTAATTAGGCATTAATCTTATTAGTAATCCTATTCACCCCCCCTCTAGGACTATCAGATTTATCATTCGTATACCTTTCCTAACCTAATCAACACTTGTTCAACCTAAAATCAAGGGTTACAAATTTTTAGGAGTGTTCATAGTTTTGAGTTGGAGGTCAATTGAGATGACGAAAAGAAGAAAAACACTATCTACTGTTAGGAGATGAACAAGAATCAAAGTAAGGTATTGGGTTCTGTTAAGAAGAAATCTATTGAGAAAAGTTCAAGTTCCAGTATAAAGGGTAAAACAGTTCAAGAGAATAGAAAAAAGCTAGCTGTGGTAAATTCAAAGAGTAAATAGATTTCAACTTTCATAAGGAAGACACCACAACTTCTACAAATCAAAAATCCTATACCCAAAGAAGATGAAGTTGCACAGGCTTTGTTAGCTTCTACAAAGAAACACGTACAGGAACTGCCCTTTGCTTATGAGAGAGTATTTGAAAAAGAAGTTGGAGAAGGTGATTACAAGAGATTCTTAGAGATGGGAGAAAGATTGGGTTGGTCTACATTCATGTTGCAAAGATAGAATTTATGTTTAGAGTTAGTTTCCGATTTCTATTTAGGCCTTTTCAGCCGAGATAGTAATGGTTGTGTTCCATTAGAGGCAAGTTAGTTCCTTTTACAGTTGAAGAGATTCGAAACCACTTCCAGTTCATGAAATTGGTCGGACCATGTAAGTATAGAGAAGCGGTGGAAAATATCAAGACTTTCATTTGGAATTAACTTTTAGAGTATGTTTTAAATAAGGAGAAAGTGAAATCTCATAAAGGAGAGTTGAAGGCACCTTGGACTTACAAATATCTTCAAGCAGATACAAGAGTATGTCACAATTTCCTTACACCTAACGCTTTTGGAAACACGCGAAGTTCAAATGTAACTAAGAGAAACACAATCTTTTTGAATTGATTTTTAGAGGGGAATAAGTAGATGTGGCACAGTTGATATTTGAGGAGGTGGTGCGATTTTTGGTCTCCCCTACTTCGTTATTCAACTTGAATTATCCTACTATGACTACGTGCCTTGTTCGAAAAGTGAATGTGATATCGGATGAAGAAGAAAAACTAGTGTATAAGATGAGTAATAATATTGACAATACTTGGACCAAGACAATTTTAAGAGGAGCGGGAGTTATGAAACTCATAAAAGATGAAGAGGATCGTATTTGGCGAGTAAAGGTAGAGGAGCGATTGGATAAAGTTGAAGCAGCTCAAACTTTCTTAGCCAGGGATGTGGAACAAATCAAAGCTAATAAAGGGCACATCATGACACTCCTGGAGGAACTAAAAAAATATCCAGTAAATCCTATCTTGGATGTCGATAATGCGAGGCAATAGCCTCGATAGTATGTTCTCTTTCTTCCTTACCATTTCTGTATATGATTTATATGCTTATTTTAATTTCTTTTTAGAGTCTTTTCTGAGTCGTGGGGACACGCCTCATTATTTAGTTGGGGGTGAGGATTTGTTGTCTCTCATCTCCATTTTTAAGTAATTTTTCTATTTTTAGGTAGAAATTAAAAAATTTGATACATGGGATTTAGATGTAGAGTGTGTTTAATAGCTTGAAAGCATAAGCTCAGTAAGTTGATGATAGAAAGTAGTATGTTTATGAGTTGTTTCATTTTGTATTCTTTTAGTATTTGCAGGAAACAAACATTGATAGTAAAGAAGAGATTAGTTAGGAATACGATAGAAGTATGCTTGAGCTCAGGGAGCCTTGAGTGGTGTGTAGGCTGTGAGATCCAAGCTAGTTAATAAACCCATTTTATGAACGTGCTAAAGGTAAGAGAATAACGAAATTGCATAGTTTAGAAACTGATTAAGGCGGTTCTTTCATAAGCCCCTTGTTGCCCTTTTAGCTTGTTGTCCAAATTATTATATTTTATATCCTTCTCAGCCCCTTCTAGCCTTTCTAAAGCATTTTTATTAGGCACATTATAAGCCATATCCCTTTAGATTTTAGGACTTTCCCATATGAACCGCACTCGAATTGTGATGCATAGACAGTTGTTTTAAAGCTTGAGTTTGGGGTCGTGGGTCTACCATTATGGGAAGTATTATTGGGTTGGGATTTTTGAGCTTATTAATTGTGCTCTGTTATATATTTTGATGATGATTCACAGTTTTATTATATTATAATTCTATGTCATGGTATAAGTAAATTGAAAAAGTTATGAAAAGAAAAGAATATATGTGAAAAAATAGTAGCATGATATCTCACATAAAAAAGAGAGTCATAGCTATACCAAAAGAAAAAATTGATATGAAAAGATTGAATATATTTGGACCGCCAAAGTGGAATTTTTATGTGAACATCTTTATGCTTTAATTGGGTTATTGGGGATGCTAATTAGTGCATCAAGGAAATCATTGGGTTGAGTGAGAACGTTTTATGAGAGTAACTCAAGCTCTAGGGAGATTCGTTGATGGCTAGTGAGGAGAGAGCCAAAAGCTCACTCTACATTATCCAAATATACTATCATACCGTCCCTAAGCCAACATTACAACCTTAAAGACCTTATGATTCTTTGCTATATAATCTAGATGTGATTGAGCCGTTAGAGAGTAGTTAAGTGGATCTTTGGATACCAGTGAAGGTCGATGAACAATCTATAGCCTCCTTGATAAACTGATTAAAGAACCTATCCTTCTTACATTGCGAAGCTAATCTAATCTTGAATTCAAGCCGTGTTGATCGTAGATATGACGAGTGTACATGTAATCTAGTTTGTAAATATTATTACATGAAATTTTCTGAGCAGTTGCTTTGATTTTATTCTACATATTCTGCTATCTTCTTTCCATTGTGCTTAATTGACTTAGGTGTGTATTTAGAGACTTCCCTTTGTTTTTATCTTTATTGTATCAGGACGATACAACTTTGAGTCGGGGTCTTGATGTCTCCCTATTTGTGATGTATTAATCTAGGTTTGAGACATCATTTTAGGTGTTATTGGTCAATTAATAATCGATTTTTATTTATATTTTAGTATTTTTCCTTTTTCTTGACTTGATTTGAGGAATTATTATTTTTAGAGCATATTTGGTTTAATTTATTCGTTAATGTGAAGCTTTAAAAATATATGGAAATTAATTAGATGTCAAATAAATTCTAAAGAGATAAGGAAAGAAGATATGGATGGAAATTGGAGATAAAAGGAAGTAGATATTAAATAGGAAAGGAAAAGTTGTCAAGTAAATCTGAATTTCAGCAGCCACGTCCACCAAAGTGATTATAACTCAAAATGGGCTGGGAATTTGGAGGATCTGTCAAAAGGAGAAGTGTATATATGACGTTGTCGTTTCGATATAAAGTAAACAAAAATCGGAGCAATATTTAAGAAGTTACAGCCAAAGCAAGACAACAGTCATTTTTCCATTCTTCTATATTTTAGGAAACAATTTGATTTGGAAAAGAAGTCCAATTAATTGTCTTCTACTCCAAGAAATCCAAACTAGGTCTTCCTAAACACCTATAAATACACCCTTTAACTATTGTAAACAAGTCCTTGCCTCTCACAATTAGTCCTTAAGTTTATTCATAATTCAAGAGAGAAAGTTGACAGTATGTATCTTTCTTTTAGTTTATTTCTTTCGAGTATGAACTAATTTTCCCATAGCTTGGGTTTTGCATATGTATAATCTATGAATTCTATTTTTCTTCTATCTAATTTTGTTTGGGAGAACTATTTTAAATTGATTATAACTTCTTAACCATATATTTGTTTTATGTGCTTTGATTTATTGTCTGTCTTAATCTTGACCACATTAGGGCTATGCTAATAGTAGTTAGATGGTCACCCGGAAGGGGTGTCTAATTATTGAAACACCACATAAGCGTCTAGTGTGGGGTAGTGATCCGGAAGGGCTTGCCTAACTAGATTTTCATTAGGGTTTGTTCTTTAATCACCAATCATTATTGCAGACCAGTCTCATCTAAGAACCTAGTGGCATAGGAGCACCTTAGTTAAGTCCCCTAGTAATTGTGAGGTTGCCACCTAAGTCCACCCGGAAAGGGGATTAGGAGGAATATAGAATCCTCGCTATTTATTTAAGAGCTATAATCACCCTTATTAACTAGTAGAAGAAATAGAAAGATTAGTGCATACGAGCAAAACCTGGGCTATATTTTCTCATCGCATTCTCTCGTATTTTATATATTGTCTTTCATTTTATTTAGTTAATCATTAAATCTGCTCATCAATCATTTTTATTTACTTTTCTTGTCTTGAATTATTATCTGCTACATTATTCTATTTACCCATTCGTATAACGCACTAAGTCACTGAGGAACGAATCTTACTTACTAGTAAAACTTGCATACGATATGTGATACTTGCAGTGAGTAACGTGTTTAGTCTAGGGTGTTAGTGCATTGTTTATTCTATTTTATTATATTATATTTATTATACTCTAGGCGACACCAAATGGGTCCACTTCAACAACCTATTTTGGTTAAAGGCGCATCTTTCCCTCCAAAAGAAACCGTTATCACTGGATATTCAAATCAAGTTAAATTTAGTTCAATCAAGCCATATAAATCAGCTCGTTCAAGCAAGTTTAGTCACTAGGACACCACAATCTTCTATTACCGATCTTGCACAGGAGATTTGGGTTGTATTTTTTATGTTTTAAATTGAATTTTTATTAGTATTCTATTGGAGAAATTGTTGTAATTTATTTCAATGTAATTTTTAAATTTATAAATAAATAAGATTTTATTTCCTTTATTGCTGCTTAGCCGTTTTTTCAAATACTTAGTATAGTTATTGAGCATACTCGATAAAGTTACTGAGCATACGAGCATACTCAATAAAGTTACTGAACATACGAGTATACTCAGTAAAGTGACTCAATAAAAAAATCGAATACTTAGTAACTTTTTCCGATACTCTGTAACTTTTTCCATACTCAATACTCCATACTTAGTAACTTTTTCCATACTCAATACTCCATACTCATTAATTTTTTCCATACTCAATACTTTTTTTGTGGTGGTCGGCGGTGATCGGCGATGGTCGGTGGTTGTGGTTGGAGTTGGAAATTATTGATACTTAATGAAGGAGGAGAGAGAAAAAATGATAAAGGAGGAGAGATATTAATAGTAATAGAGGAGAGAGAAACAGTTAATGAAGGTTAAAGAAAAATATTTTTTTTTACTTATACACACTATAAAAGTAGTAATGACAATGGAATCTTACATGCCTCTTTGGAAGAAAGAGGAATATGAGGATTCTTTTATGGAATAGACACAATAGAAAATTCACCCTATTTTTAATAAGATATACATTATTAAATAAATAAATTTTGTTTAAAATAAAAACATTAAATGTCATGTATTTTTTTAAATAGACAAATATTAAGAGATAATATTTTAAAGGCGTGGATTGAAAAGATTAGAGACGGAATAAATATTGTCTATATGGAGGCATATTTATATACATTTAAAGTAACACGAGAATTGCTTAATAAATATGTGTGTTATTTAGGGGGTGTATTGATCAACTGAGATTTTATAGGATTTTTTTGGATTTCAAAAGTGAAGTGGTATTCCATTAGGATTTCATAAAGTCCTTTAAAATTTTGGTGTATTCAGTTAAGAGTTTATAAAATCCGTTAATATCTTGGTGTATTCAGCTCAGATTATTTCAAATCTTTTAAAATCTTGTGGTATTGAAAATTCTTTAGACTTTTTATAGTTATTGATTTTGTTGGATTTTAAAACTTAAGTATGAATAAAAAATCATTTTACAAATCTCTTGGTAGGAGATGACATTTGATAAATCTACATTGATAAAAAAAGACTCTCAAATGCTAGATAGGTAAACAATATCTGAATAAAATCGTTTGATGTTATTGATTTATATATAACCATGAATAAAATAATATGAGTTTTTTTTCAGATTTATATAAAATAATATGAATTTTTTTCCAATTTTTCCTTTTTATACTTTTTTTATGCGTCAAATGATAATTTATAATGCTAACTATTATTGTTTGGAAGATAATAAAAAATTATAACGACTAGAACTATAATGTATTGAAAAAAAATTATAAAATAATTGTAAGATGATTCAAAAACAAATCCATTGACTATGAAGTATGTATACATATGGTGTTAATACTACTTATTTGACGTAGTTTTCTTTTATATCGAACATTATGAAACAAGAAAAAGAAAGAAAAAAAGAACAATACTATAGGAAATGAAATTGCCTGATACAATATCCTTAATCAACAACCTAGTAATGGTAATTAAGCTTTTTCTGATACCCGTTATCCAATGTTATTGAGATCACAATTCATTACCTGAAAAATAAAATATCTGAGCTCACTTCCAAACTAACTAATACTAATTCATTACTAAACCTGGAAAAAATCATTGATGACAAATCAGAGTTTGCTAAAAGAAATTTTGAAGTTCTGTTACGTTTAACAAGAAAGGCAATTCAATCTTGATTTTATGGATAATTTTTTACCGTCATACATTGTAATTTATCACAAAAGTGTATTTGTTTTATTGTAAGATATACATTTTTTTTTTCTGGTGTATAATTTAAATATAAGAATGGATGCATATTTTTTTTTAAAGTCCATTAAAATCTATTAATGTCTATTAAACGCTTGACATAAGAATCCGTCAAACTCTATATAGAATTAAATAGAATTTGTCAAACTCTATATGAAATTAAAACAATCTGTGGAGACTGCAAAGTCTGTGGACTTTTATAGTCCAAAAAAATTCAACAAACTCCCATTGAATACATCCCTCAATGTAGGAGGGGAGCCTCTCAACAACTCTAGTAATAGGTGCCCCTTTCTCAGGCAAACCTCTCTCAATTCATCCTAGTTCTTAGTTTCATTCATTACCCCATCATCAGAATTCTTGTCCATATTCTGTCTTTAATAATTGAATATTACTTCCTTCCACAAAATTTGTTCACTTAACGTTTACACATATTAAAAAATTTAGTAATTGTATTTATTATTATAAAAATGACTCTTATTAATTTTTTTGATATTTTAAATGTATATTAAAAATATAAATTTTAATATTTTAATAAAGGTAATAATGAAAAAAGTAAAAGAAAAATATCTTAAAGTTCTAAGTAGACAATATTTTTGGAACATAATATTAATAAGTGAACATATTTTACGAAACGGAGTGAGTAAATTAGAAAAATTCGGTTGAATTACTGTAATCTTCTCCTTGAACCTTTCGTCTATTATTATCGATCACTGGATTGTTAGGAAAATGACTTTTTTGACTTTTGGAGGTTTCTTTAACGTGGGTTCTTTTTTTCCCTGTCAAATGTTTAATTATAATAATACACATAAAGAATAAGATACAAAATATCACCCAACACCACAAACAGTTTGTCCTAGGAGGATAAGTTTAGCTAACTCGGTTGGAAAAGAAACCCTCTAGTCACCAAACAACGTGCCAACAATCTTGTGTTTGGCGACCCAGTCAGCTACTCTATTACCTTTGCGACTAACAAAGGAGAAAATTGGATTACAGAATTCCATAGTATCGTAAATCAATTTAATAATATTACGACAATCAAAATTACTACACGGAATTCTAGAAGCTAAAGGTTTAACTGTCACTCCACAATCGCTCTCAATAATTGTAGAGTTGGCAGAAAAATCTTGAGCTAATTCGCATCCCCACAAAATGCCTTGTGCCTCCGCTTCTATTGAACTTCTAGCTTCTATAATCGTTTTTGCATCCCCTTCATTAATTTTGCCAAAAGAGTCCCTAATTATATAAGAGATTGCATAACCCGAAAGAGAATAACTAGATAATTATTTATTTTATATTTATAAGTAGGGGGAGTAAACCATTTAATATTATTACCCGTGACTAAGTCACTTTGATTAAGGTCATTTAACTTAATAATTGACGAGTTGCTAGGTTTTTTGTCCTTGAGCTCAGTATTATAAATTGCATCATTAATATTTGAATTTACATCTTTATAATCTTTCCAATTTGTATAAGCAACTTTACAAGAATAGTTAGGGTCAGGAGAAACACCATTAAACACAAAATTGTTCCTTCCTTTCCATATTTTCCAACATATATTACTCAAACTCAGCAAAATATTGTTCTTGACCATGAACTTCTTTCAAAGAGGCCACCGTTTTTAAAAACCAATCACCAATCCTTGAAGTACTATTATTCATTGTTCTAATTGTTAAAGATAAAGAATACCAAATAGCTCGAGCCCAAGGGCAAGCAAAAAATATATGCTCAACTGATTCATCATTGCAGTTACATATTTTACAAACTTTTTAATTTGTGCATATCCTGTTATAAAGATTGACTTCAGTTGGGATTTTATCTTCATACACTTTCTCATAAAAAATTTAAGCTTAGGTGTACAATTCATTTTCTAGATTGTACTCCAAATTTGTGGATTTTATAAATGATATGTAGAAGGAAGTGAGGATATAACATCCTTTTGTTTTTCATCCTTATTATTTTAAATTATCCGATAAGAACTTTTTACGTTAAAATTTCCATCTTTAGTAACATTCCAAAAACAGAAATCATTGCATTCATAAGAGGGGATAGGCATACAAGAGATTATACTTGATATCTCCTGGCAGAATTCTGAGTTAACAAACTCTAAATTCCAGCTCTTATTATCAGGCTTAAAAAATTCTATAACTAACATAATAGTACTATCTTTAGACTTTATAACTTCATCCTTATTATATATCCACTTACCACTTTGAACATTAATTTGTAATCCATTCCCCAATTTTCCTTTGATATTTTTTTCAAACATTGCCCTCCTGTACACTTTTCCAACCAAAAGAAGGAGCATATCTTATTTTGGATTCCAAAAAATTATTATTAGGGTAATATTTACCTTTTAGTAGTCTTGCTTGTAGCGAATTCGGGTTATGGAGTACGTACCAAGCAATTTTACCCAATAAAGCTATAATCATTAAGTTGATATCTCTAAAGCCAACCCTACCAAGCATTTGGAGAAACAAAGAGATTCCTAGATTTCATAATGAATTTTCTTATTACTATTTTTACTCCACCAAAAATTAGAAATGTTGCTATTAATGGTCTTGCATAAATTTTTTGGAATTATATGAGAAGACATAATATAATTAGGAAGACTTTGTAGAATAGATTTAATAAGTATTTGATGTCTCCCTATTTGTTCTAATTCTTAGCCCATTGGAGACATCCTTTTAGGTGAATAAATGATTTATTGGATAGACTTTTAGGCTTATTTGATCATATTGCACTTTCTCCCCTTGGAAATTAACTATTTGCAGAATCTGAGCTTTTGTGCGTAAATTTGACTATTTTTAATGCAAAGTTAATTGGTTCTTGAAATCTCATGAAAGCCCAATCCAAGGAGAAAAAGTGAGAATAGAGTCTTAGTGTATTTTAGAGTGTTAGGAAATGATTTCTAGTCGAGTTTCTATTTTTAGAGTACACTTTCTTATTTTGATTTCTTGATTTATTGATTTATTCTTTTTATGCATATGCGGTTTAATTATTTATTTAATGTGAAACTTTAAAAGATAAATGGTAATTACTTAGAGGCCAAGTCAAGATAAAGATGAAAGGAAAGAAGATTTACATGGAAATAAGAAGATTTGGTAAAGATTTATTTAAAGGAGGAAAAGATAAAGCTTCCTTTTGAAATCTGAAATCCAGCCACGTTTTAGGAATTAAATCATAATAAAAGATTGGCATGGATTCTGGACGAATGGTCTGCACCAATAGAAAGAGCTTTCCAAGACAAGCAGTTTCATATATTGGAACTTCTCAAACGGATAAGTATTGAAAAAGATATGATCAAATCAAATCAGCAGAATCTTACCTTCTAAAGAGCTACGAATCTGAGAGTCTTTGACTTGTCTTCCACTCCAAGCAAAATTCGACCTAGACTCCTCCAACACCTATAAATACACCCCTTAACCTCCTACTTTCACACACTTCAGGGAATATACAAGAGGCTTAAGGTTTTCAAGTCAGAGCACGAAGGAGAGAAGAAGCTAGACGCTGGAGGAATCATGTTCTTCCATCCATAGTCATTCTACCCTTTAGGTTTTTCATTTATCTTTTGTATTTGAACATGAATTCCTTTTATTTAATGTTAGTTTTTAATTTCATCATGAGCTAAATTTCTTTATACTTGAGAATCGCATAAAAGGGATGAACCTTAATTAATGTTTTCTATGTTTTGAATTTGGGATTGTTAGATTTAAATTGAATTGAGTTTTAGGTATTGGATATTACTTTGTTTTCATTACTAATTCTTTTAGGAACAACTAGAATTAGCTGTTAGTATTTGGGCTATTCCATATAGTGGCGTATGGATCATCCGACAGGGGGGGTTTGAATACAGATCTAGGTAATACCCGTGTAATGTCCGTTATTGACCGACAGACTAAACTAATTACATAGCCACAGAGGTAAAATCATATCATCCGAAAAGCCATATTCGACCATGCAGTACTTTAGGATAGCTTCTAGGTCCACCCGGCAGGGGGTTAGGAGATATTAGAGTCCCGACTAGTATACTAATACCAATTCTACCCTTAAACATAGCATAGATTATATTAATTAGGAGGATTCCTTGCGAGACTCAAGTATATCTCTTATCTCTGAAATTAGTCTTTTACTTTATTATTTCTTTTCTGTTAATTTATTTTATTGCATATTTAGTTTTAAGAAAACCAAACAAAAACCATCTTATTTACTTTTCTGTTAAACAATTATTCTTACTATCTGATTAACACTGGAGTTGAACCTAATCCGTCCCTGAGAACGAACTTGATTATCATATATTACTTGGGACAACCGTACACTTGCGGTTAAGTGGTTCCTTTATTTTTGCACTTAATTTTATAACACACCAGGACCCACCAAGTTTTTGGCGCCGCTGCCGGGGACGGTAGCGTGTGACCCCGGTGTTAATCTTTAGTAGTTTAATTGTTAGTTTAGTTTTAGTTTTATTTTTCAGTTTTACGCTTTGGGTTTTCTTTCTTTCTCAGGTTTATAGGTTTTGGTTTATGCGTGAAGATATCGTGATTCTTGCAAATCCCGAAAGCCTAGTTCGTGAAGCAAACAAAAGAAAGAGAGACGCTAAAGCAAAAGAGTCAGAGGAGCAATTAGCAAGAGAAACAATGGCTGGTCAACTCAACCCAGCTGCTCCTCGAAACAATGATCCGTGGTTCGCCAATGGCCCTGCAGAAGCTCCGTTTCGAGCTCCTCCCCTCGGAATTGGCCCTGCAAATATTAATGTCGAGAGATTTAGACCCGATCCTGGTATGCTATCTCAGTTTCAAAGTTATGGCAATTACCGAGGTACACCCAGTGAAGATCCGATCCGTGCTGTACAGAAGTTCATGCAAATTTGCGATTCTTATATTACGCAAGGAGTAACTAAGGAGCAAATGTATTTTGCTAATTTTAGATTCTTCGTTATTGATGGAGCAAGTGAGTGGCATGATTCGCAAGAACCCGGAACAATTACAACATGGGACGCATTACAAACCGCGTTCTTCGATAGATACTACCCAACGAATATGAGATTAGACGCGCAAGTTGAACTAACCTCATTCAAGCAAGAGGAAGACGAGACTTTGGGTAGAAGTTGGAAGAGATTTCAGATTTGCTTACGAAGAGTCCCTGATCATGGCCTCACAGAAGTTCAACAAATGAAGATATTTTACCGAGGACTTGATGGCTCTTCAAGAAATGATCTAGACTTGCTTTGTGGTGGTGGATTCCTACAGGTACAACCAGTTCATGCGAAGATTATTTTGAATAGAACTGTAACAAATGAACTTGGTTGGAACACTGTAAGAACACCTGTTCGAGGTGGAAATACTGCGTCAATTGAAGAAAAATTCACCGCCATGGAAAACAAACTCGAACAACAACTGAAACAGCTTACTCTAGCTGTTACAAAAGGTGCTACTGGTAGAAGAGCAGATGTTAATGTTACACAAGAAGTTTATGGATGTTCTAACTGCGGTACACAAGATCATGATTGGGAGACCTGTCAAAACAATCCAGAATCCGTAATGTTCATATCCAACCGAGGAAATTATAATTCAAGTGGTCAAGGCTATCAACCTAACAGAAACCATCCGGGTTTCCAATATTCAAATCCAAATGGGGCTGCTAATCCAACTTATGCATATAAACCACGCCCCAAGGAAACAACTTTCAACCAAGACCTCAGAACAACTATCAAGGTGGACAAACATACGGATATCAAGCTCAGAGACAACCTCCTCAAGATGCTTATACTGAAACCATGAACCAAAAAGCTTTACCTGCTCAACCTCAAGAAGGTGCTCTAGATGTTCAACAAACCTTGACAACACTAATCAGCATTCAACAGTCTACCACGGCAACACTTAAGATGATGGAAACACAAATGGCTCAGATAAACAAGCAATTAAATCAACGTCAACAAGGACAACTACCGAGTGATACTGAAGAACCTAAGCAGAGAGAAGAATGTAATGCAGTAACACTTCGAAGTGGTAAGAAGCTCGCTCCACCTCCTTTTCCCGTTATGAAAGAAAAAGAAACAACTGTGAAGGAGAAACCGGCAAAAGAGGTGGAAGAAAAAGAAGATGAACCCGAAATAGTGGAAGTGGAGAAGATTCCGGAGAAGCCAAAATCCAAAGATGTTACAGAAACCCGTCCTCCTCCACCTTTTCCCTCAAGAGTTCAGAAGAAAGGAGACATGGCCGAATATCAGAAGTTCTTGAATATGGTACGTGGTCTCAATATTAACGTTCCGTTCTTAGATGTTATACGCGATGTTCCGAAATACGTTAAATTCCTGAAAAGAGCCATTACCAACAAGAGACCATACCGTGAGAATGAGATGATAGGATTGCCAGAAGAATGCAGCGCTATATGCCAAAGTAAGTTGCCACCTAAACTACTTGATCCTGGGAGTTTCACGATTCCTATTTCTATTGGTAATGAGTGGCAAGGAAAAGCTTTGTGTGATTTGGGCGCAAGTATCAATTTGATGCCCAAGTCAATTTTCGAAAAATTGAAGATAGGAAACGCTAGACCAACTTCCATGATCCTACAGATGGCTGATAGATCCCTCGCTTATCCAGAGGGACGAATTGAAGATGTCCTCGTCAAGGCAGGTACGTTAATCTTTCCAGTTGATTTCGTTATTCTTGAATACGACGCGGATAGGAATGTCCCCATCATCTTGGGTCGACCATTCCTAGCCACGGGGCGTACTGTTATTGATGTAGAAAACGGCGAATTAACTATGCGAATCCAAGACGAGACGGTAAAATTCAACGTGTTTAGGGCCATGAAGTTTCCAGATATTCCTGAAGAGTGTTTCCGCATGGATATACTCGATTTAGCTACGCAAGAAACGTTCGACTGTATGAATTTTAATGATATCTTGCGAGCAGCCCTAACACTTGACTTACCGGAATTGATGGAAGAACTAACCGACACCGTAGCTGCTTTAAATTCTGGAACTATGAAACATAGGCATCTCGCCTACGAGCCATTCCGAGAACCTGGGGAGATAGTATCTAAAAAGAAACCATCTATCGAGTCTCCCCCACAACTAGAAGAAAAGCCGCTTCCATCACACCTGAGGTATGCGTATTTAGGTACTAACAACACTCTACCTGTTATTGTTTCAGCTACTTTAACAGGTTCTCAAGAAGATAAACTGTTGCGCATACTAAGAGCTAACAAAGAGGCGATTGGTTGGACTATTGCTGACATCAAAGGTATTAGTCCTTCCTATTGCCAACACAAAATCATTCTAGACGATGAAAACGCGCGCTCAGTTGAAGGACAAAGAAGATTGATGCCAGCTATGAAGGAAGTAGTGAAGAAAGAGGTTATCAAGTTGCTAGATGCGGGAATCATCTATCCCATAGCTAGCAGCGAATGGGTGAGTCCAGTTCAATGCGTACCAAAGAAGGGTGGTATTACTACCATCTTGAACGAGCAAAATGAAGCCATTCCCTCAAGGACCATTGTTGGTTGGAGAGTGTGTATGGATTATCGGAAGTTGAACAAGGCCACCAGAAAAGATCACTTCCCTCTTCCGTTTATTGATCAGATGTTGGACAAGCTAGCTGGTAGAGAATATTATTGCTTTTTGGATGGATATTCAGGTTACAATCAGATTTATGTAGATCCAAAAGACCAACACAAGACAACCTTTACATGTCCTTTTGGTACCTTTGCCTTCCGAAGGATGCCATTCGGATTGTGTAATGCACCTGCTACTTTTCAAAGGTGTATGATGGCAATCTTCTGGGATATGATTGATGATTTCCTTGAGGTATTTATGGATGACTTTTCTGTGTTTGGTGATAACTTTGAGGAGTGCTTACGAAACTTGGAGAAGGTATTGATTAGATGCAAGGAGACTGACTTGGTTTTGAACTGGGAGAAATGTCACTTTATGGTTCGAGAGGGTATAGTGTTGGGTCACAAGGTTTCAAGTGCTGGTTTGGAAGTTGATCGTGCGAAGATTGAGGTAATCAAGACTCTTCCCCCTCCTATTTCTGTTAAAGGGGTAAGAAGCTTCTTGGGTCATGCTGGTTTCTACCGACGTTTTATCAAGGACTTTTCCAAAATCTCTAAGCCGTTGTGCAACTTACTCGAAAAGGACACCAAATTCCTTTTTGATGAAGCTTGCATAAAGGCATTCAACGAGATTAAGGAAAAGCTTATTGCTGCACCTATTGTATTACCTCCTGATTGGAAGATTCCGTTTGAAGTTATGTGTGATGCTAGTGATCTTGCGATGGGTGCTGTTCCGGGTCAAAGAAAAGAAAAGGTATTTCATTCCATCTACTATGCTAGTAAGGTCTTTACAAGTGCTCAAGTGAATTATACCGTAACTGAGAAGGAATTACTAGCAGTAGTATATGCATTCGACAAATTTCGTTCCTATCTTCTTGGGGCGAAAGTTGTTGTCTTTACTGACCATTCTGCGATTAAATACCTTATGGAGAAGAAAGATGCGAAGCCAAGGTTGATTAGATGGGTTTTACTGTTGCAAGAGTTTGATTTAGAGATTCGGGATCGAAAGGGTTGTGATAATCAGGTCGCTGATCATTTGTCACGTCTTGAAGGTTCTGAATCTAATGGAGGGCTTGAGTTGGTTAGAGAAGAGTTTCCTGATGAGAGTTTGTTTTCAGTTTATTCATTAGAAACTCCTTGGTATGCGGATATTGCAAATCTTATTGTAAGTGGTTCTTTTCCTCAAGGAGCTACTTCACAAGAGAAAAAGAGACTAGCCCACCGTGCTAAACAGTTCTTTTGGGAGGATCCTTTCCTCTACAAAGTATGCAGTGATCAGATGGTGAGGAGATGCATCCCAGATAAAGATATTCTATCCATTATTATGGGTTGTCATGATTCACCATACGGAGGGCACTTCAAAGGAGACCGAACAGCTGCAAAGGTACTACAATCCGGTTTTTATTGGCCCACTTTACATAAGGATTGTCATGAGTATGTCAAGAAGTGTCACATATGCCAATTTACTGGTAATATATCTAAGAGAGATGAGATGCCGCGTAATAATGTTCTTGAAGTTGAGATATTCGATGTATGGGGTATTGATTTCATGGGTCCTTTTGTACCTTCTAACGGAAACCTGTACATCCTACTAGCTGTTGATTACGTGTCTAAATGGGTAGAGGCTGTAGCTCTACCAACTAACGATTCGCGAGTAGTGATTAAATTCTTGAAGTCACACATCTTCACTAGACATGGTACACCTCGAGTTATAATCAGTGATGGAGGTTCACACTTTGTGAACAAATATCTGAAGAAAGTTCTAGAGAAGTATGATGTGAGACATCGTGTATCTACCGCGTATCATCCACAAGCCAACGGTCAAGCTGAGGTCTCTAATCGAGAGATCAAATCCATTCTTGAGAAGACAGTTGGTTCCACACGCAAGGATTGGTCAATGAAATTAGATGATGCGTTGTGGGCATATCGTACTGCGTTCAAGACGCCTGTGGGTGCATCTCCGTATCGTATTGTGTATGGTAAGGCTTGTCACTTACCTCTTGAGCTTGAAATGGGTACCTATTGGGCAATTGCGGAGATGAATATGGATCCAACTTTAGCTGCGGAGAATCGTATGATGAAGTTGAATGAACTTGACGAGTTTCGATTTCATGCCTATGAGAATGCCAAGCTTTACAAAGAAAAAACGAAGAGATGGCATGACAATCGGATTCGTGAGAAGAAATTCAAAGTGGGACAGATGGTCCTCAAATATAACTCCAAGTTCAGCAACTATCCGGGCAAGTTGAGATCAAAGTGGTCTGGTCCGTTCGTGGTGACCAAAGTTACACCTCATGGAGCGATAGAGATAGAGAATCCAGACGAGCAACGCACCTTCATGGTGAATGGGCATCGTCTAAAACTGTACCATGTAGGCGAGGATACCAATCGCAGAATTGATCCACATCCGGGGGAGGTCATGTACCTCCTTGAAGCTGAATAGATGCGAGAGGTAACCCGTCGAGCTTAACGACGTTAAACAAAAGCCATTTCATTGTATATTAGTTTATTGCTTTCAGTTTTTCAATTCCTAGTGTATAATTCTAAGTTAGTGTCAAGTTTTAGTGTCTACTTTTAAAGAAATGAGAAGGGTATTGTGTTAATGGTGCAGGAATCGAGTTTGGATTGCTTGGAGAAATTTTTTGGAAAATCAAAGGCTGGCGCGGACTACCCCCGCGGTGTACCCCCTATACCGCAGGGATGTACCGCGCCTCAAAAACCCGTACCACGGGTCTGTACCACGGGTTTTATCCAGAAGCAAGAAAAAAAATGAAGCTGATAGCCGCGGTGCACCGCGCCCTATACCGCGCCTCAAAAACCCGTACCACGGGTTGTGTACCGCGGGTTTTTTGACGGAGTATGTGCGGACTACCCCATGCACCGCACCCCTACACCGCAGGGCAAAAACCCGTACCACGGGGTGCTAGCTCGGGGTCAAGACAGAAGCGAAAAAAATCAATAGCTGTTGCGCGCGGACTACCCCGCGGACTACCCCCTGCACCGCAGGGATGCACCGCGGACTGGCGGTTTGTGAAGAATTCGAAGCCCAGTCAACTTCTAACCTTAAGGAGATAAACCCTAGCCTCTTCCACACGAATTTTCTAGCTCCCAACCCTATAAAAACACCTTGAAGCTTGATTAAACCTCTACAACAAACCCATTAACATCATCAAATCTCTCCTCCATCCTCCATAAACACATCCTCTACATCAAATTCATCACAAAACACCATCAAGATCATCAAGCTTTCAAGAGTTCTTCCAAGATTCATCAAGAAAACAACTTCCTTCATCTAATCCAAGCAAGAAACTCAAGCTATACCAAGTTTTCTTAACTTTATTCTATCCTTGGTATAAACTTGAGTTTGGGGTCAATTCAACCATGACAAACAGAACAGATGCTTTGGATTATAAGAGGAGGTGTTGAATCCTAGGGAAGAACAAGAGTTTGCCTGGTTCCACAATTGAAAAGGCCATCAATCTTGATGAGCCTACTGAAGAAACACAAGAGAAGGCACCTGTACCACCACAACACGGGAAATTAACAGCAAGGATGAGGGTATCATCAAAGCCTACAGACAAGCTACAATTTCAAGTTCAAGGTTCTTCCTCTTCTCAAACTGATTCTGGAATTCCACCATGGGCTCACAATTTGCAACAAGAGTTCGAACTTTTACGATTAGACATCGGAGCACTTTGGAAGGAAATTACACAGATTAAGACAACATTGGAAGAGGTAACTTTATTCATGGGTATTGATAATTATACTCCCCCTTTGGAGGAGGACACTATGGATCTTCATGGCTAGGTACCCCGTTCTAATTCTTCTTCTTCTTAATTGATGGTAGACACTAGTTAGGTAGTTTAGTTTAATTTTATTGCTTTATTGAGTCTTTTTTTTCGAGTCGTGGGGACACGACTCACTTTTGAGTTTGGGGTGGGGTTCGTTGCCTCATCCAAATTTTTTGTGATTTACATGCTTTCAATAAAATTAATCTTAGGGTTGCATGACTGTAGAGAATTTTAAATGCCCCCATCAAGCATGCTTTTTATGAATTAATGATAGAAAATAGTTGACTTTAGGAGTTAGTGTAAACTGAACTTTGATTGCATGCAAATATGAGATATTTGATAGGAAAAATTAATGAACAATGCAAAAGAAGTAAACTTGTGCTTAAGGATAATAGGTGGTTTGTAGAACGTGAGATCTAAATGAGTAGAGAACCCACTTAGGTATGAACTAGAGAAAAGTTGTGTAGATAGGAAAATGATAGAGGCAGTTCTTTGTTAGCCCTTTGAATCCTTTTTAGCTGTCTATCCCTGAATTAATTTTATCCTTCTTAGACAAATTTTTAGCCTTTAAGCCTTTCTTTTGTCGCCACATTATAAGACAATATCCCTTTAGATCGTTAGGCATGACCATATGACCCGCACTTGAATCACGATCCTGAGACTTCCTGTCTTGAGCTTGAGTTTGGGGTGGTGGTCCACCATATGGGAATTTACATTGGGTTGGGATTTTTGAGCTTATCAATGATGCTTTGTGCTATATATGATGATGATTCACAGGTTTATTGTACTGTAACCCTTTGCCGGGGTAATAGTAAATGGAAAAGAAGCTTCGAGCTCAAGTTATGAATAGGCATAACTATGAAAAATAGAATGATATCTCAACATTAAAAAGAGAGTCATAGCTATACAAAAGAAAAAATATATATATATATAAACAAAAAGTTATATGAAAAGAATATATATTTGGACCGGCAAAGTGGAAAAAGTTAAGTGAATCATCCTTAGTGCTTATTGGGTTAATTTGGGGACACTAATTAAGCGCGTCAATTGGGTTGAGTGAGAACGTTATTCGAGTGTAAACTCAAGCTCTTGGACAGTTTGTTGATGGTAAGTGAGGAGAGAGCCAAAAGCTCACTTCAAATTTACCAAATATACATACCATACCGTCCTTAAGCCTACGCTAAAACCGTAAAGACCTCGTGACTCCTAGATGAACAGTGAGTTAATAAGGATTATTCTAAGTGGAACATTCAACACAAGTAAAGATCGAGGAACACCCTATAGCCACCATCTTGAGATAAGTAATTAAGCGTAACCTTCTAGCATTGTGAAATTAATTTTGGATTGATATTGTTTTGTATTTGATTTTGCATGATAAGTGTAGGTGTATATTAATTCCTAGGTTAGACTATATGAAATTTGTTTTAAGCTTTGCTTTGGTATTATTTACTAGATTCTACCTTCTGCATTCACCTAAAAGATCCTTGTTTTATTTTTATTTTACTTTGTCGGGACGACAAAGGTTTGAGTTTGGGGTCTTGATGTCTCCCTATTTGTTCTAATTCTTAGCCCATTGGAGACATCCTTTTAGGTGAATAAATGATTTATTGGATAGACTTTTAGGCTTATTTGATCATATTGCACTTTCTCCCCTTGGAAATTAACTATTTGCAGAATCTGAGCTTTTGTGCGTAAATTTGACTATTTTTAATGCAAAGTTAATTGGTTCATGAAAGCCCAATCCAAGGAGAAAAAGTGAGAATAGAGTCTTAGTGTATTTTAGAGTGTTAGGAAATGATTTCTAGTCGAGTTTCTATTTTTAGAGTACACTTTCTTATTTTGATTTCTTGATTTATTCTTTTTATGCATATGCGGTTTAATTATTTATTTAATGTGAAGCTTTAAAAGATAAATGGTAATTACTTAGAGGCCAAGTCAAGATAAAGATGAAAGGAAAGAAGATTTACATGGAAATAAGAAGATTTGGTAAAGATTTATTTAAAGGAGGAAAAGATAAAGCTGCCTTTTGAAATCTGAAATCCAGCCACGTTTTAGGAATTAAATCATAATAAAAGATTGGCATGGATTCTGGACGAATGATCTGCACCAATAGAAAGAGCTTTCCAAGATAAGCAGTTTCATATATTGGAACTTCTCAAACGGATAAGTATTGAAAAAGATATGATCAAATCAAATCAGCAGAATCTTACTTTCTAAAGAGCTACGAATCTGAGAGTCTTTGACTTGTCTTCCACTCCAAGCAAAATTCGACCTAGACTCCTCCAACACCTATAAATACACCCCTTAACCTCCTACTTTCACACACTTCAGGGAATATACAAGAGGCTTAAGGTTTTCAAGTCAGAGCACGAAGGAGAGAAGAAGCTAGACGCTGGAGGAATCCTGTTCTTCCATCCATAGTCATTCTACCCTTTAGGTTTTTCATTTATCTTTTGTATTTGAACATGAATTCCTTTTATTTAATGTTAGTTTTTAATTTCATCATGAGCTAAATTTCTTTATACTTGAGAATCGCATAAAAGGGATGAACCTTAATTAATGTTTTCTATGTTTTGAATTTGGGATTGTTAGATTTAAATTGAATTGAGTTTTAGGTATTGGATATTACTTTGTTTTCATTACTAATTCTTTTAGGAACAACTAGAATTAGCTGTTAGTATTTGGGCTATTCCATATAGTGGCGTATGGATCATCCGACAGGGGGGGTTTGAATACAGATCTAGGTAATACCCGTGTAATGTCCGTTATTGACCGACAGGCTAAACTAATTACATAGCCAGAGAGGTAAAATCATATCATCCGAAAAGCCATATTCGACCATGCAGGTGTTTATGATACTTTAGGATAGCTTCTAGGTCCACCCGACAGGGGGCTAGGAGATATTAGAGTCCCGACTAGTATACTAATACCAATTCTACCCTTAAACATAGCATAGATTATATTAATTAGGAGGATTCCTTGCGAGACTCAAGTATATCTCTTATCTCTGAAGTTAGTCTTTTACTTTATTATTTCTTTTCTGTTAATTTATTTTATTGCATATTTAGTTTTAAGAAAACCAAACAAAAACCATCTTATTTACTTTTCTGTTAAACAATTATTCTTACTATCTGATTAACACTGGAGTTGAACCTAATCCGTCCCTGAGAACGAACTTGATTATCATATATTACTTGGGACAACCGTACACTTGCGGTTAAGTGGTTCCTTTATTTTTGCACTTAATTTTATAACACACCAGGACCCACCAGTATTTTTTTCCCACTTTCGGAGAGAAAAATTATTTTCCAATTTTCAATTTTGTATTCTTATTATTAACCATTCAAGGTTTTTACATTTATTCCTACTCTGGTCTGTTGGTAAACCCAAGTAAGAACCCAAAGATTCAACTTGTTTCATATATTTTTCTCTGTCAGAATATACTTAATGTGGCTTGGAGTGCTGGAACTATAAATAATACCACATTTAGATTTATTAAGACACAAACAAAGAGCTTTACTATAATGTTCCATCAAATTATTAAAAGCTTCAATATTTTATAGGTAGCTTTTACGAAGAATATACTTTCATCTGCGAAAAGCAGATGAGTGATGATAGGATAATTCTTCCCAATCTTAAAACCCTCCATAATATTTTTATTAACTTTACCTTGAAGCAGAAGGTTAAGTGTTTGAGACATTAGACAAAACAGGAAAGGGGACAAAGTATCCCCTTGCCTAATACCCCTTGTAGGCTTATTAATTTTACGGTATTTCCTATTAATTAGTACTGAGTATGAAACAATATTTACACAATTTATGACCCTACTTACCATTTTTGGTGAAAACCCATCTGCGTTAACAATTTTTTTTAAAAATTCCATTCAATGAATTTATAGGTTTTTTTACATCAGCTTTAATAGCTAGATAATAATTTTTTGTAGTATTTTCCTTTTTATAAAAGTTACAAGTTCATGAGATATAAGACTATTTTCCTGAATATTCTACCTGGTATGAACCCTGGTTGATTCTTATCAACCAAAAGTGGCGTCAAAGGTTTTAGTCTATTTACTAAAATTCATGAGATAATTTTAAATAAGTTTGTGCAACTTATAGGTCTATAGTGATTTAACTCAGAAGATTTGTCAACTTTAGGAATGAGAGTTATGTAAGTTTGATTTAACGGCTCCAAACTACCGTTATTAAACCATAAATCATTGATGATTCGCATTACAGCTAATTTAATAGTTTCCCAATATGTTTTATAAAATATTCCAGTAAAGCCATCTGGCCCTGGAGTCTTTGTTAAACCCAGCTCCCAAACAGCTGTTTTAGTTCCATTACAGGTGATAAGAGCTACAAGAGAGAGGTTCATAGCATTATTTACAACAGGTTGTACAAAGGACAAAACTTGAGTAGAATCCCTTGGCCTCACTGAATTGTAAATATCATTGAAGTAGTTTTTAGAAATACTTATTATATCACTTTATTTTTCCTTCCATCTTGTATTATCATTTTGAATTTTTATTATTTTATTTTTTTCTTCTTCATTTAGTACTAGCATGAAAATATGCAGTATTTCTATCTCCCTTTTTTAACCACCGAATTCTAGATTTATCTCCCCAAAATTGCTTTTCTCTTTCCCAAGTTTTCTCAATAAGTTTTGCTATTGCATTATATTCATCCCACTTTCAAATATTAGTATCACCATTATAAAGAAGTTTTAATCTCTCCATATAGTTCTCAATACATTTTCTATTATTATTGAATTTTTTCCGTATTCTATTTTATAAGCTTCCTTGTAGTCATATTTAGCTTAAACTTTATTACCATAGTAGGAATTCCCTTAAACTTTTGTTATCTTCACAAACACTTTTAATAATATTCAGACTTTCTAGTTTAGATGTCCAAAAAGATTAAAAGTAATTCTTTTTTTCTTATAATTATAATTTTGATCTTGGTGGAGTAAATGGGTTCTAAAAGCTCTTTGTTTTTGCTTTTGGAATTTCCCGCATCAGTATTGGCCTAGCATGAGATTTTTTAGGCTATTTGTATATTATTCTATTATTTTCTTTGTTTACCCCGTTAATCAATTTATAAAAAATATAATTTCAAAATATTTATTCAATTATAATATCAAGGTTTTTCTACTATTATTTTTATTAAAATATTAGAATTTGTATTTCCAATACATATATAAACTATTTAGATATTTTATAGATGATATAATTTTGAAATAGGATATATAATAGTTATAATCCATGTAAAATGTACAAACATTAGGTAAACCATGTGTATGAAGAAACTCAAAAAAAATTGTTAGTTGACGGGAACGATACTTAGGTTTCCCTGGGTGGAAGTCAAGGTTATGGTTAAGGTTAAGGTTAAGGTTTTCCTTTTTTTGCTCGTCAAAGAGAAGGTTAAAGTTAAGGTTAAGGATAATATTAAGTTCAAGGTTAAGGTTAAGGTTGAGGTTGAGGTTGAGGTTGAGGTTGAGGTGAGGTTGAGGTTAAGGTTGAGGTTAAGGTTGAGGTTGAGGTTAAGGTTAAGGTTAAAGTTAAGGTTTAAGATTTAACGTTTGAGGTTATAAGGTTAAGATTTAATAAGATTTAAGGTTTAAGGTCGAATATCAGTGTGATGAATCTTTATCTGGTTAAGGTTAAGCTTACGATGAAAGTTAAGTTTAAGGTTTAAATTTTAAGTTTTAAGGTAAAGTTAAGGTTAGGCTTATGGTTAAAGTTAAGGTTAAGGATAAGGTTATGATTAAAGTTAAGGTTTAAGGTTTAAAGGTTAAGGTTCAAGGTTAATTTTATACTTAAGGTTAAAGTAAAAGTTAAGATGAAGGTGAAGGTTAAGGTTAAGGTTTAAGGTTTAAGGTTTAAGGTTTATGTTTGAAGGGTTAAGGTTAAGGTGAAGGTGAAGATTAAGTTTTAAGGTTTAAGGTTCAAGGTTCAAGGTCTAAGGTTAAGGTTAAGGTTAAGCTTAAGGTTAAGGTTAAGGTTAAGGTTAAGGTTAAGGTTAAGGTTAAGGTTAAGGTTAACATTAAGATTAAGGTTGAGATTAAGGTTAAGGTTAAGGTTAAGGTTAAGGTAAAGGTAAAGGTAAAGGTAAAGGTAAAGGTAAAGGTAAAGGTAAAGGTAAAGGTAAAGGTAAAGGTAAAGGTAAAGGTAAAGGCAAAGGTAAAGGTAAAGGTGAAGGTGAAGGTAAAGGTAAAGGTAAAGGTAAAGGAAAAGGTTAAGGTTAATGTTACAGTTGAGTTTAAGATTAAGGTCAAGGGTAAGGTTAAGGTTAAGGTTAAGGTTAAGGTTAAAGTTAAGGTTAAGCAAAAGTTTAAGGTTAAGACTAAGGTTAAGGTTAAGGTTAAGTTTAAGGTTAAGGTTAAGGTTACGGTTAAGGTTAAGTTTAAGGTTAACGTTAAGGTTAACGTTAACGTTAACGTTAATGATAAGATTAAGGTTAAAATTAAGGTTAAAACTAAAGTTAAGGTTAAGGTTAAGGTTAAGTTAAGGCTAAGGTTGAGGTTGAGGTTAAGTTTGAGGTTAAGGTTAAGGTTAATTTTAAGGTTAAGATTAAGTTAAAGTTAAGGTTTAAGATTTAACATTTGAGGTTATAAGGTTAAGGTTTAATAAGGTTTAAGGTCGAATATCATCGCGATGAATCCTTGTTTAGTCAAGGTTAAGGTTACAATGAAAGTTAAGTTTAAGGTTTAAATTTTAAGTTTTAAGGTAAAGCTAAGGTTAGATTTTAAGGTTAGTGTTGTGGTTAAAGTTAAGGTTAGGGTTATGATTAAAGTTAAGGTTTAAGGTTTAAAGGTTAAGGTTCAAGGTTCAAGGTTATATTTATAGTTAAGGTTAAAGTAAAGGTTAAGATGAAGGTGAAGGTGAGGTTAAGGTTTACGTTTGAAGGGATAAGGTTAAGGTGAAGGTTAAGATTAAGTGTTAAGGTTTAAGGTTCAAGGTTTAAGGTATTAGGTGTAAGGTATAAGGTTAAGGTTAAGTTTATGTTTAAGGTAAAGCTTAAGGATAACATTAAGATTAAGGTTAAGATTAAGGTTAGGGTTAAGGTTAAAGTTAAAATTAAGGTACTGGTTAAGGATAATGTTAAGCTTAATAGTTATAGGTTAAGGTTAAGGGGTTAAGAGTTATGGTTAAGGTTAAAATTAAGGTTAAGGTTAAAGTTAAGGTTAATGTAAATGTTAAGGTTAAGGTTAAGTTTAAGGGTTAAGGGTAAGGGTTATGATTAAGGTTAAGGGTTAAGGGTTAAGGTTTAGGTTAAGGTTAAGGTTAAGGTTAAGGTTTAAAAGATTTAACGTTTAACATTAAAGGTTAAGGTTTAATAAGGTCTAAGGTTTAAGGTCGTATATCAGCGCGATGAATCTTCACTAGTCAAGGTTAAAATTAAGGTTTAAGGTTAAGTTTGAGGTTAGCGTTAGGGTTAAAGTTAAAATTAAACTTAAGGTTAAGATGAAAGTAAGGTTAAGGTTTAGAGATCAATATTTAAGGTAAATTTTACGGTCTAGTGTTACAGTTAAGGTTTAAGATTTAAGGGTTAAGGTTCAAGATTAAGTTTAAGTTTAAGGTTAAGACTATCTTTTAATACATTAACACATGTCCAAACAGATTTTTAAATTTATAGTTCATGATTCTTTTATTTCTTGTACATATTATTCACTATACTTAGAATACATTTGTTGTATTTAGTTTGCATACATTTTTTATAAACAAATTAGTTCATGATTAAAAAATTTAAGTTTAAATTTAAAGGTTCGTGGTTCAAGATTCATTATGGTTTATGTTTTATGAAAAAGAAAGAAGTTTGTTCCATTAACAAGAATTGAACCCAAGTCCCTTAAGTAAAAATTAGATATGCTATTATGCTAATCGTTAGGACGAAAAAATGTTAAAAAAATTCAGTTAACGTGAATTGAACATGGAATTTTTAGATATGTAGTAAAGTAATTTAAAGACTCGTACGTGACCGTGACCGTTTTCTATATAGTGAATCCAAATTATTAAATATTCTGCTTTTTAATATAGATTTTGATAGGGAATATTTCTTTTAACTTTCAATTAGAGCTTGAAAGGTACATGGGTAATTTATTGGTTTAATTTCACATGTGTGATAGATACAACAGTTTGACCTGACTCCGACAGGCGGCTTAGGAATTGAAAGAATTAACAAATTAAAATAACCTATTTTTTGTGCAACGATTATATATTAATATTGGTATTTAAAAAATTGATAATACACTATTATCTAACTTCATTTGTCCGTTTCCTTTTCAAATATTAAGATTTTTCTTAAAGTACCAGTATTACTGTTATATACTTTCTCATTTCCATTTTATCATATCATAATTCTTTTATTGCACATATTAATACAAATGATTTTTTATACACACTCGACTTAAAAATAACTATTATAACCTTATTTATTATCATATAGAGGAGAAAATAAAAAAATTATAACTAATATTATATTAAATATAGAAAACAACATATATATTATAGAAAAAAATCTTTAAAAAAATCAATTAAATGAAAAGAGAAATTATATAATAAAAAGAATATTATACTAATAACCTTATATATATTAAGTAATGAGTATTTTGAAGAGAAAAATCAAATAGATTTTTTTTAATTTTAATACTTCAAAAAGGTAGATAAATAAAACTGAATAAAAAGGAAAACTTAATTCTTTTTGTTATAAACTAAAGAAAGAAGTGATACAACATAGAGAGAGAATTGTATTATCCCGTATTCCAAACATCTAACTCAGTTACAATGAAACAAGACTTATATTTATAGGAAAATAAGTAACTCTTCACTTGCTCTATTTACAAGTCATGATGGAAGAATAAATTCTTATATTTTTGGACATCCATAATTGGTTAAAATAATTTATTCATAATACTCTCCCTTGTATGTCCATCCATTATGAAATATGCCACGTTAAAACCTTGTCAAGAATAATTCACGGGATAAAACTTGGTCGAAGGGAAAATAGTGCATATAGATGGAACTAATCATTTTGAAATGTTGTCTCGTTAAAACCTTGCCAAGAAAACTCATTGGGACAAAACTTGGACGAAGGGAACAGAACACAGTCTTGTTTACGCTCCCCCTGATGTTGGCAAGAGATCTCTGAGTTTTCGTATTTCAATATTGTGAGCCTACTTCTTGAATATTGTGGTTGACAATGATTTTGTAAGAAAAATCAACAAAATTCTTACGTGATTGGATATGTCGAGTGTCAATATCCACATTCTGCTGTAACCAGTATGTGTAAGAGACTTTGTTGAACTATGTTTTGTTATGTCACATTTGATGTACCCATTCTAATTATGTGTGGTACAAGCAACAATATCCCATACAATACCATCGGTATATTCTATTTGAAGATAAACCACACTTCTTTTTGGCATGTTTAATAATCCACTTAAATAAATATTTTATACCACTCCCCCTTGGATATTCACTGAACACGGACAATCTACTTTGTTGATGGATGATTTTACCTTCTAGGCTATCACACTACGCTTTGGAGAAAGAGACGTATTCGTGTTGATAACGTGTTATAAACTAAAGAAAGAAGATATACAATATAGGGAGAGAATTGTATTATCTTGTATTTCAAACATCTAACTCTATTACAATGAAACAAGTCTTATATTTATAGGAAAATAAGTGACTCTTCACTTGCTCTATTTACAAGTCATTATGTAAGAATAAATCCTCAAATTTTTGGACATCCACAATTAATTAATATAATTTATTCATAATACTCTTCTCGCTAATTAATTCAGATTGTTCTCATTCTCCTATATTTTTTTACTCATGTCTTTGATCTTCTCAGAAGTATTTTAAGAAAAAAATTATTAGATATTTCTACCTAACAGGTTTTGTAAACCCATTCTCGATACAAAAATAATTCTACCCAATTCGCTCTTCTTATCAAATACCAATTATAATATTTAACACTATAAGCCTATTTTCCTATTACCCATTATACCCTCAAATGATATCTAACCACTATATATACTAAATAAATACACATAAATCATAAACCAACCTACAAACCCCGAATATCTACCATCTCTCCACCTTACCCCCATCTACAATCCCTAAATCACATAACATTCTAATGGAGTTTTTTCAGCAACAACAGTTGACAAGCCATGGCAGGGGAGTTGTAATGAAAAAAGTTGTCTGACCTTGTCCGCAGCTGGTTCAAGATCTGATGGTTCAGAGCTGAGTATGGAAGAAAATATCGAGATCCTTGGTAAGAGATCTTTGAGAAAATAACTTTTTCCGAGCAAAAATCCTCCATGGCAAAGATGTTTGGTTCGAAATCCGAGTCATTGGGTTGTTGGCCATGTCATTAGGTTTGAGTTCTTAGTTCTTAGTCACATTTTTAGTTTTTATTTTGGGAATATCCATGGAAGTAGGTTTAAGTTATGGCTCAGTCAGCTTGGTTTTTTTATTTGTAAGTTTAGATTATTATTTTTAAATACTCATTGATTTTGTGTTACTAACCAGTGATTTTACGTTAATACGCATAGCTTTTGTGCTAATACCCAATTGTTTAAAATAATACTCAATAATTTTAAATAATATTTAGAGACTTTAATAAGCATACTCTGGATTTTTGACACGTAGTGAAATCTCGATACTCAGTGAAATCACTAAGTACTCCCCAGGTGGAGGTGACATTGGTGGCTAGAGATACAAAGTAATAATATCTAGTAACATCATTGAGTACTCAGTGAAATCACTAAGTACACCTGGGGTGGTGGTGCCGGCGGTGGTCGGTTAGTGGTTACCGGAGATGAATAGTATTGATACTTAGTGACTCAATACTTAGTGACTTGGTGGTCCATGATTTTTGTCACTTGGTTTTTTTTATCTCTATGTGAGTTTTTAGGGTATTTTAGTATTTTTTGTGACCTCTTAGAAGAAGATTCTAGCCGCATGTTCCTTAATGAATATAAAATTGGTCTCTACAACCCCGTATGCCAATCCCCCATTTAATTATAGGAGTTTAAACTTAACTGTAATTATAACTTAAGGGTATACTAAATTGTTCTTGATCACAAGAACTACGTTATATTCTTTCTATAATTAAGGCGGTCAATGATTCAAATAATATAGTTAGCTCCATATTATCCATAATACATCATTCTAACATTAACCCAAATATCAAATTCCTCTCTCTGTCTCTCTCTTAATAAAACAGTTTGGTGACTATGTAAAATGAGGCATCTGTTTAGTTCTAGATAGAGTTGTAAAAGAACCAAGCCGCTCGAGATTGGCTTGGAAAAAAGTTCGTTCAAACTCGCTCGTTTATACTAACAAACAATATTTTTTTGATGTCTCCATATTCGTGATATATTAATCTAGGACTGAGACATCATTTTAGGTGGATTTGATTAACTGTTTAGGGATTTTTCCCCATTATCAGATAAATTCTTAATTCATGTCTAGATTGGAGATTTATTACTTTAGAGCATATTTGGTATAATTTATGTGTTGATGTAAAACTCTCAGGGTTTATGGAAATATTTAGAGACGAAATCAATGTCAAGGACTTAAGAAAAGAAGATCCAGGGGGAATAAGGAGATAAAAGGAAACAAAGTTGAATTAGGAAAGGAGAAGCTGCCAAAGAAATCCACCAAATTTGAAGTGACATCCACTAAAGTGAAGATAACTACAAACCAGCTATGATTTTGGAAGATCCTTTAAAAGGTCGGATAGATCTTTCAGCTTCGTTCGTTTTGATATAAAGTACGCTGAATTTGGTCCAGTAACGAAGGAGATATGATCAAATTACTCATGTCATATATTTTAGGAAACAAATTTGAATTGGAAAAGGATTCCAATAACTTGACTTCCACTCCAAGATTTCAACGTAACACCTATAAATACCAGTGTTCTAAAAGGCGCTAGGCGGACGGCCGACCACCTTCGAGCGCCTAGGGAACTAGGTGGGTGCCTAGGCGGAGCCTAGGCGTTTTCTTTCTAGGAGGTTTTGATTTTTATTTAAATATTTTTTTGGGTTTATATAATTTTTAGAATATATTTATATAATTTATTATGTTAAAAAATAGATTTATTTATTTATTTATTGTATTAAAAAAAGATTTTTTTCAATTTTTTTAGCTTCCAGACCGCCTAGGCGCCGCCTTGGTCAGCCTAGGCACCGCCTAATCCCGCCTAGGACCTTTTGGGACCGCCTGGAGGCCGCCTGGGCCATTTCTGGAAGTTACACTACCTTCTAGCGTATAGGTGCCGCCTAGGCCGATTATTAGAACACTGGTAAATACAATTATTTACCTCTGAAACATAGTCCTTGCTTGAATATTAGTCCTTAGCATCAAGTTTTATCATCCAAAGAAGCAAGAAGACCTAGAAAGGAAGACAAGAAGTAGGGGAGTTGCAAACTCCTCTTCTCCATCCTATCCCTCTATCATCAGGATAATTTGTATTATATTATTTAGCTTATCTTTGTTTCTAATTACTTTTATCCTTAGTTTATTTTTATGTCTTTAGTTATGAACTAATTTTCACATAACTTGGGTTTCGCATATGTATAATCTTTGAATTCTATTTTTTCTATCTATGTTTTTTGGGAAAATACTTTAAATTGATTGAGCTCCTTATTAATTTATATATCTGTTTTATATGCTTTGACTTATTTCTAACCCTAATCTTGATCACGTTAGGACTGTCTTTTGTAGTTGGATGGTCACCTGAAAGGGGTGTCCAATTATTGAAACACCACATTAACGTCTAGTGTGCGGTAGTATTCCTAACAGGCTTGCCTAACTAAATAGTCACTAAGGTTCGATTTTACCACCGATTATTGCGCAGGGTCCCCTTACCCAAGTCCCCTGGTAATTGTTAGGTTGCCACATAAGTACACCCGGAAGGGGGTTAGGAGGAATGTAGAATCCTGATTATTTACTCTAAGAGCTTTAATCACCCATATAACTAGAATTAGAATTAGAAGGATAAGTGCATGCTAGCAGTCTTAAGCTATATTTCTCATCTCAATTATTTAGTAATTATTTATTTGCATTATTATCTTTTAAACCTAAAAACCAAATAAATATTATTTCTTTTATTTATCTTTTTATCAAACAAATAATTTTGCCTACACTAGTCTATATACACAAGTAGATCTATCAGATTAAGTCACTACGAACAAACTTTACTTACTAACTAAACTTGCAAACGATCTATGATACTTGCAGTGAGTTTATGTGGTTGTTAAGGGTGTTTGTTCTTATCTTTATTATTATTATTTAAATAATTAGTTTATCACACCTTTGTCCCCACCATTTGTTCGAACTCGTTCGCTAAAAATACGAGTTCGTTCGAGCTCGTTCGTTAACTCTTTAATATTTATGATCTAGTAAAATATTGAAAAGATTTGGACCGGCAAAGTGAAAATGGTTATGTAATCATCATAAAAAGGTTTATTTGGGTTATTTGGGGATGCAAAACACAACATCAAAATAGGGTTGAGTGAAACTCAATCTCTAGGGCGATTCGTTGATGGAATGTGAGGAGAGAGCCAATACCTCACTTTTCATTATCCAAATATATCATGTCGTCCCTAAGCTAACGTTATACCCGTAAAGACCTTAGAATCTCTAAACTACTGGATTGAGGAACAATGGAACAATTAAGGCGTAGTTAGGTGGACCATTAGATACTATATTAGGACATGTGATCACCCTATAGCCATTAACACAAACTAAGTTGAAGACCTCTCCTTCTGGCATTGGAAGTTAAGCTGATTTAGAGTTTATGGATTGTTGATTATGTGTATATTAAGCATGTGTGCATTATTTCTTTGACATTACTACATGAGACTTTTTAGATTTTTTGCTCTAGGATCGTTCATTGTTTCTTCTTCTTCTTCTTCTTCTTCTTCTTCTTCTTCTTCTTCTTCTTCTTCTTATTCTTCTTCTTCTTCTTCTTAACATTCCAAAACAATGTTAAGAAGTTGAGGAAATAATATCCAAAACAAAATCAAGAGTTAAAAGGAAAGAAATCACTTTGAAAAAGGTGGAGTAGTTTTAGAAAGAATCAGGTCATCACTTATTTTATTTCCAGAGGCTTATTCGTGAGGATTCAGTCTTAGTGTTTCAAATGGAATTTGTGGGCCTTGAAGTCATTGAAATGTGGGAAGTGAAAAAGGTGAATTTGGACTTACGATGAAAATTTTATGCGCGAAATACCAAAGTGGTATAGTGTTGTCTTGATTTAACGACGTTTAGTATTTTGATTACTGCAAAAAACCAAAAATGAATTCGAAAGAGCCCTTTGAGATTCAGAAAAGTATTTGAAGTGCGGTCGTTTCAGTATAAAGATCATTAGATTTGGATAAGTAACGAAGGAGTTATGAATTTTACAAACTTCTAAGTTCAACCAGTCCCTATCATTTAGGAATACGAATAAGAGTTGAATTTGGACTCTATAACTTAGGGAACACTCTAGATTTTGACCTAACACACACACACACACACACACACACACACACACACATATATATATATATATATATATATATATATATATATATATATATATATATCATCCTTGGCTGCCAGAGCTTAATATTCATCAATAATTCATCATAGAAGCAATCAGGAGGATCTAGAAGAGGAAGAATCAAGAGCTAGAGCTTCACTACATCAATTCTTCAATTCTCCGTCTCCATTCTTTGGGTAAATTAGTATTAGATTTATTTTGTCTATAATTTATTTCTAACCTTTTTATTCCAGAATTTTATTATGCATAATTTCTCTTTAGGATTGTAATTATATGAACAATTGACTATTCCTTTTTTGTTTTAATTTGAATTTGGAGTTAAAATATTTACTTGAATTGGTTTTAATTTTCATTGACTATGTCTTTATGCTCATCCCCTATTGCTCTATTGACCATTTAATAATGGTATTTAGTATTTTAAGCCATTTGTTTCAAAACGATCATCCGGAAAGAAGGTTTAAATACGTACCTAAGACATAGACGTGTGGTGTACGTTAGTGAACCTAACAGTCTTGACTAACCACATAGTCATTAGGTTTATGCAGTCAATCGTTTGAAAGTACTTTAATGTCACTATGACGAGGTCATTAGTACCGCGGAATAGCATCCTATCTACCCTGGCAAGATTTAGAAAGACATTAGAATCTCGGCTAATGTAAAATTACCTATTCACCCTTATTATTAGGGATCAGTAATTCAATATGATAGTTTCATACTTGCATCTCCTTACCTTTTATCTTATTGGCATAACTGTTTATTTATTGAATAGAAACCAAAATACTTTCATTTCTTATATATTTAAGTAAAACATTTAAAACCATACATTCTAATATTGAACACGAAGTTGAAATAACAACTTAAATCTCTTAGAACATATCTTATTTATCAACTATAACTTGCAAACCATATGTGAACTTGCAGTGAGTTTCTCGTGGTAGTATTGGGTGTGTGTTTTTTTATTATCTTTATTTATTCGTTATTTTATCACACCTTTGCCGCTACCACCTGCGCTGGTGTATATTCTAAATTTAAATCTTCCACGTGTGATTGTGGGGTCTCCATCTTTTTTTCCATCTCAATTGCTAGCAAGGCTAATTTAATTTCCTTTTCTTTTAAAACCTTCTCCATGTCTTCTCTTCATAACTCTCTCTCTCTCTCTCTCTCTCTCTCTCTCTCTCTCTCTCTCTCTCTCTCTCTCTCTCTCTCTCTCTCTCTCTCTCTCTCATTCTCTCCCTTTTTTTGAATTTGATTTATCCGTAATTAGTCCCTTAGCTTCACTATCACTCATAGTAGATGAATTCAAAAACCTCGTTAGTACTTTCACGTTGTTACCATCTATGGTACTAGGTTGACTCTATTCAAACAGATTGAGATTAAAGAGTTTGTTATTCCAACTCAACTTAAACGCCTTCTTTCCACCATTACAGCATTTCAAAACTCTCGATTCATCTCTAACTTTGAAGGTGAGAGTCGATTACAAAGGACCCCTCGTCCACAATTTAAATCCAAATACCCAATTTAGGTGTGACCTTGGCATTTTTACAAACCTTTCTTCATGACCAAAAAGGCCGCAACCATAGCACACCTAGTCGATGTCTTCGTAGCAGAACTTAATCCATGCTGGTGTATTTTCATTTTCCCAGAAATTAATTCCAGGAATTAAATCAACCCTAACTCTGGTCACCGATTTTGATCCACTTCAATCCTATCATGTAATTCAACCTTATGAACTTGCCCAAAGTAACTTGCACAATTTTCAATACATTTCATATTGAGTAGGTTAATTGGTAAACCTGTGAGTTGAATCTATTGTATGGTGTTCTTCATTTCATTCGTACCATTCATATTATAGTGATTGATAACAAAATGCTTACCCATTATAGTCCACGATCTTTGATTCCTTACCTTTTTCCTATCTTCTTCCTAACCAAACTTAATAATAACTGATTTACTCCAAATTTTTCAGGTTCTACTTGATGTTTCAGTGCCCAGTATTTGTTGATATGGTTCTTGATGAAAGTGAATTTTGTTTTTATTTACACCAAAAGGGTTAGCCACCAGTTTTGGCTCGTTGATAGGTTGTTATATTGAGTCTTGATCCTGAGTGATAACAAGCTCTTTGACTTTTGCTAGGGGATGAGAGGAAGCATAGAAATTCATAGCTCCACTTACTAAAATTGGAAGGAAGAGGAAAGAGATAAGCTGGAAGAAGATGAAGAAAACTGATTTATAAAAAACACAAGAAGAAAAAGACACAGAAATGGACTAGAAGTTGAGCTAGATAAGCGAGAGAAATACAGGATGAGAAAGAAAGAACGAAAAGGGTTGAGGAACCGACCAAAGCTTTGATGATAAAGCCTTGTTAGAGGAAGAAAACCTTTTATTTTTTAGGAAAAAAGGAAGAGAAGAAGAAACAAGCAGGAAAGAAATTCATAATTCGAAAAAAACTTTAGTCAACTTAGTTAGGGAGAATGTGAGATGATTCAAACAAAAAAAAGTGAGATGATTGATATTTTTTTCCAAATTTACGGATCCCAAACCTCCAGATGTTATACTTGGTCCCGATATCTATTATCAATAATTTAGTGTCGGTTGGAAGTGCTTTTTTTTAAAAGCACTTAAAAATGCTTCCAGATCTTTAAAAATATTTTATACTTTGAAAAATACTTTTAAGAGATACAACAAGTATGTGTTTGTTAAAAAAACATCTAAAATAAAATTAGATTTCAAAATTACTTTTAATAATTTTGTAAATATTCTAATTTTATGTTAAAAATGATTTTTTACTCTAAAATGAACACTTTCAAATAAACTACAAAAATCGTTAATATCAACTACTTTTTTATTGTAAATGAACTTTTGTCTTACGAACTCCCTACTCCCTATTAGCTTCGCACATAATCTTAGTAATCAGATTAATATTATAAAACTTATTATTAATTTAAATGATCTAATTATTTTTTTTCTTTTATGATTAAATGGGTTTTTTCCTCACTCAAATTTTTCATCTAAATGATGATATTTTATTAATGACTTTTTGATGATGTTAAGTATTATTCTTTTTTTTTTTGTCGGCATTGCACATTACTCTGTCTTTAATGTATTCTCTGTTGTTATCTAATTCCTATTTTTGAAAACCTAAGGTCTGATGTGTGCGATAAAGTTGATGCGTCACGTGTAGAAGCTCTAACTATAGTGTCGGCCAGTGGCGGATCTCACCATGGGCTAGGTGGGCTCAAGCCCACCCTCAACTTTAAAAAAAAAAATTAAAAACTTAAAAAGCCTAACTAACCGACCTATGTATATTATATATACACAAAGTCTTTTTTTTGTTTAACATACTTTTAACCTAAAGAACAAAAAAGTTTACTTAATATTTATCAAGTTTTAGTGGTTTTTTCTTCAATTCAAGGTAATTTATTTATTTCAGTTTTAATATTTAATTTAAGTTGTATAATTCTTGTATTAATTTATGAATTATTTTAAAAGAAACGATTAGAAATAGTATTATTCTTTATTTAATTTTCTGTTCATTGAATTTATAGATTAGAATTATCATATTAATTAAATTGTAAAAAAGTGAATTATTTATTATTATTAATTAGGTTAATTTTCAGCTATGCATATTTTGAAGACTAAGTTGCGGAATCGAATGAATGATGAATAGTTGAATGACGCTTTACTTATATTTATTGAGAGAGACATTTTTAAGGAAATTGAAAATACCACCATTATGGATATCTTTCAAAAAATGAAAACTCGTAAGGGACAATTGTAATTTTTTTTAAATTTTTATTATGGTATTATTTATTATATTGCATTAAACTATATTATTATCAATATTAATTATTTAATTTAAATATATATCTTGTTTTATGTGTTCTCTATGATAAGCATCTAAGTCTACCGTAGTTTGTAATCCTGGATCTGTCATTGGTGTCGGCCCTATTATTAAGAAGTCGTGGGATGTGGTGAAAAGTTAAATGATCATATCTTTCAGTCAGTCGTGCAATTCTTCACAACAAAGGTTGAATCGTTAGAAGCTGATGAACGGTGAATACCTTAAATGACCTCTTGTTTGATACTATTATTGTTTAAATGACCTCTTGTTTGATACTATTATTGTTTAAGATCTAATATATTCACGTGGTTGATCTCAGATTTAAATCTGGCAAAAATTTCCGACCAAGAAAATTGGCAAAAATTGACCACTTGTAAATCTGGTCAGACATACATGTGACCTGCCAAATAAATATGCTATTGTTACACCGTTCTAGAGAAAAGAAGAGACGTGATCAAATCCAACTAGTCAAAATACAGAGTGTGCAACTAAAAAAAAAAGGATTACGTCTTTTTTGTCGTAACAAATTTTTGAAAATCAACCAGAGTGAGAATACGAACAATGTATAATTCGCTTTGATTTAATATTTGCGTATAAAAACATTATCCTACAAAAATAGATCTTTTAAGTTTATTGATATTTGTAAGGTTGATTTTAGGAAAAAAAAAGTAAGGGTAAGTAGCCGTGTTTTTGGTGTAACATGTATGGCTGAGCAAATTTAAGTTCAACCCGTAATTCATTCATAATCCGTATAAAACTAACCCAAAAAATTAATTTTTAAGCTTACCTAAAAATTAGGGTCGGATTCATATCAAATAAACTCGACCCATAATAACATACGTCGGGTTAATTTTTTTGTTGATAGATGCCGGATTAACCTGGTAAACCGACCCCATTATTTATAGGCATTTTTTCTCACACTTTCGTCTTAAGAATTCGATGTGGAAGAAGTAATATAAGCCTTTCTTGGCACCAGCGTGTGCGGTAAGTTATTTTGTAAAATTTCTTCTACATCGGTAATATAACTAAAAAAATTATATTTGTGTGCTTATAAATACTAAACTTCAATAGATATTATCACTTATATTTATGGTCCAACCACCTCCCTCACCTCTCTACGTGGGTAATTGATTTGGGGTTGTATAAATTTTCTCTGAATTTTGATGTGGGACAAAGTCTATTAGTATTTCTCGACATGGGTTTTTTTTCTACTTCTTTGTCCTACATCGGTTTGGCTTGTTTATCAAGCACCAAAAGTTTAGTTAAATGCAAGCAAACCCGTCCCTGGTCTTTTTATGTGGGTGATGGGATTTGGTTTGTGTAAGTTTAAATTTCTACATGTCCCACATCGATATTTCAGTACGAGATTCGTATAGTCAGCCTATAAATATCAAACACCAGAAGCTTAGTTAAATGCAAGCAGGCCCATCTCTGATCTTTTTATTTGGTTATGGGCTTGGCTTGTTTAAGTTAAATTTTAATTCTTAGATCCAGTCTACCTACTTTGATGAAACATAGTAATCGGGTGTGTAACCATAGTTAACCCGGTTTTTGGAACCTGGGCGGGTTCTATAAAATAAAGAAGGGTTGGGTTTTTTTTTAAATCCTAACCCGGGACCTTACACCCAAGGTTAGTAAATATCTAAACCCGGTTGTAACCCGGGTGTTGCTCTACCCTGGTAACATGTTGTAAAAAAATAAAAAAAATTACAGTCAAGTTTTTCTTTTGTCTACTTTTTTTTTAAATCATAATACGATAAATAAATAAATAAAAGTATTACAACTTAGCCAATTTTTATAAGAATTGATTCATTCATAATAATTAAAGCTAGACTATATGGGATATCACAAAGATGTATGCCAAGCATGTTGCCATGAAGCTTATGCATGGCTACTCAATTGGCTAATCGATTTCTATCTCTACTAATCCAAGCAAAAATAGGGTTACATTGTTCAGCTATTAGATAAATACTATTGATAGTGTTACAAATAGTGAAATTAAGAATGTGAAAATTCTTATCCACTGGTTCCATAATTTGTAGGCAGTCACTCTTTATAATAACCTTCTTGTTAGGGTAACTTCTTACTAGTAGACAAGCTTTAAGAATGCCTAAAGCTTCGCCTTCCACTGGATTTTCAGCTGCAACCTCCCACGTATTGTATTCAAACACTTTACCTAAGTGGTTCCTGGAAACACAAGATATAGATGCTTTTTCATTTGTTGGGAGTAGGTTTTTAACCACTCTCCACATGAAGTTCTTAATTTTGGGGGCAACTTTAAGGTTCCAGATCATTTTCCACATTTTACTATCAATAGTGTACGAAGATATAGCCTTATAATTACTCTTCACTTTTTTTTATCACATTGCTCTTTAAGCAGTTGATAGGACTTTTAACCGAGTCAATCCCATCCTTACTATGTTTCCAATATACTCTATCTTTCCCTCCAGATAGGGGAATTAAGTTAGTAAGAAATGTAGTTGCAATATCACGTGCGTAATTTTCATTGATTAAATTGATATTCAATTTCTTTCATTTGGCATCATTAAGTCATAGACTTTCAACAACTCTTTATTTATAGGCATTATTACTTTATTACTATTGATAATCCAAATGTCAGATTGTAGGTTAATAAAATAACCATTACCTATCTTCCAGTTCAAATTATTTATAAGAATATCCCTCCCAGCTAGGAGGCTTTTCCATCCCCATGAGGATGAGTTTCCTATTTGTGCTTCTGTGAAAGAGCATATTGAGAAATATTTACCCTTAAATAGTTTATATAGAAGGGAGTCAGTTTTATTAAGTATATTTCAGGCTTACTTGCCTAGCAGGGTTAGGTTCATTAGGTGTAGGTCCCTAAATCCTAGCCCTCCAGTAAATTTACTCTTTTTTAATGTACTCCAACTACCCCGATTACTTTTTCATCCATTTACCTGCCCACCAAAAGGAGGCTATATGGGAAGTAATTAAGTAACATATCTTTTTTGGTATAAGATATGAAGACATATAGTAGTTTGGTAAGCTTTATAAAATGGACTTTATTAGAATCTCTTTTCCTGCCTCTGAGAGAAGAGAGTTTTCCAGTTGTCCATTCTTTTAATAGTTTTTTTAACTAATAAGTTTAGGTCTCTTATTTTGGATCTTCCCCACTCAGTGGGGAAACCTAAATAAGTACCTAGGTTATTAGTAATTTTCATTCTTAATCTAGCTACCATAATACCTTAGATATGTAAAGGGGTATTATGGCTAAATTTGATACCACATTTGTTTAAGTTGAGTTTCATCCCAGTTACATAACCATATTTACTAATCACATCTTTAGAACTATTAGCTTCAAAGTGATTTAACTTCATAGAAAATTGTTATCATCAGCAAACAGTGTGTGGGTAATGCTATGTGCCGGTTTTGCAATCTTTATACCCTCCATTAATCCATTGTCATATTTATCTTTTATTAAGATTCTTAGCATTTGAGTGATAATACAGTAGAGGAAATGTGATAGGGGGTCCCTCTGTCTCAACTTCTTCAGTGGATTATCCAGTTTATGAGGGGTCCCAATAATAAGAACATAGTAGGACATATAACTCACACACCTCAATATTTTACTAATCCATTTCTTATCAAATCCCATATTAGATAACATTAATTCCAAAAAACCCACTTCACATTTTTATAAGCTTTTAGTATATATGTTTTACTAGCCATATAGTATGTTCTAGTGTATCTTTGGTCTTTAGTTCAGTCTAAAGTGCTTAATATTTATAGGATTGGAAATTTTAGGAATTAGAGATATATAGGTATAGTTTATATCTTCTACTGTTCCTTCATTATAGCAGAAATGATTTATGAGTCTATAACATAAATTTTAATGATGTTCCAATACTTTTTGAAAAAGAAACCTGGATACCCATCAGGTCCAAGCGCCTTGTGTAAGCCTAGTTCATTAATGGTCTTCTCAATTTTCTCTATTTTCAGTGGGTTCATAAGTAGATCATTCATATTTTTATTAATTGAGTTTCGTATGAGAGTAGAAACTCTTTCAAGGTCCTTTTTGCCTATTTTTTTAATATATTATTGAATTACATTTTTATTTCTTGATTAATATCAGTCTCTATTTTAATTCATATTCCATTTTCATCAGTGATTCTTGTTATTTTATTAAGTTTTCTTCTTTATTTTGTACTAGCATATAAAAAGGAGGTATTTTTGTCCCATCTTTTAAACCAACTAATTCTTGATCTAAATGCCCAATAGTCTTTCTCATTTTTTCATAAATGTTCAACTTTTTTTAACTACATCATTATATTCTGACCAATCAGTAATAATTTGATCATTATATATATATATATATATATATATATATATATATATATATATATATGTTCAAGCTTGGCCATACATTCATCTATTCTTTTTTTATTGTTACATCTTTTCTTACTCCATTTTCTTAGTAATTTTTCACAACTGGTGAGTTTAAGAGTTAAGGTATTTCTTCTAAAACCAAACTTACTATTTCTTTCCTTCAAAACTCTTTTAATAATATCCATACACTCGGCTTCTTCTGTCCAAATGTAATCAAAATAAAATCATCTTTTTTATTAGGTTTATTATCTTCCATGTGTAAAAATTATGGGGAGCGATCAGACCCTATAGTTAGTAGCATAGCTACCCATGCTGAGGGTAAGTAATCTCCCCATTTCTTATTATAGAAGGTTCTATCTATTAGAGTCTTGATCATTTCCCCGTTTGATCTGCTATTGGACCATGAATATTTGCATCCTTTGTTAATGATCTCTTCCAATTTCAGATATTTAATAAAACCATTAAATTGTTTCATGGCTTTAGTAAAAATTTGGTCCACCCCTTTTTTATCCAAATACTTCTAATATTATTGAAGTCTCCTATTAAATTACATGGTTCATTATTCTTAGGGCAGAATTTACTAAAAGTATCAAGGATATTATCCTTATTTTCCATAGGTCGATCCATGAATAAAGGTAGTACAATAGTTATTATTTTTTATCTTTAATCAAGCAATGGATATGATTATTAGATTTATCCAAAACCTCAATATCAATTCCTTCTTTTATAGATAGTGCAAGACCCCCACTAATCATCTATGGTTCTACGGTCTTAATGAGATTCATTTTAATAATGTTCTCCAACTTTCTAACTGTAACAAATTGATTCTTAGGTTCTGAAAGGAAAAGTACCTAAATCTGGTATTTTGCAATCATATCAATAAGGGTCTGGACTGTCAAGGTTGAGCAAATACCTTGACAGTTCCAGGCTACTTGTATCATTATTAAGTTTGGGTTGACCAAACCCCCCAAACCTGTTGAGTTTCTTCACCATCATTACCAGCTGCCATTTCTTCTTCCTTATAACCGATTTCAGAAGTACATTCATTCCTTATAGAGTTACGAAATTCCCATAGAGTTTGTTTCCTTTTAGCATTCACATGTGGTAACCCTTTACTTTTCGATTTCCGACTTGCTTTCTGATGTCTCTCTATTTGTCATGAATTAATCCTAGCTGGATACATCATTATAGGTGTATTTATTAGAGTATAGGTCGATTTTATCATGATTTAGTACACTTTCCTATTTTGTGTCTTGAAGTAATTATTTATTATTTTTAGAGCATATTGGGTTTAATTTGTTTATTTAGTGTGAAGCTTTAAAGATATATGGTAATTAATTAGAGTCCAAGTTAATTCTAAAAGCTAAAGGAAAGTGGATAAACATGGAAATCGGAGATAAAGGCAAGAATTATGAAAAAGGAAAAGATAAAGTTGCCAAATAAATCTGAATTCCAGCAGCTACGACCACAAAAGGGCTTATATTTCAATATTGGCTATGAATTTGGAAGGTCGGTCAAGAGAAAAGTTAAATATCTTTCCGAGACGATGAATTTCGACTACTCATACGCGTCAAACGAATAAGAATTGAAGTTGTTAGGACAAAAAAAACGGGGCTGATTTCATATTTTAGGGTTACGAATTTGAGTTGGGCTTGGAGTCCACTACTTACCTTCTCCTTCAAGAAAACGAATTAGGTCTTCCTATACACTATAAATACAGCCTCTAATCATTAGAAAATCATCCTTGGCCAAACCTTAAGGTCGGGATGAAGCTACAACACAAGAAGAGAAGTCTGGAAGGAGTTGTGCATCAATCATGTCTTCTTCAACCTTTAATTCTGTAATTCTTTTCTTTTATTTTCTTAGTATGAATTAAATATATTTAGCTTGAGTGTTAGCATATATGTATGAACCCTAGTTTTGATTGACATCTATCAAATTTGGGAATTATATGTTTTAAATTGAATTCATGTTTATTTCTCTGTATATGTGTTTGAATTATAATCTGTTTTCTTTGCGGATTGCAACCGTATAGGATTACCTTCATAGTAGTTAGATAAGTCATTAGCTAAGGCATATTTAATTATGGAAACAACACATAGCGTCTAGAACTAGGTTTAGACCTGACAAATCAACCTAACTAGATAGTCAATGGTTTAGTGTGTTGTTATTTAATCAATTGCAGGAAAAGATTATTAGATTCTTATTGACACAGGTAAACCCTAAAATTATCTACCTAGCGCAATTGAAACCAAACTATTTAAATACTACATAATTCACCCTTACATGTTTAGAACGGCAAAACTAGTGGGGATTACTTGCTAATTACTCCGGCTAAACTATCATACTATCATTTTTTCTTTTCTTTAGTTTTCTGTCTTTAGTTTATTAGTTTAATTTTCTTTTAAATAAAAATCTATCTTTCTTTCTCTCTACTTGCGTATTATTATCTCTGACTCTCATATCTGCACTTGATAATTTGCATAAGTTCTCTCTAACTTTCATAGTCTCTAAGGAACGAATTCTATTTATCATTAAAACTTGCATATGTCCTGTGATACTTGCAGAATCGTGCTCAGCCTAGGGTGTTTATTTACACTTATTTTATACATTATTTTATCACACCTTAGGCGACACCAAGTTTTTGGCGCCGCTGTTGGGGACTACATCGTTAGTCCTTGTGCATATATCTAGTGCTTTTATTTTAGTTAGTTCTATTTTACGCTTTTCTTTTTAGTTTTTGTTTTACAGATTTTACAGATGGCTAGCCCAAGGATACTTGATCATCCCATCAGATATAGAGTGAAACCACACGGAATGTGCACTCCAGAAATCCAATCCGCTAAATTTAGACCAGATCCAGGGATGTTAGCGCAGTTTGAAAATCATGGACAATTTAGCGGTACTGCACAACAAGATCCGGTGCGGTGTGTTCAGAAATTTATACAGATCTGTGACGCTTATATTACCAGAGGCGTTACAAAGGAGCAAATGTATTACATTATGTTCCATTTCTTTTTGACCGGAAGTGCAAGCGATTGGTACGATACCCAACGCCCTCACGTTATTCCAGATTGGGACAAGCTTCAATCTAAATTCCTAGACCGATTTTATCCGGTTAGTAGAAGATTAAAAGATGCTCGAACAATTTATGCAGGAAGACGGAGAAAGTTTGGGTGAAGCATGGTTACGTTTTAACGAGATGAAGGCAAGATGTCCATGCCATATATCATCGCCAGAATATTCATTAACCATGTTCTATGGAGGACTTAATTACGAGTCCAGAAGAAGAGCTGATATGTTAGGAGATAAAGGTTTTGTGTTATTAGATCCTGAAGAAGCTGAAAATATTATGGAGAAAGTTCTTGAGACCGAGAGAAGTTGGCCGGTTGAATCAGAAAAACAAGAAGAGCCCTTAGAATCTCTAAGGCTCAAGGAGTTAAACCAACAACTTGAGGAAATACGAGAACAAGCACGAACAATAGCTCAGGTGAATCTATTACCTACTTTACCTTTATGTCCAGGTTGTGGAGCAAGAAACCATTCGTGGGAGAATTGCATAAATAATATAGCCTCGACTTCCTTCGTATCTTATCAAAGAAACCATTATTCTAATGGTTATTATCATCCGCAAGGAAGATACGCTAATTATCAACCCCCACAAAATAAAAATTGGGTCGGAAATCAAGAGACTTATTATCAACCTTGACCTCAATCTTACTATCCACCACAACCTATTTATCAAGAAGCGCCGATTTACAAAGAAATCTATCAAGAAGCGCCAGTTTATAAAGAAGCTCATCAAGAACCACCTCAATATTCAATGCAACAAGCTACACAAAAGCAACCTTCGAGTTTGAGTTCAAGCATGGCTTCAATGATGAAACTAGTTGAAGAAAATATGAAGATGAGCCAGCAAAGAATCCAAACTCAATCCAAGGTGATTAAAAATCTTGAGAATACCATATCACAAATGGCGAGTGCAATGCAAATCAGGCCAAACGGGCAACTCCCTAGTGATACTATTGCTCCAGAAGATCATGCTTGTCATGCAATTGAATTAAGAAGTGGAAAGCAATTACCTCCACCTAGAGTAGAACCAGAACCAACCTCTATTCCTGAAAAAGTGGTTGAAGAAACAATTAAAGACAAGGTTGAAGAGTAATTAAACAAACGAGTTTCCCGGAGAAGATACCAGAAAAGAAAGAGAGCCCAGTGGTAACCAACACCCGTCCTCCTCCACCATTCCCGTCACGTGTCAGAAATCTAAACAATGAAAAAGAATTCAAGAAGTTCCTTGACATGGGGAACGAGTTAAAAATCAACATCCCGTTTGTAGAAGCTCTCACAAGAATAACAAAATATCGTAAGTTCATGAAGTACATTCTTTCTAACAAACAAGAGATGAACGGATTGCCAGAGGAGTGTAATGCTACAAACGAAATAAAGTTACCACAAGACGCGCAAACACCCCAGAATTTATGGATGAATCCATCCATTGCTACAAAGAATCGAGCTGAAAAGTTCGTGGGAATTAGAGGCAAGGGGTGGAAATTTCGTCATTCTTAATCGAGGTAAGACGTCTAACTTTAAAGGACGCTAAATAAAAGTGTTGTACGTGAGACAACCCGCAATTTTTATGTTTCTATGTTTTTAGTTTGTGTTTAGTTTAGTTTTTTATAGTTGATATTGCATATTTGAGAAAGGTATTAGTGTTTTTGATGTTCAGGTGTTAGAGAAATCAAGTTTTGGGAGAAAGTCAAAAAAAATTGGAAAAATTGTATAACCTCCTCATAGATCAACTGTGCCACATATTATTCTTCTCCTCTCAAAATACAATTCACAAAGATAGCGTTTTTTAGAACGCCTTACCATTAATAGACCAACCCAATCTCTTACCGGACTCCAAGAAACTTCTTGTATTCTCCTTTACCAACTTCTTATTCAAATACTTTCTCATAAGCAAAAGGTAGTTCCTTTAATTGTTTCTCTGGAGAAGCTATCATGGCAATTGAAGCTTTCTCTTTTTCTTCGGGTGTAGGGTCTTCGAATGGGAGAGGCTGTGTTGTATTCTTCACTAAAGCTGGAACCTTTTTCTGCCCATTGAATCAACACAGCATGCTGGCCTCTCTTCTCTTAACCTGTTTCACCATTTGCGTTGGAACTAGAACTTTTCTCACTTGATTTCTTCTCAATAGGATCCAATACTTTGCTTTTCTTCATCTCCCTTACAATAGATATTGCTTCTGTTCTCATAATCATTGCAATTGACCCCCAACTCAAAGCTTTAACCACTATTGAAATTTGAAACTCTTGATTATTGGTTGTACAAGCTTTAATTGGGTTAGAAAAGGTATTTTGATGATGATTCTCTATATGGGTAAGATGGATTCTTGATGTATTGGTATGGATCTAAGAAATTGTTGGATGAATTTATGAAATTTAAGCTTTTGATTATTGGATTCAATGTGTTTTGGTATGATATGGGTGGTTGCATCTTCATTGTAATGATGTGGAGAAAGGATTCGATGTGTTTTTCTGGTGATTGGGTAGAGTTTTGATGTTTAGGGAAGGTTTGATGAAGCTTTAATGGAGTTGGGAGAGGTTTGGAGAAGAAAGATAGGCTTAAGGATTGTAAAATTCGTAATAGACTAACCTTCCTCTTCTTTATACCCTAAAAATCTAAATTTTCTCTCTCCAGCGGCGCGGGCCGGTTTACCGCCCATATGGGCCGGCATACCGGTGAGTTGCTCCTTGAAAAGTCACCTTCGGCAAAAAACCCGAATCGCGAATCTCGAGGCCTCGTGTTTTGGTTGACCGGCATACCGGTGCGGTCAGCTTTTGAATTTTAATCTCGGCAAAGAACCCGAGGCTTGTACACGAGGGCTCCCCTTTTTGACCCGCCGGCTTACCGGTCGTGTGACCGGTATACCGGTGGGCAAATCAGAATGTTCTCAAAATTTTCGTTTTTTATTTTACCTCAAAATCAGTTTTTCTCATCTCCATTGGATAGATGTCGAAAAAATAAGCGATTTAGACTCGAGAAAAAGTGAATTCCGATACCCGAGCGCAAAATTATGCCAATTCGAAGTTTTTGTAAAAGTTCTCGCGCTGATAAGTGCGGTGCACCGTAAATACCTGCGGTGTACCGCGAAAAAGTTATGTCCAACCATTTTTAACTCTGAAAATTTTCCACTTTTTCACCCCAAACGCGAAGCCTTGCATACCTACACACCAAAAACACTTATACCTTTCTTATTACTGCAATATGCACTAAAAAAAACATAAACTCACTAAAACGAACAAAAACATAAATACCTATAAACATAAAAGAATGTGGGATGTCTCCCAAGAGCACTTTTGTTTAACGTCATTAAGTTTGACGTGTTACCTCGGCCATGGTTTGCGAAATTTAAATCCCTTACCTCTAACTCTCACGAACTTCTCAACTCTATTCTTCGTAATCATGGATGGTGCTATCCAAGAGTTCGTGGGTAAAGGTGTGTCTGGTAACTTGATAGCTTTACACTCCTCTAGTGATCCACTCATATCCTCAGTTTCTAAGCTTCGTTTGTTAGAGAGAATGTCCTTCATGAATTTAAGATATTTCGGCATTCTGTTGAGAGCTTCTACAAACGGGATGTTAATCTCTATCTTGTTCACAATGTCAAGGAACTTCTGGAAGTCTTTTTCGTTGGTCTTCTTCTTGACACGTGATGGGAATGGTGGAGGAGGACGTGTATTGGTTACTACTGAGCTCTCTTTCTTTTCTGGTTCTTCTCTGGGACACTCTTTTGTTCAATTACCTCTTCAACCTTGTCTTCAATTGTTTCTTTAACCACTTTCTCAGGATTCGAGGTTGAATCTGGTTCTACTCTAGGTGGAGGAAATTGTTATCCACTTCTTAATTCAACTGCATGACAAACACCAGCTGTAGGAGCAATAGTACCACTTGGGAGTTGCCCTGTTGGCATTTTTTGAAGTTTACTCGCCATTTGTGATAGGGTTTTTGTATTTGGATGTATTGAACGACTGAGGTTGATGGAGATTGGGTGTCGGGGTTGAGTTGGGTTTTTGAGAGTGGGTTGGGTGCAAAGTTGTTCGGGTTTGTTATAGATTGGGCTGAGTGAATTATTACATTTTGGATATTCATATATTGGTTGGAATTAAAACTCTCGAATAAAACTTGTTGACTGTTTGGTGGGGGTGTTTCTATTTGTTTACAAAGGACTCTGCTAGCTTGGCAAGTCTCATCTCTCCTTCATCATAATTTTTTTTCCTTTCTTCTCTTTCATAGCCTTAGCACTACCTAAAACCATTTCTCCATTACCGTCCTTTTCTCCAGCCTCAATTTTTTTTTCTTTACCATTTCCTAACATACTATTGAATTTAAAAAAACTGTTAGTACTTTTAACACCTTCTCCTTTAACTCTGTTAGTTTTTTGTTTGCTACCGTTACTGAGTTCACTTGGTTCAACCGGGATTAGAATTGTCTATCTGCTACTCTAGTTTGGTTTGAGGGGATTTTTGATACTCAATTCGACTATAAGTTTTTGATAACCTTCTTTTGATTTTAGGTTTATGGATGATTGGGATGGTCCCCTTGTTGGTGATTTAATCCAACCTCCCAATTTGGGGTAACTTTAGGGTTCTTTCATTTATTTTCTTCATGACCAAAAATTCTGCATCTATAACAAACTTGCCCTATGTTTTCATAAAATAATTTGATCCAGTTTTCTTTGTTTTCAGCTTCGCAGTAGTTGATGCCTGGGATGAGAGGGTTTGATAATTTCCAATCGACTCGGACTTGGGTAACTTAGGTATCATCGATTTCTGTTGATTCTGGTAGTTTTATCGTATGAACTTGCCCAAAATAACTTAATAGTTTATCAATGCATTTAGTGGTTAGGAGATTTGCTGGGACACTCGAGAGTTGAATCCATAGGGTGGTGTGGTGTACCTCATTCGTGTCGTTGATGCTGTGTTGGTTAATGGCCAAATGCTTCCCTTGAACAGTCCAAGGTCTTTGTTCCCATACCTTGTTTTGTCTTCTTCACAACCAAATTCTATCACCATTGTGTTCATATTGATCTTCTCAACCTTTACTTGATGTTTTAACGCCCAATACTTGTTGATATGGTTTTTGATATAGATATAACTGACTCTCTATTGAACCATCAACTTAACTAAGAGTTTAGGATCATTTATCTCTTTATAAATAGATTCTTTGTCAGGAGTAAAGATTAAAACTTTGTCTTTTTCTAGGGGATTGATGGAGCATAGAAGTCCATGGTTTGCTAAGTCTTAGAGATTGGGATTGGAACTAAAAAGCGAACTGAAAAGGAGAAGAAGGAGAAGTTTGACAAAACTGTGTAGTTTTATGATTTTGTTAAAGAAAAACAGTTTGTATGAAAGATTCAGCAAAAAAATTGGAAAGTTTGTTGAAGAATGTAGGTTAGATATGATGTGAGGTTCGTTTTTGTGTAGAGAGAGTTGAGAGAGTTTTCATAGTTACGAAGATCTTCTGTCTACCTTACTCCGAGTAAAATTTTATATGATTAAACAATAATATAAAAAGACACAACATAACCTTACAAATATGCGCTCACTTCAAATATAAAAAATATTTATTTCTATTTAATGAAATTTAAAAATGATTCATTAAAATATTTAATAAATAAGATAATATATTTTCTTTAACTAATTAGGGGTATTTGATAAAAGAAGCCTAATAAAAGTGCATAATTTTTTAATGAAACTCTCAATAATTTATTTTGTAAAAAAATGTCTAATGAAATAATTATATATAAAAAACATTTCCTCTATCTTTTTTATACCTTTACTGCCCTTATTATTAAGTATATTATTTTATTTTTAATACAATATTTATTTTTTCATATTAAACAAATAATAGAATACTTCCACCACCACCACCACCATGTATTTAACCACCACTAAAACCACCACAACCACCACCACCACCACCTACTGCTACTAATTCTACACACACACGCGCGTATGTGGATTTTTTTTTTAATCGTCATAACTAATTCTAAAAAAAATCAGAAAAGTAAAAATATTGCATTGTTGGATAAAGCAAATTAATATTTACGTCTATGATTTTTTTTCCAGATAACATGAAATTCACTGTTCGAAATAGTGTTTTTTCGCAAACATGAAATTCACTGTTTAAAACATGAAATTCATTGTTTAAAACGTGAAATTTACTGTTTGAAACAATGAATTTCATGTCTGCGAAAAAAAAATCATAGACGTAAATAATAATTTTCTTTATCAAAAAATGCAATTTTTTTTTCTATGATTTGTTTTAGAATTAGTTATGACGATTTATATAAAATAATATCACGGACGCGCGCGTGTGTGATGGAATTGGTAGTAGTAGTAGGTGGTGGTTGTGGTTGTGGTGGTGGTGGTTGTGGTGGTGGTTGAGGTTGTAGTGGTGGTGGGGGTTGTGGTGGTAGTGGTGGTTTTCGTTGTGGTGGTGGCAGAAATAGGGTGATGGTGGTGGTTGTGGTGGTGGTTGTGGGGGTGGTGGGCGGTGGTGGTGGGGTAGTGTTGGTGAGAAGTTGTAATTGGGTGGTTAAATTTAAATGATAAATAATAAAGTAATTAAAAATATTATATAAGAGTATTTTTGTCAAAGGATGTTTTTAATAAATAATTTTATTGAAGATTTTTTTTTGGCAAATAAGGTTTTTAATGGGTCAATGCCCTCTTAAATCAAAATAAAAAACCAACTTCCCATTTTTTTTGTCAAATATTACAAACTAACATCGATATCTGGTACATCTCGTATATAGGTTACTGATATTAGAATAAAATTCTACTAGAGACCTACGAGGACAATTAGATATATCTATATTAATTCTGGCACTTTTAGCGACGATATCTACCACCCCAACTTTTCATTTAGATTACACAATAATTTAGATGAAAAGATTACTGTAATAACCTTATTATAGTTGTTGTCTTTAACCATATACCTATTCTGTTTTAAATCAAACATTATCATAGATGTGAAAATCCACCTACTACTAATCTTATCGCACGCACACGTCCAGGATTTTTTTTAAATCGTCATAACTAATTCTAAAAAAATATAAAAAATAAAATAATTGCATTTTAGATGATACAAATTAGGGTTAATGCCCACTTAAATCAAAATGACAAACCAACTTCCCATTTATATTACACAATAATTTAGATGAAAAGGTTACTATAATACCCTTATTATAGTTGTTGTCTTTGACCATATATTTATTCCCATTTAACTCAAATATTATCATAGATGTGAAAATCCACCCACTACTAATTTCATCACACACGCACGTCCGAGATTCTTTTTTAAAATCATCATAATAATTCTAAAAAAACAAAAAAAAAATCATTTTTAGATGATACAAATTAATATTTACGTCTATGATTTTTTTTTTTTTTTTGATTTTTTTTTTTTGATTTTTTTTAAATAGGATTTTGTCCCATCTGTAATTTTAAGATTGGGATGAATTTGTCTCATCTCCATTCTAATACTGAGATGAGATTTGTCCCATCTCTATTGTATAACTAAGATGAGATTTGTCCAATCTCTAATGTAAAACTAATTAAAAAGGTATAATGTGTTGGAGATGATGATGTGTTGTTTCGCGAGTTAAAAAGCTTTGACCTGGTGGGGTTATGTATGTATGTTGGGGGATTGATAGGATTGTTCCGTCCAGTTTTACTATTCCTACTCCGATTTTGTTTGTAGAGCCTGCGAAACCTAAGGCTATTAGCTGCTTATTCTTCTGATCCATTCCCTACAATTTACGTTTATATAAGAAATAACTTATTTACTTTGGATATTGATGTCTTGAGAAGCAATAATTAGTTGAAATGAAGAAAATTATTGTTTCTATTTCATTATATAAAATTCAAAATCAAATTGTACGAGTCATCAACATTATTAAACACTAAAACAAAAAAGAACCCACTTAATACTGAGATGGGATTTATCCCATCTCTATTGTAAAACTAAGATGGATCTATCACATTTGCAATTAAAAACTTCCACCACCACCACCACGACCCCCCAACACCACCATCACCCTACTACCACCACCTTTACCTACTACTAATTTCATTACACACTCGCGGGTCTGTGAGTTTTTTTTAAAATCGTCATAACTAATTCCAAAAAAATCAGAAAAATAAAAAATTGTTATAAAATATTAAATATGAGTGGATATACACCAACGACGTCATCGCTTGCGCAACCAGCAGCTTACGAAACTCTATATATAGCGGTTAGGTTATTGTATAATGTATGAACTTTCTGTAATAATAATATAACATATTCGATTTCTCTGTTTAATTTCATTACACGTTATCAGCACGACTCTCTGCTAACTAAATCATTGAACTGAAAAATTGCAGGTTTAATTATTTATCATAATTTGTTTTATTCCACAATTATATTCACGTTTTTTTACATAAAAGAAAAGAAGAAGAATGGATAACTTCTGGTGAGAATGAGATATATGTAAGTATACGTGAGTCATTAAGTAAGAACCATATCTTTAAAAAAAAGGTGTCAACTTTATCTATTTTTTAAAGACGGTTTATTTTGTCTATATATACCTGATACATATTTAGTATCTTATAAAAAAAAAGGAGAAACAAGTTATTATCACTTTTTTTTTGTCAATCGTACAAGTAGAGAAGTCTCTGACAAATTTAGCCTATCCTAAGTCTCGTAAAAGCCGACCCCAACTCCAAAGGGTCCAAATGTTCCGGTGCCGATTACCTAGCTAGTCGCGCGGCTCGGTCAGCCAGAACGTTCCATCTACGCGGAAGATGTTTGAAGCAAAGCGTTCTGTGATCTTCAACCATCATGTTGATCCGCGTAATGAACGGACGGACTTTCCACCATGCAGCTGGCAACGACTTGAGACCTTGAACAAAGTCAAGGTTGTCTGAACAGATGACGGTCTTAGACCCTGGTGAGCCAGGCTAAGTCTAGAAGCTTCGAGGACCGCGGTAGCTTCCCCTTCCGACGCCGAATCTGTCCAGATTGGTTTAGAGAATGTAACACGTTGCCCTGTAAGAGTATTCCGCTGAACGATTCCGATACCACTTGGCTCGTTTGCTGAAATAAATGAGGCATCACAAGTATAAACAAAAATAGCATCGTTGAAATCAGAGTCTTGCATTGGGTTAGCAGCCGGTATCCTGGTAATAGATGGTGCCGGAGATGGGGGAAGATCCCAAGAGGCTCCGAATTTCCATTCCTGCATGAATTGAAAAAATAATCGTTTGTGGTCGAATATGAACTCGTTCGTGAAGCATTTTCATTTTTGCCTTCCAAATGTTCCACAGTGTCAATTGTAAACATGTTATTAAGATGTTCTCCTCCCAAATACTATTGTCCATCATGTCACAGATTTTGGAGATCCAGTCTCCAATAGAATCAGGGTCATCCTCCAGTATCCGAACCTGTAATGCAATACCAGCCCAGAACTGTTTTGCGAAATTACAAGATAGAAGCGTATGTACAACCGTATCCGTCAAATTCTCACACCATATACAGTATTTGCTGTCACTACAGTGCCTTCTGAATAAATTCAACTTAGTAGGTAATAGGTTACGACACGCTTTCCAGTTAAAAGATCGCACTTTATTGGGGACATTAGATTTCCAAATCCTATTCCGCAATTTTGGGTTATTCAGTTCCGCTTGGATTGAGGTCTGTGCTGTTCCAATCATCTCAATTTGGGACAATAATTTGTAACCTGTTTTAGAAGTATATGTACCAAATTTAGTAAAAGGCCAAATAAAAGTATCCTGACCTTCCGGCTCGAGGAGAGGGATCCTAGCCACCTCTCCATGGACTGGCTAAGGGAGGGTATTATCAATCACCGCCCAGTCCCAACTATTCTTCTGTGTTGTCATCAACTGATTGACTGTTTCCATATTAGTTCCTAATGGGCAAACTTTAATAATACCTGAGGGTAGCCATTTGTGTTTCCAAATATTGGTGGATTCTCCATTTCCAATCTGGATGTAACCATGTTCAACAAGTAAATCCCTTCCTTCAATCAAGCTAGCCCACGACCACGTCCGACTTTGCCTCAGCTTAACGTCTAATAAAGTCCCATATGGAAAATAAATACCTTTCAATACTCTAGAAACCAGAAGATTAGGGTTACTAAGGATTCTCCAAGCCTGAGCAGCTAGAAGTGCCCTATTAGCCCTTTTCAGATCTCGAAAGCCCATTCCCCCTACTACTTTGGTGGCAGTCATCTTTTCCCACTCAAGCCAATGAATTTTCCTTTTCTCCAAAGAGTTCCACCAAAATCGGGCAATAATAGATGACAGTTTCCTGCAAAAACCAATAGGAAAAGAAAAAATAGACATCGCATAACAAGGAATAGCCTGCAAAATAGCTTTGATAAGTATTTCTTTCCCGCCTTCCGAAAGGAGTTTAGCTATCCATCCTTGGGCTTTGTTAAAGATCTTTTCAACTATCCAGTTTAATGTTTCCATTCGTGATCTTTTGTGACAAAGTGGAATGCCTAGGTATTTACCCAAGTCTCGTGTCTCAGTAATATGTAGTGTTGCAACAACCTGTTGACGTAAATCTTCCGGGGTCTGCTTACTAAAACAAACCGAAGATTTATGATAGTTAATCTTCTGCCCTGAACAGCGGCAGTATGTCTCTATACACTCTTGAAATTCCTGCAGGTCTTGCCCATCCAAAGATATAAAAAACAGGGAATCGTCTGCAAATAGTAGATGGGATATAGTAGGACTATTACGCGTCATCTGAATACCTGTAATCTTCAGGGATAAATGATTCAGTAAGTAAATCAAATAAAAGTGGTGATAAAGGGTTCCCTTGTCGAATACCCTGGCCAGGCTTGAAGGGTGGTTGACGTTCTCCGTTGATATTAATTTGAAAAGTAACCGTCGAAATACAATTCCAAATCCATTGTACCCATCTGGACGCGAAACCCATTTTCTCAAGTAAAAGGAGAAGAAACTCCCAACGTACTTGGTCATATTCCTTACCCATATCGAGTTTAATAGCTGCAAAATTAGCTTTATTTTTCAATTTACGTTTCATAAAGTACGAGACTTCTTGTGCAATAAGGATATTATCTTGAATGGCTCGTCCTTTAATGAAAGCAGATTGAGTTGGTGATGTAATATCATTTATTAAGGCATGTAACCTATTGGACAGTATTTTTGCAATTACCTTGTACAAAAAGTTAGCACACGATATAGGGCGGTAATCACCCACCCCTATCTGACAATCACCCTTGGGAATCAGAGTAATACGAGTTTCATTAAGAAGAGATAAATGGGTATTATTGGTAAAGAAGTCCACAACAAGATTAACTAGATCAGGTTCAATAATATCCCAGTATTCCTGAAAGAATTTACCGTTCAGACCATCAGGGCATGGTGATATGTTAGGGATCATATCAAAAGTTGTTTGCCTAATCTCTAACACATCTGGTATCTTGGTTAAAGTATCATTCATATCAGAAGTCACCTTTGGGAGCATGTCACGTAAAGCTTCATTTAATTTTGTAGGTTCCTGCTCGTGTAGAAGTATAGAATAGAAATTATTAAATTGTTGTTTAATTTCGTCCTCCGTTTGTACCCAATCACCATTAGTGTTCTGGATTCCTGCAATTCGGTTACAGTTTCGTCTTTGAGATGTAAGGGCAAAAAAGTACTTAGTATTCTTGTCTCCGTAATGAATCCATTGGTCTCTTGCTCTATCAGACCAGTATATCTCCTCCCTTTTCTAGTAAAGAAGTAATTGTTCGCGAATCAAAATTTCCTCCCCTTGTTGTTGTGGGGAAAAGGGGGCATTGGAAGTGTCAATAAGTTGTCGTTCGAGTTCTTCAAACTTTGTTTCGTTATTTGGGAATGTAAGTTTACCCCATGTTGCCAGAGCGTTTGAGGTAGCTTCTTGTTTCTGAAGCAGCACTTGTAAGGCTGAGTTATTCACAGTGATATTCCATGCGTCATCAACAATATCCTTGCATTGTGGGTGAAGGTACCAGTTTGTTTCAAAGCAAAAGTGTCTCATATGTCTTCTCCCTTTGCCGTTAGAGAAGAGGATAAGGGGAGAATGGTCAGACCCCACGGCAGGGGGAATAAACACAGTTGCATTGGGGAATTTGTCTGTCCATTCCGTAGAAGCGAACACCTTGTCAATCTTGGATTTGACCACATTGAATTCATCTTGTCTATTGGTCCAAGTAAAGTAGCTACCATAAGTTTGGATTTCTGTTAACATATTGTTAGAAATAAAAAGATTAAAGTTAGGAATATATTGTTGATTTGGCGGAGATGAACTAAGTCGTTGCCTACTGTTGGATATGTCATTGAAGTCTCCCATTAAAATAATGGGACCAGCGTGCCGTGATCTCCAATCTGTAATAGTGTTATACAAGACTTGCCGTTCAAGATAAGTATTAGGAATATGAACAAACATATAATAATAAGAACTTAAACTATCATTAATAGGGGCAGTAATATAGTAGGGGCAGGAGTCCAAAATACTAACTGAGACCATCGAGTCCCACATCAACAGGAAACCCCCAGAGTGATTCAAACTCCCCTGGGGGGTAACCACAAAAAAGTTCTGAAAATTTAAGTTCCTAACAAATAATTTAGCATCACAATCTATCAACATGGTCTCACAAAAATAATCCACAACTGGTTTATACACCCCAGCCATGGCCTTCAAAACCTGAACTGTCAAGGGTGCCCTGATGCCTTGACAGTTCCAAAATAGCTTTATCATTCTGGGTTCGCAGCCATCACCGGGTGGCTGCTGCCTCGTCTTCCTCTACCTCCACGCCTTGGCCTCCCACGAACCCTAGCACCACCTCTACCTCGAGTCCTCGTAAAATCCTCCTCCAAACCACTTTCCAAAGCAAGTCCAGAACTACCCACAGCAAAACCACCAACATTATTCATCCCATCACCAGCTAAACCTTCCATATCCTCATTACCAACACTTTTATCTGGAAACTTATCTTCATCCTTCTCAGGTTCTGTGTCACCATTTTTCACCCCATATAATTCTGCAAAATGACTATTACTGAGGTCCTTAATACCCTTAGTATGATTCCCTCCCTGTTCCATCACCGGAGCATCATGCACCAACGCATCACTAAGTTCAAGCCTCTCCTCTAAAGTTAACTTTCGTAACTTACTACCTTCCACACTATAAATGTTAGGTTGAATCTTCTGCCTTTTGTTTTGAGTAGTAAACTGTCTTTTATACGCCATCCTCCTTTTCTTAACACTTGAATTACCCCCAAATTTGAACCGCGCTGTGCTATCCTCATCAGAATCAGTAGTCTCAGTATCAGAAGTCAGATTTTTAAATGTTGTTCTATTAGAAGTATCATTAGAATTTCCTCGGTTCTCTTTAGACTGACTCTTCTTATCATTCTCATCATCACTTATAAACACAGTACGATCAGCTTGTTGAGTAAACGTACCCCTCCTAACTGCTTCACCAAGCACTTTCTCCAGCATATTCCTATTTCTGCCACGAGTTTCTCCTCCCATATCTACATCACCTCTGGTTTCTGAAGTCTCATCAGTTTCCTCTCTACGTTTAGAATTACCCCTTTCATTCTTTCGCTTAGAGCGTTCCTCCCTAGCACGCTCATCCTGCTGACCAGGAGGAGCACCATCCTCATCACGATCCCAGTGAAAAACCCTACCATGAGAAGTGAAGTTATCCCCCACGCGCCTTCGAATACCATATAAAGGCTGACTTAAGGTCTCCTTGATAACATTCTCCATATTCCACGTAATCAACCTGAGTTTCACAGCTGAAACCCCTTCTCTATCAATTGGGTCTCCACATTAATCTCTCTTGTGGCCGAGTTTACCACACTCAAAGCAAAACAGTCCTACATTCTCATTTTTAAAGTTAACCCACCCAACTCCATCCTCCTGACGAAGTTACACGCCTAGAGGGAGGGGGTCTATAACTCGAAATGCAGCCCTACAATAGCACTATCATCTTCTGAGAAATCAATTTCTTCCAAGTCTGTAAAGATCCTCATAATCTGTTTAACAGTTTTAATGGTGTTTTGAATATGTGCTAACCCTCCAACTTGTATCCAAGCAGCAGAATAGTTGGAGGTAGTGAATGTACCATTAAAATTACCACTACCTTTCGTGAAACCGGCATGAAAACCGATCATATTTCCTGGTCTAAGGCCCCAAAGTCTGTCCCTCTCGCGTTGATCATCAATTTCAAGCTTAAAGTAGTTATGGATTACCTCAGATACAATAACGTTGCCTCGAACATGCCACCTATCGAAGACCCATCGCCGGAAACCAGCAAGATTAACACGTTCATCTCCCATAATACGAACCATGAGTACCCTTCCCTTGTCAAGATTTTCCACTCTCCTAACCTTGATGTCTAACTCAATGACCCCAACCTCTTCTTCTTCCACCGGGTCCAGGAAAGTCACTGGTAGCGCATGGCGAGAATGAGTAGCCATCATGTGAAGGATGTAGTAACAAGTAGGAAGTAAATAGAGAGATTGAAGAAACAGAGAATAGAGAAGATTAGTTGTAAAAAGGATGTAAGTAAAAAGGAAGAAAAAGGAACGACGTTACCTTATATAATGTAGTCTGAGCCATAGAGATGAAGCGGTGGGCGAGAATCTCAAAATGTACCAGATGTAAATGAACCGCGTAATTAACATGGTTTATACTTGGTTTTTGTTCCACGTGTAATCCACTAAGTAATATGAACAGATAAACTTTCCAAGTAAATCCCAATTGATCATCATTAGATCGGTCCCTAACCCCGTATGCGTGCCACCTAACCCAACAATTATTCTTGTAAGCCCACCCCATTAATGTAATCCAATCCACTAAGTGGAAAGAAATATCCAAGCCCATAACCCACTCCTCTAAAATCCATAAACTATCTTGTAGTCTCAAAAGGCCCAATTTCAACATAACCATTCCTGTCTGACCCCTGGAGCTTGTACCGCCCTTGACCACCGAATCTCCACCATCCCTACCAGAGTTAGCCTTTACCTTCCAACACCACAGCCTCTCAGTACAAAGAAAGCTAGAAAGTATCTCCCCATGAAAGAGCGTGTATCCAAAATTATCCATCCTCACCCTAATCCAGCTAGTTTCCACAAAAATATCCAAGGAGTACAATCTCTTCGCCGCCACCACACGAAGGAAACCACTCCGAAGAGTAACCCAGATCGCCACGCCGCAGGTTTCATCGTACTCCATAAGCCTTGTACCCTCCAACTTATCACCCAACCACACAGGGTTATGGATCTTCAAAATTAGTCTGTTCTTCATGACCCTAACCAGCTTCCTATGAACTTCTTTCCGATTACTCAGTCTATAATCCAATAACCCTTCCTTAAACATAGAGATGTACTGTTTTATTCAAAGATTAACCCTCTCCTTACTGTTACCTCTTCTCAGACCCTCCTCATCAAAACCTCTAATACTAATAGGTAAAAGTAGAAGGCTATCCAAGAAAAACCTTACCAATATCGATTGAGAAACGTGTTTAGACCAAGTCTTCCCGTTGTAAATACCGTATAATCCGAAGTTAATGATTATCAGTGGATGACAACCTTTGATTCTATCATCGACGGTTAAACTTGAAAACCCTCGTATTCTCCACTGGCCATTCATGGAAAGACCCATCACGACACTTCCGTCTCAAATATGTAGATCGTAGACGGAATAAAACACAGTGAATCAAACAAAACATCAATTTTCTAATGAAACGAGCAAGATTGAAATTTGAGGAACCCTAGTTTGTCGAAGAAAAAAGTCGCCTCTATCGCCTTTTTTCGCACCTAGTGAATATGAAATGTGTGTTTAATATCGTATCAATATTTTATCATCACTTACGATAGTATAATAGTCAAGACTACTCCTTAGTATTAAAAGACCTTAATGCTTCCAATTCATGAAGGTTGTCTTCCAATATTTCAAAGAATGAAAGGTAAGTGTATAATTTATATAATTTCTTTTAAAATTTTAAATTTTATATGAAATAAGTCTTCCAGTAGAATACGGGTTAAGAAATTTCTAACCAAATATTTTAAGCCACGATTATATTCTTCCTGGAGTAATAATATCGCGAGAAAAAGGAAAACTCGAAGTTTTTCCGAACAAAAGAAAAACCCGAAGTTTTTCGAGAAAAAGGAAAACCCGATATTTTCCGATAATTATTTTTTACGTATTAAATAATATTTTGATTATTATTTATACGGGATAAGTATTCCAGATGAATACGAGAATTTCGCCCTGTCACGATAATATTCTCGAAGTAATAATATTGTATGAGTAATATTTTATGGGTCAAGTATTCCGGACGAATACGTAAAGTTTTCCATGTTACGATAATATTCCTGAAGTAATAATATCGTAAGAAAAAGTTTTTCCCAATATGATGGGTTAGAACTATATTTTCTCGTAAATGAGAAAAATAATGAATTGTTGATTTAAAATCATGATTTGCGCTTCACTGGCTAACTTTTATTCCCGAAAGCGAATGAGTTATATTCTTTGAAGTGAATATAATGATTACTAATAACTACGAATATATACGTGGAGTTGGCAAAAATCGGGTGGTTTGAGGATTACAGTTCCCAATTATAAATCATTCCCTGAAGTGAATGGTCTTCTGTTATATAAGAGAGGAATCAAATTTAATTTATATCTTTATTTGGTATTGTAATTAATTTGTGATTTATAATATGTTGTTGGTGTATTTTTCTAGATGGCATGTATAACTAGTATTCTCCATGTAATGTCTCTATAGTATTTTATTTTTTATAGTATTTTTCTAGATGGCATGTATAACTAGTATTCTCCACATCTCGAAAATTAGAAAGTAATCCCCATTAGCCTTGTTCTACATCTATTATCTAAGGGAGAACTGTGTGATATACAAGCAATAGCCGGGACTCTAAATTCCTTCTAACTCCCGTCAAGGTATCTTAGGGGGCAACCTAAACACTGCCAAGGGAGGTAAGGGTGCCCTACGCAACGATCGGTGGTTAAAAATTAGTTCGATTGACTATCTAGTTAGGCGTGCCCATCAGGATCACTACCACACATTACACGATTATGTGTTTTTTTCTATAATTGAATCATCGTCAGGTGACAATCCAACTACTAATGGGGCAATCCTATACTCTGAGCATAGAAAGGACTACAAACTTCTATCAAACACAAAATACAGAGCTATCGCGACCAATTTATTTAAATATAAATCCCAAATTCAAATAAAGCATGAAACAAGTCTAGGGTTCATACCCTTATGCTATTCTCAAGCTAGATATAATCAGTTCATACTAAGGGAAAAGCAAGAAATTATAAATATCATATTCGTGTTCAAAAGATAAAACTGAATAAGAATACTATACTAATTGCTAAAAACTAATAAAGGGAAGGGTTTGAATGGCATGAACAGCTTCCCAACTCCTTTTTCTCTTCTTCTCTCTTGCTCCTGGCAATTTCTAGGTGTTATTATAAATAGGGACTGAGAAGGATGATTATATTAAGGTAAAAGCTGATATATATATATATATATATATATATATATATATATATATATATATATATATATGTGTGTGTTTGTGTGTGTGTGTGTGTGTATATATAAAGAGAGGAGATGGGACAGAATTGGGGTTTAGGGCTAGGTTTTAGACTCTTAGTTCAACTCAAAAACATTTTTCTTAATAAATAGGATGGTTGGCCCATTGCAGCTGAAACCCTCATAACTTCTTTGTTACAACTCCAAATCACTAACCTTCAGTGCCCACGCGTCTGTAATTAAAGTAATTTTTTGGATACAAAAGGGCTCCTTTAAACTATTTGTCGATTTTCTGTAGCATTGAAAATACTACACTTTCCAAATCTGGCAGGCTCAACTTTTACTTTCTAAATATGCTCTAATCTTTTTTTTTCCATGACTAAGGGGTTTGCTAGATTTATTTACTTCTTATCATCATTCCAATGTGTTATATCTTCCAAGTACCTACTAGAAACACAAATAACACACAATTTACGCACACAATATCTAAAAATAGCATAACACCTAAACTAGACCAGAAAGTGTAAACCATGAATATATTGGGAAAAATACCTAAAATAAGCACTAAATACCCCTAATGATGTCTCGTGACTATATTATTATATCACATAAATTGAGACATCAAGACCCCAACTCAAAGTTGTGTCTTCCCGGCACAATAAAGATAAGAATAGTAGGGTAGTCTCTAATACATATCGAAGAAGAAGAAGAAGAAGAAGAAGAAGAAGAAGAAGAAGAAGAAGAAGAAGAAGAAGAAGAAGAAGAAGAAGAAGAAGAAGAAGAAGAAGAAGAAGAAGAAGAAGAAGAAGAAGAAGAAGAAGAAGAAGAAGGAAACAATAAATGGTCCTAGAGAAAATATTTTAGTAAGTGTCATGTAGTAATGTTAAAGAAGTAATGCACACATGCACCTAATATAAAAAACAATCAATATAGCATAAATTCAAGTTCTAATTAACTTTGCAATGCCAGATTGAGCGATTTTCACTTAGTTTGATATGGCCTCGAGACCATCTGAACCATCAGCCTAATCATTTCTCAATTTATCACTCCTACAACTCATGGGAAAATGCTTTGCCTCCATTGCGCATTATTCCATTTTCAAATCTCTCCATTTATTAATTATTATTCTAGACTTCCTCACCCAATACATTTGCATATCATCATGGTATGTGGATAGTTTGATGGGTCCAAGTTTGACATGTAATTGTTCCTTCTTTTGACCTTTCTGCTAGAACCAGGTCCCCAAACGTTACCACTATTTGAGCAGACCATCAGACCATCCACCTGTGCTTCAGTCAACTTTTTAAGTCCCCAGCCAAAATGCATGCATAGGGATGCCTCCAACGTGGCACCAGATTACATGTCTTCCAGCTGATCATTCTCTGTTCTAATCTTTCCTAGTTTGGGGTCAACGATATTCTCAAATATCTTGTATTATTATCTAGCTATTAATGAATCAATTGTTAACCAGACTAAGTTTATATATCTTAAAAACATCTTTAAACATATGAACAAAAGAATCTGGTAATTAAAAGTTGAGAGTAAATCTTTCATCAATTGATATTGGGGAAAAGGGTGGATTTATTGAAGGCCCCGCGGGGTGGGGGGTGGGGGGTGAGATTCAATCCCCCTTGAACCCGTAAAGTTTATGATATGCAAGTTGTAACTTTCACTCAAAAAATAATTAGCCCTTATGACCATTTATATAATACATTTGTGCTTTTAAAGTACTAATGAGGCATTGTAGTTTAGCGGATACTATGTTTGTCTTTTAAGATTTAGAATAAACGTTGTGTGTTAAAAACATGACAATTACTCTATCTTTTTCTTAAATACACATTAAATATAGGGTCAATTACTTAAAGAGTCTGCAGCCCATTATTCTTGCCACTGAAGGTCCAAGGTTATTTGCAACCCATTTAAAACAAAAAAACCCTTCTACTAATTGCACACTGGAGATATGTGTTATCTAGAAAAATTGAAAAAAGCTATTCATTTATGCATCATTAAACATCCATCTTATAGTCATGGCTTGTTAATAGGAGTTAATTACTTCTCCTTCTCCGACAATCAAGCAAAAATGAAAAAGTAGACAAAGCCCAACCAAGCAAACCTATCTCGGTGGTTAATCCCATGAGGAAAAAAACCAGTGAAAAAAAGCCATTGCCGCCGACGAAGAAATGACGATGGTGGTTGCAGAACCATTGTTAGCCAAGGTGTCGCTGAACATACAAAAATTGGTGGTCGGGACCTTTTTTGCGGTCAACACATTATCTAGAGTAAATAGGGAGAATTAGAGACCAAACAAAGCGGCAACACCATTGGTTTGTTCAAGTTCTCCATCTGAAGCCATATTTACTTAACTTCTATTTTCTGATTTATGATTCGCCCAGGAAGAAAGAATAAAATTAGATCATCCCACGTCATCATGGTGGGCTTGTGGGCTCATTGACGGAGAAGACTGAAACAAACGTCTACAAGCCCGATTGATGGTGTGTTGGGCTCTACATTTGGTGGGCTCTGTACAGACACTTTTTGGGCTCTGTACAGACATTTGATGGGCTCTGTACAAGTCCAGTGATAAATTGGAGCGAAAAGGGTTGTGGTCGGAGTTGTGGATGGGGCCGCTGCTACCTGCTGTCCAAACAGAAACTCTCGCACAGTGATCAACGGCGGCGGTTTGTGGTTGGATTTGTGGAGAGGGGGGCTGCTAACTGGTGGAGAGTGGTGGCTGTGTTGGTGGGCTCGGACGGACATAAGGGGTGGTGGTTGTGTTGAGTTGCTGCTGTGATGTGGAGTGCTGGTTTGGTTTGGCGAAGGTTTGGCCATGGCTGGAGAGGGTTTGCTAAAGTGGGTGGGGAAAGATCTAATTAGTCGGAGAGTGGCGGGTGTTAGTGGGCTCGAACGGATAGAAGGAGTGGCGGTTGTGTTGGGTTGATGCTGTGATGTGGAGTGAGGGTTTGAATTGGTGGCGGTCTTCTAGCCTTGGCAATGGCTGGTGAGGGAGGGATAGAAGGAATGACTATTTCTCTTATGTGTATATAAGAATGAGAAAAAAATGGCTTTAGTGTATAAAAGGAGAATAGGGTTATATTGGGTATATCATAAGTTTAAATATAAAATTTGGACATTATTCATCCAAACTTTTGGGCTGAACTTCTTAAGACACAATTTTTTAGGTCTCGAATTTAATTAGAAATTATCTCTTAAATATAAAATCGTTTAATTATTTTTATGACTTGTCTTTAGCTTTTATTTTGATATTGTCAAAAAAAAATGTTTGTTTAATATAATAAATTTAAGTCATAACTTTATCAATTTTTACCGACTTATAAAAATATTGTAATTTATTATACCCATCTCTATTTTGAATTTGAGACTAGCAATGCTTTAATACGTTACCTAATAAAATTATAGTATTTTTAGAATATGAACATAACCGTATAAAATATTAATAATAATATTAGTGATACTATGTAAAATAGGTGATGTTTTTTTTACCCAAGGTGTAGGTTTAATGGTATTATTTTGTATCAATTTTAGGTAAATGCTAAATTGTAAGTTCAATTTATTGAACGGATAAGAATTATAATATTGTTGCATGTCCATGCAGGGTCGGCCCGGGGGCAAGGCCACCAAGGCGGTCGCCTTGGGCCCCAGATTTTTGAAGGCCCAAAAAAAATTATTAACTAACGTATAGTATATAGTTCTTAACGCTTACTAAAATGATGTATATATAATGATTGGCCTAGTGGAAATGAAAGTTTCTGTCTACGTGTAGGTCATGAGTTTGAGACCACACTCTATGTATTTTGTTAAAAACCGGATAAATTATTTTAATATCTATCGAAAAAGGCCCCAATTTTCTTTTCTCGTCTTAGGTACCCGAAACGCTCGGGCGGGTTGTGGGGATGGATCTTCAAAACCCGCACGAGGCGGGGCGGGTTGTGGGGATAAGTATTCCCCACCCCGCATGTATATAATATATAATTAATATGTTTCATTTATAATATATATTTTAATTTTAATAATTATTCAAATCAAAGTTTGTGTGCGTCTATTACAACACACAAAGTTTAAATTATTCAAATGAAAGTGCAACTCCAAGGGTAGAACTTGTTTAAAAATCAAAATACAAATGCAAATTCTGAAGAATGGAATATTTAGGAGTTCAAAAAATAGTAAAATTTGTAGTAATAAAAAAAAAATTGAACGATCAAATTGAAACCCGCGGGTAGAACCCACACCCCGCTGGGAATAAATGAGCGGGGTGGGGGGGGGTGTGGGGAAGAACAACGCGGGGGCGGGGTGTGGGGCTTCTATTTTTTTTGGGGCAGGGTGCGGGGATAGGTAAACCCGCCCCAAACCCGCCCCATTGACATCCCTAATTTTAATAGAGTAACCCAAAATCATACCATTCAAATACCATCAATCATACCATCCAAATACCACCTATTGACGTGGCGTGAATTGGTTGGGAATAAATCTTTAATTAGATCAAGAAATAAGAAGATTAACGATTTATAGCCAATCAATTCACGCCACGTCACTAGATGGTATAATTTTAGGTGGTATTTGAATAATATAATTTTAAGTGATATATATTATTACTCATTTTAATATTGGTAATTATAAATTTATGTTTTTATATTTACCTTAAAAAAGTTAAAAAAGATAGTCCCCGAATCCCATCTATATATACCAAACCTTTCTTCATTTTATCTTCTAAATCGGCATCTGATTGGGGAATATGTTGTGCTTTTTCCAAAATCAAAAGGACTAACCATAATTTATATCTAGATAAATAAAATGAGTACCCAAATAACCTTTATCTCAATGTTCAGTTCAGATATTAGAGCCCACTTACAACCTTATTATCCCAATGCCACCATTTTTAGAAGCTTATTATCTTCAATAAAATACATAATTCGATAATAAAACACCAAGCTATTCAATATTTAATCAACTTTGTGAAGAAATCATACAAGAAACACTCTTATCCACACATCGAAGAACTCAGAGTGTATTTCTATCTGGCTCATGATGCGTAACCAAGAACGGTTTGAATGTGAGCACCACTCCAATGACCAGAATGATATTCAAGATGAAGAAAACCATCTGATTACCTGGAAGAAAAGCTGCATCCTGACGCTTTTGAGCCCATGAAAATCTGTTATATTTTCAGAATAAAAAGGATCCATACGTTGGAATAAGAGATATAATATATAGTAGGATTTAAGGAATTAATGTGTTGTACAAATGGTGGAAAGTTACGTACATTGCACCTGCTCCTGCTGGACCTGCAGCTTTGAAAAATGACATACCAGTTAAAGCAATGCCATTTGCAGCTCCTCGTTGGTCTTGCTCCTGCAATATTAGTATCGACATAAATCAAGCGCATAATATGTATCTATCTACGGTTGAGAAATATCTAGACAACTTACCACAGCTTTGTTTTGCAATATGAACAGTCCAGTCATAATTGCGGTCTGACAATAATGAGGCATTCATTAATGAAAATATATATACGAAACTAATTTTAATTTGTATATATTTTGGTGATGGAATTGGAAGCACTTACAGATAGAACATTCTTGGTCACTGATGCACAAGTTAACACCAACCAGAGGGTGACAGTACCAGATATCATAGCCATAAACGGGTAACTAGCCAACAAAGGAATTGACAAAATCTAGACACGAAACATTTATTCAAAGTTATAAATCTAATAATCTTATACGTATGTAAGTAGTCTAAAATGCTTACCCCACCAACTCGAGATACCATAATTGGACCAAGAAGTTTCGCTGCTAGTGGAAAGAGACTTAGTTGAAAAACTAATAGTCCAAAACCTGAAAATACAAACAACATGGTAATTAATGAGAGATTTATGTGGCATATTTGTTGCCGATTTAAGAATGTGATTAGTCACATACCCGAGATTGCAAGAACTACACCAACGCTATCAGTTGTAAAACTCAAACCCCCAAATTTTTTGGGGCTCACAGCCCATAGCGAAAATATCTAGAAAACGAAAAGCCATATATAATAATCATACCTAAACAGTTAATTAATTTATTAAAAAGACAAGTACGTACCTCAGAATAAGCCATATCATGGAGTGAAAATATACAATATACTAGGATGGATGACATCAAAGGCCAGTTCTTGAAAAGGTTTTCTTTACAAGTAGTTGCTTCTCTTTCTTCATGTCCTGACTCCAAGGGTTCGCATGAATCATGAAACTGAGTACTTTCTAAATTGTGCTTGTGCAATGTTTCCTGTACAACAAATATTGAATAATTATGAACCACAATACCATCAATTGAAGCATTATAAATAACCAAAATAAGTCGCCCCTTAAGTCTCAACAGGTTAAACTTTCAAAAAACAGCTAATGAATAATTTATAGAAATCAAGGCAAGTTGAAATATAAGAGAGCATACCGGGAGAGTAAAAGAAAAAATAGTTACAACCGTTGCAAAGAGAGATATAATAAGGCAAGGCAACAAGTATGGGAATCTGCATAACCAAACTCAAAGTTAGTTAAAAGCGTATAAAATCAAATCAATAACTTAGAAGAATATTACAGAATGTGAAGTAAGACACGAGTAAAATAACCTTCCAAACAAAGAATCTTGGGACACTATGCCAGGATATTTATCTGCAGGCTTTATTCGAAATGAAACATAAGAAAAGAACATGATGATGAGTCTTATTTTGGTCAGTTTGTAATGATGAGTTATATAAAGACAATTAGAGGTTGATAAATAAATAAATAAATAAAATACCAGAGAAAGGAATCCTCCTATTGCTGGGCCAATGATCAATCCAATTCCCCATGAAGTACTGATCTGGAAAATAGCCTCACATGATTAACTATAAAAACATATGACAGAAAACAAACTTAGGAGAATCCAGAAACTATTAAGACAAAGATTCGAGAGCCGAGCCAATAGGAAAGAGTTATATATATGTATGTATGAGTAGAGATATCATTGGAGGAGACCGTATACTTTCTGCTTTGAAGCAATGTTAATTGTTTAGAGTTCATATCCTCAACTTAAGCTGCAATGAATTTATATTCATGAATGATATCATAAATCATATCCAGCATTCAGCAACCTTTTATAATTAAAGGGTAAATTCATCCATGACAATATTATCATTTTCTCCATGATAAATATTGACATGCATAAAAGTTTATGATAACCTTGGTTATGAATATTGTAACATATATATATATATATATATATTACTATTCTATCCTTACCAAGGGGCAATCCCAAGAAAAATTGAAAGCCTCAAAGAGGGAGTATTTAAGCAAGGTTACTCACTTTCTCCTTACCTATTAACTATAACTACTCAAGTTCTGACTTGGCTTTTGGACAACAAAGTGAAAATTAACCATTTCTTTGGATATATAACATCCGAATTCAGAATTTCAACTCTCAAATTATACATAAAATTTTACAGATATCTATCTCCTTTTCTCTGCTCAAGAAGATAAAATTGTTTAGCCCCATTTTGAGCATGATTATTGCCTGCAAGTACTTTGGTTCTGGTTTTTTTATCTTTTTTATAGTATATATTGAAAAATTACAACTAAAAAGACAATGAAGAAAGGTTTAGCTTCATATTCATCTGTACCTCAACATGCTTTAAAGAAATGTAAACTTACTGATGAGAGCGCTACAGCTTGATGCTCTTCACGAAAGATTTCACTTGCATAAGCCTATATACGTGGGAAAATAATATAAATCAAATTTCATTACATTTAACATATCCAAATTAATATTCCTTAACTGAGAAAAGCCAAAAGTGGATACCTTTATTGGTCCAAGCAAGCCACATAACAATCCAAGAAAAAACCTTGTAATCACAGCCATCCAGAAATTTACGCTAAAACCAAATAGAATGTTACATATGACCCTGTAGCAAACAAATTATTATAACCGATTCATAGTAATAAAGTTGACATGCAAAAGGATTTTAAGCAAGTACACAGTGATAACGCCGAAGATTATAACAGGCTTTCGACCGATTCGATCAGACACAATGCCCCAAAAAACAGATGTAAGAGCTCTTCCAAGCATATATGATGACCCTTCAATAGTAGAGTCAAATCAGTTTCAGATGATTCTCAATTTTCTATAATGTGAAAACTCTTTATTTGCTTACCTATATAACCTGCATAGTAACCAATATCTTCTTCTCTCTCTGCAATACCAAAATCCTTCACCTGCAAACACATTGGTAAATAAAGAATTAATGAGACCACATAGCTAAGGAAAAGATAAAATGTAAATGTAAATTTTTCTTACCATAAAATAAAGGAACGGGAACAGAGAAGATATTGGAAGTGCTAAAAATGACACAAAACGAAGATATTAGTACATAAAGATCAGAAAAATTAAAGAAACTAAGTGAACAAGTTCTTTAAATCATCCTGGTGCAAAATTTTATATCAAGTGTCAATTGATACAATTGTCACTAGTTACCGCACATCACGGAGAAGAGGTGAGGTGCTTCTTTTGTTTAGGTTAATTGCACTATTGGTCCCTGTGTTAAATACAAGTTCAATTGTACCCATTGGAGTTAAATACTTGTAGCCTTTCTGAATTCATTTTCCCTTACAGCTAGTCTTAGAGATTCAGCTAGGCAAGATGAAGGGTGATAAGACTCAGTGGCCCCAAAATGCAGTTTGGATTTACAATATTTTATGTACAAATTGGCTTTCATTTTTTATTTATCTACACTAACTTCAATTTTTTAGCCTATTACTCTTCTAAGTGATCATCAGGTTCTGAAATCAAACTTATCCAAGACATGTTGACTATTTAAGTTTAAAAAAACACAATTGACCTTTACTGCTAAAATTTATCCCCACAAGAGTATTACTCTTGATCCCAACCTGACTCTGCTCCTGCAAACTCATCTATGAAGATGCAAAAATTCAGTCCTTTATTTTAATTCAACCATCAAATATGTGAATGAATAGTCAATATATGCAAGAATTGTACAGATTACATATTAAAAATTATGTGTTGATTAACAATCCCATTAAATTATACTATCATTTTTATTGACTAAAAAAATAAATAACAAAAAAAAAAATTTAAATAAGGATATAACAGTACCAAAAAAAACTGGGTTATCATCATCCAAAAGTACTAGACCCCACAGTGAAAATCTTGGATCCACCCAAAAATAATTGACTGTAAGGTGCCTATCTTTAAAAATTATGTTAGTAGCTCTTTTATTTAAGATTTAAGATGAATCGATAACTTAACATAATCCCGGAAACTTAGAAACTCTAAACAGTAATCTTCAACGGGTTATTGTTTTAAAAAAAGTAGTGATATATAACAACTCAAACTCAACAATAGCCATATCCAAATAAATCAATACCTAATAATAGAAAAGCTTCAAGGTTAGCATAAAGAGAAAGTTAAGATAGGAATTTAACAGTACCAGCGGAAAGAACAATAACCCATATGGTAAAAAGTTGTTTAAGAGGAAGACCGGTTTGCAGCTCTTTTTGTCGTTCAACTTTACAACCTGAACAGCTGTCGTCATACGAGTATTTCTTGGTAGGCAGAAGAGCCTCCTCGTATTCTCTGCTCTTTGTTGCCATTTGATTCCGCACACAATTCTATTTGCATGTTTTTGTAGTAAGCACCTTTTCTTTATAACATGAGCATGAGGACATTATTGGTCCTTTTTAGTCAAATATATCACGATGACACGTCACGTGAAATATAGTACTTCAACTTTTTGATGCATTAATTATGAGCCCTAAGAAAATTCTTTATTACCATCTTTATTGAAAACATTAAGATTTATATTATTTGGATTAAGTATATAATATTATAAATATTTCAAAAAAATATTAATAGTCTCTTTACAAAAACTAAATAAATTTAAGATTGATAGTTGATCTAGTGTTAAATTATCCTGTAAGACCAAAAAAATTTGAAATCAAATTATATTAAAATTAAAATTATTCTAATTTCAAAATGGCTCTCATATGTATTAAAAGAAAAAAAGGTTTGGTATCACCCACAAAGAATCACATATATGTATTTTGGAAGTGTTTTTTAGAAGCACTTAAAAGTATTTTTAGAATTTTAAAAGTGTTTTAGACCTGAAAAACACTTTTATGAGAAACACCAAATTGGTGCTTCTCATAAAAAATTAAAAAAAAACACCTAGATTTCAAAATTATTCTTAATAATATTTAAAAATTTAAAATTTTATTCTAAAAACATTTTTTTTTTACTTTTAAAATAAACATTTTCAAACGAGTCTTTAATATAGTCCAATCATATTATTTCTTTTTCTTACTTTATATATTTTTTCTATAATTGAATTATATTAAATTTACATCAATGATATTTGTGTGCTTTTTTCTGGTTAATACCTAACATTATCCATATCAAAATTCAAAACTAGGAAATGCTTCTTCACCTTTTATGCTTCTACCATTTAGACTTCTACCAAATTAAGATACGTACTCTTGTTGTTTAATTTAACTTTTTTATATAAGTTGTCAATATTAATAAAAAAATCATCCAAATAAACAGCTTCTTCGACATGGCAGCGCCTCCAACATTGATCACCGGTGATTATGAACCGTCAGGAAAAGGAACGTTAATGTTGCATGACGCCACCACTGCTACACCACAAGCCTTCGGTGTTAACATGATGGAAAATAACAGAGAAGATTTTCCTGCTCCTCTGGATTCTGTGAGACAAGGTAAGCGGCTTAGGCCCACTATGCCGGCCCGACTGGACACTGTAGCGCGCAACCTGCTACTGGTAGTCAAGCTAATCCGCTTCATATTAAGCCAGCCAAAACCCTAGCTACTGGTACTACTGTTGTACAGAAGGGGAACAACCCTGGACTCAAAATGGGTGGTTGGAAAAACTCGCTAACAGGGTACAATTTTGTGATATTAATTATAATCGATACGGAAGAGGAAGAGAAGAGTCTGCCGAATGGGGGTGAGGAGGATACTGAGTTGGAAGATTTGGTGGAGGGAGATGTGGAGGATGAGAACAAGACAATTTCGATGGTTATCTGTACTCGAGAGGAAATTCAAGAGGGTGTTTGTTTATGGAAAAATACTATGGTTGTGAGACTACTAGGAAAAGAGGTCGGATTCACATACTTGTCATCCAAGCTGCGCCAAATATGGAATCTAGTGGGAAACTTAGAATTGGTCGACGTTGGACACGGGTATTATATGGTCAAGTTTGGAGAACAAGAATATTTCAACTTTGCTATAACCGGAGGGCCATAGATGGTGCTTGATCACTACCTCATTGTTCGAGAGCGGTCGCCAAGTTTCAATGCTTTAACTAACTCTATCACGAGAACTGTTACTTGGGTTAGAATCTCGAACGTTGGAATACACAATTACACCGCACGTATATTAAGAAAGATTCGAGACAAAATTGGGAAAACCATTAGGATCGATCCGTTAACAAAAGGGAGACTGGGAGGTAACTACGCAAGGCTAGTCGTGGAGATTGATTTGAGCAAACCTCTTGAACCTGAAGTACGTATCGGCCCGGATATAAGCAAGGTTGAATACGAATGGCTACACCTAATTTTCTTCGGGCGTGGCAAGTTCAGACACAGGAAAGAATTATGTCATCCAAATGTATCAAAACAACATGGGCCACATGAGAAAGAGAATATGAATCAAACATCGGTCGATTCGCATGGGAAGGACAAAGACACCAAGGGAGAAAAGTACGGTGGATGGATGACAGTCCAGAGAAATAATCGGGGATATGGGAAGGATAGAGGAACCTCGGGACAAAGTGCACAAACAATTACAATAATCTAGGCTCGCGTTTTGAGGCGTTACGAGTTGAAGAATCAGAAAATATTTTGATCGGTAAGACGGGGAATAATGTAATTAATAAGGGACAGACTAGTAGTGCTACTGGAAGACAAAGCAAAGGTAAGAACCTAGCTTCTCCAAATGAAGTAAGGCAGATAGTAGGTGATCACTACCCTTAATTTTGAAAATCAAGATCACTTCAATTTGTGTTAGAAATTAGAGAGTTCATAGCGGGTTCAGTGGAAGAGAAACATGAGGGATCAGGAGTTGTTAAGAACTGAGTAGAAGTGGAAAACAAAATGGGAACAATTGGGAGATCAGGGGGAGAAATTAGTGAGCAGGCATGAGAAGAAGGGTGAAGTGGAGGACTTAATTGCAATTAATACTAAAACCACAAATCATCAAGTGGTAACAGCATCTGATGTAAACAAAGGATCTTCGCTAAGGAAGTTTGAGCTTCTTCGAATTTGTTTAAACGTTCCTCCATCTTCTCTTGCCAACTTTGCTCCTTTTCTTCTTTGGAGACTTGCGTAGACCCCCGCTCCTCTCAAGACTTTCACGATCCAAGCATTATCAATAGTACTCTTTTTAAATTCAAGTTTCTCTTCTTCACCCAACGTTATATTCGCTTTTCGCACAAGACACGTGATCATAGTAGGATATTTAACATTATAAACTGATTTAGGAGAGACCAGAAATCGCATCATCTCCTCAAAGATCAACTGTGCCACATCCACTTCTTCTCCTCTCAAAATACAATCCAAAAGTAGAGCGTTCTTCTTAGTCACATCCAAAGTTCTTGTGTTTCCAAAGACTTAAGGGATAAGGAAATTGTGCTAAACTCTAGCATCCGGTGGAAGATATTTGTAAGGCCAAGGTGCCTTCAATTCTCCCTTATGTGATTGCACTTTTTACTTGTCTAAAACATGCTCAAAAAGTAAATCCCAATCAAAGATTCTTTGTTTAGCCACCGCTTCACTATAATTGCATGGTCCAACCAATTTCTTGAACTGGAAGTGGTTTCTAATCTCTTTAACTGTGAAAGGAACTAACTTTCCTCTAACTGGAACACAACCTTCACTATCTCGGCTAAGAAGGCCTAAATAGAACTCTAAAACTAACTCATGACAAAAATCAGAACGTCTTACCATAAATGTAGACCAACCCAATCTTTCACCAAGCTCCAATAATCTCTTATACTCTCCTGCACCAACTTCTTCATCGAATACTTTCTCATAAGCAAAAGGTAGTTCCTTTAATTGTTTTTCTGCAGAAGCTATCAAGGCCTTTGAAGCTTTCTCTTTATCTTCGGGTGTAGGACCTTTGAACGGAAGAGGTTTTGTTTTCTTCTTGGTAAAAAGGGGAACCCTTTTTCCCATAGAATTAAACGAAGCTAGCTTACTTCTCTTTTCAACATCTCTTTTACCCTTTGGATTGGAACTACCACTTTTCTCACTTGATTTCTTCTCAATTGGACCCAATACCTTGATTTTCTTCATCTCCCTCTTGTTAGATAATGTTTCTATTCTTTTAGTCATCTCAATTGACCTCCAACTCAAAGCTTTAACCACTCTTTAAATTTGAAACTCTTGATTATAGGTTGAACAAGCTTTATTTGGGTTAGGAAAGGTGTTTTGATGATGAATCTCTATATGGGTAAGATGAATTCTTGATGAATTGGTATGGATCTAAGAAATTGTAAGATGAATTTTGAAAATTTAAGCTTTTGATTCTTCAATTCAATGTGTTTTGGTGAGATTTGGGTGATTGAATCTCCTTTGTAATGATGTGCAGAGAAGATTTGATGTGTTTTTATGGTGATTGGGTAGTGTTTTGATGTTTGGGGAAGGTTTAATGAAGCTTCAATGGAGTTGGGAGAGGTTTGGAGAAGAAAGAGAGGCTTAAGGATTGTAAAATTCAGAATATACCGACCTCTTCTCCTTTATAACCTAAAAAACGAAGCTTTTTTCTCTCTCCAGCGGCGCTGGACGGCATACCGACCGTAGGGCCTGGCATGCCGGTGCTGGAGCTCTTGGAATCTGAGTTACGTCAAAATACCCGAGGTGAGAACATGTGGGCTTGGGTTTTGGTCTGGGCGGCATACCGGTGCTGTTGTTGCTCGAAAAATTAAGTTTCTGTCTTTAACACGTGACGACACCCGTGGGCACGGGTTTTTTGACCTGGCCGGCATACCGAAGGAATAGCCCGGCATGCCGGTGCTGACTTCCTTCGAATTTCCACTTTCTGCTTTGAACACGTGGCCTAACCCGTGGGCTCGGGTTTTCAGACCGCCGGCTTACCGGCCGTAGGGCCAGGCATGCCGGTGGCATGATCTGAATATACCCAAAAATTTTGTTTTTCTCCCAAAACTCGATTTCTCTAACACCTGAACATCAAAAACACTAATACCTTTCTCAAATATGCAATATCAACCAAAAAAAACTAAACTAAACTCAAACTAAAAACAGAAAAAACATAAAAATTGTGGGTTGTCTCCCGTACAACACTTTTATCTAACGTCTTTTAAAGTTAGACGCGTTACCTCTATCAAGATTTGTGAATATAGCCTCCCAACAACGAGTAAGGCTATGAACGTCAACTAATCTGCGCTTGATCCCCTTTTTGGGTATGATTTCTATCACCTTAGCTGAAACAACCTTAGTGACAATGAACAGTCCCATCCACAAGTCTTTGTAACTTCGTGGCCTATTTAGGGTTTGTGAACTTTCCATAGAACTTCATGGCCAACCCCAAACTCAATGTTTGGCTCAGTATCCACAGGTTTTTCATGGATATTCTCTTTAGGGACTTTGTGATGTGAAAGGCTGTGGATGATAGGAACAGTGGGATATAACTTCCTTGGTTTCTTACCCAAGACATAGAAGGTCTCGGATACGTTCTTAGCATGAAGGGTAATGATTCCTTCTTGGAAGTTGATGACACTCTGACTTGTGGCCATGAAGGGCCTCCCAAGTATGAATGGAACCTGCTTATCTGCATCAAAATCAAGTATAACAAAGTCAGTAGGGATTGCGATACTACCTGATCGGACTAGGACGTCCTCCTCTGTTCCCCATGTCTTGGTAACTGAGTTGTCAACAAACTGCAACTTCACTGGAGCTTTCTCTGATTTCTGAAGTCCAAGTCTTTCGAACACAAACTTTGGCATAAGATTCACACCTGAACCTACATCGTACATAGCTTTCACCTTGAGCATACCATTTATTTGAATAGGAAGATTAAAACTTCCCGGATCTTTGAGCTTCAATGGTAACTCTTCTTCATATCTTCTTGAGACTCTCAAGTTTTCTGTCTTGGCTTCTACACACGCTTCTTTCTCAGGAATAACTTGCGTAAAAACTTGTTGCGGTGTAAGCCATTTCTTTGCAATCTCAAGCATTTAGGCGTTGATAGTCTCAGGAGTGTACACCTCTACAAATGTCTTGAGTTCAGTGTCACCTTTCGGATTTCTATCAGGAATGGGTGATGACACTGTTTGAACAACTGGTGGAGATTCCACCTTCTCTTCTTCTTTCTGTTCTTGCACAACAGGTGCAACTTTAACTCTTGGTTCTTCCGAGGCTTCTTCCTCTTTCTCTTTAGCTCGCTCAACTTGGAACTCCATTACCGATCTAATATCTTCTTGCATATCCTTTAGAAGCTGTATAAATTCGGATTTTTCTTAATCTTCCTCCACCTCACTCTCAGAACAGTTAGAGTCCACGGGGCTAGACTTGGTTGGTTCTTCTTCAGTACTCGGGACTTCCACGGCACTTCCGGCAGCATGTGGTACTTCCTTCTTTTCTTCATTCTCAAGGCAAATATCCTTACAAGCTTCGAACCCAACATTGTCAAGCTTCTTGTTCTCGTAACTTCTCACTCTGGGAATGCATATTGGTGGTCATAAGATCCATAAATTTCGTCAATTGTTGATTATCCACAGCTCCCTCTTGAGGATACTGTGGTAAAGCTTTCTGAGCTAACGAGTCGGTATAGGCATCTTGAATAGGTTGTTGTAGGGAGTAGGTCTATTTTGATATTGATTTTGATATTGACCTCTCGGTTGGAAAGAGTTATTCTGGGGACGTGGTTGATAAATGACCAGGATTAGCGGCCCCTTGTGGATTTGAGTACTGCATACCCAGATGATTCCTGTTACCAAATTGATAACCTCCTTGATTGGATATGAAATAAACAGATTGTGGATTTTCTTCGCACTCTTCCCATGTATGATTATTGACCCCACAGTGTTGACAACCTTGTGCTTCTTGCACTACATTTTCTGCGGCTAAATTTCTCTGCATCTCAAGCTTAAGTTCTTTGATTTGATTCTTTAATGCGGATAATTGAGATGAGTTTGCAGCTTTTGCGTCTAATCGAAGCGTACCTCGGGCTTTTGTAATAGGAGCTCGCGAAGATGGCCAACTCCTTTCTTGTTCTGTAATTTTTTCAAAAACCTCAGTAGCTTCAGCAGGGTCCATGGACACGAAATTTCCTTTCCCAAGGTTATCTACCTTCAATCTACTTTCTCTGTTGATACCTTCATAGAATACTACTAACTGTAGAGACGGGGTGTAACCATGGAGCGGATATCTAGCTAACTTCTGTTGAAACCTTGTCCATGCTTCTCCTACTTCTTCTTCATCCTCTTGACAAAACTTTGCAAGCTCACTTTGGTCTTTGATTCTCATACTCTTCAGATAAAAACGGTTAAAGAATGAGGCTTGAAGTTATGTCCATGTGTTGATTGTACCTGGTGGTTGCCTATCTAGCCACACACCAGCTCTACCGGTCAGAAAGAAAGAAAACATATGACAATACAGTTGCTCGCGTGTAATGCCTGGAGTAACATAAGCATCACAAATCTGCATAAACTTCTAAATCGCTCTTACCGGATCTTGAATTGCTGTACCACTGTAGTGTCCAAAACTTTGAAACTGACTGAGCATACCCAGATCGGGCCTAAATTTAATATTTTGGATCTCCGGAGGACAGTAACCTATCGGTTGAACATGAAATGGCACTCTCAAGCCTGGAAGGTCTTGTTCAACTCGGTTCTGATTATTATTGTTGTTTCTGTTACCTCTTCCTTGTGGTGGTACTTGTTGTTGTCCTGGTAGGACAATGGGTGGATCTATTGAATCTAGTATGTCTGCCATAGCTCTTCTTAAGGCTCTTTCCTCACGAAGACGTATGTTATAACCTCTGAAGCCCCTCTCAGGCTCCGGTAACGTAGGCCAAGAATTAAACACGGTTAAAACCTGAAAAAGACAAAAGCAAACCACAAACGTAAATCCGGAAAAATAAAAACTAATTACTGATAAATAAAAATTAACTAAAAAGTACTACTCGAAATAGATAGCCCACACGCTAACAAGACACGAGTCCCCGACAGCGGGGCCAAAAACTTGGTGTCGCCTAGGGTGTTATAAAAATATGATAAATAAACGCTGAAAACAATGCACTAAAGCACCCTAGACAAGCACGGTAGTGCAAGTATTACAGGACGTATGCAAGTTCTAATGATAAGTTGAATTCGTTCTCAGGGACTTAGTGTGTTATACGAATGAGAAAATAATAGCAAGTGGAGAGTAATTAATTAAAAGACAGAAAATAAATACGATTGATTGAGAGATTATTAATTAAACTAAGAAAAATAAAAGACAATAAAATAAAAGATAAGAAATATGAGATGAGAAGAATAACTTCGATTTTGCTAGTATGCACTAATCCTTCTAATTCTTTCTATCAAACTCTAGTTAATAAGGGAGATAATTAGCTCTTAGATACTTAGTCAGGATTCTAAATTCCCTCTCTTAGTCCTGGAGAGCGACTAAGGGGGCTACGGACACACCATGGGGCAGCCTAAACTTAGGGTTATCAAGCGCAACCAAGGTACTAAGTAATTCAATTCCAAACATGGTGATAGTGGTTAAATTATACCCTAATGACTATCTAGCTAGCACAAGTGTTGTCAAGACCAATATCGACACTAGACGTTATGTGGTGTTTTAATAATTAGACACCCAGTTAAGGTGAACATCTAACTACTATGAAGAAAGCCTAAAGTGATCAGTTCTAGGACAGGCAATAATTCAAAACACATAAACAAATATATGGGTAAGAAGCTAATATCAGATTAAAACATATAATTCCCAAAGAAACTTAGATAGAAATAAAATAGAATTTCATAGATTATACATGATGCAAAACCCAAGCTATGGGAAAATTAGTTCATACCTGAAAAAAATAAACTAAAGGAAATAATGAAAGACTTCATCTTGCTCTCTACAATAATTTTGATGATAATAAACCTAAGGACTAATTACTATGAGGCAAGGATGCTTTACAAGTGATATAAGGGTGTATTTATATGTTTAAAACTCATTGGAATTTGCACTTATTTAAGCTATTGTCCTTTCTGCTTGAAGATTTATGTTTTCTTACATTCATCCAATTAGGAATGAAATAACTGATTTCCTTACTAAGTCGATTATACAGGTTCCTGTTCCATTCATGCATATTGTCATTTTGTGAATTTTAGCATATCATTTTCTTGGTGAATTATTATATTATAGTTTGGGAGAGTACTTTCTCGCACAAACATATGGTTAGGTCTGCAAACAAATCGATTTAAGCCAAATTCTAACTATCTCGAGTTAGGCGTTGTCATATTTTGGTGATTTTGAGTCCGGTTTGAGTTTAAAACAAGTCTTCATATTCAAGTTTAGACTCGACTCATTAATCTTTTCCAAACTTGAGTTCGGTTCGACTTGGTTTGTGTAAGGCTTGTTTTAGACACGTTTCAGGCTCATTTAAGACTCAGTTATTTTTCTATAATATATATTATTCTTTTCAAGATTTTTTCATTGATTTGATTTAAAAAAAAATTAAGTAATACCAATATACAACACATACATAATTTGACTTAAATAAATTACAAATTTTACATAGTAAATATAAAAAATATTTTAGTTATGATTAATTACATGTGTAAAAGTTTTACGTAATTTCTACTAAGTTTATTAACGAGTTCTTAGAAAACCCTTAATAAAATATTTACGAATTTAACAAGTCGAACTTATATAAGTTTTCGACTCATTTAGTAAACGAGTCTAAATTTAAAATTGGAGCCTTTGATAAGCATATAACTTGTGTGTAGCCATACATATGATAACTCCTTTGAAAAAAAAAATGAGAATCCTAATCGGGTCATATTTAAAAAGTAAAAAATAAAAAGAAAAAACTTATCAAGTAGCTAGGTGTAGAGAAGAGATATTAAAAGCGTTTGTGGGGTCGACTCCCAAGTCCAACACAAAATAAAATAAAAATTAAAGACAAGACCACCATCTTCTTGTTCGTGCAATCATCATCATCGTCAAATCGAATTTGAAGCTCGACATCAAAATCAACAATGGCTACGCGGTACTGGATAGCTTCCCTCCCTGTTCAAAACAACAACACCACTACTCAATCTCTTTGGTCTCGCCTCCAGGATTCCGTTTCCAAACACTCCTTTGACACTCCCCTCTACCGCGTAATATATATATATTATGTTAATTTCTGTAATTTAATGGATCCGTTTACTTTTTTCAGATCGTGATCTCACTTTGTTTCGTTTCAATTTTGCAGTTTAACATTCCGAATCTACGTGTTGGAACGCTTGATTCACTTCTTGCCCTCAGCGATGATCTCTTGAAGGTACATTTTCTCTCTCTCTGATTATTATTAAGAAATTGTATTATAATAAGTTATTTACTAATTCAATTCGATTAAATTGTGCTACTGGCTTATAAATCAATTTTGTTTGAGGATTGACTATTCAGATCATTAACTATATTTTGCATTTGTTCCGAAGAAGCTATCATGTCTAATTTTAGGTTAAAACTCAACTTTTGAATTTAGTAATGATATACTTGTAAAGAGATGAGAAGTCTTTCATAATAAAAAATTGATATGTAATAGAGGTTTATTAGATGAATGAGTAGTTGATTATCTTCTCTATACATAGTGGAGTACAATTATAACAAGAATTAAACATTTAATCGTAATAATTTAATCAAAATTGCAGTCAAATAGCTTTATAGAAGGGGTATCTCATAAAATAAGGCGTCAGATCGAGGATTTAGAGAAGGCATCAGGAGTTTTAAGCACTTCTCTCACAGTTGATGGTGTACCAGTTGACTCATATCTCACCAGGTGTCTGACTAATATCTTTATAATTTTTTTTTTCTAATTGAAAGCTGAAACTAATTTTTTTTAAACTTAGATTTGTTTGGGATGAAGCAAAATATCCAACCATGTCACCTCTTAAGGAGATTGTGGATGGTATTCATGTACATATAGCTAAAATCGAGGATGATCTCAAGGTAAATATTTTAAATGTCTTTATTTTATCACAATTTATTATATTATTTAAAGCTTTACTAAATAATATATTTTACCTTTTATAGGTTCGTGTTGCTGAATTTAGCAATGTGCGTAGTCAATTGAATGCCATAAACCGCAAACAAACTGGAAGGTATTTATTTATTTATTTATTTCCATTAATTAAATTTGAGTGAAAATTTAGCTGATAAAATTTAAATTATTACAGCTTAGCTGTACGTGATCTATCAAATACAGTGAAACCAGAGGATCTGATCACTTCTGAACATTTAACAACTCTACTTGCTGTTGTTCCTAAGTATTCACAGAAGGATTGGTTATCAAGTTACGAAACACTTACAACTTATGTGGTAAGTTTCATACTTTCCTTTTTTAGAACCGTATAAATATATTAAAACTTACTAATAGAACCTTTTCTTTGAACTAATTGTTTTAGGTACCCAGATCTTCGAAGAAACTACAAGAGGATAATGAATATGCTCTTTATACCGTCACTTTATTCAATCGTGATGCTGACAATTTCAGAATTAAGGCACGAGAGAAAAGTTTTCAAGTGAGTTTTTTTTTTTTTTTTATTTGAATTATAGAGCATCACATTTAAAGAAACACTTGGTTTTGCAGGTTCGTGATTTTGAATATGATCCAGAAACACAAGAGAGTAGGAAAAATGAGCTTGAAAAACTTATGCAAGATCAGGAAACATTTAGAAGCTCTCTTTTACAGTGGTGCTATACCAGTTATGGAGAGGTATGTATGTATATATGTATTATTAAGTTGATTATTTTTTTATTTTTTAAATACATGCCTCTCTTATATATATATTGGTGCTACAGGTTTTTAGCTCCTGGATGCATTTCTGTGCTGTGCGTGTTTTTTCTGAGAGTATTTTAAGATACGGATTACCACCTTCATTTTTGGTACTATAACTTACATTTCTCGAATAAAATTAAAAAATAAAATAAAATAAAATAAATAAATATTTCGTCTATTTGATTTCAGTCTGTTGTGTTGGCACCTTCACTGAAAAGTGAGAAGAAAGTACGAAACATCCTAGAGGGACTTTGCAACACTTCACACAGGTATATATCTAGTAATTTTTTTTGGTAAATATTATGTGATGTAAATTTTTTTTTTTGTAAAAAATGACAGCACATATTGGAAAACTGAGGATGAAGGAGGAGTGAATAATGCATTAGGAGGGGATGCAGATGCACATCCTTATGTTTCATTTACTATCAATCTCATATAAGCTAAGAACACATGGTGTTATTTTATAATCTAAATCTCCCACAATGAATTATTCTCTGGCCTTTGATGAATAAGGACAGCGTGTGAACATGTAAATTAGAGGAAACGTATCGAATTTCTTGGTTTATTTTTAAAAGTTATGTTGCGAGTTTGTTTGTTAAACATTCTTTTTTGGCTTCTGTAATTTATGGAGGTGATATATAATCATATAAAGGAGTTGTAATATTTGATTCGATATTACTGTTTTTACTTGTGCTGAATAAGATGAATCTGTTTCCAACCTTTGTTATTGGATTTGCCAATGGAAAATCTTCCATTTTTCTTTTCTTTTTAATGTCGTTTTACTTTATGCAAGGCTGGCTTTCTTGGGCACGTCGTTAGTTCTTTGTTAATTGTGATAGAAATCGACGTTAAGTTTCTAATTTGGTCCTATGTAAAGCCTCTAATGTCATGAAAGTTCTTACCCGTGATCCTATTGTTGAAGAAGTCAGGGAAGCTGTCTTTTGTATCCTTAAATACGATATTTTAATCCTGGTTCCTGGTTTCTTCAGTAATAACTTTTTACTTGAGTGTTTAGTGATACTCCTATCTCTCTCATCTTGAAGGTGGAGATTCAAGAACATGTCAGGGATTTTTGACCTATTTTATGTCAATTTTGTTATAAAATTGTAGTAAAAATTCTTGCTTTAAGAATCTAGCAATTCATAGATGAGATTATATTTTCTACTCGGTCAAATTTTATCACAGGACATAATTATTGCCCATGAGGTATACTTTTTTCCTTGAGGAAAATACTTTTAAAGCCCTAACTTTTCCCAACTTTATAAAATAAGACCTAACTAAAAAAAAATATTTTTAAAATAACTTTCTAGTTGGCTTTGTTTACCTTTTTACCCTTATGAAGGAGACATTCTTCGGTGGTACAGACCCACGTCTTTAGTGATTTTTTCAAACTGTTTTATTCTTTCTTGTTTATATGGGTTGTACCCACGAAGCCTTTTGTAACACATTTTTCGAAAAACACATCGTGGGTACGGGATCATGTGTTTACGTTTTCTTGTTGATATGTTTTTCAGTAGGCCTTTTTAATTATTAAGTAATTTTACAAAGGGGGCTGGCCCCATAATGAACAAAAACGAGGGGAAGGGCTGTGCCCATAATGAACAAAAACACGAGACGGCTGTACCCACAACGAACAAAATAATAAACGCAATAAATAATTTCAGAATGTATTCAATTTTAACAATTTTAGAACAAAAACACACATAACACCCCAATGGGCTGTGCAATACATATGGGGTAAAAAAAAATAAAAACCCTACACTGATACAACAATTACAGTACTTGGGCCTGGCCCATGTAGAACCAAAAAAAAAATAGAGATGAACACAAAACCAAATACATTAACGGGCTGGACCCATGACCAACAAACACAATCTGGGGCTGGCCCCACTTAAAATCAGATGCAGCAACGGGCTGGACCAGGACAAACAAACCCAATCTGGGGCTGGACCCATTTACATATAACGAAAACCAAACCCAAACTGGGCCTGGCCCATTCAAGTTCAGATGCGGCAACGGGCTTCGACAACGGATCCAGCGACGGCGTTCTCGTGCAGGTCTCGAACCACCAAGAGCTCAGTGCCATCACGTCGGAGCTTCTAGCCATCACGTCGGAGCTTCTAGCCATCACAAACCAGCAACAGCTCAGCGCGCCTCCTTGCTTCGATCCATCACGAACCACCATAAGAAACCATCAGATCTGTTGACGTGAGATCTGCTGCACCTTGCTTCGAGCCAATAGAACCACCAAGAGCTCGGTGCCATCAAGTTAGAGCTTCGAGCCATCACGAACCACCAATAGAGAGAGGAGAGAGAGAGGCGCACGTGGTGGTTGTAGCAGCAGTGAAGAGGAAGAGGAGAGAGGGAGGGTAGGTTTCTGGTTTGGGTGGGTAGGGGTCTTCTTCTGCAGCAGAGAGAGAGGCAGCAGAGAAGGGGAAGGGGGCGGTGGGTTTTGTTACTGTAGATAGACGGCAGAGGAGACGGTGGCTGGGGGATGGTGATCTCGATCGGAGGGGGGGATAGACGGTGGCTGGGGTGGGGTGGGTATTTTCAGAGCGGTGGGGGTGGGTGGGAAGGGGTCCTGCAGTGGATGGTGATGGATGGTGATGAGAGAGAGAAGCTGGGGATGAGAGAGAGAGAAGCTGATAATGGGGTCTCGGTGGTGGGTTTGCTGTTGGAGAGAGAGTGATGTTTTTGGGGTTTGTCCAGCTTCTTCATAGGGGAGGGTTTTTGGTTTTTGCTGTTTTATCTATGCGTATAGAGAGTGGGAGGGTATTTTGGTATTGTTACCTTCCTTAGTTAGCCTTGTAACTACTAGTTACAGGCCAGGCTTTTTATTATAATTGTATATGGCTGTAGGCCTCTTAAAATAAAGAACCCTTTTTCCTTAAGTAAAAGTCCGAAGAATATTATGTCGCTGTTAAACTCAACATGGTCAAGACATTCGATTAAGTTAACAGGTCGTTTCTTAATAAAGCTCACTCGAAATCGGGATTCTATAAAAGGTGGACGAATTGGATCTTCAATTGTATTTTTTACATTTTCTTTCAAATCAAAGTTAGTGGCGAACGAATAGGAAAATTTAAACCCCATCAAGCCGATCATTTATCTTTGTTTCTCTTCTTTCTCACGACGGAAGTCTTACTAGTTTATTGAACAATGGATACTAGGCTATGCTGTAAAAATTGCCGCCTAGGCGCCAACTCCCCCCTCAGCCGCTTACGCCTAGTAAAAATTCTAGGCGTTTTTGCCTAGCGCCTTTGTCAACGTCGAAGAGGCGCATATCCCGTCTAGGCGTCGATTAAAGCCAAAAGTAGGCGTCTAGGCGCCGAATTATGGCAAAAAATGTCCGCATAGGCCTTTTTTTTATTTTTTCTTATCCTCGATAATTCTTGAATTGATATTATAGCTCAAAGTTTAATATTTTTATATTAACTATAGTGTTGTTAGATGAATATTATGACTTAAATAGTAAATTTTTTTTAATAAATACTACGTATATATTACTAAATATACACAATTACACCGTGAGATTCAAACCCGTGTAATCCAGCTTTGCCCCTGTGTAATCCCGCCTAAGCACTAGACCCCGGTCGACCGCCTAGGCCGTGAAACCGAGATCTAAAATATAGATACCGGGTTGACAATATTAAAGGAATCACGCTGGTTAATGTGTTTGAGCATTTTTCATCTTCTATTTGTGGATGATACTTTATTCTTCATTTCTCTCAACAGAAGGGAACTTGAAGTGTTTCAAAATTCAATTCAACTGTATTGCAAAGTTTCAGGTCAAATAATAAATTTGAATAATTCATCTATCTGCTTTGGTAAAGGTACACCAAAGGATCTCGTTCAATCAATTAACGCTAAGAGAAGCTTCACTTTTTATCCTTGATTTGGGAAGAGTTTTTGTAGAGCACTTGTCAAGGTATTCATGTTATATAACCAAATATCCGTACCAATTAGACCGGAAAGATTAAGAACCCAACTAGACTCAAACTCATGGATTTCACCGGACACATGAACATATTTCATTTCACAAATACGACTGATAGCCATTCCGAAAGGCACGTCGACATGCTATTCAAAAGGACGGCACAAAGGTTGATTTGCTCACCCTTGTAAATGTGAAAGAGCAAGGTGGATTCATATGGTGATATAATGTTGTCTCGTCTATCTTTTCTGATAATAGAGTGATTGAGAAGTTTATGAGTTCAAATATCGGTGTCAAATTTCCTAATTTCCAAGGTTGGGTACGTGTAACAATTTCAGATCCAATTAAATTTTCAATATTGTGACAATTTTCAATCCTTTGGGTTTTTATTTAACTAGACTACCATTCTTAATAGCAACTCGAAACGGGAATTTTCAAGATCAGACATTTTTGAAATAGACACACGAGTAAGAGAAATATCGACACTGAAAACGGAAGTATTGAGACACCCTAGTTCAGCATTATATCTAGAAATTTTGTAGACTTCGATAACATGAGAGGTATAGACATTACCTTCAATTGATAGGAATTTGATGAGACCTTGAGCTTTAGGAAGATTGTAAAGATTAGTGTCCTAACTTTTCTCAAGTTTAATAGTGGCACTTAATGCCATATTGTTGATGACTCTTTCGGAAGGAACCTTCACAATTTTCCTTGCAAGGTGACCTTGTGCTCGAACCTTCTCCTTGAAGCCTTTGGTTGAGTTCATCTTCTTCCCTTAGGTGAGTGGGACCATGATTTCCTTGGGTTTCTCCAGTGGGTGGAATTCTAGTGGCTCTAGACGAGGAAGGTTTTGAGGGTTGATTAGTATATTTTTACCTAGGCATGATGAAGGAGTTTTTTGAAAGAGGGGTTATGCTTTGAAGAATAGAGCAAAGGTTTAATTTTACACAAAAAAGAAGTTGAAAGTGAGGGAGGAGATTTACATTTTTGGGATAATAAGTAAGGGTCTGAAATGGGTCTAAAGCGAGTTTGAGGCCTGCAGTTTTAACCGAACGCAAGTTTCCTTTTAGTCAAATCCGAGATCCCTGTTTAAGTAATTCAAGACTTTGAGATTTTCAAGAAGGTCCGTAATTTTTCCTTAGCTTCGGGGGTAGAGTGCATCTTAATTCTATCTCTCCCTCGTTTTAACTAATATATTTAACCTAAATTTTTTAAGGAAAGACACACAAAAACCACAAACAAAGTAACAAGCAAGAAGAATCAAGGGAGTAATACACACAGTTCATTTAAAACAAACATGAAAGTACCTCACAAATTCCATTCGAAAGTATTTCAAGGTGTGCATGAGAAATATGATCATTTTATTTGTTCTCTTTAAGGGCACTAGACCTGTCCATTATATTAGTAATATGTTCGTGCAAGAAAGGTCATTAGTGGTTGTATAGAAATATTTTTTAAGAGAGAGAGTTGTAAAACCTTTTTGTAGAGCATACAAGAGAATATTTTCATGTAGGACATTCTCATGAAGGAGGTAGAGATTCGAGTCAAGCTGAGAATAAGTAATAAAAAGTCAAAGATGAGAAATAAAAGAAGTCGATGTAAATAATTTGTTACCCTACTAGTTTAGGTTGGGCCTCTTCAAATTTTATTTCCAACTAATCTATGATACAATCCAACTTCCCATTCAAGCGATCATTCATGTTTGACTTGAGATGCTTTGGATTTTCTCCACCTCTTTTCTTGTCCTTCTCATCATTTCCTTTAATATTAAAAGCGGGAATATTTGATTCACCTTCGGGTTATTCACAGAGGGATATCAAGGATTCAAGATCTTTCAAGCCTAATAAAGCCGACTCACAATTTTTCACATGTAAATAAGAAAATTTATTTAATAAACTTGTGAGTAGTACCATGGTTTTGTTGTTAAGGTTGAGAACCTTATGATCATATGGGGGGTTGAGCTCTTCATATGTTGTGATCGTTTCAGAATCCTTGTCTTTGTACAGGATATATGGTCCTTTTTGAAAAACGATTAATAAATCAATATCAATACTCCTTAAGAGTATTTGCATCCTTATTTTCCATGACTTGAATTATGTATCTTCAAACAAAGCAGAGTAATTAACCGATTTTGACATTATAAGATTAGCTACAATAATTGTTACCTCTACTAAAAGTTAAGCTATTAACGTAGAGATAGGGTTTGATACCACTTGTTAGTATTAGGGAGGTGTGAATAGATTCTAATCTAATCAATGCCTAATAAAAAATAGTTACTCTTTAGACAAGGTTTGGAAATAACTAAATGAAAATCTATACAGAAAATGATGTTACATACTAGGAAATATAAGATGCTAACTTAGATGCCAAAAGCTTAAACTAGACAAAAATGAATACTAAGGAAGTGTGCACCAAAAAGAGGAAAATAATGAAAACATAAGTAGTAATCTAGAATAGAAAGTTTAATGGAAAGGACTCTTATGTTCTCTACCTAAGTGCCCATGCAATTTGTCACCAAAGAGTTATACAATAAGGTGATAACTAAAAGTTTTAAGCTAACTCGTCTAGTATTTAACCTAGATGCAAAGCTCTACACCAAGCTAGAGAACTATAATCTTTTGTAAAAACTCACTTAGTAAATATATGAACCATTTAGGGAATCATGTAAGAAACTAATGGTTTGAGATATAAATTAAGTCAGGTAAGGAAAGTAATAAGTAAAGATATAAAGGAAAGAGGTTACACAATCATTTATAGTGGCCCCCACTCGTTAGATCCACCTCCATTCCCTAAGGTTTCCATCTTATGAGTTCAAGATTTTTCACTAGCTTATTGATATATCTTAAGTGTGAGATATAAACCGAATACACATAAGATTTTTCTAGGGATAAATCATAAACCGATAGAGAGACTTTTGACGGGCTTAGTGACAACCTCAATGATGATTTTTGAAGGGGTCAATCACCAATCTGGTGCTTGATTTTTGACGGGTCAATCACGAAACCTAAGGTGAGACTTTTCCAGTTAAGTCACACCCTAAACTCGAATACCTCGAGCTAAAACCCCCTTGTGTAATCACCTACACAAGTTTAACTCACTTGTGTAATCACCTACACAAGTTGAACTCACTTGTGTAATCACCTACACAAGTTGAACTCCCTTGTGCAATCACCTACATAAGTAACCACGTCCAATTAAAAACCTTCTTTTCGAACTTATTCTTCGATCACGAACCGCTCTTCTCTTGACTTGGCCTTCAATCCTGTTCTAGAGAAAGAGCTACTATCTTGCTTATAATGAGTGTTTAAGTATAAGAATTGAAATTATTTCTTGTGAGTGGATTTTACAATGATACAACAAGCTTTGATAATGGTCTAAAATTGAAGTATAAAGCTTGTGAATTCTTTCTTAAAATGAATTATTATAATATGATAAGTTATGGCATCAAGGGGTGAGAATTATGATGCACAATAGAACAATATATCTAGTCAAGTTTGATCCAACAACTATATTTGTTTGTTATCTTATTAGTCAAAATCATAATCCTGTTTCGTACAGTCTGAGTTCCCGTTTTGATCACCAATGACTCTTTTCCACGTAGGTCAAAGTGATCAAACGGTTGTATCCTGATCTGGCCCAAAATAGTGTCATAAAAGCTGAAAATAGGATGATATTTTTTACATGATATCAGGTTCCCATTTTAAAGCGGGTTAATGTTTTCAACCAAAACGGGATCCAATCGCATTGTATTTTTGAGACATTTTTTTTGTTGCGATGCTCATATAACAATAATTTATTTATGAAAGTTTCTCAGTACAAAATTTTAAGCATTTTGTTAGTTCAACTTATAGTCTAATTTCAAACACACAAGGAGATATGATAATGATAATAATTAAGAATATAGTCCCAAAGATGCTCACAAAAGTTCATATTACGATACTTGAATGAGAATGTTCTAAACAAGGAGAGTTTTTAAGATGTAAATATGAGCAAGTATGTAGTTCATCTTATGTCTCAAATATCAACACATAAAATATATGACCTATAGAAGTGTGTGCTAAACAAGAGATTAGGAGGTCAAAGTGCGAAAGATATTAGAAGGATGTTTTAGAGAAAGTGTTCGCTAAAAAAGATACAAGATGTGATAAAGAGATGCCACATAATAACTTAGTTAGCACATAATAGTCTAAGAATTTATCAAATTAAAACAATCTAGAAATAGGCTATAAGCCATCATCATGAATAATATAAAAGATGTTATATACAACAATACCAACTCAATTATTTTCATCGCACTAAATTTTATTCGCTAAAAACTTACCGACCATATTTTTCCCTCCAAAAAAACTTCCGACCAAAATTTTACCAATTTTAATTTTCCCGCCATATTTTTTCCACCAAGATTTTTTCCCAAATTTTTTTATGTTGTTATTAGGTGGGACAGATCTGGTGGGTCCTGGGGTGTTATAAAATAAAGTGCAAAATAGAGGAACCACTTAACCGCAAGTGTACGGTTGTCCAAGTAATACTCTGAAAAGTCGGATTCGTTCTCAGGGATTGGACTGGTATAACCCAAGTGTTCAACAGATAAGTAGTAGTAATTGCAAATACAGAAAATAAAAGATGAGAAATATTTATTTGGTTTTTATATTAACCCTAAGAATGCATGAAAATAAATAACTGAAAATAAATACTAAAGGACTAGATGCAGATATGAGCTATACTTGAGTCTCGCAAGGAATCCACTTAATCAATATAATCTATGTTATGTTTAAGGGTAGAATTGGAATTATAATATTAGTCGGGACTCTAATATCTCCTAGCCCCCTGTCGGGTGGACCTAGGAGCTATCCTAAAGTATCATAAACACCTGTATGGTCGAATATGGCTTTTCGGATGATAAGATTTTACCTCTTTGGCTATGTAACTAGTTAAGCCTGTCGGTCAATAACGGACATTACACGGGTATTACCTAGATCTGTATTCAACCCCCCATGTCGGATGATCCATACGCCACTATATGGAATAGCCCAAATACTAAAATCTAATTCTAGTTGCGCGGAAAAGAATTAGTAATAAAAACAAAGTAATAACCAATATATAAAACTCAATCCTATTTAAATCATGCAATCCCAAATTCAAAACATAAATTAAATTAATTAGGGTTCATCCCTTTAATGCGATTCTCAAGCAATTAAGGTTTAGCTCATATTGAAAGTAAAAACTAAAAAGAAATTAATAATATACATGTTCCTAATACAGAAATAAAATAAGAACCTAGATAGAGGAATTGGCTTGAACTGTTGTTGGAGATATAGACAGTCTCCAGCTTCTGCTCTTGCTTCCGCCTCTTGACGCTCTCTCTAAGGATGTATATATTGAATAAATTGTGAGAGGTACTGAATTATGAGGTCTAAGGGGTGTATTTATATGTGTTAGCAAGCCCTAGGTCGAATTACTTGGAGTGGAAGACAAGGCAAAGACTCTTAAATTCGTAGCTCTAAAAGATAAGATTCTGCTGATTTGATTTGGTCATATATTTTTCAATACTTATCCGTTTGAGAAGTTCCAATATATGAAACTGCTTGTCTTGGAAAGCTCTTTCTATTGGTGCAGACCACTCGTCCAGAATCCTAGCCAATCTTTTATTATGATTTAATTCCTAAAACGTGGCTGGATTTCAGATTTCAAAAGGCAGCTTTATCTTTTCCTCCTTTGAATAAATCTTTACCAAATCTTCTTATTTCCATGTAAATCTTCTTTCCTTTCATCTTTATCTTGACTTGGTCTCTAAGTAATTACCATTTATCTTTTTAAAGCTTCACATTAAATAAATAATTAAACCGCATATGCTTAAAAAGAATAAATCAATAATTAAAGAAATCAAGATAGGAAAGTGTACTCTAAAAATAGAAACTCGACTAGAAATCATTTCCTAACACTCTAAAACACCCTAAGACTTTATTCTCACTTCTTCTCCTTGGATTGGTCTTTCATGAGATTTAAGAACCAATTAACTTTGCATTAAAAACAATCAAATTTACGCACAAAAGCTCAGATTCTGCAAATAGTTAATTTCCAAGGGGAGAAAGTGCAATATGATCAAATAAGCCTAAAAGTCTATCAAATAACTCATTTATTCACCTAAAAGGATGTCTCCAATGGGCTAAGAATTAGAACAAATAGGGAGACATCAAGACCCCAAACTCAAACCTTTGTCGTCCCGACAAAGTAAAATAAAAACAAAGGATCTTTTAGGTGAACGCAGAAGGTAGAATCTAGAAAATAATCCCAAAGCAAAGCTTAAAACAAATTTCATATAGTTTAATCTAGAAATTAATATACACCTACACTTATCATGCAAAATCAAATACAAAACAATATCAATCCAAAATTAATTTCACAATGCTAGAAGGTTACGCTTATTACTTATCTCAAGATGGTGGCTATAGGGTGTTCCTCGATCTTTACTTGTGTTGAATGTTCCACTTAGAATAATCCTTATTAATTCACTGTGTATCTAGGAATCACGAGGTCTTTACGGTTTTAGCATAGGCTGAAGGACGGTATGATATGTATATTTGGTAAATTTGAAGTGAGCTTTTGGCTCTCTCCTCACTTACCATCAACAAAACTGTCCAAGAGCTTGAGTTTACACTCGAATTACGTTCTCACTCAACCCAATTAAAGCGCTTAATTAGCGTCCCCAAATTAACCTAATAAGCACTAAGGATGATTCACCTAAAATTTCCACTTTGCCGGTCCAAATATATATTCTTTTCATATAACTTTTTGTTTCTATATATATTTTTTCTTTTGTATAGCTATGACTCTCTTTTTAATGTTGAGATATCATGCTATTTTTCTTCATGCCTATTCATGATTTTAGCTTTATAGCTTCTTTTCCATTCACTATTACCCCGACAAAGGGTTACAATATAATAAACCGGTGAATCATCATCATATATAGCACAAAGCATCATTGATAAGCTCAAAAATCCCAACCCAATGTAAATTCCCATATGGTGGACCCACCACCCCAAACTCAAGCTCAAGACAGGAAGTCTCAGGATCGTGATTCAAGTGCGGGTCATATGGTCATGCCTAATAATCTAAAGGGAAACTGGCTTATAATGTGGCGACAAAAGAAAGGCTTAAAGGCTAAAAATTTGTCTAAGAAGGATAAAATTAATTCAGGGATAGAAGGCCAAAAAGGGATTCAAAGGGCTAACAAAGAACTGCCTCTATCATTTTCCTATCTACACAATTTGTCTCTAGTTCATACCTAAGTGGGTTCTCTACTCATTTAGATCTCACGTTCTACAAACCACTCATTATCCTTAAGCACAAGTTTACTTCTTTTGCATTGTTCATTAATTCTTCCTATCAATCATCTCATATTTGCATGCAATCAAAGTGCGTTTTACACTAACTCCTAAAGTCAACTATTTTCTATCATAAATTCACAAAAAGCATGCTTGATGGGGGCATTTAAAACACTCTACATTTCTACAGTCAAAACATTCCTCAAACTAAATTTAAAAAAAAAAGTAAAACTGTAAAATTGGGATGAGGCAACGAACCCCACCCCAAACTCAAAAATGAGTCGTGTCCCCACGACTCGAAAAAGACTCAAGAAAGCAATTAAACAATTAAAACAAATAATAAAGGGATAGGAAAACGTATCTGAACCAGCACGAAGCTGGTTTCCATTGTTGCGTGTAGGTTGAGCTCCTTGTGTTGCGTAGGTGGCATGTTGAACATTGCTCACACCACGTAATATGATTTGCATAAGCTCCAACTCTTTTGTGATTTTCCTATTGGTTTCAACACCTCTTCATGATTACCCTCCCAAAATTCTTTCAACTACATCTTTCAACACCCAAAAGTTTAATAAGATGTTCTCCAACTTCTTCTTCATGGTATTCTTGACCTCCCAATCTTTGACATCTCAATGGACCCCAAACTCAAAACTTCAAATAATCAAAAACTAGAGAGGAGTTTTGAAATTTGATGTTTTGAGGATTTGTAATAAAGTATTTAGGAGTCATATGAGATGGGTAATGGATATGTATTGGCTTGGGGAAGGTTTAATGAATAGGATTGAAGCTTGATGAAGAGGCTTAAGCTTGAAGTAGAAGATTTCTTGATGTTCTTGAAGGATTGTGGTGTTAGATGTGTGTTTGGAATGGATTAGGAGGAAGGATTTAATGTTCTTGGGTGTTGTAGTGGTCTTTGTGCAGGTACATAAGGGTTAGAATCTGGAAAAATCGTTTTTGAAGAGGCTAGGGTTTATCTCCTTTTGTTAGAAGTTGACTGGGCTTTGAACTCTTCACAAACCGCCAGGCGCGGTGCATCCCTGCGGTGCATGGGGTATACCGCGGCGCTGTTGGTTTGATTTTTCTCGCTTCTGTCTTGACCCCGTGCTAGCACCCCGTGGCACGGGTTTTTGCCCTGCGGTGCATGGGGTAGTCTGCACGTGCTCCGTCAAAAAACCCGCGGTACACACCCCGTGGCACGCGTTTTGGGCGTGCGGTATAGGGTGCGGTGCACCGCGGCTATCAACTTCCGTTTTTTCTCGCGTCTGGATAAGACCCGTGGTGTGGACCCGTGGTACGGGTTTTTTTGGGCGCGGTACATCCCTGCGGTATAAGGGGTACACCGCGGGGGTAGTCCGCGCCAGCCTTGAATTTTCCAAAAAATCTTTTGCGTCGATTCCTGCACCAATAACACACTACCTTTCTCATTTCTTTTAAAAATAGACACTAAGACTCGATACTAACTAGGAATTAAAAAAAATAAAGCAATTTAAACATGGGTTGTCTCCCAAGAAGCACTTTTGTTTATTACGTCTTTAAGTTCGACGCGTTACCTTCCTTGAAGATGGTATTGAGGCCCTTGCGGTTCTCCTCCGCTTGAATTCGCCTCGTCCTTGGCATGTAAGCTTCATAACCTTCCCCCTTAAAATTTTATTTAATCGATCTCTGAAAGGGGGAGGGTAGTATCTCCGTTTCGCCTTCTTACTTTCATGGCGAAACTCGTAATTCACCACACGATAGTAGATAACCGTCCTCAACGGTATAAGCTCACTTTCATTCTCTTTAATCTCGCGTTCCTCTTTAAAGTGTGGTGGGTAGGTGCTCCTTCTTGCCGCTTTACTCTCGCGGTGTAGCACCTTTCTTGCGTAGCATCTATTGATCATTTGTAGTAATAGAGGTGATTCCAATATTTTATCTCTAATGATGATTTGTGGTGGAGATAGTGATTGGTGAACTTTTTGTGGCTGAGGTTCAACTTCTATTGTATTGTGAACTCTGAATTCTTCGGTGGATACCTCAACCACTTCACATTCGTCTTCGCTTTCAACCCAATCTTCCACTATTACTTCATCATATTCTTGATGTGGAATCTTACTAATCTCGATCACCTCTTCTTCTTGTTCGCGTTCAGTATATTGATCATGTGACGCACCATAGGAATAGCGGTCTCAGCTTCAATTTCTATGATTTTTGTTGCTACTCTTGCTTCCACCATGCTAATAGAATTGTCAACCACATGGTGGTCTTCATTTATAACCGGCAATGGTCATATCACTATCACTAATATCTTCCTTCAACACCTCCTACTCAACTACTTCTTCCAGTTGATCTCTTCCATCCCTCGGGGGAGTGGAATCTTTATAAGACATACTACCAGTTTCAACTAAGTTAGGAGGGTTGTTTCGGGCAGCCATTTCATCTAAGCTCTGTTGTATGAGTGCATGGGTGACTTTGAATTCCTCTTCTCTTTTCTTACGTTCTGGCTCTCCCGCCTTGACTTCCTCGAGTAGGCGATTGACTTTCTCTAGTAGTGTATCTTGCTGATAATAGTGAGGTGGAGCCTGTTGAATGTTTTCAACCCACTGGTTGTTCCATTCTTGCTCTTGTTGATAGTGATATTGTGTTTGTTGTTGATTATTCCCGATCCATTGATTGTTCCATCCTTGCTCTTGCGGGTATTGATAAGGTTGTTGGTAGAAGTTACTACCCCATTGTTGTTGTCCCGAAGAGTCTTCCCAATAGTCATATGGATCGGGATCTGGGTAATGTCCTCTATACATCTTTCAATCAAATCTTTTGAACATTACCTAAATAAAGAACCTGTAAAAACAAAACAAAAACAAAAACCAAGCGTAAAACTGAAAAATAAAAATAAATAAACAATTAAAACTACTTAAAGATTAAACACCGGGGTCACACGCTGCAATTCCCCGGCAGCGGCGCCAAAAACTTGGTGGGTCCTAGGGTGTTATAAAATAAAGTGCAAAATAGAGGAACCACTTAACCGCAAGTGTACGGTTGTCCAAGTAATACTCCGACAAGTCAGATTCGTTCTCAGGGATTGGACTGGTATAACCCAAGTGTTCAACAGATAAGTAGTAGTAATTGCAAATACAGAAAATAAAAGATGAGAAATATTTATTTGGTTTTTATATTAATCCTAAGAATGCATGAAAATAAATAACTGAAAATAAATACTAAAGGACTAGATGCAGATATGAGCTATACTTGAGTCTCGCAAGGAATCCACTTAATCAATATAATCTATGTTATGTTTAAGGGTAGAATTGGAATTATAATATTAGTCGGGACTCTAATATCTCCTAGCCCCCTGTCGGGTGGACCTAGGAGCTATCCTAAAGTATCATAAACACCTGTATGGTCGAATATGGCTTTTCGGATGATAAGATTTTACCTCTTTGGCTATGTAACTAGTTAAGCCTGTCGGTCAATAACGGACATTACACGGGTATTACCTAGATCTGTATTCAACCCCCCCTGTCGGATGATCCATACGCCACTATATGGAATAGCCCAAATACTAAAATCTAATTCTAGTTGCGCGGAAAAGAATTAGTAATAAAAACAAAGTAATAACCAATATATAAAACTCAATCCTATTTAAATCATGCAATCCCAAATTCAAAACATAAATTAAATTAATTAGGGTTCATCCCTTTAATGCGATTATCAAGCAATTAAGGTTTAGCTCATATTGAAAGTAAAAACTAAAAAGAAATTAATAATATACATGTTCCTAATACAGAAATAAAATAAGAACCTAGATAGAGGAATTGGCTTGAACTGTTGTTGGAGATATAGACAGTCTCCAGCTTCTGCTCTTGCTTCCGCCTCTTGACGCTCTCTCTAAGGATGTATATATTGAATAAATTGTGAGAGGTACTGAATTATGAGATCTAAGGGGTGTATTTATAGGTGTTAGCAAGCCCTAGGTCGAATTACTTGGAGTGGAAGACAAGGCAAAGACTCTTAAATTCGTAGCTCTAAAAGATAAGATTCTGCTGATTTGATTTGGTCATATCTTTTTCAATACTTATCCGTTTGAGAAGTTCCAATATATGAAACTGCTTGTCTTGGAAAGCTCTTTCTATTGGTGCAGACCACTCGTCCAGAATCCTAGTCAATCTTTTATTATGATTTAATTCCTAAAACGTGGCTGGATTTCAGATTTCAAAAGGCAGCTTTATCTTTTCCTCCTTTGAATAAATCTTTACCAAATCTTCTTATTTCCATGTAAATCTTCTTTCCTTTCATCTTTATCTTGACTTGGTCTCTAAGTAATTACCATTTATCTTTTTAAAGCTTCACATTAAATAAATAATTAAACCGCATATGCTTAAAAAGAATAAATCAATAATTCAAGAAATCAAGATAGGAAAGTGTACTCTAAAAATAGAAACTCGACTAGAAATCATTTCCTAACACTCTAAAACACCCTAAGACTTTATTCTCACTTCTTCTCCTTGGATTGGTCTTTCATGAGATTTAAGAACCAATTAACTTTGCATTAAAAACAATCAAATTTACGCACAAAAGCTCAGATTCGGCAAATAGTTAACTTCCAAGGGGAGAAAGTGCAATATGATCAAATAAGCCTAAAAGTCTATCAAATAACTCATTTATTCACCTAAAAGGATGTCTCCAATGGGCTAAGAATTAGAACAAATAGGGAGACATCAAGATCCTACAAAAATGTATTTGGATTTATGTTATTATCTAGTAGGACAAAAAATCCTACAAAAATGCATTTGAATATATGTTGTTGTTTGGTAAGACAAATTCCACTAAATTACTTTAGGTTTATGTTACTGTCTGGTGGGATAAGTCCTACAAAAATGCATTTGAGTATATAATTTTGTTTGGATGGACAAATCCCACTAAATTACATTTGGAATTATTTTACCGCTTAGTGGGACAAATTCCATAAAAATGCATATGATTATATGTTGTTGTTTGGTGGGACAAATCCCAGCAAACTACATATGGGGTTATTCTGATATTGGGGGGGACAAATTCTACAAAAATGTATTTGAGTATATGTTGTTGTTTGGTAGGACAAGCCCTACCAAATTACATTTGGGTTTTTGATATTGTTTGGTGGGATAACCCCCCTCCCCCCAACATTAGACCACCATTTAGGTCAAACACAGTCTTAATTTGGACTCTGGACTTTGTATAGGTCTCCTTTGTACTTTTCGTCTGTTGATTTGATCATCATTAAATATTTACCAATACAATTTCCTCGATGATTACATAATAAATTTCACTTTGTCGGTGCTTTTCTTTCAATTCTAATCATTTTTTGAAAGATAGTAATGACACTCTTTTTTATGTGAGATGTCATGCTAATTTTTTTTCATTTTTCTTCTTCTTTTCTTAATATTTTTTTCCTAGAGAACACGGAAAAAGGTTACAATAAAGGTGCATCATCAACATAGAACATATAAATAAAAACTCAAAATCCCACTCAGTGTGTTACCTATAATCGTACCCACCACCCTCAAACTCAAGCTCTAAAAGACGATTGTCTTAGCGTTGTGATTCAAGTGCGGGTCATATGGAAAATTCCTAAAATCTAAGGGGTATGTCTTATAATGTGGCTACGAATAATGCGAAAATAGAGTCTAGAAGGGGCTAAGACGCATAATAATTCAATTAATATTTGGTTATTAAGCTAAAAGGCAACACAAGGCTTATCAAAGATCTGCCTTAATGCTTTTCCTACTTACGTGATTTCGTTACTTTCTCACCTCTAGCACATTCATTAAATGGGCCTTCAACTAGCTCGAATCTCGCTTTCTACACACCAATCATTCACCCTAAGTCAAACTTACTTCTAACATATTGATTACTAATCATTTCTTTACTTTTATGGTGTTTGTCATGTTCATACTTTAAGCATACAAAATGAACAATTTACAAATACATTACTTAACTATCATTAATTCGATAAGGTTATCTTTCGGGGGATATTTTACACATTCTACACCTAATTCCTTATAATATACAGTAGTAAAAAATTTAAATCTTTCACATAAAATGGGAATGAGGGACAACAAATCCCACACCCCTATCTAAAAAAGGAGTTGTGTTCCCACGACTCGAACAAAATCGATAAGAAAATAAAAATATACAACTAAACAAATAGAATACAAAAGCTATCAAGAAAGGGATAGTACTTACTTTCGCAAATAATGCTCAATCTCCAAGTTAGGGTTGACGTTCTCGATCCATGATGATGCGCTTGTAGCTCCTTGACCTTGTTCTAGGGTGATTTCAGCTTGATTCATATCAACCTTGAAAGTTGTAGACATTTTACTAGGTGGTGGGCACGTGGGTGTGATAAAATAATTATGTGAAAACTACACACATCTCGGAAATTATGATTAACTCTCCGCAAATGTATGTGCCATTACAAGTAATAAGTAAGTAAAATAAGTCTGTTCCTTAGGGATTTCATTAGTTATTCAACTCGTGTTCAATATTAGCATAGATGGTTTTAAATGTTTTGATTAAAAGATGAAAAATATAATGTTTTGTTTTATAATAAACAAATAATTAAATAAGATAAAAGCTAAGGCTGCAAGTATGGACCTATTTTATTGAATTAATTATTCTAGATATAACTGTGAATGGTAATTTCACATTAGCCGGGATTCTAATATCTAGCTTAGAGAGCAACCTCAACACAAATAAGGGAGTTGGGTAAGGACACCGTAGGCAATGAACGTGTTTATTAATTCTAACCCTATTGACTATCTAGCTAGGCAAGCCCATCAAGATCACTACTGCAGACTAGACGTCTATATGCTATATCCGCAATTAAACCCCCTTACTTCGGGTGTTAGCATAACTACTTGGGCTACCCACTACTTAGCTGCGACATGGATCGTATTATTAAAAACATACAGTCAGTATAATAACAAATACCAATTTTAATAAAATATCATAATCTTGTATTCAATTAAACATAAAAACAATAATTAGCAGTTCATACAAATACAATCCTAAGCTTAAAGATAAATTGTGCATAATACAAACTAAGTATAAAAGCGCAAAAATAAATTAAAGACATAATTTCTAACACTAATTACCTTAAGTATAGATATAGAAAGGTGTAGAATTGTTGCGGTGAAACTCTATCTCTTGATTCTTCCTTCTCTAGACCCTCCTGATTGCTTCTTTGATGGGTTTCTTGATGAAAATTAAGTTCTGGCGGTCAAGGGATGATTTTATAGTGTTAGGAACTGATAAAAATAGGTTAAAAACTTTTTAGGGTTTCCATGGGCTCCATTTAAATGACCTAACCCATCAAAAACGTTTTCCTCGAAGAGGGGACTAGTTCGAGTCATGCCAGCTGTAAAATTCATAACTTCTTCGTTACAACTCCATTTTACAAACCGCCAGTGTCCACACGTTTCTAAGCCATATCCCTATCTGGATATAAAAGGTCTCCTTCAAATTATTTTTAAATCTCATGTGGCATTGAAAATTATTTTCTTTCTAATTCTGGCTGAAAACTCTTGCACTTTCTAAAAATGGTTTCTTTGTTCCTTAACTCTTGGTTTCCACTGATCTTTTTTCCTCGACTTCTTATACATGAATATTTCATCTAATATTATCCTTGTACCTAAGATTTACACATTTAACACACAAATTACACACAAATAGCTCTGAAAGTGACAAATCTCCAAAACAAGGCATGAAACAAGAATATATAAATAATAGGGAAAAATCCCTTAGATGAGCACAAAATTAACCTAAAAGGATGTCTCATTATGGTTTTAATTCATCAAAACACGGGAGACATAACTAGGCTTTTCGTAGACTCCTGAATTGCTAGATTTCGAGCTTATATGCAAAAGTTACGGCTTCCCAAACATAGCTCCCGGTACCAAAATTTTGTACTCTTTTTTTCTTTTTGGTTTCCAGCATGTCGTACAGTGTACCACATGATATTCACGGTGTAACATGTCCTTGTTCTTCCTATACTGTGGTATACCACAAATCCTCCTTGCTCTTGACATTGCATACCATAATTCAATTAAATTAGGACCCGTCGTGATGGTAGGGGTCGTGCGGTGCACCGCGGGAAGCTGCGGTGTACCGCAAGATTTCTCAACTATCAGCTTAAAAATTTGATAAAACACCTGCTCGTTACAACAGTCTTCTCTATTTCACCCCCAAACTTGAATTTTTGCATACCTACACATCAAAAACACTTATACCTTTCTCATTAAAAATTGTATACAGTAAAACACTCAAAAATTAACTCTTACGCACTACTAACATGAAAATAAAAATGCATACAAAATTGAAAGATTGTGGGTTGTCTCTCTTAAGCACTTTTACTTTACGTCGTTCAAAGTCCGACATGTTACCTTAATTACTTCTTTTTGACATAACCTTTCCAATAACATGTGAGACTACTAGCATCAACCAATTTGAGTTTTCAAATCTTCTTAGCTCTTATTCTTGTGTGGTATTTTCTTGGGGTTGGGAGCTTACCATGCTACTTCGTCTTCCACCCAAAACACACCTTCTTCTTTCTTTCTCGCGGTTTCTTGGGGGCTCTTAGTATTTGATTTCATGGTCAAAATTTGGATTTCTGAGACACCTCGTGACTCCTTTTTTCTTCTTCTATCCTAAAATGTAGAATGTTTGGAATTCATCTTCAATACGGAAGGTTACAGTTACCTCATTCACATTGATTATGGTGCAGCCTGTGGCTAGGATTGGACGCCCATGTATGAACTAGACGTTCTTATCTGCATCATAATCAAGAATAATGAAATCAGTGGGAATAACAATATTACCTACTTGGGCGAGAATGTCCTCGATGATTCCCCATAGATTTGCTATTGATCGATCCACCAATTGCAAGACGACAGATTTTGGTTTGGCATCTCTAATACCCAACTATTCAAACACACTCTTGGGCGTGATATTTACACTCAACACCGAGTCACATATTGCTTTTCCTTCAAACGTACCACCTATTTTGATTGGGAGGTGGAAAGCTCCCGGATCGTAAAGTTTTGGTGGTAACTTCCGCTAAAATTGCGTCGATACCTCGTTGGTTAGTACCAAAGACTTATACTCTGTGAACTTATTCTTCTTAGAGAGTGTCTCATTGAATTTTTTTGATAGTTTGGCTTCTTCTCAATGGTGTCGAGTAACGGGACGTTGATTTTCACTTGGTTTAACGTCTCTATGAACTTATTGTACTTGAGATCACCCTGTGGAGCGGTGATAAATGGACGTGTGGTGGCGGTGGTTCTGACCTACTCTTATCATGCACCCTCGGGTGCATCAACTAACTATCTTGACTTCTGAACCTCATCTTAATCAACCCAATTTCAACAATAACCTCATTTACGTTTAGCTCTTACTTCGATCACTTTGTCAGAAACAACTCGAGTGACAAGGAATGACTCCATCCAAGAGTCCTTATATTGCGTGGTCTTTTCTCGGGTTTGGGAGCTTTACACGCTACTTCGTCTCCCACCCCAAACCCACCTTCTTCTTTCTTTCTCACGGTTTCTTGAGGGCTCTTAGCATTTGATTTCATGGTCACAGTTCGGATTTCCGAGACACCTGTCCTAAAATGTAGAATGTTTGGATTTCATCTTCAATACGGAAGGTCACAGTTACTTTATTCACATTGATTATGGTGTGGTCCGTGGATAGGATTGGACAACGTTCTAATCTTCATCATAATCAAGAATAATGAAATCAGTGGGAATAACAAGATTAACTACTTGGACGATAATGTCCTTGATGATTCCCCATAGATTTGCTATTGATCGATCCACCAATTGCAAGACAACCGATGTTGGTTTGGCATCTCCAATACCTAACTTCCCGAACACACTCTTGGGCATGATATTTACACTCTATCCAAAGTCACATATTTCTTTTCCTTCAGACATACCACCTATCTCGATTGGGAGGTGAAAACCTCCCGGATCGTTAAGTTTTGGTGGTAACTTCCGCTAAAATTGCGTCGATACCCTGTTGGTTAGTAACGAAGTCTTATACTCTGTGAATTTATTCTTCTTGGAGAGTGTATCATTGCATTCTTTTTGATAGTTTGGCTTCTTCTCAATGGTGTCGAGTAATGTGACGTTGATTTACACTTGGCTTAAGGTCTCTATGAACTTCTTGTACTTGAGATCACCCTTTGGAGCGGTGATAAATGGATGTGTGGTGGAGGCGGTTTTGCCCTACTCTTATCTTGTAACCTCCGGTGCATCAACTACCTCTCTCGACTTCTGAACCTCGTCTTACTCAACCCAGTCTTCAACAATAACCTCATCTACGTTTAGCTTGGTTGGATCTATCTTCTTCGAAATCTCCACTACCATAGATAGATCTTGCGGTGACTCAACTATTTTCTCAACTTGAAGTATAATCATCTTACATGACTTGAACCCAACATTGTGGTGTCGGCTAAGGTGTGATAAAAATAAGATATAAATAATGCAACTAACACCCTAGCCTAAACACGGTATTCACTGCAAGTATTACAGGTCGTATGCAAGTTGTAATTATAAATAAGATTCATTCCCCAGAGACTACGGAAGTTAGAGATAACTTATGAAAATATCAAGTGCAAATAAGAAAGCTGGAAGAACAATACGTTGAAAATAAAAGACTAATGGATTTTTGTTTGGTTTTTAAAATAAGAACAATTAACTAATTAAATTAAAGTCAGGAAAGTAAATAAAGAGAAGAAGATAGTATGAGAGTTTAGCTCGAGATATAGCAAGTAATCCCCACTAGCTTTGTTTATTCTAATTATGTAAGGGAGTATTGTATGATATGCAATAACCAGGATTCTAAATTCCTCCTAACCCACTTCTTGGTGGACTTAAGAGGCAACCTAACAATTACCAGGGGACTTAAATAAGGTGCTCCTACGCCACTAGGTTCTTAGATGAGACGGTCCTGCATAATGATCGGTGGTTGGATAACAAACCCTAATGACTATCATAGTTAGGCAAGCCCTTTCGGATCACTACCGTACACTAAACGTTTATGTGGTGTTTCGATAATTAGACACCCCTGTTGGGTGACCATCTAACTACTATTAAGGTACCTATACGTTGTACACCGCAAGAACTACAGAAAATAAATCAAAGCACATAAAACAGAGAATAAAACACTAATTTCAATTAAATGTAAAAGACATCCGAAATTAAAATAAATATAAAACAAGTCTAGGGTTCATGCGGATATGCTAATCTCAAGCTAAAATAATTTAGTCTAGAGAAATAAAAGAAAACAATTACAAATTTGAAGGCTTGTGAAGGCATAATTTGATGTCTAACTCCTTCCAGACTTCTCTTCTCTTGTTGTAAGCTTCGTCTTGGATTAAGGTTCGGCCAAGGATGATTTTTTAATGATAAGAGGGTGTATTTATAGGGTTTTCCAAACCCTAGGTCAGATTCTTGGAGTAGAGGGCAAGTAATAAGACTCCTTTTTAAATCAAATTCGTTTCCTAAAATATAGGAGAAGGGAAAAACTGTTGATGTCTTGTTCTGGTCGTAACTTCTTTGTTATTGGTCTGAGTTTTGGCTACTTTATATCGAAACAATCATTGACAGGAACTGGTCTCCCGAGACCGCGTCGAAAAGATCTACACTTTATCTTCAGACCGCTCTTCCAAATTCACAGCCGAGTTTGCATTATATTTTTTTTAGTGGACGTGGCTGCTGAATTTCAGATTTACTTGACAACTTTTCTTTTCCTATTTTATCTCTACTTCCCTTTATCTCCAATTTCCATCCATATCTTCTTTCCTTATCTCTTTAGAATTGATTTGGCATCTAATTAATTTTCATATATTTTAAAGCTTCACGCTAACAAACAAATTAAACTCAATATGCTCTAAAAATAAAAATTCATAAAATCAAGACAAGAAATAAGAAAATACTAAAATATGAATAAAACCATATAATTAAATGCTCAAATACACCTAAAATGATGTCTCCAACCTCAAATACACCAATTGATGCCGTGGCATCAATCTTTGCCTCACTTTTTAACATATTATTCGTTCAAATTTTGATGAAAAGATCAAGAGTCTTTTCCAACTTACTTACCCCTTCTTATGGATAGGATGAAAGCGCCTTCGGAGCTTGACTCTTGTTATAGACATTATGACTCGGTGGTAGAAAGTATTTGATCCCATAGGCTTGTCCACTCAAATATATATATGTTGAGGTGTCGCTTGATCGTTATTGTTTTGAGGACGAGGTTGGTACGAATTACCTAGGTGATAACCTTGAAATTTTTCTCCATTTCCCATGAAGTAGACTGGCTCAGGGTTGCTTGGACATTCCCAACCATGATTCTGAACCCCAAAATTCGTATACCCATATATTTTCATCGTGATAGTCACCTCATATTTTCTACCTTGGATGCTTTATTCAACAACTATAGCAAGTGGCTTCAATTGATATTCTAAATTGGAAAACTTAGAATCCACAACAGTTTTACTATTTACTCATGACATACTTTTAATTGTAATTGGGGTTCCTGACGACGGCCAACTTCTTTCATTCTCGACTATCTTCTATATACCATTTTTTTGCTTTGTTAGGCTCCATCGAGACAAAACCACCACTACCAAGATTATATACTTTTAATATTGAACCTGCGTCAAATACCTTGTAAAACATGGCTAGTTGTAGCTCAGGCGTATACCCATGTAATGGACACTTCACTAATCTTTCTTGATATCTTGTCCATACCTTGCAGACACTCTCGTCTACTTCATGTAAGATTTCAGCAAGCTCCATTTGCTCCTTGAGTCTCATGCTTTAAGGATATAATTTATCAAGAAATCAGCTTGAATCTCGTCCCAACTCAGTATTAGCTCTGGAGGTTGACGGTCTAACCAATCACTCGCACTTCCAGTCAAGAAAAATTGGAACATGAAATAGTACATCTGCTCTTGAGTGACTCCTTGAGTAACGTATGCGTCAGTTATCTGCATGAACTTCTGAAGAGAACAGACTGAATCTTGGTGTACGACTCCACTATAATTCCCAGAGCTCAAAAATTGACTAAGCATGCTCTGATTGGGCTTGAATCTAACAACTTGAATAACAGGAGGACGAATCCTCGCGGGTTGCACTCGAGATGGGCTAGGAAGGCCTTTCTCTCATTGTTGATTGTTTTGATTTTCCATAACAAAGCGTAAATCTGAACAACTAATTCTACCACGCTAAATAAAAACTCAAAAATAACGATGTAGTCCCCAACACGGTGCAAAAAAATTGTTGTCTCCCATGGTGTGATAAAATAACCTAGCAAATACACACCTCAAGAGAGCTAACTACCACATGTGTACGAAACTTTGACAAGTAATAAAGTAAGTATGTAAAGATTATCATTTCCACATGAACTACAAAAGTTAATTCTTTAGATTTGTTTTTGGAAAGTGTCTTAGAATAAGTTGCAAACCAAAAGATAAAAGATAAATATTTATTTTGTTTTTGATTTATAAACTAAGATGCAATAAAGATAAATTAACTGATGAATAAAGATTAAAAAATTAACTAAGAATGAAAATAAACTAAGTAGAAGAGATGAGAATATAGCTCGAGAACTCGCAAGTAATCCCCACTAGTATTGATTTTACGTTTTATTGTTTAAGGGCGAATTAGTAGTTATGCAATCGCATGAACTCTAAATTCTTCCTAACTCCCGCCAAGGTAGCTTAGGGAGCTACTTCAAAAATACTAGGGGATTCGGGTGAGGTGATCCTTCACTATGATCGGTGAATAAAAGTATCCAAACCTATTAACTAACCAGCTAGTCAAGCCCCTCAGGATCACTAACGCACACATGACATGTATGTATAGTTTTCAGTAACCAACCCCCTGTTAGGGTGACGTCCTAATTACTAAGGGAAGTCCTATACTTGTCCATAATAAGGTATGAATTTGATGGTCAAATACATAAGCAAGACACATTACTTTAACAACCCAATTAAATTATGTAAACCCAAATTCAATAAATGTAATAAATTAGGGTTCATACATAAAAGCGATTCTCAAGCTATGAGAATTCAGTTCATAATAAAATAAATAAAACAAAGGGATAAAAATACAAGAATCATGTTTAGGACAAGAACTAATACTAAATTATCGTAAGATTAATGGTGGAACAGTGTAGAATTGGTGCAGTTGGGCTCCAACTTCTATTCTTCGCCTTCCCAAGCGTTCTTCTCTCTCTGACTCTTTAATATTCTAAAAACTAAATAAGGACTTGATGAATTAATCTAGGTTGGAGACATCATTTTAGGTTTATTAGGATAATTAATACTCGGTTTTTAGTCATATTATTATATTTTCTTATTTCTTGTCTTGATTTGATGATTTATTATTTTTATAGCATATTTAGTTTAATTTGTGTGTTAATGTGAAGCTTTAAAGATATATGGTAAGTAATTAGATGCCAAATTAATTCCAATAGATATAGGAAATAAGATAAGGATTGAAATTGGAGATAAAAGGAAGTAAAGATAAAATAGGAAAAGAAAAGTTACCAAGTAAATCTGAATTTCAGCAGTCACGTCCACTAAAGTGATTATAACTCAAAACCGGATGGGAATTTGGAGGAACGGTCTGAAGGAAAAGGGTAGATCTTTTTGACGCGGTCGTTTTCGATATAAGTAATGCATAAATCAGAGCAATATTGAAGAAGTTACAACCAAAACAAGACAGTAGCAATTTTTTTCTTCTCCTATATTTTAGAAAACGAATTTGATTTGGAAAAGAAGTTCAATGGCTTGCCTTCTACTCCAAGAATATGAATTAGGGCTTCCTTACCACCTATAAATACACCCTCTTATCCTTGTAAACATGTCCTTTCTCAGTTCTAAGCCATATATTAGTCTTTGCTTGAATATTAATCCTTAGTATTAAGTTTATCATCCAAGAAGCAAGCTGGTCTTTAGATGAAGACAAGAAGAAAGAAGTTGGAGAGTGACAAACTCCTCATCTACATCTCTCCTTCTCTATATTTAGGGTAATTAGTTATAGATTTGTGTTGGCATATAGCCTCCCTAATTAGGTGTTTTAATGTGACAAATCCTCTTGTGTTTAGTGTGCTATTTTCTCTTGTTATTAACATTCTTTCTTGCACTATATTTCATCAAAAAGCTCTTTCATATTTATGTTGTTTAAACTTAATTGTTTTATCTTAGAATCTTATTCTCATACAAATGCTATTAACCATATCTCTTTGTTATTGAGAATTTTCCTTAGTGTTCAAACTTCAAAGATTCTTAGAATATTGTTTACAACAACTTTCATGAAGAGGTATTATTGATCAAAGTCATTTCCTTCAAAGTTTACTAGGCGCGGTACACCGCTACGGTATACCGGACCAAGCGCGGACCAGGGCGCGGTATAGAGGACTAGCCCGACCAGTAAGCAAGAAAATTAAACACTGAAGCGCGGTACACCGCTGCGGTATACCGCAAAGAAGGGTTTTCTGCACAAAAGCCAAGTCATAAGAAATATATCCGTTGGGAGATTAATAGATCCGTTAGACTCAAACCTTATGACCGTTGGGAGCCATTTTCTTCTATAAATTGAAGCTATTTCAAGGCTACAACTACACCAACTAATTACAAACATTAAGGGGCTTAATTGCTATCATTCAAGAAGGTGTCAAGAGCTATACATAGTCAAATTCAATCTTAGTGTGCTTATTAATCCTTACAAGGAGTTAATCAATTAAGCCACAAGGTTCTATCCACTCAAGAAGGAGTATACAAGCTTATAGTCATATCCACTCTTTAGGAGTTTTAGAAACAAGCTTTAATTAGCAAACCTTTAAACACTTTGTTGCTATCCTCTTAAGTCTAGGTCTTGTAATAGATAGATTAAGAGAGAATTCAAGTATAGGGAGTATACTTGGTGTCCTTGTGTTGTGATTACGCAAGTGGTGTGTCCTTCGTGTTATCGAAGAGTTTGTAAAGGTTATTGTGTTCTCGACCCGGTTAAGAGAGACACGGGAGCTTAGTGAAAAGCTTGAAATCCTAAGGAGGCTTCCTTAGGTAGTGGATGTAGGGAAACCGAACCACTATAAATCGTGTGTATCTTTCTATCCCTACTCTTTTACTTTCCGCACTCTATATGTTTGATTATATGCTTGCATGAATTGTTTATCTAGTATATCTAACATATAGTCTTCTAGAGTAGTTTAAGATATTGGATTAGCTTTTCATTAGTTATACTTTTATATCAAACCTTAATCTTTACATTGCATGATCCTATAAGTGTTTGATTTATATTAGTTGACTTAGAAGTTTTCTCTTAAACTTATTATTGTCCAAAAGATTTTAATTAGGCATTATCTTATTAGTAATCCTATTCACCCCCCCTCTAGGACTATCAATTGGTATCAGAGCCTAACTCTACGTGAATAGCTTAATCGTTAGTAGAGTAAACGATATGGAATTTAATCTTTTGGAAAGTTCGTCTTCTACACGACCTCCACTTTTTGTAGGAACTTACTATTTCGCTTGGAGAACAAAAATGGAGGAATTTATCAAAAACGAAGATCCCGATCAATGGAGAATTGTAAAAGAAGGTCCATTTATCCCTTATAAAGAAGAGTTAAATGAAGAAGGAGTTCTCAAGCTAAGTCAAGAAGAAAAAGATTTTGATGAACTCACCATTGAGGAAAAGGCTAAGCTCACTCAAAATGCAAAACCAATGTACACTCTCATTCGTGGAATTTCCGAAGAAATATTCACAAAAATGTTAGATTGTAAAACCGCAAAAGAGCTTTGGAATCGTTTGGAGTTTATATATGGAATTGTCGAAAACAATGAAGAAGAAGAAGTCTCAATCCATAATGAATCTCAAAACGATTTTAAACCTAATCATGAGGTAGCACTTTATCCTAACTCTTTGTCTCTTCCTTATAATTATTGTGATATTAGACAAATTTCATCCCTTCTCAAAATCCTTGACTCTCAAATCCATTTAAATAATCTTTTGTTAAAAAAGGGTAATATTGAGCCAAAGAAGTGTTTTAAATGTTTTATTACCTTGGATGATATTCTTGGCAATACTAAAAACCCATGTTTTGAAAACATTTTTATCTTTAACAAATGGAAACATCCTTTGAAGAAAAACATAGAAGGTTTTAAAAAATTGGATGAAGCTTTTTCCCTTGCTCTTGATGCTTTAAAAAATCATCCTTTCTCAAATGTCACTCCTTTTGATCCAAATGATTTTTTCAAAGAAAAGTTATATGTTAGTGATAATTTGGATATTGGAGAAAATGGGGAAACTTCTTGTTCAAAACCTCTACATGGGTACTCTATTCAAAAAGGAAGTTATTGCAACTATTGTGGTAAACCCGGTCATCATGCTTCTACATGTCATTACCATGAACAACTTATTAGTGGTTCTTTGATACCTTCATGGGAAAAACCAATATGGATCGTGACAAATGCTAACAACATTTCCGGATCCATTCCACCTCGGTTACCATAGTAATATGCATTGAAGGTGTTGAGCGTCAAGAAAATGGAATTTCATGCAATAGGACGTTCAAACCTCATAAAAGGAAAATACGGTGAAATTCTTTCCTCTCTTGTGTTTTTGTTTATGTTTTTATTGTGTTTTATGTGTTTTATCAACTTGTGATGCTATCTTGAAGTTCTTGACCTTTTTCATGCTTTAGTTTTGCTTTATTCTTGCATAGGGTCTTTTTGCACTTTTAGAAAACTTAGGGTCTTTTGTGAAATCAACTGTTATATGCGTTTTTAGCTTCTCCTTGGCTTTTCTTTTCAAAACAAAGATGCTTAAAATTATTTTATTTCATTCCGAGTCTTTTGGGGAAGTTTCGATTGTGTTTCGGGAATATTTTTATTGTGCAAAACGAGGCCTTGTGCGGTGCACCGGACGAATCCCGCGGTACACCGCACGTAAGGGTTTTGACTGTTTTAAAGACCCGTTTTTCTGCAAATCTTCTTCATTCTTTCAAAACTCCTTCTCCTCTCCTCCTCTTTGGCGATTTCCGGCCACCCACCTCCGGTTCCACCACCAAAAACACCCTCCTTCACCACTAAATATCACTCCTACTTCATTACCCATCTCATTACTCACCATGGTTAGAACAAAATCAATTGCTAACAAGAAAAAGGCTTCCACCGGAGCCTCCTCAAGCCGCCACCGTGAACCTTCTCCGGCGAAGTCACCATCACCACCACCACCACCACTTCGGCCATTCGATGTTCTACCGGGAAGAATAATTTGTCCTTCGGCCTTTCCCTCGGGTGATGATTCTCTCTTTAATTTGTTTTCATTTCAACAATTTCATCACATATTTGCTTTTTCGGGTAGTCATTTGGCAACCGGGTTAATCGAAGATTTTTATACGAATTTTGAATTTAATCATGCTAATACTTCGGTTAAATCAATTGTTTCGGGTACCGTTATTCGGTTAAAATTGAATGCTTTATGCTCTAAATTTGATGTACCCTCGGTTGGTTTTAGCGGGTTTTGGTCTAGTGGTTGGGATAATTCGAACATTGATATTGTTGCTCAAAATGAAGTGAATGAGTTCGTTAATAGTAGAATGATTATTGCGGATGGAAATTGGAATATTCGTAACTTTGACCCGGAATTTATCGTGGCCCACAAGTTTCTTATCTCGGCCGTTATTCCGAAAGATAAGCATGATGCCAAACTTATCCCGTATGAAGCTTATCTTCTATTTTTGATCTTCTCCAAACAACCGATAAACATCATTGCTATTATGCTAAAATGGATGAATCACGCTCGTGCCTCTCGGGATAAAGTCCCCTACGGTATATTTCTATCCAAAATCTTTGAGATTAATGATATTTCGTTTGGAGGAACTAATGTGAAACCGATGAATAAGTCTTGGAGTTTTGATTATCTTACTATCCTTAGAATGAAATTTGTTATCTATAACAACTCATATGTTCCTATCTCCACTATTAATCGTATCTCGGATGTCACTATTCGTAATCGTATTCTTGAAGCTAGAAAGCGCAATGATGGTCCAATGCTTGAGTCTCTAATTTTAGTAGATAACCCGGATCAAGAAAACCCAATTCCAAATGAGCCCACTCCTAGCCAACCCATCAATGTTAACCCTCCTAATCCATCCGGTTTCGAAAGTGCTATGTCTCGCTTTATGGATTATATAGGTAGTAAATTTGTGGCTTTGGAAGATAAAATAGAAAGTAAATTTGGGGTTTTGGAAGAAAAGATTGGGAATCTTGCGAATGAGCTCTCATGTATAAGAGGTGATGTTTCGTGCATTCGCGATGATATTGGGAATAGTAGACGATCTAGGAGCCGATCTCCTCGTGATAACCGTTAATTCATCATGGTTTGGTGTTTGGTGCTTGGTGTTTGGTGGTTGAATTCATGTTTTAATCCTTCTTGGTGGTTTATGTGTCTTTACTTGCTTATGTGTTTTTATTAGAACTTGTTTTATGGATGTTTATGCTTTTAAGTTTTTATGGGTCCGTGTTTTGGACATCTAGGATATTGCTACTTTGGTTTAATTGTCTTTTATGTTAGGATGCTAAATGTTTTATTTGGATAATTGGTTAAACTAGTTTCTATCATGATTATTCTTGCTTATTATCCTTGATTTGATGTTACTAACATGCTCTTTGATGATTATAGGTACTTCTTGATATTGCTCCTTAGTCCCTATAGTTAATCTTTTTAGCTTTGTTCCAAAAAGTTTGATATTTGCATTTTGGTTCCAAATAGATTTTTTCAAAATTGCGTTTAGACCCCAAAGTTTTGAAAAATACATCTTGACCCCTTGTTTTTCAAAAAATACATTTTACCCCTAAACTTTCTTCAAAATGTTTTCAAGTGTTCTTTTTAGGGTAAAATTGTCAATCAAACTTTTTTCAAAATTAAAACAAAATCTATGCACTTTGTAAGGGGGAGACTTTGTTTAAAATTTTAAAAACTCAAATGCTTACTAATCTTTTATTTCTTATATTGCTACTAATTGTTTGTGTCATTAGAAAGCATTTGAAATGAACATGTATCAATCAAGGAGTTGGTAAATATCTCTATCCTTTTCTTTTATCTATCTTTGTGCATCACCTTCTTAAAATCGTTTTTTTTATCTAAAACTCTTGCACTCTCTATCATTGTTTTAAATCTATTCACTCGAGTTGTCTTTGCTCTTCTACTCTTAGTTGTTTTTACCCCGTCTTTTTGATGAAGACAAAGGGGGAGAAATATTATGTGCACTAAAACTTTCAAAACTTGCACGTTTTAAACACTCACAAATGCTTTTCAAAACTTATGCTTATTGTGAGGGGGAGCTTTATTTCATTGTGCTTAAACCTTTATATCTTTCCTAAGGTGTTTTAGTGAAGGATTTGTCATCATCAAAAAGGGGGAGATTGTTGGCATATAGCCTCCCTAATTAGGTGTTTTAATGTGACAAATCCTCTTGTGTTTAGTGTGCTATTTTCTCTTGTTATTAACATTCTTTCTTGCACTATATTTCATCAAAAAGCTCTTTCATATTTATGTTGTTTAAACTTAATTGTTTTATCTTAGAATCTTATTCTCATACAAATGCTATTAACCATATCTCTTTGTTATTGAGAATTTTCCTTAGTGTTCAAACTTCAAAGATTCTTAGAATATTGTTTACAACAACTTTCATGAAGAGGTATTATTGATCAAAGTCATTTCCTTCAAAGTTTACTAGGCGCGGTACACCGCTACGGTATACCGGACCAAGCGCGGACCAGGGCGCGGTATAGAGGACTAGCCCGACCAGTAAGCAAGAAAATTAAACACTGAAGCGCGGTACACCGCTGCGGTATACCGCAAAGAAGGGTTTTCTGCACAAAAGCCAAGTCATAAGAAATATATCCGTTGGGAGATTAATAGATCCGTTAGACTCAAACCTTATGACCGTTGGGAGCCATTTTCTTCTATAAATTGAAGCTATTTCAAGGCTACAACTACACCAACTAATTACAAACATTAAGGGGCTTAATTGCTATCATTCAAGAAGGTGTCAAGAGCTATACATAGTCAAATTCAATCTTAGTGTGCTTATTAATCCTTACAAGGAGTTAATCAATTAAGCCACAAGGTTCTATCCACTCAAGAAGGAGTATACAAGCTTATAGTCATATCCACTCTTTAGGAGTTTTAGAAACAAGCTTTAATTAGCAAACCTTTAAACACTTTGTTGCTATCCTCTTAAGTCTAGGTCTTGTAATAGATAGATTAAGAGAGAATTCAAGTATAGGGAGTATACTTGGTGTCCTTGTGTTGTGATTACGCAAGTGGTGTGTCCTTCGTGTTATCGAAGAGTTTGTAAAGGTTATTGTGTTCTCGACCCGGTTAAGAGAGACACGGGAGCTTAGTGAAAAGCTTGAAATCCTAAGGAGGCTTCCTTAGGTAGTGGATGTAGGGAAACCGAACCACTATAAATCGTGTGTATCTTTCTATCCCTACTCTTTTACTTTCCGCACTCTATATGTTTGATTATATGCTTGCATGAATTGTTTATCTAGTATATCTAACATATAGTCTTCTAGAGTAGTTTAAGATATTGGATTAGCTTTTCATTAGTTATACTTTTATATCAAACCTTAATCTTTACATTGCATGATCCTATAAGTGTTTGATTTATATTAGTTGACTTAGAAGTTTTCTCTTAAACTTATTATTGTCCAAAAGATTTTAATTAGGCATTATCTTATTAGTAATCCTATTCACCCCCCCTCTAGGACTATCAATTTGTGGCTTAACCATTTTTCTATACTTTTATTCTGTAAGTTTTACTCTTAATTATTTGGGTTATTAATTTGTCTTAAATTTCATAATACTATTTGTTATTTTAATTGATTTGAGCTTGGCGTGTATTGGTATTGTGTGCTTTGACTTATTATTTCCATCCCTAGATTTGGCCAATCTTAGGATTATCCTTAGTAATTGAGTTAACACCGGGAAGGGGGATCCAATTATTGACAATACCACATAATCGTCTAGTGTGCGGTAGTGATCCTAACGGGTTTGCCTATGTAGATAGCCATAAAGGTTTGATTTAATCACCGATCATTACTAAGGGTCCCCTTACCCAAGTCTCCTGGTAGTGGAGAGGTTGCTCCTAAGTACACCCTGACGGGGGCTAGGTAGAATTTAAAATCCGGGTTAATATATAATGATCAAATCACCCTTAAGGTTAGAATAACAACTTAGTAAGCTAGACCCATATTAGTAACCCTAATTTATCTGACTTACATTCATATTTATTCATCTGCATCCTTATTTATTATTTCACATCAAACAATTATTCATCTTATTTGATGTCTCCTCATTTGTGATAGATTTATGTTAAGATGAGACATCATATTTAGTGATTTAGAAGTCATAATCGTTGATTTTCTTGAGAAATAGTGCACTTTCCTATTTTGAGTCTTGATTTAGTGAATTATTATTTTTAGAGCATATTGGGTTTAAATGTTTATTTAGTGTGTAGCTTTAAAGATAATTATAGAGATTAATTAGAGTCCAAGTCAAAGACTACAACTTATGGAAAGAGATTAGCATGGTAATTGGAGATAAGGAAACAAAGGCTAAAAAGATGGAAAAGGAAAAGCTGCCTTAATCTGAAAAATCTGTAGCACACGCCTAAAGAATTGGTGATAACTCCAAGAAAGAAGCCGATTTTGGTAAATTCCTTTCATAGGGACGTAGATAATTCGTTGAGGATTCTTTTGGTATATTATGGAGCAAAAACCGATCAATAACGAAGAAGATATGCTCAAAACAAATCAGCAGAATTTATCTTTATTTCCATACGAATTTGAGTTGGGCTTGGAGTCTATTACTTTGCTTCTCCCTCAAGAAAACGAATTAGGTCTTCTAAACACCTATAAATACACCCTTATATCACTTGTAAAATAATCCTTGCCTCATAGTAATTAGTTCTTAAGGTTTTATTCTTCCAGTTTATTGTAGAGAGCAAGATGATGTCTTTTGTAATTTCTTTTAGTTTATTTCCTTCAGGTATGAACTAAACCTCCCATAGCTTGGGTTTTGCATCATGTATAAACTATGAATTCTAATTCTTCTATCTAAGTTTCTTTGGGAATTATATGTTTTAAATTGATATTAGCTGCTTACTCTTATATTTGTTTATGTGTTTTGATTTAATGACTGTTTTCCTTGCTAGTGCACGAGTATAGGATTACCTTAATAGTAGTTAGATGATCACCTTAGCTGGGTGTCTAATTATTGAAACACCACATAACGTCTAGTGTCCGATATTAGTCCTGACAAAACTGATTCTAACTAGATAGTCATTAGGGTTTGTTTTAATCACCATATCACCAATTGATTGAATTGTTTGCTTAGGGCCTTGGTAGCGCTTGATAACCCTATTTAAAACAGCGTCTTGGTTGTGCCGTAGCCCCCTTAGTCGGTCTCAAGGTCTAAGGAATGGGAATTTAGAATCCTGACTAAGTATACAAGAGCTAATATTCTCCCTTATTAACTAGATCTAATAGAAAGAAGTAGAAGGATTAGTGCATACTAGCAAAACCTAAGCTATATTTCTCATCTCATATTCTTAGTATTTTATTTTATTGTCTTATTTTCCTAGTTTTAATTAGTTAATTTCGAATATATCTTCTTTATTTTCTGTTATTTAATTATTTACTTCTTACTCGTCATTGCTACCCATTCGACTAGCACACTTAAGTCCCTGAGAACGAACTCAACTTACTAACTAAAACTTGCATACGTCCTGTAATACTTGCAGTACTGTGCCTGTCTAGGGTGAGAGTGCGTAGTTTTCTAGACTTTATTTTATCTTATTTTTATCACACCCTAGGCGACACCAAGTTTTTGGCGCCGCTGCCGGGGACTTGTGTCTCGTTAGCGTGTGGGTTATCTATTTCGAGTAGTAGTTTTTAATTAATTTTTAGTTTTTAGTTTTTAGTTTTTATTTTTCCGGATTTACGCTTGTGGTTTGCTTTAGTCTTTTTCAGGATTCACAGTGTTTAATTCTTGGCCTCCATTACCGGAGCCTGAGAGGAGCTTTAGAGTTTACAACAAACGTGTTCGTGAGGAAAGATCCTTGAGAAGAGTAATGGCAGCCCACCGAGATACACCACTTGATGACCTCGGAGTAAATCCAAGAGGTCCACCACCACCACCACCTGGTGGTGGACAACACGGTGTACAACTACCACAAGGAGGAGGTAATGGGCAAAACAATAATCAACAGAATCGAGGACAGCAAGACCTCCCTGGTCTTCATGTACCCTTTCATGTTCAACCAATAGGTTACCGTCCTCCAGAGATCCAGAATATCAAATTTAGACCCGATCCGGGTATGCTTAGTCAGTTTCAAAGTTTTGGACTTTACAATGGTACAGCAATTCAAGATCCGGTAAGATCGATTCAGAAGTTCATGCAGATTTGTGATGCCTATATTACTCCTGGCGTTACACGCGAGCAACTGTATTGTCCTATGTTTTCGTTCTTCTTGACCGGTAGAGCTAGCGAATGGCTAGAAAGACAACCACATGGAACAATTCATTCTTCGACAGAACTTCAAGCCGCGTTCTTTAACCGTTTTTATCCGAAGAGCATGAGACTCTGATGTCTCCTTAATTGTTCTTATTTTCGACCCTTAGGAGACATCATTTTTTGTGTTTATTTAATCATTTCGATAGACTTTTGGACTAAATATGCAATAATATGATTTTCCTCTTTTATTTCTAGCATTTTTTATTTATTAAGCTTTTGCGCGTAATATTGGTATTTTTAGTGAAGATTTTACAGGTTTTAGATGTTAGCTAGAAGAGGAATCCAAGGAGAAAGTCAAAAGATCAAAAGATAGAGTCAAGATTTGAAAAGAAATCCCGAAGATATTATTTTTAGAGCTGAAAATCCATTTTCCAGGCCATAGATTGCTGATTTCGAGGTGCTTAAGCGATGATTTAGCCGCTGACCTTTGAAGTGAAAACGTTCCTTATCAAGTTACAGAACTTTAGCAACTGGAATGAGGTCAATCGGAGTCATAACGCATTGGGAAAAGCCGTTTTAGTGAAGGTGTATCAGCAGTTACGGGATTTTGGGCTTAGAAAGTGGGCTTGGACATTTAATTAATATTCTATTTTCTGGTCCAAGCCCTAGAACGAATTTATGCTTATAAAAGGAGGTCTGGACTTCTATTTTTCACACAATTCACATTCTGCAAGATTAAAAACACCTGAGAGAAGCAACTGAAGGAAGGAGAAGAAGCTACAAGAGCTGGAGAGGGTCTATATCTCCGTTCGTAGTCAATCCGATTCCGGATATTAGGTTCTTTTATCTTTTTAATTCTGTAAACAATATGAATTCCTTTACTTTTAATTTCGTATTTCATTTTAATATGAGCTAAGTTTTCCATAGTGCTTGAGAACAAACAATGGGTGAATCCCAATCTTATTAATTAACGAATGTTGAATTTGGGTTTTTATTGAATTAAACTAAATTAGGGCTTTTACTCTTTTCGATAAATTATGAATGTTTACTGTTTTTAGCGTCATGAACTAGGAACAGGTAGTAGTATTTAGGCTATTCCAATTAGTGGCAATTGGATCGTCCTGACGGAGGGTTTAAATACGGAACCATTTATTCAATCTAGGATAGAAGTTAATGATTCTGACGAGCTTAGCTAATCCTAGGGCCAATGAGGTAATAAAACTTAATCATCCAACGGTGGATCATATTTACCCTGACGGGACTAGTGTCACTTTAAGATCGCCTTATAGTCCACCCTGACAGGGGTATAAGGAATTTAGAATCCCGACCATTGTAATTGACTAATTTAGCCCTTAAACAACATAAGTTAAGAAATAGGATAGGGAGGATCCTTGCGTTCTCAAGTGCTACATCTCATATTGCGTTTTACATCATTTTACTTGCGTCTTAGCTTTTACTTGCATTTTAATATTTGTCTTTCATTTATTTAGCATTAATTCAAAACCAAACAAACATATTATCTTTACTTGCTGTCATAAGTGCATCAATCATTAATAGATAAGCATTGTAGTCAACCATCCCGTCCTTGGAACGAATCTGTTTTATCAGTTATACTACTTGGGACAACCGTACACTTGCGGTTGTGGTTCGATTACTTTTTGCATTTATTTTAGAACACACAAAGGACCACCAAGTTTTTGGCGCCGCTGCCGGGGACGGTAGCGTGTGACCATGGTGTTTATCCTTTAGTGATAGTGCATTTATTTTATTTTATCAGTTTTACGCTTTTTGTTTAGTTTCTTTTCAGGTTTTTACGTTTGGTGTATGCGAAGAAGACTATTCAAGGATCTAGAGCCAACACCTCTGATCCTTAGTAATCCAGAATCGTTGATCAGACTTGCTAACAAGAGAAGAAGAGAACGAGAAGCTTTAGAAGTAGAAGAATTAAGTAACAGAATGGAAGATATCAATCTTAATGGTCAAAACAATCAACTAGGCGCAAATGGCCAACCTTTGGCCCCAGGCGCTATCCCTCCAGTTCCACCAGTGAATCCTAATCCTCAAGTTCAGATAGTAATGAATCAAGATCCATGGTTTACTAATGGTCCTCCAGAAGTTCCATTCCGTGCTCCAGCTATAGGAGTAGGTGCTCCAGATATAGATGTTCCGAGATTCCGTCCAGATTCGGGTATGTTAGCTCAATTCCAAAATTTTGGAAATTTTCGTGGTAGACCATCAGAAGATCCTCTTAGAGCAGTACAGAAGTTTAAACAGATATGTGATTCTTATATCACACAAGGAGTTTCAAGGGAACAGATGTATTTTGCTGCTTTTAAATTCTTTGTTATTGATGGAGCAAGTGAATGGCATGATACGCAAGATCCTACGAAAATAACCAACTGGGACCAATTAGAAATTGCTTTCTTTGACAGGTATTACCCAAGTAACATGAGATTAGATGCGGAATTAGAATTGACGCATTTCCGTCAAGAATATGATGAAACTTTGGGTAAGAGTTGGACAAGATTTCAGATGTGCTTACGTAAAGTTCCAAATCATGGCTTTTCAGAACAACAACAGTTAAAGATCTTTTATAGAGGCCTTGATGGGAATTCGAGAGAGAAATTGGATACGCTATATGTTGCAGGTTTTCTTCAAGTTCAACCCGCTCATGCTAAAATTATCTTAGAGATAACAGTCAAGAATGAAGTTGGGTGGAATTCAGTAAGAACACCGGTCAAGGGAGTGAATAATGTTGATATAGAAGAGAAATTTGCTACGTTTGAGAATAAGATTCAGAGTACTATTGAGCAACAATTGAAGCAGCTTACTTTAGCTGTAAAAGAGGGATTTTCGGGTAAGAAGGTAGCTGTGCATGCTGCACAAGAGGTTTATATGTGTTCAATTTGCAAAGTAGATGATCATGATGAGGAAAGTTGTCTGAATAACCAAGAATCCGTGATGTTTATGTCCAATAGAGGTAACTTCAATTCAAGTGGTAATGGATATCAACCTAACAGAAACCATCCTGAGTTTCAATACTCAAATCCTAATGGGACAGCCAATCCTACCTATGTGTATCAGCCGCGTCCCCAAGGTAACAACTATAATCCAAGACCACACAACAATTATCAATGAGGACAGAATCAGGGAAATTATGTACAAAGGCAAGCTCCTCAGAATACTCCTCAAAATACATACGATGATACTTTAAACCAAAAAGCCTTACCTGCCCATCCACAAGAAGGAGTAGTCACTCTTCAGAAATCAGTTGAAAGTTTAATTGCTCTCCAAACACAAGCTATGGAACGTCAAAATGCAATCGAAGCCAATATGAGTTTGTTCCAGAATCAGCTAAGCCAGATTAATAAACAACTGAATCAACGTCCACAAGGACAACTTCCAAGCGATACTGAGAATCCGAAGCAACGCGAAGATTGTAATGCTGTTACATTGAGAAGTGGTAAGAACCTTCCTCCACCTCCTTTTCCCGTTATGAAAGAGAAAGAAGTACCAAGAAAAGAAAAGGAAGTGGTTGAGAAAGAGAAAGAAAATGAGAAAGATAATGAGGTTGAAGAAATAGTGAGACCAAGAGAAGTTCCGAAAAAGAAGGATGATATTGTGATTAATCGCCCTCCACCACCGTTTCCATCGCGAGTTCAGAAAAAGGGTGATTTGGGTGATTTTCAGAAATTCTTTAATAGAGTGAAGGGACTAAGTATTAATATTCCGTTACTTGAGGCGATTCGAGATATTCCTAAGTACACGAAGTTTTTGAAGAGGGCCCTCACTAACAAAAGGCCCTATTGTGATAATGAGATGATTGGTCTTCCTGAAGAGTGTAGCGCGATTTGTCAGAGTAAATTACCTCCGAAGTTAGTTGATCCGGGGAGTTTCACGATTCCCATATCGATTGGGGAAGAATGGAAAGGAAAAGCGCTATGTGACTTGGGGGCAAGCATCAATTTGATGCCCAATTCGATATTTAATAAGCTTAAAATTGGAAACGCAAGACCCACTTCTATGGTCTTGCAAATGGCGGACAGGTCTCTTGCTCATCCTGAAGGCCGCATTGAGGATGTCCTTGTTAAGGCAGGTACACTTATATTTCCTGTTGATTTCGTAATACTTGAATACAATGCAGATAGAAATGTCCCCATTATTTTGGGTAGACAATTCCTAGCTACAGGGAGAATATTGTTCGATGTAGAAAATGGCGAATTGACGATGAGGATACAAGATGAGGAAGTCAAATTCAATGTATTTCGAGCTATGAAATTCCCAGATTCTCAGGAAGATTGCTTCATAATGGATGTAGTAGAGCAAGCATCGCAAGAGGTATTTAATTGTTTAAATTTTGATGATATCTTGCAGGCTGCTTTAACATTAGATTCACCTGAGATGATGGAAGAGCTCACTGAAACAATAGCAGCTCTCAATTCTGAAAATCCAAAGTATAGGGTCCTGCCTATGAACCTGTGAGAGAACCGGGGGAGATTATCCCTAAAAGGAAGCCTTCAATTGAATCTCCTCCAGAATTGGAAGAAAAACCATTACCAACACACTTGAGGTATGCGTATTTAGGTACTAATGAAACTCTACCTGTTATTGTTTCAGCTAATTTAACAGGTCCTCAAGAAGATAAACTGTTGCGTGTGTTAAGGGCAAACAAAGAAGCAATAGGTTGGACAATTGCTGACATCAAAGGCATTAGTCCATCCTATTGTCAACACAAAATCATACTTGAAGATGTTAACGCACGCTCAGTTGAAAGTCAAAGAAGATTAATGCCCGCTATGAAGGATGTGGTAAAGAAAGAGGTGATCAAGCTTTTAGATGCGGGGATTATTTATCCCATTTCGAGTAGTGAATGGGTGAGTCCAGTTCAGTGTGTACCAAAGAAAGGAGGAATGACAACAGTTCTTAATGATAAAAATGAAGCGATTCCTTCAAGAACGGTAGTTGGATGGAGAGTTTGCATGGATTACAGAAAGCTGAACAAGGCCACCAGAAAAGATCATTTTCCTTTGCCCTTCATAGATCAGATGTTAGATAAATTAGCCGGAAGAGAGTATTATTGCTTCTTGGATGGTTATTCAGGGTATAATCAAATTTACGTGGCTCCAGAAGATCAAAATAAAACAACATTTACATGCCCCTTTGATACTTTTGCATATCGTAGAATGCCATTTGGGTTGTGTAATGCTCCTGCTACCTTTCAAAGATGCATGATGGCCATCTTCTGGGATATGATCGATAACTTTCTTGAAGTATTTATGGATGATTTCTCTGTATTTGGTGATGATTTTGATAAGTGTTTAGATAATTTGGAGAAAGTGTTAATCAGATGCAAAGAAACAGATTTGGTCTTAAACTGGGAGAAGTGTCACTTCATGGTTCGCGAAGATATTGTTCTGGGTCACAAAGTTTCGAGTGTTGGATTGGAAGTCGATAGAGCGAAGATTGAGGTAATTAAAACTCTTCCCCCTCCTGTTTCTGTTAAAGGGGTAAGAAGTTTCCTAGGCCATGCTGGCTTTTATAGACGATTTATCAAAGATTTTTCTAAGATTGCGAAACCGTTATGCAACTTACTTGAAAAGGATTCCAAATTCCTTTTTGATGAAGCTTGTTTAGCGGCCTTCAAAGCAATCAAAGAAAAGCTTATTTCTGCTCCTATAGTAGTGCCTCCAGATTGGAATTTACCGTTTGAGGTTATGTGTGATGCGAGTGATTTATGTATGGGAGCTGTATTAGGACAAAGAAAAGAGAAAGTTTTTCATTCGATTTATTATGCTAGTAAAACTTTTAGTGGTGCTCAGATTAATTATACAGTTACAGAAAAGGAGTTGCTAGCAGTTGTGTATTCATTCGATAAATTTCGCTCTTATCTTCTTGGAGCGAAAGTTATCGTTTATACAGATCATTCAGCGATTCGATATCTTATGGAGAAGAAGGATGCTAAACCAAGGTTAATCAGATGGGTTTTATTGCTTCAAGAGTTCGATTTAGAGATCAAGGATAGAAAAGGGTGTGAGAATCATGTTGCAGATCATCTATCGAGGTTAGAAGGTTCAGAGTTTAATAGTGGTACTGAAGCAGTTAGGGAAGAGTTTCCAGATGAGAATTTATTCGTGGTTCGTGATTATGAAGCTCCTTGGTATGCGGATATTGCAAATTTAGTGGTGAGTGGTTCCTTTCCTGAAGGTTCGACTTATCAAGAGAGAAAAAGATTAGCTCACCGCGCGAGACAATTCTTTTGGGAGGATCCGTTCCTCTACAAAGTGTGTGCTGATCAGATGGTAAGAAGATGTGTAGCCAAGGAAGAAATTGAGGCGATTATAGCTGGGTGTCATGATTCACCTTATGGTGGACATTTCAAAGGAGATCGAACTGCTGCTAAGGTATTACAATCTGGTTTCTATTGGCCTTCTATTATAAAAGATTGTCATGAATATACTAAAAGATGCACTAGATGTCAATTTACCGGAAACATATCCAAGAGGGATGAGATGCCACGTAATAGAGAAGTTGAAATATTTGATGTTTGGGGTATAGATTTTATGGGTCCGTTCGTTCCTTCAAATGGTAACCTCTACATCCTATTAGCTGTTGATTACGTGTCTAAGTGGGTAGAAGCGGTGGCTCTACCCACCAATGATTCTAGAGTGGTGATTAAGTTCTTAAAATCACATATTTTCACTAGACATGGATCTCCAAGGGTGATTATTAGCGATGGAGGTACTCATTTCGTTAATAAGTATTTGAAGACTGTTCTAGAGAAATATGGAGTGAGACATCGTGTATCTACCGCTTATCATCCACAAGCCAATGGTCAAGCCGAAGTATCAAATCGTGAGGTAAAATCTATTTTAGAGAAAACCGTTGGTCCTACTAGAAAAGATTGGTCTATAAAATTAGATGATGCACTTTGGGCATATCGAACTGCTTTCAAAACTCCAGTAGGTGCTTCTCCGTACCGAATGGTTTATGGTAAGGCTTGTCACTTACCTCTTGAGTTAGAAATGGGTGCCTATTGGGCTATTGCAAAGTTAAATTTAGATCCTACGCTAGCTGGTGAGAATCGAATGATGAAACTTAATGAGCTTGATGAATTTAGATTACATGCTTATGAAAATGCTAAGCTTTATAAAGAAAATACTAAGAGATGGCATGATAATCGAATTCGAGAGAAGAACTTTGTAGTGGGACAAAGAGTGTTGAAATATAATTCGAAGTTCAGCAATTATCCGGGGAAATTAAGATCGAAGTGGTCGGGACCTTACATTGTAACCAAGGTTACACCTCATGGAGCTATAGAGATAGAACATCCACTGGAGAACCGTACATTCATGGTGAACGGTCATCGTTTAAAGATATATCATGGAGGTGAAGACACCGATCGCGCAAAAGACCCACATCCCGGAGAGGTCATGTACCTCCTCGAAGCTCCTTAGAAGCGTGAGGTAACCCGTCGAGCTTAACGACGTTAAACAAAAGCCAATTTCTTGTATATTAGTTTAAGTTTTATTTTTCGTAGTTTGAATTAGATTGATTTTCGTTAATTTAGTGTTTATTTTTAAAAGAAATGAGGAAGGGTGTTTGTTTTTGATGATTTCAGGGGTATAATGGTCATGAGTTTGGGGTCAAAACAATGAGAAAACGAAAAAAATTGGAGCCCACAGCAGGTCTGACCGGCTAGCCGGCGAGCTGGCCGGCATACCGGCCAAACGAGCTGAAGAACCCCAACTCTCTGACCATTGCGTCAGCGACAACGCAGCAATGCTGCGTCATCATTCGCGCCATCGAGATTCCGCCGGCATGCCGGTCAACTGACCGGCTAGCCGGCCAAAAAGAGGAGAGGTTCTGGTCCTTGCGTCAGCGATGACGCAAAGTTGCTGCCTCATCAAATGCGCCATCGACATTTGACCGGCATGCCGGCGAATCCGCCGGCTAGCCGGCCAAGAATGTCGAGAGTTCTGATCACTGCGTCAGCGACGACGCAATAAACTTGCGTTTTGAGGTAAAAAAAAAAGTCAAATTTAGTAATTATTTTCGCCGCCTTAGCGACCGGCATGCCGGCGAATCCGCCGGCTAGCCGGCCAGCTGTTGCGAGAGGCGGTTTTGAGCTTATTAAACCTAGTTTTTTGCCTCTTTTCCAAGCCAAACCTCATATTCCGAATCCTTGCCTCCACCTACTCCGAAAATCATCAACAAACAGCTATAAAATCATCAAATCAAGCCTTCTATCATCACAAAAACACAAAATCAGCTCACATCTTCTCCAAAACATCACCAAAAATCATATTTTCTACAAAAATCTCCTCTTCCCAACCTTGAAATCAAACCCAATTCTTTCAAAATCCCTCTCAAATAACCTTAACCCATCTCATATTCCACCTAATCCTTCAAGTTTTAAGCCTCAAAACATCAAATTTCAAAGCTTTAGCTTTTTCTCTATTTGAAGTTTTGAGTTTGGGGTGAAAAGAGATGACTAACAGAACCGATTCCATGTGTAACTATCGAAGAAACATACCAAGAAACAGGAATAATATTGGAGCTAGCCCAGACCAAGCAATTGAGATTCCGGATTCGCGATCCAAAAAGACTGTCCAAAACCCAATTGCTCCGAAAAGAAAAGAAAATCCGAGTAAGGCTAATCCGAAAAAGAGCAGGTTAATTGATGAGAGTGATGAAGAAAGTGAGGAAGAAGTTGAAGAAGAGATTGAGGAAGAAACTGAACAAGAAGTTCCCGAAGAACCAGTGCAACAACCAAAAGCTCCGCGTAGGAAAGCTTGGGCTCAAAAGCCTAAGAGAGTCTTCGTTCCTTGGGATACTCAGGTTCGTGATCGAATTGAATTTTTGAAGTTTGGTGAGGAGATGAATCTTCCTAAGGGTATTATGACTAGTGCTTATAAAGATTATGGTGTTACTTGTGATAAATTGGGCTGGAAGGAACTGAGAGAAAGGAAGCTTGAGTATATTCCTACCTTGGTGCGAGATTTATATGAAGGAATCGCCTTCTCAAAGGAAGCTGTCATTATTCGCAAAAAGGTAGTTCCTTTCTCCGTTGAGCTTATTCGAAAATCATTGAAATTACCCGAGTTTTCCGGAATATGTCCGTTTCAAGAATCTCTAAAAGAGCCTTCGTTTGATTATGAATCCCTTTGGGGGAAAGTGCTTGTTGATGGGGCCCGCCCAATTCCCGAAGGAGAGAGATATCCTGGGCAGATGTATAGTAGTAACTTGCTACCATGTGCTAAGATTTGGTCACGTTTCATAATCCCTACCTTCTTCGGAGTTAAACACATATCGGAAGTGAAGAAGGAGCATCTTTTGTTCATTAAGTGTATTATTGAGGAGAAACCCATGGATGTTGCTCGTGTGATATATGATACCATCATGGAATTTGCTAGAATTCCTACTTCACAACAAAATCTCAAATTTCCTTGTACCGTCACTACTTTGTGTTTAGACGCAAAAGTTCCGCGTAAAGACGCAGAGATTGATCGTGTTGTAGTGTGTGAAAGTATGGGTTTAACTTTGATCAAGAATATTCATGATGAGGTGGTGAAAGCAACAAGGAATCCTAGAGCCCCTCCAAAGAAAAAGATGCATACAACTGATGAGTTGGAAGCGAAAGTGAAGGTGTTAGAAGAGAATCAAGTGAAGATGATTGCGTCTTTAGGAAACGTTACAAAAGAGTTAGAACTTCTCCGAAACATGTTAATGGGGGTGAGCACAATTCAACACGCCACCTATGGTATTCTTACGCAGGAGAAAGTTCATGGACGCAACACCGATAACCAGCCTCGCGCTGGTTGAGATACGTTTTCTATCCCTTTCGCATTTTAGTTAGTTTAGTTTATTTTTAATTGCGTTGAGTCTTTTCGAGTCGTGGGGACACGACTCATTTTTTAGTTTGGGGTGGGGTTCGTTGCCTCATCCCAGTTTTTATGTGTTTATTTGCTTTAAATTGCTTTCAATAAAATAATTTTCGGAGTTGCGTTTGACTATAGAAGATTTTAAATGTCCCTTTAAGCATACTTTTGATGAATCTATGATAGTAGATAGTGGACTTTAGGGATTAACATAAAACGCACTTACAATTGCATGCAAACATAGGTAATTGATAGGAAAAATTAATGAACAATGCAAATGAAATAAGCCTGTACTTAAGGAATATGTTTGGTGTGTAGAACGTGAAATCTTAATTAGTAGAGAACCCACCTAGATATGAACTAAAAACAAGCTATGTACTTAGGAAAATGATAGGGGCAGTTCTTTGTTAGCCATTTGAAGCCTTTTAGCTTGCTATCCCTTATTATAATTTTATCCGTCTTAGCCCAAGTTTGAGCCATAAGCCTTTTCTTTTGTAGCCACGATATAAGCCCATTATCCTTTAGATTATTAGGCATGACCAAATGACCCGCACTTGAATCACAACCCTGAGACTTGTCTCGAGCTTGAGTTTGGGGTGGAGGGTCCATATTTGGGAAATTACATTGGGAAGGGATTATATGTGTTTGTATTGAGGCACAAAAATGTAGATGATATTATTATTTGTAACCCTTTGCCGAGATTTGAAAAAGAAAAAGAAAAAAAATAGAAAAAGAAAGAAAAATTTATAAGAGACATGACTTTTCACATCAAAATGATGGTCATGGGTAACTTGTACAAAAAAAGAAGAAGAAAAGAAATGAAAAAGAAAATAAAAAGAAAGAAAGAATAAAAATCGGCAAAATGGAATATTTTTGGAAATCATCTTAGTTTATTTGGGTTGACACGCAACATTAGCGCGTCAAATGGGTGAGTGAGAACATTTTTTAGCGTAAACTCAAGCTAGAGGACATGTTGATGGTAAGTGAGGAGAGAGCCAAAAGCTCACTTCAAATTTACCAAATATACATCCATACCGTCCTTAAGCCATTATTAAAACCATAAAGACCTCGTGATTCCTAAGTGCATAGTGAATTTATAATTATGTTGATAGGGAATATGCTAGGTGGAGCGTTCAGAGCGAAATAGGATTAATGACCACCCTATAGCCATCATACATATATGAGTACAAGTGTAACCTTCAAGCATTGCGACTTTAATTTTATGATTGAGATTATTTATGTTTGATGTTGCATGATTAGTGTATGTATATGTTAGTTCTTAAAGTTTTGCTATATGAGATTTATCTTAAGAATTGCTTTAGGTTTATTTGCTAGCTTCTATTTGTTCTTGCGTTTACTTCTACCCCTTGTTTTGTTCTGTTTTGCTTTGTCGGGACGACAAAGGTTTCAGTTGGGGGTCTTGATGTCTCCTTAATTGTTCTTATTTTCGAGCCTTAGGAGACATCATTTTTTGTGTTTATTTAATCATTTCGATAGACTTTTGGACTAAATATGCAATAATATGATTTTCCTCTTTAATTTCTAGCATTTTTTATTTATTAAGCTTTTGCGCGTAATATTGGTATTTTTAGTGAAGATTTTACAGGTTTTAGATGTTAGCTAGAAGAGGAATCCAAGGAGAAAGTCAAAAGATCAAAAGATAGAGTCAAGATTTGAAAAGAAATCCCGAAGATATTATTTTTAGAGTTGAATATAGCAATTATATATCATGAGTTTCACGAATATAATGAAATATGTGTTCAATGTCATTTCAGTGTCTCATTGTTGGTGAAGAACTATATCATGATAGCAAATTTACATGAAAAGAAATTTTTGGACGAGTGTTATTAGAAAGATACATTAATGCACCAATTGCAGTGAGATATGGTGCTTATGGGCCAAGAATTTCTTTGTTATCTTCACGTGGACAAAAAATGTCCTTTTGTGGATCGAGTGAACGCACAATCATTGGTGAACTCAATGAATGAGATTTTATCCATTTGAAACGTTTAAGGATTTTTTTTCTGATATAAACTGATTGGTGGATTATAATTTCTTTTGTCAAATATTCAATTTGCAAGCCAATGAAATCATTTGTTTTACCAAGATCTTTTATCTCAAATTCCTTATGTGCCTATAATTAAAGGGTAATTTCAAGAATGGTGTGACTTTGAGTTGGAGGTAAAAAACGATAACGAAGAGAACAGAGACACTATCTAGTGTTAGGGAGATGAAGAAGAATCCAAGAAAGGTAATGGGTGAGATAAAGAATAAAACAAGTGAGAAGTATCTAAGTTTGAGAACAATGAAAAAGGGAAAATCGAGTCAAGCAATTAGAGAGAAGCCAGCAGTGGTGAATTCAAAGAGTCAAGCAATTACAATTTTTAAGGAAAAGACACCACAACCTCTCCAAGTCAATATTCCTATACCCTAGATGAGAGAAGCTTCTAAGGCTTTATTTGTTATTGGCAAAGCAGACATACCCAGATTGGTACCATTTACGAGAGAATATTCGAGAAAGAAGTTGGAGAAGGAGATTACAAGAGATTTCTAGAGATGGGAGAAAGATTGGGATGGACCACGTTCATGATGATGCGTTCAAGTTTATCTGTTGAGTTAGTTTATGAGTTTTATCTTAGACTCTTTATTCGAGATAGTGTAGCTTGAGTTACTGTTAGAGGAAAGTTAGTTCCTTTCATAGTTGAAGAGATTTGGAACCACTTTGAGTTCAAGAAATTAGTTGGACCATGCAAGTAGAGAATATCAAGACTTCTTATTTGAACCAACTAATGAGCATGTGTTGACCGAAGAGATAGTGTGAGGACACAAAGGAGAGTTGAGGGCACCTTGGCCTTACAAGTACCTTCAACTCGGTACGAGAGTATGGCACAACTTCCTCACACCAAACGCTTTTAGGAATACACGAACCTCGGGAATAAGTAAGAAAATCGTCATATTTTTTAATTGTGTTATACATGGAGATGAAATAGATGTAGCACAAGCAATCTTTAATGGAGTAGTGCGATTGACAACTTCTCTACAATCATTCTGAGGAAAGTAAATGTGAACCGTGGCGAGAATGAGAAAATTGGTGTACAAAGTAAGCAACAATATCAACAACGTGTGGATCAAGACAATTCTTAGAGGGGCAGGAATAAAGAATCCTCCAAAGGAAGAGACCTCTCGTGAGACAGATTCAAGTTCGAGAGAAGAAGATCTTGCATGGAGAGGAAGAGTAAGTGAGCTATTTGATTGAATAAAAGCAACTCAAACTTTCTTAGCCGATGATGTCGCACTTATCAAAGTGAGTCAAGTGCACATCATGACAATCCCGGAGAAAATCAAACACGATATTGCGAACGATCCACTACACCATACTTTGGATGTTGATAATGTGAGCCGATATCCTCGAGACTATGTTTTCTTTCTTTCTTTAAAATTTTGTAATTGCAGTATATGTGTTAGTTTTAAATTTCTATTGAGTCTTTTTCGAGTCGTGGGGACATGAATCATGTGTGAGTTTGGGTGTGGGGATTCATTGTCCCTCGTATCCATTTTTTGTGATTTATTTCTTTTTAGGAAGAAATTTAACATTTTTGGTGGATGGAATTTGATGTAGATAATGTCTAGTGGCCTAGAAGCATGAATTTAGTGAGTTAATGATAGTAGGTAATATGTTTATAAGCTAGTTATTCTGTATCCTTTGAAGTATGAATATGAAAACACACCTTTATAGTAAAGAAAGGGTTAGTAAGGAATGCAATAGAAGTACATTTGATTTAGGGAGCCTTGAGGGGTTTGTAGGCCATGGGATTCGAGCCAGTTGATAAACCCGTTTAATGAACGTGTTAGAGGTGAGAAAGTCAAGAAAATGCATAGTTTAGAAAGTGATTAAGGCGGTTTTTTTATGAGTAAATGCCACTTAGGGTCTTGAACACACCCCCTCTTCAAGATGGGGACCCCGTCTAGAGCCTCTTCTTACTAAAGACCTCAGAAACTTTTTAACACATGAACCCCAAAACCTCTATTACCTTACTACCCCCTTTTGTTTTTTTTATCCTATATATATTAATTTAGAAACCACAAATTATATTTTCAGATCTAGATCCAATTTCTCTCACCTCCCTCTCCTCCCAATCTATCCCCTCCGACGTGAGTAGCTCCAAAACACACCACCACCACTAAAACACACCACCACCACCTTTCTTCTCGCAACCTCTCATGGCAGCCATGGAGGTTCACAGCGCCGAGATCCTTGTGTAGCAGATCGGAGTAGCCATGGTCAATTCTCGGAGTTGCTGGAGAAGACTGGTTCGAGCACGCTGCATCTTTTCCGGCGCCTAGATTCGAGCAACGCTGCAGCAACAATCGACGGAGCAGCAACAGTGCAGCTTGGATCTCGAACTGGAACAGCAGGATAGCGGAGGAATGAAGCAACGAACAGATCTGCAGCTCGGAAAAGTAACTCAGGCGAGGGTTGCTGCTTCGAAGAAAATGAGACAAGCAGCGAAAAAGACGAGGGTTGCTGCTTCGTAGGTCTTCACAGCGAGTTGGGCTTCGAAGCTTCATCTTCTTCACAGCATCCATGGCAGCGCGAATCTCCCATCGATGATGGTTCACTTCTTCGTCGATGTTTCTCAGGCGTTATGGTGGTGGATTGGTTTTCTGTGGCGGTGGCTTGTGATGGTGGTTCCAAGTTGAGATGGTGGTGCGCTGTGATGGCTGTAACAATGACCACCGCCGAGGTCTTCGCCGGCGCAGCAGCAGCGGTCTCCGTTTCAGTTTCATTTTTTTTTACTCGCGTACACAGTACGCTTTAGTTTAGCTTTTTTTTTTTCTTTTTTTCAGATCTGGTTTGACCAGATCTGGTCAACCTTGTAATAGTTTAGGTTTTTTTTTAATTTTATCTATTGTAAATGGTTTTAAATTTTGAATAATGAAATGTTATTAAATACACAAATTTTTATAGAGTATTCATTTTATTTCAAAGAGTACTCTTAATATTTCATAGAGTACTCTTAATATTTCATAGAGTACTCCGACTATTTCATAGAGTACTCTGACTATTTTTATAGAGTATTCGTTTAATTCTCGGAGTACTCAGCAAATTCATTGTGTACTCAGCAAATTCTCGGAGTACTCTATGTTTTTTTCCGGTGACTGGTGACTGGTGGTCGGTGGCCGGTGGTCGGAGGTCGGTGGTCAGAGGTCGGTGGTCGGTGGTCGAAGGTCGGAGATAGGTGGGTAGGTGGTAGGTGGGTAGTGGTAGAGGAGAGAGAAACCGTGACATCACACTTTTTTGTCTTTTAGTGTTAGTAAGGGTAGGAAAGACTATTGTCAAAAATGAGGTCCCTAAGAAGAACAACTTTCTAGACACTACTCTATAGAGAAGAAATAGTTTTTCTAAGACCCTATATATAATTCACCCTTTTTTTATAAGCCTTTTTTTCCTTTAAGCTTGTTGTCCAAATTATTAATTGATATATTATCCATCTCAGACCCTTCTAGCCTTTCTAAAGCCTTTTTATTAGCCACATTACAAGCCATACCCTTTTGATTTATAGAATTGTTCCACATGACCCGCACTAGAATCGCGATGCTAAGATAGTCGTTTTAGAGCTTGAGTTTAGGGTGACGGTTTTAATCAAGGGAAATATTATTGGGTTGGGTATTTTCGAGGTTATGTAGTGTGCTCTTTATTATGATTCACTGTTTTATATTGTAACCCTTTGTTGGGCTAAAAGAATTATTGAAAAGAAAATAAATATAACATGACATCTCACATGAAAAATAGAGTCATAGCTAACTTGAAAAAGAAAATAATATGAAAAATATTATATGAATTGGACCGGCAAAGTGGAAATTCTTATGTGATCATCATGCTTTATATTGGGTTGTTGGGGATGAAAAATTAAGTGCATCAAACTTGGGTTGAGTGAAAACATTTATCAGAATAACTCAATCTCTAGGGAGATTAGTTGATGGCTAGTAAGGAGAGAGCCAAAAGCTCACTCTTCATGATCAAAATATACGATCATACCATCCCTAAGAATAACATTACAACCTTAAAGACTTTATAATTCTTGACACTGTGATCTAGGAGAAACTGGACCAATAGAGAGTAGTTAGATGGATCATTGGAGACTAAGGTATGATCGATGAACACTTTATAGCCTCATATCAAAAAAAGTAGAAGATCTATTCTTCGTGCATTTCAAAACTAATCTAATCTTGAAACTGAACCGTGTTGATTGTTTAAATGATAAGTGTATATATATGATTTAGTTTGTAGATATTATTACATGATACTTGCTAAGTAGTTTCTTCGGGATTATTACACACATTAATCTATCTTCTTTCCTCGATGTTGAACTTCACTTAGCCAATATATTTTATGTTCTTATTTCTTATTGTGTCGGGACGAGACAAATTGGAGTTGGGTGTCTTGATGTCTCCATATTTGTGATATAATAATATAGTTTTGATACATCATTCTAGGTGTATTATGTGCTTAGCTGAGGGGATTTTTCCGATTTATTGTTAGTATCTCAATTCTTGCCTTGTTTTGGTGGTTTGTTACTATTAGAGCATTTTTAGTGTATTTTATGTATTAAATGTGAAGCTCTTAAGTACAATGATGATATTAAATGCCAAATCAATGTTAAGAAGTTGAGAATAGAAGATCCAAGACGAAATCAAGAGTTAAAAATGCAGAATAAGCTGTTTTGGAAAATACAAAAGATGCCAAAAGTTGTTGGCCTAATTTAGAATGTGTAGTATCCGTTGCATAAAATCCAGGGCCGGACCGAGCGTCTCGGATACCTAAAGCGAAAAATAAAAATAGGGCATTTTTCAATATAAATAAGAAAAATATCATATTTTGACCAAACAAATCATATATAAATAATTTAATAACAAAATAAGTATTTATTAAAAAATTGTGATATTATAGTACACAATTATATAAAAAGATTGTGAATAAAATATTATAGAACAATTGAATCTATTTATTTGACAAATTTCTTTCTAATAATTATTCGTTTTGATTATTATTTTTAAACTTTTTTTATATTTTTATGTAGATTCAATTAAACGTGTGACATATATATAAAAATAATATAATTTATTTTTGAAACATGTATAAAAATTAAATATAACTAATTATACAAAATCTAGAAAGAAAACTTTTTTTTCTTCTAAATTTATATATCATTTCTTTTTATGATGAATAATATATATTTTATATGATGAATAATATATATATTTTTTAATGTTGCTAGGTAGATGGGCTTTAGCATGATCCAAATCAGCTCTAATGTGATGAATAGTTTTTTTTTTCTTATTAATGCTTATGTACAAAAAACAGAAGTCATCGAGTTTCAAACTCGCGGTGAAAGTGTTAGGTTGGATTACCGCTACACTATCCAATGTACTTATGTCACTTTTCTACGTCTTAATACCTATATATTAGTATACTATATATTTATTTATTATGGCCTTCAAATATTTGGGGCCTAAGGCGACCGCCTTGGTTGTCTTGGGCTTGGGCCGGCCCTGATAAAATCGACATTGAATTTGAAGGAGACCTTTTATATCAAGTAATTTCTTTGAATTTCCCTCGCGTGGCGACTGGTTTTGAGTGATTGAAGTTGTAACGAATTACTTATGAATTTTACAAGCTCTATGGGCTAACCAGTCCACTTATTAATGGAAACGAATTTGAGTTGGATTTAGACTCTAAGAGCTAGCCCATGACCTATAGTTTGTCCATAAACCTATGTATATGGTTATTTACCTTTAGAAACATGTGCTTGCTCAGTCCTAATAGTAATTACACGTAGAGATCATCAAGAGGAAGCAAGTAGAAGAAGACAAGAAGCTAGAGAGTCACAAAATCCTCTTCTCCATCCTTCCACTCTAACATTAGAGTAACTTATCTTCGATTTTAGGCTTAAACATTTTCGTAATGTGTTAACTCTTTAGTTTTATTTCTTTTAAAATTATGAACAAGTATTCCCGTAGCTTGGGTTTGCCTTATGTATAATCCTTGAAGACTATTTTACTGTTTTATGTTATTTGGGATTATGTTTTATTGGTTTGAGATTTTGATTTATATATGTATTTTGTGTTTGACTTATCACAGCCCTAATCTTGATCACGTTAGGACTATTCTTAGTAGTTTGATTGTCACCTTGTCGGGGGATTCAATTATATAAAACAACACTTAATCGTCTAGTGTGCGGTAGTGATCCTGACAGGTTTTCCTAACTAAATAGTCAATAGGGTTTTGATTTCACTACTGATCTCTGCGCAAGGTCCCCTTACCCAAGTCCCTTGGTAGTGTTGAGGTTGCCTTATAAGCTACTCTGACCATTTTGAGGGATTATAGAATCCTGACCAGTTATATATTGTAATATTTAATTATATAGGAATTCATAACAAGAGGTTTAAAAAGGAATACCTCTTGAAGAGAAGCAGAAATGAATCGATTCGGAATTAGAGGATCTTGCGTCCGTGGATCTTCTTAATGGAAGAGAAACCTCTATTTCCAAAACCTAAGAGCCTTGTGATTTCTGATCTGTGTATATTTTGTGAATTGCATAGAGTAGAAGAAAAGTAGAAGAGAAGCGTTCTTCTGAATTAGATTAATTCTAATTGACCAATCTTCTGTCTTTATATGGATGAGGAGTTTTAACTACTTAAAACTCCTATTCCTTTTTTAATTTCAAATTAAAAGAAATTAACTTATTATAACTTCTTTTGGGCACTTACAATAAATAATAATAATAATAAAATATTATTATATTTATTTCTTTCATTCTTCCACTCGCCCATGATGAAGTTATAATCGTACTCTAGGTACTTACACCCCAATGTTTCATATCTTCTACACAATACGTTAAAGAAATCATCATACTTGGCAAATAGAACGTGTGACAGGCAAGCATACGAGCATACGTTACTAATAACATGTTCGGGTACATAGTTCCTCAAATAATTCTCATTCGTTACATATCCTTCAGTACCCTAGACTAATAATTTGTTGTATCATATTTTAGTAATTCTGACCCCCTTTAAATTTATATCACATCGTTTATGTGATCAAAAGAGTTCACTGAAATAATTTCATGTGTCTCACTATCATGTTACAGTCCAAATTGACTTACATGATCGGTATACCTGCAAGCACACACTTTGATACACAATTTTAGTCTTCCCTTTACACTTAGATCCTCTTACATTGATTAGGTTGCTTTCCTAGACTTCTCCCATTAGACCGAATTTTTCATGATCATTGGTAATATGTTAAAGTAGAATACACCTAATCATAATATTAAGATATAGTCAAAAGTAATAAGGGAACAATTAAAGGCATCACACAGTGAAGAGACAGGGACCGACTCTTCACTTCCTTCTAGTCGAAAGCACACGTGGTATGACACATGTGCTATGGTATTATTTATATAGCTCCATTTGTATGTGGTGGTCCCTTGTGTGTTCTAAAAATAATGCAATAAGGAAAAGAGAACCACAACTGTAAGTGTACAGTTGTCCCAAGTAATATATGTGATAAAACAGATTCGTTCTCAGGGACGGATTGGTTGACTCTAATGCTTATCAAGTAGTGAATAATTGCACGTAAAAGCGAGTAATTAGTTTTAATAATGTTTGTTTTGTTTTTGTATAACTAAGACAATTAATTAAAAGAATAAAGTAATGTAAATATTAAATTAGACGCAAGTAACTAAAATAGCTAGACGCGAGGTATGAGAGGTAGTACTTGATCAACGCTAGGATTTCACCTAAATCTACTCATTCCATGTATTGTTTAAGGGACGAATTCGGTATATAATAATGGTCGGGATTCGATATTCTCCTTACCCCCGTCAGGGTGGACTAAGGAGCTCTTCTTAGGTGCTACAAACCCCGTCAGGGTGAATATAGTCCACCTTCGAATGATTAATTACTAATTACCCAATTGGCCATAAGATTAATTAAGCTTGTCAAGGTCAAATAATTTCTATCCTACATTCATTAATTAGTTCCGTACCTAGACCTCCCGTCAAGGTGATCCATTCGCCACTAAATGGAATAGCTTAAATACTAAGTCTCGTTATTGATTAATTACTTCAATAATAGTTGATAAAATCAAATTAAGGAAAAATATTAATTACCCAATTCGATTTCAATTTTAAAAATCCCAAAACCAAAAACATGAAATGAAATAAATTGGGGCTTAACCCATTAATGCGTTGTCAAGTACTAATTGAATTTAGCTCATAATCGTAAAAAAATAAGAAATTAAAAGTAAAGGAATTCATAATTGTTTTACAGAAATAAAGATAAGAAACCTAATTGAGGAGTTGATTCGGCTGCGAATTGGAGAAGTTATATTTCTCCAGCTCTTGGCTTCTTCTCTTCCTTGTTTCTGCTTCTTCTCTGATGTTCTGACTTTGTGAATAATGAATTGTATGTGAAAATAGAAGTTCAAAAGCCCTTTTATACTCATAAATTCGAACTAGGGCTTTTAATTAAAAGAATAAGTAAGTATTAAAAGCCCAAGTCCACTCATCAATTAAATGTCATCAAAGTGTCTTATAAATATTCGATCCCATCAAATAAGTTTAACTCAATGGGATTGATCCAATTAGTCTAAAAACAGGGAAATGTAATGAAATCATTGAAGCATCATAGCACAGTGTCAAAATCAAATCCACATGTGGGTAAGACCAATACAATTAGAAAACACAACACAATCTAAATGGATCAAAACAATATGTAATTACTGCAATCTCATTAGTAAAAAACAATGTCAAAATCCCATCAGCATATGTTCATGGACTAATCACATCGCCATATATCATACACTCTTAATGGATCAAAACATAATATAAGTACTCCAATCTTATCCGTCAAAATAAGACATCTATAGTTTTCTGCAATCCCATCGGTATATACCTAACAAACTTGAAATATATGGTCCACAAAGATCGAAGACTTATTTATAGTTTTTAAAGTTGATTAGAAACCATTTGTAAGTTGGTTTAGAAACAAACGAGAAACTCTTATGGAGTTAGACGCTAAAAATAATAAACTGTGATTTTACAAAAAAGTCAACATTCATTTCATCATTTATACACATGAACAATATTGCAAAAATAAATTAGTACCAAAAAACCCAAGAACCATGACTGTAAACAAAACATAAAAAAAAAGAACTCTAACTATAATTTGAATTATAAAACTTATTAATCTAGGTTTTATTAACTATGTTTTTTAAAATAAACTTAAACAAACAACCATTAATTGTTTAACTTTTTTTTGATTAATCACGCTTTTGTTTAACTATTCTGCTTCTCCTTCTTTATACTTTGCTAATGTATAACTTTGTTGCTCAACTTTGTGCTTTGATTTTTTCTTCTTTTGTGAAGTTTCGTTGTTACTTTTATGTATTATTAGGAGGTAGAAATATCCGCTCTCTTCATCATACGGTCCCAGAAGGTCCTAGGTGGAGCTACGCGGGCCTACATGACCGCCTAGGCAGTCTGGAGGGCAAAAATTATTAAAAAAGTCTATTTTTTAATACAAAAATTTAAAAAAATCTATTTTTTTTGACACAAAAAATTATATAAACTGTATAAATCCAAAAAAAATCAACTATAGTTGATTATCATTCACCTAAATTGTATAAGTTATGTATGTATATATATATATATATATATATATATATATATATATATATATATATATATATATATATATATATATATATATAAAATTTTGTGAGCTTTTTCAAATGTTTCTCTTTATTTTTTCAAGTATATTGTGTGTATTTTTTGAAAAAATACACTAATAATATATAATATTCATAAATAAAAATAAAAAACACCTAGCAAGAAAACGTCTAGGCTCCGCCTAGGCGCCCGTCTGATCCCCTAAGGGCTCGAAGGTGGTCGACCGCCCGCGTAGCACCTTGCGCCTTTTAGAACACTGACTGTGTGCGTGTGTGTAAATTTTTGTAGGTGCTAGAATGATTGTTGTGTGACCTTTCTGCTGGGTTTGTTTTACTTTTTAATAGTGGACTAATTGTTTTTTATTAGGGTTTGTTTTACTTTTTAATAGTAGACTACATGTGTTATGTTGGTTTTGTTTTACCTTTTAATAGTAGACTACCTGAGTTTTCAATAGGATGAATACCATTGACATGTCGATGGGATGAACCCCATCAGATTTTGTCACGTTTGTCCTTTTTTATAGCAATCCAATTTGTTATGCTTAGGGACTTAGCCTATCAAATTTTGTCCTAGTTGTTGTTATATTTACATATTAGCGTGATCTCTTTAGAGTGTGTTAGGTATAATCATGAGATTAATCTTTTGAGTGTTATCTGGACTAATTAAATAAGGTTTTGATCCATGGTTTTCTATATAGGTCTCTATTTGTAGACTAATGGACCAGTCTTATTAAGTTGTAGTTGATGGGATTAGTCCCATTATCAGCATAACAAATTTATCCCATTTGACATGTAAATTGGATTCATCCCATTGACATTTTACGTGCATATTATTTATCACTTGTAGTATTTTGTCACTTATAGTTTTTTGTCACATGTATAGTAAAAAAGGAAACTAAATTCATCAAAAAATCCAAGGCAGACTTAAACTTGAAGAAATCCTTACAAATTTTGATAATAGTCTAAAATTATTACATAGTTTGATCATTGACTACTCTTAAAAATTTATCGATGTCTGCACCTTACACTCATACAACAACCAGTTTACTGTCCTACCTCTATATTCATGGATCTCTGTTTGTTTGTATCGGCCACGTAAAATTATATTTGATAAAAAATTGCTGCATATTGAATCACATATAGACTTAAACTAATTATTGTCGATTTGGTGGTTACAGTATTAGTGCACGAATTCATGATTTGTCTCCCTTTTCAACACTTTCTTCATAAGTTTTTATGCATTTTCATCTGCTTTGAACCCCATCTATTTTATTGCACTTTATTCCTTGTAGTGGTAGAATTTACCACATGACTTATCATATACCATGAGTGTCCATAGCGTGTGTTTCCTACCTTTAGTTTGTACCAGGAATAGAACATACTTATGTATTTAGAAGTACCATGTACAGTCTTGTAACAAAACTTCTAATTTATCCCAAGGTCCATCATTTACATATTCTCGTATTGGTTTATAAAAAAATATAAAAATAATGGTTAATAACAAATTAATATTTAATGGGACTAATCCCATCACATCATACCATGCATTTTACATCCACTTGAATTGCATCGTGACATTTCGCTAATGATTCATTCTTCTGTTATGCATCAAAGATCCTCTCGTTAATGCTCAAGGTTCGCTCCATTATTTAAAATATTACAATATTAAAAAAAATTATTGTTTGTTCTTTTTATAACTAGCAATTTTTAAATATATTATAATCTTTGAGTTGCGCCTTTCTGTTTAGAGTATGCTCTGCTTTTACGCTCTACTATTTCGTTCTGCTTTTACGCTCTAGTGCTTCGTTCAAACGGTGAGAAGTCATGCATAACTTTTGGGTGAGAACGTGGTGGACTGTTTTTAAGGGTATGGAACATGAATAATCAATTCAGTTCATCTAATGTCGTTGTTTACTTTTCTTTTCTAATTGTAGTAGAAGGGTAAATCGGTAATGTAGTTATAGTAAGTCAATGAATAATTTTTTGGGTCAAGTACATTATTATATTGATTTTTTAGTTCATTGACCCTTTGTGTAATACTATTGTAATTCTTAATAAATATTTAAGATATCAAACCATTTTATAGAAGATCTTCATGTAATAGGTATTGTTATTTTTGTTTTTCTTAAGATAAAAAAACAATTTATGAATTTTTTTTTCGTAATAGGTATTTTTATTATTACTTTTCTTTAGATATCAATACACTTTATGAAGATATTTCTGTAATAAGTATTATAATTATTTGTTTTTTCTAATATATGTAAAAATGAAAAATAGACAAACATTTATAAGAGAGAGAGAACATGGACATCTATAAGAACCACACTCATGGATATTATATATCATCTTTATAAATTTTACGGAGAGGGATCAAAATCAATCATGATGAAAACCTCGATTCCCTTTTTTATATTCTTTGCGATTATGTCAAGTTCATATTCTCAAGGTATAAAATCGTTTTCAACAAATTATTTTTTCCAAGTCTTAAATATTTTTTATTTTTCATATTATATGATGGATTATAAAAAAATCATGATACTGTACATTTACTTATTTTGTGTTTTTGTGATTTTTATGTCTACCAGAACAAGGATGTAATCCGTCAGTTTCATTAGAGAAAATTGATGATTGTGGTGTTGGTTCTATTGATTGTCAGACTTGGATGAATTTTATTCCCATGATAAAATTTAGACATCCTAGGAATTGTAAATGTGAACCTTTCCAATTTATAGGACTAAAATCAAGGTGCACATGTGAAGCCGATTGTCCATAGGCAATATAAGATCTCTATTGCAACAAATAACGAGAATAAAATGAGATTATGACTTATCATAATTTTATTTTATCAACAAGAATTTCAAATATAATTTTTACTATTTTAATAACTAAAGAGTTTTTATTTATTTTTTATCAACAAACTAAATCCTTGCTCAACAAATTGTTAACTTTACAACCAATAGATAATTAGAATAAAGTGGAGTCTTTATCCAATTACGGTGGAAATTGGAAGATGATTGCACGTTTCCCACACTAGAAGATCGATCACATCAACAGAAGTTTTAATGGTACAACGTATTCTCTTGCTAAATATACCCGACGAAACCTTAATCTAGAAGAATGGCATGACTACTCACTTATCTACTCCTTTTCTTTTTTATTTCAACTATGTAATCATAACTCTACTTAATTTTCTACCATGAGAAAAAAAAAGAATTGCAATAAAGTGGAAAGCTCAATGTTTTACACAAGAAATAGAGTTCTTACAAATTATAGAAACTTATATGCAAAAACTTCTGCCACTAAACAATAACAAATAATCATCAAACAACATCATCCAACTTTCCATTATCATTAATTCTCCTATCATAAATATTGCGCCTAAAATTCTTATCTTTAAGTTTTAAGCTAATAAGGCTTTGGATCCTCTCCATCCACTAATCTTCATTCAAATCTTTACCTTCATGATTTCTTGTCTTCCATGCATTCTAAAAAACACACATACACAAGTTAAACTTGTGCATGTGTGTAAGAAATTTATCTTATATTTGAGATATATTAAACTTAAATAAAGGATAATCAAATCACATATAAGTTAGTATTATTAAGTGACACGTGAAAGTTAATATAAATGATTAAATAAACTATTAAATATGACGAATTAATCCAATTCAATTTATTGGATCGGTTGTGTGGTGTTACAATTTTTCAGGACTATTTATTGAAATTAATTATATGTTACAGGCTTTTGAACTACTCAAGTATAGGAGGAGGAGTTCAACACTATAAATATGTTTTAATCCCTCTTCTCAAATCACCACTTGTTTTGTACAAAAATTCTATCAAGATTGCTAGTCCTATTGAAGACAAAGAACACTAACGGGTTTAGAGAATGGACAATGAAACACGTTTCTTTCATCAAGATATCTTCCAATTCGAGTAAGTTATATTTTTTCGGTTAAAGTTTATTCAAATGTAATATATATAAAGTTGATAATGTTAATAAACTTTATATATATTACATTTATATATCAACTTAATTGTAATATATAAATATTAATAAACTTTATATATATTACATTTATATAAAGTTGAAAATATATTACATTTATATATTAATATTCCACAATTATATATTACATTTATATATATTACAATTAAGTTGATATATTAATGTAATATATATAAAGTTGATAATGTAATATATTTTCAACTTTATATAAAGTAGAGCCCCCAATTTAAACACTACTAGTGTATTAATATATTTTCCCTTCCATATAATAACAATTTTGATTATGTTTTGATTTATTAGAAAACTTAATTTTATGAAAAAAATATGTATAATATAGTCATTTGATGAAGGTAAAAGTTGAATACGTCATATTGGCTATAATATTTTTATATCTAATAGTTTGTGATTTTTTTCTAATTTTATGATATTAAATGAATCATCAAAGTGTCTTCGTGTTTATAGTATTTATATTAAGTGAGCAGTAGTGGTTTATATACATAAACAAGTAGAATAACTCCAAAGAATTAATATATTGGGTTATTTATAATTTATTGTATGGTGAGTTATAAAAATATGTACTATATGTAAATATTTTTCCCTAAAGGTGTGGTATTTATATACTATTACATAGTTTTGTGCTTAGCTATTCACGATTCAAAATTAATAGTAATATACAGTGAGTGTCTTTCTTAAAGGTGTTTCTGGTTTTACAAATTTTTAGTGACACTATGTCATTAAATATTATTTATTTATTGTAAATATGTTGGACAATAATGCACATTTAGACATATTGTGTCTTATCAACATTGAGAAATGGATTGGTAACAACTTTAAGGCTTGAAAACAAAAGATTTAAATTTATTTGGGTACGTTGGAGTTTGACATTGCTTTCAAATTGCCTCGAGTAACACTCATTGAGAAAAGTACACTGTTACAAAGGAATAATTTGGCAAGATGGGAGAGGCCTAATTAACTGTATCTTCTCATGATGCAAAATTATATGAAAGATAATATTAGAGGAGGAATTTCATCTAGTAATTTGGACAAGGATTACATGTCTAAGATTGAAGATAAATTCAATAGTTCTGACAAGGCTGAGACGGGTATATATCTTTCAAATCTCATCAATGCCAATTATGATGGAGTCAGAAGTGGTAGGGAGTACCTACTTAAGTTTGTTAATCTCTCCAACAAACTTAACTCCATGTACATAAATATAACCAATAAATTCTTGGTTCACATGGCATTATTTTCACTTCCAAATTAGTAAATTAAAGTGAATGATAACACTCAAAAAGAGAGAATGTGTATTAAAGATTTAATTTCCATTTGTTACCAAGAAGAAGAACGGATGAAGAATGCTACATATCTTTTGGGGTTAAGTAATACAGACAACAATAATGCTAATGTTGAGCGGTAGAAAGTAATCCGGAGTGCACCTCCCTGTGGTCCAGACTTGGTGTCTGTTTCCGGAAGACTGTGAGAAGCAAGTTGATCCTTGAACCTTTATCCAAATCCTTGAGATAGTTAATATAAAACTTCTCGATCGATATCTGAAGCAAGGTATGAAGTTATTAACATTCATCATCGACTAATTATAGACTCCAAGCTCGTCTCTTCTTCTGGATATTGATGTCTCCCTAATTGTTCTTATTTTCGACCCATGGGAGACATCATTTTTGGTGTTTATTTAATTAATTTGATAGACTTTTGGACTAAATATGCAATATTATGATTTTCCTCTTTTATTTCTAGCATTTTTGATTTATTAAACTTTTGCGCGTAATATTGGTATTTTTAGTGTAAAGTTTACAGGTTTTAGATGTTAGCTAGGAGAGGAATCCGAGGAGAAAGTCAAAGATCGTGAATTAGAGTCAAGACTTGAAGACAAATCCCGAAGATATTATTTTTAGAGCTGAAAATCCACTTTCCAGGCCATAGATTGCTGATTTCGAGGTGCTTAAGCGATGATTTAGCCGCTGACCTTTGAAGAGAAAACATTTCTTATCGAGTTACGGAACTTTAGCAACTGGAATGAGGTCAATCGGAGTCATAACGCATCGGGAAAAGCCGTTTTAGTGAAGGTGTATCAGCAGTTACGGGATTTTGGGCTTAGAAAGTGGGCTTGGACATTTAATTAATATTCTATTTTCTGGTCCAAGCCCTAGAACGAATTTATGCTTATAAAAGGAGGTCTGGACTTCTATTTTTCACACAATTCACATTCTCCGTTCGTAGTCAATCCGATTCCGGAAATTAGGTTCTTTTATCTTTTTAATTCTGTAAACAATATGAATTCCTTTACTTTTAATTTCGTATTTCATTTTAATATGAGCTAAGTTTTCCATAGTGCTTGAGAACAAACAATGGGTGAATCCCAATCTTATTAATTAACGAATGTTGAATTTGGGTTTTTATTGAATTAAACTAAAGTAGGGCTTTTACTCTTTTCGATAAATTATGAATGTTTACTGTTTTTAGCGTCATGAACTAGGAACAGGTAGTAGTATTTAGGCTATTCCAATTAGTGGCAATTGGATCGTCCTGACGGAGGGTTTAAATACGGAACCATTTATTCAATCTAGGATAGAAGTTAATGATTCTGACGAGCTTAGCTAATCCTAGGGCCAATGAGGTAATAAAACTTAATCATCCAACGGTGGATCATATTTACCCTGACGGGACTAGTGACACTTTAGGATCGCCTTATAGTCCACCCTGACGGGGGTATAAGGAATTTAGAATCCCGACCATTGTAATTGACTAATTTAGCCCTTAAACAACATAAGTTAAGAAATAGGATAGGGAGGATCTTTGCGTTCTCAAGTGCTACATCTCATATTGCGTTTTACATCATTTTACTTGCGTCTTAGCTTTTACTTGCATTTTAATATTTGTCTTTCATTTATTTAGCATTAATTCAAAACCAAACAAACATATTATCTTTACTTGCTGTCATAAGTGCATCAATCATTAATAGATAAGCATTGTAGTCAACCATCCCGTCCTTGGAACGAATCTGTTTTATCAGTTATACTACTTGGGACAACCGTACACTTGCGGTTGTGGTTCGATTACTTTTTGCATTTATTTTAGAACACACAAAGGACCACCAGACTCAAAGATCAAACCGAGCTTGCAAGATTTTGTCAAGAAGATGGAGAAACAGTAGGAGAGTCATGGACAAGGTTTCAACATAAATTAGCTAGATGTCCTCTCCATAATTATACACCCGCTCTACAACTTGCTATATTCTATGAAGGTCTCAATGATAAAGTTAGAGAGAAGGTGGATAACATTGGAAAGGGTAATTTTGTGTCCATGAATCATAATGAAGCTTCCGATGCCTTGGAAAATATTATTGAACAAGAAAGGAGTTGGCCTTCAACGAGAGCTCCTATTGCAAAGACTAGAGGAATGCTTCGTTTAGATGCAGAAACTGCGAACTCGGCTCAAATATCCGCATTAGAAAATCAAATCAAGGAGCTGAAGTTAGAGATGCAAAAGAATTTAGCCGCAGCAAACGTAGTACAAGAAGCACAAGGTTGTCAACAATGTGGGGTTAACAATCATACATGGGAAGAGTGCGAATCAAATCCACAATCTGTTTACTTCATATCTAATCGAGGAGGCTATCAATGGGGTAACCGAAATCATCCTGGTATGCAGTATTCAAATCCACAAGGGGCCGCTAATCCTGGTCATTATCAACCGCGCCCCCGGAACAACCCTTTCCAACCGAGAGGTCAGTATCAAAATCAATATCAAAATAGATCTGCTCCCCCTCAACAACCTGTTCAAGATGCCTATACCGATTCGTTAGATCAGAAAGCCTTACCTCAGTACCCTCAAGAAGGATCTATGGATAATCAACAGATAATACAAGCTCTGGAACGTTTGACCACAAATATGAGCGCTCAGAAAGAGAAAGTCCGAGGACAAGATGCCGCACTTCAGATTTTAGGTACTCAAGTAGAACAATTAAACAAGGTTCTAACAAATTTAATGGAACAGAAAGAAGTGAAGGCAATCGAAGGAGGTGATGAAAATGTTGGGTTCGAAGCTTGCAAGGCTATTTGCCTTGAAATTGAAGAAAAAGAGGAAGTACCGCATGCTGCCGTTAGTGCCGTGGAAGTTCCGAGTACCGAAGAAGAACCAACCAAGTCTAGCCCCGTGGAATCTGACTGTTCTGAGGTTTATGTGGAGGATGATTCAGAGAAACCCGAATTTATACAGCTGCTGAGGAAGATGTAAGAGGAGATTCGATCGGTAATGGATTATCAAGCTGAGCTAGATAGAGAAAAAGAGAAAGAAGGCTCCGAGGAGGAATCAAAAGTTGAAGATGAAGTTGCACCTGCTGTGCAAGAAGAGAAAGAAGAAGAGAAGGTGGAAGTAGGGTGAGCAAAACAAAACCGGAAAACCGAACCGAACCAAAAAACCGAAAAAACCGAGCCGAAGAAACCGAAAACCGACAAAACCGTTCGGTTCGATATAAGCTTTTTAAAAAACCGAAAAGTTCGGTTCGGTACGGTTTTTCTATGCTAAACCGAACCAAAAAACCGAACCAAAAAAAATATAAAAGCTAAAACATTCTTCAATTTAATTTATATTCTTTAAAAGATTATGACAATGGGATAGAAAATGGAGTAATTTTTTAAAACAAAAATGTTCATATATGACATGAATCGCCCTTAAAAATGTTATAATATGCAACATATTTTTACATAAGTGATGAGTCGATATAATTTAAAAAATCCTTTGTTTATTAATATTTGTTGAAGGTAAAGCATAAACATCAAATTTTATAAATATTGTTGATATTATTATTCGTTTACGCCTTATATAATATTTGAGTTTCAAAAATATAATTTCTTACATGAAACATGAAAATCAAACACTTCATATATGAATTTTCTAGAAAATAAAATGTCTCAAATAAAATATATCCAACTATCGAATAAAACATATACCAAAACCGAAAAAAACCGAACCGAACATATAGCGAACCGAAAACCGATGAAACCGAACCGATGAAAACCGTTCGATTCGGTACCTACCCCTTTAAAACCGAATGATTCGGTTACGGCCAAAAACCGAGCCGAACCGAACCATGCTCACCCCTAGGTGGAACCGCCACCTATTGTTCAACCAGTGTCATCAACCATTCCTGATACAAATCCTAAGGATGACACTGAACTCAAGACATTTGTAGAGGCGTATACACCCGAAAATATCAACGCCCAAATGCTTGAGATTGCGAAGAAAGGACTCACACCGCAACAAGTTTTTACGCAAGTTATTCTTGAGAAAGAGGCGAGTGTAGAGATCCCAAGAGAGAATCTGAGAGTCTCAAGAAGAAGTGAACGAGAGCGACCTACAAAGCTTAAAGATCCGGGAAGTTTCAACCTCCCTATCCAAATAAATGGTATGCTCAAGGTGAAAGCTATGTACGATGTGGGTTCTGGTGTGAATCTTATGCCTAAGTCCGTGTTCGATAGACTTGGACTTCAGAAATCAGAGAAAACTCCAGTGAAGTTGCAGTTCGCTGACAACTCAGTTACAAGGACATGGGGAACAGTGGATGACGTCTTAGTCCGTGTAGGTAGTATCGCCATCCCTACTGACTTTGTTATTCTTGAGTTTGATGCAGATAAGCAGGTTCCAATCATACTTGGACGGCCTTTCATGGCCACAAGTCAAAGTGTCATCAACTTCCAAGAAGGTACCATTACCCTTCATGCAAATAATGTATCCGAGACCTTCTATGTCTTGGGTAAGAAACCAAGGAAGTTAGATCCCACCGTTCCTGTCATCCACAGCCTTTCACATCACAAAGTCCCTCCTGAGAAGATCCACTTAAAGCCTGTGGATACTGAGCCAAACATTGAGTTTGGGGTTGGCCATGAAGTTCTATGGAAAGCTCACAAACGTGAGAATAGGCCACGTAGTTTCAAAGACTCGTGGATGGGACCATTCATTGTCACTAAGGTTGTTTCAGCCAAGGTGATAGAAATTCGACCCAAAACGGGGATCAAGCGCAGATTAGTTGACGTTCATAGCCTAACTCGTTGTTGGGGAGGCTATATTCGTAAATCTTGATAGAGGTAACACGTCTAACTTTGAAAGACGTTAAATAAAAGTGCTGTACGGGAGACAACCCGCAATTTTTTTATGTTTTTATGTCTTTTACGTTTTTAGTTTAGTTTAGTTGATAATGCATATTTGAGAAAGGTATTAGTGTTTTTGATGTGTAGGTATTGGAGAAATCGAGTTAGGGAAGAAACAAAAAAATTCGAAAAAAATACACCATCGGTGCGGTATACCACTATTAGCTATTAAAGCTGATGTGGCAAAAGCCTACGAAAAAGTGGCATGGGATTTTTTAAAAGATACACTTCTAAAGTTGGGTTTTTGTACAAAATGGGTGGAGTAGATAATGGGATGTGTTACCTCAATTTCTTATAAGGTGTCATTAAATGGTGAGCAAATACCATTAAGTAACCCCTCTAAGGGCTTAAAGTAGGGGGGTCCTCTATAACTCAAGCCTTGAATGCCCTACTAAAACAAAAAGTGGATAATAACTTGATTAGGGGTCTAAAAATCAACAAAAAATGTCCCACCCTTAGTCATATTATGTTTGCTAATGACAGCTTGTTCTTTATGAGAGCTAATGAAAGTGATATTGAGGAATCTATGAAAGTCCTTAATGAATATAGTCATGGATCAAGCCAAAGTATTAACTTAAACAAAAGTGGAGTAATGTTTTGTAAAACCACTCCTGAGGAAAAAAACAACTTAATGAAAATTCTTAAATAAATTAGATAACCTTGGTAAATATTTGGGCTTACCTACTGAGTGGGGTAGGTCAAAAGTCAAGGCCCTTAATTTGATGATTGATATCTTACAAAATAGAGTTGAGAAATGGAACACAATATTTTTATCAGAAGATGGAAAAGAAATTTTGATCAAATATGTGATAAATGCGATTCCCTCTAATACTTGTGACTGTGTGTGATAATATTAACTCTCTAATATCACATTTGGTGGAACAATAAATAAGAAATTCCACTGGAAAAATTGGAAAGAAATGATCGTGAATAAAAACAAAGAAGGGATGGGTTTTAAATCAATGAGAATAAAGAATATTTCTTACTAGCTAGAAATGCCTGGAAAATATTTATAAATCCAGAATCATTTACTAGCGAAAACCCTTAAAAGGGTTTATTTTTCTAAAACTAATTTTCTGGATGCAAATCTAGGATATCATCCAACCTGGGGATGGAGAAGTTTGTTAGAAGGAAGAAACAACTTTAAAAATGATTTATTCTGGAAAATAGGGAATAGTAAAAGTATACAATTATGGAATCATAAATGGATCCCAGGGAAAAAAAGTTAAAATGCCCCCCATAATGCCCTCTTACTAAAGTTTCTGACTTTATTCTATGCTATCTCTAATATTTGGAACCATGAGGTTATAACTAGTTGGTTCAGTGGGGAAATTAAAGAAAAAATCACTAAAATTACAACACCAATAAAAATGATGGAAGATAATGCACTATGGTTACCTTCTAAGGATGGTGAAGTCTCATCAAAAGGTATATATGGTTTTATTAAGGATAAAGAAGCTGAAAAGGAGAAAAATATTGCAAGAGGGATGCCTAGTAGCTCCTATGCCACCCCATAATTAATATGAAAGGAGGCTTGGAACCTAGATTCTCCCCCAAAGATTAGAAATTTCTTATGGAGATTATGTAAAAGAATACTCCCCACTGAGGAGCTGAAATTCAATAGAAAATGTGCAAAAAATGATTTATGTACTCTTTTTGGGACTGACTTAGAATCGATAGAAAATCTGTTTTTTAAATGCTCATGGGTTAGAGTCCTCTGGTTTATATCTCCCATACAAATTTTAGCTGAATCTAGGTGTGGTTTAAGATTTGATTCCTGGTTTACGGAAATTAAAACTCTTAGAAGGTGTACAGATGTAGCTGGGAGAAATGTGGAGAAATTTATTCCCTTCATATTATGGAAAATATGGGAAACAAGGAATAAATTATGTTTTGTAGGAATATTACATGACCCTTATCAAGTCTTACAAATGTCCCAAAAAGCCTATGATGAGTTTTCTAAATATAGAAGATTCTGTGAGGCTAATATAGATAATATCATTAAGGAAAAAATGGGTTATGATAAAAATCTTGAGGAAACTAAAAGAAAAGAAAATATTTCTGATAGAAACAATGGTAAAAACAGTAACGATAAAGATATAAATGATACATGTACTCGAAATTCTCATGTTTTACATAAAAAAGGAAAAATAAGGAAAAATTAGGAAGATAAATTGAATGAAAGATCACTTATTGTTCATATAGATGCATCTTTTAACATAAAATGTGAGGCTTTATCAGCAGGTGTTTTAAGTAACAGTGATGGTGCACTAATACACGATTTTGCTTGTTCTTATATTTGTAATAATACAGAGGAAGCTGAGCTTATTGGGGTGCATAATGGCTTGATCTCGGAGATTAATTTCCACCTTGAAGACATTAGAGTGTTAAATGACAACAAGACGGTTATCGATTTTCTTAATCAACCTAAAACGCCTTTAATGCTTGACATAGAATTTTCTACTTTGATATTAAACATTTATGTAATAAAAGACTAGTCTCCTTCTATCATATTCATAGGATAGAAAATGGTGTTGTTAATTGAGTTGAGAGGCACAAGCCGTTGGGTATGTTGCCGCGTGACTGGGTTTTCAAACCCCCTTCTCAATTAGCGTTTTTATCTTTATCTTTGTTTAGTCCAACTACCTTTAGATGCATTAGGTGAGGTTTTGAAGTTGTTGTATTAAACGGATATTTCTATTTATTATTATGCATTTTACATATTTTACATATAAAAAAATGCATTTTACATATAAAAAATTAAAGTTTTCCAAATCTCAATATGTGCGCGGATTTAAGAATGCACAAAAGTAAAAAATGTAAATAATTGTATTTAAATGTTTAAAGTTCCGAGAATTCGGGAAGCGAAGTAAAATCTTGTTTGTCTATTATTTAAAGGCTTTGGAGGAAATTTTAAAATAAATTCTTAACATTATTAAAAATAATTTATACTAACTTACCAAACAAATCATAAGAATCTAAAAATAATTTATCTTAATAAGGTTGAAACAACGTTCTTGATATATTTATTTAGAAATGAAATTTTTTTATTTATAAAATAATATATATGAATTTGAATTACCACTTGACATATCATCTTTATATGAAATAAAAGTTAAATTTATCTTAAATTCACAATTTACTAATAATATACCTAAAATATAAAATTTAATAGTAGCTATTATTATATATCATTATTTTATATCATTATACCTATAAATTGTATAAAAAGTAAGAGATAATTTTTGTTTAGGGCAATGCCGAATTAATTACACGGAGAACGTAAAATTTCCCAATTAATTATAATTTCAACTTAATTCCTACTTAAGCACAAAAAACTGAAAAATTACAAAAATACTCATATGCAATTAATTAATTACTTTAATTATAATAATATTTATTTATTTATTTTCATTTTTATTTTTATTTTTTTTAACTTTTTTCGAATTTTTTTTTTTAATTTTTTTTATATTCGGAAATTTTATCTTTGAAAAAAAAATTCGATTTTTTTTTACCGTGTTGCAGGAACACACAGAATTGGAACAACCAAAATCAAGTTTTTTGTATTCCAGGAATTAGGGGTGGAAATCGGGCGGATCGGATCGGAAAATGTCTTGTTTGGAAATTTCCAATTTTTTTCGAAAGAGCAAAATCTGATCCAGTTCCAATCCAAAAAAAAATCAGAATTCAATATTTCGTTCCAATTTCGGAACACACGGAAATATTCGGAATTTCGGAATTTTCGGAAATTCTCTAAATCTTGACTAACCATCGAATTATTTTATTTATTTCTAAGATAAAAAAATCTAAAGGAGTATTCGTTTTTGCAAGACTTAAGGTGAAAAGACAAGTTCTATTTTCAGCCCATATAATTAGTGGCACCCTTAGTTACTATAAATTGCAAATTAGTCCCTGCAGATTATATATATGACTTCCCTGAACAATTTTTAGCTTGACTTGAAGTGGCAACCGTAGCTAAATTTCTGAATTTTTCTTTGCTCGTTTTAATCACCTCAACACCTGTAGTCACCTCCGCTCGATCATAATACATACACCGCTTAAACTCATGACCAATCGCTTTACATTTAACACATTGCACCGATAATTTTTTGTATTCCATTTCAATCAAACAAGCTTTTTCGCACGTCAAATAGAAATCAACAACATATTTAAACTCACAAGTGATATCAATATAAATTTATACTCTAGCAGAATCAAAATTCTTCCTCAAATTAGTAATAACATCTGTGTAGAACGGCTTACCAACAAGAAATGCACATTTTTAAAATTTACATATAAATATATATATATATATATATATATATATATATATATATTAGTATATATAAATATTTTAATTATAAAATATTATTTAGGAAATATTAGGATAAATATTCGGAAAAATAATTGGAAAAAAGCGGAAAAAAACCGGAAATAGAAATCGGATCGGATTTCGAAAATTCCAAATTTTAAATATGTAATTCCAATTCCAATCCAAAAAAAGTCGGAAAAATCGGAAATCGGAATTTCGGAATTTCGGAAATCGGAAGGTAAAAGAACAATTCCAAATACGGAATTTTCGGATCGGAATCGGTCGGAAATCGGAAATTTCCGTTCCAATTCCGCCCCTACCAGGAATACACAAATTTGAGTTTTATGTGTTCCATGAATACACAAATTTGAGTTTTAGGTGTTCCATAAATACACAAATTTGAGTTTTATGTGTTTGATTCTATTGGCTGGATCGCAAGTTTATTTGGACTCTTAATTGGGTTTTAAGCCTTGATACATGGCATTCTGTAATTAACTTAAGATCGGATAATTGTATTTAGGCTCCCTCTGAATGATTACTTTATGCTTTGTTTAATACTTACCGAAGGAGATAATCTCTTCACGCTGGCGTGTAGGCGCGACTATATTCTTGTTTTCCTATTGGTCAATCTATGTTTTCAAGAAGAAAGGAATCTCAGATTAAGATTTTATTCTTTGTCTTATATTCAAAACTCCAACCGTTTTTCATTCTATTATTTAGGCTGCTACTTTTCCTACATAGAGGATCTACATATTTTATTCAGGCGTGCATCTTGTTTGCTGTGCTTTTTAATATTTTATTCTTATTCCCCCTCGAGATTAATCAGATTGGGACAAACGGAAGTCAATATCTGCTTCTATCTTACTCACGCCAAAGAGCTTTGTTTAACACTTCAGTATATACAAAATATTTCGCGTGAAGATACGGAGGATGATGGAAGTACCCAGGCCTCACCTGTGAAGGGAACCTTCATTCAAAACAAATTCAAGGGTGACGGCCAGCCCGGCGTGAAAGCGGTCGGAAATGATGGATAATTTTATGGTGTGGATTTGTCAGGGAGCGAGGGCACCCGTGACAAGGAAATTAGTAAAGGCCCCTGAATTCGAAGTTTGATATTTCTTTTATATGCCTTTTGGAATCTAGAATTAAAAGTAGCGATGTGAGATCGTGTAGTTTCCTTAACCCTTTCAAAAATAAATTTGTAGTGAACCCTGGAGGAAGAGCTCATATGTCTGGGGGCATTAAACTGGCTTGGAAGGATCATCTTAACATTAAAATCGTTGTTTCCGTTTTGAATTATGTTATCGCTCACATTATGGAATCTAATGCTATTTATTGGTATATTATTGTCATCTATGCTCCTAATGATATTAATAAACGTGAGAAGATATACATTGACATTTCTAATTGGATAAGTAACAATCAAAAACCGACTCTAATTATTGGCGAATTTAATGAGATTTGCAAAGCATCGGAAAAACAAGGTAAATTACAACCTAACCTTGATAGAATGCTAAGATTTAATGAATTCATAAATTCAGACAACCTTATAGACATTCCTACAAAAGGGTGTTTCTTTACATGGTTAAACAAAAGAGAAGGAATGGAAAATGTTAAAGAAAGATTAGATAGAGGGCTGGCATCTGCTGAATGGTACAGTTTTTTTCCAGATACGATTATCAAGGTAACCCAAGCAATTGGTTCAGATCATCCTCCACTAATTGTTCAGAGATCAAATAAATCAAAGAGTAATAACAAATATTTCATGTTCGAGTCAAGATGGTTAGAAAATTTAGAATGTAAAGAGGTGGTGAGTCAAACATGGAATAACTATAGGAACATGGATAACATTAAGAATTTTATTATGAAAAGAGATGCGACTTGTTTAGCTCTCTTGGGATGGAGTAGAGAGAAATTTTTTAACAATAGGAACCTAATAAATAAATATCAAGGAATTTTGGAAAAAATACAAGACGGAGAACCAACAAATAAAAATCTGGAATTGGAGAAAAAAATAAGAGAAGAAATGGAGGAGCTATGGAAACAAGAGGAAGCCTTTTTGGCAGACAGGGCATGTGATGTATGGATAAAAAAATGAGATAAGAACACTAAATATTTTTTCACTAAGACAACAATGCGATGTAATATTAATCGAATAAATGAAATTAAGGATAATTATGGTAATTAGATTGATGAACCAAAAGAGGTGATGGGTTTAATTAAAGGGTATTTCTGTAATAATTTTAAAGGGAGTAGTATGGATAATATAGAAACTGTTGCAAACCATACGCCGAGCAAAGTAGATGAAGAAATGAATGATAAACTGCTAAGGACACCAGATTTGGATGAAGTTAAGACGACTGTTTTTTCTATGTCAGGATCTAAAGCTCCGGGACCCGATGGACTCCCGGGTAATTTTTGTCAGGAGTTTTGGGAAATTATTAAGTTGGATATTCATAAAATAGTTGTTGAGTTTTTTGAAAATAATGCTCCTCTCGACAAAATCAACGATACTATTATCACCCTTATACCAAAAGGTAAATATCAAGAATATATCACGGAATTCAGACCAATTTCATGTATAAACTTCATATATAAAATCATTGCAAAAATCATGGCTCTTAGATTACAACCAGTGATGAATGATATAATTTCACCGACTCAATCGGCGTTTATTAAAGGTAGAAGTATCCATGATAACATTTTAATTGTTCAAGAAATAGCGTATTTCGTGAAGAATAAGAGAAGATCAAATAAACATTATGGGACAGTCAAAATCGATATGGCCAAGGCTTATGATCAAGTAAATTGGAATTTCCTCATGGTGATCTTAAAAAATTTGGGATTTGGTGAGAAATGGATTAATTTATTTTATAATTGCATATCTTCGGTGTGTTATCAAGTTAATGTAAATGGAGAACGACTTAAAAAGTTTAAACCAGAGAGAGGTATCCGTCAAGGTGATCCGATGTCTCCTCTCTTTTTTTTCTTTGTTAACGGAAGGACTTATTGGATTAATTAATTACGAATGCCGGGAAGATAATATTAAAGGTATATCGGTCACTAGGGCGGCACCGAGGCTTACTCATTTATTATTCGCGGATAATGCGTTATTCTTTCTTGAGGTAAATGATACGGAAATTGAAGCTTTCATAAGGGTCCTAAATCTTTACTGTAGTGCTTCAGGTCAAAAAATAAATTTTGATAAATCATCCATCATGTTTAGCAAAGGTTTTTCGGAAGGAAAGTCACAAGAAATTGCAAAGAAACTTAATATTAAATGTACCAATGAATTCGGCAAATATTTGGGGATTCTGTTGACTCTTAAAAGATAGAAGAGAGAGAATTTAGCTTACATAAGAGAAAAATTGTTGAATAAATCCGCAAGTTGGATAGCTAAACTATTATCGGATGGGGGTAAAGAAATATTAATCAAGGCAGCGTTACAAGCAATTTCGAATTATGCCATGTAAATTTTTGAATTCCCAATTACTACTTGCAAAGATATGAGCAGTCTTGTAGCTAATTTTTGGTGGAATTCGGGGTCAAAAAAACGGAGACATTGGATAGCTTGGAAAAAAGTAGAAAGATCAAAAAAATATGGGAGGTATTGGTTTTAGAGACTTCCAGAAAATGAACTTAGCCCTATTAGCAAATCAAGCTTGGAGATTGTTACATAATCCAGATTCTTTAGTATCCAAAGTACTAAAAGGGATTTATTTTCCGACAACAGACATGTGGAATGCTAAGTTGAAAAATAGAAGATCATGGAGTTGGGCAAGCATTTAAAAAAGTGTTGCAATTTATTAAAGAAGAAGGATTTTGGAAAATAGGCAATGGTATGAGGATTAATATCTGGGACGATGCTTGGATTAGGAAGGGTTATAAGTTAGAGAGACCCGCAGAATGTAAGATAGTAAAAGTGGCTGAATGCTTTAATAATGAGATGACTAACTGGAACTTCGATATACTAAACCAGAGATGTACGAGCAGAGATATGATGGAAATTAGAAAGATGCCAATTATGCAACTTGATAAAGAAGATTTGGTTATATGTACGACACCTAAAGATGGAAACTACTCGACAAAATCAGGATACCACCGTTTAGTTCAATTAGAAGAAGACAAGTTGGGGCAATCATCTGGAGAAGGAGAGTTGGTCAATAAGAAATTATACAATCTAATATGGAAATCTAACGTCCCATTAAAGGTTAGAAATTTTGTATGGAAAATTCATAATAATGATATTCCAACTAAAAGTAATCTAAAAAGGAGAAAATGTGCGGAATGATATCTGTGAATGGGGTGAATCTGGAGCAGAAACTGTTGAGCACATCTTTCTGAACTGCCAATTTAGTAAAGGTGTTTGGGCGAACTGTCAGTTACAATGTAGAGTTGATGAACACAACGAGGAAAATATTGGTGACTGGATCATTAAAATTATTGAGAGCTATTCGAAGAACGGATGGGATCAAAGGTCGGTGACGCAATTGTTTTACTCACTTTATGGAATATCTGGAAGGCTAGGATGAAAGGCTTTTTCGAAAAAAAAAAGTGGGTAATTAAAGAAATTATTGAAAAAACAAAATTTACCGTGAAACGTATCTTTGGACAAACAGAATTTGGAAATCAAAAGAAACCAAGTGTACCTGAGGAGGAAATCGAATGTGAGGATAACGACAATCCGATCCTAAATGATGAAGCGGAGAATATTTGGTTATGTGATTCTTCTCACATTAATAGCTGAATCCAACTAGTATGGTTTCTATTGCAATTAACAAATAAGGGAAAATTAAGAAATTAAATACTAAAAGAGCAAGAAAAATAGTAGTCTGGAAGGAGAAGCGTGGTCAGTTTTGCTCGCCATGAGATCGGCAGCGGAACTTGGAATTAAGAGTAGTTCTTTCTACTCAGATAACCTTGAGGTAGTTAAAGGTATTAACCGAGGTGTAGGGATCGACTGGAGGATTCACCCTATGATTTCGGGAGCATGGAGGTGGATAGGACGATTCCCAGATTGGAAGATCACCCTTGTTAAAAGGAACTTTAACGGTGTGGCTGACATTCTCGCCAAGTGCGCCAGGAATAGTGTGGATATTTTTATTTGTCCTCGTAGTTCATTAGTGGAGTTTTATTCTAGTATTAGTAGAATATATTCGAATCGTATCAGTAAACGATTTTAGTTCTATGTATTTGACCAAAATAAAAAAGGTTCCATGAATACACAAATCTGAGATTTGTGTGTTCCATAAATACACAATTCTGCGATTTGTGTGTTCATGAGTACACAGAATTGGAACAAACAAAATCAAGTTTTGTGTATTACATGAATACACAAATTTGTATTTTATGTGTTCCACGAATACACAGAATTGGAATAAAAAAAATCTAGTTTTGTGTTCCCTGGTCACACACAAAACTAGGGATGGCAACGGATCGATTTTTTGTAAAAATTCGAAAAACCATAACCATAATTGTTTTTAAAAGTAAAAACCATATCCTGACGGTTTTAACTATCGGTTACACTTTTCAAAACCATAACCGTATTATTCGGTTTCGGTTTTTTTAACAGTTTTGCGGTTTTTAACCATATTGAAATAATAACTTAATAAATATATTAAATTTTATAAAATAAAACCACACATATAAAAGAAAACTTCAAGGTTTATAGAAAATTGTGTTGGTATTTGATTAAATTGCATATTTATTATTTAAGTGGTTAAAATCTAGTATTTTGATTTTGCTTTTAGAATTTCAATATATCTAATTTAATCTAAATTATTATAAAATTTGAAAATATTTATGATAATAAACGGTTTTCGGTTTTTCGGTTTTATTTTTATCAAAAACCATAACCTAACGGTTTTAACCATCGGTTATACTTTTAAAAACCATAACCTAATGGTTTTAACCGCGGTTATCTAATTCGGTTTTGAATCGGTTCATTTATCATCGGTTTCAGTTTTTAACCGTAACCATTGCCATCCCTACACAAAACCCTAAAACATAAACACACAAAAATAACAAAAAAGTATTAGACAAAAAGATTATATATCAAGATAGTTAAAAACAAATAAAAATAGGTATATGCGATTAATAAAGAGAAAAAACAATTTTGTTAAAGAAGAGAACCCTTTAGATCGATTTTATGACTTTGTGTGTTACAGGAACACATAAATCTATATTTGTGTGTTACAACAACACATAACCCGGAATTTCGATTTTAAAAAAAAAAATCAGAGAAAACAATTTTAAAAAAAAAAAAATGAAAAAAAAACTGAAAAAAATCTAAAAAAATAAAAAAATAAAAAAAATCACATAAAGGCAATAATAGAAGGCAAATATGACAATGTGTTTAATTAGAAATTAAGTTGATAATTTTTGAGTAAGTAGAAAGTAATTTACTCCTTCCTTTTTTTGGAAATATAAAGTGTGAAATTGTAATTAATTGAGAATTATCACTTTTATTTAAATCTTAATAAAATATTTAACTTCCCAAAATATTACCTTTTTTTTGGTCGACCGTTACCAACTGTTGCAGCTATCTAACTTTAATCAGTCAGCCGATTCCTAATCTTGTAAACGAGAGAAGCAACCCACTACCATCAGATGGGTTGCTGGCCGCTTGCCTAGCTTTCGTAGCCGCTCTGTCCGCCAAACCGTTAAGTCTTCGCGGTAGATGTCTGAATGCCAAAGACTGGTGAGCATCAGCCATCTGTTTAAACCGCTTAACATACGGTCGAACTTTCCAAAACGCTACTGGCAACGACTCAATGCCTTGAATTAAATCAAGGTTATCTGAACAGATTACTGTCTTAATTCCCGGGTGGGCCATGCTAAGTTGAGTAGCTTCAAAGACCGCTATGGCTTCCCCTTCCGCTGCTGAATCTGTCCATATAGGTTTGGAAAATGTCTGTCTGTGTCCAGTTTGAGTATCCCGTTTTACTATACGAATTCCACCAGGTTCAGTTTCCGATTTAAATGAGGCATCACATGTATAAATAAATCTAGTATCCCGGTATTCTTCAGCGTTCCAGGGTTCCGTGACAACTGGAGGTGTATTTGTTGTTCGAACTTGTGGGACTTGTATCCAATCTGATCCAAATAGGTCTTTCATGCCTGCAAGAATAGCAAATATAACTTCTTTTGGTTGTATGTATAAATTTTCATGTACCATTTTCATTTTAGCCTTCCAAATGTTCCACAAAGTTAATTGAATGTATGCCATAAAGGTATTTTGTTCCCAAATTGTAGTATCCAAAGTATCACATAATTTGGTTATCCAGTCACCAATAGATTCGGGGTCCTCATCTGGCACACGAATCTGAAAAGTAGTGCCGCCCATATCTGCTTAGAAAAATGACAAAATAATAACATGTGAACTACCGTATCCGTTTTTGTTTCACGCCAAATATTACCTTCAAACTAGTTATTCGTATTTAAATCATAGGAATATTAAATGATTAATTAATTTTTACAATAACAATCTTACGTCCATAATCAAACCAAATTATTTAATTTAAAAAATAATTTCCCTTTATATCATACTCTTTCATGTATTAAAAAAAAAAAATCAACTTCTTATTTAATAGGAAAATTCTTCAATCCAATATTAAATGAACCAAATATTAAGATTAACTATTTATATTATGACACATGGCCACGTTTATAGAATTCTATAAATTAATCTATAAATATGTGTCTTGTTATTATATCCAACGATCATGATTTATACATGAGCCAATTGTTGATTGATGCCTATTAAAAAACTTATTTAGAAAAAGGTGCCTATAATAAAATATTTATTGAAAACAGCCCCATCCCAAATTACCCTTATAATTAACAATTAAAAAATAAGAAAAAAACTAATAAACACACGCGCGCGTCCGTGAATTTTTTTTAAATCGTCATAACTAATTCAAAAAAAATCAAAAAATAAATTATATTTGGATAAATCAAATTAATATTTACGTCTATGGTTTTTTTCGGAATTTTCTGAATTTTTTGATTTTTTTTAATTTTTTTTTCGCAGACACGAAATTTCATGTTTTAAACATGGAATTTCATGTTTAAAACAAAACATGGAATTTCGTGTCTGCGAAAAAAAAATTAAAAAAATTCGAAAAAATTCAAAAAATTCAAAAAAAATTCAAAAAAATTCATAGACGTAAATATTAATTTGCTTTATTCAAAAATACAATTTTTTTAATTTTTTAATTTTTTAATTTTTTGATTTTTTGATTTTTTTTGAATTAGTTATGACGGTTTTAAAAAAGAATTCACAGACAGTAGTAGTAGTAGTAGGTGGTGGTGGTGGTTGTGGTGGTGGAGGTGGTGATGGTTGTGGTGGATGTAGTGGTGGTTACATACATGGTGGTTGTGGTGGTGGTTGTGGTGGTGGTGTTGTTGGTGGAGAAAGAATTAACCTATTATTTGTTTAATATTTAAAGATTAATATTGTATTAAAATAAAATAATATATTTAATAATAAGAGTAGTAAAAGTATGGAAAATATAAAGGAGGTATTTTCTATAAATAATTAGGCATTTTTTTATAAAATAAATTATTGAAGGCATAAAAGAACAATTAGATAGTTTAATGAGGAGGTTATCAACAATAACCTCTTTATATATTACACCATTCAATATTAGATAAAAAATTTACTTTTAAATAAAATATTATTATCTTTTTTTTTTTTTTTTTTGTCAATACAATTACTCATAGATGTCTGTTACACGCCAAATATACATTACTAATATGTTCATAAAATTCAACTAAATACTTAGTAGGACATGCCGAGATATCAAGATTGAGTCTCGTGCATTTAGCTAACACGTCCGCTACACCATTGAATTTCCTTCTTATATGGACAACTTTCCAATCGGGGAATCTTCCTATCCATCTCCATGCCTCTGAAATCATGGGACGGATCCTCCAGTCGATTCCTTTTATTTTATTAATACCTTGAACCACCTCAAGGTTATCTGAGTAGAAAGAACTACTCTTAATACCATTATTTGCAGCCGATCTCATTGCTAACAAGACCGCCCACATTTCTCCTTCTAAACTACTATTCACTCTTGCTCTTTTCTTAGTAATCTCTTTAACTTCACCTTCATTATTTATCGCAATTGACACCATACTAGTAGGTTCCCACTTCTTATTATGTGATGAGTCACATAGCCATAACCAATCAGCATCGTCTTCAAGAACTGGATTGTAATTATTTTCTTCGTTGGACTTCCTGTCTTTGTCAACATAATCATTTTCCTTCTTTTCGCCAAATAAGTATGTCATTGTAAACTTTGTCTTTTCTATGATATCCTGAATTACCCATTTCTTTTTTTCAAATAAGCCTTGCATTCTCGCTTTCCATATATTCCATAATGTAAGTAAAACAACAGCGGTTACATACCTTTTATCCCAACCATTCTTAGCGTAGCTCTCAATTATTTTAATAATCCAATCCCCGATCTTTATTTCCTCCTTTTCATCAATTTTAATTTGCAGTTGACAATTCGCCCATACACCTTTGCTAAATTGACATCCCAAGAAAATGTGTTCCACATTTTCACTTCCTGCCTCACACCATTCACATGTATCTTCCACCATACATTTCCTTTTCTTCAGGTTATTTTTAGTTGGAATCGCGTTATTATGAATCTTCCAAATAAAGTTCCTTACTTTTGCCGGGACATTTGACTTCCAAATAATATTGAAAAGTTCCATGTTAATTGTCTCCCCATCCTTGGATGATGATCCTTTCTTTTCTTCCTCCAATTGCACTAATCTATGATAACCGGATTTTGTAGAATAATTCCCATCCTTAGTTGCCGTCCAAACGATCTCATCCTCATTCTCAAGATTCATTATTGGCAGCTTCCTAATTTCCATCATATCCCTTTTGGTACATATATTGTTGAGCGTATCAAAATTCCAATTAGTCATGTCCTTATTAAAATACTCGGCTACCTTTTTTAAATTACAATTCTCCGGTTTCTCCAACTTGTATCCTTCCCTAATCCAAATATCATCCCATAAACTTATTTTTTGCCCATTTCCAATTTGCCATAGACTTTCATTTTTAATAAATTGTAAGCCCTTATAAATGCTTGCCCAGCTCCAAGATCTTCTATTTTTCAGTTTTGTGTTCCACATATCCGTATTCGGAAAATATATTCCTTTGAGAACTTTAACTACCAAAGAGTCTTGATTCTTCCATAACCTCCAAGCTTGTCCTGCCAGCAAGGCTAGATTCATTTTTTGGAAATCTCTAAATCCAATACCCCCCACCTTCTTTGCTTTAGCTATTTTCTTCCATGATAACCAGTGAATTTTCTTCTTATTACCTGCATTCCACCAGAAATTTGCTATCATACTACTCATTGACTTACATACTTTAGCCGGGAACTCAAAAATTGACATCGCATAATTTGGGATGGCTTGCAAAACTGCTTTGATAAGTGTTTCTTTCCCACCATCAGACAGAAGATTAGCCACCCAGCTATCAGATTTATTAAGCAGTCTATCTTTAATATATTTAATATTCTCCACTTTAGATCTTTTCAACGTAAGCGGGATCCCTAAATATTTCCCGAAATCATTAGTACACCTAATATTAAGTTTCTCTGCAATCTCGATACTCCTCTCTTCCGAAAATCCATTACTAAACATAATAGAGGACTTTTCAAAATTAATTTTTTGTCCAGAGGCACGGCAATAAGTTTTGAGAACTCTCGAAAAAGCTTCAATTTCCGTATCATTTATTTCAATGAAAAAAAGTGCATCATCCGCAAATAATAAGTGTGTAAGTCTAGGTGCTGCCCTAGCTAAGGAGATACCTTTAATATTACCTTCTCGACATTCGTAATTAATTAAACCAATAAGTGCTTCAGTTAGCATTGCAAATAACAGCGGTGAAAGCGGGTCACCTTGACGAATACCTCTTTCTGGTTTGAATTTCTTTAGTCGTTCCCCATTAACTTTAACCTGATAAGAAACCGATGAAATACATTTATATATTAGCTCTACCCACTTCTCACAAAAACCTAATTTCCTTAAAACAGCTATCAAAAATTCCCAATTCACTTGATCATAGGCCTTAGCCATATCAATCTTAACCGCTCCATAGTGTTTATTCGATTTCCTTTTATTCTTCATAAAAAAGCCAACTTCTTGTGCAATTAAAATATTATCCTGTATACACCTTCCTTTAATGAAAGCCGATTGAGTAGGAGAGACAATCTCATTCATTAAAGGCTGGAGTCTTGTAGCCATAATTTTCGCGATAATCTTATAAATAAAGTTGCTACACGAAATCGGCCTAAAGTCCGTAACTCCTTCCTGAGTCTTACCTTTAGGTATCAATGAAATTATAGTGTCATTAATTTTCTCTAAGGATACCTTATTCTCAAAGAACTCGACAACTATCTTGACAATGTCATCTTTTATAATCTCCCAAAATTCGTGATAGAATTTACCCGGCAATCCATCCGGACCCGGAGCTTTTGACCCTTACATTGTAAAAACCGCTTTTTCTATCTCGTCAATTGTTGGTACTTTAGTAAGGTCCTCATTCCTTTTATCATCAATCTTGCAAGGTATATGATTAGAAACCTCATCAATAAAGTCCACCTTCTCCTCTTTGAATATATTCATAAAATAATCTTGAATAATATTCTTTATTTCTCCTTGGTTCTCCGTCCATTCCCCATTTTTATTCTTAATCTCACAAATCCTGTTAATATTACGCCACATTGTTGTCTTTGCAAAAAAATATTTAGTATTCTTATCTCCTTTATTAATCAAATCATCGCAAGCTCTATCCGCCCAAAACGCCTCCTCTTGATTCCATAGCTCTTCCATCTCCAATCTAATCCTCTTCTCTAACTCGTAACTTTCTTCAGTTAGTTCCCCATCTTGTAATTCTTCCAAAACTCCTTGGTATTTATCCAAAAGTTTCTTTGCATTACAAAATTTGTCTTTGCTCCAATTAATCAATGCTAGACATGTCTCATCTCTTTTCGTCACAAAATTCTTAATCTTATCACAATTTCTTATATTTTCCACATTTTACTAACAACTTCTTTACATTCCTTATCCTCAAGCCACCTTGACTCGAACATGAAATATCTATTATTAATTTTACAGTTATTACTTCTTCTAACTATCAAGGGTGAATGATCTGATCCCACAGCGGGTGGAACCTTAATACTCGTATCCGGGAATAAATTATACCACTCCGTCGTTGCTAAACCCCTATCTAGTCTTTCTTTAACATTTTCCGTGCCTTGTCTTTTGTTAGACCATGTATAAAAGCAACCTTTAGTCGGAATATCAACTAAGTTGTTTATGTTTATGAATTCATTAAAGTTACTCATCCTTTCTAAGTTAGGTTGTAACTTACCTTTTTTCTCCGATGTATTACGAATCTCGTTGAAATCACCAACAATAAGAGTCGGATATTTGTTATTCAAGATCCAATTAGATATATCGTCAAACATCTTCTCCCTTTTGTTCTTGTCATTAGGAGCATATACGAAAATAATGTACCAAGAAGTAGAGTTAGACTCCTCCACTAAAGCGATAATATAATTAGCAAGAGAAACAACAATAGATAACTTGATATGGTTTTTCCAAGCCAGGGTAATGCCCCCGGACCTATAGGCTCTTCCTCCGGGGTTCACTACGAACTTATTATCGAACTGGCTAAGAAAGTTGCAAGACTTAATATCACTAGACCTAACTTTAGCTTCCAAAAGACATATTAAAGATAATCTAAACTTCGAAATGAGGGACTTTAACGTATTTTTTGTCATGGGTGCCCTAGCCCCTTGACAGTTCCATATCAAAAAATTATCCATCAACCCCGGCCGCTTCTACCCCGTGCTGGCCGATACCCTTGAGATTTGTATTGATGAGGGCCTCCTTCACAGGCATAGCCTGGGTACTACCGTCATCATCAGAATCATTGCTTGACAAATTATCTCCCCTCAAATGACCATCGCAATTGTCTGCACTACAATAGTAATATTGCTCGTTCTCCATACCACTTTCACTCACCGCATTTGGTCCACACACGTTCATATACTCGTACTCAACAAATTGATCTTTAAACTCGCCATAATTCACAAGTAATTCGTCAAGAAATTTCCGAGCTTCCCCTATTCTTTTCCTTAGGTTATCAACATCCTCAAAGACTTTCCTACTAACATAAATACCTTCCAACTGATAAATATAATAAAAGTAGTCAAAGTTAAAAGAAAGCTTATGTTGAAAAAAGTCTCTTAACCACTTGGATCTGAAACCCAAAAACTTAAATCTTCTTGACGGATTCCAATCAAAGTATTCATAATAAGTGGGAAAAGCATCCCCTTCGAAAGAAATAATTAACTCCTCATCAGATCGGTGGAAAATACAATTAAAAACTTCCTTATTAATGTGGTATGATTTCTGCATGTTGAGAACAAAAGATCTCAAAGTGCTCCCCCACTTTCGCCCAAATAAAGGAGAGGAGAAATTGATACAAGGTGAATCAAGTATCTTCTGCATGTGTCTAAATGACTTTCTTCTACTTTTAATAAACGTTTTAGACATCTTAATAATTAAACCCATAAGCTGAAGACAATTAGAATCCACGCAATGCTGTCTTCCCAATTTACAAAGATAACCGCTTCCAATCAAGAAGAAAACCGAGACTATTACTCCATCAAGAACAAATGAAATCCAACACCAAACCAGGCATCCCATGAAATTGTTAGAGAAGCGAAAAGGAATAAACAACATGGTACAAGAAGACCCCGAAATGTAATTATCCAGATAAACAACCAAATCATGAAACAGAGGTTCATAAAGAAGATGCATGTGTATCAACGCTGATGACATACCCAAAACAAGTCTCATAGCAACCAGAATCAATGAACTCAGTTTGAAATGAAAATTAAATCCACGAAAGAAGATACCTCGTCGTGAGAAAACGTTGTCAATTTGGAAATCACAACCAATATTAATAGCATACATCCAACAAATCGTATCAGGTAGCATAAATCCACAAAGATGATCTAAGAACCAAATCGGAGAAGAGTGGAATGAGCTCAATAAAGACGACAAATTCCACACCAGAATAAGGAGAGCAAGAGAGTCTGTTCGCCACCAAATCGACAAAAAAAGACCAAGAGCAGACCGTAATACCAGAACCAAGAAAAGATAAAGCCGCGGCCAGGCCAGCCGCCATTCGAAAAAACCGTACATGCAGAACACTTCAGGACAGACAGGAATAGAAGAAACAGAATAGCCGCTCAAAAATGGAAGCAAAGGCGTTTACAGAGAATATATTGACTTAAGAGATGGGTAGTGAACCTATCACTTCGGCGGCCATCGATAATAAAATATTATTATCGAAAGAGAAAATTACCAACATTAATTCTAACTATAAAGTATTAACTAATTTCATTAATTAATTCAAAAATTCAAAATAATTTAATAACATAGTTTTTTCCAGCGAGGGTCAAGGAGGAACAATTCTTTTCTTTTCCGCAAGGACCTTGAGACTGACTTATTTATGTTTAGATTTTTTTTTTCTTTTCGAACGGATGTCTAGAATTTATCAACTTTATTCTTTGTATCTTTTCGAACGAAAGTCCCAGGCAACGTTTTTTTCTTTTCCAAACCGGGGGCTCGTGTGGGACAATTTTCTTTTTTTGCTTCTCTAGGCGAAGGCCCTGGGACAACCTTTTTTTCTATTTTTTCCTTTTCTAACTAAGGATTAGTGGGCAAATTCTTTTTACAATTTCTTTTCCAGTGAGGACAAAGAAAAACTTCAATTTTTTTCTTTTTCCAGCAAAGAACTAGACGGGAAAAATAAATAGACTTTATCTTTTACAAAAGGAACACGATGGTTAATTTTTTTTTCTTACTAATGGCAATTTCTTTTAGAGTTTTTTTCTTTTACATGACAAAGTTTTTTACCAGGGCTTGAGAGATAAGAACTATTACTTATTTCAAAAAAAGAAATTTCAACACATAGGGAAACATTTAGATTTTTTTAAATTTTCTGTGGGAGGATAAAAGTATTTTTTTTTTTCAGAGGAACCTTGGGTTGCAAAATCATCTAGATTTTTTTTTTCTTTTTCAACAAATTGCTTGAGAGGGAAAAATTGATTATTTATTATTTTCCATCAGGGGTCCTTTGAATTTTTTTCATTTCCAGAGGGGTGGTCTGGGAGCAAACATAAAATTTGATTTTTTTTTCTTTTCCAATAGAAGACCTGAGAAAAAAAACTGTAGATATTTTTTCCTTTTTTAGCTAAGGAAAAAAAATTTAGATTTTTATCTATTTCAGCGGGGATACGTGGACGGTTATGAGGAAACATTTCGCCATCAACGAATTCATTACAGGTACTAAAAATCAGGTTAACCACACCACCTTGTGGATACAACTTACTGGAACTCCAGTTAATCTCCTAACTATTAGCTGTATTGAGAAGCTTATGTCTTACTTTGGAAAAGTGCATCATATTGATCTACCTGAATTGGAAATCATAGATGAACATTCGATTACAAGAGTTCAAGTGGATTGGGACTTAAAGAACCCAATAATTGGTGGAATCAATTACTGGGAGGATCAAAATACTCAAATCTGGATAAATTTTAGATATGAAAATATAGGACAAGTTTGCTACAACTGTGGTTTGTTTGATCATGAAGAAAAAATATGTGGTAACAAGAGAATCGAACCAAAAATCGGAAGTTGGGTAAAAATTTCTACAAGAGGCCCCTCAAAATCAACCTTATTCTTCAAGGCTAGAAATGAATCTGGAGCTATCAATCCTGCAACAAATATCAAAAGAACATTCAAATCGAGTTGGGTTAGAAACTCTATCAAAAACAACTCAGTTTCGGTTTTGAAAATTAACTCAGTTAACTCGGTGGGTACTACTCAGCCCAATGGTACAGCCACTACGAGTAATGGTACGGATGGGAACAAGGGTCCACATTTTTTTGAATTTAGTGCTTCTCAGCGTACTACACTCGATAGAGGTAAAAAACAAGTTTCGTACGAGGTAATGGAAATGGTTTCTGAAGAAGACAAACAAGAAAGAGAAAAATTAATAAAGTTAAAAGAAAACCAACTTGCTGACCTGGCAGGACACATGGCTAAGCGGATTTCATCACCGCCTAACCCATCAGATGAAATTTTATTTGGGTCTATCCCAAGCCCAAAAGAAAATGTATTACTTAAGCCCAATACCTCTAGCCCAAAAGTAATTTTCTCTCCGACTATTGGGTTACCTTCACCTAAAACATTTCACTCAACACCACTTAACCCAAACAGATCCTCGCTCACCCCGATTCCTCTTTCGTCCCCATTTACCCCTTTATCAAACCTAATAAACCCTAAACACTCTGAAATTGCTTCATCTTCAATCCCTCAACCTTCTAATAACATAAACTTAAACTTCACACAACCTATTAACAACAGTGAACTCCAGGGGTAATGGTACTCGTACCTCAATTCGTAAACCCAAAAACATTAACAAACACTCAAGGATTTTTATCTCGGGTAAGAATAGAGAGAAGCAAATATGGGAAGCTCGAACTGGTAAGAAGAACCCGAACAAATCAATGGGTATAGCTGATAACAAAGAAGATAAGGTAATCAATGAACAAGAGGAGAAACCGAACGAAACTACTAATATGGTTTGCGGGATTGACCTAAATCAATCCCAAAAGAAGTCATGATACATCTTGCCTGGAACTGCCAAGGGATTGGCACCCCTTTGGCAGTCCAGACCTTAGTCGATATTAAGAGGAGATATCGATCTGAGGTAATCTTCCTCTCTGAAACTAAGAATCAATTATCTGTTATCAATAAATTAGCTAATACCTTAAATATGCATCTCATTGATTATGTTGACCCTTAAGGGATTGGAGGAGGTTTAGCCCTTTTTAGTAATTCTAAAGATAATATTAAAGTCATTAGTAAAGATTGTAACTTTATACATTGTGAGATTACAGACCATAGTGGCATTATATCCCTCACTACTTTTGTATATGGTGCCCCTACGGAACAAGATAAAACCAAATCACTAGAAAAATTTGCTCTCTGTGCCCCATTAAATGATCTGCCTTGGAACCTTATAGGTGATTTTAACAATCACCGTTATATAAGTGAGAAAATTGGTAGTGATAATCATATTACTAAAAATATGAATGAATTTAACTCCTTTATTGAAAATCACAATCTTCATCAAGCAATTCATAAAGGAGTTTCTTATTCTTGGTCTAATAGACAGGTTGGAAATGAGAGAATTAAAATTATGCTTGATAGATGCCTCTTTAATAAGGAGTGGGCTAATTTGAATCCAGAGGCTTTGGCCTCTCTATTACCTGCTGTGGGCTCGGATCACAGTCCTTTACTACTTCACCTCTGTGAAGATAATAGACCCTCTTTTAAAAGATTCTACATTGAAAAATATTGGATGGATGAAAGAGATTGCTATGAAATCATTAAAAATATTTGGAAGTCTAGAAACACAATCAATACGATTACTAAGAATAGACTTATGAATAATATTAACATGTGTAAAAGATTTCTCACTGTTTGGAGTAAAAGGAAATTCAATAACAACAAAAAAAAGATTGATAAACTTATGAAAGAATTAGAAACTCTTACCAACTCTAAAAATCTATCTGATTATGAAAAGGATGATTATATTAATATAGTGAAGGAAATTGAAATCATATGGAAAAGAGAGGAAGACTTTTGGGCCTCTAGGTCAAGAATTATGTGGCTTAAATGTGGTGATAAAAATACTGCATTCTTTCATGCTGCTACCAAAGAAAAAAGAAAAATTAATAAAATTAGTAGTATACAAAATGATGAAGGTCTTTGGCTTTCTGATGAAAATGATATTAATGATAATATCATTACCTATTTTAACAACATTTTCAGCTCTATAGGTAAAAGAGATTTCAATAATGTTATTGAAATTATAAAGTCTACTGTAACACCTTCTATGAATGAAAATCTGATCAAACCTCTTTCTATCTGTGAAATAGAGAAAGCCATCAATGAGCTTGGTGGTTGTAAAGAACCAGGTCCTGATGGGTACCCGGGGTTCTTTTACAAAAAGTATTGGTAAGTTATTAAATTAGATGTCATTAAATTAATTAATGACTTTTGGTATAATAATCATAGTCTTGAGGATATCAATCATACCTTTATCTCACTTATACCTAAAATTAGTAACCCAGCAACTATCAAACATTTTAGACCAATTAGTGTTTCGAATTTTATCTATAAAATCTTAGCGAGAATACTTGTGAACCGTTTGCAACCTCTCATGAATATTATTGTAGATGAAAACCAAACTGCCTTCATTCTTGGAAGGCACATTCAAGAAAATTCAATGATTGTTCATGAAACTTGTACCTTTATAAAAAAATAAGAAAGATACTATGAAATATTATATGATTATTAAAGCTGATGTACAAAAAGCCTACGAATATGTAGAATGGGATTTCCTTTTTAATATAATGATTAAAATTGGTTTTTGCAAAAAATGGTGTGACCTCATTATGAACTGTGTAACATCAGTCTCTTACTCTGTGTTAATAAATGGTAAACCCCATCATATTAAAAAACCTTCAAGGGGTATAAGACAGGGGGACCCTTTGTCCCCTCTACTTTTTTGTATTATTACCCAAGCTTTAACTGCTTTAATCAATAATAAAATAGAGTTGGGATTATATGAAGGCATTTCTATAGCTAAGAACCGTCCCAAACTCACACACCTCCTCTTTGCTGATGACAGTGTGTTCTTCTTAAGAGCTACAGTAGAGGATACTAATAGCTTTAATGATGTTATGAATAAATATAGCCTAGCTACTGGATTAACTCTAAACCTTAACAAGAGTGGAGTAAAATTCAGTAGCAATACACCTTGCTATATTCAAAAAACTTTTGCTAAAAGAATTATACTAGAAACCTGGGAACTTACCTAGGATTGCCCACTGAATGGGGTAGATCTAAGATAAGGGACCTAAATCTTTTAGTAGAAAAAGTTATTAGTAGAATTGACAATTGGAAAAATCTTTTTTTAAATGATGCTGGTAAGGAGACCCTTATAAAAGCTGTACTTCAAAGCATTCCTAATTATTTTATGGCCTCTTTTTTAATTCCAAAAAAAATCTGTGAAACTATATCCTCTCAAATAGCTAAGTTTTGGTGGGGTTCTAAAGGTGAAAAGAAAATCCATTGGGGCAACTGGAATTCTCTCACAAAAAGTAAGTTTTCTAGTGGCCTCGGATTTAGAAATTTACACTTTACGAACTTAGCTTTGCTTGGTAAAATGGCCTGGAACATTATGTCTAATACCTCATCTCTTTTATATAAAGTTATTAAAGGTAAATACTTTCCAAATTCAAATTTCTTCAATGCTAAAATAGGAAACTCTCCCTCTTGGGGATGGAGAAGTCTTATAGCTGGAAGAGATTTTATTATTAAACATATTAAGTGAAGAATTGGTAATGGTGTTGATATAAACTTACATTCTCACAGGTGGATTCAAAATTGTAAGGAGTTAATCACTCCATCTACTCATTCAGTAAATTGGGTTAGTGATTTAATGATAAGAAATAGTAGAAAATGGGATATAAACCTTATTAAATCTATTTATCCCGAGAATATTAGTAATAAAATATTTGATATGTTTATTCCTCTTATCCCACTAGGAGATTCTTGCTATTGGGAATTAAGCTCTGATGGAATTTATAGTGTTAAAACAGCTTATCATTATTTGAAAGAAACACAAGATAAAGTTGATAGTAAAATAGATAATACTAAACCCTCTACCTCACATTGTATTGATGATAAGACTTGGAAAATTATTTGGAACCTCAAAATTCCCCAAAAAGTTAAAAATTTTATGTGGAGGGCCTTAAAAAATCTCTTACCTACTAATAAAAACCTTTGTATAAGGAAAGTAAAAGAATCTAGTATATGTCAAATTTGCTATGAGAAAGCTGAAACTGTTGAGCATTTACTATTTGACTGTCATTATGCTAGAGCTTCTTGGCTTAACTCTGATCTTACTATAAGAACAAGCAACCAGTGATCTATTAAAATGGACACTTGGATGGCTGAAATTATAAGTAAGAATGACTCACTTGAGTGTAAAGTCCCTTATCTTGGTGAACAAATTGCTATTTTATGTTGGCAAATATGGAAAAGTAGAAATGCTTTTCTATTTAAAAACAACAAACCATGCCCCTTGGTTATTTGCACAAATGCGCAGGCTATTTGGAAGGAACAACTAAATATTTTAAAATCCGAGGATGTTGATAATAAACTGAGGATTAATGATAATACTCAACTGAGTAAGTGGGATAATGAACTAGGAAATATTGCACCTAATGATGATCAACTTGATCTGAGGGTAAAAAATAATCAAATTTTGATACAAAAGAGAAATACCTCATCTCTCTCGGGTTTTATTACAACAGATGGTAAAAGAATACAAGCTAAGTGGGAACCACCCCCAAAAAACTGGTATAAAATTAACTGTGATGCTTCTTATAAAAATTCTAACTCCTCTATTGCGTGTATTGCTAGGGATTATGTTGGTAAAGTTATTAAAATAGGTACTTGGAGAATTGGTGCAGAAAACTCCGTGGAAGCCGAAGCTTTGGGGATCTTGAAGGCATCTTTGTGGGCTAAAGAGTTTAAAGACACAAGATGCATCATAGAGAATGATTGCAAGGAAGTCATGGACCCTCTCGCATCAAACCTTCTTGTATCTAATTTAAGAATTGATAGTATAATTCGTAGTATTTATTTTATTAGTGAAAATTGTAATCCTTTATTTTCTTTCATCTCTAGAAAGAACAATCTAGTTGCGGATTGGTTAGCTAAATACTCGCTTATAGGCAATAGTATTAGCTTTGGTAGGGTCTTGCCCCCCCAACTCGCGAAACTAATTTTGAATGAATCCTCTCCCACGGGAGTTGGATAACTTTAGTTGTAATAGTTTTGTTTTGAATGAAAAAGCTTTTGGACCAAAAAAAAATTATTTTATTACTCAACAAAGACAAAAAAATAGATTTTTTTCTTTTCCAGCTTGGGGCCCGAGAGGTGGGGGATTTCAGATTTTTTTTCCATGGGGGTAAAATATTTTAAAAAAAATATTTTTTCTTTTCATGGAGAGTAAATTTTATTTTATTGTATTTTGTCCCCATTTCGATTCGAGAAATAAGATGAAATTTATCCCATATTCAATTAAATTCCTTCAAATTTTATCCATATATACGATACAGATTTATGTCAAAACTAACTCAATTAATTTAATAGGTTCTTATAGTGTAGTTAACTACAACAACACGAGGGTGACCCTTCACGAGACTAGAATATCCAGACACTTGTCATTTTTTACAATTTACGACTCAATCGCTACAACAATTAATTGAAGATGATAATTTTTCATCTATAATTTACCAAAACTAATATATGATATGTCTCATCTCAATTTTAAATTAAGACTGGATTTGACCCATTTTCATTCTAAGATTTAGATGAGATTTGAGCTCCCGACTCTCCCAACTAAGATGAGATTTGTCATATCTTCATTCTAAAACTTAGATACGATTTGTCCCTATCTCCTAAATTATATAATTTCCATTCAAAATCACAAGCTATTTTGAAAATAGTTCAAATATACATATCCATTTAGGTGCAAGATATAAATACCATAACGTTTAAATAGAAAAAAAGGTTGCAAACTGATCACTCTAACACTCCCACCAAATCGCGGAACTCCTTAATTTGGGTAATCGATGGTCTATACTTGTTGATGGCATACAGGGTGGGGTGATAATGTATTTGTTGTAGGCGTCAATTCAAGGACTTGAATTTGTGCACATATAAAATGTTATTATTCTTGTTGATGATATTAAAAAATGAGTTAGTATATGAACCTTTTATTATATAGAATGGAGATGTAACAAATTTCGTCTCAGTTTTGGTGAGACAAATCCTATCACAAACACAATCATTAAAAAAATAAATTATTATTGATTAACTTTCAAAATTTGTGCATCATATTTAAAAATATTATAAAGTATGACAAGTTTTGGATATTCTACCCTCGCGAAGGGTCATCTCGTGTATCAAAGATAATTACTCTATAAGAACCTATGTAAGTTATTTGAGTTAACTACGTCGTAAGTTTCTATAGCATACATGAAGTATAATGGAAAGTCTTTAACTAGAGATGGGACGAATCCCATCTCACTTTTACAATGAATATTGGACAGATCACATCTCAGTAGGGGGAGTAGGGGGCAATTTTATTTTATTCTTGCAAGAGAATCCTATCTCAATCTTATAATAAAAATGGGATAAATATCATCTCGATTTTACAATAGAGACGGGACAAATCTTATCTCAATATAGGGTGACGGGAGGAAGGGATCAAATACTTTTTGGGTCTTGCGAGAAAAATCTATCTCAATTAATGATAAAAAAAATACTATCTCAATTTTAAAATAGAGATAGACAAATCCCACCCAATTCAGGCACCTCGATAGAAATGGAAAATAATCTAGGAAAAAATTATTCGCCCCTCCCCTGACTCCTCAACTGGAAATGGAAAAAATAAACTAAATAACTTTTGCCCCCTAAAAAAAGAATCTTAAAAAACTTACCCTTGGAAAGAAAAATAATCTAAATGTCTTACCCCCATTCACACACTGGAAAACAGAAAAATTAAATATTCTTTTGCCCTCGGGGCCAGTGTTAGGCAAAAAAAATACACGAGAGACACCTACTGTAAAAGAAAACTATAGAAAAAGTTAATTTTTGCACCACGGGTCCCGCTAGAAAAGGAAAAAAAAGAAAAAAAAATTCTTTTTCCACCGATTCCCGTTAGAGAAGAAAAAAATCTAAATCTTTTTACCCCACAAGCCTCCCAGCTGAAAAGGAAAAAAACTAAATCTTTTTCACCCTGGGCCTCTCTCTAGAAAAAAAAAGAATAAAAAATGTTTTTCCACCAGGAAGCGCCATTGGAAAAGAAGAAAGTTTACTTGCTATATCCCACACACGAAAAAACAATCTAATTTTTTTTTATTATGCTCCTCGAGTCCTCTCCCGGAAAAAATAAAAATTAAATAAAATTTCTCTCCGGGCCCAAACAAAAATAATCTAATTTTTTTTACCCTCGATATCTCCGCTGGAAATAAATAAATCTAAACTGTTTTCTCCCAAATCCCCTGCTTGAAAACCAAAAAAAATCTAAAAGAATTTTTTTACCTCAGGGCCACCCGATGAATAAGAAAAAAATCTAAATACTTATTTTTTTTGCCCCCGGCCCTTCTTTGGCATAAAAGATAGTATTTAATTATTTTGTTTTTAAATTAATCAATATTGGTATTATAAAAAATGGTTGGGTAAACTCTTGTATTAATATGAAAGAAGAAATTGTACACTATATAAAGTATCACCTACCTAGAATCGAAGGTTTAAGGTAATACCTAATTATGCATTAATATCTACCTCATAGAGTTACAAAGTAGACTCCCACTATCATCTAAGAAGATATGATGAAGGGACAAAGAGAAAAATATAGAAAAAGTGCACCACTTGATCTTCTTGACAACCGCTTCTTTTGTGGAAAGCTCTCCTTTCATGGCAAGATTATTTCTTGCTCTCAAAATACAGTAAATAGTAACTCTAAAATCTATCTTTCAAACTTTTCTCCTCCAATTCTCATGTACCTTTATATTCTTAAGACACTTCAAAGCACTCAACAAAGTACTCATATCCTTAACATTTCCACCCACTATTTAATCTCATCCCAAATGAATCTAACAAAAGCACATTCAAAATAAAGTTGTTTATCGATTCAAAATCCTCACCACACGATTCACAAAATAGATCTGATTCCCTATACGTCATTCTATCATTTGTCTTGAGCCTCTCATGTATTGACATCCATACTATAATGACATGTTTAGAAATAACACAAAAGTCTCATACAAGATTCGACAAAGGTTTAACAAAAGATCATCACCGAAATACATCATATGGTGTTGGTGGGGTCAAAGGTGTGATAAATAGACAAATAATAAAAGATAATAAAATCACACACATCTATGGAAACCCACGAGAAACTCTCTGCAAGTGCACAGATCGTTCGCAAGTAATAGTAAAGTAAGTAAAAGTTCGTTCTCAGGCATTTAGGTAGTTAGCTCAAGCTTGTATTTAATAATAGTGTAGATGTTTCTAGATGTTGATATTAAGAACAAAAATAAGATAAATAATTGCTTTGCCTTATTAATCAATTAAGAATGCAAATAAGATAATTTAGGGTTACTAGTATGAGCCTATCTTACGAAGTTGTTGTTCTAATTATAAGGGTGAATTGAGCAATATATAAGTAGCCAGGATTTTATAATACTTCTAACTCCCGCCAGGCTATGCTGTAGATCTCGGTTTTGCGGCCTAGGCGGTCGACCGGGGCCTAGCGCCTAGGCGAGATTACACGGGGCCTAGGCGGAATTATACGATTTTGAATTCCATCGTGTAATTTTGTATATTTATAATATATATGTAGTAATTATAACAATTTTAACTATTTAAGTCATAAAATTCATCGAACAACACTATAGTAAATATAAAAATACTAAAAATTGAATTATAATATCAATTAAACAATTATTAAGAATAAGAAAAATAACAAGAAGGCCTATGATGGCATGTTTTGTCATTAATCGGTGCCTAGGCGGCCATTTTTTTCCATTAACAGGGGCCTAGACAGGCTAGGCACCTATTCTACGACGACCAAGGCGCTAGGCAAAAAGGCCTAGAATTTTAACTAGGAGTAAGCGGTTGAGGGAGGATTTGACTCCTAGACGCGCCTAGGCGGGGAGATCTACAACATCGCTGCCAGGGTAGCTTAGAAGGCAACCTCAACACTACCAAGGGACTTGGGTAAGGGGACCTTGCGCATGGAGCGATGGTGAAAATCTAACTCTATTGACTATTTAGTTAGGCACACTAGACGGTTATGTGGTGTTGTATATAATTGAAACCCCCCACCATGGTGACAATCAAACTACTAAGTATAGTCTTAACGTGATCAAGATTAGGGCTGGAATAAGGGCAAAGCACAAAATACAATTATAAAGCCAAACTCAAATAAATTAAAATAACAAAATAGTATTTTAGGATTTAGACACAATAATAACCCAATCAATTAACTAATAAAAACTAAAGAATAAAATATTAGAATATGGTTAAGCCACAAATATATAGCTAATTACCCTATTTATAGAGAAGGAGAGATGCATAAATTTATGTTGTGATACTTCAACTCTTGTTGTTTCTTCTCTAGGTGAACTTGCTCTCTTTAAGATGGTAATATGGAGGCTATAAAGGTAAGGACAAGTTTCAAAGGTCACATACTGATATTATATAGTTGTTGGACGAAATATCTGAGTAATGGACTATGTTTTGGAGTCCTAATCCAATTCAAATTTGGTTTCCTTAATAATAGGGACTGGTTGACCTTTGAAATTTGTAAAAATCATAACTCCTTCGTTACAACTCCAAATACAATGATTTAGGTATTGAAACAACCAAAATTTATTCAATGAACTTTTTAAATATAAAAGGGCTCCTTCAAATTCCTTTTCTATTTTACGCAACATCAAGAATACAAACGTCTTCACAGCTAGACATCAATATTTGGTAGCTTTTGCACTTTTCTAGTTTCTTTCCTTTTAAATATTGATTTCATCTTGGACCTTCTTTCATCAAATCCTTAACATTGATTTGTTATCTAATATAATCATTGTACCTAAGTGGTGTCTCCTTGTGTGTTTTAAATAAACACACCTAAAAAGGCAAGACACGTACCGCACGTGTACGGGTCGTCCAAGTAATATCCGGTAAACGGGTGTTCGATCTCAGGGACGGATTTGATAAGACTAAGATGTTATGTCGTAAAGAGGAATAGTTGTTTAAATACTAAGAAAAGTAAATGGAATAGATGTTTGTTTTGTTTTTGATTAAATACTAAAGTGCAAATAAATTAAAGTACTAAATAAATAATGCAACTAAGCTAGACGCAAGTAAAAAGTGAGTAAACGCGAGAGAAAGAGATAATACTTGAGTAACGATAGGGTTTCACCTAATTATCATTCATTTCATGCATTGTTTAAGGGACAAATCGGTAAATATGTGTTGGTCGGGATTTAGAATTCTCCTTACCCCCGTCAGGGTGGACTAAGGAGCTACTCTCAAGTGCTACAAACCCTGTCAGGGTGATTATAGTCCACTCTCAAGTGGTTAAGTTCTATTTATACCCAATTGGCTATAGGATTAACTAAGCTTGTCAAAGTCTATAATTTCTATCCTACATTCATTAACTAGGTTCGTATCTAAACCCCCCGTCAAGATGATCCAATCGCCACTAATTGGAATAGTTTGGATACTAAGTCCTATGATTGGTTAATTACGTCAATTATAGTGAATAAAAGCAAATTAATGAAAAATACAATTTACCCAATTTGATTTCAATTATAAAAATCTCAAATCCAAACACATGAAATAAAATCAAACTGAGATTAACCCATTATGCGTTCTCAAGCACTATTTAAGTTTAGCTCATAATAATTGAAAAGACAAAAATTAAAGACATAATTGAGTTCATCATGTTTTACAGAATAAAATAGAAGAACCTAATTACGGAGTTGAATTGGCTGAGAATTGGAGATATAGACAGTCTCCAGCTCTTGCTTCTTCTCTTCCTTGCTCTAGTTTCTTCTCTGGTGTCTGACTCTTAAGCGTATGAAATATTATAAAAAAGGTGTGTAAAAATGAGAGTCCAAAGCCTATTTATATTGTGAAATTCGGACTAGGGTTTTTCATAAGATTTAAATGAAAATTATAAAAGCCCAAGTCCACTAATTAAGCCCAAATCTCGTAACAGCTGCACCACCTTCACTAAATCAGCTCTAATCGGCTCGTATGATCTCGGATTGACCTCATTCCAGTTGCTAAAGTTCCGTAACTCAATGGGGCACGTTTTCTCTTCACAAGTCAGAGGCTAAATCCACTCTTAGATGGCTCGAAATCAGCAGTCTTTGACAACTTTCCAGATTTGCAGCTTCAAATTATCAATTCTCTCGGGATATTTTTTCTTGCTTTGACTTCATTACACGATCTTTGACTTTATTCTTTAGTTCCTCTCCTAGATAGTATTAAAAACCTACAACTTTTCACTCAAAACAAAACATATTACGCGCAAAAGTTTAATAAATGAAAAATATTAGAATTAAAAGAGGAAAATCAATTTATTGCATTTTAGCACCAAAAGTCTATCTAAATAGTCGAATAAACACAAAAAATGATGTCTCCCAAGGGCATAAAATTAGAACATTTAGGGATACATCACTAAGAACTTCACATTTAACATACAAATTATATGAAAAATGCTCTAGAAGTAACAAACCTCCAAAACAAGGCAAGAATCGAGAAATTAAAAATTAATAGAGAAAATCCCTCAACTAACCACATAATACACCTAAAATTATGTCTCATGATTAGATTAATTCATCACAAATATGGAGACATCAAGTGTCTTATATAAGGCATAAACTTCACCACTAAAGGTGTCATTAAAAATAAGAAGATCGTTGGTCAAGGAGAAACCGACGGTTTAATATATTTTCTCGACTCTCACTCCTAAGTGAAACCTTGATCTCATCCTTCAACTCCAAAATACTTTAAAATAGGAGAATCCAATTTTTTTTTACCTTCCACACCCAAATATTAATATTCTTGAGATATTTCCCATGACTCCATTTTATCCTAAGTGAATCCTTTTGTCAACAATCTATTAAAGCATTTTCATAAGTAATGATTTATTTCAAACTCCTAAATTCTTAAGCCCAAACCCACTTTCAAATTTTGGAGTACATATTTTACTCCATTAATTTATGGTGCTTTTCCATCCCAGTAGAAATCTATACTAATACTCATAATACGATCCCTCACACAAATTGGAACCGAAAAAATAGAAAACCAAAAGCATATTACCACTCGAATAATCGATCAAAATAGTTCCAATCTTCCTACAAATGAAAGAGAACTTGCATTCGGAACTCTAATATACCTCTCCAATTTATCAACGAGAGGCTTATAATCCCTCAAAAGTAAAACCGAGCCACCAAGAGGCACTCACAAATAATAAAATGGCATGACCCCTTTTTCAGTTGCGTTGTTTCCAAAATATTCCCAAGCACTTAATTTTTAATACCCACATAATAAATATTTGACTTCATCACATTTAAATAAAGCCCTGAACACTCTCCAAAAGTATTGAAGCAATCCATAAATATCTTAACGGAGTCATGATCACCTTTAAATAGTATCATTAAATCATCAGCAAAAGCAAGGTGGGTACTTTTCACTACTCCACAATTGGGATGATACTTGAACCCTTGATTTGTATTCATCTTCAAAGTCTCAAGAAATATTCAAGACATAAAACAAAGAGGTAAGATGTGAGAGGATCACCTTGTCTCAAACCTTTTTCTTCTTCGAAGAAGCCATGAACTTCACCATTAATTCCTACCAAATAATAAGTTGTAAAAACACAAATCATAATCCAATCAATGTACCTCTTCAGAAAGTTGAGTCTCTTGAGAACCTCATGAAGAAAATCCCACAAAATAGAGTCGTATGCCTTGCACAAGTCAATTATTATAACCCCTCGATAACTCTTTCATAAGGTGAATATTCTCGGTCATCGATCTTCAATGGAAATAAACGGATTTTGAGCTTTATCCACTAATTTATCCAAAATCGGCTTCAAATGGTCCGCAGTGATCATGGTAATAACTTTTTAAATGAATTGCAACAAGAAATAGACCTATAACCTTTGACCTTGACCAGATCATCTTTTTCCGAATAAGAGCAATAAATAGTGGCATCTAATTGTTTAAGTAAAAACTCATAGTTAAAAAATTCACGTACCGCTAATTTAGTGTCTTCTCTGATGAGATACCAAAACTTCTTTAAGAAAAGTGAGTAGTACCCATCGAATCTGGGAGCATTATCATTTTCTATACAAAAAACAGCCTCCTTTATCTCTTAATCGGAAGCTTCTTTGCACATGTCTAACCTTGTTCTTGAGAAAGAATCTTACCCCAATTGAATACCTCAGAATCAACACAACTCGTAGTACTTTTTTTACTCCAACATACTCTTATAGTATTAATGAGCGCTTCATACACTTGGGCACTAGAAGTGGTAACTTCTCCATTTGAACATTGTATATTTGCAATAAATCTTCTCATTTATTTATTTTTCATAATTCTATGCAAAAGTTTGGTGCATCTATCACTCTTTAAAGTGTAGCCAAGTTTAGTTTTTTGTTGAAGAAAACTAAACTCGGCCTTTTCAAGAGTTTTAGACATATTCAGAAATTCCACTAACTCATCAAAACTATCATTGTTATCCAAGTTTTGTTGATAATTAAACTCGGCTATCTCAAGTGCTTCTCTAGCCCTTTTTGCTCTCTCAGAGATATGCGAGTAATGTTCCTTATTAATCTTACTCATATCTATTTTCAGTTTCTAAAATTCTTTGACATAAAATATATTGTTTATTGCCTCAAAATTTGATTTTTGTTCCACCCATTTTCAACTACATTATTATATTCCTTATACTCCACCTATATATTGAAAAATCAAAAAGGTGTAACTCTACTTACTTGTTTTAGAAATAGTGACAGAATAAAAATTGAATGATTTGAAACAGTAGATTTCTATAAAAAAAAAATTGTGTGAACATAGTGATCGAAAAGGTATGTTTATAACTTTTACCTCTATAATAATGTTTGATTTAAATGAGAAGTTGATTTTTTATGATTTAAATGAAAATTGCTCATTATTTGTTTAATGAATATAATTGTTATTCAATAGTTAAAAATATACTTTGATAACATTCATATTTATAATAATATTTGATTTATTGAAAATTTAATATAAGTGAAAAATGATCCTAAAATTAATCTCTGAATTGAATAAATATTTATAAAATAACATATATGAGTTTTTCTCCTAAAGTATTTTGAAAAAAGTTATATAATGTTATTGTGCAAAAGAAAGATCTCTTACGGGGCCAAAATCATATTTGGTCTTACCACTTGGGCCATTAAGGTTTTTTTAATAATTCAGTTTTTCTTCCTTTCTCTTTGGGTTTGACATATTGACAAACACTCAACGACCACTTCAATAAGCCGCTGCTTTCATGAACCGTTAATTATTTCACCTCACCTTCTTCTCTTCTATCAGGTACACCATATATGCATTACTTATATCTCATTATTTCTACTATTACCTCTTGAAAATGGAGTAATTATTATTTCTGCCACTTACTCTTTCAACTCACTGAACTGAAAGTTCATAGATATATTTGTTAATTTCTTAACAAGTGGGCAAGTAAACTGATATAAAATTGTGTTTTTTTAAGTGTGTGCTTAATTCCCATACCTTTTTGTTGCAGATGATATTTCTGGGTTGATGTTTAATTAATGAAAGTAGTAGCTTCTATAATCAAAGTATGTTCTGCCAATGTAAAGCTACTATTTCGAACTAAGTTTTCGTCTAAATTCTTCTCTTCTCTACAATTAGCTCTTGAAAATGAAGTATCTTTGCCTCGTAACAATTCTTATATTCTAATAATCAATCAACATATTTCGTCTACATATATACCGTGTCACAATCTCAATATGAATGGTATTGATCAGTTTAGTATAGTTGAAGAAACGTTCTTCTCTTATGAGTATACTCACGAAGTTAAAGATGAACAATTAAGTCAAATAAGGGTAATACTTGAAAGTCATGGTTGGAATTTCGGTTCTCCAGATAATTATCAAAGGATTAATCTAGATCAGTACAATGTAGTTAAGATTTTGTATGTTTTATACGAAGAGAATAAAGATCCTTCACTTGCTCTATATTTCTTCAGATGGTGCGAAAATCATGTCAAACTAAAACATTCAATTCAATCGATTTGTACTATGATAAACATTTTAATTTCCGGAAAAATGAATCATAGAGCAGTTGATTTAATTCAGTATCTTGTGCAAAAGAATTATAAACAAAATTGGTGGCTTAGTTTGTCAAATACTCGTTTTTCTAGACCAATCGTACAAATTGCGTATAGTATGCTTGTGGATTGTTATATCAAGGAAAATAAATCCGTCACAGCTTATGAGTTGACCAGTCAACTTAAAGGGTTTGACTTTTTTCCCTCTATAGGTGTTTGCTGTTCACTTCTTCAAGGTTTATTACAGTCAGATGAAATCGAATTAGTGCGAGATTTCTTTGAAGAAATTTATAATCGAGGCTTAGGTTGTAACATTTCGTTTATTAGCTTATTTATCCACAAGTATTGTAGTGTAGGAGATTTAAAAAGTGGTTGGAAATTACTTACGGAAATAAAAATTTACGGAATAAATCCCGATTTAGTCGCGTATACGATATTTATAAATTCGCTGAGTAAAATGTCACATTTAAGAGAGGCTACTTGTTTGTTATTTAAACTAGGAATCTCGGGGATGATTCTTGATTCAGTTTCGGTTACTCCAGTTATTAATAGATGCATCTTTTAACATAAAATGTGAGGCTTCATCAGCAGGTGTTTTAAGTAACAGTGATTGGTGCACTAATACACGATTTTGCTTGTTCTTATATTTGTAATAATACAATACAGAGGAAGCTGAGCTTATTGGGGTGCATAACGGCTTGATCTCGGCAATTAATTTCCACCTTATAGACATTAAAGTGTTAAAGGATAACAAGGCGATTATCGATTTTCTTAATCAACGTAAAGCGCCTATTAATGCTTGGCATAGAATTCTCTACTTTGATATTTAACGTTTCTTTTATTTAAATGTTTAAAGATTCCAAGAATTCTGGAAGCGAAGAAAATTCTTGTTTGTCGAGAATTTAAAGGCTTTGGAGGAAACTTTAAAATAAATTCTTAACATTATTAAAAATGATTTATACTAACTTACCAAACAAATCATAAGAATCTAAAAATAATTTATGTTATTGAGGTTAAAACAACGTTCTTGATATATTTATTTAGAAATTAATTAATTTTTATTTATAAAATAATATATTTGAATTTGAATTACCACTTGACATATCATCTTTACCTGAAATAAAAGTTAAATTAACTTAAATTCACAATTTACCAAAAATATACATAAAATATAAAATTTAATAGTATCTATTATTATATTTATCATTATTTTAAATTATTATACCTATAAATTGTATAAAAGTAAGAGATAATTTTTCTTTATGGGTAACGCTCAATTAATTACACGGAGAACGTAAAAATTTCTAATTAATTATCATTTCAATTTAATTCCTACTTAAGCAAAAAAAAAAATAGAATATTACAAAAATACACATATGTAATTAATTAATTACTTTAATTATAATAATATTTATTTATTTATTTTTATTTTTATTTTTTTGAGACCTTTTGTAATAAAAAATCGATTTTTTTTTTTGAATTTTTTTTGAAATTTTTTTTTCGTAATTTTTTTTACTGTGTTCCATGAACTCACAAAACTCAGGAACACACATAATTGGAACAACCAAAATCAAGTTTTTTGTATTCTAGAAATACACAAATTTGAGTTTTATGTGTTCCATGAATACACAATTCTACGATTTGTGTGTTCATGAATACACAGAATTAGAACAAACAAAATCAAGTTTTATGTATTACATGAATACACAAATTTGATTTTTATGTGTTCCATGAATACACAAATCTTATATTTGTGCGTTCTAAGAATACACAATTCTGAGATTAATGTGTTTCTGGAATACACAGAATTGGAATAAATAAAATAAGTTTTGTGTGACCTGGAACACACAAAACCCTAAAGCATAAACACACAAAAATAACAAAAAAGTGTTGGACAAAAAGATAATATATCAAGATAGTTAAAAACAAATAAAAATATGGTATATGCGATTAATAAAGAGAAAAAAATAATTTTGTTAAAGAAGAGAATCATTTAGATCGATTTTATGACTTTGTGTGTTACAAGAGCACATAAATCTATATTTGTGTGTTACAGCAACACATAACCCGGAATTTTGATTTAAAAAAATTAAAAGAAATTCGGGGAAAAAATTTAGGAAAATTTTTTTCGAAAAAAAAAATCTGAAAAAAATAATTAAAAAATTCGAAAAAAAATCTGAAAAAAATTTAAAAGAAAAAAAAATACAAAAATCACATAAGGGCAATAATGGAAGGTAAATATGACAATGTGTTTAATTGGAAATTAAGTTGATAATTCGTGAGTAAGTAGAAAGTAATTTGCCTCTTTTTATTTTTTTTGAAATATAAAATATGGAATTGTAATTAATTGAGAAATATCTTTTTTATTTAGATCATAATAAGATATTTAACTTTTCAAATATTACCTTCAAACTAATTATTCATATATTTTTTTTTGAACAATAAAAGGGGTGCTAGGCACCCCCAGACGCAGACTACAAATCCTATCTGATACCTAATTTGACAAAAAGTTCAACTAATTGAAATGGACAAAGAGCCCTATTTCTTTCCTCCATTGCCCTGTGCCTAGCTTCCTTTGCGAGTTTATCCGCCAACATGTTGAGATTCCTCTTAATATGGGTAAATTGAGGCCCGTTCTCACTGCAGTTGAGAATAATGCTCTGAATGATGAGTTGGATGGACCAACATGTTGCTGACACTTGCTTAATACCTTGAATGACTTCAAGGTTATCTGATAACACCATTTTATTGGTGTTCCGGTTTACATTCCGCAGTTCAACAGCTTTGAGTACTGCGTTCGCTTCTCCTTCAACTGCTGAATCGCATTCCATGCTGAAGGAGTGGTTGACTGTAGATTCAGTTTGAAGGTTAATCTCGACTACCGCCAGTCCTGTGGGCTCGTATTTGTTGTTGAAGGAGGCATCGCAATAATATAAGATTTGTGTTGACTATTGGTGCGCTTTCTTCCTCCGTAGTGGAGGTGGATTTTCTCGTGCCTTTAGCTTTGTTCCAATCTATTCCATGTATTTCTGCCATTAGCTTATTCGTGTTCTGAATTATAGTTGTTCCATTAACTGCACTGTCTTCGTGAACTCCTTTCATTTTCCCTTTCCAAATATCCAAAGATTAATCATAATCATATCTTTAATAATTTGTTCGTCCCAACCTGCCTCTTTAAATCCTTTTACTACTTTAATGAACCAGACCTCAATAGAATCATCACTATGTTCTTCGATTCTTATTTGAGCAAAAGTTCCTGCCCAGATATCTTTACACATGTTGCTGTTTAATAGAAGGTGTTCCACCGTTTCGCCTTCTTCGTTACACCATATACAATTCGTTTATGGAGCACACTTTCTATTATAAAGGTTTTTTCTTGTAGGGATTGCATTTTTAATCGCCCTCCAACAGAAAAGTTTTATTTTCTTCGGTACATTGGAATTCCATATGAGTTTCCATATTGGTGAAGTGTGATTCTGTATTGTGCTCGCATTATTCATATTTAAATCATAGGAATATTAATGATTATTTAATTTTTACAATAATAATCTTACGTCCATAATCAAACCAAATTATTTAATTTAAAAATAATTTCCCTTTATATCATAAAAAATATCAACTTCTTATTTAAAAAAATATTATTACTAAGAGAGAAAATTACCAACATTAATTCTAACTATAAAATAATAACTAATTTTATTAATTAATTCAAAAATTCAAAATAATTCAATAATATAGTTTTTTCCAGCGAGGGGCATGGAGGAAATTTTTTTCGTTTCCGCAAAGGCCTTGAGACTAACTTATTTATGTTTAGATTTTTTTTCTTTTCGAACGAATGTCTAGATGATGAATTTATGAACTTTATTCTTTGTATCTTTTCCAAAGAAAGGCCCAGGCAATTTTTTTCTTTTCCAAGCCGGGGGCTCATGTGGAACAATTTTTTTTTTTGTTTTGAGACATTCTCTAGGGTAATTAGTAAGTAAAGCCCCAACAACATGAAAGTAACAAATTAAAGCCCAACCCCCACTACCCATTAGAGACTAACTAGAAGGGGAGGAAAAGACCAAAAACACCCCCTCTCTCTTATACACTATTAACCAAGAAACAAAAAACCAAAAACAAAAAATCAAAACCCAATTAGGATTTTTTTTCTTCAGAAAACCCTCCCCCCCTCTCTCTCACACACCTTCCCACCACCGATGCCCTCCTTCATCACCACCTTCCCACCACCGATGCCCTCCTTCATCACCACCTTCCTAGATCTGCGCACCACCACCACTGCTGCAGATCTGCAGCACCATTCGGCCCCCCCTACCCCAGCCCAGAAACAAGACGCAGATTCAAATATCACCACCACCATTCTGCTGCAGATTCAAAAATCACCACCACCATCGACCCCCGTCCTACTGCCTAACACCAGATTCAAAAATCACCACCACCAGATCTCCTTCTACATTGCCTAACACCACCAGTAAAACACCTCGACGGACTACACCATCATCACCGCCCTCAATCTCGCCGCTGCAACAGCTGGAGACTCCACCTTCGTGAGCTGGAAACATCATCACCGTCGTGAACATCATCACCGTCGTGAACCAAGCCACCACCATCACCGTCGTGAACCAAGCCACCACCATCGATGCTGACGAACATATCTGCTCCACCTTCCTGCCGACGTGAACAAATCTTCCTGCCGACGTGAATAATTAAGTTGTTACCTGTCACAGTTCCTTTCCAACTACCAAGGTTTGGCCTAACAAACGAGCTTGAAATGTTACCTCTCTGCAGATTCGGCATCACAGTAGCAGCTGTGAGGTTGTTTGGATTTAGCGCGCCAGAGTTCAAGGGTTGATTGCCCATAACTGCAGCAGTATTCGCCCCCTCTGTAGCAGTTTTGTTCGCCGTGTTCCCCATAGTAGTTCTGTCCTGGCTGGAGCGAGCTCGTTTGCCCGTTCTTCCCACCTATATCGCATCAATTAGCTCTGGAAAGCCTGTCATCTGGTGATCTTGTGGAGGAAGAATTGCAGGTGTTGCCACCGCAGCTTGATTCCCCTCCTCCATAGGCTCAGTCGCGTGATCAGATGGTGGCTTTTCGCCGGCCAAAATAGGCGGCGGCGCAGCTTCCATGTTGTTTTGAATTGTTGTTATTTTCTTGCGTAGAATGCAGAGCAAAAATGTTTACGTTAAGATAAAAAAGTCCTCTTGGAGTTTCTTTCTTTTACATGACAAATTATTTTTTTCCATCAAAGGGCTTCGGAGACAAGAACTATTACTTTTTTCAAAAAAAGAAATTTCAACACGGTGCCTGTAGGAAAATATTTAGATTTTTTTAAATTTCCTGCGGGAGGATAAAAGTATATATTTTTCTTTTTCAAAGGGATCTTGGGTTGCAAAATCATCTAGATTTTTTTTCTCAACAAATTGCTCGAGGGGGAAAATTGATTATTTTTTATTTTCCACCAGGGGTCCTTTGGGAAAAAATAATTAATTTTTTTTTTCATTTCCAGAGAGGTGGTCCGGGAACAAACATAAAATTTGATTTTTTTTCTTTCTGGGAGAAAAAAGTGTAGATTTTTTTTCCTTTTTCAGCTAGGTACAAAAAAACATTAGTTTTTCTTATCTATTTTAGCGGGGGGTACGTGGAATTAAAAAAAATTAAATTATTTTATTTTTCAACAAAGGCAAAAAAATAGATTTTTCTTCTTTTCAAGCTAGGGGACCGACGAGGGGTGGGGGATTTTCAGATTTTTTTCCCATGGCGGTAAAATATTTTTAAAGAATTATTTTTTCTTTCCAGGGAGAGTAAATTTTATTTTATTTTATATTGTCCCCATTTTGATTCGAGAAATAAGATGAAATTTATCCCATATTCAATTAAATTCCTTCAAATTTTATCCATATATACGATAGAGATTTATGTCAAAACTAACTCAATTAATTTAATAGGTTCGCTTTTGTGTATTAAGGGACAAAATATGTATCTCCTTTGCTAAGAGAGTTAACAATAGAAGTGCGGATTGGGTGGCTAAACAAATGCTAAAAGGTAAATTGTTTAGTCTTTGGAGTGTTTCTCCTCCTCCCCAATTAGCCAACTTACTTAGGAGTGACTTTGAAGCTATAGGTGTAGGATGATTTGTAACAACTTTTTGGCTTTATTTTATGCAAGTTATTTTCGACTAAAAAAAAAACTACAACAACACGAGGGTGACCCTTCACGAGACTAGAATATCCAGAAACTTGTCATTTTTTACAATTTACGACTCAATCGCTACAATTAATTGAAGAAGATAATTTTCATCTATAATTTACCAAAACTAATATATGATGTGTCTCATCTCAATTTTAAATTAAGACTGGATTTGTCCCATTTTCATTCTAAGATTTAGATGCGATTTGAGCTCCCGACTCTCCCAACTAAGATGAGATTTGTCATATCTTCATTTTAAAACTTAGATAAGAGTTGTCCCATCTCCAAAATTATATAATTTCCATTCAAAATCACGAGCTAGTTTGATATTAGTTCAAATATACATATCCATTTAGGTGCAAGATATAAATACCATAACGTTTAAATAGAAAAAAAAGGTTGCAAACTGATCACTCGAACACTCCCACCAAATCACGGAAGTCCTTAATTTGGTTAATCGATGGTCTATACATGTTGATGGCATGCAGGGAGGGGTGATAATGTATTTGTCGTAGGCGTCAATCAAGGACTTGAATTTGTGCATGTATAAAATGTTTTTATTCTTGTTGACGATATTAAAAAATGAGTTAGTATATGGACATTTTGTTATATAGAATGGAGATGTAACAAATCGCGTCTCAGTTTTGGTGAGACAAATCCTATCACAACCACAATTCATAAAAAATAAATTTAATTATTGTTGATTAAATTTCAAAAATTGTGCATCATATTTAAAAAATTTAAAGTATGACAAGTTTTGGATATTCTACCCTCACGAAGGGTCATCTCATGTATCAAAGATAATTACACTATGAGTCCCGTTAACTACGTCGTAAGTTTCTATAGTATACATGAAGTATAATGGAAAGTCTTTAACTAGAGATGGGACGAATCCCATCTCACTTTTACAATGGATAGTAGGGGGCAATTTTATTTTAGTCTTGCAAGAGAATCCTATCTCAATCTTATAATAAAAATGGGATAAATATCATCTCAATTTTAGAATAGAGGTAGGACAAATCTTATCTCAATATAGGGTGACGGGAGGGGTGTTCAAATATTTTTTGGGTCTTGCAAGAAAATTCTATCTCAATTTTAGAATAGAGATAGAACAAATCCCACCCAATTCAAGCAACTCGATAGAAATGGAAAACAATCTAGGAAAAAATAATTCGCCCCTCCCCTGACTCCTCTACTGGAAATGGCAAAAATAAAATAAATAACTTTTACCCCCTCCCAAAAATAAGAATTTTTAAAAAAAAAATTACCCGTAGAAAGGAAAATAATCTAAATGTTTTACCCCGTTCACAGATTGGAAAACAGAAAATCTAAATACTTTTGCCCTCGGGGCCTGAGTTGTGCAAAAAAAAAAAACACCAAAGTCACCTACTGGAAAAGAAAACTATAGAAAAAGTTATGTGTTGCACCACGGGCTCCTGTTGGAAAAGGAACAAAAATCTAAATTTTTTACCCCACAAGCCTCCCAACTGAAAAGGAAAAAAACTAAATCCTTTTCACCCTGGGCCTCTCTCTAAAAAAAAGAATAAAAAATGTTTTTCCACCAGGAAGCGCCATTGGAAAAGAAGAAAGTTTACTTGTTATATCCCGCACACGAAAAAACAATCTAATTTTTTTTATTATGCTCCTCGGGTCCTCCTTTAGAAAAAAAAATAAAAATTTTCGGGCCCAAACAAAAATAATCTAATTTTTTTTTACTCTCAATATCTCCGCTGGAAATAAAAAAATCTATACCTTTTTGTCCCAAATCCCCTGCTTGAAAACAAAAAAAAAAATCTAAAAGAATTTTTTACCTCAGGGCCACCCGATGAATAAGAAAAAAAATCTAAATACTAATTTTTTTGCCCCCGTCCCTTCGTTGGAATAAAAGATAGTATTTATTTATTTTGTTTTTTAATTAATCAATATTGGTATTATAAAAACAATGGTCGGGTAAACTCTTGTATTAATATGAAAGAAGAAATTGTACATTATATAAAGTATCACCTACCTAGAATCGAAGGTTTAAGGTAATAACTAATTATGCACTAATATCTACCTCATAGAGTTACAAAGTAGACTCCCACTATCATTCAAGAAGATATGATGAAGGAAAAAAGAGAAAAATATAGAAAAAGTGCACCACTTGATCTCCTTGACAACCGCTTCTTTTGTTGAAAGCTCTCCTTTCATGGCAAGATCATTTCTTGCCCTCAAAATACAATAAATAGTAGCTCTAAAATCTATCTTCCAAACTTTTCTCCTCCAATTCTCATGTACCTTTATATTCTTAAGACACTTCTAAGCACTCAACAAAGTACTCATATCCTTAACATTCCCACCCACTTTTTAATCTCATCCCAAATCAATCTAACAAAAGCACATTCAATACAAAATTGTTTATCGATTCAAAATCCTCACCGCACGATTCACAAAATAGATCCAATTCCCTACGTCATTCTACCCTTTGTCTTGAGCCTCTCATGTATTGACATTCATACTATAATGACATATTTAGAAATAACACAAAAGTCACATACAAGATTCACCAAAGGTTTAACAAAAGATCATCACCGAAATACATCATATGGTGTTGGTGGGGTCAACGGTGTGATAAATAGACGAATAATTAAAGATAATAAAATCACACACACCTATGGAAATCCACGAGAAACTCTCTGCAAGTGCATAGATCGTTCGCAAGTAATAGTAAAGTAAGTAAAAGTTCGTTCTCAGGGATTTAGGTAGTTAGCTCAAGCTTGTATTTAATAAAAGTGTAGATGTTTTTAGATGTTGATATTAAGAACAAAAATAAGATAAATAATTGCTTTGACTTATTAATCAATTAAGAATGCAAATAAGATAATATAAGGTTACTAGTATGAGTCTATCTTACGCAGTTTTTGTTTAAATTATAAGGGTGAATTGAGCAATATATAAGTAGCCAGGATTTTTTATTACTTCTAACTCCCGCTGGCGCCAAGGTAGCTTAGAAGGCAACCTCAACACTACAAAGGGACTTGGGTAAGGGGACCTTGCGCAGAGATCGATGGTGAAAATCTAACTCTATTGACTATTTAGTTAGGCAAGCCCGCCAGGATCAACACTGCACACTAGACCGTTATGTGGTGTTGTATAAAATTGAATCCCCCACCATGGTGACAATCCAACTACTAAGTATAGTCTTAACGTGATCAAGATTAGGGCTGAAATAAGGGCAAAGCACAAAATACAATTATAAAGCCAAACTCAAATCAATTAAAATAACAAAATAGTATTTTAGGATTTAGACACAATAATATCCCAATCAATTAACTAATAAATAACTAAAGAATAAAATATTATAATATGGTTAAGACACAAATCTATAGCTAATTATCCTATTTGTAGAGAAGGAGAGATGCATAAATTTATGTTGTGATACTTCAACTCTTGTTGTTTCTTCTCTAGGTCAACTTGCTCTCTTTAAGATGGTAATATGAAGGCTATAAAGGTAAGGACAAGTTTCAAAGGTCACATACTAATATTGTATAGTTGTTGGACGAAATATCTGAGTCATGGACTAGGTTTTGGAGTCCTAATCCAACTCAAATTTGGTTTCCATAATAATAGGGACTGGTTGACCTTTGAAGTTTATAAAAATCATAACTCCTTCGTTACAACTCCAAATACAATGATTTTGGTATCAAAACAACCAAAATTTATTCAAAGAACTTTTTAAATATAAAAGGGCTCCATCAAATTCCTTTTCTATCTTACGCAGCATCAAGAATACAAACGTCTTCACAGCTGGACAACGACATGACAACTTTTGCACTTTTCTAAAACTAGTTTCTTTCCTTTTAACTATTGATTTCATCTTGGACCTTCTTTCATCAACTCCTTAACATTTATTTGGTATCTAATATAATCATTGTACCTAATAGCTTCACATTTAACATACAAATTATATAAAAATGCTCTAGAAGTAACAAACCTCCAAAACCAGGCAAGAATTGAGAAATTATCAATTAATAGGGAAAAATCCCTCAACTAAGCACATAATACACCTAAAATTATGTCTCATGAATAGATTAATTTATCATAAATATGGATACATCAAGTGTCTTATATAAGGCATAAACTTCACCACTAAAGGTGTCGTTAAAAATAAGAAGATCGTTGGTCAAGGAGAAACCAACAGTTTATTATATTTTCTCGACTCTCACTCCTAAGTGAAACCTTGATCTCATCCTTCAACTCCAAAATACTATAAAATAGGAGAATCCAATTTTTTTACCTTCCACGCCCAAATATTAATATTCTTGAGATATTTCCCATGACTTCATTTTATCCTAAGTGAATCCTTTTTGTCAACAATCTACTAAAGCATTTTCATAAGTAATGATTTATTTCAAACTCCTAAATTCTTAAGCCCAAACCCACTTTCAAATTTTGGAGTACATATTTTACTCCATTAATTTATGGTGCTTTTCCATCCTAGTATAAATCTCTACTAATACTCGTAATACGATTCCTCACACAAATTGGAACCGAAAAAATAGAAAACCAAAAGCATATTACCACTTGAATAACCGATCAAATTAGTTCCAATCTTCCTGCAAATGAAAGAGAACTTGCATTCGAACCTCTAATATACCTCTCCAATTTATCAACGAGAGACTTATAGTCCCTCGAAAGTAAAACCGAGCCACCAAGAGGCACTCACAAATAATGGAATGGCATGACCCCTTCTTTCAGTTGCGTTGTTTCCAAAATATTCCCAAGCACTTTATTTTAAATACCCACATAATAAATATTCGACTTTATCACATTAAAATAAAGCCCCGTACACTCTCCAAAAGTATTGAAGCAATCCATAAGTATCTTAACCGAGTCATGCTCACCTTTAAATAGTATCATTAAATCAGGCGAAAGCAAGGTGGGTACTTTTCACTACTCCACAATTGGGATGATACTTGAACCCTTGGTTTGTATTTATTTTCAAAAGTCTCGAGAAATATGAAAGACATAAAACAAAGAGGTAAGGTGAGAGAGGGTCACCTTGTCTCAAACCTTTTTCTTCTTCGAAGAAGCCATGAACTTCAACATTAATTCCCACCAAATAATAAGTTGTAGAAACACAAATCATAATCCAATCAATGTACCTCTTCGGAAAGTTGAGTCTCCTGAGAACCTCATGAAGAAAATCCCACAAAATAGAGTCGTATGCCTTGCACAAGTCGATTATTATAACCCCTCAATAAATCTTGCATAAGGTGAATATTCTAGGTCATCTCTTCAATGGAAATGAACGGATTTTGAGCTTTATCCACCTTCAAATGGTCCTCAGTGATCATGGTAATAGCTTTATAAATAAATTGCACAAGAAATAGACCTATAACCTTTGACCTTGATCGGATCATGTTTTTTTGAATAAGAGCAATAAATAGTGGCATCTAATTGTTTAAGTAAAAACTCATAGTTAAAAATTCACGTACCGCTAATTTAGTGTCTTCTCTTATGAGATACCAAAACTTCTTTAAGAAAAGTGAGGAGTACCCATCGAATCTGAGAGCATTATCATTTTCTATACAAAAACAACCTCCTTTATCTCTTAATCGGAAGCTTCTTTGCACATGTATAACCTTGTTCTTGAGAAAGAATCTTACCCCAATTGAATACCTCGGAATCTACACAACCTGTAGTACTTTTTACTCCAACATACTTTTATAGTAATCAATGAGCGCTTCATACACTTGGGCACTAGAAGTGGTAACTTCTCCATTTGAACATTGTATATTTGCAATAAATCTTCTCATTTATTTAATTTCCATAATTCTATACAAAAGTTTGGTGCATCTGTCACTCTTTAAAGTGTAGCCAAATTTAGTTTTTTGTTGAAGAAAACTAACCTCAGCCTTTTCAAGAGTTCTAGACATATTCAGAAATTCCATTAACTCATCAAAACTAACATTGTTACCCAAGTTTTGTTGATAACTAAACTCGGTTATCTGAAGTGCTTCTCTAGCCCTTTTTGCTCTCCCAGAGATATGCGAATAATGTTCCTTATTAATCTTACTCAAATCTATTTTCAGTTCCCAATTTTTTTTGACATGAAATATATTGTTTATTGCCTCAAAATTTTATTTTTGTTCCACCCATTTTCAACTCAATGGCCAGGATGCCTGTCTCTCATCTAGGAGATACAGGGTTCGAATCCCCTCATCCTTGTTATTTCCTGAGCCCTTAAAGGGGGTAAGTAAAAGGTGCAAGGTTCGAGTCCCCTCCCTGAACATGGGTAACCTGTTCTGATTAAATGGGAGTATGCATAAGGAGGCGTATATATTTCCTATGGGAATAGTCGTGGTGCGCGTAAGTTGGCCCGAACACCCATACATCTAAAAAAAAAATCGAAAAGGTGTAACTTTGCTTACTTGCTTTAGAAATAGTGACACAATAAAAGATGAATGATTTGAAACAGTAGATTTTAGTAAAAAAATTGTGTAAACATAGTGATCCAAATGGTATGTTGATAACTTTCACCTCAATAATAATGTTTAATTTAAATGAAAAGTTAATTTTTTTATGATTTAAATAAAAATTGCTTATTATTTATTTAATGAATATAGTTGTTATTTAATAGTTAAAAGGATATGTTGATAACATTCATATTTATAATAATATTTGATTTATTAGAAATTTAATATTATTGAAAATTGACCCAAAATATAATCTCTGAATTGAATAAATAATTATAAAATAACATATATGAGTTTTGAAAAAAAGTTAAATAATGTTATTGTGCAAAAGAAATATCTCTTACGGGGCCAAAATCATATTTGGTCTTACCACTTGGGCCATTAAGGTTTTTTTAATAATTCAGTTCCTTCCTTTCTCTTTGGGTTTGACATATTGACAAACACTCAACGACCACCTCAATAAGCCGCTGCTTTCCTGAACCGTTAACTATTTCACCTCACCTTCTTCTCATCTATCAGGTACACCATATATGCATTACTTATATCTCATTATTTCTACTATTACCTCTTGAAAATGGAGTAATTATTATTTCTGCCACTTACTCTTTCAACTCACTGAACTGAAAGTTCATAGATATATTTGTTAATTTCTTAACAAGTGGGCAAGTAAACTGATATAAAATTGTGTTTTTTTAAGTGTGTGCTTAATTCCCATACCTTTTTGTTGCAGATGATATTTCTGGGTTGATGTTTAATTAATGAAAGTAGTAGCTTCTATAATCAAAGTATATTCTGCCAATGTAAAGCTACTATTTCGAACTAAGTTTTCGTCTAAATTCTTCTCTTCTCTACAATTAGCTCTTGAAAATGAAGTATCTTTGCCTCGTAACAATTCTTATATTCCAATAATCAATCAACATATTTCATCTACATATATACCGTGTCACAATCTTGATATGAATGGTATAGTTGAAGAAACGTTCTTCTCTTATGAGTATACTCACGAAGTTAAAGATGAACAATTAAGTCAAATAAGGGTAATACTTGAAAGTCATGGTTGGAATTTAGGTTCTCCAGATAATTATCAAAGGATTAATCTGGATCAGTACAATGTAGTTAGAATTTTGTATGTTTTATACGAAGAGAATAAAGATCCTTCACTTGCTCTATATTTCTTCAGATGGTGCGAAAATCATATCAGATTGAAACATTCAATTCAATCAATTTGTACAATGATAAACATTTTAATCTCCGGAAAAATGAATCATAGAGCAGTTGATTTAATTCAATATCTTGTGCAAAAGAATTATAAACAAAACTGGTGGCTTAGTTTATCCAATACACGTTTTTCAAGACCAGTTGTACAAACTGCGTATAGTATGCTTGTGGATTGTTATATCAAGGAAAATAAATCCGTCACAGCTTTTGAATTGACTAGTCAACTCAAAGGGTTTGACTTTTTTCCCTCTAAAGGTGTTTGCTGTTCACTTCTTCAAGGTTTATTACAGTCAGATCAAATGGAATTAGCGCGAGATTTCTTTAAAGAAATTTATAATCGAGGCTTAGGTTGTAACATTTCGTTTATTAGCTTATTTATCCACAAGTATTGTAGTGTAGGAGATTTAAAAAGTGGTTGGAAATTACTTACGGAAATAAAAAATTACGGAATAAATCCAGATTTAGTCACGTATACGATATTTATAAATTCGCTAAGTAAAATGTCACGTTTAAGAGAGGCCACTTGTTTGTTATTTAAACTAGGAATCTCGGGGATGATTCTTGATTCAGTTTCGGTTAATTCTGTTATTAATGGTTACTGTAAAATTGGAAAAATGGAGAAAGGTATTAATCTTATGAAGATATTTAATATTTCCCTTGATATATTTGTGTACAATAGTTTTCTTTCGAAGTTATGTAACAATGGTGATATGATCTTAGCTTGTGAAGTTTTTCAAGAGATGTTAAAATTAGGGTTTGTTCCTGATTGTTTTTGTTACACAACTATGATTAAAGGTTTTTGCGGAATAAATAAGTTAAATTTAGGTCTTAGTTTTTTAGCAAAGATGTTGAAAAAAGGATTTAATCCATCGTGTAATACTTACACGATACTTATAGATTATTATTGTAAGCATGAAGATTTAGTGACAGGGGAAAAATTGTTACGGAAAATGGAAATGGAGGGTTTAGTACCAGATCTTGTTTTATATAATATATTAATGGATGGTTATGGTAAAAAAGGGTTTACACATAAGGCTTTTCAAGTACTTGATAAGATGAAATCTAGAGGTGTATTACCTGATAATGTTAGTTATAATATTCTTATTCATAGTCTTGTAATACGAGGGTTTATAGAAGAGGCGAAAGAGTTAATTAATGAGGTTATTAAGAGGGGTTTTAAACCGGATATTATTGCTTATACTAATTTAATTAGTGGGTATGCAAAGAAAGGGAATTTTGAAGAAGCTTATATGGTTTGGGTATATATGAGTGAAAATGATATGAAACCTGATGTGGTAATGTGTAGTGCTTTACTTAATGGGTATTGTAAAGCACGAAGAATGATTGAAGCTAATGAATTGTTTGTTAAAATGCTTGAGATGGGTTTGGTTCCCGATAAATTGTTGTATAATACACTAATTCATGGGTTTTGTAGTTTAGGTGAGATAGATTCTGCGTGTAGTTTAATTGATATGATGATTAAAAATGGATTTGATCCGGATGAAATTACTCATAAAGCACTTATACTTGGTTTTGAGAAGAAATGGATTCAAAATCCTGTACAAGCTGCAACTCATAAGTTGCAAGAGATGATATTGAAATCTGGGTTTCAAGAATTATGAATTTTTTTAATCTGATTAAAGTGAACAACCTGCCCAAATTCTTTATATGTTTATTGAGTTATCTTGTAAGATTAATTTGCTTTAGCCAATTTTGTAGATCTAAGTAGGGTGTAGTGTGTATGTATATTAGAGTTGGGTGCAAAACAACCCCTTGTAAGTATAACTTAATTATGCTAGAAGTGATTTTGAAGATGTTCAAGCTTGTGAATGTGATGGAGAAAAATCTTCATCTAAATTGCAATAACCATTATCAAAGATATAAAGAACGAAAAACAAAGAAAAGCAAAAAAAGTTTAGCTACCAAATTAATTGCGAGAACCATTGATACTCCATCTGAATGTGCACACAATCCAATAATTGTTTTACTGGCAACCTATTCCAATATGCAAACAAACTACCCTTTCATTTTCACACATTTAGAATATCACTCCTTTTTTTTTTCATTATTTACACGTCTACATAATGTGGATACCTCAGTCATTTTTTCATTGTATTAATAAAGAATGGGACTTACTCCTCCCTAATGCTTGGGTGGCTGTCCTATCTTTTATAGGCTCTGATCATTCCTTACTGATATTAATTAAAGATGAAAAGAAAATTCTTTTTTAAAAAAGATTTATATTCTGTAAAACTTGTTAGACAATAAGGAATGTATGAAACTTATAGCTAACCGCTGGGTGGAAATAACTTTATTAAGAGGAAAAGGTATAACCAAAATGGGGGAAAACTTCACTCCTTGCCTGGAAAACTTACTGTTGTAAAAAACTCTTAATAAAAACGCTTAATCTTTGGCAAAAGTTAGATCAGAAAGATCTAAGGTTGAAAAACTATTCAAACCAGAAAAAGAAAATTGCAGAAAATAAAGAACACAAGGATATATCGTGGTTCAGCAATATGCCTACATCCACGTTGAAGCCACCCTCAGATGATGCTTCGCTTACTATAAGAACACGGTTACAACTTCAGATTACAGGATTTACAAGAATAGAACACCACAAGAGTTTCAGCGTGAAACCCTAAGATCAATCGAGAACAGCTACTCAATCTACAAGTATTATACTTGATTACCACTATTCTAATTATCAATCTTATAAGATAGATTGATAATGTTTACAAAACCCTAACAATATCTGAAGAACAAGAGAGAGAAGAGAGCGAAGAGTCAAAGACGAGAGAGTGAGATTATGACCAAGTCTGAAGACTTGAGTCTTTTATATGACCCATTGAGGGTTTTAATCTGAGCCGTCCAAAGTGGAGTGAGATCAACGAATGAGATTCATTCTTCCTTAATAAGTCGGTACATGATATAACCCGAGTGAAAACCCATTTAAGTTGCTGAAGTGTATTGCCACATAAGATGCCAACTCAACCATTTGACCAACCGTTTGACTTTACCAAACATCAACAATCTCCACCTTAAAGTCAAACTTCATAGCTCTTCATCACTAGTTGTCCTCCACGTGTTCAAGTAAGCTTAGCACCATCTGGTTGCTTCAAAAGTAATTAAATCTGTAATAATTATTAAAACCACAAGTTAATAACTTATAATTATCAAAATCAAAAAATAAAGAGTTAGAGAATGTTCAGCAGATTCAAGCAATGCTTAAATTTGCTAACTGTAACAATTTTAGTTCCCATATCTGCTGGGTTATCTTCAGTCTTTATTTTCAACAACTTAATTCCTTCAGTTACAAGCCAAGTTCTGATAAAATGGAACTTCACATCTACATGCTTAGTTCTCTCATGGTACACAGGGTTCTTGCTTAATTGTATAGCACTTTGACTATCACTGAATATAGTAGCAGTAGATTTAGTCAACTGTAATTCCTTAGTCAAACCTTGTAACCAAATAGCTTCTTTGAAACAATCACAAATAGCTACATATTCAGATTCAGTGGTTGATAAAGCCACTAAGGGCTGTAACTGAGATTTCCATGTAACACAATTATTCCCAAGTACAAAACAATAAGTTGTAGTAGATTTTCTACTATCTCTATCACCAGCATAATCAGCATCCACAAATCCACATAATTCAAAAGGTACCTCATACTTACCATACTGTAATCCAACATTTAAAGTACTGCTAATGTAAGAAACTACCCATTTTAAAGCTGTCCAATGTTCAGGACCAGGATTAGACATGAATCTGCTGAGTAAAGATATTGAGTATGATAGATCAGGCCTTGTACTTATCATTGCATACATAATAGAACCAATAACATTTGAGTAAGGTATATAACTCATTTTTACTTTCTCAGTAGTATTTTGAGGACATTGACTCTTACTTAAGATGAAATGCCCAGCTAATGGCATTTCTACTTTCTTGCAATTCAGATTACCAAATTTCTCAACTAGCTTGATCAGATAAGGTTTTTGATGCAACTTAAGACTGCTTTTATTTCTATCTCTTTCTATGATCATACCCAAAATTTTCTTGGCCTTACCTAAATCCTTCATTTCAAATTCAGAATTTAGATTTGCTTTTAAATCATTTATACTCTGCAAAGAATTGCTAATTAGTAACATATCATCAACATATAATAGCAAAAATATCACATTCTTTGAATCAGTGTTAAAGTACAAACAATTGTCATAAGCACTTCTTTTAAATCCAAGGCTCAAAACAAAATTATCAAACTTTTTATACCATTGCCGAGGGGATTGTTTAAGACCATATAAAGATTTTTGAAGCAAACAAACATGTTCAGGATGTTTAATATCAAGAAAACCCTCAGGTTGTTTCATATAGATTTTCTCCTCAAGTTCACCATGCAAAAACGCAGTTTTAACATCAAGTTGTTCAAGTTCCAAATTATACCAGGCTACATATGAAAGCATAACTCTTATAGTTTTAAATTTCACAACAGGAGCAAAGATTTCATGAAAATCAACACCTTCCCTTTGGGTATAACCCTTTGCTACAAGTCTAGCCTTAAACCTAGGGGGATCAGATTCATTTACACCCTCTTTTAATTTAAACAACCATCTACAATCAACAAGTTTTTGTCCAGGTGGGTTTTTAACAAGAATCCAGGTTTTGTTAACATGTAAAGATTGCATCTCTTCTTTCATAGCATTTAACCATTCATGTTTATCACTAGACTTAAGCACCTCACTATAAGTTTCAGTTTCAGAATGTATTACCTCAGAAGCTGCAATTAAGGCAGTATAGACTAACTCAGCATAAGAATACCTTGTAGAGGGCTTAGGATCCCTCTTTTCTCTATCTCTAGTCAACGGATAGTTTGAGAGGCTTTGTTGAAGTGATTCCTGAAGATCCTCAGTTTCTGAGTGTGGCTCAGTGTTACCTGGCTGCTCAGATGGCTGAGGTTCTGAATCTTCTTCTTCTGCAGCTGGATCAGGATTGCTCTCATCACTTCCAGCTTGTAAGGGCTCCACCTCAAACTCTGTTCTATCAGTAGTGACTTTCTCAGGTGTAGTATCTGCCTTATTTGAATCAATACCAAACATTCCATCCTTACTTAGCACATTCAAGCCTAATTGGCTCATATGGCCAAGTCTTAAATGCCACTTAACAGTAGCTGCATTATCAAGGTTAGTACTAACAGAATTCATATCATTTTCAATACACATACCATCAAGAATGTATAGACCAGACATTTTCTTTCCACATGGAACAAGTTTATCATGTTTAAACACATTTATAACACCATTTGAAACTTTATAAACACAACCTAAGTCATCTAAAACACCTAAAGAAATAAGGTTTCTTTTTAGATCAGGAATCCATCTAACATCAGTAAGGGTCACATTTTTACCATTATTAAGTCTCAAATTTATTTTACCAATACCAGCTACCTGACATGTATTATTATTACCCATATACACAGTTTCAACATTAGTTTCAATCAAGTCCACAAACCATTCTTTATTAGGGCTCATGTGAAATGTACAACCAGAATCTAAAATCCAATTAGACTTACAAGCAATGTCAGAAACATTTAATACCTCACAAGTATCATCAATCTTATGGGGCATACATGCAATATTGGTTTCATTGTTACTATTGTTATTCTTGTTCTTAAGCGCATAGCAATTCTTCTTAATATGGCCAGGTTTTCCACAATGATAACATTTACGAGTTTCTTTATTTTTATTTCCCTTATACTTTTTCTTATTCTTATTGTTCTTAACATGCTCATGATTTTCAGTTTTATGGTTCACAAACAAATTATTTCCAACACGTTTAATATTCTTTAATTCAAGTTCCCTAGTTTTTAGAGAGGCAACAATTTGATCAAATGTAGGAATAACAGTAGAATATTGAAACGCATCTTTAACAACTTGATAAGAGTCAGGAATAGCATTCAAAAGGATCATGCATTTAGAGGTCTCATCTAAAGCCATATCAGAACCTTTAAGGACAAGATTAAGTTTTAAAAACTCATCAACATTTTCATCAATAGTTTTAGAAGAATCCATTTTATACGAAAACATATTTCCTTTCAAGAAAGCCAAATTAGGAGCAGATTGAGAAGAGTAAAGAGATTCAAGCTTACCCCATAGGTCAAGTGCAGTATCTGCTCCATCTACTTTTCGTATGACATTATCAGAAAGATTTAAGAACAGAAGATTATATGCTTCTTCTCGAATTTCATTTGTTCTTTTCAGAGATTCTTCGGACCATTTTTCAAGATCAGGCTCAAGAGCATTTATGACCTTGTTATGTGAAAGTAATACTCGCATTTTCTTCTTCCATACACTGAAATCACCTTTTCCATCAAGTACAGATATTTCAAGCCGTGTTGTTGCCATTCCTTAAATTCTGTATATAAGAAACAAAGAGAAACAACACATGCAACACACTATTAGGGTTAATATTATCGAAAAACCCAAGAAAAATTTATTCAAGGATTTTAAGTTTTCGGAAAACCCTAAAGATTTTAGATCTGTGAGTTACAGTACAAGATAAGGAACTTATACTGTTATGAAAAGATTTTCAGAAAGATTTACACAGCCAAAACACAGATCTGTAAAGATTAGTAACAAATCTTTGCTTAAAACGTTTTTAAAGATCAACCAAACAAAGCTCTGATACCACTGTTGTAAAAAACTCTTAATAAAAACGCTTAATCTTTGGCAAAAGTTAGATCAGAAAGATCTAAGGTTGAAAAACTATTCAAACCAGAAAAAGAAAATTGCAGAAAATAAAGAACACAAGGATATATCGTGGTTCAGCAATATGCCTACATCCACGTTGAAGCCACCCTCAGATGATGCTTCGCTTACTATAAGAACACGGTTACAACTTCAGATTACAGGATTTACAAGAATAGAACACCACAAGAGTTTCAGCGTGAAACCCTAAGATCAATCGAGAACAGCTACTCAATCTACAAGTATTATACTTGATTACCACTATTCTAATTATTAATCTTATAAGATAGATTGATAATGTTTACAAAACCCTAACAATATCTGAAGAACAAGAGAGAGAAGAGAGCGAAGAGTCAAAGACGAGAAAGTGAGATTATGACCAAGTCTGAAGACTTGAGTCTTTTATATGACCCATTGAGGGTTTTAATCTGAGCCGTCCAAAGTGGAGTGAGATCAACGAATGAGATTCATTCTTCCTTAATAAGTCGGTACATGATATAACCCGAGTGAAAACCCATTTAAGTTGCTGAAGTGTATTGCCACATAAGATGCCAACTCAACCATTTGACCAACCGTTTGACTTTACCAAATATCAACACTTACTATATGGGAATTCTTATTGGCAAGAAATAAAAAAGAATTCATGAAAAAAGATAATGATAGGCTAAAAAAGATGATGAACTCTGAGGAACCAATAAACTGGGATGAATACAACTCTATAGTGGGAAGAATGGAAACAAATAGAAAAATAAAAAATCTATTGGAAACTAAAATCTAGAATAAAATCCACTGGGATATAGAAATACTTTCTAATTTCACTCTTATACAAAAAGTAGGAGAAAGAGAAATAAAATTACCAGAATTCTCACTGATAATAATAATTGGATAAAAACCAAGAAAGATATGGAAAATGAGATTAAATCCTACTTTAATAATATATTTTGTACTAAAGGTCCAAGAGACTTTTCTTCAACGATTAAGACATAAAATAAATGTGTTACTAAGGAGATGAATATTGATCTTACTTGTCCAATAGATATCATTGAGATAAAAATTCTCTTTGGGAGATGGGTAATGATAGGGCTCCAAGCCCTGATGGGTATCTGGTTTACTTTTTTCAAAAACATTAGGAAATATTAAAATTTGATATATTGAGACGTATTTCAGACTTCTTATGGAATGGAGGAAATTTTTATGAAATAAACAAAACTGATATTACCTTGATTCCTAAGATAGAATCACCAGCTAAAATAGCTCACTATAGACCTATTAGCTGCTCAAATGTTATATATAAATTTCTCACAAAAATTCTTGTTAAGAGATTACAAAAATATATGTCCCAAATAGTTAGTGATACACCATACGCATTTATCCATGGAAGAGAAATTATTGAGAACATACTATTGGCTCATGAAGTGAGCCATTCCTTAAAAAAAATCTAAAACCCATTACATGGCATTTAAATCTGACATAGCTAAAGCCTATGAAAAGGTAGAATGGGATTTTATGGAAGAAACTTTGAAAAAAAATGAACGTTTGTAAAATTTGGATTAAATGGATTATGGGATGTGTGACTTCAGTAACATATAGTGTTCTTTTCAATGGGAACAAATTCAATTACAAAATCCTTCCAAAGGGCTTAGACCCTTGTAATTCTATCTAATTACTCAAGCCTTGACTTCTCTTATGAATGATAGAATTGAGAATAACCTAATAAGAGGGCTAAAAATGAACAAACATTGCCCCCCTTATGAAGCCATATATTATTTGCAGATGATAGTTTATTCTTTATTAGAGCTGAAATGGAAGATGTTGAACACTTTGATAATATTCTTAATGAGTATAGCCATGCTTCTGGGCAATGCATTAATTTAAACAAGAGTGGTATAGCGTTCTGTAAAAATACATCTCCTAAAAAATTAATACTATCTTGGATTTTCTAAGGATGAACAAACTTACTAATTTGGGGAAATAACTTGGACTACCGGCTGACTGGGGTAGATCCAAGGTGAAAATCCTTAATTGGATGTTAGATATTATTAATAATAAACTAGGAAAAAAATGGAATATCGTTTGCTTCTCTGAGACAGGAAAAGAAACACTTATCAAACCAGTTGTGAGTGATATACCATCCTATACTATGGCTTATTTTCTTCTTCCTATAAGTATATGTGATAAAATTAATTCTATAAAATCTATTTTTTAGTGGAATAAAAATAATAGTAAACGAAACCACTGGATAAAATGGAGTAATATGACTATAAATAAGGATAAAGAGGGTATGGGTTTCAAGAGTATGAGACTAAGAAATATAGCCCTCTTATCTAGAATGCTTGGAGGATACATAATAATCAAAATTCTCTCTTGGCTAGAACCTTGAAAGGGTTATATTTTACAAAAAAATCATTTTATGGAAGCTAATTTAGGGTATAACCAATCTTGGGGATGGAGGAGCCTAATAGAAGGAAAAAATAACTTAAAAAAAGCACTAATATGGAAAGTGGGGAATGGTAAGCGAATAAATATATGGGATCATAGTTGGATCCCGGGCATTTGCCCAAATAACTGTCCTCTTACTACTGTATCTGACCTATTTCTAAAAGGCTCGAATATATGGGATCATTATCTAATCTCTAAATGGTTTGATGATAGAGTAAAAGGTAAAATCTTAAATATTATGACTCCTTTTACACTTTTTGAGGATAATGCGTTTTGGAAACATTCAAAAAATGGAGAAATTACCTCTAAAGAGATGTATGGTTAACTGAAGGATATTGATATGAAAAAAGAGTCCCTTATTAAAAGAGTACAACCTAGTGGCTCCTATGCAACCCCAAATTCAATTTGGAAGGATGTTTGAAGCCTTAAGGTACCTTCTAAGTTGAGAAACTCTGTGTGGAAAGTTTGTAAGAGAAAACTCACTACTGAGGAGTTAAAATTCAAAAGAAAATGCGCTGAAAGCCATTTATGTAATGTTTGTGGTGTTGAAGTTGAATTACTTGAGCACATGATCTTTAATTGTCCATGGGTTAGAGCTTTATGGCTCATTTCTCTAGTACAGATGCTATCAAATTCTAACTTTACAACAAAAATTGAAAATTGGTTTACTTATATAAAGAATATGCAAAAATAATATGATATAATGGGAAAGAGTCTTTATTATTTAGGAAATCTTCCTGTTATGGAACATATGGAAAACAAGAAATAAATGTGTCTATGAAGGTAAAGTCCCTGACTCGATACAGGTACTAAAGCAAACCTTAAATGCCTTTGATGAATATATTTTATGTAATAAACAAATCTCTAAGGCAAAATTCCACACTACCACTAAAGGCTCTCCCCACCAGGCAGCCTAGTCCTTATAATATATAGGTAAATCAGCTTGAAAATCATCCTAGAAAAGGTAACAATAAAGGTAAAACAAATAGTGATACTTGGAATATAAATATGAGCGCATGGTCTATTGTTCTGTATATTGATGTGTCTTAATAAAATGATTTTAATGCTTCTTCTGCTAGTGTATTACTTGACAAAAATAACAAACTTATCCATGGTCATGCACGGTCTTTCTCTTATTACAGCACTGAAGAAGTCAAATTAATTGGAGTGCGCAATGGTCTAAGCTCAACAATCAACTTCCATCTTCTAGACATTAGAGTTCTTTGCGAAAACAAGATGGTGGTGGAATTGCTAAAACTTTCCAAAGCTCCTCCAAATGCGCGGTTCAAGACTTTCGATTTAGATATCAAGAAATTAAATTGTGATAGGGTAGTATCGTTCTGTTTTATTCGTAGGATAGACAATATATTTGCGGATTGGGTTGCAATGCAAAAATTTATGGACTCATAGCCTTGTAATTGAGTTTCTAACCATCCTAACCAATTTGCTAGTTTTCTATTTAACTCCCCTTCCCTTAGTGGAAGTGGGTGAGACTTTCCGTGTGTAATGACTTTATTTCATTTTTTAATAAGTGCATTTTGAAAAAAAAAAGGTAAAAAAAAGATGAGGGATCTCCATGAAAATAAAGCTAAGGTGGAATTGGTGAAGAGAGAGAAAAGATATTTTTAGAATTTCTTTTTAAATTTTAAGTGTATAATCTAATATATATATATATATATATATATATATATATATATATATATATATATATATATATATATATATATATATATATATATATTATATTTTAGAGTTTTTTCTATGGTCCAGATTTACCCACATAAGTAGTGGTCAGTATTAAATCTGGCCAAACATAAGTGGTGGCTAGGATTTAATCTGGCTAAACCTAAGTGGTGGCTAGGATTGATTCTGACCCACTTATTAATTTTTTTTGAATCTGGGTTCGATTCCTGTCAACAGAAATCATTTTTGCTTTAGTGTCTTCAGACACGGATTTTACCTAGTCTATATTATATTTCAGAGTTTTTTCTACGGTCCAAATTTATCCACATAAGTGGTGGTCAAGATTAATTTAGGCCACAACGTAAGTGGTGGCCAGGATTGATTCTGGCCATACTTATCATTAATACCATTAACTAATCTTTATTTACTTAATAAAAATTATATTTTAAAAAAACCAGGATTAAATCTGGCTAAATATAAATGGTGGCCAGGATTTAATCTGACAAAAAATAAGTGGTGGCCAGGATTGATTTTGGCCACACTTATTAATTTTTTTATTTTATTTTAACCTTAACCTTGACTTTCACCCACAGAACCTGAGTTCGATTCCCGTCAACGGGATACATTTTTTCTTTAGTGTCTTCAGACATGGGTCTGGCTAAACATAAGTGGTGGCCAGGATTAAATCTGGCTAAACATAAGTGGTGGTTAGGATTTAATCTGGCTAAACATAAGTAGTGGCCAAGATTAATTATGGCCCCACTTATCATTAATACCATTAACTAATCTTTATTTACTTTAAAAAAATTATATTTTGAAACAAAAAACCTTAGATCACTCCCTTATTTCTCTCATTATTTTTTTATTCTTCTCATAAATCTCTTAAAATTTTCACTTTTTTTAGTTTCTCATTTGTTATATCTATATAAAAATCACATTGATCTTTTAAAAGTTTTTTTTTTAAAAATTGGGAATATAGGAGCAGTGTATTACCCTACACGATTTTTCGAAAAGCTAATGAATGAAATTAATATTGAAATATATGGTGGAGATAAAAATAATAATAATATCTTGAAACACTTAAAAACAATTGGGCAAATCCGATTTGGACCTTTACAACCGAATTACAACAAATTGATATTTTGTTTAATAATACTTTAATAGCGAAAATGAAGTATATTTTATTGTAAAATATAACAATAAAAGTTACATTATTAATTATAAAAATTATAAGACTATCCTGCATTTAATTTTTTCTATCAATATTTAAAAATTCTTTATTTCTCTCACCCTTATTTCTCTCATTATTATTTCTTCTCATAAATCTCTCAAATTTTTTATTTTTTTCAATTTTCTCATTTATTGTATCTATATAAAAACCACATTGATATTTTTTCAAATTGGGAATATGGGAGCAGTGTATTACCCTACACGATTTTTCGACCCTTTATCCATAACCTTAGACCCTTAACTATCAACCTTAACGTTAACCTTAACATTAACTTTACCCTTAACCTTAACCCAAACCCAAACCAAAACCCAAACCCAAACCTTAACCTTAATCTTAACCTAAACCCAAACCTTAACCTTAACCTTAACCTTAACCCAAACCCAAACCAAAACTCAAACCTTAACCTTAATCTTAACCTAAACCCAAACCTTAACCTTAACCTTAACCTTAACCTTAACCTTAACCTTAACCTTAACCTTAAACTTAACCTTAACCTTAACCTTAAACTTAAACTTAACATCAACCTTAACCTTAAACTTTACCTTAACCTTTAACTTTATTTTTAACTTTACCTTTACCTTTACCTTAACCTTAACTTGAACCTTAACCTTGACCTTAACCTTGACCTTAACCTTAACCTTAACTTTAACCTTAACTTTGACCTTAACCTTGACCTTAACCTTAACCTTAACCTTAAACTCAAACTATACCTTATCCTTAACCCTCAACCTATTATCCATAACCTTAACCCCTTAGCTATTAACCTTATTCTTAACATTATCCTTAGCCTTAGCCTTAACCTAACCTTGACCTTAAACTTAACCTTAATGTAAGCCTTAATCTTAACCTTAACCTTATCCTTAACATTAACCTTAATCATAAACTTAACATTAAACTTAACCTTATACTTAAACCTTACATCTTAAACCTTAAACCCTCATCTTCATCATCACCTCAACCTTAACTTTAATCTTAACCCTTAACCTTTAACCTTAAACCTTACACCTTAAACCTTACCTTGACCATGAACCTTAAACCTTACAACCTTATCTTCATCTTCACTTTAACCTTAACCCTTAAACCTTAAACCTTAACCCTTGAATCTCAAGCCTTAACCTTTACATTCACCTTAACCTTAATCTTGAACCTTGAACCTTGAACCTTGAACCTTAAACCTTAAACCTTAAACATTAAACCTTAAACCTTAAACCTTAACTTTAAACCTTAACCGTAACTTTCATCTTAAATGTAACCTTAACCTTAAACAGATAAAGAATCATCGCGCTAATATTCGACCTTAAACCTGGAATTTTGTTAAACCTTAAACGTTTAATCGTAAACATTAACTCTAACTTAACCTTAATCTTAAAGTTAAAATTAACCTAAACCCTTAACTTTAACCTTAAAATTAACCTCATCCTTAACCTTGACCTAAACCTTAACCCTAACCTTAACCTTAAACTCAACCTTAACCTTAACCTAACCTTCTTCTTGATGAGCAACAAAAGAAAAACCTGAACCCTAACTTTAACCTTGACCTTCACCCTTGGAACCTGTGTTCAATTTCCGTTAACAAAACAAATTTTTTCTTCAGTGTCTTCAGACACGGGTTTTACCTAGTATATTATATTTCAGAGTTTTTTCTATGGTCCAGATTTACCTGCATAAGTGGTGGCCAGGATTAAATCTGGACAAATATAAGTGGTGGCCAGGATTGATTTTGACCAAACATAAGTGGTGGCTAGAATCATTTCTGGCCCCACCTATCATTAATACAATTAACTAATCTTTATTTACTTAACTAAAAAATTTATATTTTGAAACAAAAAACCTTAAATCACTCCCTTATTTCTCTCATTATTTTTTTATTCTTCTCATAAATCTCTTAAAATTTCACCTTTTTTAATTTTCTTTTTTATATCTATATAAAAACCATATTGATCTTTTAACAGAATTTTTTTTAAGTTGGGAGCAGTGCATTACCCTACACGATTTTTCCGAAGAACTAATGAAGAAATATAATATTGAAATATAAGGTAGATATAAAAATAATAATAATATCTTGAAATACTTAAGAACAATTGGACAAATTTGATTTGGACCTTTACAACCAAATTTCAACAAATTGATATTTTGTTTAACAATACTTTAATAGCGGAAATGAAGTATATTTTATTGTAAAAATATATCAATAAAAGTTACATTATTAATTATAAAAATTATAAGACTATCCTGCATTTAATTTTTTTTCTATTAATATTCAAAAAATTCTTTATTTCTCTCATTATTATTTTATTCTTCTCATAAATCTCTCAATTTTTTTAATTTTTTTAATTTTCTCATTTATTGTATCTATATAAAAACCACATTGATCTTTTAGAGATATTTTTTCAAATTGGGAATATGGGAGCAGTGTATTAGCCTACACGATTTTTCGACCCCTTATCCATAACCTTAGACCCTTAACTATCAACCTTAACGTTAATCTTAACCTTAACTTTACCCTTAACCTTAACCTTAACCTTAACCTTAACCCAAACCCAAACCAAAACCCAAACCTTAACCTTAATCTTAACCTAAACCCAAACCTTAACCTTAACCTTAACCTTAACCTTAACCTTAACCTTAAACTTAACATTAACCTTAAACTTAACCTTAACCTTAACCTTTAACTTTATTTTTAACTTTACCTTTACCTTAACCTTAACTTGAACCTTTACCTTGACCTTAACCTTGACCTTAACCTTAAACTTAACCTTAACCTTTAACTTAAACTTAAACTATAACTTAACCTTAACCCTCAACCTATTATCCATAACCTTAAACCCTTAGCTATTAACCTTATTCTTAACATTATCCTTAGCCTTAGCCTTAGCCTTAACCTTAACCTAACCTTGACCTTAAACTTAACCTTAATCTAAACCTTAACCTTAACCTTAAACTTAACCTTAAACTTAACCTTAAACTTAAAACTTAAACCTTACATCTTAAACCTTAAACCCTAATCTTAATCATCACCTTAATCTTAACTTTAATCTTAACCGTTAACCTTTAACCTTAAACCTTACACCTTAAACCTTAAACCTTACCTTGACCTTGAACCTTAAACCTTACAACCTTATCCTCATCTTCACTTTAACCTTAACCCTTAAACCTTAACCCTTGAATCTCAAGCCTTAACCTTTACATTCACCTTCATCTTAAGTTTAACCATAACCTTAACCTTGAAGTTAAAACTTAACCTTAATCTTGAACCTTGAACCTTGAACCTTAAACATTAAACTTTAAACCTTAAACCTTAAACCTTAAACCTTAAACCTTAACCTTAAACTTAACCTTAACTTTAAACCTTAACCTTAACTTTCATATTAAATGTAACCTTAACCTTAAACATATAAAGAATCATCGCGCTAATATTCGACCTTAAACCTGGAATTTTGTTAAACCTTAAACGTTTAATCTTAAACCTTAACTCTAACTTAACCTTAATCTTAAAGTTAAATTTAACCTTAACCTTGACTAAAAATTTAACTTTAACCTTAAAATTAACCTCATCCTTAACCTTGACCTAAACCTTAACCCTAACCTTAACCTTAAACTCAACCTTAACCTTAACCTAACCTTCTTCTCGATGAGCAACAAAAGAAAAACCTGAACACTAACTTTAACCTTGACCTTCACCCTTGGAACCTGTGTTCAATTTCCGTTTACAAAACAAATTTTTTCTTCAGTGTCTTCAGTCACGGGGTTTACCCAGTATATATCTATATTATATTTCAGAGTTTTTTCTACGGTCCACATTTACCCGCATAAGTGGTGGCCAGGATTAAATCTGGCCAAACATAAGTGGTGGCCAGGATTTAATCTGGCTAAACATAAGGAGTGGCCAGGATTGATTTTGGCCCCTTCACCTAGGGAACCTGGGTTCGATTCCCATCAACAGAATTTTTTTTTTCTTTAGGGTCTTCAGACACGGGTTTTACCTAGTATGTATGTATATATATATATATATACTAGTGTTTACTAAATAGATATGATCATGTCGGAGATTATTGTGTGGACTCGATTCTTTTCTGCAAGGTTTTTAATATCGGCCTATTTTAGTAGGTAAACTATCAAGCCTTTCCCAATGTAGATCAGCCCATTCTAAATTCTCTATTCAAGCCCAGACTGCTCCAAGCCTCCAGCATCAGTAAAAATCTGACAAGCCCATGTAGTTTATAGTACGCAGTGACAGCCTGACAGGTCTTTGGCGTTGTCAAAGTTTTCCAATCCAAACAAAAAATAATCTTTTGTTTAAAATTAAGGAATTAATGTTAACTTATGTTTGCTTATTATAGGTCAAGGAAATTATTCTTTCTATTTTAGATCTTTTTGACTAAATTTCTCTAAACATTTATGGTGGTCCTTTGTGTGTTCTAAAAATAAATGCAAATGCTAATCGAACCACAACCGCAAGTGTACGGTTGTCCCAAGTAGTAATAACTGATAAATCAGATTCGTTCCAAGGACGGAGTGGTTGATCACAATGTCTAGCAAATAGTGATTGATGCACTTATGAAAATAAAAGATAATAATATGTTTGTTTGGTTTTTTTGTGATTAAAGCTAATGAATAAAAGACAAGTAATTAAATGCAAGTAAAAGCTAAGACGCAAGTAAAATAAGTGAAAACGCAATATGAGATGTAGTACTTGAGAACGCAAGGATCCTCCCAATCTTATTTCCTAACTTATGTTGTTTAAGGGCTAAATTGGTCAATTACAATGGTCGGGATTCTAAATTCCTTATACCCCCGTCAGGGTGGACTATAAGGCGATCCTAAAGTGTCACTAGTCCCGTCAGGGTAAATATGATCCACCGTTGGATGTTTAAGTTTTATTACCTCATTGGCCCTAGAATTAGCTAAGTTCGTCAGAATCAATAGCTTCTATCATAGATTCGAATAAATGGTTCTGTATTTAAACCCTCCGTCAGGATGATCCAATTGCCACTAATTGGAATAGCCTAAATACTAACACCTGTTCCTAGTTCATGACGCTAAAAACAGTAAAATAATCTCAATTTATTGAAAAGAGTAAAAGCCCTAATTTAGTTTAATTCAATAAAAACCCAAATTCAACATTCGTTATTTCATAAAATTAGGATTCACCCATTGTTTGTTCTCAAGCACTATGAAAAGCTTAGCTCATATTAAAAAGAAATACGAAATTAAAATAAATGGAATTCATAATTGATTACAAATAAAAGATAAAAGAAACCTAATTTCCGGAATTGGAATGACTTAGAACGGAGCTATAGACCCACTCCAGCTCTAGCAGCTTCTTCTTCCTTCCTTCTGTTGCTTCTCTCTGGTGTTTTTAATTGTAAAGAATGAATTGTTTTGACACTCTCTTCTAAGAATGAGTTGATTTGAAGAACAAATTGAGAGGTCTTTGACTCTCTCTCTAAGGATTTGTAAATTGAAGAAAAATATGAGAGGTACTGAATAATGAGGTCTAAAGACCTATTTATAATCATAAAATCGGATTAGGGCTTTTACTTAAGGATTAAGTAAAAATTAGAAAAGCCCAAGTCCACTAATTAAGCCCAAATCCCGTAACTGCTGATACACCTTCACTAAAACGGCTTTTCCCGCTTCTTTATGATCCCGATTGACCTCATTTCAGTTGCTAAAGTTCCGTAACTCGATAAGGAACATAATCTCTTCAAGGGTCAGCGGCTAAATCATCTCTTAAGGACCTCGAAATCAGCAATCTATGGCCTGGAAAATAGATTTTCAGCTCTAAAAATAATATCTTCGGGATTTATCTTTAAGTCTTGACTCCATATCATGATCTTTGACTTTCTCCTCGGATTCCTCTTCTAGCTAACATCTAAAACCTGTAAAATTTACACTAAAAATACCAATATTACGCGCAAAAGTTTAATAAATCAAAATTACTAGAAATAAAATGGAAATTCCGGATTATTGCATATTAGCACCAAAAGTCTATCTAAATAATCAAATAAACACCAAAAATGATGTCTCCCAATGGCATAAAATTAGAACATTCAGGGAGACATCAATTTATCTATAGTATATATATATATATATATATATATATATATATATACTAGGTAAAACCCGTGTCTGAAGACACTAAAGTAAAAATGGATTCCGTTGACAGGAATCGAACCCAGGTTCAAAAAAAACCCGTGTCTGAAGACACTAAAGCAAAAATGAATTCTGTTGACAGGAATCGAACCCAAGTTCAAAAAAAAAAAAAATTAATAAGTGGGGCCAGAATCAATCCTGGCCACCACTTATGTTTAGCCAGATTAAATCCTGGCCACCACTTATGTTTAGCCAGATTTAATCCTGGCCACCACTTATGCGTGTAAATTTGGACCGCAGAAAAAATTTCGAAATATAATATAGATATATAAAAACAAATGAGGGTATAATAGATAATAGGAAAATGTGAGAAATTAAATTTATAGTGTTAAATATATTATTTATATAATTTAGTAAGAAGAGTAAATTAGATCGGATAATTGTATCTATAGGTAGGGTACCTAAAATTCGTTGGGTGAAAATCTTTTTTAAAATTTCAAAAGAATATAGTGCAATTTTGAATAATACAAAGACTAGAGTGCATGTTTCAAAAAATGTATCATGTAATTTATTATCTATTAATATTTTAACTTTTGTATTATTTAATAATTTTTATAAAATTATATTAGATATAAAAGGAAAAAGTTGGTCCAAATTATTTTTGATACTTTTTTTAGTCAATGTCAAATTTTAAGGGGTAATGACTAAAATAATTATTTTAAAACTTTTAAATTTTATAATATCAACTCTATTTTTTTATACCAAAAATATTATTTTAATACTTTTTTTTGGAATTATTAGTCTATTAGATCTAAATACATAAAACCTATCCCAGCAGAGTCAATATTTTTAGCCCTTCAAAAGGTCCATAATTTTTCTGTTTCACCATTATTTGCCATAAACTATAATATATAAAATAAACATAACCTTACATATATTAAAATTATAAATGGTAAACTAAAAGAAAAAGGTAGATTTTGAAAAACAATGAAACATAAAATTTAGAACCCGTCTTTTCACTTTGCAGAAAAAAACAAAACAAAAAGTAAACATTGAAAGACAATTGAACATAAAACCTAAAACTCATCTCTCCATACTCGTATTGAAACAAAAAACAAAAAGAATTCTCTTCACTCTCACCTTCTTCCTACCAACTCGCTCGCTCTCTGGATAAGAAAACCACGGCCACTCGGAGTCTATTATCTACTATCATCAACCGGCTTAGCTACACCAACAATAATCAAAGAAACCAAATTAAGTTAAAAAATAATTGCAACCCTAAAACTTATCTCTTCACGCTTGCTTTCATTGGAACAAAAAACATAAAAAGAAATCACTTCGCACTAACCTTCACACAAGCCACTCTCCTGCACAAGAAAACCGCCACTACTCAGGGACTATTCTCCACCACCATCAACCCGGCTTGGCTACGCCATCAACAATCGAAGAACTTAAAGTAAGGTAAAAAATCATTTATCATTAAACCCGCGTTCATTGTTTTTCAACGTTTACTTTTTTTTATCTTTTGTTCTGAAATTTTTAACATTTCCGGTTATATAAATTTTTTTTAATTAAAAATTTTAATTTTATTTTGAAGGTTTTTATATTAGGGTGATGTGAAAATGTTTTTATGTGAGAATTTGAAAGGTACTGTCAACCGACTGTTTTGTACTATCACCCCTTTATTTTCGTATAGTCAACCCACTACTTTTGTATTTTCAACCCACTGTTTTTGCATTGCCAACCCACAATTTTGTGGTATCAAGCCATTTTTTTGCCCCTTCAGTCCACGGTTTTAGCCATTGATTTTGAATTGATTTTTTTGTCTTTATGTACATGCAGGTTTGACGATTCTAAAGGTGATTTAATTCTATGTTATAGATAGAAAATATTATGAAACAGTTTAGTTTTAGAACAGAGAATATTGTAATTATAGAAATATTCCAGTTTAAGAATTTTGTAATATGAGAATGTTTTAATTATATACTTTTTTAATTATGGAATGTAATATTTTCTATGGAATGATTTGTTTGAAAAAGGGTAATTTGGACATTTGTTTGGTTTTGATCCTTTTGGCCGAAATTGGTGGGCTATGGAATTCATGAGTAAATCACCTTTTTCTTTATTATTTAAATTAAACTTAACATTTTTTATTTTATTTTATTTTCTTTTTATAAATCATTTTTTTAATGTTTAATATTTTTTAGATGTTTTTTAACGTTTTTTAAATTTTTAAATTTTTTAATTTACTTTTATTTTCTTTGATGAGATTCATCTCATCAAAAGATTTGACAGTTCAAAAAATAATAGAATTTTTTTCTTGAAAAACTCTTATTATTTGAAAATTGTAGTTTTTTATCTATAATTTCTTTAAATATGTAAGAACTAAGAAATAATTTATTTTAATTGTGTATGTGATAAAATTTATCCTATCAACTCTGAGATGAGATTTGTTCTACCATCAACTAATATGTGATAAGTAAGAAATAAATTTTTTTTTGAATTGTGTATGTGATGAGATTTGTCCCATCAACTCTGATATGAGATCTGTCCTATCAACTCTAATGAGTTTTTTTTTACCAAAATTGAGATAAAGTGTCACATCTTCATTCTAATTATAGGATAAAATTTATCACATCTCCCTTCTAAGATTGAGAGATTTCCCTGCAGAGATTCAAAAAAAATTAACATTTGCCTACGACCCTCTTTGAAATGGAAAAAAATCAAATATTAGGCTAAGTCCAACAACTTCCTAACTGTTTTGGCACAATTGAGAATCAAACACATATTCCCTATCAAATATTAACACCCTAAAACAATTTTGCTTTTACAACTTCCCAATTTAAAAAATCTGTATTCTAATTGTATTTTAATTAATTAGTTAAGCTCTTGAATTCTCACAAATGTTCTATTTTTATATTATTATTTGATTTGTTACGTAAATATTCGAAATAAAAAATAAAATGTTAATATTTAAAAAGATTTAAAAAATTAAAATATAAAAACTATTTAAGTATCATGATGGTATGATATTTTCAATTAATTAAATTATTAGTTTTTACTTAATTTTAAAAAATCGTAATTGATAATATTTTTTTTAAGTCTATTCAATTATTAATTTTTCACTTTTTTTTGAAAATATATTTTAAACTAATAATAAAAGATTTAAGTTTATAGTATTATAATAATAAGAATTTGTTATTTTTTTTCAAGTATAGATAAATTATGGATACAATATATTTAAATTAAAAGATAAAGGCAAAATAATTGTAGCAATGTGTATCCGGGATAACTAGATGTAGTTAGGAAATCTTACGAATCCGGTACCCTATATTTGGGTACCTATAATTGGAAGCTTGTTAGAGTGTTAACATAGATTTTCAACTCCGAGTTGTAGCTTTTTGCTACAACCGAGAGCCGATTGGATAAAATAAATAAATTATGAAAAAATAAAAAACTTTTTTTTTTTGTAAGAAAAAGGAAAAAAAATTAATTAATCTTTTTTAAAAATAATAATAATTATTATTAATTAAATTATTTTGTATGATTTTTTAATCAATATCAATTTTGATATGATTTTTTCGATAATAAACTGTTTAAAAAATATTTTGGATCTAATATTTTATTAAATTAATTTTTAAGTCCATAACTCACACTTCAATATAATTTAATAGATCAATGACTTAATTCATTTATTGCTTTTTCTTTTCTTTCCTTCAAAATTCAAAAAAATATTTTTTTTATTTTTAAAAAGAAATGTCGTTTAACTTCTTAGTAGAAAAAGATAAATGACTTATCTTTTTTTAATTTTTATCATTTTTTTATTTATCCGTGTCATTTTATGTGACATTAAATTACGAAGAGAGAGAAAAATAATAAGAAACAAAATAAATTAATCTTTTAAAAAATAATTATTATTATTAATCAAAATTATTTTATATGATTTTTTTAATCAATATCAATTTTGATATGATTTTTTCGATAATAAACTGTTTAAAAAATATTTTGGATCTAATATTTTATTAAATTAATTTTTAAGTCCATAACTCACACTTCAATATAATTTAATAGATCAATGACTTAATTCATTTATTGCTTTTTCTTTTCTTTCCTTCAAAATTCAAAAAAAATAATTTTTTTATTTTTAAAAAGAAATGTCGTTTAACTTTTTAGTAGAAAAAGATAAATGACTTATCTTTTTTTAATTTTTTTAATTTTTTTTATTTATCCGTGTCATTTTATGTGACATTAAATTACGAAGAGAGAGAAAAGTAATAAGAAAAAAAATAAATTAATCTTTTTAAAAAATAATATTTATTATTATTAATCAAAATTATTTTATATGATTTTTTAATCAATATCAATTTTGATATGATTTTTTCGATAATAAACTGTTTAAAAAATATTTTGGATCTAATATTTTATTAAATTAATTTTTAAGTCCATAACTCACACTTCAATATAATTTAATAGATCAATGACTTAATTCATTTATTGCTTTTTCTTTTCTTTCCTTCAAAATTCAAAAAAATAATTTTTTTATTTTTAAAAAGAAATGTTGTTTAACTTTTTAGTAGAAAAAGATAAATGACTTATCTTTTTTTAATTTTTATCATTTTTTTTATTTATCTGTGTCATTTTACGTGACATTAAATTACGAAGAGAGAGAAAAATAATAAGAAAAAAAATAAATTAATCTTTTTAAAAAATAATAATAATAATTATTAATCAAAATTATTTTATATGATTTTTTAATCAATATCAATTTTGATATGATTTTTTCGATAATAAACTATTTAAAAAATATTTTGGATCTAATATTTTATTAAATTAATTTTTAAGTCCATAACTCACACTTCAATATAATTTAATAGATCAATGACTTAATTCATTTATTTCTTTTTCTTTTCTTTCCTTCAAAATTCAAAAAAATAATTTTTTTATTTTTAAAAAGAAATGTCGTTTAACTTTTTAGTAGAAAAAGATAAATGACTTATCTTTTTTTAATGTTTATCATTTTTTTTATTTATCCGTGTCATTTCATGTGACATTAAATTACGAAGAGAGAGAAAAATAATAAGAAAAAGAAATATTCTAATTGGGGTATAAAACAGGGATAATAAATAGAGTAATGATATATGTCACCCTTTTTCATGTCACCCTTTTATCACCCTTCTATATATATGTATTGATTTCCTTGAATAAAAGATAGAGAAAAATTAAATAGGATAAAGAAACCAATTTATTGGTCCATGTAGGCATACACATAAGAGGTGATAAAAGGGTGATACAAAAAGGGTGACAAATATCATTACTCAAATAAATATCATTACTCCTTTTTTAATAAAAGGTAAACATTTTTTTTTTGACAAGAATAAAAGGTAAACTAATGATCTAAAATAAAAGTAAAAATATTTTTGGCATATTAAATTTGTAATATTTTTTTATATAAAATATAAAAATAAAAAATAAACTCCTTTGCTTAAAAAAGTGTTTTTTGGTCAAGCTTGTAATAAACGTTAATTAATGTAGACTAGACAAAAAAAAAACTTTTTAAGTTTAAGAGGAGTATTTTGACCCAAAAAAAAAAAAAAACTCTATAAGTACCTAGTACAACTCTGCTAAAATGAACCGGTACAGCCTTTTTCTTACACATCCATCGGCAAATTCGCTTTAAAGCATCTTTCTCATTTTGTCCAAAATAAAAAAAGAGCAGCCTTTACTCAAAACAGTACTCTTCTCACCCCCCATCTGCCTTATAAATATCAAGCAACGAGTATAATTCTGAACTATAAAAAGGAAAGGAATTCCAACAGTCGCCTAGGTATTCTATTCTTTCATTACCTTATACTTACTTACCCAAATAATAACAAACTCTTTATCAACCTTTCTCTTGCTTCTTACCTTTCTAGGTAACTATTTTTCTTTCATTACACACATATCCTTTTGTTTTAAGGTCAATTTATTATTGGTAGGTACAAATTTTCACACTGTATTTGTTATTAATGTGTATGTGTTTGCCATGTGTTTTTTAAAGTGAATTACTATGTGTTTTTGCATTTTAATATTAGTTGAGCCAGCTATAAGAAATGTATTATATATAGTAAAATTTGAAACTTCGAACTTCAATTATGTTTTACCTGTTTTGGCTAAGAAACAACAGTTGTAAGAAAAACTTTTGTTTCAATTTTTTTTGTTTGATTCTCCAGTTTTTGGTCCCATTTTTCCCTTGTAATATTGGTGTGCGTTGAAATTTACTGGATTTTTGATTTCTTAGGATATATATATATATGCATGTACGTACGTATGTATATGTTAAAGGTTCTGTTCATTATTTTTGCTTTATTATTTGTTTGACCTATATTGCTTTTTTCTGTTTCAGGTGTTGGATCGGACTCAGATCTGACAAATTTGCACAAGTTTGCTAGATTTTGGGTCTCGGATCAGATACAATTTGCACGACTCCTAGATCTCTGAAATTTTGAGGTAAATCTAAATGAAATACGATTTTTATTTTTTATTTGGAATTGTTGCAATTTTTAGGTATATTTCTTTTTCTTTTTCTTACCGGAGTGTCTCTGTAGTTTATTTTGCTTTTTAAAATGGTAATTGCACCCTTAGTCCTTGTGTTATGTATATTAGCAAACATACCCTTATTTTATACATTAATATTGCAATTCTACTTCTCCATATTTGCAAATACGATGGCCACAAGATGCAATGTAATTTTTTTTAACCAAATGGGATACATATGAAAGATAAAATACTCTTTTTATCCTGGTGTATTTTTACAATCTACACCATCTTGATGTCTAATTTTTGACGAAATCCAAATTTAGAAATTTTTGACCAAATATATATTTTTTTTCTTTCCCTAACGGGGTCAGATTTACTATTTTTGAAATTATACCAAATAAGGTTAACAATGTAACGCGGCACGGGGTCTGGGAGCTGCACCATCCTCGGTTAAGGGTCTAGTTAATTTGATTTATTTTCGGTTAAAAACATACTAAAAGAAGCCAACCAATTTTGTTCTAGAGTCTCTATGATATAAATGTATTATTTCATTTACTTTTATTTGAATGGAAATGTCTATGTACCCAAAATGATTTATTAAGAAATGATTAGATATATTGATAAAGAAGAAAAGCATTGACTGTCAAAGCATTTTTTTTTTAAGGCCTTAAAAATGGAAGATGTCAAAAGTAATAATTTTTGTTATTTAAATTTAGGAATTTGCTAAAACATTAAAGGAAATAGCACCAATATTCTTTGTACAGCTGTCCAGAAATTTCTATTAATATTTTGGTGATCCTACATTTAAACGTTGATTAGTGCATTTTATAGAAAAAGGAAAAGTATTAATTATTAATTATGGAAAAGTAATCAATTTTTAGCATTTCCTCTTAAATGTTCTTTGTATGCAGACATACTTATCTTTTGAAAATAAAAGTGAAAATATTAAGTTGGTGAAGCTGTGCATTATAAATATGAGTTGTTGTAATTTTAGTGTCACCTATCCTTGTTCGAACTAAAGTTGTCGAATCGGAGTTTTTCTTACAGTTGTTTATTCTCAGATTGTTCAGTAATGGAATCGAAAACACTACCACCACCTCCACCTATGGTTCCTGATAATGTCGTCCCGAAAAAGCTAGTAGTTGGTAAGCGCGAACCAATGGCAAGGCGAGATCAAGGAAAAAAGGGTCAAAAAGTCCAACTTTTAACCAACCACTTCAAAGTCGCGGTAGCCAAGAACCAAGGAAGCTTTTACCACTACAGCGTAAGTACTCTTAAAATAATTCTTTTATTTTGGTTAATTGAGAAATTAATGGGTTTTACAAATCTATTTCTCAGGTGTCAATGTGTTACGACGATGGAAATCCGGTTGAAGCAAAAGGTGTGGGAAGAAAGGTAATGGAGAAAGTTCAAGAGACCTACTCTTCTGAGATGGACGGTAAATACTTCGCGTACGATGGCTTATGTTCCTTATTCACTCTAGGGCCTCTCCCTAGAAACAAGCTTGAATTCAGTGTAGTGCTTGAAGAACTTGGTTTGAACAGGTATTATTAATTTCTCAACTTTAAAAAAAATAATCGAATTCAAGTTTTTAACGAATTTATTATCTTTTCAGAAACATGATGAGTGGGGACGGTGGAAGCCCACAAGACGAGGATAGGAAACGTACACGACGACAATCTAGGTCAACGACATACCAAGTACAAATAAGCTATGCTGCACAGATCCCTTTGCAGTCTATAACTAATGCTCTTCATGGCCAAGATTCTGAACACTTTCATGAGTCCGTGAGAGTATTGGATATCATTCTAAGACAAAACGCTGCTAAACAGTAAGACGATCCTGTTTTTGGTTTATATTTTGATGTTTTATAAATGCTGCAGTTAAATTTCAATGAGTAGACTTAGCTAATTTAGACAAAAAAATAAGAGATTAAAAATTTTGTCTCTAGAACTCATGTCCATTGTTTTAATACAGGGGATGTCTTCTGGTCCGTCAATCGTATTTTCACAATCAACCGCGAAACTTCATCGATTTGACAGGTGGTGTGTCGGCATGTCGTGGGTTTCATTCGAGCTTCCGCGCTACTCAAGGAGGTCTATCGCTAAACATTGGTAAGTTACTATTCCAAATATTTATACTATTTCACTGCTCTAGCATCTTAATTAACCTCTTTCCCTTAATGTATATGTATACAGATGTATCCACTACGATGATTGTTAAGCCGGGACCGGTGATTGATTTTCTAATAGCGAATCAAGGTCTTAAAGAGCCTTATGATATTGACTGGGTGAAGGTAATTAATATTTAACTCTAGGTAAATTCTCTAATTAATATGGTAATTACTAATTAATCTCCTTTGATAGGCAAAAAAAACTGTGAAGAGTCTACGCATCACCGCTGCCCCTACAAATAGGGAATTTAAAATTACTGGATTGAGTCCGCGTATTTGCAAGGAACAAATGTAAAAACTATATACTAAAAATTTCGAATTATTTTTAAAAGACGAGACTTTTAAGGTGTAATGTTTTCTGATATTTATAGGTTTTCACTTAAGCGAGATAATGACAGTACTGAGATTTCAGTTTACAACTATTTTGTTGATCATAGGAGGATACCGTTGCGGTTTTCTGCAGATTTTCCCTGCATTGATGTGGGCAAGGGAAAGCGTCCCGTATATATTCCCATCGAGGTACCTTTTTTTTTTTTCCTCGGTTGCTTAATCTTATATTTTGAATTAGTAGTGATAGTTGATGTTGTTATGTAGCTCTGCACGCTAATACCACTACAACGGTATACAAAAGCTTTATCAAGTTTCCAGAGATCATCGCTTGTGGAAAAGTCTCGACAAAAACCTCAAGAACGAATGAGAACATTGACTGAGGTAAGTTTCTTTGTAAAATAAAAATTTACTGTTTACCCCAAGTATCTAATTAGGAACTTATATCAGGGGTTAAAATGTAACAACTACAATGACGATCCACTTCTTAAGTCTTCTGGAATCTCCATTCATTCACAGTTCACTGCAGTGGAAGGCCGTGTTCTTCCAGCACCACAAGTAATTTCTTCTCATTTCTTCTCTAGCCCATTTGGCCTAAAATATATTTATTCATTTATTAACAATGCGTTTCTTTATATCCAGCTTATAGCAGGGAATGGGGACAGCATATTTTCGAGAAACGGAAGATGGAATTTTAACAACAAGGTAAAGAAGCTTCTTTTTTAATCTCTTGTGTTTTGTAATATGAAATCACTCAGATATTAAAGCTTTACATTTTCAGAGGTTGGTGAAGCCCGTGACTATTGAAGAGTGGGGAGTTGTCAACTTTTCATTTAGAGTTGACACTACTAGGTTGGTCAAAGAACTTATTGCCTGCGGGCAAAGGAAAGGAGTTGTAAGTAATTTCCTTTTATAATTTATTATAATTCTACATTTTTTTGATGTAATAGTATTTTATCGTTTTGTAGTCAATTAAATATCCGGTTCATATTGCTGAGGAGAATCCTCGTGCTAGGCGATTTCCCGCTCATGCACGAGTGGAAGAAATGTTGAAGGTCATACAACCAAAATTCACAGGAAGACCAACATTCATCCTGTGCATACTCCCTGAAAAGAAGAATTCAGATCTCTATGGTCCATGGAAGCGCAAAATGCTATCAGAGCATGGGATTCCTACCCAATGTATGGTACCGGCAAAATTTAACGATCAATACCTTACCAATGTCCTACTGAAGATAAACGCAAAGGTGAGTTACGATATTTTCCATTTGCGATTTATGTATAATCTAGATTTAAATTATTGGTTGATTAATTGTTTATTTTTTTTTTGCAGCTGGGTGGTATGAATTCGCTTTTGACAGTGGAGCATTCACCTTCACTGCCTATGATTTCAAAGATTCCGACTATGATAATGGGGATGGATGTTTCTCACGGCTCTCCTGGCCGTGATGTACCATCAGTTGCTGCGGTTGTGAGCTCACTGCATTGGCCTCTCATATCTCGCTATCGAGCTGCTGTTCGCACCCAGTCACCAAAGATGGAGATGATCGATAATTTATTTCAGTTGACAGATGATGGAGTTGATAAGGGCATTATCGGGTAATTATTCTTTCTTTTATACAATCTCATTTTTTTGTTTTATTTTTTCTCACTTTTTCTGTTTCTTTAAAGGGAGCTTCTACGACAGTTTTATTATACTTCACATCATGCAAAACCGGAGCAGATAATCATATTTAGGTAATTTAGTGTTATCAGAGTTTTTGTTTCTGTTTCTGTTTATGCAATAAATAACCTTCGATTATTTTTTTGGATAGGGATGGAGTTAGTGAAGGTCAATTTAATCAGGTTTTGAACATTGAGTTAGAACAGATCAAGGAGGCGTGTAAGTTTTTAGACAGTAATTGGTTCCCGAAATTCATGCTTATTATTGCTCAGAAGAATCATCATACTAAATTCTTCCAAACTAATTCCCCTGATAATGTTCCTCCTGGTTAGACACACATTCTCATCATCTATCATTTATAATTATATATATGGAAACGTACTCTTAGACGCAGGCTTATCATGTTGTTTTATATATATGTATGCAGGGACTGTGATTGATAACGGGATATGTCATCCCAAGAACAATGATTTCTATATGTGTGCTCAAGCTGGAATGATTGTGAGATTTTTTTTTTCATTATCACTTCTCTTAACACTCTATTTTTTTAGTAAAGAAATTCCGTTTAATATTTTAGCTTCTTTTTCGTATGTATACAGGGCACTACTCGTCCGACACATTACCATGTTCTTTATGATGAGATAGGCTTCTCAGCTGATAATGTGCAGGAACTCGTTCATTCGCTCTCATATGTGTAAGTTTACTTATATGCTTAACCCGGGGGTTAATATCTTTCCTTTTCTATTTACTGTATATATATATATATAATGATATTTTTTAACTTTGCAGGTATCAAAGGAGTACTACAGCGATTTCAGTAGGTAATATATTTATCTTTTGTCATCTTTTCTACAAGGTCTAAACATTGATATATATATATTCATTCTTCTCATACATTTGTTTTTAATATGTGTATGCAGTTTCTCCTGTGAACTATGCACATCTTGCTGCAGCCCAAGTGGCACAGTTTATCAAGCTTGAAGAACTCTCGGAGACAAATTCGAGCCATGGTGGAGGGAGTTCATCAGGCACTTCACAAATTCCTGAGCTTCCCAGGTTGCATAGAGACGTGTGGAATTCTATGTATTTCTGTTGAGCACCTCCATCTGATGAGATTTTAAGTTGCATTATTACTTTAGTTTATTAAGTTTCTCAGAATTATGTTTTGGCTACTTCATTTTATGTCTTTATTTTCTTATGATGCTTACATGTTTGGATTACAATGATTGCTGTGGTATTACCTACCAGATTTTGGTTTTTTTTAAGGATTTACAAGGAAAGTTTTAATGTTTGTTTCATAAGTTGTTTCTTCTTTGTTGGCAAAATCCTTAGTTTGTTTTGATTTTTCTGTTCATCGAGCCTGAAATGTGCTGGTATTACACCCTTCTCTAAGGAACGGTTCATTCCTGGAATCAGGACCTTCCTTTCCTTTGTGAACCCAATGGGTCCTTAAACCAACACCTGGTTTAAGAAGTTTTTAATTCATTAATTCATTGTTTTAAGCGATTGCTTTCATGTTTAACCTCTGCTAGTAGTGGTAGAAAACCATAGAAGCTATTGGGAAAGAGCAAATTTCCAGGCTGGAAAAGCTTTTCTAAGTAACGCAAGCCTACCACTAATTAACTCAACAAATCTCATAGATAAAGGGCCACAACTAATAGAAAGAAAACACATTAAACTAGACTGGCTTTTAGGTAAAGTTTCTAGAAGGCCGACCACAAGATAGAGAGATCCATATACTTGTAATGAGATAGTGAAGCCGGCCTAGAGGCAGACAAAGCCGGGTAGGCAAGAAATTCGCTAAGGCACTAATGTCGTGGCGAACAAGGTCTATTAAAGGATTAGCAACCCGTGTAATATATGAAAGTTTTTGTTTGGAAAAACTTTGGATGCTGATCCCTTTATTCTCTCTTTTTAGTTTTTGCTTCTTGAGTTACGGTTCTTAAGATTCTAAGGTCTCTCTTATATGGAAATCAAGGGGCTTTGTTTGTATTTGGTGTGCTTTTATCGGGGGTTTCTGGCAAAGTAATTCTACAAGCAAACAGTTTAATCCTTTTACTTGGGGGATATCCAATCACACCAAAACTTTCTACGTAAGTTCTTACCCAATTTGGAAATTAAAAAATTTACAATCATTATCAAGAAAAGGTTAGGGGAAGGAATGAAAATGTTTTTACTCCTGGTGGTTCTTGCATATCTTATGTTCGTGGTTTGCAGTTTCTTATAGTCTTGATGCTAGACAGAAAAGGAAAAAGAATGATCAGTTAGTCTTATCTCCTTATGAACAATTATTAAAGGTTGTAATTGTATTTATGGGAGTTAGTATGAAACACTTTACACTTAGTATGAAACACTTTCCAATTATATAATCATTGATATAAAACTTCTAAAGTGGGAAGCTTTAGGATGTGTTTGTAATTACTGTAATTCATCCTTAAGGACATTGTCTCTTAAAAGGGTTATATTCAGCTGTTTATTAGTTTTCAACGCTCATCACTTAAAACAAAAGTTATATGAAACCTAAGTATATATCGTGATATGGCTTGCCGGGTGGTAGTCTTCTTTATGACCTTGTTGTTCTAGTTGTGAGGTCCATGTATGGAACTGAAAATCTAACAAACCTCTTCGTTCGTTATCTCCACTTTCTTCTTGTTTAGCTTGGTTTTCCTAGGCTCGCTTTAAACTAAATCCTTCCCCAATTAAAACTCCATCTACCAACGAGATCACTTAAACTAGAAAGGGTCCAAAAATGTACAAAAGAAACACATAAAATAGCCCAAAACACCATAACGTTCTAATGACTCGAAAAAAGCATAGAAATTCACAAATAAGACATAAAGTTGGTGTTTAATGATGAGTTTTGGGCTTATTAACTCTAATCTACTGCGAATTTATTTGATCATTTTGGATAATCAAGTGTGGGGCTATCTGACTCAATGTCATAGCTGCGAATCAGCTTATTTTCTATTGGTGATTTTAATATTCCAAGATGGGCTTCATTGTTTATGGCGTATTGAAGATAAAACTGTTGATGGGGTAAGGAAGAGATTGGTTAACAAAGGATGCAGCTTACTTTTCTTTCTCGAGAATAAAATTGGAATACTCCTGAAGTCTTTTCCTAATATAAGCCTAGATTACTCTTGGAAGATTATCTATTTTGTGCTACACAAATGCCTCAAAGATCGATGGCCTAGGAAATCTTTTCTGGAAAATATTACAGATCGATGGCCGCCTTTTATACTTTTGATCATTTGGGTTACGCTTCTTGAAGATCTTCTGAGTCTGGTGTTTGATTTTAATTGCTGGATTGTGGCAAGAACTTTGCCAGCGTGGGGTTTGGAGTCCTCGTGGATCATCTCCCACTTTTCTCTGGTAAAGGTCTGTTTCTGGATGCTGTCTTCTTTATGTGTTTTCTATACGACTAATTGCATGTGTGTATCATCAATGAAATTGAATTATGATGATGATGTTATACAAAATTCATGTCTATATAACTCAATTATATACAAAGCACTTCTGCATCTGAGATCCTTTATTTGGATCATCGAGGACTTTGTTAATGTCCAGCATTTCTTATCAAAAAGCATGGTAAAAGTTTTTACTTGGAATGGGGATCAATTTCGTGGTGAATTTATATTGATATCCGCTGATTGGCTTCACCTCTCACTTGGGCTTCAGTTCTTGATTACTGTTTTCTCCAAGGAGCAGGGGAGGCCAACGATCTCTGTATTTTGTGTTTATTTGGACTTTACAAGAGCTAACTTTAATAAAGATTTCAAGCCTACTGATATCTCCTCTGACTCGCAATCTATCCATGTTAAACACTACATTCGTCAAGATGAGGAATTTACTCAAAAGAACTATAGAAGTACTCCAAAGATGAAGGTAAACAATTATGTTGAAAGGTTTACTTGGTCAGAGGAGTTGAAGAGTAAATTTGCACCAAATGGGGGAGAAACGTGAAGAAGTTTTGTCTTGAAGATGTGAACAAATTAGATAAAAGAAGTGTGAAAGCTATGTATTTTTTGGATGAATTACTTGTTAGCTATGGTGAAATTAAAATTCAACTTTCTGATTCCGATACGGTGGGGGGCGTGAGTACTCAAGGTGAGCCTGTAGAGGAAAACGTCCTAACAAAAAATCTGAAGGGTAGCGGCCAGCCCGGTGTGAAAGGGGCCGACTTTAATGGATAATATGCTAATATGGAACTGTCGAGGGGCAAGGGCGACTTCGACTAAGAAAATGATGCGCGCCCTTATTGATAAGTTTAGATTATCTTTTGTGTGTTTGTTGGAATCGAGGGTGAAAGCTTGTAACATCCGATCGATTTGCTATCTTAGCTCTTTTGATAATAAATATATAGTCAACCCTTGGGGAAGAGCAGCTAGGTCCGGGGGGATTATATTAGCTTGGAAAAATCACCTTAATATTAGTATTTGCTTTTCGTGTTCGTATTATGTTATTTGCTTCATATCGGAACCCAAAACTAACCCGTGGTACTTAATAACTATCCATGCTCCTAATGATCAGAAAGAACGAGGTTTGATCTTTGACAATATCTCCAAATGGAAACAAAAGATTAAAGATCCAATTCTTATAGTGGGTGACTTCAATGACATTGCTAAGAACTCCGAGAAAAAAGGTACCCTAACTCCTAACCTCGAACGTGTTATGAAATTTAATGAATTTATCAATAAGAATTCGTTGATCGATATTCCCTCTAAAGGATGCTTTTTCACATGGACTAACAAGCGGAAAGGTTCGGATAATATTAAGGAAAGACTGGATAGGGCGTTAGCTACGGACTCATGGTATAGTTTATTTCCCCAAACCATTATCAAAGTTCCACCAGCAATTGGGTCGGACCATTCGCCTCTTATTATTCAGAGAGATGAATGGGTTCCTAGGCCAAAGAGGAATTTTATGCTTCAATCAAGATGGTTAGAAAACCCACAATGTAGAGAGATTGTGAGTGAAGCTTGGAATGAATCCGGAACTAGTGACAGTGTTAAAGAATTCTCCAAGAAAAAAGAAAAGACGAGTAGAGCTTTGGAAGGTTGGAGCAAATCGGTTTTTGGTAATAGCAGAAAAATGATTGAGAAATTCCAAAGATTTTGGAGGAAATTCAAGATGGTGAGCCTACGGAGGAAAATTTTATCTTGGAAGCGGACATTAAACAAGAAATGGATCATTTATGGGAACAAGAGGAAGCGTTCTGGGCCGACAAAGCTCGCGACTTATATATTAATAAAGGTGACAGAAACACGAAATATTTTTTTGCGAAAACGGCCGTTCGAAGAAATTTAAATCGAATATCATGCCTAATGAACAATAATGGCGAATGGTGTGATGACATTAAAGAAATTGGTAATATTATTCAGGAATATTTTCAAGATCTTTTTAAACAAAGTGAAGTCTTTAATATTGAAGAAGTGGCTAGACATACTCCTTGTAAAGTGGACGAACACACTAATGACTCCTTAGTACGTACCCCGGATCTGGAGGAAGTTAGACAAGCTGTCTTTGCTATGTCAGGATCTAAAGCACCGGGACCGGATGGACTTCCGGGTAACTTCTATCAAGAATTTTGGGACATTTTAAAAGACGATATATATAAGCTGGTCTACTATTTTTTCAAATACAATACACCTTTGGAAGCCATTAATGATACGATTATATCACTTATACCGAAAGGAGACCGACAAGAATCAATTAAAGATTTTAGACCAATATCGTGCATTAATTTTTGTTATAAAATTATCGCAAAGATAATGGCAATGAGACTTCAACCGATCATGAATGAATTGATATCACCGACTCAATCAGCCTTTATCAAGGGAAGAAGCATTCAAGACAACATACTAATTGCTCAAGAGGTGGGGTTTTTCCTCAAGACAAAACGACGATCAAACAAACATTATGGGGCAGCAAAAATAGATATGGCCAAAGCTTATGACCAGGTAAATTGGGAGTTCTTAATGAAGATATTAGAGAATTTAGGCTTTTGTGAAAAGTGGCGAAATTTGGTGTTCAATTGCATCTCGTCGGTAAGTTACCAAATCAAACTTAATGGAGATAGGCTGAAGAAATTTAAACCATCACAAGGTCTAAGGCAAGGAGATCCGTTGTCCCCTCTCTTATTCTCAATGCTTACGGAAGGACTAATTGGCCTCATTAACTATGAATGTCGGGAAGGAAATATTAAAGGTATCTCTCTAGCAAGGTCAGCACCGAGACTTACGCATCTTTTATTTGCGGACAACTCGCTCTTTTTTCTAGAAATTAATGACAAGGAAATCGAGGCTTTCAAGGGGGTAATCGCCAAATATTGCATGGCTTCAGGTCAGAAAGTGAACTTTAATAAATCAACTATCATGTTTAGCAAAGGCTTGGCCGAGGATAAAGCAATTAATATTGCTAATAATCTAGGCCTTGAATTAACCAATTCCATGGGCAAATATTTGGGTATCCCAATGTCGTTAAAAAGATTAAAAACTGAAAATCTTAAGTATATAGTGGATAGATTCCTTGGGAAAGCTGAGAGTTGGTCAGCGAAATTGCTTTCAGACGGTGGGAAAGAGGTACTAATTAAAGCTGCGCTACAATCTATTCCGAACTATGCCATGTCCATTTTTGAATTCCCTACTACATTTTGCAAAAAGCTCAGTTCTATTGTGTCTAACTTCTGGTGGGATTCGGGCGATAAAAAGAGAATTCATTGGGTTAAATGGGGTAAAATGGCAAAGGCAAAGAAAATGGGTGGAATCGGCTTTCGGGAGTTTAGAAAAATGAATATAGCTCTACTTGGAAAACAGGCCTGGAGACTGTTACACAACCCGGACTCTCTAGTAGCAAAAGTGTTGAAAGGAATTTATTATCCAAATAGTAATATGTGGGATACAAAGTTAAAGAATAGAAGATCCTGGAGTTGGGCGAGTATCTACAAAGGACTTTTCTTTCTTAGAGAAGAGTGCATATGGCAAGTAGGTAATGGTTTTACGATTAATATATGGAATGATAGTTGGATAAAGAAGGGTTATAAGCTCGAAAAACCAGTGAATTGTAAATTAGAAAAGCTGGCGGAGTGTTTTAACAATAATCTTACAAATTGGAACTATGATATTCTCAGCCAGGGACGTGATGGATATAAGGAAAATTCCAATCCTTCAACTCGAAAAAGAGGACAGGTTAATCTGGCCAGAAACAAGGAGTGGCGAATACGTGACCAAATCAGGGTTCCATATATTGGTTCAAAAAGAGCTGGACAAGGAAGGTGAATCTTCGGCGGCCGGCGAAAGTAATGACAAGGAATTATGGAAGATTGTTTGGGACTCTAACGTACCTCTCAAGGTTAGGAACTTCATCTGGAAGATCCATAATAATGCCATTCCATCTAAAAGTAATTTAAAAAGGCGAAAATGTAAAGAGGACGATATGTGTGAATGGTACGAAAGAGAAGAAGAATCGTGTAAGCATATGTTTATCAAATGCCCTTTTAGTGTGGGAGTTTGGGCCAACTCACAGCTGCAGATTAAAATTGATGAGAATTGGGAGGGCTCGGTGAGCGAGTGGATTAAGTGCATAATCAATAACTATTCTGGGAACGGGTGGGACAAAAGATTAGTCACGGCCACGGTGTTAATCACGATTTGGAATTTATGGAAAGCTAGAATGAAGGGTCTTCATGATAAAAAACCATGGAACATTTACGAAATTAACTGTAACACGAAAATGATGGTGAAACACCTATTTGGTAAGGGAAATACAAAAAGTAAGGATCAAACTCACAAACATAATGAACATAAGGAGGACACAGAATTTCCAGTTGGTATTGAAGAGGCGGATATTCTATGGTTGAACGATGCATCTTTCGTTAATAATTGGGAACCGGCTGGGATGGCTGCGATTGGAACTACGAAAGAAGGAATAGTAAAGCACAAAGTGATTAAAAGAGCGAGAGTTAACTCAAGTACTGAAGGAGAAGCATGGGCCATTCTTCAGGCCATGAGGTCCGCGGCGGATCTCAAGTACCAGAGTTGTTTCTTTTACTCCGATAACCTTGAGGTTATTCAAGGAATCTACAACGGAGGAGCTGCTAATTGGAGAATTATACCAATGGTTAGCGAAGCCCTCAATTGGTTAAAGCGTTTTCCTTCTTGGAAAATTATACATTGTAGAAGGGACTTTGTCTGTCTTGCGGACAAAGCCGCTAAGCTTGCAAGGAAGGGAGTTGACATTTCGTCAAGCCAGCCTATGAGTATGATTGACTTGTTTAATTGGATGGATAGATTTGTAACCCGTTAGTTTTTTTTCTTTCATGTAATGACAAAAAAAAAAGACCCAAAAACTATACACTTTGATGATATCTCAAACATAGGAAAAACTTCCAAAAAAAAGAAGACATCGCCTTAGGTGAGTTTATATTCTTGATCTTATAACGTAACCTATATTATAGATCTCAGTTTTGCAGTATAGATGGACGGTCAGGTCTAGCGCCTAGATGGGACTATGCGCGGTTTTGAATTATGCTGTTTAATTTTTATATATTTAGTAATATATAAGTACTACGTTTTTAATAGTTCTAACTATTTAAATCATAAAATTCATCTAGCAACACTATAATAAATATAAAAAAATACTAAAATTAGAGTTATGATATCAATTCAAGAATTCTTGAAAGTAAGAAAAATAAAAGTAGGGCCTAGGCGGCCATTTTTTGCTATTAACCGGCGTCTAAGCGGGCTAAGCGCCTCTTCCACGACGACTAAGGCGCTAGGTAAAACTCCTAGCATTTTTACTAGGCGTAAGAGGATGAGGGGGGAGTTGACGCCTAAGCGGCGATTTCTACAACATAACACGTAACTTAGGTGGGTTCGAGGTTCCATTTTTTTCTTGTCTACCCATATCTCATGGCATTCAGGGTAGGATAAATATTATTGACTCCCTATCACATGGATTATGTGAGCTTATATTCTCAAACCCTAGAACGTAACTTAGGTGGTGTCAAATCTTGTTATGCTAATATCGTTTTCACGAGGTATCGTGCCTACTTAATTTGTTCACTTGCATCGATTGCCTTAGCCCAAATATTTAAAAGGGGTTATTGTTGATAACATCCTCATTAAACTCTGTAATTGTTTTTTTAGGCCTTCAATAATCTTATTTATAAAAAAATGCCTAATGAAGTAATTATTTATAGAAAACATTCCCTTTATATTTTCTATACCTTTACTAATGCCATCACATGCGCGCGTCCGTGAAATTTTTTTTAAATCGTCATAACTAATTCAAAAAAAATCAGAAAATTAAAAAAAAATATATTTTTGAATAAATCTAATTCATATTTACGTCTATGAATTTTTTTGATTTTTTTTGAATTTTTCGAATTTTATTAATTTTTTTTTCGCAGACACGGAATTCCATGTTTTAAACATGGAATTCCATGTTTTAAACCGTGAAATAAACATAAAATTCCATGTTTTAAACATGAAATTTCGTGTTTGCGAAAAAAAAATTAAAAAAATCAAAAAAAATCAAAAAATTCAGAAAATTCCGAAAAAAATCATAGACATAAATATTAATTTGATTTATCCAAAGATAATTTTTTTTTTTATTTTTTTGATTTTTTTTAATTAGTTATAACGATTTAAAAAAAATTTCACGGACACGCGCGTGTTTATTAGTTTTTTTCTTATTTTTTAATTGTTAATTATAAGGGTAATTTGGGATGGGGCTGTTTTCAATAAATATTTTTTTCTAGGCACCTTTTTCTAAATAAGTTTTTTAATAGGCATCAATCAACAATTGACTCTATTTAAAAACCTTTATATAGAGGAAAATAGTGAGGATTAAGGTGTATCCACTGTTCGCTACACATTCCCTACCAATTACAGAAGAAGGAAGTGGCGGTGTTACATCGAGTTATTTTGCTTACAACCCATGATGGTTGTCAGCTCTCTGTATGTAAGGATTTCCTCGTCCTTGAGGATTTATGGACGAACATATTGTGGTAAGATAACTATCTTCATATACTAGCTCGTAATGTCTATTCGTGCCCACGATATTATTTTGTTCATCAACACTTTGTGAGATGTAGGTGGTGTAGAAGTTTTAGGAAGCTGTTTTGGGGTTCCTTAGTCGAGTTTCCATGGGTTTCTCTAACTATTTATTTATTGGGGGATGACATTTTGTTGGGTGTGCCTTTGGGTAGTGCAGCCACAAAAATTTTGGTCCGAAGAGAGAGTTGTAGTAGTTCATTACCAAGTGGTATGTGGACACCACTTCTCGGAGTTTTACAAGGTTGTACGTCCGATTATTGTGTGGTATACCAACTCATATTGTGCTACTACAACCCAGGTGACTATGTTTTTCAAGAGATATCTGATTATTATTTTGAGTGGTGGATCAGTAAAGCCTCTAGGGTGGAATCTATGACATTTAAACACCTTGATGGACACATGGTATGGTCGAATCTGCCTTGGATCAAATTTTAATAGTTCAAAATTTCATGAAAATGCAAATCAACCAATCTTCATGTATCCGTCAGACATGCCTCATTAGAGCGTAACCAATTTCAACTAGGATTACTAGGGAATCGTCATGGTGAAGATCGATGCATGAGCATTATTTTCAGGTCAAATGTAGATCATCCCCATGACATGGGTGATTCTCAGTGGGAGGCCCTTGAACTTTCCTAGCGTATTTTTTTTACACACCTTGTAGTGGATCGTCTTGCAATAGAGTTGAAATTGAAATTAAACTCTCTTGGTAGGGGACCTGATGATTGATCTTGACGGTCTGATGGTCCCTCATCATTTATAGGTTTGTTCTGAAGGGATGTGAATTGACGTCTTTGTTATGAGTTTGCCCTTTCCAAGCCTCCCTTGACAGGTTACTTCCTTGCGTTTTGTGACGGAGCTTAGTAAAGAATATTGGAAATCCTAAAGTGGCTATCTTAAGTAGTGGAGTAGGAAAACCAAACCACTATCTATGCTTGAGTATTTTTTTCTCGCACTCTATATGCTTGATTATATGCTCGTATGAATATTGTATAGTTTATTACCTATAGCTTATTGATCAAACTTATGGGCATATATTCTAGTAATGGAATAGGATTTAAATTAGTTTTTAATTTTCTTTACTTGAAACAAAATTAGCCGATTAATTTCCGTGGTCCTGTTCAACCCCCTTCTAGGACTTAATATTTTATAACAATTTGTATCAAAGCCTTGCTCTATTTTTGTACTTAATCGTTTTTAGAGTAAAACGACATAGATTTTAACCAACTGGAAGGTTCATGCTTTGCTAGACCTCCACTATTTTCAGGAACAAATTATTTTCAATGGAATAATATGATGGAAAGTCATATCAAAGGAGTTCATTATGCTCTATGGATGATCACCAAAGGTGGTCCTTTTATTACTTACCAAGATGAAGAAGGCACATTCATAAAAGCTCACAAAGATGTCACTCCTCAAGATATATCCAAACTCACCAAGAACAACAAGGCGAAGAATACGCTCATTTGCGGATTGGGTGTCACAGAATATAGTCGAGTTAGTGAATGTGAATCGACTCATAAAATTTGAGAGATTTTGGAGCTATCATCTCAAGGTACGATATATGTCAAAGAAACTAAGATTAGTCTCTACATTACAAAGTATGAGCTATCTTGAATGGAGCCTGATAAAACCTTAAATGCAATGCATCAAAGATTTTCAAAAATCATCAACAACTTGAAGACTCTTGGTCAAACCTATAAAAACAAAGAGCAATGCCAAAAACTTTTATATGCTCTTCCAAAGAAATACAAGTCAACAATTACCTCCATAAGAAACATGAAGGATCTCTAAAAAAAGACGGTTCACGAGCGTATATGCAACCTCGTGATGGAAGAGCTAGTACTTAAAGAAGAAAAATTGAGAGAAGGTGAGATAAAAGGGCAAATAAAGCCATTGATTTCATGCTTCAAGTAGAAAAAATAAGGAAAGAAAGGAAAGTGAAGAGGAAGAAGAAGCCTATAAATAAGAAACTAGTGAAGATGAAGGAATGGCTATGTTGAAAAGGTTTATGAAGTATAAAAGTTTTACCAAGAAAGATGCCCTCACACATCTCATAGAAATAACGTGAGAGCTATCAAGCAAGAAAAACCTACTTGTTACCATTGCAAGAAAATAGGTCATATCAAACCTTATTGTCCAAATCTCCGTAAAGAGAAATCTAAGAAGGCCTTGCACACCAACATCACTTGAGATGATCACAATACTGATCAAGAAGAAAGTGAAAGTGAGCATGTAAATCTAGTCGCATTCATGGTGAATCGTGAACAAGATAGGGTATGCTAGTTGGGATGATAACTAATCAACACAAGAGAGAGTGATGATGATTCAACTTAATGTACACTCATAGAAAAAAAATGACGAGTCAACCTCTTAATCTAGCCCTTTTTTATCTAATGATGATGCTAGTGAGGGAGATATTCATGATGTGTTTGATTATCTTTATAGTGATTTTTCGAACTGCATTGATACAAACAAAGTTTTAACAAAAGATTTGGAAATTGAAGGAAATAGGAGTAAAGAAATTTTAAAAATCTTGGAATTCTCAAAATCAAAATGATGAGTCTTTTGATGAAAATAAAGAACTTTCTTTTAACAAGAAAGATATTTAGGAAGAAAATGTGTTGTTAACAAAAAAAGTCGAGAAGTTAAATACTAGTATTTTAAGTATTTTAAGATTTACTAATAGGTAAGAAAATTTAGATTTAATTTTAGGATCTCAAAAAATAACTTTTGAAAAAAAATGGTAAACCATTTTTGTTAAGAGTAATGCTGGGTATCACCCAAAAAGGTATCACCTAAACATCACCCATGATGTGGCGGTTAGGTGGACCAATCATGGAAGAGAGAGAAAAGAGTAAATCTGGAAAGAGAAAATCCATGATTGGTACACCTAACCGCCACATCATGGGTGATGTTTAGGTGATACCTTTTTGGGTGATACCCAGCATTACTCTTTTGTTAAATCCATCTCCCTTCCTTTTAGTCCTTCTTCAAAATCTTCGATTACATGCTACTATTGTGAAAATTTTGGTCATGATGCATCTCATTTTATTATCATAAACGGTTAGATTTAGGATCTCTTGTACGATCTTGGAAAAATACTATATTCTTCTTCTTCTTCTTCTCCTCCTCCTCCTACCCATATTATTGAAACATAACCCATTAAAATGTGCACGCAATCCAATTTTTTTCAATGACAACCCATTTATACATATACACAACCCCGTTATTTTTCATTACCAACCCATTATAACATGAAAATAACTCAATCTTTTTCAAAGGCAACACATACGAAAGTGCAAGGACCCAGTCATTTTTCAATAGCCACCTATCTAAAAACTGCACACCCCTTCATTTTTCACAGATGTGTTCACACTCGAAAATATTAAATAATCACTAGACAACCTATTATAAATATTCCCTCAACCCATAATTAGTGCCCTAATTTTGATTATGTTTTACCGCATATAAATTATTTTTTCATTTGGTAGGGATTTATTTTTGGGTGAATGAGACATATATAGGGTGTTGGAGACGGATTTTTTGCTCTATAAGGACTGAAATCAATCTTAACTCTTCCAAGGGACCTTAAGGATAACCAAATACTAAAATACTCTTATACAATACAAAAAACACTAAAAGACAAAAAATATATCGAGTGTTGACAATATTTATTTCCGGCCAACGCCCACTAACCTCCGGCCACTACCACCGACCTTCGACCTTCGGCCACCACCACCGACCTTCGGCCACCACCCACCGACGGAAAAAATATAGATTATCGGAAAAAGTACAGAGTATTGGAAAAAAGTAAAGTATCGAAAAAAGTAGAGAGTATCGGAAAAAGTATAGTGTATCGGAACAGAATTACTTAGTACTCCGTAAACAGATAGTAAGTACTCTGTAAAAAAACAGTGAGTACTCTATAAAAAAATATAGAGTATTATGCTAAAACATAAAGTATTAGTACAAAAGTATATTTTATTTCCATTTCAAATAACCAATTATTACAACAGTTAGCTAAATAATTACAATAGCTAAGAAGTATCTACAACATGTTGCCAAAAAAACTCAAAAAATAACATTACTACTACTCATTGACAACAAGAAAAAGATAAAAAAACTCCTAAGTATCCTTGCGTACATCGTAAGCTATTCAAAAACAAAAAATGAAAAAATGAAAAAAGAAACATAGAAAGTTTGTTACAGGCTGCTAACGCTCTACCACTCCAAAGGACCAAAATATATCGATTGGCTGTGAATTCCATCTAAGAACAAGTAACAATGAAGAATCTGCACAAGGATCGAAGCTCCTTTCTCCATTCGCCGGAGGATTCGAGCACCAACTCCGGCAGGGCCAAAACATCTCGATTGGTTGTGACTTCCATCTAAGAACAGGTAACAATGAAGAATCTACACAAAGATCGAAGCTTTGTTCTCCATTTGCCGAAAGATTCGAGCACCAACGCCGAGCACCAACTCCGGCAGGGCTCTCCCTCTCCGACAACACGAAATTCACGCCAGAAACCTCCATGGCACCAAGGAAACTGCTGCTTCATATCTCGGCAATGTCGAGCGAGCTGCTGCACTGGCGAACGCGGAGGTCAGGACGGTGGATGGATGTCTTCTTCGTGTTGCTTCCTAGTTCGTGTGCCTAGGGTTCCACCATCGCTGGAGCATGCACCATCGCCAGAGCTGTTGAAAACCTCTGTTCATTGCTTCGAGATCTGAGTTCTTCAGCTTTTGGAGCTTTGGCCATGGTTTTCGAGATCTGAGATCAAGTAGTGGTCTCAATTTCATCTCCACTGAAGCCAAGCCGCCGTGGACCACCAGCAGTTCTGGAAAATACCATCAACCCGCTGAATTATGTATCTCTTCCATCGGTAACCGCCATGAGCAACCAAACTGGTCTCCTTCATGCATCTCGAATTGGATTTCGTGTGATTGGCGGCAGATTTCTTGTTGCCGGAGAAGAAGCAGGCGGTAGTGGATCTCAAGGAAGGAGAGAGAGTGAGAGTGTGTGTGTGTTATGAGAGAGAGTGTAATGAAGAGAGAGAAGGAATAATTTCTGATTTAGAAATTAGGTTTAATAATTAGTATATATAGGCAAAAAAACAAAAAAAGGTAAAAATGTAAATGAGATTTTAGCCTATAATGTTAAAATCTGTTTGAGGTCTTTAGTAAGAATAGAAGGTAAGTGGGGTTGAGAATGAAAATAGAGGGTGTCTTCAAGACCCCGTAGGTAATAATCTCTTTATTTTTGGGGTTGAATGTACAAATCATGGTAAAAAAACGTAATTTATGATACTAAATGATTGTTACTCGAGAAAAATAAAGGTGAAACAAAATTTAAGACACGTGAGATGAAAACTATTATTTTTATTCAATCAAAGATAAAATTATACTCTATAATTTTAAACTGAATTTAGCTTAATTTGTCAGGACCTTGGTTCCCCTTCTAAACGGTACAGGTTCGGATCGAGTCAATGACTCTGATCCAAAATAGCTCTCCGATGTGAGTGGTTTTTTTTTTTTGTTCAAACGAAAGTAGAAGTGAAAAGACCGAATTAGCCTATGCCCATTCTGCCAAGGTTTTTTTAATTTTTATAATTATATTTTATGTAAGAGTTTTTTTTTTTTTTTTTGGACATAAGAGTTTTTTTTTTTAATACATGTAAGTCTAGTCACTATCCCAAGTGTCAGATTTTTTTATGTAGAGTTTTTTCTTTTTTACAGGTTATGTAGAGGTTTTCAACACTAATTAAATTATTTTTGTTTTTTAATTTTTCTTTTCTTACTTTGGGTAGGTAACAACGCATAATAAAGCAGGAAATATATACCATTGCTCAAAATTTTATGGGATATAGACCTTTTAGTCAATAACCCTAATATCCCATGATTACTAATTTACTAATGGAGCGTTGACCAATTGTGACTAATTACATAACGTTGTTGCGAAGTGTACGAAACCTTATAAAGAACAAACGTGTCCAAGAATTACTTCCCATTAATTACTCTTTTACTTACCATATTGTTAGTAATTATTTTGTTGGCATTATTTTCTGTAAGTCTCTTTCACTTTTTTTTCCCCTTGAAGCTAAGTAGATAACAATCCTTGATATTCACAAGTGTGCAAGAAATTTCAGGGTGTAGCAATCAGATAATTTTTTTGCTTGCTATATATTTATTAATTCAGGTAATTTTTTGGTTTGCTATTAATTTACATTAAATTCTGTTTGCTTATTGCTTATTAATGTTATGAAACAGAGGCAAAAGAAGCGAGACGATGAAGACGAGGAGTAGAGATGATCGTCCGAAGAAGACGCAGCAAACCTTTTCTTCCTCTGAATTCACTCCCGAGTTCTTCAAAGTCTTTCTCCCACACTTCAGCGCTAACCAACTCGTATGAAACTCTCTCTCTCTATATATATATATATATATATATATATATATATATATATATATATATATATATATATATATATATATGCGTTTATGCAGCAGATCATATGGGTAAATTTGTTATCCGTGATGGTTAATGGTTAAAATTTGAGAAATTTCACTACTAATTTTCAGTTTCAAAGGCGGATTTATGAATTTTTATGTGTGCATGTGTCTTTTTCGGAGGCTTAAAAGTGTGTACAAATATACTACCTTGAATATTTGGGTTCGGGGTATTTGATTAGATTTGTGATTTGTGACTATAGACAGAGAGATGACCCGATGAACCCTTTTGATGTCCTCTAAAATTTGAGTGTCGTAAGCATTGACTAATATATAATTCTGTAATTTAAGAATTGTTTTAGCTTTGATCATAAAAATCATGTAAAGCTTTAACATATATCAATTCTTACATGGTATACTTTGTAGTTAATTATGTTGTTTGTAGAATTTATGTAATTTTTCATCAATTGATTTATATTAATTTGGAATACTGCAGCACATACCACGAGCTTTCGTCTATCAATTCAAGGAAACCATTCAAAAAAAGATGGCGCTCAAAGATATTAATGGAAGGATATGGGATGTTGAAGTTATCGAAAATGAACAAGGATTTTTTATAACTAAAGGATGGGAAAATTTTGTCATGAACCATAAGTTATTTTCAGGAGACTTTCTAGTCTTTAGGTATGATGGAAATGCTTGTTTCGTTGTCAAAATATTTGGTATTAATGGTTGCAAAAAGGAAGTTTCCACTTTGTTATCAAAAGTAAAGATTGAAAACAAGACTGATGAAGTCATTGAAGCAAAGAAGAACTTTCAAGAAACTGAAACAAATTGCATGGAGTCAAATCGGGAGAGACCTGAAAATGATAAAACAAATGGTTAGTAACTAAGCTTTTCTAAGGTTTAATATAATTTTTAATAAACATTAACAGAAGAAAAATACACTTAACAGGTTTAGGGAAAGTAACAGAATCAAGATTGTTGCGAAGTAGTTCAAGAAGTACTAAAAGGAAGAGCCAAGAACCAGAACCTGAACTATGCAAAACTAAGATGGACATTTTAACAGGTTCCGAGAATAAAGTAACACAATCAAGAATGACTAAAAAGAGGGGCCCACCACAAATTGTGGAACCGGAGAAGAACGTGACACAAACAAGAATGGCTACAAGGGGAAGACCCAAGCTTACTGAACTTGAAACTGAGATGGATTTAACAGGTATAGAAAAAGTAACTGAATCAAGATTGTTTGATTCTAATACTACAAGAAAGGCTAAAAGGAGAAGATCCGAGCTTGCTGAACCGAAAGAAATTAGCAGAACCGAGATAGACTTAACAGGTACAGAAGAAGTCACGGAATCAGTATTGCGAGTTAAGGAAGAAATCACACCATCAAGATTCGTGCGAAATAATAATTCAAGAATGGGCACAAGGAGGAGACCTCGTAAAGATACAGAGCTTGCTGAATCCGAAGTTCCTTACTTTATAGCTTTTATCGATTCGTATAATATGGACACCGTGGTAAGCTTATTCTTTCTTTTTTATATTTCCTTAAATAGATAAGTTTTGTTAAATAAGTTGTTTATGTGTTCCAATTAACTAATAAAAATGCCAATAAATTCATTAGTTTATCAAATTGGTTCCAAATCAACAATTCCGTTAGTCAACTGTTAAAAAAGGCCATTAAACGTGCATATATAAGGTTAAAATGGTCAACTATTCATTTGTTATTTTATGCCCCAGTAAACTTTTACCATCAAAATATTTATTACTCATACGAAATCCCAAACAGTATTTAGCTAATTTTAATTAGTTCCCGATGGTTCGTTTGGAAACTTTACTAGTTTAGTCACCCTTGAGAAACATTACCACTATTATATAGTTTATAGTGATAGGCTTTAAGTAATAAAATTTACTTGTTATATAATAGATATATAATTTAATTGGTGTGTATACTAATTGCAGCTCATTCCGGAAACGATAGCGAAAACATTTAATGTGAAACTCAACACGAAAGTGTTTCTTTGCTATCAGAAGAAGAGGTGGCCTGTGATGGTGCACAAGGAAGGAGAAAGTCGTGTGACTTTTGGGAAAGGATGGATGGATTTTTGGAAAGAGAATAATTTGAGTGTTGGTGATAGATGTATGTTTAAGTTTGGCACTACTAAATCAAGTGATGAAATTGAGGTGAGGGTTTTGTAATATGCTTGTTTACCCCAAGTTAAGCCATGTGTATCTTTTTTGTGAAAATCCTCGTACAATGAGGTATAAGTATTGCAAACTCGTTCTTGAGTTGTGACCTGTTACATTTTTATGTTCCGTAAATCTGCATGCTTGATGTTTTCCTTTTTGTTGATAATTTAATTTGTTAAGATGTTGAATTAGCAAGACAGTGTTCTGTATAATATATTTATTTTTGAAACTTGGTATGCGTAAGCAAGCTTAGCTGCTTAGGTGATGGTATAGCGAAAATGTAAAATATATCCATAAAAGTGAGTATCACAGTTCAATAAATAAAAGAAAAAAAATTAGAAATAAAAAACAACAAAACCATTTCGTATGAATTGAAAGTCTGAAAAGAAGCGCTAAAAAGTTCAATGTTATTCATTATCTTGGCTGAACTAACGATTATGGGTCTTCATCAAATGAATATAAAGAGAGCAAATTTCCTTTTTGGTCCTCGCCATTCTCCGGAATGGTACTCGAACTTCTATAGTTACCTGAATGTTTCTCTAACTTCATCTTTGTCCTCCAGTTAGTCCTCGTGTGTAACTTTGTCAGATTCTGACCGTGTAGTAAAGACGTTTGAGAACCAAATCGCTAAAAGGGGATAGTTCAGGAACCATTTTGTGGAATTTTATTTTGTGGAATTTTAAAACTTTGAGGTCTATTTGGGTAACAAAAATACCTGTTGCCACATGGACTTAATGGTGAAAATGAATGAAATTTAATGCAGGGACTAACAACGGTATAAATAAAAGTTCGAGGAGAATTTTAAAAATTTGAGGTCTATTTGGATAACAAAAATACCCGTTGCCACACGAACTTAATGGCGAAAATGTATAGAATTTAATGTAGGGACTAACGACGATAAAAAAAAAAAGTTCGAGGATTTTTTGGGTAACTTTAGCAATTCGAAGACCATGAGGACCATCCTTGGAATGGCCCTATAATTGGGCTATTAAGTTTATAATGCCTACCTTACTACCCCATTTATCAAAAACATCCTCCAGCCCAACCATTAGTTGGGTTTCAACTAATTCACCAACAATTCCCAAAAAGCCCAATATTGCCCTCTATTTAATCCCACACACCCACCCTTTCTTCTCCAAAAGCATACCCGAACCCCCCCCCCCCCCCCCCTCCCCTCCCCTCCACTCCCTTTCTCTGATCAATCCAAGAAACCACCACCGCCACCCTACAATCAGACCCACCCAAAGCAACCCACCACCACCCCTATAATCAGACCCACCCCACCCCAACCAAGCAACCCACCACCACCTTACAATCAGACCCACCAAATCAAACCACCGCCGCCGCCCGTAGAATCGAACCTACCCAACCCCAATCTCCGGCAGCAACCTTCGAAACCCCCACCCAACCCATCTCTGCTCTCTCTCTCAACCAAAACCCCAACACCCCTCCATTCTCTTTCATCTCCGATCAAACAATCCCACCACCCACACCTACCCTCTATCGGACCACCCCACAACACCACCTCCCATCCCCACCCTCATCATAATCAAACACACCCGCCCACCATCATCATGCCGTTGCCCACTCGCTGCATCCGTGAATCCCACTGCTCGCCACTGCTTGATGGGTCTAAACCGTTGAGGCCCAGTCATCTAAACGGAGCCGTTCTCCTATACTCACCATCACCGCCGTCGCCAAGCCGCTCCTCTCCAGCACAGAAAAACCCAGCGAGTTCAAACAGAACCAGCCATCTCAAGGCCGATGGGTCCGATATAGATGCATCAATGGATAACCCACCACCAAAATCCAACTGTTCACCTCCATTCGAACCAAAATCCAACTGTTCACATCCATTCGAACCAAAATCCTTCACCACTGCTCAGCACCAAAATCCTTCATCTCCACCGTCCCACCACCATCCCTCTCGGAGTTAATCTTGCTGAGTCTAGCCCACTAGCAGCAGCAACGCATATGGGTCCAGTTCACCAGCAGCCTCAACACCCCACCATAGTTTGATTGTGGTTTGGGTTTGCGAATTACAGCCCCATTTGTTGTGGTACTCGTGATGGGTCCAGACCGTGGAAGCCCGATCCCGTGATGGGTCCAGCCCAATCGAAGTGTGTTTGATCACCTATCGTCAATTCCCATTTCCCACCTATGTTCCTGTTCTTATATTCTTTTGTAATTTATCTCAAAATATGTAATGGAATTAGTTGTAAATTTTGACTAGGTTCCACCTATATGTTGAATATAATCAACATTTTGAAATTGTTTATATTTCATTCTGATTATCTGAATATGTGAATTTAGTTGGTTTGTACTTGATTTGGATTGTTTTCATTTTGTATGTTATGGTAATTGTGTTGATTTAGATGATTTTTTTGTTGAGAGATTGTTTTTGTGGTTTATGGTCCGTACCCATGGAGTTAGTAATCGAGATAGGGCTGGGACGTATAAGAGGTAACGTAAGTAAAAATGTCATTTCCACGGTCCGTACCCATGACGGGCAAGGGTAGAATAGACAATATCTTAACCAACTAGTTGGGATATGGATGTTTATAGGATTAAAATTTGGTTGGGAGGTATATTAGAAACTTTTTGAATTTGTGGCTTTACAAAGTAATTTCCTCCCTATAATTTGATAACCAAAAAGAAAATTTGGTCATACGCGTATCGAGATAATGAGTATATGTGTAATGTATTACGGGAAAGATCATATAATTAATAACATATGAAATTAGAAATGAAAATCCATGAATCAAGATAAAGTTTCGAATCCTAGAATTGATTTTTTAAAGTTACAACTCTAAGTTTCGGATGAAAATAAACCCAAATACAAATCCATGAATCTTTTTTTGGTTTTAAGATTAAAATCCGAGTTTTCGAAACGTTCTGAAGATTAGAACCTAGATACATCCAGATGCAACTAAATTGGCATCCAATCTTTTGGAATTCAGTATTTTTTTTACATAGGAGATCTGGAAGGATCATGAAAATGACAGTTATACTAATACATCATCTAACAACCTAGGACTATAAATCAGTCTAGGTGTTTTCCAGCCCAACCTGTGTCGCGTGAGTATACGTCATAATCTGCAGGGAAGTCGATGTGAGAGCAAAACGTTTCCTCTTGAGAGATCCCTTTATGCGCCAACCAGTCTGCACATGAGTTGACTTCCCTATAGATGCCTTTTAAAGAAAAACCTTTGTTACATGAAAGCATCTCTTGAATCCGAAGAACCCAACGCGGCGCAGGTCCTTTTCCCACCTTCATGTCTTGAATCACTTCTATTGCTTCCCACGAATCAACTTCGATCACTAACTTTTTCCCTCGCATATCTTCCACCATTTGTAGTCCTTCAAAAATTGCAATTATCTCGATTACTACTGTCGAGTCTTGGTTAATCTTTGTCGAAAAACCACGAATCCAGTTTCCTTCTTCATCTCTTATCATTCCCTCACCACCTCCTAATTGCCACCACTTATTATAACTCCCATCGGTGTTCAGTTTTCATCCCTTATTTGGTTTGGAGTTTGGACCAACCTATCAAATTAACGAAAGATCTTCTGGGTGGTTCTTTACCCGGAATAATACCCCATGCCTTTATGTATTTTTGTGCTCGGAAGATAGCTTTCTGTAATATCGCCTTAGGATTCAACAATACCTGGAGCTTGAAGTATTGTCCAGTAGCTGTGATAGTGCCGCCACTTTTTGTTAGACCACCTGCTGAATCTGAAATTCTCAAACCCGCTCGAAGTTGAACAGAATTTGCAACCTGCTGCTGTCGTGATGTAACCTCTACTTCCCCATCGAACATGTCCCCCTTCCGTTGTACCTGCTGTTCGAACGAGCTGTCCAAGGATGCTGAGGAAAGACGCGCCTGATCCTCCACTCTGAATTGATCAGACAAAAACTGTTGTTCCAGCCCCTATACCGGTACCTGTTCAACAACGAAAATTGCCTGTTCACCAGAATTTGCACTTAAAGTCCATGTGGAAACCATATCAACGCAAATTCTAGCACCCATGTTCATCACCACCTCCTTTTAAAGCCCATAATTTTAAAGTTGATTTACAATCCCGAAAAAGGTGGATCGCAGTTTCTTCCTTCTCTTCACAGAATGGACACAACCCCGAACACTCCACCCCTCGCTTCTTTAGATTACCCCTCGTCGCTAAACGCTCGTGAATTTCTCTCCAAATAAGGACTCTCGTTTCTATGGACATTTCAACTTCCAAACCCTAACCCAATTAATTATCTCATTCCTCTACTCATATCAACACTATTCAGGCCTGATTGAACCAAAAATACTCCATGGACCTCATGCATCCATGAAAGTATATCATTCTCACTATCCTCTCTATTTATCCGAACATTTGCGAATTCAAGAAGCTTAGCGAATGGAAGTAGATGCTGAAATTATTCCAATCTCAAGAGTCGTCGTTCAAGTCATAATCTTCTACTTGTTTGAAACTATCCCCGTCCTTTACACCCCCAAAACATGATTAATCAGGGGCGGTTCCCCTAGCCCTATGTTGTAGATCTCCCCGCCTTGGCGCCGCCTAGGCGTCAACTCCCCCCTCAGCCGCTTACGCATTGTTCAAATTCTATGCATTTTGCCTAGCGCCTTAGTCGTCGTTGAATAGGCGCCTAGCCCGTCTAGGCACCGATTAATGGCAAAATATGGCCGCCTAGGCGCCGATTAATGGAAAAACATGCCCGCATAGAGTTTTTTGTTATTTTTCTTATTCTCAAGAATTCTTTAGTTGATATTATAACTCAATTTTTAGTATTTTTATATTTACTATAGTGTTGTTAGATGAATTTTATGACTTAAATAGTTAAAATTGCTATAATTACTACATATATATTACTAAATATATAAAATTACACATTGGGATTCAAAACCGTTTAATTCCGCCTAGGCCCCGTGTAATGCCGCCTAGGTGCTAGGCCCCGGTCGACCGCCTAGCGCCCAAAACTGACCCTCTTACAGTTATATGCGGACCATCGGTATCCCCGTCTAACTACGACAATACCTTCCACAATGCCCCTAGATTTACGTAAATCATTTGATTTTGATGCGTAATGAAATATATTCCATCTGAAATACTTCTGTCTCATAACAATAGTCCATAAGGTTGACTCATCATTTATCATTTCCAACCCAACTTACCCAATAACATTATATTATTATCCTCTGCTAAGCGAAAACCAAGACCACCTGCACTCTTAGATTGACAAACTTTCGCCCATGCAACCCAATTTATACGGTGCTGACTTCCAGTAATTCCCCAAATAAACTCGTGTGCTAGAGTGTGGTGATTTCACATAGGGTGGTGATTTCTCCACTTGCATGCTATACATAGGAACCGCACTAAGTACCGAGTGTGCTAGAGTTATGCGACCCGCAAGCGTTAATGAACCGCTCTTCTATTTTTCCAATTTCTTTCGTAACCCATTGATTAGTTCTCCGTAAAAACCTCTAGGTCTCCAGACAAGATAGGAACTCCAAGGCATTTTCCCAGTCCACCACTTCTCTTATATCAGCTCGTGGTAGTAATGGACTAGGCCATCTCTTCATCTACATTATTCGAGAAATAGATTATCGACTTCTCTTTTCTAATGGTTTGCCCCGCATCACGACAAAAGTTGTCCAGCGTACCCTGCAAGAGATTAAGACTTTCAATAGAAGCTTCAGCAAATAAAACAAGATTATCGACAAAGAAAATATGAGAGATAGGAATACCCCCTGAGTTAAGTTGAATGGAGTGCCATCTTCCCTCCTCTACGAGTTTTTATATAAGAATTGACAGTCTCACCATACCAATAATGAAAAGATATGGTGATATGTGGTCACCTTTCCGAATGCCCCTAGTAGGCTTGATTGGGGATAGTGGTTCTCCTTTCCAAAGAATACTCAAGTTATTATCTGCCATTCTAGCCATAATTAATTGCACCCATGTTGAAGGAATACCAAGACATTCAAGTGAGTCCTGTAAAAATCCAACTCATCTTATCGTACGCTTTTGCCAAATCCACCTTAACCGCCATATAGCCTTTCTTTCCTTTCTCGTGTCGTAAGAAGTGATCGACCTCGCTAACCAATACCACATTATCTATAGAAGACCAAGAAGGAAAAAACTACTTTGATAGGGCCCAATGTATTTCGCAAGTAACGGTCTCAACCGATTAACCAACACTTTTATACATATCTTATAGCATACATTAATCAGACTAATAGGTCGAAACTGAGAGATACATTCCGGATTATCTAGTTTCGGGATGAGATGAACAAAAGTGCGTAATACCTCTGCCAGAAATCCTCCTTGAAGTAAAGCCAATCTAACTATATCACAAACTGAAGACCCTACAATATCCTAACATGACTGATAGAATCCTACTGTCATCCCATTCGGACCTGGATCTTTCTGAGGGAACATTTGAAACACGACGATACGTACTTCTTCATCCAAAATATCTAAGACTAGCTATGCTAAATCACTTCTTTCGAATGGAGACAATCTAGGAAGTGTAAAAGTCTGCCGAATCGCCCCTTCATGCTAATTTGGATTTTTTTTTTAGACAATGTCTTGGATTTAGGCTGACTCCAAGTGGCTCCATATTCTAGTATTTTGTTACAATTGGGAGCTTAATACTCCATATACCATCTCCAACAGCTCCCATGAAATTGGGAACCCCAATTTTGGCTCACAATTTTTTGCTGAGGAATCTACAAATTGGAGCCCAAATTGAAGAATCTAGAGATTTTAAGGCCTAGTTAGAAAACATTAGTTTTTAAGGCCTAACTCAACAATTTTGTGTATTTATTAAACACATAAAACTCAAATTTATGTATTTTTTGAATACAAAAAACTTGATTTTGGTTGTTCTAATTTTGTGTGTTGTTGCAACACACAAATCTCAGAATTGTGTGTTCATGGAACACATAAAAAAATTGGGGGAAAAATCCAAAAAAAAATTCATAAAAAAAAATTCGGAAAAGAAAAAAATTGGAAAAAACAAAAATTTGAAAAATAAATTACGATTTATTTATTCGTAAAATTTTATTTTTTGAAAAAAAAATTCCGGAAAAAAAAAATTCCGAAAAAAAAGTAAAAAAAAAAATTCCGAAAAAAATTTAAAAAAATATTTCAGAAAAAAAAAGAATATAACTAAATAAATAATATTATAATTAAAGTAATTAATTAATTGTCTATGGGTATTTTTGTAATCTGTCATATTTTTGTGCTTAAGTAGGAATTAAGTTGAAATTGTAATTAATTGGGAATTTTTACACTCTCCGTGTAATTAATTGGGCATTGCCCCTTAATACTTTATATAAAGATAAATAATAAAAAAAAATTGATAGAATAATAGAATTTATAAAAGAAAAACAGATATTCTTTATTATACATGAAAAGAAAATATATTTAATTTAAAAAATATTAAAAATATTAAAACAAAAAACAAATAAAAGAAAATAATTGCTAATAATTGCTAATAATTATAATTATTTGAACAATGATTAATATTAATAGTAATTTTTGTATTAATATTGATTTTTTTTAATATTTTATAACAACTTAGGAAATAGCCATATGGATAAAAAAAAATTACTAATAATTTATAAAATTAATGAATTTATTACAAAAAAAAAAATTAAAAAGAGATAATAGAAATTTCAAAACTTTTTTTTTTGTCAAAAGAAATTTCAAAACTAAGTTGGTGGAATTGGGTAGCTATTGAAGCAACTCTACTTTAAAAAGTTGTTATTTGATAAAAGAGTTACATCTAACTTCAAATTCTAGCAAAAATGTAATGTACGGTTACTTAGCCTTATATACTAGAAAAAATAATGGCTAATAATCATCCCAATATTACTGACTACAATTGCTTTTACGGGGTCATTTCGAATTTGGGAATGAAATAATATACGTTGGAAGGGATATAGCCGACATAATCTTTTGATAGTAGTTAAGGTTTATTTTTTTTTTGGGTTTTATCACACGTTTCCATCTCTTGCCTACCCAAGTCCTATCCTTCCCAAGGGTCTTAAATTTTAAGTACGGGGGATTTATAAAATAAGGCCTACACAACATGGCCTTAATAAAATAAGGCCCAACCCCTTTCATCTACTAACTAAACATCCAACCCTAACTAAAACCCACACAAAAGACCAATTACCCCCTCCCCTTCTTATACATACAGCTGGAAACAAAATACCTAAAGCAAAATCCCCATTAGGGTTATGAAATCCAAAAACCACCCTCCTCTCTCTGTGCTTCATAAGCCTCCTCACTGTGCACAGGAAATACGCCGCCCCACCACCATGGCTTTTTACCTTCCACCTCCACCGCTCCAATCCACCTTCTCACATCCCACCCTTCCACCACCACAGCTACCTTCCTCCTCTGCTGCGAAACTGCAGCACCTCCACCCCTACCTTCCTCCTCGACACCACCACCAGATCTTCTCCAACACAGCGACGCCTTGATCTGCTCCACCACCGCGCTCAACCAGAGCTGCTCCAACACAGAGCCGCCTTGATCTGCTCGACCATGCCGCCCCATGAAGCACCGACGAGACCCACCACCAACAAGTTTCGATCCACCACGACGCTGCAGAGATCCTTCATGACGCTGCTGTTGTTGCTGGAAGCCCTGCGTGACTCTTCTCGCGCAGGAAAACCACCATTTCCGCTGTCAATCGAGCATCGCCGGTCTCTATCAAGCAGAACCAGGTCCGTCGCTCTCCGCGCTGCTGCTACACGAGTACGACTCCGAGGAACTGCTCTGATTTCGCTGCAGAACCAGATATGTTCTTCACTTGGTCCAGCAACTCGTACCCTTTGGTCCAGCAACTCGTACCCTTGGTCGATCTGTTTTTCGTTTGGGTCCAGAAGAGTTGGGTACATCCCTTTTCTTTGTTTTTGTTTGTTTCTTTTTTTTAAACGTAATCAAGCCCATTAGTCAATTCCATTTTAGATGCCTTCGGATCTGGTTATTTTAATCGACTTAGGTTCAGCCCATTATGGTCCAGCCCCCATCATGGTCCAGCTTTGTGTGGGGTCTAGCTTTGTGTGGGGTCCATCCCTTTTTGGGCCAAAGTTTCACTTTCATTTTTCAAGGTCTGTAAACGTTGTGTAAAGAATATTTTTGGGCCCAGGTCTTTGCTGGGTCCAGCCCCTTTTGGGCTTGGGTCCAGACCAATTAAAAAGAAGTTATCAATTTTTTTTTTAGAGTTCACTTTAAAAATGTTTTGGTCCAGCCCTTTTCAAAAAACAGTGTTTTATTTTTTTATTTCTTCTTTTATTAGTGGTTGTTTCTTTCAGGTACAAAGCTTTGGGTCCAGCCCCTCCTATAATTAGATTGATTTAGGTTTTTTTTAGTTCCTATGCTATTATAAATTGAGTGGACTAGGGTACAACCCCTAGGGTATTGACATATACTTGGACGCTTGGACAAAACCGATTTAGGTACAGTCCCTAGGGTCCATCATTTGACACGAATGACAAATAGACATGAATATATATACAAAACAAGAATTTGGTACAGCCCTAAGCGTATGGACTATATAAAATAAATCACACAACTTAAAAAGGCAAAAAACAAAAAAAAGGTCCGTACCCACAGGTACGAATCCATCGGGTTAATAGGAAAAATAAAAATAATAAAAAACGAATTATTGAAAAAAAGGAAAAGGGTAAAATAGGAAGAAATGTAACCAAAATTTGAAAGTAGATCTTAGTTAGAACTATTTTCTAAGTAGGCTTTAAATATAAGTTTTGTGTTAGTTGGGCTTCAATTTGTATATTCCTCTTTAAGGGGGGTGTATTCAATTGAGAATTTGATAGATTTTTTTAGATTTTAAAAAGTCTATAGACTTTGCAGAATTTATGGATTATTTTAGATTCTGATAGATTCTGACGAATTCTTTTTAAATCTTATATAGAGTTGATTGGATTTTTGTAAATTCTTTATATATTTTAATAGACTTTGACATATAATTTTTTTATTTTTTTACAAGAATTTAAATATTGTAATTTTAAACAAATTGAATATAAAATCTATATTTTCCACATACATATTATAAAAATTTAAAATACACTATTTTCATGTTTATTATCTTAAGGAGTCGAATTACAATAAAATGTGGTTGATGGCAACAGAAGTCATTTAATCAATAATTTATACTATCAAAATATATAAAAATAAAGAAACAAATAAATTATTTACACATCCATCTGGTCTTATGTTAGACCAGAATCTTTACCAATGTGTTAGCGACTTTAAAAATATTCTTTAATGTTAATCTCCCAAACTTTAATGACTGTTACCAGCCGCCCGGTAATATAAATTAATTTATAAAATTCAATTAATATAAATTAGTAATTTATTTAATATAATTTTATTAAACAGTTAGGCGAAAGAGGAGACCCCGAAATGTTTCGACCTTGAAAACCGCCAATGATGCTAAAGAGAAGTTAGGTGGGCCCCTCCCAATAGACTTCTGCATATTAGATGACACGTGGAACCCATACGGTGAATATGAGAAGCACGTGGCCCAAGTGGTGGGGCTCGCGGTCCGAGAAACAGTCCCTCCCTACTATAGATCGTGGAGTGATTTACCGAGGGGACTAAAAGTCACGATTCTCGAAAACTAGAGGAGTTTTTTGACCTCGAGGAGTGGAGGGCCCGCGAAGATTGGAACTTTATCAGCGGGAAGCTACAGTCGTCTCAGTCCGCTGCCTACAGGCGGTGGAAGCATGACCTGAAGGCCGATTACTTGGGCACGGACGAGTGTCCCCCGGATGTGCTTCCCGATGACTGGAAGCGGACCGTTGATATGATGAATGACCCTCACAAGAAGGTAAAATTATAATTTAATTATTTTATTATTAAATTAATGTTTAATTATTTTTTACCTTGAATTGTAACAGGCTCAGGCGGAGATAAATAAAAAGAATAGGCAGAACCAGAAGAAGCCGAACAAGTCAGGTTCTCGGAAGCAAACCCAGACCCGCCACGAGATTATTGAGGTATAATTTATTAAAGTAAAAATAAAATTTATTAGTTATTTAATTTATTAATAATTATAATTTTTTATGTATATTTTATGGGGCAAGCTGAAGGTTAATACGAAGGAGCCCCTGAGCTTTATTGACGAGCAGACCCAAGAGGAGGTCCCACTTCCACCGATGGGCGGATACTTCGAGTACTTGGGCTATGACGGGGCGAAAGGCACGATAGATAGGAGCAGGCTAGTGTACGTGTTCTATTTTCCTTTTTATTGTTTAAAATTAATTATTTAACTTTAAATTTATTTCTTTGTTAGTTTTATTAATTATTTATTTGAAATTTTATTACAGGGAGTTTATAGGAGAAGCTTAAAGATCGGGTTATCGAGACGGGGTCCCAATCGGCTGAAGATGTTCCAGTGGAGGAGCAGATAGGAGCGTTGAAGGAGACGGTACAAGAGGTGATGAAACCGGCTAAGAGTAGACACTGGATCCCGTCAATCGGAGCTGTCTTCAAGAAAAAGAAGGACCCGAAGCCGTCTGTTTCTGACAAGACCGCAAAGAAAAACGCGGTAAAGATCCAGCGGATATTCGACGGCATGAACGAGCTCCGCGAACTCCAAGGATTACCTCCTATGCCGGATGAAGATACTCCACCGAGCTCCTCTAGGTCCGATGATTTTTTCACGAAGATGCTCAAAGGCCTCAACGAATCTCGTGCCAAAAATGGTCTCCCTCCGGTCTCCGATGAAGATGAAGATAGTGAAGCTAGTGAATGCGATGAAGATGGTGAAAATGAAGAAAATTTATCCGGCCCTTGATTGATTTGTTATGTTTATGACTTTTATTTTATTTACGCCTATCTTTATGACTTTTATTAAGGTTTTATGTAATATTCTGACTTTTAACTCCGAAAGTTTACCTTTATTCCCGGGGTTTGACTACCCGGGTTTATTTATATTTTATGAATATAATTAATGATTTCTAGGTATATTCTCATGTATTAGTATATTAAATTATAAAAAATCAAAAAACCAAACTAATTTAAAATTAAATTAAAAAAAAACAAAAAAAATTAGAATTTAAAAAAAAAACAAAAAAAAAATTAAAATTAAAAAAAATAATAATAAAATACCGACGACATTCTTCACATGATTGCCGTCGATAAACGTAAAGAAAAATAATAAAAAAATAATGTTTACCGACGACATTCATGCGAAGAATGTCGTCGATATTTTATTTAAATTCAAAAAAAAAAGTCGTTTAATTAATACGATACCGACGGACAAGTCGTCGGTAATTCATATGTTGTCGGTAACGCAGTAAATATTACCGGCGACACAACTATACGTCGTCGGTAAGCCAAGATTTGTCGACGAGGTGTCCTCGTCGGTAAAAAAAGTTGGTTTATCGACGAGAGCCCAAAATCGCCGTCGGCAAGAGCGAATTTACCGACCAATGTCTAGGGACGACAGTTTACCGACGAGTGGTCGTCGGTAAACCATTTTACCGACGAAATGGGGCTGTTTATACCGACGACACGTGTCGTCGGTAAATCAGCGACCTGTTGTAGTGTACTGAGCTGAAAAATTATTTAATCTTACCAGGATCATTATTGATAACGTTTTTTTTGTGGTCAAGAATTATTTTTCACACTTTTATTTTGTTCGTCATTTTATTATAGTGAGGTAGGGATAACGTTAGATTCTTCTTTTTCTTTTTCTTTTTTGGGGTTATTGTTGAAAACATCCTCCTTAAACTTTCTAATTGTTTTTTTATGCCTTCAATAATCTTATTTATAAAAAAATGCCTAATGAAGTAATTATTTATAGAAAACATCCCCTTTATATTTTCTATACCTTTATTAATTCCATCACATGCGCGCGTCCGTGAAATTTTTTTAAAATCGTCATAACTAATTCAAAAAAAATCAGAAAATTAAAAAAAAATATTTTTGAATAAATCTAATTAATATTTACGTCTATGAATTTTTTTGATTTTTTTTGAATTTTTTGAATTTTTTCGAATTTTTTTAATTTTTTTTTCGCAGACACGGAATTCCATGTTTTAAACATGGAATTCCATGTTTTAAACCGTGAAATAAACATGAAATTCCATGTTTCAAACATGAAATTCCATGTTTTAAACATGGAATTTCGTGTCTGCGAAAAAAAAAAATTAAAAAAATCAAAAAAAATCAAAAAATTCAGAAAATTCCGAAAAAAATCATAGACGTAAATATTAATTTGATTTATCCAAATATAATTTTTTTTGATTTTTTTGATTTTTTTTGAATTAGTTATGACGATTTTAAAAAAATTTCACGGACGCGCGCGTGTTTATTAGTTTTTTTCTTATTTTTTAATTGTTAACTATAAGGGGGCTGTTTTCAATAAATATTTTTTTCTAGGCACCTTTTTCTAAATAAGTTTTTTTAATAGGCATCAATCAACAATTGGCTCTTCTTTTTTTTGTCAAAGGGATAACATTAGTTGACTGAGTCTCACTTTAATTATTTTTAATTCACTTTAATAATTGACAATGAGCTGAAAAAGTTGATCATTCATCTGGCTGGCTTAGCGAAAAAAAAAAAAAGTTGATCTTTCAACCAAAGAAGCCATAATTTTGAGAAATATAAGTGAGCGAGAATGGCAGATGCTGTGCTATCTTTTGCACTAGAACAACTTTCAACCTTTCTCCGCGAGGAGAGCGGATTATTAGGAGGTCTTCGGGATGAAGTTCAACATATCAAAGATGAACTTGAGCAAATGAAGGGATTTCTTACCAAGGCTGAAGCTATTGTCGAAAATAATCCTGATCTGAGAGTTTGGATCAGTCAATTGCGTGATGTTGCTTATGATGCAGAAGATGTTCTTGATGAATTTATCTTGCGTTTTAAACGCCACTATAATGATGGATTTCTTGGTCAATTCCGAAAGGTTGGTGTATTGATTAAGAGCTTAACTGCTCGTCATCAACTTGCCACTAAGATACGCACAATCAGGAACAGAATCAAAAATATTTCTGATGCACATAAGAGTTACCAAAATCAATATGACATTATAGAGCAAGGCTCAAGTTCCCTTGTTATTCAAAACCAGAACAGAGTTACATGGTATGATAGTCGAGGTGATGCACTTTTTATTGAAGAAGAAGATCTAGTTGGCATTGAAAGGCCTAAGAAGAAGCTCATGGATATGATTTTAGTGAGTGATTATCCACTTCATGTGGTCGCAATAGTTGGCATGGGAGGGTTGGGTAAAACAACCCTGGTCAAAAAGGTTTACGACGATGATGCTGTAAAGAGTCAGTTTAAGCATCACGCTTGGATTGCAGTTTCACAAACATTCAAAATTGAAACCCTGTTAATAGATGTTATTAGACAACTTTTTATGGAACTTAATCAACCCACACCTGATGAACTAGATAAATTGGACATCATTAGCCTGAAACAACTTGTGCGTGATATCCTCGATCAACAGAATTTCATTATTGTGTTTGATGATGTTTGGAGAACAACAGATTGGGATGCTCTTCGTGTAGCATTTCCCAAAAATAATGGTGGAAGTGTAATCATCGTGACTAGTCGGATTACTAAGGTTGCCAAGTCTGCTACAAGGGATGCTAACATTTATTCTTTGAAACCTTTGACCAAAGAAGAATCATGGAATCTATTTTGCAAGAAAGCATTTGGCTCAACTTCTTGTCCACCACCATTAGAGAAAATTGCAAGAGAAATTACAGAGCGATGTGCTGGTTTGCCACTTGCAATAGTGGTTATAGGTGCCGTCTTGGCAACAAAGAGTTACAGATCGGAAGAGTGGGACCTATTCAATCGAAGCCTTTACGAGGAGCTAGCAAGTGATGACCAACTAGAGAATATGATGAAGTTACTCTCTTTAAGTTATTATGAAATGCCTAACCATCTAAGAATCTGTTTCTTGTATTTAAGCATACTTCCGGAAGATGCTTTCATAGAGAAGAATAGATTGATTCGACTATGGATTGCAGAAGGTTTTATTCAAAACAAAGAAGGAATGACATTAGAAGAAGTGGGTGAGAGTTATGTCAACGGATTTATCAATAGAAGCTTAGTTCAAGTTGCACATACAACTATTGATGGACGAGTAAAGGCATGTGGCGTTCATGATATTATACAACAATTTATTCTTCGCAAAGCAAGAGAACATAACATAATACTCATATTTAGTCAACAAAGGTTGCAAATTCCAGACAAGGTTCGGCGCTTGGTAATTCAAAGATTATTTGATGATATACGACTAAAGGATGACTCACTCAAATGCCTCCGCTCACTTATATTGTTTGAGTCGGTTGATTCTACATCTCTATCTAAGCTACTATCTAATGGACGTCTAGAAAAGGTGCTAGATTTGAGAGGTGCTTCTTTAGAGGCAATTCCCAATGAAATTTTTGAGTTGTTTCATCTCAAGTATTTGAGCTTAAGGAAAACGCCGGTGAAAATTGTTCCAAAATTGATAAGAAAGCTTCAAAAGCTAGAAACATTGGATTTAAGATACACAAATGTGAAAGAACTCCCCATTGATATTTTAAAGCTTCAACAACTTCGACATCTATTAGTTGGTGACAAGTCTAGTGGATTTCAGGCCCCGGCTGAGATCGGGAACTTGCAATCTCTTCAAAGCCTACACAATATAAATGGTGATATGAATATTTTGAAGGAGATAGGAAAGTTAAGCCAACTAAGGAAATTGGGAATCACCAATCTTAAAAAAGAAGACGGATCACAACTCTGTTCTTCTCTAGAGAAGCTCTCTGATCTGCGCTCATTACGTGTTCAATCCACAAACAAAGAGGATATCATTGATTTAGACCATTCTTTGTCCTCAACTCCACGTTTTCTTCGCAAACTAAGGTTGGCAGGGAAATTGCAAAAGATACCACAATGGGTTCTTTCTCTACATGGACTTACTACGATAACTCTCTGTGACACTCGGTTGAGCGATGAACCTATGGAATTTCTACAAGATTTACCTAATCTTATGAATCTTATACTGCAAGCCGCTTATGGAGGTGAAGGATTACATTTCAAGGAAGGAGGATTTCAGCAGCTCAGGAAGTTACAGATATGGAGACTTTACAAACTGAAATGGGTAAGAGTGGAAAATGGTGCGATGCCTTTGCTTGACATGTTCAAATTTGGGAGCTGTTACTCACTGAAGAAGTTACCCATTGGGATAGAACATTTGATAAGCCTTCGACGGCTTGAGTTTAGTAATATGGCTCGTAAATTTGAGCAAATGCTGGAACATATGGACAAAAAAAGTGTGGATTATGAAAAGATTGCTCATATACCCCAAGTGATAGTTTCAAAATGGGTAAATGGTGTGAAACACAGACATCAACTTCAGCAAGAGTCAGAATGGTGAGCCTGAGATTTCTGTATATAAGATAAATGTGGTTGTACTTGTCATGTGTCCATTTAGTGTCTTATAAGCAAAAAATAGTCTAATCCAAAGTTGAACCCAAACTGCAGGCCAAACCAACTCTTAAGTTAGCTCAAACCAGACATTATAATGTTAGACCCTTATTTCGATTCATATCAATCCCTCTTTAATTTTCTTCATCTGCCAAACTATATTTCTGTAGGTACATGGATCAAGGCTATGGAGAAAGAATATCAGCTCATGTTGAGGAATGAGGTTGAGCTTAATCCGATAGAATTGGATCCTCCATTTATGCTAAATTATATTGATACGTCTCAGTCTGAAGTTAGCTTATGTCCACTATATGATCAGATCAAAACTGCTTTTGTTTATGCTGGTTTTGTAATCAGAATTAAGAAGTTTGTGCGACGTAGGATAAAAGCAGCCCACCTCCCCCACATCAAAATTATTGACCCGACATATAAAAACTGTGAAAACCTTACAATCGAAAGTGTTGTATATATCATGTTTATATAATTAATTAATGTACAAAGAATATGATCCATGTTATAAACTCGTAATTGGATATTCAATCCATGTCCATACTTGTAATTAAGTCCATAAAGATTAGGGTTAGAGTTACCTATTATTTATATATAGGACTCTAATACTCTAATTATACGCTCTTTTACCATTAGTAAAACATTATTATTTGTTTCTCACTACTATTCATAACACGTTATCAGCACGATTGGTTATACCCTCCAAATACTAGGTAATACATTTTAATTTAAATATTTCTATCTCTCAATCAATCGTATAGTTTAAAATCAAATCATTAGTAAATAGTGTTCATGTATTAGTGTAGCAAACTAAACACATTAATAGTACATATATGTTAATTCACTTGTATGAGAAACGAGAACTAGTCAACATACTCTCTAGTAATTCAACACCCTTATCTACTCATCTTCTCCGGTACTTTGATCATGTTTTTCTTTGCATGACTCTTGGTTGTTTCTTTCTTTTCCTTGTGGTTATTACTCTGTTGTTCGTTGTTAGTTTCTCTTTTTCCTAGCTTCGATTTGAATTTCTCTGTTTTCTCTTCTTCTCTGGTTTTTCTTTGTTTACTTGGGCTCGTGGCATGTTGTTTGGTTTTTCGTTCCTGCGGCCTCGGGATATTCTGCATGCACCGCTTCTTCGAATGGCGACTGGCTTGGCCGCGTTTTTTCCTCTTTGTTGTCGTTGGGGTTCTTCGTATGTTGATCGAGGTCTTCTCGAACCTTTTTTCTTCATTTTGCTTCTGAGGTCTATACCGGCGTGGGTAGTTTCATCTGCTCTAAGCACTCTCCACTTTTATTCGATTGCAACCCGTGATCATTCGGATACCTATACGCTTTGCCTCAATACGATTGTTGCATGGTTTTTCCAATCTTGGGAGATAACCACCGTCTCGATGAGATATATTTTATGTTGAATCTTTCCCTCTGTGTAAACATGGATCCTTCAAAAATGGGTCCGTATTATATGAAGGCATTAACACTTATCAGAGATAGATCCCGTATTTCCGATCATATGCACATGACTTTAGAACTTAATTTGCTTATTCTATCTACTTATCTGTTTATTTAGACTATTTGGACCATTACCACCAGTTTGCTTAGTTTCTCATTTCTCAAATTCGATGCCAATTTATGGTCGGTTAGAACAGACGTAGCAATGGGTATTATTGACATTATGAAGTTTTCATTCATATCTTATGACATTTTTGGTTATCACGATATTAACAACCAAATAATTTTGAATTTTTTTCTCAACACTACAGCGATCTTCTTCAAAGATAAGTTTATCTTCACCCTTACCTCTATTTCTTATAGCCATATGTGTAGTTGTTTGACGGGAATTCCCAAATGTGTCTAGGCCTCACTCAGTTATATGGGTTGTGGTTTATTTTATTTATTTCTATGGGTCCTTTGGGCCCGTTATGTTTCTTTCTGGCTTTATTGTCTTAATGGACTTATTTATGAGACTAATTGTCTGCTATTCGGGTCCGCTTTACATGCATGGCACACGTGAAATATTTGGGAAGATTCTTTCTCCGGGTCTATTTCTATAGCAGCTATAATATTGAATCCTTGTTGGCCCCTTCCGCACTTCCAAGACATTCAGAATCTTTTAGGAAGATTTTTTCTTATCGTACAAGCTTCACCTACGCTAATCTATTTATTTCCTATTTTAAGTCTAATCTTTATCAAGGCGAGTCTCTACATATTCTTGGCTAAAAATCCTTTTAGTTCTCCTAGGCAAAGGCGTGCGCCGTTCCACTCTTATGTGCTGGTTTTCGATAGTATATTTTATCTCTATTCTATCAATATTCACATGCTATTGTTGTAACATCTTTCAACACGTGAAGTATTGCAGCAAGAAACATCTGAAACTTTCTTGGCCTTTATATACTCCACTCATTCTTGGTGTAGGATAAGCTGAGACTACACTTTACAAATTGACTCTGCCTTTCTATCCAATCTTTTCTTTCTCAATCATGGCCAATGATAACAACCATGATCTGCCTCTGGCCAAAACTATGAACGATACCTTAAAAGGTTAGTTGTCATGTCATTAGCTACCAAAACTTATGTTGTTCGTACTCGCGTTGAAGAATTTGTCTTTGTGGCTAGGGTTGTTTCTTCACGAAACTTTCCCCTGGGTGTGTTCTGTAATTCTGTCATCAATTTGTGGGGAGTCATTGCCGAATCTTGTTTGAGGAACTCGCTTGTAATACTTTCAAACTTACTTTAGAAGAAGATGAAGAGGCGGATCATTTGTGGTTTCTTCGCCCTACTTTGATTCAGTCTATGCATGTGGTATTGTGAAAATGGGAGAACCAAACAAACTTTAATCAGCTTGATTTGGTTAATTTGTATGCTTGGATGAGGATTTATGGTCTGGAGAAGCCACAAAACAGTATTGACACGATGGAAACTTTTGGAAACTACATTGGAAGACTTGAGAAGATCGATCTTTCAGCAACTGATGCGGAGGTCTCAGACTTTATCAGATTTAGGGTGAAGTCCAGTACCCTTAAACCTATCAAAATAGGCATGCTTGTGGAACAACATGAAGGAGCGGCCTTGGTGGCTTTTAGGTATGAAAGTTTAGGGTTATTCTGTTACAACTGTGGGTATTTAGGTCATAATAAAGGCGTGTGTATAGTGGGAATTGTGAGGCCTAGGTGGAGTGATGATTTATACAGATTTTAATTGGAATAGAGAGACTACTGTGCGCAGTGAAGATAAGGTATTTCATATGATCCAAAAAAGAGATAGGTTTGGGGTGTTTAACGAGGTGGTCAGGTTCGTTCCAGTTAGAAGGAATACGGATAATGATGATGATGGTGACTATAATCTGAACAACAGTAGTGGTGGTAACATGCAGCCTGGATTAAACACGGGCGTGACACAAACTCAGTCTAATGTGCAAGGTGTTAAAGAAGTTGGAGATTCTAGCAATAGGGAAGGAAGCGAGTCATCGAGGCGTAAGAGGGAGATTACCTTGGCCTTTGGTGAGTTATTTGGCATCAGCATCGATATGGATGAAGCTACTGAGGTGAATAATCTTCATTTTTCTGCTTTTTTTAAGATTCTACAAGATGAGATGGGTGACTTCGGGGATACTAGCATTATTAGTAACCAAACAATATTCGAAATATTCATAGGTTGTATGTGAAGTTCTTGGAAGAAGGAAATTTGGGACAAAATGATAACCGCGTTTTTGGTAATAATGGGGGGTGGAATAACAATTCTCGGATGAAAGGGGTTGTTATTACGGAGCAGGGGATGGCTTTGTAAGCTGATGCAGTTCGTTACAGTAATGTGGAGGTTTTCGATAGTCATTTTGGAGAAGCAGATGTTTTTAACAAGGTGTTTGGACCAGGGAGGGGTAAGAAGCTCATGGGGCTTGATCATGAAGAATATGATGATTTTGAACCGGATGAGGAGTCACTAAATTCGCAATCGATACATATTAGCAGACATCCTAGACAAGACAAAGGATTTAACTAGAAATTCTGTAAGACTCCTAGGACGCGTGCGAGAGATGATTTTCAGAAGTTTACATGTATGGATAGCTTGAAAAGGAAAGAAGCTCCAGCAGGGGAGGCTGGCCCATCAGTTACGAAAAAAGTATGCCTAGAGGATGTGAGTGACTTTGGAAAAGAATATTGGAAGCTAAATTTTTTCTAGAGGAGTTGTTTGTGAGTTACGGGGAGATTAAGAACCATTTATTGAGTATGAATATTTGAAGGTATGTGGTCCTAACGAGATTGTTGACAGTGAGATGGAGAAGAGGTCCTACTACTATTGTAGTGCGTCGGCTTGTGATGGACATGAGAAGTGATGAGGCGTCCGATAGCGATACGGAAGATGACGCGAGTACCCGGGTTGAACCCGTGATGGAAAACGTTGACTTTTTACAAACTAAGGGTAGCGGCCAGTCCGGGGTGAAAGCGGCCGAACTCACTGGATAACATGATGATTTGGAATTGTCAAGGAGCTAGGGCAACCTCGACAAGAAAAATGATCCAGACCCTTAATTAGAAGTTTGAAGTATATTTCCTATGTCTTTTGGAACCCGTATTAAGTCTAATGATGTACGCTCGTGTAGGTTTCTTAATTCCTTCAATAATAAGTTTGTGGTTAACCCCAGGGGAAGAGCTTTTAGGTTCGAGGGAATCACTCTCGCTTGGAAGGATAACTTCAATATTAAAGTTATCTTTTCGTGTTTGTATTATGTTATTACACAAATATCCGAATCTAACTCAAACCCATGGTTTCTTATCGTCATTCATGCACCTAATGATCATAATGAAAGAGAACAAGTTTTTAATGACATCACAAAATGGAAATGCAAGATATACGAGCCTGTTTTAGTTGTTGGTGACTTTAATGAAATCACGAAGTCATCGGGAAAGCAAGGGAAAATTGCACCTAATCTAGAAAGAATGATACAGTTTAATGATTTTATCAACAACAATAATTTTATAGATATTCCTTCTAAAGGATGTCACTTTACCTGGACTAATAAACGTAAGGGGGAAGATAATGTTAAAGAAAAACTAGATAGGGCATTAGCTTCATAGTCGTGGTATAACCGCTTTCCACAAACCATTATTAAAGTACCGCCAGCAATTGGCATAGATCATTCACCCTTTTTATTTCAAAGAGACAACAATACAAAGTGTAACACAAAGTATTTCATCTTCGAATCCCGATGGTTAGATAATATTAAGTGTGGGGATGTGGTTGAGAAATCGTGGAATGAAGCTAGAAATATTAACAACAGTCAAAATTTTATTATTAAAAGAGATGCTACATGTCTTGCTTTAACAGGATAGCGTCGTGAAACATTATGTAATAGTCGAAAGCTTCTTAACAAATACCAAGTAATGCTCGAAAAAAATCAAACGGAGATGCTACATAGGAAAGTTATCAAACCGAATTACAAATCAGAGAAGAGATGGATGTTCTTTGGAAACAAGAAAAAGCATTTTGGGCAGACAGAGCACGTGATATTTGGGTAAAAAAGGCAATAAAAACACTAAGTATTTTTTTGCACGTACAACCCTCATAATAAACTTGAATTGTATCTCTTATTTAAAGGACGATAATGGAGATTAGTGCGATAACCCAAAGCAGATAAAAAAAGTGATTCAAGAATACTTTGTTAATCTCTTTAAAGAAAACCAAGTCTACAATGTTGATGATGTCTCTATCCATACACCACTCAAGATTGATGAGAAAACTAATTCATTTCGTATTAAAATTTTTGATTTGGAAGAGATTAGGGTTGCGGTGTTCTCATTGTCGGGTTCCAAAGCTCTTGGACCAAATGATCTTCTGGGGAATTTCTATCATGAATTTTGGGATATTATTAATCTGATATCTTTAAATTGGTTCATGATTTCTCTCTTTCAACACACCTCTGGATAAAATTAATGATTCTATTATTTCTCTTAGTCCGGAAGGTAATTCTTAGGAATCCGTGACAAATTATAAACCAATATCTTGCATTAGTTTCAGTTATAAAATCATCGCAAAGATCAAGGCGCTTAGATTACAACCAATCATGGATAATTTAATTTCGCCTACCCAATCTGCGTTTATAAAGGGGAGAAGTATCCAAGATAATATTTTAATTGCATAAGAAATTGGTTTTTTCCTTAAAACCAAAAAGAGGGCCAATAAAAATTATGAAGCAGCTAAAATTGATATGGACAAGGTGATGTCTCCTCATTTGTGATACATTTATGTTAAGATGAGACATCATTTTTAGTGATTTAGAAGTCTTTCTAATCGTTTTTCTTGAGAAATAGTGCACTTTCCTATTTTGAGTCTTGATTTAGTAAAATAATATTTGTAGAGCATATTGGGTTTAATTATTTATTTAGTGTGAAACTTTAAAGATAATTATGGAGATTAATTAGAGTCCAAGTCAAACACTACAAGATATGGAAAGAGATAAGCATGGAAATTGGAGATAAGGAAACAAAAGCTAAAAACATGGAAAAGGAAAAGCTGCCTTAAAATCTGAATTTCTGCACCTACGACCACAAATCAGCTTATATCGCAAAATAGGTGGGGAATTTGGAGAAACAGTCAAGATCAAAGTTGAAGATCTTTCCGAGACGATGAATTTCGACTACTCATACGCGTCAAACGGATGAGTATTGAACCTGCTAGGACCAAAACGAAAACGGGCCTGATTTCATGTTTTAGGGTTACGAATTTGAGTTGGGCTTGGAGTCCACTACTTACCTTCTCCTTCAAGAAAACGAATTAGGTCTTCTAAACACCTATAAATACACCCTTATATCACTTTTAAATCATCCTTGCCTCATAGTAATTAGTTCTTAAGGTTTTATTCTTTCAAGTTATTGTAGAGAGCAAGATGATGTCTTTTATTATTTCCTTTAGTTTATTTCCTTCAGGTATGAACTAAACTCCCCATAGCTTGGGTTTTGCATCATGTATAATCTATGAATTTTAAATTCTTTCTATCTAAGTTTCTTTGGGAATTACATGTTTTAATCTGATATTAGCTTCTTACCTTTATATTTGTTTATGTGTTTTGATTTATTGCATGTCCTAGAACTGATCACTTTAGGATTTCTTAATAGTAATTAGATGATCACCTTAGCTGGGTGTCTAATTATTGAAACACCACATAACGTCTAGTGTTGATATTGGTCCTGACAACACTGATTCTAACTAGATAGTCATTAGGGTATAATTTAATCACTATCACCATGTATGGAAATTGATTGCTTAGGGCCTTGGTAGCGCTTGTAACCCCTATTTGAACCAGCCTCGTGGTGTGTCCATAGCCCCCTTAGTCGCTCTCAAGGTCTAAGGTATGGGAATTTAGAATCCTGACTTATCTCCCTTATTAACTAGATTCAATAGAAAGAATTAGAAGGATTAGTGCATACTAGCAAAACCTAAGCTATACTTCTCATCTTGTATTTCTTCGTATTTAATTTACTGTCTTTATTTTTCTTAGTTTAATTTCATAATTTCGAATTTATTCCTTTTATTTTCTGTCTTTTAATTAAATACTTCTTACTCGTTATTTCTACCCATTCGATTAACACACTAAGTCCCTGAAAACGAACTTCACTTATCATTAAAACTTGCATTCGTCCTGTAATACTTGCAGTACTGTGCCTGTCTAAGGTGAGAGTGCCTTGTTTTCTGACTTATTATTTATCTTATTTTATCACACCCTAGGCGACACCACAAGGCTTAGGACCAAGTCAACTGGAAATTTCTTATTACAATCTTGAGGAACCTCGGTTTTTCAAAAAAATAGAGAGACCTAATTTTTAACTATATATCTTCTGTTTCATACTAGGCTAAAGTTAATGGCGAAAGACTCAAAAAATTCAAGCCAAAATAAGGAATTAGGCAAGGCGACCATTTATCTCCTCTACTATTCTCTATGCTCACGGAAGGACTTATTGGACTTATTAATATTGAATGCCGAGAAGGCAACATTAAAGGAATTGCACTTGCACGAGCAGCTCCAAGGCTTACTCATCTATTATTTGCTGATGACTCTCTTTTCTTTATTGAAATGAATGACACATAAATTGATGCTTTTAGAAGAGACATTTCAAGATATTTTCATGCTTCGAGACAGAATGTAAATTTCAATAAATACACCATTATGTTTAGCAACGGTTTTCCAGACAATGGACATTTCAAAAAGTTTATACTTTGAGCTTACAAAATCAATGGGTAAATATTTGATAATTCTAATGACTCTTAAGAGATCCAAGATGGAAAACCTTTCCTACATTAGTGATAAATTAATTTCTAAATCAGCGAGCTAGATTTCTAATCTCCTTTCTGATGGCGGCAACAAAGTATTGATTAAAGCAGTTCTTTAGTCCATACCAAATTATGTCATGTCTATATTTGAATTCCCTATCATATTATGCAAGAAACTTAGTAGCATTGTGGCTAACTTCTGGTGGAATTTGGGTAACAAGAAGATAATACATTGCGTCGCATGGAAAAAAATTGCGAAAGCTAAGAAGATCGGCGGTATTGGTTTCAGGGATTTTCATAAGATGAATCTTGCTCTTCTTAGGAAAATAAGCATGGAGAATATTACATAATCCTAACTCTTTGGTGGCTAAAGTACTCAAGGGTATTTATTTCCTTAATTGTGATATGTGGAACACTAAACTCAAAAACAAAAGACCGTGGAGTTGGGGGAGCATTTACAAGGGATTGATGTTTTTTAAAGAAGAATGTTTTTGGAAAGTTAGTAATGGTCTTAGTATTAATCTCTGGGATGATGCTTGGATTACAAAAGGTTATAAATTGGACAAACCTACTGGGAGCAACCTCAATAGACTAGCGGAGTGTTTTAATAACAATATGACTAATTGGAATTTTGACATCCTTAAGGAATCCTGTACTGCTAGCTATGTTGTAGATCTCGGTTTTGGGCGCTAGGCGGTCGACCAGGGCCTAGCGCCTAGGAGGGATTACACGGGACCTAGGCGGAATTATACGGTTTTGAATCCCGATGTGTAATTTTGTATATTTAGTAATATATACGTAGTAATTATAGCAATTTTAACTATTTAAGTCATAAGATTCATCTAACAACACTATAGTAAATATAAAAATAATAGAAAATTGAGTTATAAAATCAACTAAAGAATTCTCGAGAATAAGAAAAATAACAAAAAGGTCTATGCGGGCATGTTTTTCCATTAATCGGTGCCTAGGCGACCATTTTTTTTCAATTAATCGGTGTTTAGACGTGATAGACGCCTATTCCACGGCGACTAAGGCGCTAGGCAAAATCGCCTAGAATTTTAATTAGGCGTAAGCGGCCAAGGGGGGAGTTGATGCCTAGGCGGGGAGATCTACAACATAGACTGCTAGAGACGTTGCGGAGATAAGGAAAATTACGATTATGCAATTGGAAAAAAAGGATTCGATCATTTGGCTAGAAACTAAAGTTTGGGGAGTATTTGACTAAATCGGGATATCATCGACTTGTCCAAAAGGAGATGGATAAAGAAGGTGAGTCATCTAAAGATGGAGAGAATAACGATTGCAAAATGTGGAACTTAATTTGGAATTCAGATGTGCCTTTAAAAAGCCGGAACTTCATATGGAAGCTATATAACAACGCCATCCCAACTAAGTGCAACCTTAAAAAGAAAAAATGTCTTGAAACAGATACTTCTGAATAGTGTGAGTCGGAAGCATAATTTATTGTGCATTAATTCATTAAATGTCCTTTTAGTAAAGGTGTTTGGGATAAATCCCAACTTCAGTGTGAAATTGATGAGAGTTTCAACGACACTATTAGTGAATGGATTAGATGGAATATCGAAAGTTACTCTAACAATGGTTGGGATAAGAGTATTGTCTCTGCAACAATCTTTGGAACATTATGGAACATTCGGAAAGCTCGGATGAAAGCTTTCTTTGAAAAGAAAGCTCGGAATTTCCTGGAAATCAACGAGAAAACAAGATCCTTACTTAAAAACTTTTTTGGAAATGAAGTCGAGACTAATAAGGTTCGTCGGTTTGGTGATGTTTTAATCTGATATTAGCTTCTTACCTTTATATTTGTTTATGTGTTTTGATTTATTGCATGTCCTAGAACTGATCACTTTAGGATTTCTTAATAGTAATTAGATGATCACCTTAGCTGGGTGTCTAATTATTGAAACACCACATAACGTCTAGTGTTGATATTGGCCCTGACAACACTGATTCTAACTAGATAGTCATTAGGGTATAATTTAATCACTATCACCATGTATGGAAATTGATTGCTTAGGGCCTTGGTAGCGCTTGTAACCCCTATTTGAACCAGCCTCGTGGTGTGTCCATAGCCCCCTTAGTCGCTCTCAAGGTCTAAGGTATGGGAATTTAGAATCCTGACTTATCTCCCTTATTAACTAGATTCAATAGAAAGAATTAGAAGGATTAGTGCATACTAGCAAAACCTAAGCTATACTTCTCATCTTGTATTTCTTCGTATTTAATTTACTGTCTTTATTTTTCTTAGTTTAATTTCATAATTTCGAATTTATTCCTTTTATTTTCTGTCTTTTAATTAAATACTTCTTACTCGTTATTTCTACCCATTCGATTAACACACTAAGTCCCTGAAAACGAACTTCACTTATCATTAAAACTTGCATTCGTCCTGTAATACTTGCAGTACTGTGCCTGTCTAAGGTGAGAGTGCCTTGTTTTCTGACTTATTATTTATCTTATTTTATCACACCCTAGGCGACACCACAAGGCTTAGGACCAAGTCAACTGGAAATTTCTTATTACAATCTTGAGGAACCTCGGTTTTTTCAAAAAAATAGAGAGACCTAATTTTTAACTATATATCTTCTGTTTCATACTAGGCTAAAGTTAATGGCGAAAGACTCAAAAAATTCAAGCCAAAATAAGGAATTAGGCAAGGCGACCATTTATCTCCTCTACTATTCTCTATGCTCACGGAAGGACTTATTGGACTTATTAATATTGAATGCCGAGAAGGCAACATTAAAGGAATTGCACTTGCACGAGCAGCTCCAAGGCTTACTCATCTATTAATTGCTGATGACTCTCTTTTCTTTAATGAAATGAATGACACATAAATTGATGCTTTTAGAAGAGACATTTCAAGATATTTTCATGTAAATTTCAATAAATACACCATTATGTTTAGCAACGGTTTTCCAGACAATGGACATTTCAAAAAGTTTAAACTTTGAGCTTACAAAATCAATGGGTAAATATTTGATAATTCTAATGACTCTTAAGAGATCCAAGATGGAAAACCTTTCCTACATTAGTGATAAATTAATTTCTAAATCAGCGAGCTAGATTTCTAATCTCCTTTCTGATGGCAGCAACAAAGTATTGATTAAAGCAGTTCTTTAGTCCATACCAAATTATGCCATGTCTATATTTGAATTCCCTATCATATTATGCAAGAAACTTAGTAGCATTGTGGCTAACTTCTGGTGGAATTTGGGTAACAAGAAGATAATACATTGCGTCGCATGGAAAAAAATTGCGAAAGCTAAGAAGATCGGCGGTATTGGTTTCAGGGATTTTCATAAGATGAATCTTGCTCTTCTTAGGAAAATAAGCATGGAGAATATTACATAATCCTAACTCTTTGGTGGCTAAAGTACTCAAGGGTATTTATTTCCTTAATTGTGATATGTGGAACACTAAACTCAAAAACAAAAGACCGTGGAGTTGGGGGAGCATTTACAAGGGATTGATGTTTCTTAAAGAAGAATGTTTTTGGAAAGTTAGTAATGGTCTTAGTATTAATCTCTGGGATGATGCTTGGATTACAAAAGGTTATAAATTGGACAAACCTACTGGGAACAACCTCAATAGACTAGCGGAGTGTTTTAATAACAATATGACTAATTGGAATTTTGACATCCTTAAGGAATCCTGTACTGCTAGCTATGTTGTAGATCTCGGTTTTGGGCGCTAGGCGGTCGACCAGGGCCTAGCGCCTAGGAGGGATTACACGGGACCTAGGCGGAATTATACGGTTTTGAATCCCGATGTGTAATTTTGTATATTTAGTAATATATACGTAGTAATTATAGCAATTTTAACTATTTAAGTCATAAGATTCATCTAACAACACTATAGTAAATATAAAAATAATAGAAAATTGAGTTATAAAATCAACTAAAGAATTCTCGAGAATAAGAAAAATAACAAAAAGGTCTATGCGGGCATGTTTTTCCATTAATCGGTGCCTAGGCGACCATTTTTTTTCAATTAATCGGTGTTTAGACGTGATAGACGCCTATTCCACGGCGACTAAGGCGCTAGGCAAAATCGCCTAGAATTTTAATTAGGCGTAAGCGGCCAAGGGGGGAGTTGATGCCTAGGCGGGGAGATCTACAACATAGACTGCTAGAGACATTGCGGAGATAAGGAAAATTACGATTATGCAATTGGAAAAAGAGGATTCGATCATTTGGCTAGAAACTAAAGTTTGGGGAGTATTTGACTAAATCGGGATATCATCGACTTGTCCAAAAGGAGATGGATAAAGAAGGTGAGTCATCTAAAGATGGAGAGAATAACGATTGCAAAATGTGGAACTTAATTTGGAATTCAGATGTGCCTTTAAAAAGCCGGAACTTCATATGGAAGCTATATAACAACGCCATCCCAACTAAGTGCAACCTTAAAAAGAAAAAATGTCTTGAAACAGATACTTCTGAATAGTGTGAGTCGGAAGCATAATTTATTGTGCATTAATTCATTAAATGTCCTTTTAGTAAAGGTGTTTGGGATAAATCCCAACTTCAGTGTGAAATTGATGAGAGTTTCAATGACACTATTAGTGAATGGATTAGATGGATTATCGAAAGTTACTCTAACAATGGTTGGGATAAGAGTATTGTCTCTGCAACAATCTTTGGAACATTATGGAACATTCGGAAAGCTCGGATGAAAGCTTTCTTTGAAAAGAAAGCTTGGAATTTCCTGGAAATCAACGAGAAAACAAGATCCTTACTTAAAAACATTTTTGGAAATGAAGTCGAGACTAATAAGGTTCGTCGGCTTGGTGATGATAATAATAAACCGACCAATGATGGGGGGAAACCACTTTCTTAATGATAATGCGTATTGTATCTAGTTGAATGGTGCATCTTTTATAATAGCTGGGACCCATCTAGTATGGTGTCGTTAGGAGTTAATAAGGAGGGGAAATTAAACATGAAGTCATCAAGAGAGCGAGGGTTAATACGGAAGTCAAAGGAGAAATGTGGGCCATCCTTCAAGCTATGAGATCTGCAGAAGATATCAACCTCCAGAGTAGTTCTTTCTACTCTGATAACCTTGAAGTTGTTCAAGGTATTTTCAAAGCTAAAGGAGTCAACTGGAGAATACGTCCAATGATCTCTGAAGCGTTAAGATGGAGGACGAGATTCCCAGGATGGAAAGATATCCATATCAAAAGAGAATTTAATGAAGTGGCAGAAAAAGTGGCAAAATGCGCCAGGATGAATATTAATGTCTCCGATTGTCCAACGGACTCGATTCTCGAGTATTTTTAGTAGTGTGTCCTCTCTATGTAGTAGTAGGGGTATCGTTTAAATTGTTTTTCTTTTCATCCCTTTGACAAAAAAAATAGTACATATATGTTACATGTAGCAGTAGTAGTATAGAAAACAAGTTTTGCCAAAAAAAAAAAAACAATCCACTTTACGTGTGAAAAGAGAAAGGAAATCTATTTTATTAAGGGGTAATGTCAATAAACTCCTGCAGAGTTGTGTACTAGCACGTAAAAGGCACAATCCTTTTTATCCTTTTTTACCACAACAACCACCGTCTATCTTCTCTATGTCTTCCAACAGCTTTCTTATTTCTAAATTATTTTACACCCTCAGTAAACAACCTTCTATATATCTACTAACAAACCTTAGACGATTGAGCCTAGTCAACAAACTATACTAACTACATCCTACCATCAGTATAATGCTTAGACAGCATGTCAACAACTTTTAAGTAGCATTTAGTAGTTGTATAAGTGTAAAACAATGTTTCTCATAATTTTAGAAATAAGAGATTTACTATTCGAGTAGTAGAATAGCCTTTGATTAGTAATAGAAGTAGTAGGATTACAGAACCAAAAAAAACAGGAAAAAAAGAACAATTTGAGTTCTTGGAAATTTCTCAAAACTCAAAATCTGAGTTTTGGGAATATTTACCATAACTCAATATGTTCCTTCAAATCAAAGGTATAAAACATAAAAAATGTCGTATATATTATATATTATGATACATATTCATTGTTTATTACTTCACAAACATTAAAATAGAACTAAGAAATCCAAACAAGATAAAAATAAAGCCAAAAAGAAGAGCAAAATGAGTTTTGGGAAAATTTCCCGAACTCAAAACCTAAGTTCTGGGAATTTTCTCATAACTCAAATTGCTCTTTCTTATGTTGCATTTTTGTTCAATAATCAACATATGGTATATATCATATCTTATGATACATACTTATTGTTTGTTACTCACAAACACTTGAAAAGAAATAAAAAATATCAAGAATGCAAAAATGAAGAAAAAAAATATATAGTTTGAATTTGACTCAAAACTCGGACCCTGAGTTCTAGAAAATTTCCTAGAACTCAAACTGCTCTTTTTTGTTGCATTTTTGTTTTGTAATCCACAAATTTATGATATATATATATATATATCATATTTTAAGATATATACTTATTGTTTGTTTTTCAAAAACACTAAAGAAATTTTCGACTAAAAAAAACACTAAAGAAAACTAAAATATATTAAGAATGCAAAATGAAGCAAAAAAAAAAAATAATAGGCTATGTCAAAATTTATCAGGGAGCTATAGTGCAATTTATTATAATTAATTAGATACATAAATATTTAAGAAATATCATGATTAATTTTAAGCAGTTATATTATAATTTTACTTTTCACTTTTATATTGATGTTTACAATTACAGTGGTATCAAATAGTTTAACAACATAGAAACTGTTTAAAAAATATAGAGAAGGTCGAGAGTGACCGTGGTAAAAAAGAGCAAACAAAAAAACAAAATGTATGGTGTCTTTTATATACAAATAAATAACGGTCGTAGTGAAGGAAAATTAAGGGGTTTTCTGGGCATTAATTTTTTTTAATTTCTCCGTAACCTTTCTATATTACTCTATAATTTGTTTTCTTTTTTCAATAAATGATTCGTCGAAAAAAAAGCAATTACTTTTAAATATGACATATTCATTACTCGTCAAATTTTTCACCAGTGTGAAGTGTAAAAAAACAAAATCAATGTTTTATATTGTAAATATAAATTGAATAAAATAAAAAAGGTACAATAATTTTGAATGTTTTACCCCCTTGAACAAATGTATTTCTTTTCATACATAATTTATTTATTATTTATCATTGTTCAAAGGAAAAGGTATTGTTATTCAACAGGACCGGCCCGGGCCCAAGGCAGCCAAGGCGGTCGCCTTGAGCCCGAATTTTTTGAGGGTCCTATTAAAATAAATTATTTAAAATTCGTATATTATTATTCAGATTACATTGTTACGCATAAACAATAAGAGCCTAACGGAAATGAGTTGGAAACTTGGCAGTTGAACTAATGTTTTTTTCCCTTTTAGTATAAAACTGTTTTTTTTAAATGATAACATCATTGTAACTAAAAACTCCTAAATTTATATATAAGGGGCAACGCCCAATTAATTACGCGGAGAAGGTAAATATTCCCTATTAATTACAACTTTAACTTAATTCCCAATTAAGCACAAAATATTACCCAATTACCAAAATATCCTTCCACCTATTATTAATTACTTTAATTATATATTTTATTAATTATAGTTTAATGTTTATTTATTTTTTTCAGATTTTTTTTTAAATATTTTTTTTTCAAAAAATATTTTTTTTTTCGAAAAATATTTTTTTTTCCGGAAATATTTTTTTTTCGAAAAAAAATTTTCCCGAATTTTTTTTTTAAATTTTTTTTTTTCGATTTTTCCCCAGATTTTTTTTTTCCATGATGTAAGATTAGTACATATGATAATTGTGTGTTAAAGTAACACAAAATCATATGTGTTGTGTATTGCATGACACCCAATATGTATAATATTGAGTTGCTTAAACACACATAAATAACAAATTGTGTGATACATGAACACAAAATCAGACAGACAGAATATTTGTACACAAAGGTATAGAATAATGTATATGTAGGCTGATTATGTGTTCATGCAACACGCAATTGCTGGAAGTATGTGTTACAGTAACACACAACAGTATGGGTTTTGTGTTGGTAAGACACACAATGCGTTTATCATTTACAGTTTTGCGTTGTTTAAACACACACAAATAACAATTGTGTGTTGCAGGAACACAGAATAAGATATACAGGATATTTGTACACAGTAATAGATAATAGTGTACAGATAGTCTGAACATCTGATTGTGTGTTAATGTAACACACAATTGCTTGATGTGTGAGTTACAGTAACACAAAACAGTATGGACTTGTGTGTCATTTACAGTTTTGTGTTGCTTAAACACACACAAATAACAATTGTGTGTTGCAGGAACACAGAATATTTGTATACAGAAATAGATAATAGAGTAATGAGATTTGTCACCCTTTTTGTATCACTCTTTTATCACCTCCTACGTGTATGCCTATGTGTACCAATGAATGGATTTCTCTATCCTATTTAATTTTTCTCTATCTTCTATTAGAGGAAATCAATACATATATATAGAAGGGTGATAAAAGGGTGATATGAAAAGGGGTGACATATATCATTACTCTAGATAATAGTGTACAGATAGTCTGAACATTTGATTATGTGTTAATGTAACACACAATCGCTTGATGTATGAGTTACAGTAACACAAAACAGTATGGACTTATGTGTTAATGAAAAAATCTTCGAAAATATTTTTCGAAAAAAAAAATCGAAAAAAAAAAATTCGGAAAAAAAAAATTCGAAAAAAAAATTAAAAGAAGAAAAGAAAAAATAAATTCAGATATTAAATTTAAATATATAATAAAATAAAAAACCATATAAGGGCAATAATGGAAGGTAAATATGACCATGTGCTTAATTGAGAATTAAGTTGAAAATTTGTGAGTAAGTAGGAAATAATTTCCTCCTTTTTTTTTTAGAATGAAAAGTGAGGAAGTGTAATTAATTGGGAATTATCTCTATATATAAACCATTCTATTTTATCATCAATCAAAAAAAAGAAAAAGCAATATAATTATTTAGTCATAATTTACTTTTTCTTTTGTGTTTTATATGAAATTATATTATTTTTATATTTTGTTCTAAATTTAATTTAATTTATCTTGAAATACAAATAAATTTTAAAAAATAGATCCCAAAACGAATAATGAAAATAAAAAAATACTACCTTTTAGTATAAAGCTGTTTTTTTTAAATGATAAAATCATTATAACTAAAAACTCCTAAATTTATATATAAGCCTTTCTATTTTATCATCAAACAAAAATAAAATAACAAACAATATAATTATTTAGTCATAATTTACTTTTTCTTTTGTGTTTTATATGAATAATATTATTTTTATACTTTGTTTTAAATTTAATTTAATTTATCTTGAAATACAAATAATTTTAAAAAATAGATCTCAAAACGAAAAATGAAAATAAAAAATACTAATGAATTCAGTAAGTTCTATTAGATGTATTTTTTTCAAACACGTTTTTATATGAAATGTTTTAAATATCGTAAAATAACTTGAGTTTTTGTATATAAATATTTATATCGTAAATTTAATTACTATTTTAGATTATAAAAGCTGTTTTTTTTAAATGATAAAATCATTATAACTAAAAACTCCTAAATTTATATATAAGCCTTTCTATTTTATTATCAAACAAAAATAAAATAACAAGCAATATAAATATTTAGTCATAATTTACTTTTTCCTTTGTGTTTTATATTAAATTATATTATTTTTATACTTTGTTTTAAATTTAATTTAATTTATCTTGAAATACAAATAAATTTTAAAAAATAGATCTCAAAACGAAAAATGAAAATAACAAATACTATTATTCAGTAAGTTCTGTTAGATGTATTTTTTCAAAGACGTTTTTATATGAAATGTTTTAAATATCGTAAAATAACTTGAGTTTTTTAGATGAATATTTATATCGTAAATTTTATTACTATTTTAGATTATAAAAAGCCCAAAAAAAATTTCGCCTTAGGTAACCAACGAGCTCGGGCCGGCCCTGTTATTCAAACAACACACATTGTTTCGAATCACATGTTATGAAAAATCTTATTCTCATCGGAAAAAAAAAATTAATAATAGCAATCTGTTTCTTTTGTTTCATTAATGCAGTGTACTTTGCAGCCATAACTTATGAGTCACATGTAATTACTTTCTACACTTATTTTATAATTACGTGAAACGTAATTCTGTTTAATCAAAACTACAAATCTTTTTTTATTTTTTAACGTATATTATTCATTCAAGTTATTTATTCATTTTATATTCTTTTTCTTATTAATATATATATAGAGAGAGAACTCCAAATTAATTTCGAATCTTCAAATTTCATTTCCATGAAAAGAGGAAAGAGAAAAATCCTTCCTACTTACTCATAGTTTAAAGAGTAATGATATTTGTCACCCTTTTTGTATCACCCTTTTATCACCTCCTACGTGTATGCCTACATGTACCAATGAATTAAATTCTCTATCCTATTTAATTTTTCTCTATCTTCTATTCAAGGAAATCTAAACATATATATAGAAGGGTGATAAAAGGGTGACATGAAAAGGGGTGACATATATCATTACTCTAGTTTAAAAGGTTAATTCTCAGTTAAACACTTTGTCATATTTATCTTCCACTATTATCCTTAATATCATTTTAATTATTTCTTTTTTATTTTTATTATATAATATTCATAATATATTATTTATTTATTTTCTTTTTTTTTTATTATAAAATCCGGCCATCACCACTGACCACCACCACCACCTCATACATTTACCACCGACTATCACCACCACCTCATACATTCTCCACCGACCACCACCACCACCACCCACTACCCCCACTACTCCCACCACCAACCACCCACCACCACAACCACCCCAGCACCCTTACCACCTTTCCCACCACCACCATCCCCTACCCACCACCACCACCTACCACCACCATCACCACCATTATTCTATGCCGACTACCACCTTGGCCTATAACCACCACCGACTAGTTCCGTCACCACCAATAATCACCAACTAAATCTATCACATGCGTGCATCCGTGAAATTTTACATTTGCATATAATCATTGTCATTATAATGATAGTCTAATGTCTAATGTCTAATGCCATTAAAGAAAAAGTCATAAATTATAACTTTTTCAAATAATAATATGTTTTTACCAATTATAAATATGTGGAAAAATAATTATAACTTATAATTAGGATAAAAAAAAAATTGTAAAATAAATAACCAAATAACATTTATTTTTATTAATATACAAAAATTATCATAAAAAAGTAGTAGTTGAATTTCCAAGTGGAGTTAGCCTAATGTACCCAACACAATAATAGTAATCTTATACCTATGAAGTTATGGACTTGTAAAACAGGGCCCAAAGTCTTAGCCAAAACTATTATATTCTACTTAACTCATATACTAAGACCAAGTACAATAAGAGAAACCTAACCCCGTTAACCTTTTCCATCGTCTTTCTTCTCTCCAATCCATGTTTTTTAGTATCGCTCGAACAACCATTTATGACACACTCTTTTACTTTTAAATCGGTCATAAATGTTTACACGGTCAAAGACTGTGAAAAAAGACCTTCATACTAAATTTTATAGTTCCAGTCGTTAGTAAAGGAAATAACCGACCATAATGGTAGAGGTAAGTATTCACATATTTATAAGAAACTAATGTAAGTATAATTTTTGCAGCGAATTTTCAAAATTTTTAGACAAAATATGATTATTAAAAACCCAAAACGTTAGTTAATTCAAAAATAAAAATAAAATATCCGTGAAATCTATATTTCTAACCCAAACTATTTTTTTCTCTATAACAGTCTCGATCTAATTTGGAAAAATTCTTCCTAATTCTAATGTCACTATTACCTTTTTCTATTGGCCGTAGAATTATAGTCATTAAAATTTGTGTTTCCGTATAATCATTTTCATTATAATCATAAGAGTAAATACACTGTTTACCCCCTGAACTTTGGACGGAAAACAGCAAAAAGGACTAACGAGTCACGAAGTTAAAGTTTAGGGGGCAACTAGTCGCATTTTAAACATTGGGGGGCAATCTGTCAATCGGGCCAAAGTTTAGGGGGTAAACGTATTTACTCTAATCATAATCTAATCTTTAATCAAAGTTTAATGTCTAATGTCATTTAGAAAGTCATAAATTGTAATTTTTTCAAAATAAAATAATATGATCTTATAAATTTAATTATGTCAAAAATATATTGCAACTATAATTTTAAATTTTATATAAAAACAACTTTTGTAAAATATTAAATAAAGAAAATTTATTTTTATTCATACGAAAAAAATTATTATAAAAATAGTATTTGGACTTTCAATTGGACTTTCAATTGGACTTAGTCTAATATACTCGATATCAGGGGCGGAGCCAGGATTTTTTGTTAGGGGGGCTAAGGGGGTTTGGGGGCAACACCCCCGAAAAAAATTATTTTACCGTATTTGCACGATAAGTCTACATATTATGCAAAAATTGCTAGATTAGATCCTTATAATTCTAAAATGCACTATAAATCCCTATATTGTGTAAGAATTGCAATATAAGTCTGGATATTATTTTTTTAAATTAATCATTCAAAAAATTTCTTTTTTTATTCAAAATAACATACATTTTGTTGTAAAAAAAACAAAAAGTCCTATAAATAAAATCATTTAAAGTCTAATAAAATAAACTTTGAAATTTAGGTGGCCCAAATAAATTTTTTTTAAACATTTAAGAGGTAATTACATAAAATTCTATGAAAAAAAAATTAAAACGAACCAAGAAATTGAATATTAATGGTATTTACGTTCCAATTTCGTTAATGAATTTTATTAATTGATAGATTTAATCTCTAAATTTTAAGTTAGGGAGGGATAATTTTATGGTATAATTTTTTTTAGTTATATTTTTATCTATGTTTTTAAAAAAGAATAGGTGAAATTATAGTGGGCTGGATAAGTTGGGGTGGGCTGCAGCCCACCTCAGCCCACCCCTACATCCGCCCCTGCTCGATATAATAATAGTAATCTTTACCTATGAGCCCAAAATCTTAGCTAAAACTATTATATTCTTGGCCCATATATTAGGCCAAGTCCAATAAGAAAACCCTAACCCTATTAAGCCCTTTCCATCGTCTTCTTTCTCTGCAAACCAAGTTTTTTAATATCGCTTCGAACAACCATGACACCCTCTTTTACTTTTAAATCGGTCATGTGTACACGATTAAAGACTCAAAGATTGTGAAAACAGACCTAAACATTAAATTTCCTATATCCAGAGAGGTAAGTGAATTTTTAAAAGTTATAGCAAAATAGGATAATTAAAAACTCAGAAAGTTTGTTCATTCAAAATCAAAAAATAAAATATGCAGTGAAAGTTATATTTCTAACCTAATATTTTCCTCTTGCCAGTAGAATCATAGCCATTAATTTGGCAGTGGAATCTTATACCTATGAAGTTATGGACATAAAAAACAGGGACCAAAATCTTACCCAAAACTATTATATTCTACTTAAACCATATACTAAGGCCAAGTACAATAAGAGAAACCTAACCCTGTTAACCTTTGCCATCGTCTTTCTTCTCTCCAAACCATGTTTTTTTAGTATCGCTCGAGCAACCATTTATGACACACTCTTTTACTTTTAAACCGGTCATAAATGTGTACACGGTCAAAGACTGTGAAAATAGACCTTCATACTAAATTTTCTAGTTCCAGTCGTTAGTAAAGAAAATAACCGATAATAATGGTAGAGGTAAGTATTCACATATTTATAAGAAACTAATGTAAGTATAATTTTTGCAGCGAATTTTCAAAAGTTTTAGCCAAAATGGGATTATTAAAATCCCAAAACGTTAGTTAATTCAAAAATAAAAATAAAATATCCGTGAAATCTATATTTCTAACCCAAAATTTTTTTCCTCCATAACAGTCTCTGATCTAACTTGTAAAAATATTTTGAAAAATTATTCCTTCTAATTCTACTGTCACTATTACCTTTTTCTATTGACCGTAGAATTATAGTCATTAAAAGTAGCGTTTCCGTATAAACATTTTCATTATAATCATAATCTAATCTCTAATCAAAGTTTAATGTCTAATGTCATTTAAAAAGTCATAAATTGTAATTTTTTTCAAAATAAAATAATATGATCTTATAAATTTAATTATGTCAAAAATATATTACAACTATAATTTTAAATTTTATATAAAAACAACTTTTGTAAAATATTAAATAAAGATAATTTATTTTTATTCATACGAAAAAAATTATTAGAAAAATAGTAGTTGGACTTTCAATTGGACTTAGTCTAATATACCCGATATAATAATAGTAATCTTTACCTATGAGCCCAAAATCTTAGCTAAAACTATTATATTCTTGGCCCATATATTAGGCCAAGTCCAATAAGAAAACCCTAACCCTATTAACCCCTTTCCATCGTCTTCTTTCTCTGCAAACCAAGTTTTTTTAATATCGCTTCGAACAACCATGACACCCTCTTTTACTTTTAAATCGGTCATGTGTACACGATTAAAGACTCAAAGATTGTGAAAGTAGACCTAAACATTAAATTTCCTATATCTAGAGAGGTAAGTGAATTTTTAAAAAGTTATAGCAAAATAGGATCATTAAAAACTCAGAAAGTTTGTTCATTCAAAATCAAAAAATAAAATATGCAGTGAAAGTTATATTTCTAACCTAATCTTTTCCTCTTGCCAGTAGAATCATAGCCATTAATTTGGCAGTAGAATCTTATACCTATGAAGTTATGGACATAAAAAACAGGGACCAAAATCTTACCCAAAACTATTATATTCTACTTAAACCATATACTAAGGCCAAGTACAATAAGAGAAACCTAACCCTGTTAACCTTTGCCATCGTCTTTCTTCTCTCCAAACCATGTTTTTTTAGTATCGCTCGAGCAACCATTTATGACACACTCTTTTACTTTTAAACCGGTCATAAATGTGTACACGGTCAAAGACTGTGAAAATAGACCTTCATACTAAATTTTCTAGTTCCAGTCGTTAGTAAAGAAAATAACCGATAATAATGGTAGAGGTAAGTATTCACATATTTATAAGAAACTAATGTAAGTATAATTTTTGCAGCGAATTTTCAAAAGTTTTAGCCAAAATGGGATTATTAAAATCCCAAAACGTTAGTTAATTCAAAAATAAAAATAAAATATCCGTGAAATCTATATTTCTAACCCAAAATTTTTTTCCTCCATAACAGTCTCTGATCTAACTTGTAAAAATATTTTGAAAAATTATTCCTTCTAATTCTACTGTCACTATTACCTTTTTCTATTGACCGTAGAATTATAGTCATTAAAAGTAGCGTTTCCGTATAAACATTTTCATTATAATCATAATCTAATCTCTAATCAAAGTTTAATGTCTAATGTCATTTAAAAAGTCATAAATTGTACTTTTTTTCAAAATAAAATAATATGATCTTATAAATTTAATTATGTCAAAAATATATTACAACTATAATTTTAAATTTTATATAAAAACAACTTTTGTAAAATATTAAATAAAGATAATTTATTTTTATTCATACGAAAAAAATTATTAGAAAAATAGTAGTTGGACTTTCAATTGGACTTAGTCTAATATACCCGATATAATAATAGTAATCTTTACCTATGAGCCCAAAATCTTAGCTAAAACTATTATATTCTTGGCCCATATATTAGGCCAAGTCCAATAAGAAAACCCTAACCCTATTAACCCCTTTCCATCGTCTTCTTTCTCTGCAAACCAAGTTTTTTTAATATCGCTTCGAACAACCATGACACCCTCTTTTACTTTTAAATCGGTCATGTGTACACGATTAAAGACTCAAAGATTGTGAAAGTAGACCTAAACATTAAATTTCCTATATCTAGAGAGGTAAGTGAATTTTTAAAAGTTATAGCAAAATAGGATCATTAAAAACTCAGAAAGTTTGTTCATTCAAAATCAAAAAAAAAAATATGCAGTGAAAGTTATATTTCTAACCTAATCTTTTCCTCTTGCCAGTAGAATCATAGCCATTAATTTGGAAGTAGAATCATATACCTATGAAGTTATGGACTTGTAGAACAGGGCCCAAAATCTTAGTCAAAACTATTATATTCTACTTAACCCATATACTAAGGCCAAGTACAATAAGAGAAACCTAACCCCGTTAACCTTTTCCATCGTCTTTCTTCTCTCCAAACCATGTTTTTTTAGTATCGCTCGAACAACCATTTATGACACACTCTTTTACTTTTAAACCGGTCATAAATGTGTACACGGTCAAAGACTGTGAAAATAGACCTTCATACTAAAATTTCTAGTTCCAGTCGTTAGTAAAGGAAATAACCGATCATAATGGTAGAGGTAAGTATTCACATATTTATAAGAAACTAATGTAAGTATAATTTTTGCAGCGAATTTTCAAAGTTTTAGCCAAAATGGGATTATTAAAAACCCAAAACGTTAGTTAATTCGAAAATTAAAAAAATATACGTGAAATCTATATTTCTAACCCAAAATATTTTTTCCTCTTTACACAGTCTCGATCTAATTTGTAAAAATATTTGGAAAAATTATTCCTTCTAATTCTAATGTCACTATTACCCTTTTCTCTTGGCCGTAGAATTATAGTCATTAAAATTTGCGTTTGCGTATAATCATTGTCATTATAATCATAATCTAATGTCTAATCGAAGTTTAATGTCTAATGTCATTTAAAAAAGTCATAAATTGTAATTTTGTCAAAATAAAATAATATGTTCTTATAACATTGATTATGTGAAAAATTAATTATAACTATCATTTTAAATTGTATATAAAAACAACTTTTGTAAAATATATAAATCGAGAAAATTTATTTTTATTCATACGATAAAAATTATTATAAAAATAGTATTTGGACTTTCAATTGGACTTAGTCTAATATACCCAATATAATAATAGTAATCTTTACCTATGAGCCCAAAATCTTAGCTAAAACTATTATATTCTTAACCCATATACTAGGCCAAGTCCAATAAGAAAACCCTAACCCTATTAAGCCCTTTCCATCGTCTTCTTTCTCTGCAAACCAAGTTTTTTAATATCGCTTCGAACAACTATAACACCCTCTTTTACTTTTAAATCGGTCATGTGTACACGATTAAAGACTCAAAGATTGTGAAAATAGACCTAAACATTAAATTTCCTATATCCAGAGAGGTAAGTGAATTTTTAAAAGTTATAGCAAAATAGGATCATTAAAAACTCAGAAAGTTTGTTCATTCAAAATCAAAAAATAAAATATACAGTGAAAGTTATATTTCTAACCTAATCTTTTCCTCTTTCTAGTAGAATCATAGCCATTAATTTGGCAGTAGAATCTTATACCTATGAAGTTATGGACTTGTAAAACAGAGCCCAAAATCTTAGCCAAAACTATTATATTCTACTTAACCCATATACTAAGGCCAAGTACAATAAGAGAAACCTAACCCTATTAACCTTTTCCATCGTCTTTCTTCTCTCCAAACCATGTTTTTTTAGTATCGCTCGAACAACCATTTATGACACACTCTTTTACTTTTAAACCGGTCATAAATGTGTACACGGTCAAAGACTGTGAAAATAGACCTTAATACTAAATTTTCTAGTTCCGTGTTAGTAACGGAAACAACCGATCATAATGGTAGAGGCAAATATTCACATATTTATAAGAAACTAATGTAAATAGAATTTTTGCAGCAAATTTCCAAATTTTAGCCAAAATGGGATTATTAAAAACCCAAAACGTTAGTTAATTCGAAAATTAAAAAAAAAATCTGTGAAATCTATATTTCTAACCCAAAATATTTTTTCCTCTTTACACAGTCTCGATCTAATTTGTAAAAATATTTGGAAAAATTATTCCTTCTAATTCTAATGTCACTATTACCCTTTTCTCTTGCCCGTAGAATTATAGTCATTAAAATTTGCGTTTGCGTATAATCATTGTCATTATAATCATAATCTAATGTCTAATGTCATTTAAAAAAGTCATAAATTGTAATTTTTTCAAAATAAAATAATAAAATAATATGTTCTTATTAATTTAATTATGTGAAAAATTAATTATAACTTTAATTTTAAATTGTATATAAAAACAACTTTTGTAAAATATATAAATCAAGAAAATTTATTTTTATACATACGAAAAAAATTATTATAAAAATAGTATTTGGACTTTCAATTGGACTTAGTCTAATATACCCAATATAATAATAGTAATCGTTAGCTTTGAGCCCAAAATCTTAGCTAAAACTACTATATTCTTGGCCCATATACTAGGCCAAGTCCAATAAGAAAACCCTAACCCTATTAAGCCCTTTCCATCGTCTTCTTTCTCTCTCCAAACCAAGTTTTTTAGTATCGCTTCGAACAACCATGACACCCTCTTTTACTTTTAAATCGGTCATGTGTACACGATTAAAGACTCAAAGATTGTAAAAATAGACCTAAACATTAAATTTCCTATATCTAGAGAGGTAAGTGAATTTTTAAAAGTTATAGCAAAATAGGATCATTAAAAACTCAGAAAGTTTGTTCATTCAAAATCAAAAAATAAAATATGCAGTGAAAGTTATATTTCTGACCTAATCTTTTCCTCTTTCCAGTAGAATCATAGCCATTAATTTGGCAGAAGAATCTTATACCTATGAAATTATGGACTTGTAAAACAGGGCCCAAAATCTTACCCAAAACTATTATATTCTACTTAACCCATATACTAAGGCCAAGTACAATAAGAGAAACCTAACCCTGTTAACCTTTGACATCGTCTTTCTTCTCTCCAAACCATGTTTTTTTAGTATCGCTCGAACAACCATTTATGACACACTCTTTTACTTTTAAATCGGTCATAAATGTGTACCCGGTCAAAGACTGTGAAATAGACCTTAATACTAAATTTTCTAGTTCCAGTCGTTAGTAAAGGAAACAACCGATCATAATGGTAGAGGCAAATATTCACATATTTATAAGAAACTAATGTAAGTATAATTTTTGCAGCAAATTTTCAAATTTTAGCCAAAATGGGATTATTAAAAACCCAAAACGTTAGTTAATTCGAAAATTAAAAAAATATCTGTGAAATCTATATTTCTAACCCAAAATATTTTTTCCTCTTTACACAGTCTCGATCTAATTTGTAAAAATATTTGGAAAAATTATTCCTTCTAATTCTAATGTCACTATTACTCTTTTCTCTTGGCCGTAGAATTATAGTCATTAAAATTTGCGTTTGCGTATAATCATTGTCATTATAATCATAATCTAATGTCTAATCGAAGTTTAATGTTTAATGTCATTTAAAAAAGTTATAAATTGTAATTTTTTCAAAATAAAATAATATGTTCTTATAAATTTAATTATGTGAAAAATTAATTATAACTGTAATTTTAAATTGTATATAAAAACAACTTTTGTAAAATATATAAATCAAGAAAATTTATTTTTATTCATACGAAAAAAATTATTATAAAAATAGTATTTGGACTTTCAATTGGACTTAGTCTAATATACCCAATATAATAATAGTAATCTTTACCTATGAGCCCAAAATCTTAGCTAAAACTATTATATTCTTGGCCCATATACTAGGCCAAGTCCAATAAGAAAACCCTAACCCTATTAAGCCCTTTCCATCGTCTTCTTTCTCTCTCCAAACCAAGTTTTTTAATATCTCTTCGAACAACCATGAGACCCTCTTTTACTTTTAAATCGGTCATGTGTACACGATTAAAGACTCAAAGATTGTGAAAATAGACCTAAACATTAAATTTCCTATATCCAGAGAGGTAAGTGAATTTTTAAAAGTTATAGCAAAATAGGATCATTAAAAAGTCAGAAAGTTTGTTCATTCAAAATCAAAAAATAAAATATGCCGTGAAAGTTATATTTCTAACCTAATCTTTTCCTCTTTCCAGTGGAATCATAGCCATTAATTTGGCAGTAGAATTTATACCTATGAAGTTATGGAATTGTAAAACAGGGCCCAAAATCTTAGCCAAAACTATTATATTCTACTTAACCCATATACTAAGACCAAGTACAATAAGAGAAACCTAACCTTGTTAACCTTTGCCATCGTCTTTCTTCTCTCCAAACCATGTTTTTTAGTATCGCTCGAACTACCATTTATGACACACTATTTTAATTTTAAATCGGTCATAAATGTGTACACGGTCAAAGACTGTGAAAATATACCTTAATACTAAATTGTCTAGTTTCAGTCGTTAGTAAAGGAAACAACCGATCATAATGGTAGAGGTAAGTATTCACATATTTATAAGAAACTAATGTAAGTATAATTTTTGCAGTGAATTTTCAAAAGTTTTGGCCAGAATGGGATTATTAAAAACCCAATACGTTAGTTAATTAAAAAATAAAAATAAAATATCCGAGAAATCTAAATTTCTAACCCAAAATATTTTTTCCTCTTTACACAGTCCCGATCTAATTTGTAAAAATATTTGGAAAAATATATTTCTTCCAATTCTAATGTCACTATTACCTTTTTCTCTTAGCCGTAGAATTATAGTCATTAAGATTTGCGTTTGCGTATAATCATTGTCATTATAATCATAATCTAATGTCTAATCAAAATTTAATGTCTAATGTCATTTAAAAAAGTCATAAATTGTAAATTTTTTCTGAAATAAAATAATATATTCTTATAAATTTAATTATGTGAAAAAGTAATTATAACTATAATTTTAAATTTTATATAAAAACAAGTTTTTTAAAATATATAAATAAAGAAAATTTATTGTTATTCATATGAAAAAAATTATTATAAAAAATAGTATTTGGACCTTCAATTGGACTTAGTCTAATTTACCCAATATAATAATAGTAATATTTACATATGAGCCCAAAATCTTAGCTAAAACTATTATATTCTTGGCCTATATACTAGGCCAAGTCCAATAAAAAAACCCTTACCCTATTAAGCCCTTTCCATCGTCTTCTTTCTCTCTGCAAATCAAGTTTTTTAATATCGCTTCGAACAACCATGACACCTTCTTTTACTTATAAATCGGTCATGTGTGCACCATTAAAGACTCAAAGATTGTGAATATAGACCTTAACATTAAATTTTCTTTATCTAGAAAGGTAAGTGAATTTTCAAAAGTGATAGCAAAATAGGATCATTAAAAACTCAGAAAGTTTGTTAATTCAAAATCAAAAATAAAATATGCAGTGACAGTTATATTGTTAACCTAATCTTTTCCTCTTGCCAGTAGAATCATAACCATTGATTTGGCAGTAGAATCTTATACCTATGGAGTTATGGACTTGTAAAACAGAGCCCAAAATCTTAGCCAAAACTATTATATTCTACTTAACCCATATACTAAGGCCAAGTACAATAAGAGAAACCTAACCCTATTAACCTTTTCCATCGTCTTTCTTCTCTCCAAACCATGTTTTTTAGTATCGCTCGAACAACCATTTATGACACACTCTTTTACTTTTAAATCGGTCATAAATGCGTACACGGTCAAAGACTGTGAAAATAGACCTTAATACTAAATTTTCTAGTTCCAGTCGTTTGTAAAGGAAACAACCGATCATAATGGTAGAGGTAAGTATTCACATATTTATAAGAAACTAATGTATAATTTTTGCAGTGAATTTTCAAAAGTTTTAGCCATAATGGGATTATTAAAAACCCAAAACGTTAGTTAATTAAAAAATAAAAATAAATAATCCGAGAAATCTAAATTTCTAACCCAAAATATTTTTTCCTCTTTACACAGTCCCGATCTAATTTGTAAAAATATTTGAAAAAATATATTTCTTCTAATTCCGATGTCACTATTACCTTTTTCTTTTTGCCGTAAAATTATAGTCATTAAGATTTGCGTTTGCGTATAATCATTGTCATTATAATCATAATCTAATGTCTAATGTCATTTAAAAAAGTCATAAATTGTAAAAAATTTCTGAAATAAAATAATATATTCTTAATGTGAAAAAGTAATTATAACTATAATTTTAAATTTTATATAAAAACAACTTTTTTAAAATATATAAAAAAAAAATTATTGCTATTCATATAAAAACAATTATTATAAAAAATAGTATTTGGACCTTCAATTGGGCTTAGCTTAATATATCCAACATATTATGATAATAGTAATCTTATACTTTTTTAGCCCAAAATTTTAACTAAAACTATTCAGATTTACTTGGCCCATATACTAGATCAAGTCCAATAAGAAAACCCTAACCCGCCATTCTTTCTATCGTCTTCTTTATGTGCAAACCAAGTTTTCTAATATTGCTTCAAACAACCAACACACTCTTTTACTTTTAAATCGGTCATGTGTACACCATTAAAGACTCAAAGATTGTGAAAATAGATCTTTAACACTAAATTTCCTAGAGGTAAGTGAATTTTTAAAAGTTATAGCCAAAATAGAATCATTAACAACTCAGAATTTTTGTTCATTCAAAATCAAAAATATAATATCTAGTGAAAAGTTATATTTCTAAATTGTCTCTTTTATTTAATTTGTAAAAATATTTGAAAAAATATTTTTTTTCTATTCTAAAGTCACTATAATCTTTTTTTCTTGGCAGTAGAATTATAGTCATTAATTTGCTTATAATCAATTTCATTATACTAGTTTAATGTCTAATGTCATTTACGCACTTATGTAAGTTTTAGAGAGACTGTTCAGTGTATTGATTGGCCGACTATTTATCATTCCCTCAACGAATCGTGTCCGCTAATCTTTGCTAGTTTCCATCTGTGTCTAGTCCAGCATATACTTTTCATAAATCAATGGTATATTTGTTGTGTATTTCACACATATAGATGATGCAATTTATATTCTATTCGAGATTCTTATAAAGTTAAAGAACACTCACAATTAATTATTAATCACATATCTCTTCAATATCTCATGGGGATATACAACATATTTTGTTAACAAACTTGTATATTTGTCTATATCAGAAGCAGAAGGACTAATGATGCAGTTTATGCTGAACTCAAATTTTATAAAAAGAATATTCACTGTACCACGTATCTCATCAATACACCATGAGGATATAAACATAATGGAAGAAGGGTTGGATCGAATTAGTGAGTTACCCGAGTCGATTTTGTTACACATCCTGTCTTTTCTAAACATGAAAGACATAGTTAAAACTAGTGTCTTATCAAAACACTGGGAATATATTTGGATTTCTGTCCCATCCCTCACCTTTGAATATGATATATATGAATACAAGTTGGAGAAGATAGGACCATTTGTTATGTGGGTGAATAAAACGCTTCTTCAGTGTGAAAACAAGGCTATAAGAAGATTTTACGTCAAGTTTCGGTATCAGCCAGAGTTTGCAAATGACGTTGATCTTTGGGCCCAGTTTGTTGCACGAAATAAGATACAAGACGTGAGTTTAGAATTTTCAGGCTTAGGTTGCTCTTATAAGTTGCCTCAATCGTTATGTCAAAACTCCTATTTGTCAAGATTGAGTATATCTTGTTGCACAGTGGATCTTGGTTTAGATATATGTTGGACATTCCTTAAAAGCTTATCAATTGCATGGATGAGTTTAGATGATGATATAATGAACAAGATATTATCTGGTAGTCCAATGCTTCAAGTCTTGAAGATCTATTGTTTTAGTGGCAATGTTCATATCAAATCCAATAGTTTGTGTGTATTGGCGATAAGCTCGCACATTGAGTCTCTTATTGATATTTCAACTCCCAATATCCAATCTTTGTGCATCATAGGAAGAGTCAATGTTGGAAAGCTTTTGCTATGCTCCTCGACTCTCTTTAAAGCTGTGCTTAACTTTCGATTTCTTGCTGCTGATAAAGAAAAGAATGTTTATGGGAAATTTACTACGTTTATTGAAAACATTCTCCCTGTAGTACAACTTGAAGTGGGGTTTTATTTCCTTGAGGTACGTATTTTCAGAATGTTTAAACTTTAATTTGCTTATATAATCTTGTTTTGCTACATAAATCTAGACCTTTGCATTGCTGGGGAAGAAAAGCTTGTCATCGCCATTTTCAAATCTTACTTGTCTAAAACTCAGTGGATTAATGGACAAAACGGATATAGTTGGTATTATATGCCTGTTGAAATGTTCACCAAATCTAGAGAAATTGGTTGTGGAAAAAGAAGACTCAGACGGTTACTTTTACAAGGTAAAGTTTGTATTGCATAGACTCATACAGTCATTTCTATTTATTTGTTTTGTTGTTATATGTGAGCGAGATATTTTTCTACTTTTATAATTTTATTATCAGAATGGAAATAAATTTCTCCGGAAACTAGCGGATAAATACTGGAAGTCAGAAAGAAGAACAGAGAAATTTGGGCTTCCTTATCTAAAGAAGGTCAAGTTTAATGGGTTTCGAGAAGTTAATGACTTTGTACATGTACTGTTACAACTCCTGCTTGAAAATGCTATGCTCCTTGATAATATAGTCATCGACATGGGAGAGACTCAGATGATTGTTACACCTACGTCTCGTGTGGTATGACTCATACATTGTCAAAGATGGCTCCAAGACTGTAAATCTCTCTGTATATAATCAAACCTCTACCTTTGAATGTGGACTTTGATTTTGCATTATCACTTTATCAGACAATTTTGTGTAATTTAATGTTTGTAAATTAACAAGTTGTGATATATTTCAAGTCTCATATTTTATGTCGTGCTTTATCATAAAACACGTTTTGTCACTAAAACTGAGAAAAAATACGGGTTCTTTCTCAACTTTGTGGATTCTGTTGTCAAGTAATTCAGAAAATTGTTGTTTATGGACATGTAAAGTAGTGGGTTGATATTTGGGATTTTGGTGAGACTTGATATACGTAAATAGGTGGCTATGGTATGAGGATTAATGTTTTGTCACACATACCACGAATCCCCAAAGGAAATTGGTATTGTACATCTGCTAACCTATAGAGAAGAGAGACAAAACAAAATCTTCTTCAACCATTTCCTTTTCTAAATTTACCACAATTAGATGTTCTTTTAAAATGATTTGTTTGTTTTCTGTATATCAGTATAAATCATCTAGGTTTGTTATTATTAACTTAGTTTAGAATGGTCAATATCTCACGCTGGTGGATACTTTTTATTTAACCGATGTCAAATTTGGAGTATGGTGGATCTTTAATAATGATGATGTAATTGCTTATATTTTGAGTCGGTTGGAAGTAAAAAGCGTACTAATATGCATGCGTGTGTGCAAGTCATTTTCAATGAGAAGCATCAGAAGAAACGCTCCCAAATTGTTTACTAACTTGGAAGTCATTTTCATTGAGAAGCATCAGAAGAAACGCTCCCAAATTTCCCAAATTGTTTACTATTTGCCCGTCCCGAGAACGAGGGGTGGATATTTGGACGATTTCTCGATACACATTGTGTGTACCTTATATTAAGTGTAGTTTTTATCCATATAAATCCGATGTGCGATAAGATTTCTTGTACTTCAAAACACAACACACCAGCCTTTCTCTAGTTCCCTTATATCATCTGAAATAAAGGTTAATGCATTTGCTTCCATTTAAGGAGCATAAGACAATACTAAGAGTTGTTACATATCAGTTTACTTATTAAAACAATCATGTAAAGAGAAGACTATTAGAAATGTTTTGTAGTAAATGTTTTTTCCTCTCTTCTAAACCTTAAAATCTCTAACTTTTCATGTTAAAATCGCTTTACTGCAACCTGAATTGCTATTTACAGTTTTCTTCTACTCAAAAAACCTTACTCTTCAATGAATGTTTATGCTGCTAAACATCTACCTACTATGAAAAAGTAGAAGAACCAAGACTGATTGCTAATCTACTCCACCATTAAGGCATTAACTTTTCAATGCAGAAGATAAGAAATCTGTGTGGGAAAGAAGACCCTGAACTCTCTTAGACAAACATATGGCAATCAATGAACTCAAAAATGGAGCAGAAGAGTCAGTTACTAATACAACACTATGGGTGCAGATGTACGGCTTACCACTATCAATTCTCAATAACAAAAGCATAACAGAGCTTTGTGCTCCAATAGACCATGTACACGATATTATACTTCCTCAGGGGAAATATATAAATGAACATACCTTCACAAGAGTCAAGATAGACTGGAATCTCAAAATACCAATTTTTTCGGGATTCGATTATTGGGGAAACACAAAATCTCCATGTTATGGCTGCGGAAAATTCGAGCATGAAGAAGAATTATGCAACAATGCGAACAAAATAGTCTCTAAACTGCGCAGTTGGATCAAAGTCTCAACAAGGGTCATTAACATATCAAGAATTTTTGGGGAAAAGAAAAAGATGAATAGTGGAGCTCTTATGGGAAAAGAATTCGGCAGACAAATGTCAAATAAAACCAAAGCTTTAATTTGAAATTGGGCGGCGAAAGTACAATGAAGGAAAAAGAAGCCGTCTTTGCCTTCACATCAACCAGAAAAGAGGGAAAACCCCTAAGGTTTTTTTATTTTAATTTTTAAAAATAACCTATCCATAAATATATATATAATAAGTAACCTAAGTTGGGTTGGGTTGAAAAGCAATTCATGACGATACTTCCCTTTGGCCTATTATCATGAGTCAAAAATATTTCAAGGCGAACAACCTACACTATTCGTCTAAGACTCCGGATTCGAGGGTTAGTAAGGTCACCCTGGAAGGTATTGCCGTAGTTAGACGGGGATCCGGGTGGCTCTTGTATAATGGAACAGAGGTGAATTTTTTGTTAGATGTGTGGTTGGGGGTCGCCCTCTTATTGATTGTGCTATTGGTGTTGTGGGGGTGGAAGATAGAAATAAAAATATGTTCGTGAGGATGGCTCTTGGGATTGGGGTAAATTCCAATCCTTCTGCCCTCCTCCAAGATTTTAGATATTACGTAAATTACCGTTCATCGTGGAAATGACATTAAGGATAGGTTATCTTGGACAAGGGAAATACACGGAATTTATACGGCTAAATCGGCATCGTGGGACTATGAATATAATGATCTGCATCCGGGTTTCAGGTGGGATAGGGTATGGAAGTTAAAGTGCCCTCAGTGTATTAGAGTGTTAGTTTAGAGAGAGATTCACAAAAGACTAGCTACTTGTGGAAATTTGAACTGTAGAGGAGTTGTTGAATCCAGTCTATGTCCGGTCTGTGGTTTAGTTGAGGAGAGTGCGATGCACATTTTCAGAGAGTGTGTCAATGTTAGGGAGATTTGGAGAAGAGTTTGAGAAGACATCATCAGGTATAGCCAATGGGGGATTGTTGTGTTGGACTCGAGTGTCAGTGGTCCTTCGAGTAGCTATTAAGGTACAAGGACCTCTAATGTAAATAGCGGTCAGATGAAAATGTGGATGATGGGTTGAATGTTTTTTAGGATAATGTACAGGGGTTTCAAGGGAATGGTTGGTCACATTTGGGGGTCAGGTCTTAATGCAGCAGCAGGCCTCATCCACGGGAAGTAGGCAATTGTTTCCCATGCATCAGGTACAGTTCGTGAGGGATAGAGCGATCGCGAACAGAGAAGTCAGCTGCAAGTTCCGATAGTTGTAGGCGAACATAGCGGCTCGAGAGGAAATCTGTAGGGACACACACTATAGTCACAGGTCCAGCTTCGTGACGGAGAGTGGAGAGATCAGGTGACGTTAACAACTGCATCAGGGGCCGTCGATGGGAATTCAGGTGCGTCTGATGAAGGGCAGATGAGGGAGAGCTATCAGTGGTGGAATCATAATAACTCCATCAAGAACTTCTTTTCGGGTATATTATGGACTATTTTCTTTGGTGCAACGGTCGATACGATTTGGAAGGAACAGAATGACTTAGCATTTAACGGGGGAGTTTTCTCCACCTTCCGTGATGATCAGGAAGGCACACTACGCGACTACCAACTATTCACGGGTTTGGGGTAAACTACAAGGTAAAGAGTCCTTTGGTAAACAATATACTAATTTCATTGGATGGACAAAACCGAACCAGGGATTTAAGTTGAACACGGATGGAAGCTTCAATAGGTGGAAGAACCGGGGTGGTGGGGGTGGTATTATACGGGATAGCGAAGGAAATTGGGTTAGTCGGTTCTCGATGAGGGTCGAACATGATATGATTACAGTAATTGAACTTGTGGCAGTCATGGGTTTAGTATGGCGGAAGACTTAGGGTTGAAGGAAGTGGAGGCTAAGATAGAATCTTAGGAGACCATGGAGATGATTAGACAGTTGGACTATGGAAAAGGAACGGCGGCGATATGGATTCATCAAATCAGACAGTCCTTAGCTAATAAACCATCGTTCGATATTCGTGGAATATATAGAGAAGTAATGCATGAGCGGATTGGCTAGCTAGGATGGGTAGGACTCAAGTGGATTGGTATTGTAGGCATAATGATCCCCCGATGGCATCTGGGGCATTCTCACACGCTACCGCATGGGTTGGAAGGTTCCGAGACTAATTCATAGCCGGGGTTTAGTTGATAATGTACCTGACTAGAGCGTGATTTTTGTATTTCGTTTTTAACTCACGGTCCGTTTTGGATCTCCCTTGTAACAAAAAAACATAATTAAAAATCTATTTTATAGAAATAGCTTGTGGTTCGCCATGTCAACAAGCCACTATTATAAAGAAAAAAATTCAACCATTGGGGCTAGCTCAATGGCCAGGACTTTGTCTCTCGTCTAGGAGGTACAGGGTTTGAATCCCCTCAGTCTTGTAATTTCTTGAGCCTTTAAAGGGGGTAAAGCAAGAGGTGCAAGGTTCGAGTCCCCTCCCTGAACATGGGTAACCTAATTCTGATTAAGTGGGAATATGCATGAGGAGGCGTGTATATTTCCTATGGGAATAGTCATGGTGCGCGTAAACTAGCTTGGACACCCATATAAAAAATTAAAAAAAATTCTTCACGTGAACTCAACTGGCTAGAGTTTTTTTATATTTTTTCAACTTTTAAAGAGGATAAAGCAAAAGGTACATGATAAGAATATGTATAAGTAGGCGTGTATATTTTTCATAAGATTAGTCGTGATATAAAAAAACGGGCCCAGACACCTATCTTCATGTGAATAACAAATCCTGATGACAAATGAAATAAAAAATTATACTTTTAGCTCATTTTTATATTTGACCCAACAATATTTCAAATTTTTCAAAAACTATTTATTTTATCTCAAATTATCTTATTGAAACTCCATCCTAATTTCATTTTTTTACCTTAAATCGCTCCTTCTAATGTTTTACACCAATTTTTACTTCTTTAAATAAGGTACGTATATTTAATAAATACCATTATAATTTTTTATATTGATAGTTTTATAAAGTTATTTATTTAATATTAAGATATACATATATATATATATATATATATATATTAATTTATAAAATTTAATATGTTATATATTTATTAAATTGTAGGGAAATATTGTTCTATAATTTATACTGTTAATTTTTATTTTTACTTATATCAAAATAGTTATTGAGATTTTTATTTTTTAAAATTGTTAAAAAATAAACTACTTGTTATATAAAATATATTATGAGTTTTATTAGAGATTTAATACTCAATAAACCCTTGCAGTCTTGTCCACTTTCCCGTAAAAGACACTGTCTTTTTTAAAGAACAATGAGTTATGTGAAGCTTCCCAAAACTCAAAATCTGAGTTCTAGGAAGCTTTCCATGACTCAAAATTTGAGTTCTGGGAAGTTTCCCATAACTCAAACGGTTCTTTTTATGGGAAAAAAAAAGCAAAAAGCAAAATGTATGGTGCATTTTATGGGGAAAAAAATGATGGTTGTGGTGAGGGGGAATTAATTCTAACTTGAGCGGTTTCTTGGGCATTAATCCTATATTAAATAGTTATTTAGTTATATAATTAATATTTTTTGTTGATCAAAAAAATTATTCTTTTTGTTTTTAATAGGTAGAAACGTTATTTATAAAAAAAACTTCAAATTAAATTTTTTATAATAATAATTATGACATGTATTTAGGATCGAGAATAAAATTTTATAACAATATATATGTATACCATAAAAAATCTTATTTTGTTTTGGGTTAATTCTCAATAAAACCTTGCAGTCTTGTCTACTATCCCGTAAAATGCACTGTTTTTTTAAAGAACAGTGAGTTATGGAAAATTTCCCAAAACTCAAAATCTGAGTTCTGGGAAGCTTCCCATAACTCAAAATTTGAGTTCTGAGAAACTTCCTATAACTCAAACGACTCTTTTTATGGGCAAAAAAAGGAAAAAGAAACAAAATGTATGGTGCCTTTTATGGGAAAGAAAATGATCGTTGTGGTGAGGAAGAATTATTCTAACTTGAGGGATTTCTTGGGCATTAATCCTTTTATATTTTTGTATTATTTAGGTTACAATGCGGTGGACGAGAGGTGGAACCTCTAGGATTGAGCAACATGTTGAAAGTTCCTCAACTATCGCCAATCGCTATACATGTTTCATCGGATCAATAAACGATTATGTCTTATGGATGCAATCGATGCATAAGAGCTCTTGGGTATGGATCGATAAGGTAATTATTAGTTAAAAATAACAATTTACATTCAGTTGTAAAATTTATTATACGTTCGTGAACTACTAGACGCCCAATCGATACATACTGTTTCATCAAGCGTACCTATGTTTAATAAAGAATAAGGAACAAATGGTTTCATTATACGATTTACCTCTGGGGGATTCATTGTAACATCTGACTCGCGCGGGTCTGGTGAGTTCGTTACAAGGTCTTCCTTATTGTCGCCGCTCTGTGAATCTATAACATGATCAAAATTTTCTTCTACTCCCTCATTATTGTTAGCCACGGTATTATCACACATAGCCCGATTATAATTGTTTAGAATTCTCCCAAAATGGGATAAGCTCGGACTCATACCACCCAATGTAGTTAGATTTGGATACAGAGATGTCATCTTTACAATACAATCTGACAATAAAACATCAATCTTAAACAAAATTATTCAAGAAATACAATGTATAACAAAATTGCTTTAGAATTTTATACTTACTTTAAATGGAAATTTAGTGATTACGAATTTAAATATGACATTCATTATTATTACAAAACTATTTCATGCCTATTATTTATTTTATATTGCTAATTACATATTTTATTTAAGTAATAATTGTTTTTTTACAAAATCATAATTAATAAACTATTTTAAATTTATTTATATAAAACAAGATTATTACAAAATTATTTAGAATTTCTATATATATATATATATATATATATATTATTGCATAGTATATTTATCATTAGACGTGTATATATTATTGAAATATATCTTACACAACGTGGATAAAACAAAAGTTGTTACAAACCGTGAATACTTGATCGATAAAGACTTAGTTTTATGTTCAGAAAAAAGTTTAACTAAACTTAGTTATAAAACTAGTTTATTTTTATTTTTTGAATCACCAAAACCCATGACCTGGATCCCGACAGGTGGAGTTGAACCATATCTTATTTCATACATGGGATGTTGTTGTTTAGACGTTAAGGATATCACTAGCTAAATAAATAGGTAGAAATTTTTGCTCTTCAATGTTGGTAAACACCCATTCACTATACATTTAAGTGGTCGGCCAAAAACGTACTTGGAAAACATAAAGCCCTATAATTTTTTAAGGCTAAGTTCAATAACTTCCCAATTTTAGAAAAAATCTAGAATGAGGAGTTGAATACTCTATTTTATTGTTCTAACAGTCTCCACAAAATTGGGATTCCTAATTCTAGCACTCAATACTTTTAGTCTTTTTTCGCACATCTATTGAGTTATACATATGTTAGCTATATCCTTTCTTTTCTTTTTTTTTTATTTAGTTTGCATATTGAAGATGTGTTTTTAATTCTTTTCCTTTTTACAAATCCATTATTTTATAATTTTCTTTATCAAATTATTATTTAATTTATTTTCTATATCAGAGTCTTATTTGTTCATTTTTTAAAAAAGTCATAAATTATATTTTTTTCAAAATAGAATAATATGTTCTTATAAATTATAAATATGTGAAAAAGTATTTATAATTAGTATACGAAAAATATCTTTTGTAGAATATATAAATAAAGAAAATATATTTTTATTAATATAAAAAAATTATTATAAAAAAAAAGTAGTAGTTGGACTTCTAATGGACTTAACCTAAATAATAGTAATCTTTTACTTATATGAAGTTATGGACTTGTAAAATAGGGTCCAAAATCTTAACCAAAAGTATTATATTCTACTTGGTCTTATGTACTAAGGCCAACTAAAATAAGAGAACCCTAACTCTGTTAAGCCTTTCCATCATCTTCCTTCTTTTTTTAAGTATCGTTCGAACAACCATTTATGACACACTCTTTTACTTTTAAATCGGTCATAAATGTGTACCGGTCAAAGAATGTGAAAATATTCCTTAATACTGAATTTCCTATTTCAAGTCGTTAGTAAAAGAAACAACTGATCATAAAGGTAGAAGTAAGTATTCACATATTTATAATCAACTAATGCAAGTATAATCTTTGCAGTGAATTTTCAAAAGTTTTAGCCAAAATAGGATCATTAAAAATCAAGAACGTTAGTTAATTCAAAATTAATAAATTATCCGTGAAAGCTATATTTCTAACCCAAAATATTTTGTCCCCTTTACATAGTCCCGATCTAATTTGCAAAAAATATTGAAAGAATATCTTCCTTCTAATTCTAATGTCACTGTATCCTTTTTCTATTGGTCATAGAATCATAGCCATTAAGATTTGCATTTGCATATAATCACTGTCATTATAATCATAGTCTAATGTCTAATGCCATTAAAAAAAGTCATAAAATAATTTTTTCAAAATAAAATCGTATGTTCTTATAAATTATTAATATGTGGAAAAATAATTATAACTTATAATTAGTATATAAAAAATAAATTTGTATATATAAAAACTAAATGAAAATTATTTTATTAATATAAATAAATTATTATAAAAAAATGTAGTAGTTGGACTTCCAATTGGACTTAGCCTAATGTACCCAACATATTAATAGTAATCTTATTCCTATGAAATGATATACTTGTTAAACATGGCTCATAATCTTAGCCAAAACTATTATATTTTACCTGGCTCATATACTAAGGCCAAGTACAATAAGAGAACCTTTCCATCAACTTCCTTCTCTGCAAACCATGTTTTTTAGTATCGCTCGAACAACCATTTTTGACACACTCTTTTACTTTTAAATCAGTCATAAATGTATACACGTCGAAGACTGTGAAAATAGACCTTAATACTAAATTTCCTATTTCCAGTCGTTTGTAAAGAAAACAACCGATCATAACGGTAGAGGTAAGAATTCACATATTTATAAGAAACTAATGCAAGTATAATCTTTGCAGTGAATTTTCAAAAGTTTTAGCCATAATAGGATCATTAAAAACCAAGAAAGTTAGTTAATTCAAGATCAAAAAAAAAATATCCGTTAAAACTATATTTCTAACCCAAAATATTTTGTCCATTTTACACAGTTTCGATCTAATTTGTAAAAATATTTGAAAGAAGATCTTCCTTCTAATTCTAATGTCACTATAACATTTTCTCTTGGCTGTAGAATCATAGCCATTAAGATTCGCATTTGCGTATAATCATTGTCATTGTCATTATCATTTTGACCCAAGGGGTCTTGAGCACACACCCCCTATACCTAACACAACCCCCTTCTTTTGTTCTTCTTATTAGGGATCTCAATAAGATTTTAACACTATAGGCTAAATTCCTAATTACATTCCTACCCCTTTTTGTTTTCCCCCACTATATATACTAACTTTTGTTTTTTATAAATCCCAAAAATCATTTCCCGTCACATTCTTTCTCTCTCCCGCGCTTCCAGTAACCTCTCTCCTCTTTCACCAACCACAACTATTTTCCGGGGAGCACCACCACCACTGGCAACCACCACCACCACCTACTGCTGCTCTTCTTCTTCTTCGAGGCTCTCGCGCAGGAGCTTCGTCTTCTCCATGGCAGCGACTCTCGCTTCACGTTTCCGGCAAAGACTACCAAGCACCACCATGATTCCTTCTTCTACGCAGGCGACTAGATCCAGTAAGCTCCGTTTGAGATCCAACAGCTCCTTTTCGCAGCGCAGATCGATCTCCTTTTCGCAGTGGTGAGATCTGCAGCTGCTCGCTTGAGAAGAAGCTCTGACGACAGGTGAGATGGTGTTGCTGCTCGAACACGAAGACCATTGCTCCACCTCCGTTGTGGATTCGTCGTAGTTAATTCTCCGGCTGCTAGGAGATTCTTTCGCGAGTCTTTCCGGCGAGCTCTAATCCTTCTACCGCACGAAGACCGCTGCTCCACCTCCGTTGTGGATCTGTTCCCAATCAGGTCTCCGGCGTCATGCAGCAGATGTTCCAAGCCAAGCTGCCAGTGAGTTTGATCTGCCATTGTTGCAGCAAGTTAATGAGCAGTAGAGAAATGGTGCTGCGTGGTGAACAGTGCACCAGAGCTCCTTCGAGATGCCAGATCTACGCTTCTTTTCAATAGTTGTAAATAATTAAGTTTTTGTTATTTTGTAATAATAAATGTGTGTAAAAGTGATACTCACTTTTTAATATTAATATTCATCATTTTTTAGCGATACTCATCATTTTTAAGCGATACTCAGCACTTTTTAGCGATACTCATCAATTTTTAGTAATACTCATCATTTTTTGAATCATCATTTTTGAACAATAGTCATCATTTTTTACTAATACTCATCATTTTTTAATAATACTCATCATTTTTTCCGGTGGCCGGAGATCGATGGTCGATGGCCGAGATCGGTGGTCGGTGGCCGGATGTCGGTGGTCAGTGGTCAGAGGTCGGTGGTCGGAGGTCGAAGGTAGGTGGGTAGTGGAGAGAGAAGATGAACAGTGACATCATTTTTTTTGTCTTTTAGTGTTTGTTAGGGTATTTTAGTATTTGGTCATCTTTGAGGTCCCTTTAAAGAAGTAAGATTCCTACTAGTTTATTTGTGGCAGGAAAATAGTCTCAAGACCCTATAGGTCAATCACCCTATAATCATAGTCTAATGTCTAATGTCTAATGCCATTAATTATAAATTTTTCAAAATAGAATAATATATGGAAAAATAATTATAACTTATAATTAGTATATAAAAAATAGCGTTTGTATAATATATAAATAAATAACATTTTAAAAAATATTTATTAAAAAAGTAATAGTTGGAATTCCAGTTGGACTTAGCCTAATGTACCCAACACATAATAGTAATCTTATACCTATAAAGTTATGGACTTGTCAAACAGGGCCCAAAATCTTAGCCAAAACTATTATAAAATTTTGAGATAATGACACTAGGGGTCTTGAAGACACACCCCTCTTCGAGTTAGCACCCCCACCTAGAGCCTCTTCTTACTAAAGACCTCAGCAACTTTTTAACACATGAACCCCAAAACCCCAATTACTAGACTACCCCTCCTTTGTTTTCTTTCCCCCTATATATACTAAATATAACATTTCACAGCTCATTATTATCTCACCTCCCCCCTCACCTATTTCTCTCTCCTCCCCCATCTCCCAAACCACCACCACCACTATCCTCCTCCATGTGAACAACCACCACCACCACCATCTCCCTCCTCCCGTATCTCTCTCTCCTCCCCCAGCTCCCAAACCGCCTCCCTCTCGCGAGCTCGTGACCACCGAATCACTGCTGGAGAAGATTGACAGCAGATCGAGAATAGGGTGCAGCAGATCGAGATCTCACCTCGGCTTCGTTGCTTCGCTGCCAAGATCCGTTCGCCAAGAAGAAAAAGGAGTAGCCATGGAGTCTTCAGATCTGTTCGCGAAGAAGAATCCAAGCTCGAGATCCGAGCACCACCATCGCGCAGCCCTAGCACCACCAGCGCGCAGCCCTAGAAGCTTCATGCAGCAGACTCCGTCTTGACCAGATGTACAGGCTCCATTCGTCAACATCGGAGCTGCTCCTCCATCGCCGAGCTCGAGAAGAAGATTCGAAGCTGCTCCTTTATCACCGGAAATCTGGTAAAACTAAACCTAGACGAGAATGCTGCGAACCATGGCGGCGCTGCTTCTCTCTCCATGGTTTGCTGCTGCTGCTTCTTCGTCGATCTCCATGGTGGTGGTGGTTCCGTGAAGACCTCCGACGTTTAGCAGATCGATCCCCTTTTTATTTTATTTTTCTTTGTAAATGGTTGACCAGATCTAGATCTGGTCAAACCAGTTAGGTTTTTTTTCTTTTTTACCTTGTAATAAAATGTGTAATTGTGCTCTTTTTCAAATAATACTCAATAAATTTATTTTTTTAGCATTTCCGATTATACTTTTGTGTGTTTTAATAGTACCCCAAATTTTAAGAGTACTCATAGAATTTCTTAGAGTACTCCGAGAATTTCTTAGAGTACTCTGTTAGCCTCACCTTGTTTTTATTCCCGTTTTAATATTCGACAAATCATCATTTAAACTAAAATTCATTTTGGTATCACTTAAGACATTTTCCAAAACCCCTCATTAGAATAGTTGTGTTTTACTTCCTTGTATTTAGCTTGATATTCAAAAGAGCATCTTCGCGGTACACCGGACGAGTCACGCGGTACACCGCAGAGTCACGGACCAGAAGAGCGGTGCACAGGATAGCCCGTCAGTATGCTCAAAAATCTGCACGGTACACCGGACCTAGGCGCGGTACACCGGACCAAGGCACGGACCAAGAATGCGGTACATGGGATAGTCCGACCAGTAAGCTCAAAGTTATGTCGAACAGCTCCGCGGTGCACCGGACCATATCCGCGGTACACCGCACAAGAGGGTTTTCTGCACTATTACAAGAGGACAAAGCTTATATCCGTTGGAGATAAAATAGATCCGTTAGATAGAAGCCTTATGACCGTTGGACCATATTTTCAGCTATAAAATGGAGTTCATTCAAGACACAACTCAAGCCTTCCATCTACCAATCTTAAGAGCAATTAATTCTATCATTCAAGGAGGTTTCAAAGGAGCATTCAAGTCATATTTATTGTGAAGCTAATTAGTTCTTATCTACTCATTTAGGAGTTTAGTTACAAAGCTTTTATAAGCACCCCTAAACACTTTTCCCTTTCCTCTTAGTTCTTGTAATAGATTAAGAGAGTAGTGTGAGCATAGGTTTATGCTTGGTTCCTTGTGTTGGTGATAACACAAGTGTATTTCCTTCAAAGGGTTTTTGAAGTGGTTGAAGGGTTTGTATCTCACCCGGTTAAGAGTTATGAAGATTAGTTGAGAATCTTGCAAATCCTAAGGAGGCTTCCTTAGGTAGTGGATGTAGGGAAACCGAACCACTATACATCGTTGTGTATCGTATTCTATCTCTACACTCTTTATATTTCCGCACTCTATATGCTTGATAAAATGCCTACTTGAATAGTTTGATAATATTGTCTATTAGGATTATCTAGTTTTATACTATTTAGTTTGCTAATACAATAGGATTCAAATTAGCTTTTAATTTTATTTACTTGAAATAAAATTAGCCGATTAATTTCTATTGTCCTATTCAACCCCCCTTCTAGGACGCATATAGTATATCATACTCCGAGTTTTTCTTAGAGTACTCCGAGTTTTTCTTAGAGTACACCGAGTTTTTCTTAGAGTACTCTACATTTTTATACAGTACTCTGCATTTTTCTGGCAGCCGGAGGTAGGTGGTCGGATTAGAATATTCATTAAAATATATAGAGTACTCTATGTTTTTCTCAGAGTACTCTATGTTTTTCTCAGAGTACTCTATGTTTTTCTCAGAGTACTCTATGTTTTTTCCGGTGACTGGTGGTCGGTGGTCGGTGGTCGGAGGTCGGTGGTCGGAGGTCGGTGGTCGGTGGCCGGATGTCGGTGGCCGGAGGTCGGAGATAGGTGGTAGGTGGGTAGGTGGTAGGTGGGTAGGTGGTAGGTGGGTAGTGGTAGAGGAGAGAGAAACAGTGACATCACACTTTTTTGTCTTTTAGTGTTAGTAAGGGTAGGAAAGACTATTGTAAAAAATGAGGTCCCTAAGAATAACAACTTTCAAGACACTACTCTATAGAGAAAAAATAGTGCTCCTAAGACCCTATATATAATTCACCCTAAAATTTTGCCATGACTTGCAAATTGAACATCTGACAGATGGAACTTTTGTCCACCAATCAGCATATGTCGAAAAAATCCTTAAGCGATTCAATATGGATAAATCTCATTCATTGAGTTCACCAATGGTTGTACTTTAACTCGATCCAAAAAAGGACATTTTCGTCCACGTGAAGATAACAAAGAAATTCTTGGCCCAGAAGTACCATATCTTAGTGCAATTGGTGCATTGATGTATCTTTCTAACAACACTCGTCCAAACACTTCCTTTAGTGTAAATTTATTATCAAGATACAGTTCATCACCAACAATAAGACACTAGAATGGCATTAAACACATGCTTCATTATATTCGTAGAACTCACGATATAGGACTGTTATATTTAAAACATCACAAATCTAAATTGATTGGTTATACAAATGCTGGATATTTATCTGATCCATGTAAAAGAAGATCGCAAACTGGATATCTATTCACCTTTGAGGGCAATGCTATCTCATGACGCTCTACAAAGCAAACCATTCCCGCTACATCTTCAAATCATGATGAGATACTTGCACTTCATGAGACAAGTCGAGAATGTGTTTGGTTAAGATAATTGACTCAACATATTCAAGGAGAACACAACCTTTCAACAAACAGCCAAATTCTGACAATAATATATGAAAATAATGCGGCTTGTATTGCTCAAGTCAAATGAGGTTTCACCAAATGTGACCAAAGCAAGCACATCTCACCAAAGTTTTTCTTTGCATATGAACTCCAAAAGAAATGTGAAATACATGTTCATCAAGTCCGATCAAGTGACAATCTGGTTGATTTATTCACAAAGGCATTACCTACATCTATATTCAAGAAATAGATACACAAGATTGACATGCATCGACTTCAAGACCTTCCTTGAGATGTTGATAAGAGGGGGAGACAAATACGCATTACACTCTTTTCCTTCATCACGGTTTTGTCCTAATAGGTTATTCTGATAAAGGTTTTTAATGAGGTAGCTTTAGGGATTAAATATCCAAGGAGGAGTGTTATAAATCCGTATGTGGATATTTAATCCAAGTCCATGGACTTGTAGTGAATCCCATGAAGACTAGGGTTAGGGTTACTTATTCTCTATATATAGAACTCTATTACTCTGTAATTTTACGCTCTTCTACCATAAGTAGAACACTATTATTTCTTTCTCTCTACTATTCATACAATCCAATTTTTTTACTAATTTATATTAATTACTGATTGGTCTTTTAAATTCTCTTATCCGATATGAAACCGATCCGATAAAATATAAAATTCGATCTAATCTGATTCCATAAAAATTATATTCGTTAAAATCTGGTTCAATCAAATCCGATCCGGACCGGTGACTAGCCTGACTCGCACACCATGACCACCAACTGACTCTAACACGATCGTCACCTCCCATATATTTTTTTTGTGTGGAACCACCACCTTCACCTTACTCGCTACATTATTGTCTATGTTGTTCAAACTCTGATCTTCTCATGTGTTCTCCATATTTGAAATTACATCACCAAATTCCTAGATCTATTCAAACACCACTACCATATTGTCCTCTATGTTGGAAATTAAAGGAAAAGACAATGACTTTTTAATTAAACTCATGTACTTGGAGAATATAAAAACAAAAGTTCTGTTAAAAAGTGTACCATATCGATTTTCGAAGAAGAACATCAATAATTTATATTATTCTTTTCAAGTATATCTTTCAAGTGACCCGATGAAAAGTATGGAAAATACCCCGTGGCCATCACTGCCCGGACGACCTAGCGATTCCGTGGATGTGGTGGTCGTGGTGGAATCTTGGGGAATTAAAAAATAAAAATAAAACTTATTTTGGTTTATATACTTCCATTGGCAACGTTTGGAAAAGCCATCAGAAGATAAACATCCCGTCTTGAATGCTCCCATCCTCAAATTGTACGCAACTAGCTCAACTAGTTATACATGTCACAATATCGGTCCATATTCATTCCCCCACTTGTTAAAGAGAATCTTCCAAGTGCATGCCAGATTTCAAAGATGACAAAAACTATTTTTTGCTTTATGATGGACACTTCATGACAACAATTATGGTGAAGGCTTAAGTAATTATGGATTTTGATGTCTTCATATTTATGATAAAATAATCTATTAAAGAGACATCATTTTTAGGTGTATTATGTGCTTATTTGAGGGGGTTTCCCCTATTTACTGTTAATTTCTCAATTCTTGCCTTATTTTGGAGGTTTGTTACTTTGTGAGCATTTTTAGTTTAATGTGTGTGCTAAATGTGAATCTCTTAGGTACAATGATGGTGTTAGATGCCAAAACAATGTTAAGGAGTTGAGGAAAGAAGATCAAAGACGAAATCAAGAGTTAAAAAGGCAGAAGAATCCATTTTGGAAAGTGCAAAATTTGCCTAAAGTTGTTGGCCAAATTTAGAAAGTGTAATGTTTTCAATTTTGCATAAAATCGACAGGTATTTTGAAGAAAACCTTTTATATTAAGAAAGGTATCTGAATTACGGTCGCGTGACCACTGATTTCGAGTGATTTGGGTATCACCCAAAAATAATCACTCAAAAATTACCCATGATGCAGTTTCTCTTTCCTAACTACTTTTTTTTCTCTCTTGTATGATTGGACCGATTGGCCAACTCAGGATCCATATCATAAGTGATTTTTGGGTGATTATTTTTTAAATAATACCACACATTACTCTTTTTCTTTTTTGTTACATAAGAGAGCTACTTTATCGATGAGCAAGACTCTGGCCAGTGAGCTAATCTCAACTGGTTTAAACATTACTCATTTAGAAACATGTCTAGTCTTAAATATTTCTAAAATAATATATGGTAATTAAACTATTTCATTAGATAAATGGAGACCATAGAGATAATCTCAATAGTTATTTGACTTTTTGCTTGTACATTACTCTATAAAGATAGTAATTGATGTCTAAATATCAAATTATATAGAATAGTTTTAGATGTTTATCCTATTCTATGTTCTACCTTATTCGTAATCGATCTTTAATAATAACTCTTTACGAGAATTTGAACCATTGTACCGCGCGATTCAAAATACGCCAGAAAAGAAAATTAGAAATAAAAAAGACAGTTTCTAATCGTCGTTTTCATTTCCCGATTTCTCTCTCTCTTTATCTCCCTTCCTCTTTCTCTCTCTCTCACTCTCTCTCTCACCTACACACAGATCGGAGGAATTCCATCCAAATTCCGTTTACAATTTAGTCCCTAGGGTTTTACAAATTTACAGAAATGTCGGCTTCCACTGTATCCCTTCCCCCTAACACAGCCTCTACTGCTCGTCGACGTCCCGTCGAGAAGAATAAGTCATCCGGCATTGACTTACTCAACAACGACCCGGTCTTAGCCGGTGACGGCAACAATTATCTTTCACACACAATCCGAACCGAAACGACGTCGCATCGAGACGCTGTAGTTCAAGTGAAGAAACCCTTACCCGACACCTCTCTTCCAACTTCAACCCCTGTTCCAACTTCGCGTCGGGCTACTACTTCAACACGTAAGGCCCAAAAGCCCGAAAAGCCAAAATGGTTGACTATTTCCAGAATTTTGTTTAAGAATTTCTTGCTTCTGTCGGTAGCTATTGGGTTAGTTCAATTAGTTCGACACTTTGCCGCAAAAGACCCCCTCGTAGTATCCGAGGGTGGAATTTTAGGAATTTCTACCGATTTGGAGGGCAAATTTGCAGATATGGAGTCACTTGTGAAGAAAACCACAAAAATGATGCAAGTTCAAGTTGACGTTATCGATAGAAAACTCGATAAACATGTTTCCGATGTAAGAGGCGAATTAGATGCTAAAGAAGTGAAAATAAACGAAAAATTGGACGAAATTCGACAGAATTTGGAGAAGGAATTGGGGGAAAAGGCAAAGAGTTGGTTAAGTAAAGAGGAATTCGATTTATTCGTTAAAGAATACAGTGAAACAAAGAAGGGAAATGAGAAAGGAATTAATAATATCAATTTAGACGAGGTTAGGATTTACGCGAAAGAGATAGTAGAGAAGGAGATTGAGAAACACGCAGCTGATGGGTTAGGTAGAGTAGATTATGCCTTGGCTACCACAGGAGCCACAGTACTGAAACATTCCGAGGCAATAGGAGCTAATTGGTACTCAACTAATAAGGTTCATTCGAGTGCTCATAAGATGTTAATCCCTAGTTTTGGAGAGCCTGGTCAGTGTTTTGCCCTTAAAGGAAGTAGTGGATTTGTCATTATTCGCCTCAGAGCTGCCATTGTACCCGAAGCTGTAACTCTCGAACATGTTTCTAAAGTAAGTTCTCTATTTTGCATTTCTTATATTAATCAATACTATCATTTAAGATGCGTGCCTCAGTATAGAAACAGAATCCTTGTTATTGCATTGTTATTATAATAATAATATTATTTGTATGTTTGTTTTGTGGAAACAGAGTGTTGCGTATGATAGATCGAGTGCACCTAAAAACTGTAGAGTTTCAGGGTGGTTAGAAGGGCATGATTCAAGTGATATAGGGACTGAAAGTGAAAAGATGTTTTTGTTAACAGAATTTAGTTATGATCTTGAGAAAAGCAATGCTCAGACTCATAATGTATTGGAATCAGTGGGGTCAAGTATTGTTGATACAATTAGATTAGATTTTACGTCTAATCATGGAAGCAATTCTCATACATGTATTTATCGCCTCAGGGTACATGGTTATGAACCATACTCTATCTCCATGTTGCCACCTCAGCCTTGATTCATGAATGAAATGCTTCTCTTTTATAGTTTGTTTTTTGTGTTTTTGTTAGTAAGTTTTTTTAGTTCATTTACTTTATCTATTGTAGAGTTTGAGTTTTTTCAGCTGCTTGGTTAACAATGAAGTATTGTTATTCTTACCTCATTAGATTTTGGATATTTTCTTTAGTTGCTTTGATTTCTTCTTTCAGCTGAGGCTATATTTGCAGATTAATTTGTGGAATTATGTTTAAAAGAATTTTTTGTAATTGAAAGATGTGTGTGTGTGTGTGTGTGTGTGTTCATGTTCAACTAGTAATATCAATCTCTTGGGTTGAATTTACTCGTGTTATGGTTCGATGCAGCAAAATAGCAGACTTAGTAATACTCAACAGATAACATAGAATGTCTCTAAGATATGCAGTTCGGGGAGTTTTAAATATTTACTAAATTGATTCACTTGCTCCATATCTCTTTATCATGGTGCAAGAAAACAATCAAAAGTTAATTAGTACAAAATGTTAGTGTGAAACTGAACCTGAATATAAATTATCTGCCAGGACTTGTAAAGAAGAATTTCTGTAGCAATTAGTCAATTATCTTTACTTGTCCTTCCTTTTTGGGTCATAAGTTTTAAAATGTCTCCTTTTTAGGCCACATGTTAACTTGCCTCATCTTTTTGATCATTTTCATAAATGCGTTTAAAAATTAACGGTAATATACTTGTCTAGTATAATGGAAGTGTTATCATTGTTAGTCTTTTTAAAACTGTTTATGAAAATACAGGGGTCATTTTGAAATTGTGTCCCCAAAAAGAAAGGATAGGTAAAGGTAATGGATTGAAAAAGAAATTATATCGAATTAAGAATTATCTCTAACTTCATCTACATATATCTAATAAGCTAAGGAGTATGAAATGACAAATATAGCAGAGTAGAATTGAATTTCTATTCAATAACAAATGACCTTTTTATGAAGTTTATGTTTAACTATAAAAAAAATAACAAAACCTCAAAACTTGTACAATCGATAGAAGTGGCTAAAAGCAATTATACATTGACTATAAGAGTGACACAACTAATACCAACTAGTAATGCTATATATCATCCCTTCACCTCTTCACCCCTTATGTGGAGTCTATGTGGAGATTTTAAAAACCAATCATGATGTTTCTCTTTCTTAAATAACTTTTCTTTCTTTTATTTAATACCGCGTAGGCTCCACATAAAGGGTGAAGAAGTGATATATAGCATTACTCAATACCAACACCAAGGAAATCCCTGAAAGTTAGGATTGATCCTATTTACACCACTAATAACCACTCTAGGTAGTCTACAGGTTAAGGCCGAACCTATTGGTACAAAAATGAATCTACGTGGATTCATACCTCTTAGGTTACAATGGAAAGATATTTTTATTACATTGAATAGCCATTTGACCCTGGTAATATTATAACAAACAACGACCACTTCTATTATAAATTGTAGTAGTTGACTTTAATCATGAACTTTTGTTTGAAGTGTTTTAACTTATTATATTTGTAATAGTTATATTTCATTTAATATGTCTAATGTGACCTCTCTTCTTATTTTATGAAGGTGTTTGAAGCTCTACAATTAGTGATTTAATTTCCAATTCTAACTTTTTGTTAGAATTTAGAGCGGTTGGACTTAGCTTTAGCAATTAACAAGTTATTTGGTCTTCCCGGTTCGCAGCTCTACTAGTTGTCAGCAACTGGATTGCACCTCTTCATTGGAGGATTGTCTTTTCAAAGTCTCACAGGTAAGTTTAAACATGTTAAGACTTGTAACCTTATCTCAACTTAAGGTTAAACTTGAGATTCTCAAGTTTTACCTTAATCCATAGATTCATTGAATACCATACAACTTCTATAATAAAATGTATTACAAGAGTCCATAAATTACACAAAACGTAATCATTGAATACACCGGATGCTAACTTTGAGCTCCTTTATATGGTTCTTCTAGAGATACTAACTTCAATTCTAAAGTTGTCAAAATCAATGATGTTAAATCTACAGATATCTCCTAAACGCAGAGAATTATCCTTGACAAATTTGATCCAACTATGTCTAGAAAAATGAAATCGACCATCAGTTGCGCATTTATTAATTTTCACAGTCCACAACTTATCTCCATTTCTAAGAGTAGCAATTCCTCCAGTACTTGCATCACATCCCTTACAAGACACTATGCAACTCTTGCTAAAGGGTATTGGAAGAAACTGTTAAAACATATTTCCACATTAATTAATCTCCAATAATATTAGCATCTTTTTACATGTTCACATTCTCATTTTACTTACCAAACATCTCTTCATATAAGTTGGTCTCATTTCCACCTCAAAGCTTTGACATAATACAAATGGTAGCTCACCGTGTTTTATTACAGGTTGATCCATCTTTTGAAGTTTCACTGGAGTAGTATTAAACATTTCTGTAGTGCCAAATACTGAAAAACTAAAGATTAAATGTTTGAACGAGAATAAAGGACTTTGCCATAAAAAATTAAAGGTTAAAAACTGACCATGATTACTGGTTTGATCTTCTTGTACCGTTTCAGTTTCAACTTCATCATCATTATCAGTTCTTGCAATAAATGGAATTTCTTTTCTACAACTGTTTTTCCCATATATTTTTACATGAAATCTTAATTTACTGACGTAAGAAAAAGTTAAAAAATCCCCCCATTGTAGAGAATTTTCTTGTGCAAATTGTTTCCAACCTTCTAAAAAATACAAATCATTATCGATTTCTTTCACATTAACGTTCCAAGATCCTGCTGGAGTTTCGATTTTGAATATTTGTGGTAGATCTCCTTCAAGATGATGAACAAATGCAGAGGGAATCATCTAAAAAGAATAACAGAAAATGAGATTTCAGGTACTAACAAATCGTGTGTAGTGGATGATAAATATATTACCAATTGTTCAGAGCATAACTCAGGTAGATAAACTTTAAAAAATTCAGGGTAATCATCTGACTCTGTTGTTCTTGAACGTTTCCTCATGGTGAAGTAAGCCTTAACTTCTATTAATCCTATGTAAAAAGAATAACCCGATTTACGAAACTCACAACAATACAAGATAAGGAAAAGGGTTTAACCTAATTATGGATACTATACGAGTATTACAACCTTTTACTTCAAAATTTATATTATATATCCAAGTTCCCTCTTTGATTTCAGAAAAACTAAAAAAAAAGTAAAGAAGAATTCTGAAAATTACTTAATAAACAAACATATTATTAATTACTCTATTAAGAACAACATGCATTAACAATCAAAATTAAAGAAAATGATGTTAATTATTAATGATTGTTTGTAATAATTACCTCGGTGATTATGAAGAAAGATTTCTGAAACCTCCAGCAACTATAATCAAGTACAGCTCTCGCGTTTACTGAATTACTGAAGAGGGAAAAGATGCCACCGAATTGAGTGTTACAAGTACTAATTTAAGGTCTAATGACGTGTAATTGAATATTTTTTTTGGACAAGTGTAATTGAATGTTTTTTTTGGACAAGTGTAATTGAATGTTTTTTTTTTCTTTCATACATGAGAGGCTTAAAAGCGGTTAAGAAAAGAAATTACATGAAAGAATATTGTTCTTATTAAGTTTCAAGAACAACTCTAACAGTTGCTCTTTCGCACCTATCTTTCGCACCTATCTTTCGTAATAAAACTCCATAAATAGTCTGGTGGGTCATCAAACTTTAACATAGGTGAACTCATAATAGCACCCTCCTTTGCTAACTTATCAGCACAGAAATTTGCTTCGCGATAAATATGCGTTAGGACAAACTTTGGATAAATGCGCAATATTGTCCAACAATCTCTTTCAATTGAAACGACTTGACTTCTTGAGTTCCCACCGCCCTTCACTAGCGCATGGAACTCCTTCGAGTCCAAGTAACCAGTTGATAAACTCCCACCGCTCTTCACTAGCGCGTGGAGTTCCTCCGAGTCCGTTTCAATGCACAAATCACTAAGGCCTCTTTTGATTGCCCATCTTAATCCATAGTGCAATGTTAAAAGTTCCGATACAAAAGGTGAGTCATATAAACACGGGCCCGTAAATCCAGCAATACACGTACCATCGGGGTCACGTAGCACCCCTCCGATACCCGCTATTCCTTTGATTTCAATAAAGCACCCGTCAATATTTAACTTCACGCCATCACTAGGCTTCACCCAATTAATCATAATACTAGATGAAAGTTTAGTGATACCACCACCGATTCTTTTTCCCCAAGCAAGAACAAATGACTTGGTTAACGAAAAAACTTCCCTTCTAATCTCACATTCATGGGGTAATGTTGACTCATGTGTATGCATAGCTTCATTGCGTTTATTCCATATTACCGAAACCGCCGCCGCGAACAAGAACGGCCATTCAATTCCAGCAACTATTAGTTTCGAACGGAGATGGCCTTCGAGCCAACGCTTGATGTTTGTAGAGTCACACGAGGGGTCAGTCATAGATGCAGGTACAGTAGCAGCTCGTGATCCCTGCTGGAAAACTGCATTTTCTGCAGAAATTGCCGATGCAGTCCCTGGATCTCGGAAATTTGCTGCAGCGGGTCCCTGGACTTCCGCACTACCTGTTCGCCGAGTCCCAGCAGGTCCCAGACCTCCGCCTCCAACAGCTGCTCGGCCATCCCTATTCCGCCACAAAGCAGGTTCCAAGACAGTCCTCCTTCGCCGCCATTCTTCATTGAGCTGCAGAATTTCATCCCTATCCCGTCCCTTGATCCACACCCTTTCCAGACCAGATTCGACAGCCCCTATTCCATCCTCCCCTCCATTGTTAGCTGATGCAAAAGCTCCAGGGGCAAGTCTTTGGATTTCACCTGAAACAAGACCAAAAGATTTCCAAAAAACATTTGCAAATTTACACATTACCATGGCATGGAAGAGATCTTCCTTAGCTGATCCACACAACCCACATTCCCTTGAGTCAATTACTTTTCTTCTGTATAGGTTATCCGCAGTTGGTAGTCTATTTAATGCAACTCGCCATAGGAATACTCGAGTCTTCTTGGAGGACTTTAGCTTCCAAATAAGTTCCCACGGAAAGGATTGATCGAACTCAGATTCACCCATGCTATTCACTACTGATTTGACTGAGAACAGGCCCGAGTTCTCGAACCGCCAAGTCATTCTCACCCCTGAACTATCACTTTGCTCAACTACTCCATCGCGAAGGACATTGGTTCCCGCTAGTATGGCCTTGCAAACACCCGAATCGTACGGCTTTTGAAGGCGATTTAACAACCCGCCTTTAAAGTATTTGTTTGTAAGTACTTCCACTCATGCTACTTCCCGATCTTGTTGCAAAATTCTCCATCCTAATTTTGCCAAAAGCGCAAGATTGTATTTTTCCGCGCTTCTAATCCCAAGACCACCTCATTTTTTTGACTTACAAAGTTGCTCCCACGCTACCCAGTGAAGTTTCCTCTCAGATGGGGAAAGAACCCCAAATAAAATCTCTAGTTATTCTATCTATTTTATTACAAACATACTTCGGAAGTTTCATCACTTGCATCTGATACACCGGGATTGCATTTGACACGGATTGGGCTAGCATAATGCGACCAGCTAGTGATAACGTCCTTGCTTTCCACGAAGCCAGTTTTCCTCTCATTTTCTCCATAATACCCTTGTAATAACCTTTTGGAAGCCTACCCGAGTGAATAGGAATCCCAAGATAGGTTCCAAAAGAATAGCTAAGGCAAAAACCACTAGATTTGGCTAACCCCTTTTTTAACTCCTCGGAGACATTCTTCGAGAAATAAATAAGGGATTTTTCCGCACTAACACTTTGTCCGAATTCTTTACAGAATAGATTCAATGCCTCTTGCATAACCTGTACCTGCACCAAAGATGCTTCACCAAACAAAATTAGATCGTCAGCAAAAAATAAATGCGATAACTTTGGACCTTGACGACCGATCTTTATTTCCTTCCACTTTCCAGTCACACAAAGCTTCTGAATAAGTATTGATAATCTTTCCATGCACATTACAAATATATACGGGGAAAGGGGGTCCTCTTGCCGAATGCCCCTAAAAGGAGCGAACGGAGGTAAAGGTTCCCCATTCCAAAGTACACTCATCTTATTATCCCTCATGCTAGACATAATCAACGCTACCCAGCTATCCGGTATCCCAAAATGGCTAATCGTGTCCCTAATAAATTCCCATCGAATTCTGTCATAGGCCTTTGCTAAATCTATCTTCATCGCCATAATTTTATTTTTTCCTTACAAATGGCGCATTTTGTGATCCACCTCCCTTAGAAGGACCACATTATCAATCGTCGAGCGACCTGGTAAGAAACTACTCTGGCATGGACCAATGATAGCGAGTATCGGCCTTAGTCTATTGACCATGACCTTCATTATAAACTTGACTGGACAATTAATAAGACTAATAGGGCGAAAAGAGCGTACCTGAATCGGGTCTGTAACTTTAGGAATAAGATGTATAAGCGTACCGTTCAGACCCGAAGGAAGATGGCCTTTACCTACCGCTTCATGAACCATATTACATACCGAGGGACCGAACGTGACCCAACACTTTTGATAAAAAGCAGCTGACATTCCATCCGGCCTTGGTGCTTTGGTCGGGGTGGATTGGAACACAACTCTCTGTATTTCCTCATCCGAGAACGGCCTGTCTAGCTCTCGTGTGATTTCCTGTCCAACAGACTCTATATGTGGTAGTAGATATTCATCAATAATGTCTGTGGGTTTCTCATACAATGTCTCATAATATTCACGAACCATCCTTTTCAGCCCTTCCTCATCCTCTACCCAGATATCCAAGTCATTCAGTAAACGTGTACCAAAAGCCTTTTTCTTCCTCGTAGAGACTGCCAAGTGGTAAAATCTAGTATTCCTATCACCCGAATCAACCCATTTCTCTCTTGATTTCTGAAAACACATATATTCCTCCTGTTCCAAAATACTATCATATTCCTTCACAAACGAATCCCCATTCTGTGTAGCGAGGAGTTATACGAATTTTGTAATGATCTTTGTATACCCCTAACCATTGCACTCAACTCTCTTTTTTACGATTCAGGTCCCCAAAAACATCTGTCTTCCACTTATTTAAGCATTCCTGAATCTTCGCTATACCATTACCAAAACCAACTCTATTCCCTTCCCAATTTTTCTAAATAAACTCTTTAAATTCCTTGTGTAGACCCAAGCGGCTTCAAATCTAAACTTACGCGGGTTCTCCTTACCTCTATCCTGAGGGCATAACTGTACTAAAATCGGCATATGGTCGGAATTCACCCTTGCTAAGTGAACAACGCGGATCGAGAGGAATAGAAGCTGCATTTCCACATTTCCATAGGCCCTATCCAAGCATTCCATTATTTTTTGTCCCGTATTCCATGAACCAGACCAAGTATACCGAGGACACACAAAACCCAAGTCACTTAATCCGCAATTATTTCTCCATTCTTCAAACTTCTCCATTCTTCTCGATACCCCAGTTACCCCGCCTCTCTTATCTATCTCAAGACCCACTTGATTGAAGTCACCTGCCACCAACCATGGGCTCGTAGTGTTGTGAAAAGCTTGATATAACGCATCACAATCACCTATCCATTCAAAATTAATATCTTCACTAACCAAAAACAATACACAAATTACATCAACACCACAACCAATATATACAATTTTAATTCAAAAATTTATCTAGTAGGTTTAATCCGATCCAGATTAAAACCTAATTACGTAAAATAAAGAAAAAAATACACTAAATTTATCTATTTCATAACTCTAACAGCTTGCCACGTGTCCAATATAGTAATCATCACTAAAAGACAAAACAAAAATTAACAAGTACAAAGGAACGAAAAAATACACTAAAGACATATACACTAAGTATTTAATTAAAAAAGGCAAATCCACTTGCTTCGATGTGACATACTATTATAATACAGTTTAATGAGAGCGTGACACGTGTAAACTTTTTTTTCAAATCTTTTACCGTTGACTTTCGGAACAAAAATTAAGCCTAGTATTTTTTTTTGGAACTAAAATTTGCACTACAGCCGCCAATTTTAAATAGTGTCGGAACGAAAAGTATAATAAAATAATAATATAATTACTATTCGCCCGAATAAAAAAATAATAAATACAATATTCACTAACATGACAACATATAATCATTACATGCAAAAGGGTAGTATGGTCTTTTTGGAAAATCATTAAATAATATTAAAAAATGGATGGATCACAGCTTGCCACGTGGCACTACCTCCTTCACGCGTAGGTACATGCCATGCCATGTATGGAAGAAATTTCCTTGGAGGATTGTCTTTTCAAAGTCTCACAGGTAAGTTTAAATAGTGGCTTACCAAAAAAATATGTTGAGACTTGCATCCTTATCTCATATTTAACCTTAATCCATAGAATTATTGAACACCATACAAACTCTATAATAAAATGTATTAAAAGAGTCCATGAATCACAGAAAACGTAATCTTTCTAGGCTTGTATTCGAATACAAGCCTAAAGTTGTAGAGTTGATACTGGATGCTAACTTTGAGCTCCTTTATATGGTTTGAATTAGTATCATCTAGAGATACTAACTTCAATTATAAACTTGTCAAAATCAATGATGTTAAATCTACAAATGTCTCCTAAATGCAGAGAATTATCCTTGACAAATTTGATCCAACTATGTCTAGAAAAATTAAATCGACCATCAGTTGCGCATTTATTAACTTTCACAGACCACAACTTATTTCCATTTCTAAGAGTAGCAATTCCTCCAGTACTTGCATCACATCTCTTACAAGCCACTATGCAACTCTTGCTAAAGGGTATTGGAAGAAACTGTTAAAACATTTTCCACGTTAATAAATCTCCAATAATAATAATAATAATAATAATAATAGCATCTTTACATGTTCATATTCTCATTTAACTTACCAGACATCTTTTTAAATAAGTTGCTCTCATTTCCACCTCGAAGCTTTGACAAAATACAAATGTTAGCTCACCGTCTTTTATTAGAGGTTGATCCATCTTTTGAAGTTTCACTGGACTAGTATCAAACTTTTCTGTAGTGCCAAATACTGAAAAAACTAAAGATTAAATGTTTGAATTAGAATTAAGGAATAAAAGGAATTTTCTTGTACCGTTTACTGGTTTACTGGTTTGATCTTCTTCTTGTATTGTTTCAGTTTCAACTTCATCATCATTATCAGTTCTTGCTTTAAAAGGAATTTCCTTTCTGCAACTGTTTTTCCCATAAATTTTCACGTGAAATCTTAATTTACTGACGCAAGAAAAAGTTAAAAAATCCCCCCATTGTAGAGAATTTTCTTGTGCAAATTGTTTCCAACCTTCTAAAAAGAACAAATCATTATCGATTTTTTTCACATTAACGTTCCAAGATCCTGCTGGAGTTTCGATTTTGGATATTTGTGGTAGATCTCCTTCAAGATGATGAACAAATGCAGAAGGAATCATCTAAAAAGAATAACAGAACAATGAGATTTCAGATATATACTAACAAATACTGTGTAGTGTGTAGTGGATGATTAATATATTACCAATTGTTCCGAGCATAATTCAGGTAGATAAACTTTGAAAAATTCAGGGTAATCATCTGACTTTGTTGTTCTTGAACGTTTCCTCATGGTGAAGTAAGTCTTAAACTTCTATTAATCCTAGGTAAAAAGAATAACCCAATTTACGAAACTCACAACAATACAAGATAGTGAAAAGGGTTTAACCTAATTATGGATTTTATACGAGTATAATATTACACCTTTTACTTCAAAATTTATATTATATATCCAAGTTCCCTCTTTGATTTCAGAAAAACTAAAAAAAGTAAAGAAGAATTCTGAAAATTACTTGATAAAAAAACATATTATTAATTACTCTATTAATGTCCAAAAAAAAATTACTCTATTAAAAACAACATGCATTAACAATCAAAATTAAAGAAAATTAATGAGTGTTTGTAATAATTACCTCGGTGATTATGAAGAAAGATTCCTGAAACCTCCAGCAACTATAAGTACAGCTCTCGCGTTTATTGAATTACTGAAGAGGGGAAGATGCCGAATTGAGTGTTACAATATATAATTTAAGGTCTGATGATGATGTGTAATTAAATTATTCAAAACATAAAATCGAAAAAAAAAAATATACCGGATACTTTATTTTATTTTTTTATCAATACCGTATACTTCATTCCTGTGAGTCTCATCATAGGAATAAAAAATCAAAAGATCTGTGAGTTGAATATATAATACTGTTGAGCGTCCAAAAAAAAAAAAAAAGAATATATAATACTGTTGTGAATCTTTTTGTGAGATTAGGGATCTAATTTAGAAAATTTTGTTTTCTAATACTTTTTTTTTTTAAGTACAATTTTTGCGTTATAATTATTAATCATTCTTTTTAGAATTTAGTTTGTGCTATTTAATATGTATAACTATTAATAATTAACATATTTTAAAGATAACCAGATGGGATTAACTCACTGGCCAGGACCTTGGTCTACCAATCTAGTGGTGCAGGTTCGAACCGAGTCAATGACTCCGAGTCCAAAGTGACTCTCCTATGTAACAAAAAAAAAAACATATTTTAAAGATAAACCATAAATTCTTTATAACATATTTTAAGAGATTATTACCCAAAGGGTCGTGACCTAAGGAGACCGCCTCTTTTGGCCCTTCTTACTAAAGGCCACAAACTAATTTTAACACTAGAACCCTAATTTTGCAATTACCTTTCTACCCTCAAATGTTTTTCTTTGTTTTTTGGACACTATATATAATAAATTATAAAACCCTAACACACTCTCCCACATAACTAACACATAACTAACACATAGTAACACGTTTCTCTCTCTATCCATGCTAAGACACTAAAGCTCTGGTCTCTCTCTCTCTCTCTCTCTCTCTCTCTCTCTCTCTCTCTCTCTCTCTCTCTCTCTCTCTCTCTCTCTCTCTCTCTCTCTCTCTCTCTCTCTCTCTCTCTCTCGCTCTCTATCTTCATCTTCGTCTCTCGCTGGTTTCTTCTCTCTATCGCTCATAATCTTCATCTGCTCTCTCGCGGTATTCTTCTCTCTCTCGCTATCAAATTTGTTCTTCTCCCTCTCGCGCTCACGTAAGTTACTGTATTCTTCCTTTTTTGCTTGTTTTAGCTGGGTTTTTTTATTTTTCTTTGATTCTGTGTTTATTTTTGCTAGAATTGTTTATTTTGTTAATTGTTGCGTGTTTGAGTAGTTGTTTATCGTTATTCATCGTTTGTGTTCATCGAATTTTGTTGTTCATCGTGAGTTTTCTATTGTTTCTCTGTTACGTCATGCGATATGCTTTGTATCTCATTAATCTTCTGTTTAATGCACACTCTCAGAAGATTTTTGCTCGTTTATGATTATAATACGTGTTTATGTACTTGCATGCATTCATTCTCAGTAATTATCTGTTTTTTATTTAATACTCAGCACTTTCTTTTTGCGTTGTTTTACGCTCAGTACTAGTTATGCCTATACTCAGTACTTTTTGTTGTGTTATGCCTATGCTCAGCACTATTTACTCTTATGATCAGTACTTTTTGTTGTGTTATGCCTATGCTCAGCACTATCTTATGCTCAGCACTATCTTATGCTCAGCACTAGTTATTGCATTAGTTAATACTCAGCACTTTCTTGTTGCGTTGTTTTTACGCTCAGTACTAGTTATGCCTATACTCAGTACTTTTTGTTGTGTTATGCCTATGCTCAGCACTATTTACTCTTCTGCTCAGTACTTTTTATTGTGTTATGCCTATGCTCAGCACTATCTTATGCTCAGCACTAGTTATTGCATTAGTTAATACTCAGCACTTTCTTGTTGCGTTGTTTTACGCTCAGTACTAGTTATGCCTATACTCAGTACTTTTTGTTGTGTTATGCCTATGCTCAGCACTATTTACTCTTATGCTCAGTACTTTTTGTTGTGTTATGCCTATGCTCAGCACTTTCTTGTTGTGTTATGCCTATGCTCAGCACTAGTTACTCTTATGCTCAGTACTATACGCCTATGCTCAGAGCTTTGTTTGTTGTGTGTATAATTTTTTTGTTTACTGAGTTCTCAATTTCCAGGTGATATGGATTTCGATGTTCTTGTTGTGTTCAAGGCTGGTATAGAGCATGTCTTTTTGCCTTTCAACAAGTTGGTCGACTTCAATTCGATAACGAATTTTGCAGTCAAAAGATGGGGTTCGTTTGACGGTTCTGTTAGTTTATCGTATACTATTGGTGATTACAAAGATTCCAAACTAGATAATGAATCTGATTTCACCACGATCAAGTGGATTTTGGAGCGTGGCAAATACGATAAGATGAATATTTGTGTTTCCGACAAACGAGCTTGTTTACCTTTTAGTAAACCTTACACCGTTTCATCCCGTTCAGCTGTTCAACTCATTCAACCCGCGCCTATACAATCTATTCCCGACCCTTTCATATCCGACCCTGATCCATCCTTTTTCACAATTTCGCTTAATTCTTTGTAAACAAGCCGCAGTTGAAGGTTTTGATTTTGACTTTATTCATAACAATAAGAGTCGAATTAGCGCACAATGCTTTTATAAGGTTAGCAAGGGCTGCAAATGGTACGTCTATGTTTCTCCAGAGAAATTTAATGCTTTTTGGTACGTGAGGACTTATAGGCCTACTCATACATGCGGACACGTTTACAAGAAGATGTCTAGCGATAGGTTGGACTCTAGTGTGTTATCTCATGTTATTTCAGACGAGGTTCATGCGAATCCTTCTCTTAGGCCAAGAGAAATTCAATTTATTCTAAAGGAGAGCTACGGTTTTGATATTTCTTACAAAACTTCTTGGGGCACGGTCAACAAGGCGAAGGACCATCTATTCGGCGATATCGATTCCTCGTTTAATCGTTTGCAGACTTATTTTGAGAAGCTTAAAGCGCTTGACCCGGATACAGCGTTTTCGGTCGAGTGTGATCCTGTTTCTCGTGTATTCCATTGTTTTTTTTTTGCTTTTGGTGGATCCCTAGCTGGTTTTGGATCATGTCGTCCGATGTTATTTTTGGATGGCACTTTCCTGAAATCCAAATACAAGGGAATGTTAGTTGTTGCTACCGCTAAAGATGGTAACCAAGGTTAGCAATTTACTTTTTGTATTCAACTTTCATGAGTATTCAACTTATACTCAGTAACTTGTTGAGTCTTAGGGTCCATACTCAGCATGATACCAAGTTTTGATGTTTAATACACAGTTAACCCACTTATTAGTCTGAGTCCATGGTTCTTTTCTCAGAACTCTTCTGAGCCAATGGCACATGCTCAGAACTTTTTTGACCATACTCAGTTCTTTTTGTATGTACACAGGGTTATTTCCTGTTGCTTTTGGTGTAGTTCCCGGTGAAGATACAGTTAGCTGGACCGGATTCCTGGAATTCTTGAAACCTCTCGTAAGCGGTCGACCACTTACTTTCATATCTGACCGTAATAAGGGACTATTAAACGCGGTGAAATCTGTTTTCCCGAACGAAAGCCATAGTTTCTGTACAAAACATATAGAGAAAAATATTCGTGTCTCGGTGAAGGGTTCAACGTTTTTCAAGGATCGAATGGTTCATCTTATGAACACAGTTGCACGCGCTCCAACGACTCAACACTATGACCACTTTATGTCAATATGGCTTCTTGAAGGGGAAAAAAAAGATTATCGATTTTCTCAGTTCATTACTGAAGGAGAACTATGCTAATGCTCACTTCCCTGAGCGACGTTACGGTGAGATGACCTCAAACGCAGTTGAATCTTTCAATTATTGGATATTAGAGCAAAGGAGTCTTCCCATTTTACAGCTTATCGATGCGTTGCGAGTTAAACTGATGCAATGGTACCACGATCGTTCGCTAACCTCATCTAAGTGGACCACGCCACTATGCCCGTCTATTATGACACTTTACAATACAAATGTTGGACTTAGCTCCACATGGGCCGTTAAACAGTCAACTCTTAATCTGTACCAGGTCGGGTCAAATCCCGTTATGGTTGTAGACATCGTAGCTCGGACTTGTTCTTGTTGTTCATGGCAAGAACTCGGTTTCCCTTGCCAACACGCGATATGTGCGTTGTCGTCTGCTGGAGTTGTTAACCCTTTTGAATACGTTGAGTCGTATTTTCATGTTGATTCCTACAGAAAATCTTATGCAAAGAATATTCCTCCCATGTCGACTTTTGAGGTAGCCGTCCCACTAGATGATTCCGTGATTATCCATCCTCCTCCATGTAGAGTTCCACCTGGCAGGCCTCAGTCTAAGCATCATCGTTCATTTACCGAGAAACCAGTCAGGCTCATGCGATGTGGAAGGTGTCACAAGATTGGAACTCACAACCGCTCAACATGCAGGGCTGCCATATGATTCTTTTGTAATAAACTTTTATTTTTTTATTTTTTAGTCCATGCTCAGAACTTTTTCTGAGTGTATAGCCCATACTCAGAACTCTTTCTGTGTTCATGGCTTATGCTCAGAACTTTTTTATTAGTTTTCTTGCTCAAAACTTTTTACTTAGTTTTTTTTACATTTGAATTTCATAACATTCTATACATACTCAGAACATTTCTGAGTTCATGGCTTATGCTCTGAACTTTTTTATTAGTTTTCTTGCTCAGAACTTTTTACTTAGGGTTTTTTACATTGATTTTTCATATTTTTATTTTAGTTTACTTAGTTTATCCTTCTATGCTTAGTTTATGCTCAGAACTTTTTACTTAGCATTTTTAGCGTGTTTTTGTCGCTTGTCAAGGTTTTTTTGAGTATGTACACTATACTCAGTAGTTTTATCCTATACTTTGTTGATTACATTTTCTACACTTTGTTGATTACTTAGAGTTCTAAAAGCATCATTTAAACAATAAACATTCGAATACGATAAACATTCGATAAACATCAATTGAACCATAAACATACAAGTACGATAAAATACGATAAAGATTAGTTCAAACAAAATAATACATCATCAAAGTTATGAGTTTGGATGACAAAAGTTCTGAGTTAGAATGATAAAAGTTTTGAGTTTAAATGACAAAAGATTTAAAAGTCCTGATTTTCAATCACAGGTGATCCTCTGAGAAAACTCATCGTGGCGTAACAATTTACTCACAATCTCGGCCCTCATTGAATTTACCACACACTGTTTGATTGGGTAGCTCGAGAATTTTTCTGCCTTATAGAAGTTCTTTGCCCATATGAGAACGAAGACACCACAATCTAAACTGCCCTGTTGTTGCTGAGGCGATTCCATGTGAAATAGTTTGTATACTTCTCCTGGGTTTTGATTATTTGCCTTGAGCACCGAATCCACTAGGTAATCTCGATATCTTTGTGCAGCCATTTCTGTCTTTAAACCTATCGACCCTTCGCCTTTATTGCATATCGAGTTGTAGTGGTTGAAGGTACAATACTGCTTGTCATACACCATCAAGATCCAATGGCTTCCACTCTGACCGTCTTTTACGAAAATTGGCAGCAGCGTATAATCGAACTCCTTGCAGTTCTTAGCGAAAGTTTCCTTTACCAACACATTCTTTGACTCTTCCATATCCCGGTCTATGTATTGCTGTTAAAAAACACAATACAATTATCAATTATAGTAGTTTACTTTATTAAAACTATTCTTTTATGTAATTGTATATGATTCACTTACGTAGCATTCTGTTTTTTGATACGTAACTCTGTGTAGAAGACCTGTCTTTCCATCACCAAATTCTTCATGCATCATGAAAAGCATAGCTTCAAGTACCTGAGATTATAAAAAAGTTTTGAGTTTTGCATGACAAAAGTTCTGAGTTTGAACTCAACAATAGTTCTGAGTTTTCAACTACACCCCAGTGTTCTGCTGAGTATATATTAAATACTCAGAACTATTTGTTGAGTGTTGTTTTGTTTAACTTGGTGAGAATTCATACCTCAGATGGCAATGCACCTCGGTGTGCAACATTCAGTGCTTCGTTTCCCGATACCGCAATTGCATCTTTCGCCCATACGGGGTCATTCCGTTGCTTTTTCGTCTTCTTTATCAACCAATCAAAATCTACTTTGTTTGCAACACTCTTAAAGAACCATTTTGGACCTTTCTCCTCTTTTACAATTACCTGCTTGCCCTTATCCGGCTTCTCGAGTGGCTTCTTCATTTTTTTCTGATTTGGCTGTTCATCATCGTCGTGTGTTGCACTCAGAAGATCGAATCGTGGTTGCGATGATCTGATTTCCTAAGGCTTTGTGATACTCTTGACAAGTTTTGCAGGTTTTTTCTATCGTAATGTTACTCTCTTCCTTTTCTCTGCTACTTCAGGCGGCTGATCTTCCACGATATCCGGGTAAGCGATCTTCACAGATCGCTTATTTAACTTTACATTCCGGGTAATTGATCCCGGAGTATATGTTCGATATTCTTTCTTTGTATCTTGTTTTTTGCTGGGTCCCGCAACTGTCTGACTCGTGGTCCCCTGGTTTTTCTCACAAGCCATCTTTACCACACCATCGAGTTTAACCTCCTCCTCCCGACTCATAACCTGATCTCTCTCCCCCTCCTTTTTCTCCTCATCTTCTTCTTCCACTTCAACCTCCCCTCTTCTCACCATCTTGTTAATTTCATGGAGCGATGCGATCTCTTGTTTGAGTTTTTTATTTTCTTCGTCTATCTGCAAAACTCCATTAACAAGCGATTCATGTCCTTCCTCCATTATTTTGTATTCCTTTTCTATTGTTCTGAGTATATCGCTCAGATTCTTGTTCTCTTCAACGAGTCTATTTATCTCTTTTCTCAGATTATTGTTCTCTGTTTCCTGTGATTCACACTTCTTTTGAGTCTCCTTCATTTCTACTACAACTGAGTCCAGCCTCCTGCTCAGTTGTTTGTTAGTTATATGAAGGTCAACATTTTTATTCTCAAACACCTTTAACGCCATTTTTTCATTCTCTAGTGCCTGAATCTCCTCTGTCAATCTTTCAATTTCACACACGGCATCGTTTATTCTCTCACGCATGCTCAACACTAAAGGATTCTTCGACCCCGATCCCATCTCTTTTGCACCACAGGATCTGTATTTTGAAGAGCCCGCCTCCTTGTTTTCCACCATTTTGCCGGTTTTAACTCCCTCAGGCTCATCTGTGTTGGCTTTCTCAGAGAACTCAGCACTTTCCATCTTCTCGTCTTCACCTCCTTTTGGTGGACCGTCTTCTAACGAGTCCTCCACTACCATCTCCTCTGGATCACTCGATACATCCGTTTGTCGCTCTTCATCGTCAACCATCTCATTATTAACCATCTATTCCCTAACAATTTCTTCACCATCCCATGAGAGTTAAGCCAATCATCCACATGCTCATCATTCCCACCTTCTCCAATATCTTCATTATCATCTTCATTTTTATCATTATCAACCTCAACAGCATCTTTATTAGCACCCTCATCTTCATTTATGTCATCATCTGTATTAACTCCTTGATTAAAAACAACATCATCTAAATTTACATTACTAGACTCAACACCTTGATTAACAACACCAACATCTTGATTATCAACTTCAACACCAACATCTTGATTATCAACTCCAACACCGACAACTTCATTAGCAGCCTCAACACCTTCATTACCACCATCAACAGCTTGATTACCAACATCAACAGCTTGATTACCACCCTCAAGCTCAACACCTTGATTATCCTCAACATTACCCTGATTCTGTACTTCAGCTTCGGGTATTATGGGTACTACAAGCCATTGTTCTTCTTCCTCAGTTGGTTGTAGTTTCCTTCTATGCACCTATAAACATTTACACAACAAAATTAACCACTAATATTTCATACTCAGTAAAATAAAAAAAACATACTATTCTTTATTTACCTTGTCCGCGGTGACCCGAAGTGGGTCTGCCTTTCTAAAGCCAGTGAAGTAATCCCATTTTAAAAATCTTGGTTTCGCAGCTGCGTCCCTCAAACAACCGACCTCAATATGCTCATGCCTGCAAGGGTTAAAGATGATCATTAGCTAAAATACTGAGTATGGGCAAAAAAGTAATGAGTTTTTTGAACAATGCTCTGAGCAAGGACAAATTTAAATCAAAGTATTACTTACCATAAGTATAGACAATCCACCAGTAATGGAATGCACGTCCGTGAAAGTATTTATCCCCACCATCGTATCATCCACAATAGCCGAAGCCCAATTGTACCTCTTCATGTTGTGTAGGTCTTCACACAACTTTATGAAGGGCTTCCTAACATTATAATGTCTAGTTGCAAACAAAAGCGCCGTTACTGTGTACATGCTCAGTAATATCGCAATATCCTCCTGAGCTTGCACAGTAACCGGTCCATCTATTATCTCTTTTATTCTTCCTTCCAGCTTCGGCAGGGCTAAGTTTCCCTTATTTAGATCGCCAAAGTTTCGTGTGTACCATTCACTGTGCTCGTTTAGTTTATCTGTTGTGAAATTAGGCAACTCAACCTTCCCACACTCTATACCCATAATAATCTTGACTTCTTTCGCAGTAATTTTCAGTCGCTTACCCGCAATGATGAATCTTTGCTTTCCTCTGTCGAAAGTTTCAATAAGTTGTCTAGTAACGGGATCAGATTTCTTAAAAATCTTGTATTTTTCTCTTTTCTCGAATAAACCCATCCACAGTCGGTGGAAGGGTGTCTTGTCGGATTTCCCAAGAAACTCTACCTTGAATTTGTCATTCTTTATTATAGTGAACAATCCAACAACTGTTGATCTATATTGTAGATCAGACTTATCCTTGGGTTGCTTTTCCTCCACCTGCAACAAAATATAGCAGAACAAATTGTAGTGAGCATAACAGTTCTGAGCATTAAAGTTCTGAGCATAACACTACTTAACATAACATTTCTGGGCATAACACTATGAATAAAGCATGGGGAATATGAACAAAAGTTCTGAGTATGCGCAAAAAGTTCTGAGCATATGTGTAAAAAGTTCTGAGTATGCGAAAAAAGTTTTGAGTATATGTGTAAAAAGTTCTGAGTATGCATAAAAAGTTCTGAGTATTTGTTAAAAAGTTCCGAGTATGCGAAAAAAGTTCTGAGTATATGTGTAAAAAGAAAAGTTCTGAGTATGCACAAAAAGTTCTGAGTATATGTTAAAAAGTTCTTTGCATTGCATCTATGATCTCATAAACAACATATTGAGCATACTAATGTAATAATTATCATCTTTCTCAACATTCAAACTAGTATTATTAACCAAACATCATACAATTTCAATCTTTCTGAGCTTTTAATCTTACTGTTATCAACTAAACTATTCAATTTCACTGAGTATGACCAAATAGGTAAATTTCAATGGAATTTCTTAAAATATACACATATTAAAAACAAAATCTAACAGTTCATAAGAAAATCTAACATAATCAGAACATGCAAAGCCTAATCAACACAATCTAAACATAAATCGTAACATGCACAGAAATTAAACATTCTTATTTTGCTGAGCATTAATCAAAACCAAACATAATCCTAAGGTTCGTATTAATGCTCAACAAAATACGAAAAACACAGCAAAAACTAAAAAATAAAGCTCTTTTATACCTTTTTTGACTTCGAACTCTTGGCGCGCGATGAACTAGCCATTTTTCTGAGTTTAATCAGTAACTCGTCGATTTAATCAGTAACTCGTCGAAGTAATCAGTAATCTACCGTCGAACTTGCTTTTGAATGATTTTCCCATTTAATCCTAAATTTCCGTTCAATTAATGAATCATGGGGTTTTATTGAATCTTCATCGCTTTCATTTACCTCATCCATTGCTATTTTCCTTCTCTTTGGCAATTCACACCCAGCATCAGAATGGCTATAATCAGAGACTTTACTAACAACTTCTCTCAGAAAATCAAACACACTGTAACTATGAATACAATGCTTTAAACACACTGTAACAATCCGCCTTATTTCATGGCCATCGATCTGGCTTCTTCCTTCCATTCTCGACCAAAGTTCCGCCTTATTTCATGGCCATCGATTCTTCCTTCCATTCTCGACCAAAATTCCGCCTTATTTCATGCCGTCGATCTGGCTTCTTCCTTCCATTCTCGACCAAAGTTTACACCTCCGCCTTATTTCATGGCCATCGATCTGGACCAGATCCAAGACCCTACTGTTGGGCTTCTCACCATGGCCCATCATCCTATTCTGCAACCTGACCCAAACTCCGGTGGGCCTTACTTCACGGTCAACTTCTCTTTGCCATACTTTTGAAATGATTGAGAGAGAGAGAGTTGAGATCCGATGAAATGGTAATATGATGCGAATTTACAGACCATGTATCGATTGGAGTTTATTCCGAAATAAAGATGTGGATCACATAATGGATATTATTCTTGTTAAGTAGATCTGGTTATTTGAAGTGGTAATATGATAATATGATATTTACAGACCAGATTTTTTTTATCAAACTTTCTCCATTAAAGAAGAAGAAATGTAAAATACCTATAATTAACAATTTTAAAAAAAATAATAATAGGGGGCAACTAGTCACGCGCGCGTGTAATGCACGCATCAAAAAATGGACGGAAAACAGCAAAAAGGACTAACGAGTCACGAAGTTAAAGTTTAGGGGGCAACTAGTCGCATTTTAAACTTTAGGGGCAGTCTGTCAATCGGGCCAAAGTTCAGGGGGTAAATAGTGTATTTACTCATCAAGATAATCCCATTTAAGACTTTTCTGACCGGGTTAATGAATATACTAAAACGCGGGACCTAAAATATGTACAACGTTTCCAGATTTAATCGGCAAAAATCACTCTACCTACATACTAATAAGCTAATAAAAAGGTTGAGCTATTTCCTTCCACAAAAACCTTTACAATGAGACTATTCAGGAAGAAACAAAATATCACTCTCTCCCAAAGAAGGGAGATGAGGATACAACATAAAAAGACAACGATAAACTTGAATCTTAATATTTCTGACCATACCCTCCAATTTGGGGAGAATACCTTCCATAATAAACTTGTTTCGAGCTTGCAAAATCATATAACGGTCGTTGCCTCTTAGGAAAATTCAACCTTAAAGAACATCTCTTACGAAATCCCAAGAAACCATATCAAACGTTTTTCAAATGTCATTTTGTATCGTGCATCTCGATGAGTTCCGTTTGACCCCTTAGCCTCTCAACAGATCTTGCGTCAGATGAATGTAGTCTTTCACGAGTCTACCTGGAACAAATGTCGATTGTGCTTATCCACAAGTTCGTTAAGAAACGGCATAATTCTTTTGGAGAGAATAATAGTTATCGCCTTATAAATGATATTACAACAACCTTAAGTAAGTTCAAACAAATCGCTTCAAAGGGGTCTATAAATATAGACTATGAGGTACTGATGTTCTTATTGTTATGTTTTCCAAGTATCTTGACAAAGCTGCAATTATCATAAGCATGTTTCACCATGTTTATAAATGAAGGGAGTAGTTATAATCATGCCAAACAAGTAATATTAATACATCAACGTCATCAATCAGACCACAAGGTCGTGATTTACAATTAAGACAAACACCAGCTTATCCGAGCATGGCTGCAACTCAATTAAGAACTACTTCTTAGTTCCGAATATGACGAATGTCCAAAAATTTCAAAGACCAAAATATATTAAAGAACCAAAGAGATGGAAGATGGAAATAGTACTCATATTATGATTAATGAGCACAAAAACGGCGCTCCACCGTCTACGGGTTATGTATAACATGAAACTATCGATTAGCGAATCTCTATGGTCTACTACTCGGGGGTTTATCTTTGCTCCCTTTTGTAAGAAATGGAAACAGAAATGTTAGTCTGGGATCTTTCCAAGATTAATCTTTTTATATGCAATTCACTAGACATGGATTATCATTTGCAACAATTATTGTACCCTTTACATCAATAACGACTTTGACATCAAGCTACTTGGATCATAATTAGTTAATTGTTTGATGTTCCTTATGGTGGATGATTAATCAGGTGGTGATAGCGTGGTGGTGACGGTGTGGTTGCTGATTTTGTTGATCCTTCAAATCAGAGTTGGAGAAGAAGATGGGTTGTTCTACAGATTAAAGATAGGTGGTGATACTCTACTCGCATATTTGAGAACAAAATCCAATCGAGGCATCGTAGTCGTGGTTGCAAGCGTCTGAGATGGGGAAGAGGAAGTGCATGAAGTGGGCGGTACATGGTGGTGAAAATTATGAAGTAACCGGTTCAATTCCCTTTCCTGACATAGATGGTGTATACAAGTTGGCCCAACCATTCACATTTTTTTTGTTTATATAGGAGAGTCACTTTTAAACTCGGTGTCGTTAACACGGTTCGAACCTGCACCGCCTAGAAAAATAACCAGACTCTGGCTAGTTAAACTAAACCCCAACTAAAAAAATACTTAAATCTAAATCACTTTCAAAAGTTTAGAACCATTATATATATTCAAAAAACATACTAGTAATTAACAAACGGGCTCAGATGAGTAATTTATTTGTCATTAGCTATAATTTTAAACATTCTTATATCATATAAAAAAACAAATCACAACAAAATATGTCGATTATATCGAGATTCTTTTCATATTCAAAATTCATCTAACAAATCTCAACATTAATTACTCATCAATCCGGAGTTGCCTACAGTCAGCAATACACAAAGAATTCAAGAATCTAAATGAATCTGTAAAGTGCAGATAAAAGCTGTGATTTACATTTATTATTCAGAAATCTCTACAGATACGAACTTCCATTACAAATTTTTTAGCATTAATAAGAATAAAACTGCAACTATCACCAGGTTGTAATGAATTATCCTCAACAAATTTGCTCCAACCTGCAGCAAATCGATATCTCCTATTGGACTTAGTAATAGTAACAGGCCACACTCTCTTTCCTATACGAAGTACACCACTTCCTTTACTGTTTTCAAATCCTTTCTCCATAGCTTTACTAATATCATATGGTATATCCTGTAATTAATCAATTTTTATTAAACCAATTACTTATATTCAAAAACAAAACAAATTTTTTAACTTACAAGAGGTCTTTTAAGATAACTAGGCGCTAACTTTTTCGTGAATAAAGGAGATTCCCATGTTAACCCTTCTTCATCATTTTCACGAGGCTCATCACTCTCTTCACTCTCTTCAGGCAAATCTGTCTCATCACATTGTGGTGGAGTATCAAACGTACCTAAAATAATTTAATAAAATTAAAAAAAAAAAAAAACTTCTATGATAGTTTTTACAAAAACTAACCTTCTTCAATGGTTTGATCACCTTGTAGTATTTCAACTTCTTCATCGTTATCTTTATTAGTACAAGGAAATTCCTTTCTACAACTATTTTTCCCATATATTTTAACATAAAATCTAAATTTACTTATGTAAGAAAAAGTTAAAAAATCGCCATATGTTAGAAAATTGTCTTGAGCAAATTTTTTCCAACCTTCCTCGAAAAATAAATCTTTATTAATCTCGTTTACATTAACCTGCCACGATCCTGTTGGACTTTCAATCGTGGCCATTTGTGGAATATTTCCTTCCAAATGCTTGAGAAAAGCAGGTGGAATTTTCTAAGAAAAAAAAAAGAAAATGCAAATTAAGTAAGAGAAAAAGCATAAATGTGTAAAGGAGATTTATTACCAAATGTTCCGAGCATAGAACCGGTAGATAGATTTTAAAAAACTCGGGGCATTGATCTGGCATAGTTTTTCTCGAACGTTTCCTCATGATGAATGAAAACCCTGCAAAAATTGTGGAATAGTTAATGCGTTTGTTTATAGTGTGTTTATTTAGCAGGAGAATTAAAGAAGGAAAGAAATTTGAAACACGGAACACAATGGAAAATGATTTTCTCGCAAAGTTCTGAGCTTGCGATATGATGTACTTAAAGTTAGATCAGTAACTATTATGGATTACAATCACATTATTATTATGGTTTGATCAAGTAATCACTCCAAACTTCTTAAATTCATTACTTTAATTATCTTTTAGCATATTTTTGTATCCAAAAAAGTTTCAATCGGGACTGCATTTTGGGATCCTATTCAGGTGCAGCATCCACTTTTACCAAATTTTATTTTTAGGGTGAATATTTCACTTTTTTGATTTAAAGGGTCATTATTTACTTTAGGTCAACATATACAACTGAAATTCAGTCAATTTTTTCTTTATAAGCTTTCATTATCTTCTATAATTTGCATCATTGGCCCCTGAGTTATGTTACCCTGTATTTTAATGCCAAATACACCCATAGACAAACTAACGATGCATAATGCAAATCTGCCCCTGTACAGGTACCAATGATGCTATACTATAAACACAGGATTATTTTATACATATATATATATATATATATATATATATATATATATATATACATATAGCTAACACGGGGCAGGTTTGTCTATTTCAGATGACAAAGGAACCAATTATACAAGTAGATTGAAGAAAGAACAATAACATAATGATGAGGTGAATTCAAAGAACAACACACTCAATCAGCGCCGATTATAATACAATATACGGTCAACATCGATATGGATGGGCCTATCCAAAGTATAACTCTCCAGGAGCTAAACTATTAAATTCAGGAACAGCTAAATTCTTTTCATCCAAATCAATTTATAATCTCTATATTCAAAAGATTTATAGAGTGATCAAGATTACATTCCGTGGCCAGAGACTGGGAACAAACAGATATATGCATGAATTGAAATACGTTAAAATTTCTTTTTTCAAGTGATAATTATTTTCAACATTAAAATTCAATATATATTAAATTGATTATTTGTCGCCGTATGTGAGTGTTGTAAAAATCAAAGTGAAAAGAGAGTGATACCTGTGATTAGGGTGAACAAGCCGTTTCTGAAACCCAATACGCTAAATTGACGGGAGGAGAGGAAAACAATAGACTGAAGTAGAAAAGAAAATAAATCTACAGTTTTATTTATTTCGTTGAAAAACGAACCGTCAATAAATATATATATGTTTCGGTGACAAGGACATTACGGGTATGTTTGGTTTGTGAAAATTTTGCTCATTTTCTGTCTCCAATAAATATAAATTTTATTTTCTTGGACGGTGACTAGAGATGTCAATTTGACAAAAAAAAAAAAAAAAACTAGGAATGTCAATGGGTGGATTTGGGACGGGTTTACCTATTTTCTCGCCCTATAAAAAAATAGAAGTCCCACGTTTCGTCTCGCCTCCGCGTTGTGGGTTCTACCCGCGGGTTTCAATTTGATCGTTCAAATTTTTCTTATTACTACACATTTTATTATTTTTACTCTCAAATATTCCATTTTTCCAGAATTTGTATTTGTATTTTGATTTTTAAACAAATTCTCTCCTTGGAGTTGCACTTTGATTTGAATAATTTAAACTTTGTGTGTTGTAATAGACGCACACAAACTTTAATTTGGATAATTATTGATTGTTTTGAAAGGATTATTGCCCAAGAAACACCTTAAATTAAAATTAATTCCTTCTCACCCCAACCATCATTTTTTTGCCCATAAAAGGCCACATATATTTTTCTTTTTCCTTTTCTTTCCCATAAAAAGAGTCGTTTGAGTTATGGGAAATTTCCCATTACTCACTGTTTTTTAAAAAAGACGGTGTCTTTTTATGGGTAAGGGTGTAAGGTAGCAGGTGCCTATTGGGAATTAACCCTTTTGAAATTAAAAAATCCAGTACATATTATTAATGAAATATATTAATTATATATTATATACATGCGGGGAGGGTTTGCGGGGTGGGAATACATATTCGCACGACCTGCCCCGCCTCGTGCGGGTTTTGAAAATCCATCCTCACAACCCGCGCCAAGCCCCATTTAGTACCTTAAAACCCGCCCCGTTTAAAGTGAGGTCCCATTGACATTCCTAACGGTGATAACTACTCTCATCATCCTAAGTTTTAGGAGTTTTCTTTACGGGTTAGTTTGGATATAGAGGAGATTATTTAGTAAATGATATAATAGTAAAGGAAAGAATAGCAGGGTATTTACTTTTGTTTGAATTTAGTAGAAAAAAAAGGAAAATATTAGTAAAAAATTATTTGAACTTTTATGTTTGAATTCTATAAGTAATGGAAAGGAAAGGAATCTTATAACTAAATTACTTTTGTACCCCTAGTAAAATATATTTTAAATAGAACATAAAGGCAATAAAGATGTTTTACCATAATAATTAACCTCTCCCTTCTAATGACTCCAAATTGGAGGGTTGGATATAAAAAATTAGAAGGTATTATTTTAATCTTTTAGTAACTTATTACTTCAAATTTTTATAATCCAAACAAAGAAAGAATATCTACTTTTCAAGACCAGTGAATATTTGCTGCTTTACAGATATGTAGGTTTATTAACAAAATTTCCTTGTGTGTAGTTTACAAGTGAAACAAACACTTTTATGGCTGAAGAATTGAACTGAAAGTGAAGAACAATTAATTTTGGTGTCCATGCAATGTGTTTTGAATCTTATTGTAATTATTTAAACATGATTTTTGATGGTTTTGCTTGACATGGCTTAAACAGTTAAACTTAAATTTTTTGAGAGATCAGAGATATGATACTTTAGTTATTTGTATTGATTATTAAGATATTTTAATTTACAGTTTGATTTTAACAGCTCTTATCTTATAATATTTTAGAATTCAGCTATAGTTTATAATATAAAAAGGAAAGCATTTGTACTGAGATAAAAAATTTAACTACTTGGACGAGCTTTCGAGCTCGAGCTCAAAATAATTTTACCGAGCTTTCTAGCTCGAGTTCGAGCTCGATTTATTTAGAGATCTTTCAAACTCGGTCTCGGGCCTACTTATTTACATGCGAGCCGAACTCGAACAATGCTTTCAAAGCTCAGCTCTTGTTCGAGCTCGGCTCGTTTAAATGTATAAATAAATGAACAAGCTTGTACATCTAGTATTCGGCTCGGCTCGGCTCGTTTACAGCCCTAATTGCAACTAATCGCTGCTATCCATATGAAACCATTTCAATGATCTTAGATAAAAAAAACTGCACATCACAATGTGTTTTTTTTAACAAAGAGAAAGCAAACAATAAAACTACCTAATATAATCTAACTTAGACAATCTATTATAGAAATCAACGATCGTAACCATCAGACAACTCGACACATCGATTCCACAGCGACCCTATCTACAATCTGATTAAATTCCCTCTTAATATGGACAATTTTCCAATTTGGAAACCTTTTCATCAAGTTAAGTGCTTCATTAATCATTGGACGAATTCTCCAATCAATACACCCGCCATTAGAAATACCTTGTACAACTTCAAGGTTGTCGGAGTAGAACGAACTACTCCTAAGATGAAGGTCAGCAGCGGACCTCGTAGCCTGAAAGACAACCCAACAGTCTCCTTCGAGGGCTGAATTGACTTTAGCACGCTTAATGGTTTTATGTGCAACCTTACCATCTTTATTAACCCCTATTGACACAATGCCATTAGGTTCCCAGCTTTTAGTGAAAGAAGCGCCATTCATCCAAACCATATCCGAATCACAATGTGTTGGCTGCCCATATAAACAACTCCATCACACGTGGCAACGTACTGCAATACAACCGTTCTTCCTTTTTTTTGTTTAATCGAATTAAGAATGAAAAAGAAACATATAAGAGTAATAACAATATTACAATTATCAAAGTGACCAGACAGGTCAACCAAACCTGTTCTTTTACTTTCCTTTATTTTTTAAACCGAAAAAAAATCAATAAACAATTAATCAGTTTAATAGTTCAGTTTATTACCATTTGGTCAACACTTAACAGCAGTAGGTTTGTACAGCTCCCCTAACATAACAACTTATCTCAATGAAGCTGGGTTTTTTTTCAACCGAACGGAAGGAAAAATACATTACACAAAGTTAACCATTACCCACTATCGTACGACCAACAAAAAAACAAACACAATTTAGTAAAATTAACCAATTTAAAATTAACTGTAAACCTATTATAATCTCATTATAAAAATACAGAATAATTTTCCATCAAACATAAAATTCATAAATTTCATATAAATCCTTAAAATTATAACTCAAAAGTTATCATATAATATTCCATTTAATTTCTCAAATCGCAACAATTGGCTCTGATACCAATTGAAGGAATCGCAATATCTGTTATATCGAATATACGCAGCGGAAAAAATATATTGCAATCCTAAAACTATCTAGTTGTGATTTAAGAATTTAAACAGAAACGAAGTTTCGATTACATACCTTAAGCCGTTGTATGAAAATCGAATTGCCTGATCCTAGCTTCAAAAACTTGAAGCCTCCACGCTTTGCACACCGAGCTCGATCCTTGCTTTCAGAATCCCATTCTGACTTAGTGACAAAAGACCTTTTGTTTTCTGTGGTTTTTTTTTCTTGGAAGGAAAAACTGATGATCAAAGATTATCTCTGTATAATGACTCTCATTATATTATAACCCCAATAGAAGAAAATGAAAAGACAAAGAATCGGAAATGTCAGGAACGTATAATGAATTTAATTATCTTAATAATCTGGTCCATTACCACTTGTGAAGTGAACTTAGACCTTCTTCACTATACAAAGACACTTGACTAGCGCAGCGGTTAGTGACACATTTCACATTACTAGAGGTACATAGTTCGATCCATGAACTAGTCAATAATATTTTTTTCCTTTTTTTCTCTTTCTCTTTTGTCTTAGACCGGTCTTATATCAGAATATTAATTTGTGCTAGCAAATTAATATACCAATATTCCAAGTATATAATTAATTAATATTTATTATCTAATAATAAAACTAATTAACGTCATGAAGCAAGTTCAATGCACTCGTTAGTGTGCGACTACGTGGGTTCATCGTTAAACCGGTAGTACTTAATTAAATTTGACCACTAATCGAGGTTGGCGTCTAACAACACTCCCCAACGACCAGATAACGTGAAGTAACTCTATACAAAGAACCCGGTGAAGGATCATACACGTATTCCCTCTATCTTTACAGCTCCGGATTATTCTGGGATATGGTACAACTGTCAAATCCCATTAAGAAAATCAAACTACGTTACACGTCGATTATCAATGATTGACGAATGACCTAAGAAACACCTTCTTCATTCATTCTATCACCTTGGCCAAGGACTTGATACAATCGTTATAATCTTATGACACCGTAGAACTTAAACTCTTTACCTAGAGTTGATAGATTCCATCTTGACTTATCCCTAGGAGCATATATACTTAGTTGTGTCCAATATCCTTTCGACTAGCATTATGACACACTAGTAGTCCAGTATCAAAACACAACAAGCATATACATAACAATTGTGATGATCTCAGGTCAAAGGATTACAAGCATAAAATTCCTTTTAGAGACTAACCTACTTGACAGTTCAAGGTAATTAATCATTAGGAATCTCTAGTTTTAGTTGGTTCGATAATCACATCTCTATGTGCATTATCTATGCACCTAACTCGGTAAACAAGAACTACCGATATTTATCCAATAAATACTTGTTAGCTACATATTAATCTAACCGGATCATCAAGGTCCTAACTCGATGATCCTACGATTAAGAACAAGTTTAGATTAAGTCCTATGAGCTAGATTCTCATTATCATAACACCTTATGATATCTAATTCGTAACTTAATCAAAGGATCTGCCTTCATATTATGTAGATTAATACCATAATCATAAAAGCTTGTCATAGATTCAAGGAAACAATTTCTTTAATCAAAACTGTAGGGCTAACTATTATCGTGTACAGTAAACACCCGTGTTCAATTCATTACAAGACGATCGGGGCTAGGGCAAAATTCCAACAGTAAATACCTTTCCTCTTTTAGGATAAAGGGGTTCTATAAAAATTTGTAGGCCTATAGATGTTCAATGAGGTTTTGTCATATATAGGGAATACCATCGAGGGGCATTTACCCTCGGACACACGTAATGATCTTTGTGTATTATGTCATAACCAGAATTATGATTAGAGACCAATAAGACTAAGGATTATATTTCTTATCTATACTTGTCAATTGAGTTCACGAGTTGTTAGAACGAGGGTCTTAAAGTAGAAAATTATTGGTATATATCTTCGGCACTCGAGTTTCATTTTAAAATTTATAGTTCCTCGAAAAAAATTCATACTAATTATAAAAGGCAAGTCCATGATTTTTTTCGTTGAAGTTAAAAGTAAAAATAATTTTAAGATATTATCTCAAATTATTATTTTTTGTTAATTTTTAATTTGGAGGTAGCTAAATGTCTTATTTTTAATCACATTAGTAATATATAGTTTTAAAAGGTCAATGTATATATTTACTAATATTTTCTCTTTAAAAACTTTTGTAGATAAACTTTTTTTATATGGGAGACCTATTTTTAGATTCGGTGTTACTGACACGCTTTGAACATGTACCGTCTAGAAAGATAATTAAAGCTTCATCCAGTTAAGCTAATCCCAACTGGTTAAGCTTACTATAGATTTTTTTATTGTATCGTAAGATGTGGGAGGGGTATTAATCAACTAATTTTAATCCCCAAAAGTCTTTTTTTTTCTTTTCAAATCACCCCCAAAGTCTTCTTTTTTTTCAAATCACCCCAAAGTCGAGATTAGTCTCTTTTTTTTTTTTCAAATCACCCCCAAAGTCGAGATTAGTCTTTTTTTTTCAACTCACCGCCAAAGTCGAGATTTTAAAACAGAGGGAAAAAACCTTATAACCACTATACTAACTGTCGATTAGTATCCGTAGTTATTTGACAAAAAAAAAAAAAAAATTAGTATCCTTAGTTAATCGAACGAGCTTAACATACAAAACAGTAATATATAGAAATCGAGTGAAAAAAGGACAAAATTATCTCCTTTATATTTGGTACTACCCTTACTAGACACCATACACAAAAAATGCAAGAAACAACAACCATCGTTTTATTTTCTCTCTTCATTCTTTGTTCATCATCTGCCCGAATTATCCCACTTCAATCACCTTCCATTGCATGCAAATCAACCATCTACCCAAAGCTATGCCATTCAATCCTTTCAACCTTTGGTCATTCACCATTAAGCTTAAATGTCAGCCACGGAGAGTTCACAATCAAACATTGCCTAAAACAATCTCATAAAATGTCAGATCTCATCAACCATCTCTTAACAACTCACAAACTAGCCATGTTTTTGAGCCCCAAAGAAGTTAACGCAGTTAACGATTGTGCTCAATTGATTGATTTAACTGTCGATTACTTGGAGTCGATCTCAGACAAGCTAAAATCGGAGGATTATGATAATGGTGACAACCTTGTTGGAGATATTGAGACATTGCTGAGCGGTGTAGTGACGAATCAAGAAACGTGTTTTGATGGGTTGAAGGATGCTGAGGGAAGTAGTGTTAATAGTGTTGTGAGTAGTGAGTTGTTTGGGTCGTTTTCGAGTGCTTCTGAGATGTACAGTGTTGCTCTTGGTTTAGTGTCGCATGCACTAGGGCGTGCCCGCAAATCTAGCAAGGGACATCGATCTATGACCAACAACGACGACAGGAAACAGCCCCCCGCATGGGCGGCACATCTACCAATTACTTCTACATTTACCAAGGTACTTAACATTATTTTATGTCTAATACCAAGGTACTTAACAAAAGATCAATCATGTTTTTATTTCTTTTTGTAAGGGCACGTAAAAAAGATTAACTTTCTTGTTCTTTATCTTGTCGATAGTGTAAGATAGACAGCTCTTTTTATGGACAGTGTCAGAGTAGGAGGTTTTAGACGTACATACTTTTCTTTCATTTTTTTTGAACAAATACATGTCCACAGTTCATAAACCACGTGGAACAATATAATTTAAATTAAAATTTTATCTTTATATTTATTGGTATAGGAGAAAATTTAAAGATGGAGTCTAATCCTAAGTGTGTCTGTAAGAAATATAGAAGGAAGTCAATTTTATTAGTCATGTCTGATCCCTTAAATATTTAGTGTTGCACCATCCTCGTTGTACCTATCTAGTATCTTTAACAAGTTTCTTTTTGTTAGAAAGCTAGTATTTTAACAAGTTAAAAGTATATCAAACTGCATGCATTTGCAGTAATTTTTATTGTCCTACGTTTTGTAGTTATGCCTGTAATACTGTTAGTTTAAATGAGATAGGTAACACTATGAGAAAAATCAAGTTTCTATTATTTATTTTTTACTAACACAAGTTCGTAAGAGTTCATTTTTCAAGAGTAATGATATATACCATCCAAAATCATACCACCTAAATATCATCCAATGACGTGACGTGAATTGGTTGGTAATAAATCATTAATTAAATCAGAAAAATAAATAGATTAACGGTTTATTGTAAACCAATTCACGCAACATCATCATATGGTAATTGAGTTATATGATTTTGGATTGTATATATCATGACTATTTTTCTAAATACCATTACACTATTTCAAATAATGTTTGTAAAGCTCATTTGAAGATTATGTATTTCATCAAAGGTAAGTTAAAGGATTAATATTTTTATACTAGAAAACTATTGATTCTTGGGAAAAAAGTCTATGATAAACGCTTAACTCTCTTTGACCAAAAAGAAATACCCTTAACTCCTGTTTACTTGTGTTTGTAATTCATAGAAAACTGATGAACCTTAGGTTACAACTAAACACAAGAAATCCTGTTTAGTTACAACCATATCCTTACGTAATTAAAGAACGACTAAGCTTGGAACAAAAAAAACGAATGACTAAGCTATCACACTATAGCTGATATTATTAATCAACAACCTTTATACAACTCACCCAACCTAGTAAAGTTAATATCGGCATATTAATACAACTAGCTAACTCTTTCGTACGACCCGAAAACGAGTAATAAATTCATTTCCACATAAGCAATTAATTGATACCAAATTTTGCATAATTGTTAAGTCGCACTGCACTTACCCTTTGATATCAATAACATAAGCGTTGTATATTTCATCCACATTAAGTCTTTCCACGGACTGATAAAATAAAAGGGTGAATGCCCAATAAGCACCCGCTACCTTAGCCACTTGCCCATAAAAGGCACTTAAGGTAAATATACCTTAATGCCCTTACTGTTTACTGCCGTCTGCTGCTGTTGCCAAAGGCGAGTAATGAGAATGTTTCCCAGCACTCGTGCAAGTACACTTTTGTACTTGTGGGCTAATGTTGAGTAATAGGAATGTTTCCCAGCACTCGTGCAAGTACACTTTTGTACTTGTGGGCTAATGTTGAGTAATAGGAATGTTTCCCAGCAGTCGTGCAAGTACACTTTTGTACTTGTGGGCTAATGTTGAGTAATGGGAATGTTTCCCACCACTCATGCAAGTACACTTTTGTTCTGTCTGCTGCTGCCAAGGGTGATTTTTGCGTGTAATTTGAAATTTAAATGGTAATGAAGAGAGATGAATGAGATAGAGAGGAAAGAGAAAGAGAGAGACATAGGAGATATATATAACTAACTCAATGTATACGAACTAACGACTAATAAACAGATGGCGACTGGGGTGAGGGGGTAAAATAGGAAAGAAAAAAAAGAGTGCCTTTTATGGGCAAGAAGAAAACGGCGGGGGTGAGGGGGCATTAATTCTAATTTGAGGTGTTTCTTGGGTAATAATCCTAAAAAAAATCGTATATAGCCAAAGACTAGTTAAATAAAGGGAGAATTATCTTTTAAGGCCCAATGCATATAGCACTTTAAAAAATAGGTCTCCACCCTTAAATACCAAATAAAAACTAATTAGAAGCCAAGTAAAATGTCAAAATACCCCCAAATCCTATTCCACAATGAAACACAAAAAATCCACCCCAAAACACCATTATAAAACTGAAACCCCACCCTATCCATTTCCATTTTGCTCTCTCTCTCTCTCTCTCTCTCTCTCTCTCTCTCTCTCTCTCTCTCTCTCTCTCTCTCTCTCTCTCTCTCTCTCTCTCTCTTTTCTCTCTGGTTTTTCTCTTTCCCTCTCTGTATAATGGCCACAAAACCACCCACCACCAAACCATTGACCACCAACATCACCACCATCACCCTCCCCTCCACTCTCACTGTCTTCTCTCTGCACCACTGACCACTGCTACACCGCTTCTGCCCCACTGCACCACTGCACCTGCTTCATCACCACCAAGCCCTCACCCCCACCAAACCACTCGCCACCACAGAACCATCACGACCCTCCCTATAAAATTCGGAGTAGACCTTCCCGCCAGCGCTGCTACACACCGACCCTGCAGAACCACCCACCTCCAGATCTGTTGAAGACCTCTGTTGCTCAACCATCACGAGAAAGTCGCTGCTTCACCATCTCCCCAACACTGCTTCACCACCACCGTAACCAGTATTGCTTCACCATCGCCTGAACAGTGCTGCTTCACCATCACTTCGCTCCAGATCCGTTGAAGGCTTCCTCTGCCATCGCAACCCCGCTCCAGTTCGTGGATCCAGCCTAGCCCAGAGTAGTGTCGAACGATATTGGGGCCAGCCCCAGTATGTTGTATGTAGATGTTGGGGCTAGCCCCGTATAGGCCAGACATTCTTCACCGGATCTCCAGCCATTCTTCACCAGTCGATCTAGTTGCTTGCTCGGGTTTTTTTTGTGTTGTTATGCGAAAATGGGCCAGCCCCATATCCTTTTTTTCTGTTGTTGGTCCAGCCCCATATGGGTCAAGATTATTAGGTTTGTTGATTGTTTTTATTTTTTTTTGTAATTTGTATTGGGTCCAGCCCCATGTAGTTAGTTTGTAGGTAATGGGGCTGTCACCATTTCTTCATTTTTGTGATGTTAGAAGTATTTGAGAATAGATTGTTTTTTGTGGTTAATTTTTTTTGTTCATGTTGGGTACAACCCATTAAAGGGTGATTGTAAACCTGCAAAACTGTAAGACAAATAAAGAATAAGCAGAACAAAGGCAAAAAACGTGTTGGGTACAACCCCAAAAAGAAGGGTGAATTATATATAGGGTCTTAGAAACACTATTTCTTCTATATAGAGTAGTGTCTTGAAAGTTGTTCTTCTTAGGGACCTCAATTTTTACAATAGTCTTTCCTACCCTTACTAACACTAAAAGACAAAAAAATGTGATGTCACTGTTTCTCTCTCCACTACCTACCACTACCCACCTACCTCCCACCACCCACCACCGACCACCGACCACCGACCACCGACCTCAGGCCACCAGTCACCGGAAAAAACATAGAGTACTCTATATTTTTGCTGAGTACTCTCTAAATTTTTTCGAATGCAATAATAAAATCTCGAAGTACTCTAATAAAAACTCGGAGTACTCTAATAAAAACTCGGAGTACTCTAAGAAAAATCTCGGAGTACTCTAAGAAAATCTCGGATTACTCAATAAATTGGTGAGTATTTTATTAATTTGATGAGTATTATTGAAAAACAAAGCATACATAGTCAAAAAAACACTTTATTCATCTTTATTACACAAATTTAAATAAATTACAAATCAATTTACAATTAAAAATAATAAAATTAATCTGCCTAATTTTTTGTTTGACCAGATCTAGATCTGGAAAAAAAAAACTCGTCGACTTGAACCACACCACGAAGACGATCTCCTACTGGTCTTCTGCAAATCTTCAGCGCGAGGAGGACAAGCTCAAACCACGATGACGAATCGAAGCTCGAGATCCGAGCACCACCACCATTGGACGGAGTTCCAGCTGCTGCACCACCACGACGAGAGAGCTCGAGCTGCAAACGGTTTCACGATGGCGAGAGAGCTCGAGCTGCACCAGATCAGATGCTGCACCACCACAGCGAGAGAGCTCGAGCTGCGAGATCTGTTCGTTTTGCTTCCTAGGGTTCCGCCATGGCTGCTCACTGCGAGATCTGTTAGAAGCTTCAAGCACCGTTCAAGTTTCACCACCGATTTTTGCAATGAAGTCGTTCGAAGCCATGGCTGCTCACTGCGAGATCTGTTCGAACCTCCACCATAGCACCGCTCCTTCAAGCTCGGCTGAGACCAAGGCAGCACCACCGAAGCTTGCTGCAACTTCAGCTACCGGAAAACGAGATATAGAGGCGGGTCTCACCGGAGCGAGAGAAAGAGAGAGAGGTGGGTCTACCGGAAAACAGATGTGTTATGTGTTATGGTGGTGGTGGTGCTATGGTGGAGTTTTATGAGGAGGAGGGAGGTGGTGGTGCTATGGTGGAGGTTTATGAGAGAGGAGAGAGCTTTTGGGAATAGAGAATGATTCACGTACATTGTATATAAGAATTAGGATTAATAAAATATTTAGTATATATATGGGAAAAAAACAAAAGAGGGTAGAAAGGTAACAGGGGTTTTGGGGTTCATGTGTTAAAAAGTTTCTGAGAACTTTAGTAAGAAGAGGCTCTAGGTGGGGGTGCTAACTCGAAGAGGGGGTGTGGTCAAGACCCTAAGTGTCATTTTCTCCAAAAAGAATTCGAAGGATATGGGTCCGACCCCATATTTTTGGACTTAATAAAAAAGACTGAAAAAAACATTGCAAAACGTATTGGGTCTGTACCTATCACGTTATAGGGTAGCTCGTGATAGTTAGTCTTTATGGGTCCATACCCATAACGAATAGGGGTGAAAAAAAGAGTTCCAAATCAACAAGTTAGAAAATAAGATTTAAAAAAAAAAATTTGGTAACTAAGATTTTAAGTAGAAAGTTAGTAAAAATTGGAACTTAATTTGTATTTTTCTCTTAAAATTAATCAATAGAGTTCGAATAGTGTCTGTCTTGAACAATTTTTGTTGAAGGTAAAACAAATAGTAGCGTTCGGTGATATGTGTTTAAATCACCGAACAATTGTGATATGCGTTGATATGTGTTTTGTGAAAAAACATTTGAAAATATTAAAATAAATATTTTTTTATGGATATATTAATATATAAGTATTGTGAAAAATGATACTAGTATCATTCATGCGTCATTAGTCCATAAAAGAATTGTAGTATTACAATTTACACGAGTTGATAAAATAAGCATTCGTGTGCCATGCTATATTATTTTCTTTAGGGGTAGATGAAAGTACAATAGAGATGAATACCTTTAAATTTGTCAGATTCAAGTTAGTAGTTGTTAGTTTATGAAGTTAGACGAAAGAATGATTAAGAATATAGAACATAAACGTGGCATTAATCGGGTGTTTATAGAGCTTAAAATGCTCAACTACATCTACATTCCATTAATTGCCGACCATGTGATCATTTACACCATTGGACATGCATGCAGAGCGTATTATAATTTGGGCAGGGCATGTGCGTAAATATTGAATTAAGACACCATAATTGTATTGTAATAATACTCATGATTTTTTGGACCGAAAGATACTACCATCTACCTATCCATGCTACTCCTCTTAACAGATCCCTAACTTATCGAAACAATCTGATATGCTTCTAGCTTAAGTGTTGAGATGCCAAGATATGTGCTTAAAAATAACGTTCAGTATATCCTCTTCCACCTTCTTAATACTCCTAATCTATTTTACTAGTGATAGGAGTGGTATTGCGATTTCTAGACTAGTCTTAAACTCTTAATGAAAGTCTTTTAGTTGAATTATATCAACTTATGATGTATGCAAAAAAAAAAAAAAAAGAATAAAAGGGGAGGGTTGGAGTCTTTATTAGTAATGTTTTTTAACAAAAAAATCAGGTAAAATCTATACCTCGGAGCTAGGGGCCTCGCAGCCCACCCAACTCCCCCATCCACCCCTATTCTCCACCCTCTCTAACCTACGATTCACCACCTATAATTGAAATGCTCATTAATAAAAATTCATAGTCAAGCACCTAATAACTTCATTGTCTACTTTTATTTTTTCAAGTAACTCTTTACCGTTTACACAGTAGTGTAATGAGACTTTTATATTTCGAGGTAGAAATCGACCGGATCAAATCGGAACAAAGGTTGTTTGGAATATTTTCAATTTTTTTGTTGATATTTTCCAATTCAATTCCAACTTTAAAAAATATTAAAATTCAAAATTTAATTCTGATTTTGTAACATTTTGAAATATTCAGAATTTTGGAAATTTTTGGTATATTTATTTTATCATTTATTCAATTTTTTTTTGAAATATTCATTTCGTAAATTTTTTAAATGTTATGTTATTTTTTTGAATTATCTAACTATAAATCAAAACCAATACTAATTTAATTTTGCATCCATAAATGCAACATTCTATCAATTCTTTAAAGTTAGATATGACAAATAACATTCAAGTGGAAACAATCCCAAACATTGTAAATTTTTTAAATGTTATGTTATTTTTTTGAATTATCTAACTATAAATCAAAACCAATACTAATTTAATTTTGCATCCATAAATGAAAGACATGATTTTTTTTTACGCTCAAAATATTAATTAACATACCTTTAATTTTAATCGATTTTTGACAAAAATACGTAGATACACGCTAATAATATAACAAGATTTTTTTCTTAGCGTTTCAACTAAAAATCAAATAAAATCACAACAAAATAATAGAAAACACTAACCAAGAACTAAATCAAGGTAGAAACATAATATGCATCAGAAAATAAAAGCATATCCCAGAGAGATGTAATATCCAATAGTAGATATTCGTATGGTTGGCCAATTGACTCAATCAGAATTATAATATGAATTGAGTTTAAGTAACTTATTTGTTGGAAACATATTGTCTTGTCCTAGTGTATCTTTAATATAACTGAGAATCCTATTACTACATCAAGATATTTTTTTCTAAGAAAATATTTGAATTAAATCAAGGTGTTGAATGCAATTGTGGTGTCAAATATTTTGATTGTAAGGTAGATCAACCTCCATAAGAGTCTCATCAATGTTGCTAGATTATTGAACAACTTGTCTTCATCATCTGATAGATATTTTTGTGTTGCTCCATTAATAATTCGCTCGATTTTGCTTCAATTGTCGTGCATCTTTGAGGATATGAATTCAATTACAAGTATAACTCAACTTTGAGTTAAGTTGGTGAATTCATCAATGTTGTTCTCACATGGACCACCTACATAGGCTATACATTCATTAAAAGTAGTAAAACTCAACCTTAATACAATAATCAGTGAATTAACGGTGTCCATTCTCACAAGGACCATACACATATGTTATGAACTCATTAAGAGTATAGCTCAACCTTAATCAATACTACTATAATTCACGGTATGGATGGGAATATAATGCACTGAACATACTCTTGTCCAGTCAATTAGATTTAGTCCCATCGCTCTCGACCTTTCCACGACCAATGTCCTGGGTAAGACTTTTTAGGTAAACCTTAAATTATTTAGTCTAGTCTTGAATTTTCCTATTTAACCATCATGACTCAATTTTACCCTAAAAATTTACTAATTACTAGTTATTTTACTACCCATAGGCAAATTCGTCAAATCCCATATGTGATTGACATAGTAGATTCTGTTTACTGTTAATGGCTTCTTTCTAAAAAGTAACATATATTAATTACACAGTCTCATCAAACGTCTTAGGAGTTTCCTCAACAAGGGAAGTAATACTATCTATTCACTTAGCATATCTATGGTGAAGTCCACAATGATGTAGACATTATAAAGCCTGGTCTAAAAACTAGACTCTATTATATGCCTCTTACTCCTCAAAGGTTCATTATCAGGGATAATCTCGAAACTAAGAGATGATATACTAAAGGTGTATTATCACAAGCATGCATATCGATGTTAGCAGGCAAGTTATTATTTGAAGACATTATAAATTGAAGAAACATTAACACTTTTTTCCATAAGAAAGTATATCTATGGATCTCTATATTCACATAAAGAGTTTATCACATAAGAATAGGAATCTATATGCAATACTTTCAGTATACATAGAATCTACAATTTAGGTATGACATTGTCTTTCTCAAAGTCCGATAAGGCAAACTTGGCTATGAACCCCCACGTTCTTACGTATTATAGGTTAGGTAAAGTACCTTTCGATAATTTATGGGTTTTGTCTAAACTCTTATTGGATAACCTTCTTTACTCATTATAGGTTGTTAAAACCGCTTTCCACCACATTTAAGCAACCCTAAATGTATTAACAAGACATTCATCATTGTAAAAGATCTGTCATTTATTTTTACTACATCATTTTAGTAGGATGTGTAAAGAGTCATAAGATCGTGTACATCCTATTCACAAATATTCTTTGGGATTGTTTTTCTGACTGTACCTTTATATTTAAAAACATGAATTTCTAATTTATATTTTGAAGGTAAATAAACGGTGTACCTAGAGTACATTAATCCTCTCCAATAATGATAATTTTTAAAACCAACTAAGTCATAAAAACTAGTTCTAACAACTAGTTTCTTAGCGGTCACAAATTTCAAAATCTCTTAACACGCTTTTCTATCTACATATTATTAACATTTGACAAAATTATCAAATATGGTAATAGGTGTAAATTTTAAAGTATTTAGCTATTTAATAATTTTAACAATTAACCAGTTGAGATCAATTCATTGGCCAGGGTCTTGGTCATCCAATCTAATGGTGCAGGTTCGAACCGAGTCGATGAATCCGAGCCCAAAGTGGCTCTCTTTGTAACAATTACATGTCAAATATTATCAAAATCATATGTATATTAATTTAGAAAGAGTGTTTAAATTAAAGGGACCCCGATCATACTTATCATTCTAAAGCAAAAAACAACCATACCATGTCGAGCAAGATATTTTTTAAGTAATTAGTTTTTAGAAAAATCTGTTCTTTTGCGAAAACTCCTCGAATTCATATAATAACATAGATTTTATTTAAATAGATAGGAGTAAAGAATTTTTGTTTAAGAACTAAAATATTAATGTAGAAATACCGATGTGGGATTTTATGAGAAGACAAAAGTCATACAATATATTTTGCAAAAGATAGCCATGTAAAATAATCCAACAACCACAACAACCAATGCTTCGCCGATGCATATTTAGGAACACTAAGGGCGTGCCACTTTTTCCTCGTCCACAACTACCACCACGTCCAGTACTGTGGCCCCCTCGATATTATAAGGATCTAGTAGGAGAAATTTTGGGTAGGAGTTGGAGGGGTAGTTGATGCAATCAAATTTAGGGCTGCAACTTGATCAGAAAGATACATTAAGTTTGTCACCTCACGTTGTTTCTCTTCTAGCCAAACCATATTGTAAATTGTGTTCATTAGTGAAAATTGGCAGGCTGTACCTGATAAATTTGGAGCTCAAAGCGAATTTCATAACAGAAATCCCTATATATTTACATTAAAAATTATTATAAAATAATCGATAAACAGTTTTACAAAATAATTATATTGAAATGAGACTCAAACTTGAGTCTTTCATAAGAAAATGTATAATTTTACCAATGATCTAATTTATGATTCATGTTAATCTATTGAATTTAAATATATAACTTTGTACATATAAATATTTAATTCTTCCAAAAAGTAGCTTTAAAAATACAAAATTTTTAGAGGACCAAGACGGTTAATTAGGTCTCATTGAGACCATTACAGGATGTGAATTTCATCTTGCCCCATCTGCTTCTTTGTGTGATTCTATTAAGGAAAATGTATCTCATATCAAGTTAAAAGTAGAATCCAATAATTGTATTTATACAACTCAATATGAATATATATAGGCCTGCAACTGTAATTTGTTAAGAATCTAACTTTATTGATGACCATACTATTGTAAAATTACAAAAATTCATAGTCTATTTTTGTTCAGCGTCCAAATTGTAGCTTTATAACATTTAGTCAAAGTATAAAATAATTGTTATACATTTTTAAACACAATGACATATATGCCAATTTCGCATAACGCTGAATTTCAGAGTCCACATAGTCATTCTTATGAACTAATTAAAGTAAATAATTATCAGGTTCTACATGCAACAAATAACTCTGGAAATGGAGAAAGTCTTCTAGCTGAAATGATTGGCAATGGTGTTCATATTAGCAATAGTGTTACAGTTAATCTCTATGGAGGTGGAAACTTCTCCTCAATTATGGAAGCTATAAACTTTGCACCTAACAAAACCAAAGCTGAAGATGGTTACTTTGTCATATATATTAACCAAGGATATTATCAAGAATATGTTGTTGTTGACAAACACAAGACTAATATTATGTTGATCGGAGATGGAATCAATCACACGGTAATTGCAGGAAATCGAAGTGTTATTGATGGATGGACAACCTTTCATTCGGCCACATTTTGTGAGTAAACTTGCAATTTATTCATTTGCTTTAGCTTCTATAAATTTATTACGTGGGATACTTTTTTTAAATGTCGGTAAATTTGTGCAGCTGTTTCTGGTGCACGATTTGTTGCGATAGGCATAACTTTCCAGAATCTTGCTGGTCCGTACAAGCACCAAGCTGTAGCCGTAAGAAACAACGCTGATCTCTCCACTTTCTATCGTTGTAGTTTTGAAGGTTATCAAGACACCCTATATGTACATTCCTTAAGACAATTTTACAGGGAATGCATTGTATACGGAACCATAGATTTTATTTTTGGGAATGCAGCTGCTATATTTCAAAATTGTAACCTCTATGCTCGAAAGCCAATGCTTAATCAGAAGAATGCAATTACAGCCCAAGGTCGAAGTGATCCAAATCAAAATACAGGTATCTCAATCCAGAATTGCACCATAGATGCTGCACCAGATTTAGCAATGGATTTGAATTCAACCCTAACATATCTAGGCCGACCATGGAAAGAGTATGCTAGGACTGTCTATATGCAGTCTTACATTGGAAACTTGATCCATCCTGCTGGATGGTTGGCCTGGAATGAGACTGTTATTTTGGATAAAATATATTACGGGGAATATGAAAATTATGGTCCTGGGGCGAACACTACTAAGAGAGTGCAATGGCCTGGTTGTTTTAGCTTAATGAATTCTTCAGAAGCTATGAACTTTACTGTGTATAATTTGTTATATGTGATTAAAAGTAATCACCGGTTTTACAAAAAGAAATGGATTCCGAAAAAAGGTAAAAACAGTTTTAATAACTATTACAATAAAACTGAAAAAACGATTACAAGAAATCGAATAACAATACACGGAAATGCGATTACAAAATCGAATTAAAGATTACACGGAAATGGTTACGAAAAACAAACTTACACGGAAAATAAAACGAGCCTAATCCTCGGTTGTTAAAAAGATATTCCGGGGGATATCCGGTTATCTCTAACAGAATAAAACGAACAACGTTTAGTGTTTCAGAGAGTGAGATAGGCAGAGTGTTTTGGTTTTTTTCCTTTGTAATTCGTAGCTGTTGAGAGGGGAATGGGGGCTCTATTTATAGGGGTGAGGAGTGGACAAGCCTTCAGAAAACGCCCCTATTGAATCCCATGATTCTCTCCCGGATTAGTCTTGATTGGGTTGACGTTAGGATTGCTAAGTAACCCCCACGTTTTGTAATCTTCTGTAACAGCTGTGACCATTTGATTTCCCACGTGTTTGACTTTTGACTTGAGCTGAATATCCTTTCCCTTTAACGCGTGCGAGATTAGTGGAGCCTTGTCTCTACGTTACAAGTTGGAGTAGTCAACCACCACTATAAGAGCTGGTACAAAATCTATTTCATTTTTCATTTTTTGACTCCCCAAACTCCCCACGACCCACGACCCACGCCCCACGCCTTACGCCGTCGCCGTCGCCGGTGCCGGTGCCGGTGCCGGTGCCGGTGCCGGTGCCGGGCCGGGCGGGTGGTGGTGGTGGTGCGCGCGTGTGGGCTAGATTAGTGCTTTGCCATGTGCATGGGTATTGGCCATTTGGACTTTGTTAAAATCACATTGTATAAAAGTCATTCTAACTCTTCACCACCCACCGATGTGGGAAGAGTTTCAAAACCATTTTTGACAAACAAATGGACTTCTTGAACATAACAGATGTCCAACAATCCCCCACACATTTGAATGTCAACAAAAGGTTTAGTGAGAAGGTTCCAGAAAGAAGAATGGGTGAATTGTACTTAAGTGTCAATATCTTGCGATTTGAATTGACACGTAGTGAAGCGAGGCAACCACCGACTTCCGTTTAAGTGAACTTACTCTTGAACTTTAACGGTTATCGATCGAGACCCTCACAGCACATACTCTACCCGATTCAAGGTTATGGTTCCCTCTAACCTCACCTTTCAGTTCATCAAGCCCTTCTCTAAGGACCACCCTTTACGGGCTATGAACTTGGTGGATTTATTCATTTTGAGAGTGGTGTAAGGACGTCTCCTCAGCACTCTACCATGAATATTTGGGTTTCAAAGTTACCCTTGAATTCATCAAGTCCTTCTCAAAAGGACCACCATAAAGGCTATGAATTCAAAATGTGAGTTTCAACACTCGGTACGCCTTTTTCATCAAGTCCTTCTCGAGAGGACCACCACAAGTGGCTATGAACAAGACGATTTAGGTTTGAGCCTTAGGGATGGTGAAATCACATTGACTCATTAGTCACATGTTCCCACTTAATGGGTTTTAGTCCCATCCCCCTCGACGTCTCCAGGACTAGTCTCCTGGTCAAGCCTTTGGTGAACGGATCAGCTAGATTCTCCTCTGATCGTACAAATTCCAAGGCTATCACACCATTCTTCAGTAATTGTCTTACTGACCCATGTCTGATGCGAATATGTCTCTTCTTCCCATTGTAGGCGCTATTGTGAGCGACTCCAATGGCTGCTTGTGAATCACAGTGGATACATACAGGTGTGGCACTTCCTTCCCAAAGCGGCACATCTGATAAGAGACTTCTCAACCACTCAGCTTCTTGCCCAGCTAACTCTAGTGCTATGAACTCAGACTCCATGGTGGAGCGTGCTATACAAGTCTGTTTGGAAGACTTCCACGATACAGCACCTCCCCCTAAGGAGAACACATAACCACTGGTGGAGTTTACTTCGTCATTGTCAGAGATCCAGTTTGCATCACAAAAACCCTCAAGGACTGCAGGGAATTTGTTATAGTGCAAGCCTAGATCGATGGTACCCCTCAAGTATTTCAATAGACGGCGAAGTGCAACCCAGTGATCACTACTTGGGTTATGAGTATAGCGACTAAGTCTACTCACGGCATAGGCAATATCGGGTCGAGTATAGTTCATTAGGAACATTACACTTCCTATGATTTTAGCATATTCATTTTGGGATACAGCATCCCCTACATGTTTAGATAAGTTAATGCTAGAATCATAAGGAGTATTTACAGGCGTTACATCAAAGGAATTGAACTTCTTCAGCATCCTTTCTACGTAATGAGACTGATTCAGGGTAATACCATTACTGCTTCTAATGATTTTTACCCCAAGTATCACATCAGCTTCTCCCATATCTTTCATGTCGAATCTGGAAGACAAGAAACGTTTAGTCTCATTTATAATATGAATAGTAGTACCAAAGATGAGCATGTCATCTACATAAAGGCAGATGATAACACACTCTGAATTTGTTACCTTGGAGTAAACACATGAATCAGAAGTGTTAGCTATAAACCCATATGAAATTAGAGTACTATCTAGTTTTTCATACCATTTTTTCGGTGCCTGTTTCAAGCCATACAAGGATTTTTTCAACTTACACACTTTGTCCCCTTGACCAGGGACCACACACCCTTCAGGTTGAGCCATGTAGATCTCTTCATCTAGATCTCCGTTCAAGAACGCGGTTTTGACATCCATTTGATGTATTACAAGTTCGTGAATGACGGCTAAGGCAATAAGGGTTCTTATCGTGGCAATTTTGGTCACTGGGGAATAGGTGTCAAAATAATCTTGACCTTTCTTTTGGGTGAAGCCCTTAATAACAAGTCTGGCTTTGAATTTTTCTATTGAGCCATCGGGTCTCAACTTTTTCTTAAAAATCCATTTGCTACTAATCGCTTTGCTACCCCTAGGTAAGTCGGTTAATTCCCATGTATGGTTACTTTTAATTGACTCAAGTTCACTATTGATAGCCTCTTTCCAAAAACTAGCATCTATAGATTTTAACGCATCATCATAAGTTTTTGGGTCATCCTCCATGAGGAAGCAATTGACTACCTGTTCGTCTAATAGATCAATGTGAGAACCTTCTGTGATAAAGGCTGTTATAAAGTCAGGGCCGAAGCTAGACTCAATCCTGCGCCTCTTACTTCTCCTAGGTTCTTCCTCGGGAATACTGCTAGGCTCCATGGAAGTGGAGGGGTTAGGAAAAACATCACAAATAGGTACAAGATCATTAGTAGATAAGTTATCAACAGGTAAAGAAGCATTGACAGTATTTAAATCTTTCAAAGGAAAAACATGTTCAAAAAACTCAGCGTCTCTAGATTCACAAATAGAGTTATCTTCTAATGACAAGAATCTGTAAGCCGCACTATTCTGAGCATACCCTATGAAAATTGAGTCAACGGTTTTGGGACCAACGGTGACAGTTTTAAAATCAGGTAGTTTGACTTTGGCTAGGCACCCCCACACTTTTAAAAATTTCAGGTTTGGTGGAAAACCCTTCCACATTTCATACGGGGTCTTTTCTAGGGATTTATGAGGTACCCTATTAAGTACATAACAAGCTGAAAGGACAGCTTCCCCCCACATGTTGTTTGGTAAACCTGAACTTATTAACATGGCATTCATAGTCTCTTTAAGGGACCTATTCTTTCTTTCTGCTATGCCGTTTTGTTGGGGTGTATAAGGGGCACTAAGTTCGTGGATAATCCCATTTGTTTCACAAAACTCTTTAAGGGAATTAGAACTATACTCGCCTCCTCTATCGGACCTAAGTCGTTTGATTTTACAATCTAGTTGGTTTTCAACTTCGGCTTTGTATTTTAAAAACGCATTTTCCGCCTCATCTTTAGTTTTAAGAAGATATACTTTAGTGAACCTAGAGTAGTCATCTACGAAGGTTATGTAATAAAGTTTTCCACCTCTACTAGCGGAGTTTTTAAAATCAGCTAAGTCCGAATGAACTAATTCAAGTAGTTTAGTTTGTCTCGTGGTAACGGGTTTAAAAGGTTTTTTCGCAAGTTTGGACTCTACACATATTTGACATTTTTCAAATTCATCCACGTTGTTAACGGGTATTAGTCCAAGATTTTTAAGCCTTTTAATAGACGCAACATTTAAATGGCCTAGTCTACCGTGCCACGTTTGAACGGACTCAACAATATAAGCAGAATTAGATGCATTCTCATTAAGGGTTACAGTGTTTAAAACAAACAAGCCATTATTAAGGTACCCTTTCCCCACGAATTCGTCATTTTTGGTGATAATGACTTTACCCCCCTCGAACACAAGTTTGAGACTAACTTTATTAAGGAGAGCCCCAGAAACTAAGTTCCTACGGAGAGAGGGAACGAAGAGAACATCATGTAGTTCAAGAGTCTTACCAGAGGTGAGTTTGAGTGGAACCTGACCTTTACCAAGAACAGTAGCGGTGGAAGAGTCACCCAAGTACACACACTCACCATCAGTTGCTTTTTCGAATTTCTTGAACAAGGCTTTGTTTGCGCAGAAATGGCGAGAAGCTCCAGTGTCAAGGATCCACTCGCTCTTGTTCTCTACCAAGTTTACCTCAACCATTACCGCAGCGATGATTTCTTCGGTCTCAGTCAGATTCGCGGCAGCTTTGGGACCCTGGCCAGCTCTCTGGGGACATTCAAAAGCTTTGTGCCCTTCTTTGCCACAACAGTAACAGGTCCCTTTAGTTTTTTGAATCTTACCAGAGATCTTGAATCCTCCACCTTGTTTGTTGGTGTTGCCGCGATTCTTATTTCCCCCAGACTTAGGTTTGTTGGACCCTTGTTGCTTTCCCTTCCCTTTGAACCTATCTTTGTTACCTTGGCCAGAACCTTCGACTAGATTAGCTTTGGAGGAATGAGAAGGGAAAGAAATTGACTTATCCTTTAGTCGATTCGCTTCTTCGACTTGGATGTGACTGATGAGCTCTTGGAGGGTCATTTCTTTCTTTTTGTGCTTGAGGTGGTTGCGGTATTCACTCCAAGATGGGGGAAATTTCTCAAGCAAGATGTTGGCTTGAAGAATTTCACACATCTTCATGCCTTCAGCGATAACTTCCGCGCATAGGTTCTCGTACACATGGAGTTGTTCAGTCATGGGTTTCTGATCCGTAAGTCTAAAATTATACCAATTCCCAGTCACGTACTTTTTCTTACCCGAATCATCAGCCCCATATTTTTTCTCAAGAGTTTCCCATATGACCTTTGCCGATTTCTCTTTGGCAAGGAGGTCAAAAATGGGATTAGTAACGTGGTTCAACATCCAGCCCCGAGCCATGGTATTAGCTCTTTTGAACCTAGATTCGAGGGCAGCATGCCTAGCTAGCTCTTGTTCAGTATGAGCTCCAATCTCCAAAAGTGGAGGAGCCTCGACTATAGCAAAGTCAAGTTCATACTGTTCAAGGCATATCATTATTTTTTGCGCCCAACGCTTATAGTTAGAACCATTAAGGGGCTCTAACTTGTTTGCGTCGAGAATTGGCTTTGTGTTCAAAGAGGAACCAACAGCCGAAATCGGAAGAGCCATTTTCAAAAAATAACCGGTGAAAAAAGAAAACGAATATCTTTTTAAATTGTTATATGTGATTAAAAGTAATCACCGGTTTTACAAAAAGAAATGGATTCCGAAAAAAGGTAAAAACAGTTTTAATAACTATTACAATAAAACTGAAAAAACGATTACAAGAAATCGAATAACAATACACGGAAATGCGATTACAAAATCGAATTAAAGATTACACGGAAATGGTTACGAAAAACAAACTTACACGGAAAATAAAACGAGCCTAATCCTCGGTTGTTAAAAAGATATTCCGGGGGATATCCGGTTATCTCTAACAGAATAAAACGAACAACGTTTAGTGTTTCAGAGAGTGAGATAGGCAGAGTGTTTTGGTTTTTTTCCTTTGTAATTCGTAGCTGTTGAGAGGGGAATGGGGGCTCTATTTATAGGGGTGAGGAGTGGACAAGCCTTCAGAAAACGCCCCTATTGAATCCCATGATTCTCTCCCGGATTAGTCTTGATTGGGTTGACGTTAGGATTGCTAAGTAACCCCCACGTTTTGTAATCTTCTGTAACAGCTGTGACCATTTGATTTCCCACGTGTTTGACTTTTGACTTGAGCTGAATATCCTTTCCCTTTAACGCGTGCGAGATTAGTGGAGCCTTGTCTCTACGTTACAAGTTGGAGTAGTCAACCACCACTATAAGAGCTGGTACAAAATCTATTTCATTTTTCATTTTTTGACTCCCCAAACTCCCCACGACCCACGACCCACGCCCCACGCCTTACGCCGTCGCCGTCGCCGGTGCCGGTGCCGGTGCCGGGCCGGGCGGGTGGGTGGTGGTGGTGGTGCGCGCGTGTGGGCTAGATTAGTGCTTTGCCATGTGCATGGGTATTGGCCATTTGGACTTTGTTAAAATCACATTGTATAAAAGTCATTCTAACTCTTCACCACCCACCGATGTGGGAAGAGTTTCAAAACCATTTTTGACAAACAAATGGACTTCTTGAACATAACAGATGTCCAACATAATTTTACAATGGGGGATACTTGGTTGCCTTCTACAAATATACCCTTCTCTGCTGGACTACATAGTATTAATGTCTCTGCAATCAATTAGCACTTACGTGTAAGAAATTCCTTGTATTGGTGATTTTATTATGATTTTGGTGTGTTGAAAAAAACTCATATTGATGTATATTTCATATAGTATTATCACCATTTATCGTCTTCTTATCAGACTAACATCTTCCTTTACTTATGTCTCTGGGTTTTAGTAGGAAAATATAGTAAATTAAATCGACCGCCACGGGAGATTAACCTGTGGGACTCGACTGTTAAGACACTTTAGTGACTCGACCGATAGGGAGAGAAGCAATGTCAGAATAGGTGACTACATATAGTTTTGAACCATCATAAATAAAGGGAGGAGGCTACAGCCACAACTCTTGAGTGTGACACTCCATGCGCTAATAGTTATATTTACAAGTGGTAACAAGATTACCTTTTTATGAATTGATAGAAAGATCAGAAACTAAAACCTGTTAAGATATAGTTAATGATCAAAATTTCGTGGCGGAACAGAGCTGGTGGTTTCGGAATGTTTCAGACAAGAGACTGTTCGCGGGGGTCCATTGGAATATATTTTTCAGCGCGTTAATCGATACTATTTGGAAGGAGAGAAACAAGGGGGTCTTCAAGGGGGAGGAGTTTCCATCAGGGTTAGTAATACTTAAGAAGGTCAAACATCTCGCTATCACCTTTACTAAAGCTTGGGGTCAAATACCGGGTAAAGCACTTTCTAGAAAATCCAAGGTTTCGTTAATTAGTTGGAAAAAACCTTCTAGCGGATTGAAACTCAACATCGACGATAGTTGTAATGTTTGGCGTAAGATGGGTAGTGGAGGCGGTTTAATTAGAAATTCAAATAGGGATTGGTTTAGTGGTTTATGTGGCAAGAATACTCACAATAGCCCGGTCATAGTGGAGTTATTTGCGCTACATGAGGGCTTGAGATTGGCGGAAGCTTTGGGGGTCAACGAGCTTGAGCTTGAGATTGAGATTGATTCGTGGGAGGTGATGGAACTCCTACAAGGTATTGAGGAGGGCCGAGGGTCGGGAGCGCAGTGGATCCATCACATCCGTTCGATGCTTGCAAGGAACAAGGATTACTCACTTAGGGGCATCTACAAGGAGGCAAACTCGTGTGCAGATTGGTTGGCGAGAATGGGTTCTAATGGGAGTGAGAACTTTATACTTCTTGAGGATCCTCTGGATGGTATTTGGAGTCTTCTTATTAAGGATAGAACGGGGTTCAAGACGCCTAGGATTGTCTATGATCCCGGCTTGCTCAATGATGTTCTATTGTAGTTCTTTGATTTAGTTATTTCATGATCTTCAGATATCCTCTGAAATCAAAATTATTTTTAGTGAGATCACTAATAACTCGAATCTGACCTTCAAATAAAAATAAAAAGGGTGATTTCCTTATAGAGTCCACAGGTAATCAGTGATTGCCCATCAGGTCCAGCCCATCGCAAATGACAGACTTGCCCCTAGTTACCCATTAATTGGAGATTTGTTACCAAAACTAAAACACTAAAATCATGCAATCAGTTAAAAATTAAAACAAAGAAATTTAAACAAACAAAAATCGCTAAAATCATGCAATCAATCAAATCAATAACCCAGAAAAATTACAATCAGTAACTAATAAAATTCTAATGCAGCAACTGATGAAAAACTTGAAACTTTTGTTCAAATGGACGATGGTGGATTGTCCACTAAACTCGATGGTGTGAATGTTTAGTTCGGTGGGTTAGCCTTTAGTGCTGTCGTCTATTGGTAGTGGGTTATGTGTATGATATTGATGGGTTGCATTTTAAAACTAATGGTTTACGGTGGGTTATTAGCTTTGCTTTGATGGGTTCTCTGTAAAAATCGATGGTGTACATCTGCATCACGGCGACAGCCATTCATCCCCATCGTCTTCGTCCTCTCAACTTCGTCTTTCTCCTCAAATGCGAAGCTTCAAACGTTAATGGCTCCAGATCGGTTGAGCTTCGAACCAGCGGTGCTATTCTTCTCCAGTTGAGCTTTGTACCAGCGGCGCTATTCTTCTTCTTCTTCTGCTGCTGAACGGTGCCGACGAGAATAGGGGCTGCAATGTTCGCGCAGCAATGGTGGCGCTGTGGTGGTTCCTTCGAAGCTCTCCTCCTTGGGCGCCGATTTGGAGACACGAAGAGACCTGCAGATCTGTATCCTTCGAGCGTGACCTTGGTGCTGCCATTGTTGCTGCTTCGAAGAAGAAGAGACAGACCATGGCGGCGCTGTGGTGGTTAACTGCTGTAGATAGCGAGTGTGTCTGCAATCTTCATGGTTGCTCGTCGAACTAGGAGGCTACTCCGATCTCCGTGGAGGTGTTTTGGTGGTGGTGGTGTTTTGGTGGTGGTGGTGTTTTGTGAAAAGCATTGGTTTGTGTATGAGAATGGATTTGTTAAATTATTAATTGAGTTTCCCGTAATAAAAACAATATTTAAGGGATTTAAATCAATTAGCTAATAATGTGGAGTTGGTTACATGCGAGAATCAAGGGAGTCAAATATATGATCTGATCTTGTAAAGGGGCAACGATGGTATATGGAAAAATCAGTTGGACCTGAATGGGAAGGAATGATGGGTTGGACCTATTAGGGATGAGTAGTTGGGTTGGTGGACTTAATTGGCTAAAAACTCAAATAAAAAATACAAAATAAAAAATAAAAAATAAAATTAAAAGAAGAATAAAAAACACACGAACCAAAAAATGTGGAAAAGGAAATTTTGTATGCACCTCACGCGCGGCAAGTAAATCTCCTTCCCGTTTTGGTGGGCCATGCGTGTAACAACATTTTAAATCCAAATCACCGCAAAAAACCCTTTTATTTCTCATTTTTAGGAATAATCTTTTCCGAATCTCTTGTTAATTTATTTTGATCTTCTGGGATCTAAACAAGAGATTCTTTCTTTTTTCACCTATTTTCCCGATTTGGTTTTCTTAATTTCGCTTTTTCTTTCTTCAATCTTCTTCGCTTCTTCTATTTTCTTTTTTTTCTACACTACGACGGCCAAATCAAAACTGGTCGCACAAAAGGATATTACTAGGATCATCTTTGAAGATAGCAGTAAAGCTTCGATAAAGATCGCTGGTAATATGGGCAATAACAACGGGTAACGGAGGAATGGAAAAGGAAAGACACGGTTGAGGAATAATCAAACAAATAATAATAATAGACCTGCCAATAATACGTTGATAGGTAAAGAGCAATCTAATGGTAGTAGCAAGGAAGTCAATGTACCGATAATTGAAGCTGAGAAGCCGATTCATACTCCGATAAGGGAACCAGAACAAGTAATTCAGAATCCGAGGATAGAATTGAGAGATTTGTTGGGTATTGATGAGGAATCTAGAGTGCAAGGTACTACTACTAGGAAGTGGGAAAATCTACTTGATGATAGAATTAAAGAGAATTTTAAGCTGGAATTCGATAAACTGATTAATACAAGGCATTATGTCCACCACATGAGGTGTTTGATGAAGGGGCTGAGGTGTGGAAGAATTGATTAATTGGTAAATTCATTGGATCACCACCACAGTTCTATATGATTACAAATCAGGTTAGATATCAGTGGAAGGACATTGGTAAGATTATTGTTAAATCATGTGAATATATATTCATCTTTAAATTTGATAGTGGTGAAAACTGTAGTAGAGCGTTTGAACAAATATGTCATGTAGGTGGGAAACCATTGTTTTTACAGGAATGGAATGAGAACTTGCAATATGGAAAGGTAGATATACAAAGTGTGCCTTTGTGGGTTAAACTGAGAAACAGCCTTATGAATTTGTAGACAAAGAAAGGCCTAGGGTACATAGCTAGTGGAGTGGGTAGACCTATCCAAATTGATTCTGTAATTGAAACTAGGAATAGGTTAGGATATGCTTGTGTATGTGTAGAGGTTGATCTTAAGGAGGAATTACCTAAAGTAGTATATGTGGATATAGGGTTGAAGGATTTACATAAAGTAGAGGTGCTATATGACTGGAAACCCAACCAGTGTCCTAAGTGTAAGAGTATAGAACATATGAGCTGTAAGATTGAGAAAGTGTGGGTTCCAAAAGTTAATCAAGATAATAAACAGATTGAACAGGTAGATTTGGATATGATAAAGAGTGTAAGTATAGATTCTGAGGGTAAAGATGAGGAAACGGCAAAAAAATATGGATGAATCTTGGAAGTATGTGACTAAGAGATCAAGAGATAAGAATGGAGAAAGTTGTAGCTATGTCTTACCTGTAATTGAGGAAAACTCTTTTAAAGTCCTTAGTAGTCCACTTTCTACATTAGATGATGATATATTGAAGATTATACAAAGTGCAGAAGGGGGAGAAACAAATAAACCCCCTGATCCATGATCCTTAGATCATGGAATGTTAGGGGTTTGAACATGACCCTGAGACAAGAAGATGTCTCTAACTTTATGTTCAATAACAAAGTGAATGTAATGTGTATCTTAGAAACAAAAGTTCAATATCATAACATGGAGAAAATTATGAAGGAAAACTACCCTACATATAATTTAATACATAACTATAGTAGTGACCCTATTGGGAGGGTTTGGATATTATGGAAACAAAGTGAGGTGCAGGTCAATTTCATAGAAGGTTCTGATCAAGCTATTGTGGTGGAAGTGGTTGATAAAGGGGATAATAGTAGTATTGTTTTAGTGGCTATCTATGCTAGCAATGATGATAATGAAAGGCAGATATCATGGAAGAATATGGTTAGATGGAGTAATTTGTATAAAGATAGAAGATTTGGTTGTATTGGTGATTATAATGACATCTTGAGAATAGAGGAAAGGTTACACAGTGATGAATTAAATTAGTATGCTAAGAAATTCATTAATTGTGTTTAGGAATCTGAACTGTACGAACATAATAGTTGTGGGAATTTTTACACTTGGACCAATAGAAGTGTAGTTCAGCTAAGAGCTAGTAAAATAGATATAATGTTAATAAATACTAAGTGGTTTGATGAATTTCATTCAAATGTATTATGTTTACCTCCTTTAACATCTGATCATTGTGCACTATTGGTTAAAATAGGTGTAGCACAACAGAGAACCCTGATTCATTTAATTTTTTTAACATTTGGGCTGAGCATGAGGAATTTCAAGAGGTAGTTGATAAAGCTTGGAAAGTTGAGGTCAGTGGGTCCCCTATGCATATCTTGTATATGAAACAAAAGGAAGCCAAGAAGCAACTTAAAATACTCAACCTGAAGTATTTCGAAAAATCTCCACAATACATTACTGAACTGAGAAATACTTTAGAGGAAGAACAAAATAAAATAATGACTGGGAACGAAAGTGAGTTAATCCTAGCTGAAGAGAAGGTGATGATGGGTAAGCTTAAAGATGCTTTGGTTAAAGAGAAGGAGATTTTGAGACAAAAAGCTAGAGCTACTTGGGCTACAAAGAGTGGTTATGGATCAGCCTATTATTATAATATACTCAAAGGCAGGCAAGCAAGGAATAAGATATCCACTTTGGTGGGTGAAGATGGACAGATTCTTACATCTCCTCAACAGATTAAAGATGAGTTTGTAAGATTTTATAAAGGGCTAATTGGGACAGTTGATGGAGAGCAGGAGATATGTCAGGTTAGTACTCTTGCAGATTTGATGAGTTTAAAACTTACAAAGAAACAGAGTAACTATTTAGCACAAACCATTTAGTGATGAGGATATAAAAGAAGCCCTATTTGATATTAGTGAAATCAAGTGCCCGGGTCCAGATGGTTATACCTCATGTTCCTATAAGAAATCTTGGAGTATTGTGGGTAGTGATTTTTGTAGAGCAATTCATGACATAATTGATAAGAGAATTATACCTAAGGGGGTCAATACTACTAATATAACACCGATTCCTAAAGTTCTTAATCCTATAAGTGTTAAGCAATTCAGGCCTATTTCATGTGTGAACACCACCTATAAAACTATTTTAAGGATGATTTCTAATAGGATTAAAAAGATCTTGGGTTCTATCATTGATAAAAATCAAGCAGCTTTTGTTTCAAACAGAGTGATAGGAGATAATATACTGGTTCCACAGGATTTGGTTAATGGTTATGAAAAAAGTAATATCACTCCCAGGTGCACCATAAATGTGGACCTTCATAAGGCCTATGATAGCATTAACTGGGATTTCTTGTTTAATGTTCTTAAACCCATAAATGTCTTTACACAGGTGATTAGCTAAATTAGGATGTTGGTGAGTACACCTACCTATTCTTTGGGAGTAAATGGGAGATGGTGGGGTATTTTGAAGGGAATAGGGGCCTTAGACAAGGGGACCCCCTCTCCCCTTATTTGTTTCTTATTTGTATGCAGGTCTTTACTGCCCTATTTAAGAAATTGGTAATAATAGTCAATTCAAGTTTCATCCTAAACGTGAGGAAATGAAGTTGAACCATATAATATTTACAAATGGCCTATTAATATTCATTGAGGCTGATGTAGAGTCTGCAAGATTAGTCAAGGAGGAATTGAGTTTGTTTGCTAGATTATCTGGTATGAATTAAACCATGGTAAGAGTGAGATCTATTTTGGTAACACAGACGGGCAAACAAAGCTGGAAATTACGCAGATGTTAAATATAAAAGAAGGACATATCCCTGTGAGATACCTTGGAGTACCTTTGAGATCAAGGAAAATAAACTTGGAAGATGCTAATAGACTTATAGAGAGTATCTGTTCAAGTATTACAAAATGGAGTAACAAGTTTCTCACCTATGCTGGAAGATTAGAATTACTTAAAGTAGTGCTTGTTAAAGTGTTACATTGGTGTAGAGTATTCATGCTTCCCAAGAATTTATTGTATAAAAAATTTCAAAAAATTGCTAGTTTTCTTTGGAAGGGTACAACAAATAATGCTTTAGGTGCAAAAGTATCTTGGCAGAGAGTGTGTAAAGCCAAATATGAAGGGGGACTTGGAATACATAATTTAGAGAACCTGAATAAGGCTTGTTTATTTCATACTTTTTGGAGAAGTTATCAAAGGATTGATTCACTTATCAGTTTGTGGGCTCATACCAATGTTTTTAGAGGTTAGTGTATTTGGGGTAGGAATGTGAAGCAGGAATATACTTGGACATGGAAAAAGCTCTTCAAACTGAGGGATATTGCTTACAATGCTTTTAGTGGAAAACATACTTACATGTTTTGGGATAAGTTGATTAAGAGGGAAAATGTAACATCTACTTTGAATAGAGAAGTTGAAGATAGCTCAATATGGAAAAACAAGACAGCTGAGAGCTGTTATAGTAGATTAAGGTGGCATTTACCTCTTACTTTGAGGGGTATTTGTGCTACCTCAGTTGAGGAAGGGGAATGATAGAATGTATTGGACAACTAGTAATAAGAAAGGTTTTAATTCAAAAAGACATTATAAGAAATGGATGATCATTGAGCTATCTTAGAATGGACAAGGTTAGTTTGGCATAAAATTAATATACCTAAATGCTCCTTTTGTGCTTGGTTGGCTTTCCTTGATAGGCTCCCTACTAAGGTGCATATGATTGGGTGGGGTATACAAATTAATGGGTTGTGTGAGTTCTATCATAATATGGTAGAGGATAGAGATCATCTTTTTATTAAGTGTCCCTTCTCAAAAAGAATTCTTACTGAATGTGTAAGGTTGTGTGGGAGTGTGTTGGTAAATTGTAATAGTTGGGATGAACTTATCAATTTCTTGCTTGAAGAAGCTAAGAAACTACATATTCATTGTGGTTTACTTCATATATATACAATTTGGAGAAACATGAATGCGTTTGTGCACAATAGGAGGAGACTAACTGAAGAGGATATAATGCGTGAGATACAATATTTCATGTTTGTCAAAACGGTGGGTAATGAAAGATTCAAGGAGAAGCAGGGAAGAAGGATTATTGATTGCAATTGAATGTGGATGGAGCGAATCCACCTATTAATTAAGTTCAAGGTATCCCTGAGCAAGGAATACATTTTCGTGTTCAACCGTTAGGGATTTACCCTCGAATCATTCAAGGCACGAGATTTAGGCCCATCAGGGCATGCTTAGTCAATTTTCAAGTTATAGGAATCACATTGGAGCCGTACACCAAGTTCCGATCCGAGCCGTTTAGAAGTTTATACAAATCTGTGATGCCTACGTTACTCAAGGCATCACAAGGGAACAAATGTATTATTTTATGTTCTAGTTCTTTTTTTCCAGGGGTTCAAGTGAGTGGCTAGACCATCAGCCATCTGAAGCAATCCCTGATTTGGATGCATCTTAAGTATGATACTTATATTGTTACTATCCTCAAAGCATGAGGATGAAAGATCAAGTGGATCTTGCTAATTTCAAACAGGAAGCTGGAGAAGATCTAGGAGCAACATGAACAAGAATTCACATAATTTGACAAGGTGCCCTCTTAATGGGTACACTCCTATGAAGCAAAATTCCATGTTTTACAAGGGACTTGATGGAAATTCAAGAATAAGAGTTGATAATCATGGACAGGGTGGTTTTGTATCAATGGATTCTTTTGAAGCCGACAATTGTATGGAGAAAATTATTGACACTAAGAGAAGTTGACCTACATCTAAAGCCCAAGGGGGTACTTCACATGCTTAGGGTGAAGCCAAAATAGACACCAAGTTCTCTACATTAGCTGAACAGATGAAGTAATTGACGATGATTGTGCAAGAGGGATTCAAAAGTAAACAACAAGAGGGAAAAGTTGTGCATGAATCTTATGGATGTTCTAATTGTGGAGTTAATGATAATGCTTGGGAAGAATGTCAGAATAACCTTAAATTCGTGTTCGTTGTGTCTAATCGAGGTAATTAATTTTTGGATGGTCAAGATTTTGGTCAAATGAATCGTTCTCAACCCTTAGAGGGAAATTCCTATGGGCTTGTAATTCAAAATAACTATCAATCGCGCTCAAAATCAATATCAAGGAGGTGAAGGTCACGTGCAAAAATCTTACAATGAAGATGTTGTTCAAAAAGCACTCCCATGACATCCACACGAAGGTAACATTGATCTGTTGCAACAAACGTTGAGTTCATTCATGATGATGACGCAAGAAAAGTTGAAGTCAAATCAAGAATCGTGGAAGCGAAATAATGGGAAGATGAATAAGGGATGTCTCATCTTTTGTGATAGAATAATCGTATCACGAGACATGTTTTTTGGGAGGATTAATGGACCTAATAGGAGAATTATTCCCTAATATTTGTTATTTCTTACTTTCTTATCTCATTTTGGATTTATTACTATTTTTAGAGTATTTTGTGTTTTAATTGTGTGTTCTGTAGCTTCTTAGTTAAATTGTTGACATGTTATCCCAAGATGATATGGAGAAGTCAAGAACGTCAAATACACACCCAAGTCAAGGAATAGATAGAGCAAAAAGGCATTTTGGAAGCATGTGAGCATTTGCTGGAAAGTTTGACGTGACTTGTATTGATCACCACGGAAAATTGGCAAGAGTTTTTAGCATGATTCCTTTTGATTTAGAAAGAGCTTGAAATTAGCGTCGCGTGTTAAGTGAAAGAAGACGATTCAGAGTTGAGCCGAGTAAGTTATGCAAAGTTGTCCAACAATAAGTAAAAATAGGTTGGGCCATCTGGATGGAAACTTGAAGTGTTTGGGAGCTTTTCCACCACTAGAGGTCGAAACAAGATGAGTCTTACAAGCTTGTAGATTGGCTAACTCTTTTAAGGATGGATTGGTTACAATTGGAGTAATTGTGAGATTCGCATTAGACCTTTATGTCTAATAAAGCTAAACCACCATTTTATATTAAATATATTGTTAAGGATCTTAAGAACTTGAGTTATTGTAATATCAAATACTCCTTTATTCATAGGAGTAAAATTAGAGGAAATACTTTCTAAGGCAAAAATAATCCCATTTTTATATTTTTTAAAGCCTAACTAAATTTTTGTTCTTTTTAAGGCCAAAGTTCAATCTTTTGGTTTTTGACATTTTTACCTTCCTTGAGCTGAACCAAATTCGCTTAATTTTTGTCACTGGGTACGGACCCACGACCATGTCGTAATGGGTACGGACCAATCACCAATCACCACTCACCAGCGTTTTTGTAATTAATCCTTGATGGGTATGGACCTTTGTCAGTTTTTACGTTTTTTATTAAGTCATTTATTACATTTTATTAAGTCATTAATCTAAAAACCCTTCGTGGGTACAGCCATACAGACCCATTTAGACAAATCCATTTGTGGGTACGGACCCATTTAGACAAATCCATTTGTGGGTACGGACCCATTTAGACAAATCCTTTCGTGGGTACAAACCCATTTAGACAAATCCCTTCGTGGATACAGACTCATTTAGACAAATCCATTCGTGGGTACGGACCCATTTAGACAATCCTAGTAGTTTTTTTTTTTGGCTGACTGTACCCATAAAACAAACTACCTAGCCTCATGGGTCTACACACCTCTTTTTACAATAGTGGGTTGTACCCAATGCCCACTAACAACCATCACCACACGGAAAATAAACTAGCCTATGTGGGTTTGTACCTACGTCTCGCAATACGGAATAAAAACCCAAAACAGATTCGCGTAACTTTTTAATCTATGAACTAAAAGCATAAATATATCTCTGCAGTCATATGATGATGGTGTGAAGGTAATGATGATTATGGTGTGAAGGTGATGATGATGATGGTGTGAAGGTGATAATAATGAAGGTGGCGAAGGGGTTGGGGGATAGTGGTGAGGGCGGCGAAGGGGGTGGGGTTGGTGTGAGGGGCGACAAAGGGCTTGGGACTGGTATTGGTCTTGGATTTGGGCTTGGTGGTGGAGGCGAACATGATCGATATGGCATTGAGGGAGGCAGATTTAGAGCACGACGGTGGAGATCCAGAAGCTGCTACAGGAATATATGGTGAGATCTGCTTCTGGGTTTTCTTCTGCAAAAGGTGGATTCCATCGTAAGATCTTCTGCTGGAGAATGGCGGCAGCAGGATGAGAGTGGAGGTCAACAGCAGGGCCGCTTGATCGGTGCTGCGAACAGTGGTGGTGGTGGTGCGAATCAGGAGCGGATATGGCGCTGTTGTTGGTGGTGCGAATCAGGAGCGGATATGGGGCTGCTGTTGGTGGTGGTGCCATCGACGGGAAGTTGAGTGATGATGGTGAGGTTGAAGGGAGGTTGGATATGGTGCAGGAGAGCGGGTAATGGAGGCGGTACGTCACAGGGAAGAGGAGAAGGAGGGGTGAAGAAAGAGGGAAGATAATTGGTTTTTTGGGTTCTCGATTGTTAATAGAGATAGGGTTTGGGTTTTCTGCTTTTCATTGTAGGTAAAAGAGTTGGGAGAGTAGTTTAGATATTTTTAGGCTATTAGTTAGTTTTTAATAGACTTAGTCAAGGTTGGCTTTTATTTATAAACCTCTATAGCTGATTGGCCTTAGAAAATAAATGGGTAGTAAAATTATAATAGTAAATTAGGTAGTTAAAGAAAGCTTCAAAAGCAATTTGTTTAGTTTTGATTGGATTGGATGAAATTAACCAAATTTTCTAAAAACGATCTCAATGCGATAGGCATTGATTGATCTACTTTTCTAATTGGTTTTGTTCATTTATGCAATATTTTTCGACTAGAAAAAGCAATCTTTGGCCTATCTCTCAATCTATTAATAAGATGCCAGATAGTTTAGCTAGAAGGTTTAAGCAAATAAGTCAGATGTTTCATAAAGAATATCAGGAGCTAGTGATATGATATGATAGAACAAATCTAGGTTAACGAACCTATATTATATCCAATCGATTTATAGATAGTTAGTTCTATAAAAAAAATTGTAATTTTTGTTTTTATGTATAAATCAACTATTATTCAAAATAAAAAATTACAATCTTACAAAATTCTCAGAGAATCAGTTCCACATAGTCCATTGGACTTGAAAATCATGAAATCCAACTATGTATCATATTTTTCTGTAACAAAGACAGGATGCTATTAGGTTAAAAAAAAATTTAGTTGAACTATTACAAGGAAATGGAAAAGGCATTGTATGAAATTTATATTTATCACGCTCCCTCACGCATATATGTGATAGTGACATCAACAATAACATCAACGTTGAATCACTTCGCGGGCATGAGAAAAAATTCAACGAGGATTTAAAATAGGGGTGAACATGGTTTGTTTCGTCTCGGTTTTTGGCCCAAACCGAAACCGAACTGAATATTTCGGTTTTTTATAATTTAATAACCAAAACGGATGGTCCGCATTTAGTTCCACATTCGGATTTTGGTTACGAATTGGTTCGTTTCGGTTCGATTTTGGTTTGTTTCGAATTCGAATGCTTGGTCAATAATATTTTCACCCAATTTCTTAATATGCATTATCCAATAGAGACTAATATTCTAATACAACTATGCTACTATTATTTGTCCATATGGGCTATTAATAAATCAATTAAATATAAACTTACTTATCTTAATTTACAATACTATAATAAATTTAAATCTATTACTTCCTACCTTCTACTTCCGACTTCCTACTTCATACAATCATGATTTACAAAATCAATCAAGTAAAAAATATTTATAATTTTAAGTGATATAAAAAAATTCACTAATAGCACCATCGAATAGTATAACTACATCTTCACGTAGATAATAATTCTCAAAAAAAAATCTTCCACATAATTCTTATAAAAGTTCACACATTCCCTACTTTTACCTTCGTTAGTTTGGTTTTTTGGTTTTTGTTTTTTTGGTTCGGATTTTACATAGTAAACCGAACCGAACCACAAAAGTCGGTTTTTGAAAAATTAAAAACCGAACCATTTGGTTATTCGGTTTTTGGCTTTTTTTGGTTCGATTTTTTCCGGTTTGTTGGTTCGGTTTTCTGATTCTTATTTGCTCACCCCTAATTTAAAGTGTGAGATTTTGTGATAAGATTTTACTTGATATACTAAAAGAATTATGATTAGACTTTTTTTACAGAATAGGACCCCGGTTGATTAGAAATGTATATTTTTTGAACAGTGTGGTTCAATAAATTATTCTTATTTCCTTAATTAAAAATATGTTCTTTTTCTAACACACTATTATTATTACTTATATACATTTTGTGTGAGCTAATCCAATTTGAGGGCTTGGTGCAAAAGTAATGAAAGATCTAAGATTAGGAGTCAATATTCTAAACAAAACGTCTAAGCTTAAAGACTTGCAAAAAGACAAACCATTTTTCTCCTTAAACCAATGATGACTGGCCAGCAGGGTCAACAAGCAACCAAACAAGCACCTAGGCTTTCTATCAAAATTGAATAGCAGTAAATTACAATAAAGTAGAGAGTTAGAATAACTTGTTTCATAAATTATAATTCATAAAAAATCCATGTGGGATATATAATTCCAACTAAATAAAGCATTATAGCAGATTCATAATCTGCTCTCAAGTAGTCCACACCCATATATGGCCAGTGATCTACTTAATATACACTTTCTTTCAAGTTCAAACAGTTTTGAAACATTAATTTAAACTTTTAAAGTCAATAGTCAGACTCTGATGATCAAATGGGTTGTTTGAAGTACTTCTACTGAAGTTTCTGAATTTGGTCCCTGATACTTTCCAAAAGATACTCATAACATACAAACTACTCCACCCCATGATCAACAACACAGGCATCAGATGTTCTACTATACACAGAACAAGTTAGCACATTCAATTAATTATCCATCATCTCCTAGCAAAAAATATAAAAAACTATAATAGTAGCAAAAGGAACAATTAAACTAAAAATAGGCCATATGTTGCTTACTTTGACTCATCTTAAAATAAGCTACCTAGGTAGTGGGCCCCACAGATGCGGCTTTCTAGCTTACACATTTTTTCTGAATAATCTTTTCAAGGAAAAAACAAAACCTTACCGTGTTCAAAAAATAAAAGATCCGTTTTCAAAAACAGGTCAGTTGTCACCAACAGAACCTCCAGGATAGTTTTTACAAATGAATGAATTTAAACCTCTTCGTGCTAAAGATAAGATCCGTATTTTTAGCACAAAGAGGTTTAAATACATACATTTGTGTTAGTAAATCATAGTGAGCAAGAAGAGCATGAGTTATTCAAACTCTGTGGGTGCTAAAGATTTTCCTCTGGTCTCCATAATATCTACATAACAAAACCTCATTATATTCAGATGTGGAAAGTACATAATATCAAAAAAGAAGCAAAAACTATATATTTCATATACACAGCATTTTTATTTTTTATACAAACAAAGTCAGTACTAACATATACGGTGATAATTTATTAGGCAAATTGCACCATTGGTCCCTGTCTTATGCAAAAAAGACAAATATACCTGTAATATACACCAACCTTGCAGATCTAACCCCCCATATGTATAACAAGGGGATCGATGGTGCAACTAACCCTATGTATCATCTACCTACATGTAATGCTAAACAATACAAACTCAACACAGTACTACAAAATTAAATGGAAAATTCAAGTCAACACATAAATCTTGGACTATCTTTCATTAAAATAGATCTTTAGTTCATTTGTAAACTTTCTATGGGAAGGATCAAGTCATGATTTAATAAGAGACCAATCCAGTAACTTATAAGAAGACCCATCTACATATACAAACACGAGGGCAAAAATATCATTTATCTAATTCCAGCCAAATACCACAATTTTCTCAAAAGAAAAAAAAAAGATAATTATAGATAAAGTAGAAATGTAAATAGTGTACCTAGAAGCAGAATTGATGTTACGATTGAAAAAAGGAGAGAGGAGAGAGGAGAGGGAGAAAGCTGCTGCAAGGGTTAAGAATTTTGTATTTTAGGGAAATAGTCTCTTAATTTATAGGTAAATTAAAATTATGGGTTAGAAATAAAAATAAATAATAAAAAAATAAAGAAATGTTGTTTTTCTTTCTCTTTTTTCAAATAAATAAATATAGAGAAAATGACATCTAGGGTCTTGAACACACCCCCCCTCTTCAAGATGGGGACCCGGCCTCTCATGCTCATCTAGATAAGAAGACTAGACTAGAGCCTCTTCTTACTAAAGACCTCAGCAAGTTTTTTAACACATGAACCCCAAAACCCCAATTACTAGACTATCCTTCTTTTGTTTTTTTCCCCCTATATATACTAAATATTACATTTCACAGATAATTATTCTCTCTCTTCTCTCACATCTCTCTCCTCCCCTAACTCTCTCTCCTACCCAAACCGCCACCACCACCACCGGAAATGCAGCCATGGCTCTTTCTTCTTCTCCAACAAGCAGCCATGGAAACTGCCTCCTCTTTTGCAGCCATGGATCTCCGACTACCGCCATCAGCCACCACCACCTCCGAGATTCGAGATCCAGCAGTTTTCTTCAAGCTCCAGCTGAGGTGTTCGAGCCATGGTGAAGCAGCGAAAAGGTAATGGCTATGGTCAATGTCGATCCTTGTTGCTCTTCCTCGATCCAGCAGCAACAGGTTTCTGGCGGAACCCTAGCCTCGTCGGAGCTGCAACAACCTTGCCTCGTCGGAGCTGCAACACCCTAGCCTCATCGAAGCTTGAATAACCATGGCAGCAAAAAGAAGGAGCTCGATCCTCGCTGCTCTTCTTCGTTCCAGCACCGACGGGTTTCCAGCGAAACCCTAGCCTCGCCGGAGCTCTGCGCAGGAGGAAGCTAGCTGCAACACCATTGGAATGCGAAGCTTGAAGAACCTTCGATCTGCTCGATGGGAGTTCTGGATTCCTTGTGAAGACGAGTAGCTGAGGTGGTGGCTCGCCGGAGATCTCGAGTGGTGTTGCTCGGCGCTGCAGCTGGAGAGAAATTCAGGCGAACTTGGAGAAGAGGAAGCTGGTGATGGTGGTGGCGGATTGCTTCGTCAGCGATGTAGTTTGATTTTTTTTGTTTAGTTTGACATGGTTGACCAGATCTAGATCTGGTCAAACCAAATAGATTTCCTTTTTTTTTCTGATTGTGTAATAATCTAATTGTTTGAATAATTGAATAATACTCACTATTTTATTGTTTACTCATTGCTTTTTTAAACTACTCTCTAATTGTTAAAAATACTCACCAATTTTAATAGAGTACTCCGACAATTTTATAGAGTACTCCGACTATTTCATAGAGTACTCCGACTTTTTTTATAGAGTATTCATTTAATTGGTTTAATTCTCGGAGTACTCAGCAAATTCTCGGAGTACTCTATGTTTTTTCCGGTGACTGGTGACTGGTGGTCGGAGGTCGGAGGTCGGAGGTTGGAGGTCGGTGGTCGGAGGTCGATGGCGGAGGTCGGTGGTCGGAGGTCGGTGGTCGGAGGTAGGTGGTTGGAGGTTGGAGGTAGGTGGGTAGTGGTAGGTAAAGGAGAGAGAGAAACAGTGACATCACACTTTTTGTCTTTTAGTGAAAAAATGAGGTCCCTAAGAATAACAACTTTCAAGACACTACTCTATAAAGAAAAAATAGTGTCTCCAAGACCCTATATATAATTCACCCATAAATATATTAAGAAGATATTTTACTGAGACCATCTCTAATGACTCGAAAGAAACTTGTTATTTTCTAATTTAAAAAAAATTAAATTATAATATTTTATATATTTTAGTCACCTACTATTATATTTGCTAGGTATTTTAAAAATCAAACATAATATATAACGACTTTTTTCTAATTTTAGTTTTGCTTGATTTGAATGTCTTATGTGTTGTCGTTTACACTACCCAGAATTTCCTGCACATTGTAGTCATTGATTTTCTTGGCTTACTAAATTGTATATACACAAATGGTTTGTTTGGGCAAATCTTCACCAACATTGCGTATAGATGTTTTTTTAAACCACATGGGTATATACCGATTCCAAATCATCCTATACACCAACCAAATACGCATTGAAAATTATTGTCTATATGCATATAAATTTATATACCCAATTCAAATTATTATATATCTGCTTTCCACAATAAACTGATATCATTTGGGTATATACACAATCACTGAAGATGCAGTATAATGCTTTTTGTATATACCCATGAAAATACAAGAAAGTAGCAAACCAATGTTTATATCAATATATGAAAAACTAGTTAATGGGTATATACCCAATATGGATTATTTTATGTAATCGGAATACCCATTGAAATATTTTCAGTTTGGATATATACCCAATTCGTGTTCAGTAATTATGCATACTAATGCTTCTATAATCCTTGGAAATGTAGTGATTTTATTTTAGGCATATACACAAATAAACTACATGAAAATTGTAGATTGTATCAAAATAAATAATAAATTATTTAATAGGTATAAACCCACCGCCTTAATCATACACTATTTTAGAAGAACTGGGCACAGTTACTTAATTCAAGATGGAGAACTAGAACTAGAACAAGAACGCTAAACTTTATTGATCCAAATCGAATTAATATACCCATTAAGATGAATCAAGAAGGAGAACACATACCTTTAACAAGGTCTTTAAAAAGTATATGCAATGTTCTCGGCGCCGTGGGTGATTTTTTTTAATATTATTATTTTAGAACTAGAACAAGAACCCTAAAAATTATTGACCCAAATCAAATTAATATACCCATTAAGATGAACCAAGAAGGAGAACAAGTACCTTTAACAAGTTCTTTAAAAGTATACGCAATGATCTCGTAGTCGTGGGTGATTCTTGTTTGTTTTTTATTTTTTTTATTCTCGTCGTCGTGTGTGATTCTTGGCTTGCTAACATGTATATGCGATATTCTAATTATTTTTTATTTTTCTTTGATTTGAATGTCATTTGTGGTTCTCGTCGCCGGGAATTTTGTGGTCGTCGGACTGAGTTGAATTGTTTTGTAAACGAGTTTTGTTTGTTTGATCGGTAAAAGCTTGAAGAAATAATGGATAGTGATTAGGAGAGAGGGAAATAGAAAACGTCCATATTTAGGAGAAAGGGGACCACATTTACTAAAAACAATATTTGATAAAAAGAATATATATGCATAATTTGGGGAATATCAAGGGGACAATTGTCCAACTAACCTTATGTATCATTGTAAATATGCTAAATAATAAAAAGTTAACATATTATTACAAAATAAAAAGGAAAATGCAATTAGGGAAAAAATAGGGGTTTTTTGTAATCAAACAAAAAAAATTGCCAACCCGTTCATTAAAATACAACTTTAGTTCATTTGAAACTTTATATAAAAGGATCAACTCAATAATTTAAAAGGTTATATTAACAAACAGGTCCAGTAACTTATATACATAAATATAGATCTACATATATAAACACGAAGGTCAAAATAGCATTTATCTAATTCCAGAAACTATTAAAGAAGGGTATAATTTATTCGAAAGAAAATAATTATAATAAAATTAAATTGAAAATGGTTTGCAAAAATTAGTTGGTGTACCAAGCAATAACGAAATCGATTAACGAGAAATTCAATTCAAAAAATATCTTGTGTATCAACTGTAGCAGAGAGAAAGAAATCGACTGGAATAATTTAGCAGAAAGAAAGAAAGAGCTAATTCCAAATGTAGGCCTAAATTCAAATTTGGGTCACGACTTCAAAACATCATTTTTTTTGTCAATTTCACTAATTCTGTTAGAATTTTAACAAAAATAAAGGATCTTTTACTTATTTCGTTTACAGGTTTCAATATAGGCCGTAACTATTCCGATTTAGGTCAATACTATAGTTTTTACCCAATTTAGGCCTTTTTAAAATTAATTTAAAACTAAAATTATTCAATATTGATCCTTGTAGTTTGCAAAACTAAACTTTCAAAATTTACAGATATTCATATGACGCTTAATTGCATTATAGGGCTCTATATTATGCAAAAATTATGATGTAAGTCCTTATATTGCGTCTTGTCGGTCTTAAGCGATTTATCAACTGATGGCATCATCAATTTATTTAGAGTAGCAGCCAAGCCATTCATAGTTATTGTATCTTCTTGTGGATGAGAAGGGGGTTCCTTCTTAGCAAACTATCTGCATAAGCATTATATCCGAAATTTTGAGGAGCTTGGGCTCCATGGCTTAGACTTCCATGATTATGATTTTGAGGCCTTGATTGGTAGTTGTTTCCTGGAGTCTTGGTTTATATTTTCTTGATTGACCGTCCATGAGGATTGGACCATTGAAGTCCCAGATGATTTCTATTTGATTATCATAGCCTTGACCACCCGAATGGTGGTTCCCTCGATTTGGTATAAAGAAAATTGATTCCAAATTGTTAAGACACTTTTCACACACATCATCAGTTGCCCCACAAAAGAGGAAACCTTCGGGCCCTTGTCAACAATAACATTTTCTTGGTTGTTAGCTACGAAGAGTTGTTTGATCTTGTTCTCTAGAAGCGGCAAGTTTAGCATTCAAAGCGGACTCGTGGTCTAAATTCAAAGTACCTCTTTCAAAAACTCAAACCCGTGATTTTGATGGTTGCCAACTCATCCCACTCTTCATAATCCCATCTATTACACCAAACTCGTGATTCACGCTCACCATCATGAAACCTCCTCCACACATAGTGGCAGCCTTCTCCTTAGAGGTTACATCTGAACTCCTACAAAACATCCTCAATTGCAAATCTGTTGTATACCTATGTAGTGTTTATTTTTTCAACAATGACTGGAAACGAGTCTAAGCGGCTTCTAATGTCTCTCCTTAGTCTTGACGGAATCCTGCCAAAATCAAGTTACACACTAAATTACACTTTGAGGATAGTCCCTATAGAATAACTTGGTTTGCCATTGGTCCCGAGTATTGATTAAATCGTTGATTGCTGATCATACTACTAACTTGTTCCTCCAGCGAGAAGGATGGGAACATAACAAAATATATGTGTTCCTGATTAACTCATTGAGTGACATGCGTATCGCAAATTTGCATAAACTTTTGCATTGATCGAATGGGATCTTCACGGGCAGCCCCACTATAATGGTCGTGACTAAAAAATTGGTTGATCATACCCGCATCCGCTTGAATATCATGGCTTGAATAGAGGGTAGGCGAAGCCCAATTGGTGGCAAGCGGAGTGATTGTTGCTCATGTGGTTGCATAAACCAAGGCACGACCTCAGCTGGGACTTGTGCACCTTGATTATCGTTCAGCGGTGGTTTTTCTCTAGAAGAAGCTTGAATTCGATTACTAAAGTTATCTCCTGGTGGAACAACCATGTGTGGTGGACCCCTTGAGTTCTTATTTTCATCCAAATTCAGCTAAGCATTACCTTTTGTGGTCATATCTTCTCTCTCTCTCTCTCTCTCTCTCTCTCTCTCTCTCTCTCTCTCTCTCTCTCTCTCTCTCTCTCTCTCTCTCTCCCTCCCTCCCTCCCTCCCTCCCTCCCTCCCTCCCTCCCTCCCTCCCTCCCTCCCTCTCTCTCTCTCTCTCTCTCTCTCTCTCTCTCTCTCTCTCTCTTTCTCTCTCTCTCTCTCGATGTCTGTCTTTGAGCTTGAAGTAGTCTGTTGGAGTTCAAGATAATGTACCAAATCTATTAAGTATAGAGATACAAAACAAGAACACGGGTAAAATAAAAAAACAACGAAACACCAATAAACTAAAACACAAAATTTTAATTTTATAATCTCCGGCAACGGAGCCAAAAAACTCGTCGGTTTCATGAGTGTGATAAATAATCACTTAACTTAGAGTACTTAACCACCATCAAGTGTACGAGGTTTGTTGACAAGTAATAAGAATGGGTAAGCAAAAGGGATTTTGTTCTCAGGGATTATCAAAGTTACTGTAGATGTGTTTATGAATATCATGGCTTAGATGCAAATACAAATAAAAGAGAAATGTTTGTTTGATTGTCTTATGATAAGACTTTTTTTTTAGTCAAATTAAGATAAGACTAAATGCGATAAATTAAAAGGACGGTTTTAAATTATCAACAAATAGTAAAGTAATAACTAAAATGTTAAGTTATTTAACTAAGAGAGATTTGAAATATGTGAGAGTAGTGCTTGATCATTGCTACTTTAATGTTTTTAGACGTAAGGGTAAATTGGCCATTTTACATTAGTCGGGTTTAAGTTCTCTTCCCAACCCATTCGGGTGTATAGGAAGCTACCCTACAATACTAGGGACCCCGACCCTACAATATTTTCAGATGCTAATTGGTTCACACCCTATAGACTACTCGTCTAGTCAAGACTAGGGATGACAACAAATCGTTTTTTTGCAAAAATTCCAAAAACCATAACCATAACCGTTTTTATAATAAAAAACCATATCCTAACGGTTTTAACCATCGGTTACATTTTTCAAAACCATAACCGTATTATTTGGTTTCGGTTTTTTAAACGGTTTTGCGGTTTTTAACCATATTCAAATGATAGTGTAATAAATATATTAAATTTCATAAAATAAAACCACACATATAAAATAAAACTACAAGATTTATGAAAAATTGTGTTGGTATTTGATTAAATTACATATTTATTATTTAATTGGTTAAATCTAGTATTTTGATTTTGTTTTAAGAATTTCAATATATCTAATATTAACCCAATTTTTTATAAAATTTGAAAATATATATGATAATAAACTATTTTCAATTTTTCGTTTTATTTTTATCAAAAACCATAAACTAACGGTTTTAACCATCGGTTACACTTTTCCAAACCATAACCTAATGGTTTTAACCACGGTTATATAATTCGGTTTTCAATCGATCCGTTTATCATCGATTTTGGTTTTTAACCGTAACCATTGCCATCCCTAATTAAGAACTTCTAGCTCACTAATGCACACCGAGCGCTTATATCCCAAGTCTATAATTAAACCCCCCATCCCAGGCGATAGTCTAACTAATATTACTACCTTATACTTGATCAAGGTAAGAATAGCCCATAAGCATAAAGACATAATCAATGAAAACGAGTTTAATTTATTTAAAATATAAATATCCCAAATGTCAAGAATCATCATATAACTAATCAAAGGTTAATACTCTACACAATTCTCAAGCACAAAAATGTTTAACTCATATTAAAATACTAGAAATTAATAATTATAACTATGAAAATCATCTTTAAAACTAAAAACATAGTAAAATTACTCTAAAATAAATGATGAATTAGCTTTGGATGATGAAGAAGGGTGGAATTGTTTTTGAAAGCCCTTCTCCTTTCTTTTCTTCTAGCTTCAGCGTGTTTCTTCTTTGTTTAAAATATGATTCCTTTTCATTTTTCAGCTTATAACATGTATTTATATGAGTCCAAAAACATTTTAGGTCCATATGGGCCCCTTTGGGTGTGTGTGGGGGGATCTAAAAGGAGGTTTGAGTCACCTTGGGAGAATTAGCATAACTTCTTCGTCATAACTCTAAATCGACTTCCGTCACCTCTCACGCATCACTGAATTCAAGATCTATCTAAATCAAAAGTAATTATGACAAAAGATCTAACCAATTCTTTGAGATGATTGAAACAAGTTACGTCAAGACTTTTTCAGTAAATGCTCAAGTTCTTTCAAAGTGACTTTTCACTCTCTTTATGCCTTGACTTGGGTTTGGATTTGACTTCTCCATGACATCTTGTTTTGTCGCGAGACTAAGACGGCAAAACGGGGTAACTGCCCACCCCCTTTTAAAGATCGATTGAAATAAGAAATGGGTGGGAAATCCCCCAAGATGTTATTCCAAGGAGGAGGCTAGTTTAAGCAGAGGATTACCACAAAGTACTTTACAAGTTCAGGGAAAGTTTTCATGTCGAGCTCAACGACATGATAGACAAAGGTGATTCTTAGCGGGCAACCCAAGGTCAAAAGGGGTTAACCCTCACTTTTTATCGCTTTTCTTAAGTTAGTCTATAATATTTAAGTAGATTAGATTTTAGTTAGTGTATATTAAGTATAACAAGAAGGGTAGTGGAGTTTATTTGACGCACATGTCGAAATAGGTGAGGTTCGAGGTAAAAAATGAAGGTTTAAATGGAGAAGCAATAAAATACTAGAATATTAAAGCCTACATTGGAAAATCCGAGGATATCGGTACCTCGGGGGAACTTTTTCTATTAAAAAGGGAAAAAATAGTCGTGTTTCGCCTTTTTCAAGATTTTATAGAGAAAAGTAAAAAATGGGGGCATTTCGAGAGATGCAGCCAAACCGTATGAAAAATCCGGGCCAGGCTGACCATCGAGATGGGAAAATTTAAAAGCACCAGATTAATTTATGGTGAGGTCTAAGAGGGTCTAAGGGATCCGACCAGACCGGAATATTTTATTCGGCTCAGACGGATAGGAACTGTTCCGTTGCGTAATAAAAATGAAAAAATTTAGAAACGGTATAACTTTGCACTCGGGTATCGAAATTAACTTTTTCTTAAGCCTATATTGCATTTTTTTTATATATATTCAATTTATTACATCACACCTCAATAGGAGCTCCGTAAAAGGTTATGGCCAAATTCGTGAGATTTTACCCATTACCGCAACTTCATAAAGAAACTTTAAATGATTGGATATGATTTTATGGAGATATTGGTACATATAGATAGCTATAGAAGTCTCTTTTGATGCCCTAAAGCACACCTTATTTGGATATCATATGAAAAATTTATGATCAAAACGGTGAGGTGTAATGCTATAAATGGAAGAGTCTTCTTGAATTCGCAAGCCCCTTTGGATCTGAGTCAACCCACAAGACCAGTGAAATCCAAACACATCATCAAGGGCCCATTATGGATCGAAAACGTCAATCCATACTTAAGGATTGAGAAATTCTCATGAAAGTAAATACTTTTTAGTCTCTCATTAGCCTTTGTATATTTTATGTTCAGGTTTATATTCTTAATTTTGACCGCTTTTTTATTCTTTTCAAGTCATGGGGACACGACTTATATTTGAATTAGGGGTGGGGTACTCGTTGTCCTCATCCCCGTTTCTCATGTTTTAAATGATTTAAAAACATTGACAAAGAAAAAAAAATTAGTTTTAGAATTAAGTGGTTTAGCTAGTATTCTTTGTTGAACGAGGATGTCTCCTATAAGCAATATTAGACAACTCGACGATATTAACTAGGTTTGTGCTTTCGAAACACCAATATTATGCTTTAAATACTTGTATGAAACGTGTTAGTGTGTATTTAATCGTTAAGTAGAAATTCATCATAAAGCAAGTTCAAATAATGCGAGAAGTGAGTAGGTGTGTGGAACTTGAGATTCGACCTAGTCCAAACCAACTTTATTTACAACTTTTATGTAAAGAGTTAACGATACCGCATAGTTAGGAAATCGATCTAGGCGTTTCTTTGATAAGCCATTTGTTCCCTTTAGCTATGACCAGATGTATATTATGTATCACTCTTAGCCCCTCTGAGCATAAGACTTTGTTGGTTAGCCACATTATAAGCTTATACCCCTTAGATTGTAGGACTTTACCATATGAGTCGTACTCGAATCACGATGACTTATACTTAATCGTCTTCGATATTGAGTTTTGAACACCCCTTTCGGGTGACCATCCAACTACTATGGTAATCCTATACGTTATACACCGGAAGATCTATATACTATATATCAAAGCATATAAAATAGAGTTATTACTACTAATTTCAATTAAATGTAAAAGGACATCCCAAATTAAAATAGACATAAGATAAGTCTAGGGTCCATACCCATATGCTATTCTCAAGCAAAATAGATATAGTTCATACTAAAGAAAGAAAAAAATTACAAACGGGAAGGATTGGAATGGCATGAACAGCTTCCAACTCCTTCTTCTCTTCTTGTCACTTGCTCTAAATGATTTCTTGGTGTAATATTGATTAAGGAAGGAGAAAGTATCATTCTTCTAAGGTAAAAGTGTATAGATATATGACCTTGGTCAAAATATGGAGTAGTTTCCAAGTAAATCTCACCAAAATTCGTATTCCTAAATTGTAAGAGATGATTAAACCTTTCAGATTGATTTGGTCATATATTCTTCGTCACTTATTGGAATTTAATGTATTTTATATGGAAACGACTGCAATTCGAAGATCTGTCTGATCATATAATGGGATCCTCCAAATTCATGACCGATTTTCTACAGTATTACAATTAGTGAATGTCTTTCCAACATGGCTGATTCTTTACTTTTCAAATTTATCCAAACCTTTCCTTTTCAATTATGACTAAGGGGGTTTATTTTCTTTTCTTCACTTCTTATCATTATCCCAAGGTGTAATAGCTTATAATACCTAAGTTCTACACAAATAACACACAAAATACACGCAAAAACTCATAAATTAGCAAAACACCTAAAACTAGACAAGAAAGTGTAATGTATATATAAATGGGGGAAAATCCAGAAATTAAGTACAAAAACCCCCTAAAATTATGTCTCATTACTAGATTAATTTATCACACAAATGGATACAACAAGACCCCAAACTCAAAGTTGTGTCCTTTCGATACAATAAAGATAAGAACAATAGGGTAGTCAACAATATATATAGAAGAAGAAGTAAAATAGAAAAGAATGAATGATCCTAGAGCAAAATATCTAAAAACTTTAATTTAGTAATGCCAAGAGATAATGCACATACACACTTAATATACACACAATCAACCATCCATAAAGTCGAGTCCAAAATAACTTTGCAATACCAAAAGGAAAGGTGTTCACTTAGTTTGTGTTTAGCGGATATAGAATGATCATATGTCCTAATATAGTATCCAATGGTCTACCTAACTATTCCCTATTTGTTCCTCAACCAAGTAGTTCGAAATCCTAAGGTCTTTACGGTTGTAATCTTGGTTTAGGGACAATATGATATATATTTGGATAATGAAAAAGTGAGCTTTTGGCTCACTTCTCACATTCCATCAACGAATTTACCTAGAGCTTGAGTTTCACTTGAAGATGTTCTCACTCAACTAAATTTTTTATGCTTTGATATGCATCCCCAAATAACCCGCTAAAGCTTTTCATGATGATTACATAACAATTTCCACTTTGCCAGTCCAAATCATATTCAATCTTTGTCATATTTTTTCTGAGTTGGTTATGACTCCCTTTTTGAGGTGAGATGTCATACCACTTTTCTCATATTTATTTTCTTTTCAACATATAGTTTTTCTTTTTACCCCGGAAAGGGTTACAAATAAACTTATCATTATCAATAATATCACAATTACAATTCATTCCCAATCCCAATGTTTACCATCCCAAACTCAAGCTCTTAAACGACTTGTCTCAGGGTTGCGATTCGAGTGTGGTCATATGGATAAGTCCTATAAACGAAGGGGTATGACTTGTAATGTGGCTGATAAAAGGCTTTAAAAGGGTCAGATGGGCTAAGACGGATAATGTAAAACAGGTGAGAAAGCTAAAAGGCTTCAAGTGGCTTATATGAAAGAACTGCCTTTTCAATCTTCTACCTACCAGATTTTGTTAGTTTTTCACTATTAGTTCATAGATTAAGCGGGGTTATCAACTAATTTCAGACCTCACGATCTACATGCCGCTCAAATCTCCCTAAGATTCAACTTGACACTCCATACACATTGCTTATTAATCTTCCCTTATCATTTACTTCCTATTTTCATGCATGCATACTAAACATGTTTGTGAAACTGTTCAAAAAACATACTACCTACTATTATTGACTTAATTAAAACATTCTCAATTAGGACATTCACTATATTCTATGCCAATTCTAACCCTAAATTTTTTAAATTTTATGCTTAAAACAAAAAGTAAGATGAGGACAACGAATCCCCACCCCCAACTCTAAACTAAGTTGTGTCCTCGACTCGAAAAAGACTCAATAAAACAAATAAAATTTAAACTAAACTAACACATAAGCAATTAAGGAGAATGATTAGAAGGTGGTTCCCAGCCAAAACCATCTTTTTCCATTTCTAATCTGAAGAGGAATTATCTTGTATTTTCAACATAGCCATGATCCGATCAATATTGTAGTTCATCCTTGATATTTCTATGACATTGTGATTCATCTCATTAACATATCGTCCCACTCTGGAGGTGTATATACAACCTCCTTTGATTTGATTTGAAGATTTGAAGATGAACCTTGATCCTTGGCTATTGGTTTCTTTTTTTTTGGTTTGGCTGGTACCCTTTTCTCATGTTTTAATCTCGTAGTGGTTCTTGTATAGTTACCTCGAGCTTTGGTTTCTTCGCAATTGGCTCATCAACGTTGATGGATTTATCTTTTGTAGCTCCAGGAAAATTCTTTTTCTTCCCTAAGATATATCACTTTCTCTTGTAATTAATATCATTTGTTTTGTTTGTCATCTTTGGTAACCCACAACTCAAGATACACCAAGTAAGAATGAAGTTTATGAAATATTGGTGTGACTTGAGGTTGTTGTTCGGATGGTGTATTGTGAACAATAAAGGAAGGAACTAGATTTACTTGTGGTGAAAGAAATCTTGAAATTTTGATGATCTTTGGTGTTTTGTAAGGTTATGGAATGGATTTGATGAAGATTGTGTGTTTATGGAAGATGGAGGAAAGATTTGATGTGATTTTGTGTTTGTTGTAAGGTTTGATCAAGCTTCAAGGTACTTTTATAGAGTTTAGGACTGAATTTTTTGTCTTGGTGAAATTGAAGGAGGATAGGTTTAGGTTGTCCATAGTTAGAGACCCTAAAGTCTCTTTATTGAACATTAAACCGACTTTGAATCAGTATATGCTGGTCGGATACCCAATATGTTGGGCTTATTCTCGCACTTCCTAGACCGGGTCACGGATTATCACAAATGATGACACATTTGTTGGTCGGCTAGCCGCTCAAAACGCCGGTAGGCCGGTCCAACCCTTCAATATTTTTTACCTAGACTGTAGTCATGAACCATCGCGACCCTTCATTTTACACTGGTATATGTCGGTCGTATAGCCGGTAGCTGGCCCCAAATTTTGAACTTCACTGTCTTGGATCGTCATGACCCTTTGGCGCGTGTGACGATACGGTATCTTCACCGGCTAGCCGCCCAAAATGGTCGGCATACCGGTCGTGGATGTTTACTCTTCTTACTTTGACCATATTTTGCACCGTCGGGACCCTTGAGATTAGTCTAAGGAGATTCTTGATACAAGATCTTTAGATCCCAAAGCACTCTGGCAATCGAACTAAACCCATATTCAAGCACAACGCTAAACACATTATAACACATGCAAATGAAAAAAATACTTGATTGCGTGTAAAATTCCTTTGGTTTTAATTAGTTTTGTAAGTATGACCAAATTAACAGAAATGAAAAGCTACAAAAAAAATCATATATACCTGGTCGCGTTTGCAATTGAAATAAGTCTCCTTAAACCCACACACTCACTCAAAATTTTGGAGTGATCTTTTGCACAAGCCGGTTATCAACCTACGTAAAACACAATCAAAACAATTAGAGCAAAAGAGTGTACGAAAATCCCCAATTCAAACAATTTATTCATATAATTATACCCTCTATTGCATGAAATTGATATAAAATATGAGCTCCATGAATAGAGAGAAATACTAGGCACTAACGTTACATTAACACATTTGGATTCTCTAAGGCATTTGATAAACTCCAAAGCAAAGTGCTAACAGGACTTGCCCATTTTTTGATATATTTCTTCTCACTTGTTGAATCTTAATTAGTTTGATGTATTTTGCTTGGTTGATAGTCTATGTTAGTATTCTACGGATGTCTTTATTTTGAGTCAAATGCTCGACAAGCCGCTACAGTAGCGGTGCATAAACTGTGTTCGTCAACCGGGCGTGCGAGGGTTTGGGAAACAATGACTGGCTACGTTTTTTTAATTAGAAGAAGAGGATACTCGTTTTTGTTAGATTAATTAATATATTTTTCTTTTGTTTCTTTTTAATTTTCTTTATATACTAAGAGTAATGCTATTTATCACCCCTTCACCCCTTATGTGTCACCTATCTAGAGGTTTTAGAAACCAATCATAATATTTCTCTTTCTTAGATAACTTTTTTCTCTTTTTTTATTTGATGCCACAAAAGGTGACACATAAGGGGTGAAGGGGTGATATATAACATTACTCACATACTAATAGGCGATGACTCACTTTTGAAAGTGAAGCGATGCCTCACCTCCCATATCCCCCCCCCCCTCTCTCTCTCTCTCTCTCTCTCTCTCTCTCTCTCTTTCTCTCTCGATTGTCATCATATAATCTCCATTCGCCACTTTAATCCAAGTAAGAATTATCATTTTGCCTTGCGAATCTAACCTTTTTTGACCTTTTAACATTGTTAAGTCTTTGTATGATTAGTCATTTTGAGTTATTCCTTTTGCATGAGCTTATGAAGAATTAATCTTCACATTTCTTAAGATTCATTGCTTGTTTCTACATGAATCTTGTTAAGTATGGTTCCTACTTTTGTGCTTACCTTGTCGAGCGACAATACTTTGAGCTAACTCTTCACTATGCAAAGTGAAGAAATCAATGGTGATATAAGGGCTCTGGGTTTTTGTATTGTTTGGTGTTTTATGGTTCTGATTATTTTGCAAAAGAAAGGAAGGGAGAATATAGTATTGGAGGGGATCTTGTTTAGATTTGTATTGTGAAGCTAATGAAAGAAAGAAATATTATTATAACTAAATAACTCATATACCTTTTTAACATAATTTAAAAAAATAGTAAAGGGTAATATAGACGTTTTGATGTAGTAAAATAATCCTTCCCTCCCAATGACTAATATAGAAGGATTAAAAAGATGAAGATAAATGGTATTCTAAGAATCTTTTACTAAACTTTTCTCTCCAAATACAAGTATCCATACAAAGGACGTATTCTTAAGTTCCTTCCCTTCACTCCCTTTCCCACCAAAAACCTCAATTCAAACACACGAAGTTTTATTCATTTTCAACTTGTCAGTTTTTAGCCTATACCAAATTATACTAATACCCCATAAAGTGGAGGGATGATCCCCAAGGGAACTACTAAAACATTAGGTAGAGAGCTATATGGATTTTCCCATCGCAAAATCAATCAATATAATGCAAGTAAATCAAAACAAAATTTCATCAACTAAGTTTAACTTATAAAAAATACATACCTTTACTCCGGTGAACAAGTAAAGAAAATATGATTTGAAAAATATATTTTAGAAATGCTCGAAAGACTAAATGCATATGGTGTCGCCTAGGGTGTGATAAAAATAAAATAAATAAAGAGACTAAATGATGCACTAACACCCTAGACTAAACACGGTACTCACTGCAAGTATCACAGGTCGTACACAAGTCTTAATAATAAATAAAGATCCATTCTCAGGGACTTAGTGTGTTATGCGATTGGATTTAATAGAATGGCGTAGTAATTCATAGATAAGAAATTAAAAGTCAAATAGAAGTAAAGATGGATGATTGATGATGAGATAAGATTAACTAAATTAAACTAAAGACAATACAATAAATACGAGAGAATAAGATGAGAAGGTATAGCTCAGGTTTTGCTAGTTGCACTAATCCTTCTATTTCTTCTACTAGTTGATAAGGGTGATTAAAGATCTTAGATAAGTATCCAGGATTCTATATTCCTCCTAACCCCCTTTCGGGTGGACTTAAGAGGCGACCTAACAATTACCAGGGGACTTGGGTAAGGGGACCGTGCAAATAATGATCGGTAATTAAATTTCAAACCCTAATGACTATTTAGTTAGGCAAGCCCTTCTGGATCATTACCGCACACTAGACGCTTATTTGATGTTTCAATAATTACAAACTCCTTCTGGGTGACCATGTAACTACTATTAACACAACCCTAATTTGATCAGGATTAAGACATACAATAAATTAAAGCACATAAAACAAATATATGGTTAAGAAGCTATAATTAACTTAATGTAGTTTTCGTTGAACAACTACAAAAATTACCTCGAACATAACTCCATGGACGAACCTCGCTTAGAGCTTCACGAAACAGATTAAAACGGAAAAAAAGATTCACGAAACGAAAGCAAAGCTTTACAAAACTTCAGTCCATGGACGTAACCTTCACTTGACGCATCTGCCAAAACTTCCTCTCCATATCTCTGAGCCTACTTACCCACCACCACCGAGGAAGCTTTTGTCATGAGCCACGAGCCATAGCTTCACAGTTATGCGATCTATTGTCTCTTCTTCTTCTTCTTCTTCTTCTTCTTCTCCACTGATCTAATAATTTTGCTTTTTCTCCACCGAACTCTTCTTTTACTCCTGCTTCCTTGCCTGAAGTTGAAGTTATGGTTGCTTCAACTTCTCGTTGACGGAACAGCTTCCATGACAGATGAACGTAGCTCCCACGCCAATCTTCTCACGAACTTTATTTGTTGCTCTTCACAGAGCTTCGAAAACGAGAGAAAGGAGATTTTTTTTTTGTTCATGTAGGTTAATGGAGGTTTCTTGGTTCATGAAAATTTCACTAGACGAAAACTACGTTGAGGGACCTTTTCTTTTTGTTCAAGTCATTACTAGAGGTTGTGAAAGAGGAGGTTGTGAGAAAGGAGATTGTGAAACGAAAAGAGGAAAAAGATAAAAAAGAAAGGATATAATGAATTGCAAAAAATTATAAAAAAATAAAAAATAAATAGGGATGAGAAATTATATATATATATATACTGCCTAAAGTGGGGATAATGAGAAAATTGATATGCTGAATAAAATTTTATTAGTAATTTTTAGTAAGATTAGTATATATGTAATGATTGAGTTTTAAGGGAAATTTCCAAGACTAGATAATTTTTTTACTTTTTTAAAATAAATTTCAAGCGTTGATTTTGGGTTAATATTCTATTGATCAGCTAAACCAGACCAACAATTAATGTCACTAGCAAAATAAAAAATAAATCACCTAGGTGACTCAAAATTTTCTAAGTTTAGTTAATGAGATAATTCTCTCGTATCACTGTTTCACGATTTGAACATATAAGTACTCAAGTTTACAAATATGATAAACAGGTATCCAATATTTTGTTTTTTGTCTTTCGTTAGTATCCGTCAGAAAATTTGACGTTAAATGCCGCGTGTTAATAAATAACACAATGACCTTATTTGCAAATAAAGAACGTTGGGTATTGGTTTGTCCAGTTTATAAACTTGGGTATTTGGAAGGAAAAGGTAGTCACGTCATTGACACGAGATATTTAACGACAAATTTCAAGGTAGGTACTAATTGAAACGGAAAACAAAAGGTTGGGTCCTTGTTTATCAATTTTGTAAAATTTGAGTATTTATTTTGTCAAAATTTTAAATAATAAATATTGATGGAGAATTTTCTCTTAATTAATTTTTTTTTATTTTGTTCGAAATATTCGAAGTTTAATTCAATATTCTTCTCTTCCGCGTACAATTAATCTACCGTGTAAATTTTGAAAATATAAAATTGAAAAAAGTCTACCGTGTAAATTGTAATGGTAAAAACAAAACCATAACTTAATGAGTAGCATTAGCTTGAAGTTGAACTGCCTCCTCAACACGGCTTAACCATAGTTAGTGTAACCTGACCACATATTTGACCGAAAATAGGCGTTACACTATTTGTCAACTTCCTTTTTCTCCTATCTATATAAACCTTTTCCAATTTATCTCTTCCTTAAATCTTAAAACAAATTGACCTCTGCTCTCCACTGCTGAAGATTAAAACCTGGTAAGCTTCATTTTTAAGCTCGTGTTATTCTTTTTTTTCTTAAAATGAAAATTGTATGATCATATGTGTTACGCTTAACTCATAGATATTACTAATGATTGAAAAGTATATTTTGTTATGAATTTCAGTTTAGGTAATTTACATTCTATTTAAATAAAATAATTTGATATATAATAAAAATTAAAAGAAGAAAAAGAGAAGGTAATTTAATGGTATATGTTATACTCTATTGCAGGAAAGTGGTTTTTGAATCATCTTGAGAGTAATATAATATATCGAAATAATTCCATCCTTTGAGGGATTTTAATTGATGGAATTGTTTCAAGAAATGGATTTCTGTGGTGATTTTGATTTCCTATCTGCTGCTCATAATGAGGGAGATGGTGTAAGGGGAATGATTGATGAGTATAGTGACGAAGAGATTGAGGTTGATAAGCTGGAAAAAAGGATGTTGAGAGATAAGATGCGTTTAAGGCGTCTCAAAGAGGAGAAGAAACTAAAGGAGGGAATTGATAATAATAGGAAGCAGTGTCAGTCTGAGGAGCTAGCACGAAGGAAGAAAATGTCTCGAGCACACGATGGGATATTGAAATATATGCTAAAGATGATGGAAGTATGTAATGCTCAAGGTTTTGTGTATGGTATTATTCCTGAGAATGGCAAGCCTGTAACGGGCGCTTCTGATAATCTCCGTGCTTGGTGGAAAGAGAAAGTTAGATTTGACCGAAACGGCCCTGCTGCGATTACCAAATATCAATCTGAACATTCGGATCTTGGAAAAGTCGAGGAATGCAATACTACGCTGGAAAATCCTCACATGCTATTACAAGAGCTTCAAGATACGACACTCGGGTCTTTATTGTCCGCTTTAATGCAGCATTGTGAACCTCCACAAAGACGGTTCCCTTTAGATAAGGGTGTGGCCCCACCATGGTGGCCTAATGGGAATGAGGAATGGTGGCATGAAATGGGGTTCAAGGAACAAGGACCTCCTCCGTATAAGAAACCTCATGATTTGAAGAAAGTGTGGAAGATTTCTGTTTTAACGGCTGTGATTAAACATATGTTTCCTGATATTGGTAAAATACGTAAGCTTGTTCGTCAATCGAAATGCTTGCAAGATAAGATGACGGCTAAAGAGACTGTGACTTGGCTTGCTATCATTAACCAAGAGGAAGGTTTGGCACGAAAGCTATACCCTAATAGATTTCAAAACCCAGTAAGTGGGCTTTATCTGAATGATGAAATTAATAACTATGATGTTGAAGGAGTTGATGAGATTCTAGTAAAACAAGAGACTATTGATGTTGATACTGATTTTGCTTCAAAGAGGAAGTTTGAGTTCAAGAATGCGCATGTTGATTCAAAGGTGTATACTTGCGAGTATCTTCAGTGCCCCAATAGTGATTATCGTCAGGGGTTTACTGATATAAATGCGAGGAACAATCACCAGTTGATTTGCCCATATAAATTGCATTTTTCTCAAGTGTCGAGCACTTCTAATAATCAGATTAATTACGGGAAGGCCTTGGAGTCTGGGCCATATCTAGTTCCCAATCCCAATATAACAGCTGTTCAAGTAGAAAATAAAGCTCCACCATCTGATCAAATGTCTGGACTTGGACTCCCTGAAGATGAACAATGGATCTTATCGAATCTTTTTTCATGCTACGATGATACGCCACAGCCCAATACTAGCTTTGGTTCAGGGAATCTTAACATAATAGATCAAAACGTGCAACATCAAACGGACAACTGCTTTTTCAGACAGGGAATTACAATGGGAGGTGGTGCTTCCGTGGAAACTAATATTCCCTTGAGTCATACTTTGGTCCCTTCATCAGAATCTCAACAAGCTTCATATGATCCTCAATTCAATGGTACTACCAGTGTGAACATTTCCGACTTCACAATTGGATCCCCACTCAATTTTGTATCAGCTGATAACTCTATGGATCCATTTCTGAAGCTTGATTCATCTACTTGGTTTTATTAAAACAAGGTTTTCAGGCTACTCTGTATATACATCACAATACTCTGGCTAATAGCTTAATATAACTCACCCTTCTGTGAAGAATTGGAGTTGGGGACGTGAATAAACATGCAGTTCTGTATTTATTCCATGACTAGCTGGAGAGTCATAATGGTGCTATAGTCAATTTTACTTTTTTAATTTAGTGTATTGGAAAGTCGAATATTTTGGATAAGATTGCACTATAATACTTATGTTGGGATTTATGTTAATGTTAAGTATTAATTAAAATTCGTTAATGATTTTTTTAAAGAAGTGGAAATAAAATTTTATTAAAAAAAAGTTTCACATAAAAAGTATGATAGGAAAAAATATTAGAATATAATATCTTATCTATGTATTTCTTACAAAAAAATTAAAAGTTGTGAAAGCCAAATAGAAATGCAAAGTCTCACGCAAGCACCATCACCACCCGCCTAGCGACGACGTGAGCATAGTATCCAGATTTATTGATGGAATTTGAAAAGTTGTAACTTGCTTTACCTATGAAACGAATAAGAAAAGAACAAAAGAAATATTTTCTACACTTCTTTCTCAAAATTATTTTGTAGACTCTTTGTTAGAGATAACCGGTATGCTAGAATATTTTTTTAATGTCATTATTTCCGTGTAATTGTTTTTCTTTGATTCAGTGTAAGTTTTGTTTTGTATTTCATTATGTAATAGAATAGTTTTACATTAATGGAAATATTTTTCTTCAGATTTTCTATTTTTTTTGTTTTTAAAACCGGTGATTTACTAATTTTTTCCAACAATTTTAATTTTTTTTATTATATCACCGTTTTTGAAATGACATTTCCATCTCGGCAGTTGCTTCATCCTTGAATGCAAAGGTCTTTCCCGACGTGAATAAGTTGGAGCCCCTTAATGGTTCCAACTACAAGCGTTGGGCACAAAAGATTTTGATTTGTGTTGAACAGTACGAACTCGATTTTTCTATAAAATCGAAGATCCTCCACTTAGGGTGGGAAACAGAATTCCTACTGAAGAAGAACAATCTAGATATCTTACCCTCGAAGCCAAGTTCAAAAGAGTGAATACAATGACTCGGGGATGGATGTTGAACAACGTCTCGAATCTCATTTTTTATCTCCTCGTCAAAGAAAGGTCTACAACGGTCATATGGGAAACTCTCGAGAAGAAATACGGGGCTGATGATTCCGGTAAGAAAAAATGTCACCGGAAATTGGTATAACTTTAAACTTACAAATCAGAAGCCTATGACTGAAGAGTTTCATGTGTATGAAAACCTATGCACAGAGGTAATCGTCGAAGGCATGAAGGTGTGCGAAGTTTTCCAATCTAACTTTTTGCTTGAGAAATTTTCCCCATCTTGGAGTGAATATCATAACCAAGAACACAAAAAGAAGGAAATGACTCTCCCAGAACTCATCAGCCATATGCAAGTCGAAGAAGCCAATCGACTCAAGGATAAGTCTATCTCTTTCCTTCCTCATTCCTCGAAAGCTAACCTTGTCAAAAGTTATGGCCAAGGTAACAAAGACAGGTTCAAAGGGAAGGAAAAACAGCAAGGCTCGAACAAATCCAAATCAGGGAGAAACAAGAATTGCGGCAACTCCAACATATAAGACGGAGGGTTCAAAACGTTCGGCAAGATTCAAAAATCTAGGGGCGCTTATTACTGTTATGGGAAAGGACACAAAGCTTTCAAGTGTACACTTAGAGCTGGCCAAGGTCCCAAAGTTTCCGTAAATCTAACCGAGACCGAAGAAATAATTGTCGCGGTGATGGTTGAGGTATACTTAGTGGAGAACAAAATTGAGTGGATCCTTGACACAAGATCTTCCCGACAATTCTGCGCAAACAAAACCTTATTCAAAAAATTCGAGGAAACAACTGATGGTGAACGCGTGTATTTGGGTGATTCTTCCACCGCAGCAGTTCTTAGAAAAGGACAGGTTCCCCTCAAACCCACTCCTGGTAAGATTTTAGGATTAAACGATGTTCCCTTCGTCCTCTCTCTCTCCGCAGGAACTTAGTTTTCGGAGTTCTTCTTAAGAAAGTGGGACTCAAACTTGTTTTGAAGGTGGGAAATTATTATTATAAAAATGATGAGTTTGTGGGGAAATGGTATTTAAATAATTGTTTGTTTGTTTTAAACACTGTAACCCTTAATGAGAATGCTTCTAATTATACTTATATCTTTGAATCCTTGATACATGGCATGGTAGATTAGGTCATTTAAATGTTGATTCTATTAAAAGACTTAATTATAGTGGACTAATACCCCTTCACAATGTGGATGACTTTGTAAAATGTCAAATATGTGTAGAGTCCAAACTCGCGAAAAAACCTTTTATATTCATAACCACGAGAAAGACTAAATTGCTAAAATTAGTACATTCGGACTTAGCTGATTTTAAAAACTCCGCTAGTAGAGGAGGAAAACTATACTATATAACCTTTGTAGATAACTACTCTAGTTTCACTAAAGTATACCTTCTTAAAACAAAAAATGAGGAGGAAAATGCGTTTATAAGATATAAACCCGAGGTTGAAAACCAACTAGACTGTAAAATCAAAAGATTTAGGTCGGATAGTGGAGGCGAATATAGTTCTATATCACTAAAAGAGTTTTGTGAAACTAATGGAATAATCCACGAACTTAGTGTCCCTTATACACCATAACAAAATGGCATAATTAAAAGAAATAATATGTCCCTCAAATAAACTATGAATGACATGTTAATAAGTTCATGTTTACCAACCAACATGTGAGGGGAAGCTGCTTTGTCAGCCTGTTATGTCCTGGGCCTACTTTAAAGACTTAACACACAGTATGACCCTACCCCACTGTTCTCTCACACACACACACACACACACACACACACACACACACATATATATATATATATATATATATATATATATATATATATATATATATATATATATATATATATATATATTTATAAAAGGGACAAATCAATAGTTAAAGAGAGGTCCAGATTTAACTTGTACAATAATGTATGAACTATAATTCAGAAAATACTTATAACCTGTTGTTAATTCATTTTATACTACCACTCCCACACACCTTAACTTCCTTATCACATCATTCGAAAAATATTTATAACTGATAACTCCTCCGTCAGCTTCTCCTTTGGCAAATTTCAGTTGCAGGTTTTGAGCAACAGTGAGCTTCGATGTGAAGACGTTCAAACTTTTTTTTAGATCTAGTCATACCAGATATTAAGTTTATTTTATTTTATTTTTTTTGTTCAATAGTTGTAAATAATTAGGTTTTTGTTATTTTGAAATAATAACTGTGTGTAAAAGTGTTACTCATTTTTTAATAATAATACTCAACCTTTATTATCGATACTTATCATTTTTTAGCGATACTCATCAAATTTTAGCGATACTCATCACTTTTTAGAGATACTCATCAATTTTTAGTATTACTCATCATTTTTTGAATCATCATCTTTTAACAATACTCATCATTTTTTACTAATACTCATCATTTTTCGGTGGCCGGAGGTCGGTGGTCGATGGTCGGAGGTTAGTGGTCGGTGGTCGGAAGTCGGAGGTCGGAGATCGGAGGTAGATGGACAGTGGAGAGAGAGATGAACAGTGACATCACTCTTTTTGTCTTTTAGTATTTGTAAGGGTTTTTAGTATTAGGTCATTTTTTAGATCCCTTTAAAGAAGTAAGATTCCTACTAATTTCTTTGTGGCAGGAAAATAGTCTCCAAGACCCTATAGGTCAATCACACTTGTATTTTCATAGGTATGGATCTCTATTTTTTGTGGGTATGGATTTGTATTTTCGTGGATAAGAATCTGCGTTTTGTAGGTATATATACCCATTGTTCTATATTTTTGTGGGCATTAAACTTTATTTTTGTAGGTATATACCCATCGCAGTGCATAATAATTGATATATATCTATTATTTTATATTTTTTGGATATAATAATATGCATAGTACTTGCTATATATCTGTTAATATAGATAAATTTATATGGTTGTATGTAAGAATCTATAGGGTATGTATTCAACTGCATTTTGTTGGTTTTAATTAATATTTCTTTTTTATAAGAAAAATAAATTAATAGGTAATATCCATCACTGACATGAAAATAATATAGATCTTGGTAAAGAAAAACATATCTAGAAATCGTGAATATATATACCTATTAAACTATGCTACAAAACTTGGCAAAAATGAAACATTGATAAAAAAAAAATATAACTAAAAACCTATAATACAATTTAAAGATTCTGGACAATAGTAGATATAACTGTAGGGACCTAGCGGTGGGTTTTGGGCATGCGAGTGCCTATTAATGCAATTAATAAATTATATACTATATCCATTATTGAAATGAACTTATATCTTAAAATAGAAAGAGGAATATTGAAGTAAAATTACAAAATAATTGAATTCAATTAAAAATAACTACTCTTTCCATTTCACAATGTTTGTCCACTTACTAAAAATGTAATAGGCTCGTGTCTGGTCGATTCTCCCCTTGTATCGGAGATGTTTGCCCTCCATTTTGGCCTAAGATGGGCTATAAATTCTGGTTACAAAGTGTTATACATTGAAACGGATTCGGAGGAGCTCCACGCGCTAGTGAAGGGCGGTGGGAGCTCTATTACACCTTATGGTTTGGACTCGAGGATGTTCCATGCGCTAGTGAAGGGCGGTGGGAACTCAAGTAGTCAATACGTTTCAATTGCGCGGGAATGCTGGACCATGCTGCGTGTTTTCCCAAAGTTTGAATTAACCCATAATTTTCATGAATCAAATTTCTGTGCAGATAAGTTAGAAAAAGAGGGTGCAACTATGAACACACAACCAATGACCTTTGAAGAACCCCTGAGTATCTGTGGGACTTTATTACGAGAGACAAAAGTGAGCATGCAACTGCTAGAGTTGTATTAGAGTTTGAATAAGAACTTTTGTTCTGCTGGTAATTTATATGTTCTTAACGGCTTTTTAAAAGCCTCTCATGTATGCAAAAAAAAATGTAGTTTCAAAATGTTTATTCACTTAGAATATCAAGACATTTTTTTCTTCTTTTTTCCACTATTACCCCTATTAAAAAATTAAAATTGATGCACATTTAAAATATCAAGACACTTTATGAAGGGTACTTTTGTAATTAGGAATGTAATAATTATTTTTCTTAATTTGTGTGAAAAGCAAAGTGGACAAACATTTTGAAACAGAGGGAGTAAGTTTTTTAAAAAACAAAAAATTTGATTAGAGCTTTAAAATTATTATTTTTGAATTTAAGTGAAAAAAAGTAAACCCGAGACCTAATTGCCGATGAATTGGAATCACTGTGTTTGGGCTTGCGTTTAAGTAGGCAGCTTTTACTACGCGTTCCACAAACTTCGTTGGACCTGATTACAAACCAGCATAGACAAAAGCAGTTTTGATCTGATCAAATAGTGGACATAAGCTGCTGCAGAAGTAGTAATTCTGATCTGATCCTCATTTAGAAGGCTCCAACCACTTGTTAGACTGAGACGTATCAATAAGAATTTAGCATAAATGGAGGATCCAATTCCATTGGATTAAGCTCAACCTGACTCCTCAACATGAGCTGATATTCTTTCTCCATATTTTTGAGAGCGGCCTTGATCCCTGTACCTACAAAAATATAGTGTGGCAGATGAAGAAAATTAAAGAGGGATTGGTATGAGTCAAAATAAAGGTCTAACTTTATAATGTCTGGTTTGCGCTAACTTAAGGGTTGGTTTGGGTTCAACTTTGGGTTTAGACTATTTTTTGCTCATCTGGACAAACTCATAAGATACAAATTAAAAAAAAAAAAAATACCAGTTGATATTAGACACTTAATGGACACAGGACAACCACATTTATCTTTAAAATACAGTAATCTCAGGCTCACCTTTTTGACTCTTGCTGAAGTTGATGTCTGTGTTTCACACCATTTACCCAATTTGAAACTATCACGTGGGGGATATGAGCAATCTTCTTAAAATCCACACTTTCTTTGTCCATATCTTCCAGCATTTGCTCAAATTTACGACCCATATTACATAACTCAAGCCGTTTAAGTCTTACCAAATGTTCTATCCCAACTGGTAACTTCTTCAGTGCTCTACAGTTCCCAAATCTGAATATGTCAACTAAAGGCATCGCACCATTTTCCACTTTTACCCATTTTAATTTGTAAAATCTCCATATTTGTAACATTCTGAGCTGCTGAAAACCTCCTGCCTTGAAATGTAAGCCTTCACCTTCATAAGCGGTTTGCAGGTTAAGATGCATAAGATTAGGTAAATCTTGTAGAAATTCCATAGGTTCATCGCTCAACCGAGTGTCACAGAGACTTATCGTAGTAAGTCCATGTAGAGAAAGAACCCATTGTGGTACCTTTTGCAATTTCCCTGCCAACCTTAGTTTGCGAAGAAAGCGTGGAGTTGAGGACAAAGAACGGTCTAAATCAATGATATCCTCTTTGTTTGTGGATTGAACACGTAATGAGCGCAGATCAGAGAGCTTCTCTAGAGAAGAACAGAGTTCTAATCCGTCTTCTTTTTTAAGATTGGCGATTCCCAATTTTCTTAGCTGGCTTAACTTTCCTATCTCCTTCAAAATATTCATATCACCATTTATATTGTGTAGGCTTTGAAGAGATTGCAAGTTCCCGATCTCAGCCGGGGCCTGAAATCCACTAGACTTGTCACCAACTAATAGATGTCGAAGTTGTTGAAGCTTTAGAATATCAACGGGGAGTTCTCTCACATTCGTGTATCTTAAATCCAACGTTTCTAGCTTTTGAAGATTTCTTATCGATTTTGGAACAATTTTCACCAGAGTGCTCCTTAAACTTAAATATTTGAGATGAAACAACTTAAAAATTTCATGTGGAATTACCTCTAAAGAAGCACCTCTCAAATCTAACATCTTGAGTAGATGTAAACCATTAGATAGTAACTTAGATAAAGATACATAATCAACGGACTCGAACAATATAAGTGAACGGAGACATTTGAGTGAGTCATCGTTTACAAGTATATCATCAAGCAATTTATGAATTACCAAGCGCCGAACCTTGTCTGGAATTTGCAACCTTTGTTGACTAAATATGATTGTAACATTATGTTCTCTTGCTTTGCGAAGGATAAATTGTTGTATAATATCATGAATTTGACATGCTTTTGCTCGTCCATCAATAGTTGTATCGGCAACTTGAAGTAAGCTTCTATTAATAAATTCGTTGACATAACTCTCACCCACTTCTTCTAATGTCATTCCTTCTTTTTTTTGAACAAAACCTTCTGCAATCCATAGTCGAATCAATCTATTCTTCTCTATGGAAACATCTTCTGGAAGTATGCTTAAATACAAGAAACAGATTCTTAGATGGTTAGGTAATTCATAATAACTTAAAGAGAGTAACTTCATCATATTTTCTAGTTGGTCATCGCTTGCTAGCTCCTCGTAAAGGCTTCGATTGAATAGGTCCCACTCTTCTGTTCTGTAACTCTTTGTTGCCAAGACGCCACCTATAACCACAATTGCAAGTGGCAAACCAGCACATCGCTCTGTAATTTCTCTTGCAATTTTCTCTAATGGTGGTGGACAAGAAGTTGAGCCAAATGCTTTCTTGCAAAATAGATTCCATGATTCTTCTTTGGTCAAAGGTTTCAAAGAATAAATGTTAGTATCCCTTGTAGCAGACTGGGCAACCTTAGTAATGCGTGTAGTTATGATGATAACACTTCCACCATTATTTTTGGGAAATGCTACACGAAGAGCATCCCAATCTATTGTTCTCCAAACATCATCAAACACAATGATAAAACTCTGTTGATTGAGGATATCACGAACAAGTTGTTTCATGCTAATGATGTCCAATTTATTTAGCTGATCAGGAATGGGTCGATTAAGTTCCTTAGAAAGTTGTTGAATAACATCTATTAACAGAGTTTCAATCTTGAATGTTTGTGAAACTGCAATCCAAGCGTGATGCTTAAACTGACTCTTTACAGCATCATCATCGTAAACCTTTTTGACCAGGGTTGTTTTACCCAACCCTCCCATGCCAACTATTGCGACCACATGAAGTGGATAATCACTCGCTAAAATCATATCCATGAGCTTCTTCTTAGGCCTTTCAATGCCAACTAGATCTTCTTCTTCTACAAAAAGTGCATCACCTCGACTATCATACCATGTATTTCTGTTCTGGTTTTGAATAACAAGGGAACTTGAGCCTTGCTCTATAATGTCATATTGATTTTGGTAACTCTTTTGTGCATCAGAAATGTTTCTAATTCTGTCCCTGATTGTGCGTATCTTAGTGGCAAGTTGATGACGAGCAGTTAAGCTCTTAATCGATACACCAACCTTTCGGAATTGACCAAGAAATCCATCACTATAGTGGCGTTTAAAACGCAAGATAAATTCATCAAGAACATCTTCTGCATCATAAGCAACATCACGCAATTGACTGATCCAAACTCTCAGATCGGGATTATTTTCGACAATAGCTTCAGCCTTGGTAAGAAATCCCTTCATTTGCTCAAGTTCATCTTTAATATACTGAACTTCATCCCGGAGACCTCCTAATAATCCGCTCTCCTCGCGGAGAAAGATTGAAAGTTGTTCTAGTGCAAAAGATAGCACAGCATCTGCCATTCTCGCTTAACTTTCTCGGAAACTCAATTATTTGCTGGCTATTTTTTGTTGAAAGATCTACTTGTTCAGCTCATCGTCAATTATTAAAGTGAGACTCAGTCAACTAACTTTATCCCTCTTTGACAAAAAAAAAAAAGAAAAAGAAAGAAAAATCTAACGTTATCCCTACCTAACTATATTATAGTAGCTTTCAGCCTACCTTCCTTTTTTTTTTTTTAATGATGAAGTCACTTACTCAGATTTAAACCAAGACCTCTTAGTCATATAGGAAATCTAATTATGTATGCCATCTAAAAGCTATAAATACAGGGTTTGAATCATATTATAGGGCCAAGTTTAACCAGATCGTCAGGCTGACTTTAGCTCCTCTAATCCATAATTTTTTGTTTTTGACGTTGTTTTTTACATGTTTGTTATTTTTTATTATCAAAATACCTAATCAAAATCAAATAATCAAAAAAAGAATTTTTATAACTTTTCTTATAAAAAATATTCCTATCAAAAAATTTCAGTTGGAAACTAAATCACGAAAAATAATTGGCATACATCGTCATATGAAATAAGGGTTATTGACTTAGAGAGTCCACAAGCTATCTAGTTCAACAATATATATTTTTATGAGCTGTTATTTTGTTAACCAATAATGTATTGTGTGTTACAGATAGTGGAAGTGGGACTATGGATATACAAACAACACCTGAAGAGTAAGCTAGTCAAGACTAAGAACCTAGAGATTGGATTGACTTGCAGCGTCATGCACTCAAGTTCATCGGTGAGTGTGTATATTTAACAGATAACTCTTGTTCTCTAGTTGATTGATTAACTAATTGACCTATCTTGTTTGTGTAAGTGACAGGGTTATATGAGGAGGGGGTCGCTTGCGAAGATCGAGAGGTATGTTATAGGATACTTCAGGGAAACTTTCAAGGAAAAGAAGGACGTGATAATCCCGCTCGAGACAAAGGACAAGGAGTTGACCCATTGGTCAATTCTCGTATGGAACAATGAACAAGGTTAATTCTACCACTACAATGAGCTGAGCTGTATTAAACGATCATCCACTAGTGCAAAGGCGAATGCAAACGCAGACAGTTTGTACGAGTTTCTCTTGGATAATATAGTGAAGGGATGGTACGAAGAGTTGGGTAGGTCAACACCAGATTTGCCATGAATAGGTCACATTCGAGTTGATCACGTGAAGAGTAGGATTGCAGTCACATGTGTTTATACGATTCTTTATGCCTTTGATATAATGCGAGGAGGAGTGAAGAATAAGTATGAACATCAAGAGGTCGTCGATCAGAGAAAAAAGCTTCTAACATGGATCCTGAATGACAAGCAAACAGTTATATCGGTTTTTGAAACACGCCGGGAAATGAAAGACGATTAGCTATAAGATTATTTCGTATAAGCTTTTAATTGATAAAGTTTGATTGGGATTTACTTGTGATTTTCCTTGTTTATTACTTTGGTATTTATGTTTTGTGAAAAATTATGATACATTTAAAGGATTGGATTCTGTTTATGGCGCATTATCTTGCGATATTTTGAATATCAGATTGTTGTTTGAAATTCGTTGTGTATAATGTAGTCAATTATGAGATTGTTGTTTTTAGACTTTTTACCCTAGAACTGTATATATGTTTGTGTGTATATTGTTTCCTGCAAATTATTTGAAGTAGATGGGGTATATTGACACATACTAGAAAGTATGTTGGGGGTGGGCAATGTTTGATATTTTTGTGGTATGACTGATAAAAGTGATGGATTACATGTCTATGTTAGTTTAATAGTGGTGGTTGGCCTTTGCAATTTCGATGGGTTGGTGGGTATAATTGATGGCTCATTTAAAATTTATCAAAAATATTTTTATTTGTGAGTGATATTTGTACTTATGTTGGTATGACTTTTCAAATAGGTGAGGTATAATACTTAACTGTAAAACGGGGTGGGCAATGTTTATGATTTTGATAGGTTAGATATAAAAAATGATGGTCCATAACTAATAATAGAATATAATTTAAAATGATGGATAATGTTTGAAATATGGATGGTGTGTCTGTTTAAATGGGTGGGTTAGACTTTTATGTTGCCTAAAAGAGCAGTGGGTTAAGTGTACTATTCTGATGGGTTGTCTAAAAAAGTAATGGTGTATGACAGTAATATCTATAAACTAAGTAAAGAACAACTAAGTATAAAGGAAATAAAACACTCTTTTATTCATAAATGGAATAGTTCAACCTAATAAAGGTGTGTGCACCAGCATACATTTATTGATGGATAAAAACAAGAAAAGGAAATGCTCTTGTAACGATAGATTAAGGAGGTTTAGGACATGTTGATCGGTTGTTGTATGTATATGTGTGACAATTGCTACACATTCGTCGCTGTGTAGAATCTGCACGCTTTCCTTCTGATGGGAACCTTTTCTTCTTGGGTCTACCAGGCTGAGCTTTATAAGCTGGTAGGTTAACAACCATGTAGCCCCGACCTCAGATTGTGTTAGGAATGTGGTCATGGCTGGTATGTTCCTAGCATATGTGGAACAGAAACTTTCCACGTGCCAGTATTTGTCAATGTAATGATAAGGAAGGCCAGGTGAAGAAATCTCAATAGCAGCTACAGCGTGAACACATGGGAACCCCTTAACCGGCCATTTACCACACGAACAAGAATGATCAGCAATATCAACCACCATATTAGGAGCGGATAGAACTTCGAAGGAATACTCGCTAGATCGCAACATAAACCATGCACGCGCATAATTAAACTTTATCTCGTAAACAGCAGTTGCTTTAGGCGATAAGATAGATGTCCACTTTACAGCCTCCACAGACCGGCCACACATCTGCTGCATAAGGAGGACACGGATTACGTCGATCAACTCATTGACGGGCAGCTCCCTTGTCGGCTTTATTTGTTTGTCGAAAGACTCGGCCCCATTAGATGTCGTCTCCCCGTATCGTTTACCCTTGAAATACGCGTTTGCGAACTTCTCTTTAGGTAGATTTTTCATGAATTAGCAATTTTCTGACCATCTGTATCAAGAAACATCCTAAGGAAATCATCGAAAGTTTCCGAAGTCGCTACAAAACACATTTTATCGAGCAAATATAGCATTGTCTCCCTCTGGAATTTTGATTTCTTGAATTTTGTCTTAAGATATTCTTTCAAATGACGCTGACAACAAGCGTGGTGTGCAAGTGGGAAAACAGATTCAAGAGCATTAGCAATTCCTCCATGTTGATCAGATACGAATGTCACGTCATGTGAAGAGATTAGTGGTGCATGGAAACGAAGAAAATGTGTCCAGTTAACAGTGTCCTCGGACCTAACGATCGAAAAGGCGACTGGGAACAAACCTGAAAACGATTACGCGAATAGTGTGGGTTATTTGAATAATCTATTGTATTGATAAATAAAAGGGGGATGTAATACCTTGATATCCATATTTTGCAGTAGTGACGAGGAGATGACCTTTAAATTTGTTCTTAAGGGAGGTTGCCTCTAGAAACAACAAAGGACGGCAGTATTAAATCCTTCAACACATGCACCAAACGCGAAATGACATCTCGTAAATGAACGATTTGGTGGTTCACATTCAAGTGAAACATCACCTAATGGGTCTATCTCACTGTGTTTGTCAAAGTAAGTCTGTATCATGTTGTATGACAACCCAACATCGCGAAAAAATATCATCACGCGCCTTATGCACAGACCGTAAGCAACCTTGTATGAAATGTTATATCCATATTCATATTTGAGGAAGTTCATCACATGGCCTGGTTTAGTATCGGGTTTAGACCACATCATGTCGAGTATGATGTCCTTAATTAAATCGCCAGTTTGAGTATTTGTGAATTTTTTCATCGGTGGGCCGCAAGTGTGATTTTTAACAAATGTCCTGATGTAGGCTTTTTGATTATCATTGTCTTTGGAGGCATACACATACCATTTACAACCTGAAAATTGCAAATCATTAATTAGAAAAAAGTTATAACTATAGAAAAATATGATAATTACTATTGGTAGTGTGTTAGTGTAAATTGAATGGGTTAACAGACTGATCTGATGGGTTGTATGCTTGAAATTATGATGTTTTCCAGCAGTGGTGTGCTTGTGTAAATTTGGTGGTTTACCTAAGTAATATGATGGGTTGTATATAATGAAACAAATTATTCTCATTGGTGTGTGCCACACAGAAGAAGGTGTGCTAGATTGTGAAAAATAGAACAAACCTGAAGATTTTGCTTTCGAGCAATAAGCGCTTATACGGTTTGGGCGGTTATGTCCGAAATGGAAAGTGTATCCGATTTCACAAGCGTATTTTGCGAGTGCACATCGATATTGTTTTATACCATCATGAAAACATTGACCAGGTTCTCTGAGAGCATGTTTCCAAACATTTCTCTTTAGAGTCCTAACCTTGTGATGGTAGTTGTTTTCATAATCTTCATCGTCATCTTCGATTTCTTCTTCAACAGGTGCTTGGTGTGGTATATGAACAATGTCCATAAAATCTACTACAACTTGTGGTTGGTGAACAACTGCGAGGCTATTCTCGATTACTAAGATTTCGAATTCAGACACAAGACTATGTTCTAGCAACCATATAATTGCCCCAAAGTCTCCTTCACCGCCAAACCTGCATCTTTGATGCTCAACAATGGAGTACACTAACTCAAACTCATTATCAACCAGACCTGCCCATGTTTCTTTCACATAGTTTCTGATAGACTTATAAATATCAAACAATCTGAATAACTTCAAAGCCTTCTCTTCATTGAAACGGAAAACGTCGAGCACATTGGATGCCATGACTAATTCAAAACAACAAATAAGAGTGTATATATCAGGAGAAATAACAACCATTAAAGAACAACTATAAAACAAAGTTTAGATATATATATATATATATATATATATATATATTATGAATGATTATAGGCTGTTTTAGAATTCTGTAAACATTTAAACCTATCAAACGCTATATGTGCTAATCCTATATTGCGATGGGCTGTTTCAGAATTCTGTAAACATTTAAACCTATCAAACGCTATAGATGCTAATTCTATATTGCGATGGGCTGTTTTAGAATTCTATAAACACTTAAACATATCAAACTCTATATATGATAGTCCTATATTCTAATGCTGCTATATTACATAATGCTCGAGTTATATTAGTTTTCAAGCTATATAGAACAAACTTGATGTAATCAAGCTGTAATAAAAAAAGATTTGTAACATACCTTGATGTCGATTGTGGATGACTGCTGTGATGTGTAATGCTGAAGCCTAGAACGTTGATGTGTCTGATATAACGGTGTTGTTAAAACGTTCAACAAATTTACCATAATAAAGTGCAATAACATCAGGATTTAATAGATATGCTACTGGTGGTCCTTTGTGTGTTCTAAAAATAATGCAATAAATAATCGAACCACAACCGCAAGTGTACGGTTGTCCCAAGTAGTATTTCTGATAAATCAGATTCGTTCCAAGGACGGAATGGTTGATCACAATGTCTAGCAAATAGTGATTGATGCACTTATGAAAACAAATAAAGGTAAAATGTTTGTTTGGTTTTGTTATTAGAACTAATGAATGAAAGACAAGTATTAAAATGCAAATAAAAGCTAAGACGCAAGTAAAATGATGTAAAACGCAATATGAGATGTAGCACTTGAGAACGCAAGGATCCTCCCAATCCTATTTCCTAACTTATGTTGTTTAAGGGCTAAATTAGTCAATTACAATGGTCGGGATTCTAAATTCATTATACCCCCGTCAGGGTGGACTATAAGGCGATCCTAAAGTGTCACTAGTCCCGTCAGGGTAAATATGATCCACCGTTGGATGTTTAAGTGTTATTACCTCATTGGCCCTAGGATTAGCTAAGCTCGTCAGAATCATTAACTTCTATCCTAGATTCAATAAATATTTCCGTACCTAAACCCTCCGTCAGGATGATCCAATCGCCACTAATTGGAATAGCCTAGATACTAACACCTGTTCTTAGTTAGCTACTCCAAAAACAGTAAAATAAACTCAATTTATTGAAAAGAGTAAAAGCCCTAATTTAGTTTAATTCAATAAAAACCCAAATTCAACATTCGTTAATTAATAAAATTGGGATTCACCCATTGTTTGTTCTCAAGCACTATGAATTGTTTAGCTCATATTAAAACGAAAAACGAAATTAAAAATAAAGGAATTCGTATTTGATTACAAAATTAAAGATAAGAAAAACCTAATTTCCGGAATAGGAATGACTACGAACGGAGATATAGACCCTCTCCAGCTCTTGTAGCTTCTTCTTTCTTCCTTCCGTTGACTTCTCTCTGGTGTTTAATCTTGCAGAATGTGAATTCTGTGTAAAATAGGAGTCCAGACCTCCTTTTATAAGTGCAAATTCGTTCTAGGGCTTGGACCAGAAAATAGAATATTAATTAAATGTCCAAACCCACTTTCTAAGCCCAAAATCCCGTAACTACTGATACACCTTCACTAAAACGGCTTTTCCCGATGCGTTACAACTCCGATTGACCTCATTCCAGTTGCTAAAGTTTCGTAACTCGATAAGGAATGATTTCTCTTCAAGGGTCAACAGCTAAATCATCGCTTAAGCACCTCGAAATCAGCAATCTATGGCCTGGAAAATGGATTTTCAGCTCTAAAAATAATATCTTCGGGATTTCTTTTCAAGTCTTGACTCTATCTTTTGATCTTTGACTTTCTCATCGGATTCCTCTTCTAGCTAACATCTAAAACCTGTAAAGTCTTCACTAAAAATACCAATATTACGCGCAAAAGCTTAATAAATAAAAAATGCTAGAAATAAAAGAGGAAAATCATATTATTGCATATTTAGTCCAAAAGTCTATCGAATTGATTAAATAAACACCAAAAATGATGTCTCCTAAGGGTCGAAAATAAGAACATTTAAGGAGACATCAAGACCCCCAACTCAAACCTTTGTCGTCCCGACAAAGCAAAACAAAACAAAACAAGGGGTAAAGTAAACGTAAGAACAAATAGAAGCTAGCAAATAACCCTAAAACAATTCTTAAGATAAATCTCATATAGCAAAACTTTAAGATCTAACATATACATACACTAATCATGCAAAATCAAACATAAATAATCTCAATCATAAAATTAAAGTTGCAATGCTTGAAGGTTACACTTGTACTCATCTCTGTATGATGGCTATAGGGTGGTCATTAATCCTAACTCGCTTGGACGCTCCACCTAGTATATTCCCTATCAACAGAATTATAAATTCACTATGCACTTAGGAATCACGAGGTCTTTATAGTTTAATGATGGCTTAAGGACGGTATGAATGTATATTTGGTAAATTTGAAGTGAGCTTTTGGCTCTCTCCTCACTTACCATCAACAATGTCCTCGAGCTTGAGTTTACGCTAAAAAATGTTCTCACTCACCCATTTGACGCGCTAATGTTGCGTCCCCATGTCAACCCAAATACAACTAGGATGATTTCAAAAATATTCCACTTTGCCGGTATATTTATTCTTTCTTTCTTTTTATTTTCTTTTTCAGTTCTTTTCTTTTTTTTTTGTACAAGATACCCATGACCCTCGTTTTGATGTGAAAGGTCATGTCTCTTATAATTTTTTTTTTTTTTTTTTTTCAACTATCGGCAAAGGGTTACAAATAATCATATCATCTCTCATTTTTGTGCCTCAATACAAACACATATAATCCCTTCCCAATATAAATTCCCCAAATGTGGTCCCACCACCCCAAACTCAAGCTCGAGACAAGTCTCAGGGTTGTGATTCAAGTGCGGGTCATTTGGTCATGCCTAATAATCTAAAGGATAATGGGCTTATATCGTGGCTACAAAAGAAAGGCTTAAGGCTCAAAATTGGGCTAAGACGGATAAAATTATTATAAGGGATAGCAAGCTAAAAGGCTTCAAATGGCTAACAAAGAACTGCCTCTATCATTTTCCTAAGTACATAGCTTGTTTTTAGTTCATATCTAGGTGGGTTCTCTACTAATTAGGATTTCACGTTCTACACACCAAACATATTCCTTAAGTACAAGCTTACTTCATTTGCATTGTTCATTAATTTTTCCTATTAATTACCTATGTTCGCATGCAATTGTAAGTGCGTTCTATATCAATCCCTAAAGTCCACTATTTACTATCATAGATTCATCAAAAGTATGCTTAAAGGGACATTTAAAATCTTCTATAGTCAAACGCAACTCCGAAAATTATTTTTATTGAAAGCAAATAAAACACATAACACATAAAAACTGGGATGAGGCAACGAACCCCACCCCAAACTCAAAAATGAGTCGTGTCCCCACGACTCGAAAAGACTCAAAGCAATAAAATAATTTACACTAAATGAGAAAGGAAAAAAAAACGTATCTTAACCAGCGCGAGGCTGGTGTCGGTGTTGCGTCCAAGTTGAGGTTTTGAATTCTTCTTCATCAATGGTTGCGTTTAAAGTGTTCTTCATCACCTCCAACTTCTTCAAATTTCCCACGTTTTCATTTATTACTTGCCCTATAAGCATCATCTCCTCTAAGAAAATCTTCCTCAATACCCAATTCGCTTTCTCCACCATGTTCTCCGTACCTTTTCCTACCTTCATGGTCATCTCCGATGACCCCAAACTCAAAGCTTCAAGACCCTTGGATAAAATTGTGATTTTAGTGTCCTTGAAGGTTTGGGTTTGAATTATGGATTGTTTAGCGCTGGGTCATGGATATTTCAAGGTTTGGGAAAGGATGAATGGATAAATTTTAGCTTTGGTGAAAGAAAACTTCGGATTAAAGTGTGAATCTTTGGTATTTTGGGAGATTTATGGTTTGATTGTGAACTTGGATGATATTTAGAGGGAAGGATTGGTGGTATAATGTTGTTTTGATGATGATTTTAGGAGTAGTTGGAAGCTAGGATTCGTCAATGGAGGCTTAGCATGAGAAAGAGGCTAAAAATATAGGGATTTAAACCCTTAAAACCGCCGATCACAGCAGTTGACCGGCTAGCCGGCGGTTGACCGGCATGCCGGTCACTGTGTCGGCGAAAAATAAATTTTCGAAAAAAATTTTGTACTTTTTTTTTTTTTACCTCTGACGCAAGCCTCTTGCGTCGTCGCTGACGCAGTGATCAGAAAGTCCAGCTTCTTCGACCGGCTAGCCGGCGGATACGCCGGCATGCCGGCGAAATGTCGATGGCGCATTTCAAGACGCAGCAACCTTGCGTCGTCGCTGACGCAAGGACCAGAAACTCTTCCTCCAGTTGGCCGGCTAGCCGGCGGATTCGCCGGCATGCCGGTGGATTTCTCGCTGGCGCGAATGGTGACGCAGCAATGCTGCGTCATCGCTGACGCAGTGGTCAGAGAGTTTGGGGGTCTTCAGCGTTTTTGGCCGGTATGCCGGCGTATCCGCCGGCTAGCCGGTCAAACCTGCTGTTGACTCCATAATTTTTCGTTTTCTCCTCGTTTTGACCCCAAACTCATGACCATTATACCCCTGAAATCATCAAAAACAACTACCCTTCCTCATTTCTTACTAATAAACACTAAATTAACGAAAATCAAACTAATTTAAACTACGAAATTGAAATACTTAAACTAATATACAAGAAATGGCTTTTGTTTAACGTCGTTAAGCTCGACGGGTTACCTCATTCCTTAGTCATTGACATAACCTCCCCAGCAGTGAGTGAGGTTGTCGATAGTTGCAACTCGAAATTTGCATCCCTTAGCTTTTATTCCAATTAACTTATCTGAGATAACCTTCGTGACCATGAATGGTCCAAGCCAAGAGCTTTTTGATTCACATGTCTTTGGAGGAGGTTTAGGCTTTTTCATAGCAACTTCTTCGCCTACTTTAAACTCTTTTTTCTTCCTTTCCTTTTTAGGTTCCCTCGGAACCTTCGTGACACGTGTTTTCTCTTTCTTCTTTGCATGATTGAGTAGTGGATTTCTCTTAGGATTTGGAGGAACGTTGATCGGTGGTTTCTTTCTTAGTTCTTTTTCCTCCACCCCTAAGGTTTCCACAACATTAATTGGCTCTTTTCTTACCGGTTCCATTACATCTACACGAAAACATTCTTCCTTGGAATCCGGAAACTTCATAGGTCTAAATACATTAAACTTCATCTACTCGTCTTGGATTCTCATAATCATTTCGCCATTTTCTACATCAATCAAGGTACGCCCCGTGGCTAGGAATGGTCTTCCCAAAATAATGGGGACATTCCTATCCGCGTCGTAATCAAGTATAACGAAATCAGCGGGAAAAATTAACGTACCTGCCTTAACGAGGACATCTTCGATTCGACCTTCTGGATGTGCAAGAGATCGATCTGCCATTTGCAAGACCATAGAAGTGGGTCTTGCTTCAATATTAAGCTTATCAAAGATAGATTTGGGCATAAGATTGATGCTTGCACCCAAATCACATAGTGCTTTACCTCTCCATTCATTACCAATAGATATCGGAATTGTAAAGTTCCCAGGATCAACTAACTTTGGAGGTAATTTACCTTGACAAATAGCACTACATTCCTCAGGGAGACCAATCATCTCATTATCACAATACGGCCTTTTGTTGGTGAGGGCTCTTTTCAGAAACTTAGCATACTTGGGCACATCTCGAATAGCTTCTAACAACGGAATATTTATGCTAAGACCTCTTACCTTGTTAAAGAATTTTTGATAATCAGCCATATCACCCTTCTTTTGAACTCTTGATGGAAATGGTGGAGGAGGACGGCTTATTATAGTATCATCTTTCTTCTTCGGAATTTCATTAGACCTCTCCACTTCTTCTACTTCAACTGGTTTATCTTTATCGACCACCTCTTTTTCTTTTCTAACTTCTTTTTCTTTTATAACCGGAAAAGGAGGTGGAGGAAGGTTCTTACCACTTCTGAGAGTAATAGCTTTACAATCTTCGATTTGGATTGGATTCTCAGTGTCGCTAGGAAGTTGCCCTTGTGGACGTTGATTCAGTTTCTTATTTATTTGGCTTAGTTGACCCTGGAACAAATTCATATTAGCTTCGATTGCATTTTGACGTTCCATAGCTTGTGTCTGAAGAGCGATTAAACTTTCAACTGTTTTCTGAAGAGTAACTCCTTCTTGCGGATGGGCAGGTAAGGCCTTCTGATTCATTGTGTCATCATAATTGTCTTGAGGAGCTTGTCTCTGAACATAATTTTGATTCTGTCCTCCTTGGTAATTGTTGTGTGGTCTTGGATTGTAGTTGTTACCTTGGGGACGCGGCTGATACGCATAAGTAGGATTTGCTGCCCCATCAGGATTTGAGTATTGAAACCCCGGATGGTTTCTGTTAGGCTGATATCCATTACCACTTGAATTAAAGTTACCTCTATTGGACACAAACATCACGGATTCTTGATTATTTTGACAATTTTCCCAACTATGATCATTAACACCGCAATACTCACATCCATATACCTCTTGTGCAACCTTTACCTCAACTCTTTTATTCGAAAAACCTTCTTTCACGGCTAGAGTAAGTTGTCTCAATTGTTGTTCTAGTGTGGTCTGAAGCTTTGTCTCTAGCGTAGCAAACTTTTCTTCCATATCAACATTATTCACTCTTTTAACTGGTGTTCTTACTGAACTCCACCCAACTTCATTCTTGACTGTTCTCTCTAAGATGATCTTTGCATGAGCGGGTTGAACTTGAAGAAAACCTGCACCACATAGCATATCCAATTTCTCTCTTGAAGTCCCATCAAGGCCTCTATAAAATATTTTTAATTGTTGTTGTTCTGAAAAGCCATGATTGGGGACTCTACGTAAGCACATCTGAAATCTTGTCCAACTCCTACCCAAAGTTTCATCATATTCTTGACGGAAATGCGTCAACTCTAATTCAGCATCTAACCTCATGTTACTTGGGTAATACCTGTCAAAGAAAGCAATCTCTAATTGGTCCCAATTAGTAATCTTCGTCGGATCTTGCGTATCGTGCCATTCACTTGCTCCATCAATAACAAAAAATTTAAACACAGCGTAGTACATCTGTTCTTTTGAAACTCCTTGTGTGATGTAAGAATCACATATCTGTTTGAATTTCTGTATCGCTCTAAGAGGATCTTCTCCAACTCTACCACGAAAATTTCCAAAGTTTTGGAATTGAGCTATCATACCCGGATCTGGACGAAACTTCGGAACATTTATATCTGGAGCACCTACTCCTATAGCAGGGGCACGGAATGGGACTTCTGGTGGGCCATTAGTAAACCAAGGATCTTGATTCATCACGATTTGAGCTTGTCCGTTATTGTTCTGAATATTAACGTTCTCCATTTGGTGAATTAATTCTTCTACTTCTAAGGATTCTTGTTCTTTTCTTCTCTTGTTAGCAAGTCTGATTAATGATTATGGATTATTAAGGATCGGAGGTGTTGGCTCTAGATCCTTAAAGAGTCTCCTTCGCATACACCAAACCTAAAAACCTGAGAAAACTAAACAAGCAAAAAGCGTAAAACTGATAAAAACAAAAATAAAAATAAATGCAACTATCACTAAAGGATAAACACCGTGGTCACACGCTACCGTCCCCGGCAGCGGCGCCAAAAACTTGGTGGTCCTTTGTGTGTTCTAAAAATAATGCAATAAATAATCGAACCACAACCGCAAGTGTACGGTTGTCCCAAGTAGTATTTCTGATAAATCAGATTCGTTCCAAGGACGGAATGGTTGATCACAATGTCTAGCAAATAGTGATTGATGCACTTATGAAAACAAATAAAGGTAAAATGTTTGTTTGGTTTTGTTATTAGAACTAATGAATGAAAGACAAGTATTAAAATGCAAATAAAAGCTAAGACGCAAGTAAAATGATGTAAAACGCAATATGAGATGTAGCACTTGAGAACGCAAGGATCCTCCCAATCCTATTTCCTAACTTATGTTGTTTAAGGGCTAAATTAGTCAATTACAATGGTCGGGATTCTAAATTCATTATACCCCCGTCAGGGTGGACTATAAGGCGATCCTAAAGTGTCACTAGTCCCGTCAGGGTAAATATGATCCACCGTTGGATGTTTAAGTGTTATTACCTCATTGGCCCTAGGATTAGCTAAGCTCGTCAGAATCATTAACTTCTATCCTAGATTCAATAAATATTTCCGTACCCAAACCCTCCGTCAGGATGATCCAATCGCCACTAATTGGAATAGCCTAGATACTAACACCTGTTCTTAGTTAGCTACTCCAAAAACAGTAAAATAAACTCAATTTATTGAAAAGAGTAAAAGCCCTAATTTAGTTTAATTCAATAAAAACCCAAATTCAACATTCGTTAATTAATAAAATTGGGATTCACCCATTGTTTGTTCTCAAGCACTATGAATTGTTTAGCTCATATTAAAACGAAAAACGAAATTAAAAATAAAGGAATTCATATTTGATTACAAAATTAAAGATAAGAAAAACCTAATTTCCGGAATAGGAATGACTACGAACGGAGATATAGACCCTCTCCAACTCTTGTAGCTTCTTCTTTCTTCCTTCCGTTGACTTCTCTCTGGTGTTTAATCTTGCAGAATGTGAATTCTGTGTAAAATAGGAGTCCAGACCTCCTTTTATAAGTGCAAATTCGTTCTAGGGCTTGGACCAGAAAATAGAATATTAATCAAATGTCCAAGCCCACTTTCTAAGCCCAAAATCCCGTAACTGCTGATACACCTTCACTAAAACGGCTTTTCCCGATGCGTTACAACTCCGATTGACCTCATTTCAGTTGCTAAAGTTTCGTAACTCGATAAGGAATGATTTCTCTTCAAGGGTCAACAGCTAAATCATCGCTTAAGCACCTCGAAATCAGCAATCTATGGCCTGGAAAATGGATTTTCAGCTCTAAAAATAATATCTTCGGGATTTCTTTTCAAGTCTTGACTCTATCTTTTGATCTTTGACTTTCTCATCGGATTCCTCTTCTAGCTAACATCTAAAACCTGTAAAGTCTTCACTAAAAATACCAATATTACGCGCAAAAGCTTAATAAATCAAAAATGCTAGAAATAAAAGAGGAAAATCATATTATTGCATATTTAGTCCAAAAGTCTATCGAATTGATTAAATAAACACCAAAAATGATGTCTCCTAAGGGTCGAAAATAAGAACATTTAAGGAGACATCAGCTACTAAAATGGAATTAGTAAAGAGCGATAATCATGGAAATTTGATATAATCTGGTTATGGTAAAGGGTAACGATAGAATATCATATAATTCGCTGGGCCTCCTATGGGAAAAAAGCGCTGGACCTGATAGGGGTAGATAGTTGGGTTGTAGGACTTAATGAGAAAATATATCTATGAAATAATTATTTAAAATTAATACATAATTAAAAACAACACACCTAACATAAATAATTTTCTAGTCAAGATCCATGGATATGTTGCAAATCAAGGACTATTAATGTAACAAATTAAATTGATAGAGAGAAATATCCTCCTCAAGGTATCGAGGTAAGTCCACGAAAGGGTGTTCATCGTACGGATTGAGCCACTACATTAAGTGAATACTAACCTTGTCAAGCTAAAGAGATCCTATTGAACGAATGGGGTCGCATATTCAACAAACCACCTGCTAAAAAAAGGAGGCAACGATTTGGGGAAACGAATATAGGTGCTAAAAAAGCTGCCCATCACCCAGAGATCGTGTATCACTAGTGAACAACTTCAATCAAGCAACTTATAACCAGAAGAGGAAAATGTTATAAAAGAGGGAGATTCTCTTTTTGGCCATGTTGATCTCTCTTTTATTGTGATATACTAATGTAACTCACGAGACATCTTTTTATGATTATATTGTGCTTACTTTTAGAGTTATTTTTGTATAATTTGTGTGTTAAGTGTGAAACTCTTAGGTACTTAGATGATATTAGATCCCAAGTCTAGGATAAGAAGTTAAGAAAGGTAGGTCAAACCCGAGTCAAGGCATTATAGAACCAAGAAGCCACTTTTGGAAAGCGAGATCAGTTGTCGGCCATATTTATAAATCAATTTGTTGGTGTTACCATATTCAATTGACAAAGATTATAGAAGGGCCCTTTGGTTTCTAGATAGTACTTAGAGTCAGGAGCGTGTAGGAACCGATGGTTCGTGATTTGAAGTTGAATTGAAAAAGTTATTAAAGTTATTACTGTCGTGGCTCGAACCAGTCCACTTTCCCTTAAAAACGTTTTTGTGTTGGATTAGGTCATTTAAGAGGGGCCACAACCATATAACTTTTTATATATATAAGTTTTTATTATTAGGAAACAGTCTTTTATAATTATTAGTAGGAGACAGAGCTAAATCGTTTGAAGAAGAAGAATATAACTTGGAGCCCTATTGCACCATTCTACACCATTCCATCTTCAGTATTTGCATTAGTTTCTTGTCTTAATCATGATTCTAATTTTTTTAGGTTAGGTTTATTTATTTAGTTATGAACTAATCTTCCTTAGCTTGTGTTTTGTAATATGTATAAACCTTGAATACTTTATTGATATTTTTTTATGTTATTTGAGACCACTAAAATGAATTGAATTGGGATTTTGGTTAAAGTTGTTTATGAATTGAATAAATTTATGCTATCAAGTATAAATTGACCCTAGTATCTTAAACTGTCACCTTGGCAGGGGTTAGGAACATATTGGTTCATATACGTCTAGTGTGTGGTAGTGATCCTAACAGGCTTGCCTAGATGGAAAATCACATAGGTTATGTAATTTTTATTGCCGAGCGTTTTGTAGAATAATCTCATATAATGACTCTAGTAATAGTAAAACAGTCTTTTAAGCTACCTTGGCAGGAGTTAGAAGGAAGTTAGAACCCCGATAAGAATAACGACCCAATTCGACCTTATAACTCGAATTGTCTATTTAGTAGGGTAGGAGACTACTAGCAAACTTGAGCTATAATCTCATCTCATTTTTCATAGTATATTACTTGCTTTCACTTAATTAATTAGTTTTAATCCTTGTATCTTAGATAATAAAAAAACAAACATAAGTTTATATTGTATTTCCGACTTTAGTTATTAACAACAGAATCTATACTCTTTAAGAACACAAGCTTGCATTAACGACTTTAGTCCATGTGGATAACGATATTATTACTTATTTATTACTTACGAATGACTCAGGCACTTGCAGGGAGTGATCTCTCTAGGTTTTGATTTGTTAAATTATTTTTATCACACTTTGGGAGACGACACATGTTCAAGGCGTGAGAGTCAACTTCACTACTTTGCCTTTATAAGCTTTAATGTAACCATGAAAGCTATATTCAAGCCGAATTATCAATAGTTTACTTTTTCTCTAATTTAACTTTTTAACTCCTTAAACAGAGCCAATATTTATAGTCTGTTATATTTTCCAATCACTTTAAACATGTTACAATTCACTCAAATTCATGACAAAATCTATCTGATAAGATCTATCCCATCAGTTTAGCACCGTTTGTAGGAAACAGTCATTTCCCAACTCATTGAGACACCACCTGGCCAATATAAAAAGACACTCTTGCACCACCAAGTAAAAGAAAGCAATTTCACGCATCCTTTGTCCAACCTAACGTGCGGACACTCACCTTCCACGAAGGACTCATAGTTCACGCTAAAGAAGGAACACTTCCACCATCCAGGTAGGAATATCGGTAGAGAATAGTCTAGAGTAGTAAACCCAAAATTTAAGGTGACCCCATCAACCACCAAGTTACATGTCTAAGCCGCTCAATATCAACAGACTAATATATATATATATATATATATATATATATATATATATATATATATGCATATACTACATACATAGGTATCTTATTGTAGTTGTAAACGTACGAATTGTACGATAATACCTACACAAGTTTTCCAACTAGACTGCACAGTGATATGAAAGTCGATTTTAGTGTAAAAAACTCGTTCTCCACCTATGTTAATGACTATGTGTTTGCAAGCTTAACTGTTATCGAAAAAGGACTTGATTCAACCACTGATAAAAGTTATCTATACCATAAGGTTAAAGTTAAAATATTATTGATGTAAAAAAACCTTGAGTCAACCCTCTATAGGGAGTCAAGTATAGGAAATTAATACTTGAATGGTTTCCCTAGTAGAACCTCGTTTCACCCTTACCGGGGAAATTCGAGTCCAATGGATAGGCCTAGGGGGATACCATGGTAAATACTTGATTAAACTATGAAGGGGTTATTGAGTGTAGTGTATAGACCTAAGGGTGACCCTAAGAGAACCTCGATTCAACCCCTAAGAGGTGTTGTCAAGTGTACGGTATAGAACTAAGGTTCACCTTAGGAAATCTAGTGGGCCCAAATATGATAGATAAACGAATAAGAAAAGATAATAAAAGTACACATAATTATGTAAATCCACGAGAAACCCTCTGCAAGTGCACGAGTTGTTCGCAAGTAATAGTTTCGTTCTCAGGGATTTAAGTAGTTATTTCAGTCTTTGTTCAATATTAACATATATGGTTTTAAATTTTTTGATTAAAAATATTAGCAAGTAAAGTGTATTGTTACCTAATTTAAATAAGCAATAAATATTATGCAAATAAGATAAAAGGTAAAGAGATGGAAGTATGAACCTATCCAATTGAATTAATGATTACTAAGAAGAAGGGTGAATAGGTAATTTCATATTAATCTAGATTCTAACGTCTTCCTAAATCCTATTAGGGTATATGTGATGCTATTCTACGGTCTAATGACCTCGTTAGAGTGACATTACAACACTTTCAAACGATTGACAACGTAAACCCTAATGACCACGTGGCTAGTCAAGACTGTTAGGTTCACTAACACACATTACACATCTATGTCTTATGTCTGTATTTAAACCCCTCCTTCCAGATGATCGTTTTGCAACGAATAATCAAAGTACTAAATCCTATTACTTAATGACCAACAGAGTAATAGTGGATGAGCATGAAGACATAGTCAATGTAAATTAATTAAAAACCAATTTGATCAAATATTAAAATTCCATATTCAATTAAAACAAAAAAAAAACAATAATCAATTGTTCATATAATTACAATCCTAAAAGATAAATTGTGCTTAATGGACCTTGGAATAGATATCTTAAAAATAAACTATTGAGAAAATATATATAATACTACTTTACCCAAAGAATAGAGATGGATAGGTGTAGAATTGATGTGATGAAGCTTCAGCTCTTAATTTTACCTTCTGTAGATCATCTTGATCGATCCTATGATGAATTCTTGATGAATATTACACTCTGGCAGCCAAGGGATGATTTTCTAAGGCTAGAAACTGATATATAGGTGCATTGGTTTAAATATAGGTCATGGGCCAAGTCTTGTAGTCCTAATCCAACTCAAACTCGTTTTTCTTAATAATAGGGACTGGTTGACCTTTGGAGTTTGTAAAATTCACAAATCCTTCGTTACAACTCCAAATTCAATGTTCTTGGTATTAAAATGATTGAAATTTAAAAAAAATTTAAATATAAAAGGGCTCCTTCAAATTCCTTGACGATTTTGCGCAGAATCAAGAATACTACACATTTTCACAGCTGGGCAACAACTTTTGGCAGCTTTTGCACTTTCCTAAAACTATTTAATTAACTCTTGATTTTGCCTTGTATTTTCTTTCCTCAACTCATTAATATTTATTTGGCATCTAATATAATCATTGTACATAAGATCTTCACATTTAACACACAAATTACATTAAAAACGCTCTAAAAGTAATAATCCTCCAAATCAAGGCATGAATTGAGAAACTAGCGACTAATAAGAAAAAATATCTTAACTAAGAACATAATACATCTAATATTATGTCTCATAAATAGATTAATTCATCACAAATATGGTTATTTCAAGACCCCCAACTCAAAGTTGGATACAATAAGAAATAAGAACATAGGAACTTTCTAAAATATCAGCTAAGGAAAATAAGCACGAGAGAAGGAGAATGTAAAGAATAGTCCTAAAGCAACTACCTAGTGAGTTTCATGTAATAATATATAAAAAATACTTAATATTGATATACTTATCATACAGACAATCAACACGTTTTAAGTTCAAGATTAGATTAGCTTTGTAATGCATGACGAAAAGGTTATTTTCTTAGTTTAGATGGAGGCTATAGGGTATTCATCGATCCTAACAAAGTCTCTAATGACCCATCTAACTACTCTCTATTGGTTCAATCGCTTCCATATCACACAACTAAGAATCATAAGGTCTTTAAGGTTGTAATGATTGGCTTAGGGATGGTATGATCATAAATTTGGATATTGTGGAGTGGCTTTTTGGCTCTCTCCTCACTAGCCATCAATAAATTGCCTTAGAGCTTGAGTTACTCTCATAAATTTTCTCACTCAACACAAGAATCGATGCAGTTGTCTCTCATCCCACTACAAGAAAGGTTATCTTTAGCGAGAAAAAGTTTACCATTAAAAGTCTTAATTTTGCCGCTATCTGTTCGCCTGAATAAGTTCGTCTCTAAAGACACCTTTTGTAGCAAATTATTTGTTTTTGCCTCTATTGAATTTGTCTTTAGAGACAAATTTTGCCGCTAATAATATTATTAGAGGCGATTTTGGTATTTAAAAATATCATTAGAGTCCATTTTAGTGTTGCTGCACTATACCTCGTCTCTAATGATACTATTTCTTGTAGTGTCCCCAATAACCTAATATAAAGTACCAAGATGATCACATAAAATTTCCACTTTATAGGTCCAATTCATATAATTTTTTTCTTATGAATTTTCTTTTGTAAGTTAGCTATGACTCTATTTTATATGTGAGATGTCATACTACTAATTTCTCATCACATTTCTTTCTTTATTAACAAGCTATTTCTTTTTTCTTTTACCCTGGAAAAGGGTTAGAATGAGAACAAGTGATTCATCAACTAAAACACAATTATATAGCTTCAAAAACCCATTGTTTCCAATATATCGACCCCACCACCCCAAACTCAAGCTCTTGAGACGATTGTCTTAGCATCGCCATTTAAGTGCAGATCATTGATGTCTCCCCATTTTTGATGATTTAATATTAGTTGGAGACATCATTTTTAGTATTTTAGGAAAGTCTTTAGTCGATTTTATCATGAATTATTATATTTTTTTTATTTCTTATCTTGATTCGATGAACTATTATTTTTCAGAGCATATTTGGTTTAATTGTTTGTTAATTGTGAAGCTTTAGAGAAATATGGTAATTAATTAGATGTCAAATAAATTCTAAGAGATAAAGGATAGAAGATAATCATGAAAATTGGAGATAAAGGCAAGAAAAGATAGATATGGAAAGATAAAGTTGCCAAATAAATCTGAATTCCAGCAACTACGTTCATAAAAGCGATCATAACTCAAGATTGGCTAAGAATTTGGAGGATTGGTCTGAAGCAAAGTGATAAAGCTTTCCGAGACGATCAGTTTCGACATAAAGAATGCGTCATTTGGATAAGTATTGAAGCAGTTACGGCCAAAACAAATCAGCAACAGAATCTTAACTTTTTTTATAACTTAGGGTTACGAATTTGAGTTGGGTTAGGAGTCCAATACTTATCTTCTACTCCAAGAAAACTAATTATGTCTTCTTAAACACCTATAAATACACCCTTAAACCATTGTAAATGTGTCCTTACTCAGTGCCAAGTATAGGCTTAGTCCTTGCTTGTATTTTCTAAGTTTTAAATATTAGCTTAGTCCTTAATTTAATATTCATACTTAGTATCAAGCTATTCATGCAAGAAACAAGCTAACCTATAGAGGAAGACAAGAAGCAAGAAGCTGGAGAGTGACAAACTCCTCTTCTACATCTATCCTTCTCTATATTTAGGGTAATTAGCTATAGATTGTGGCTTCACCATATTTCTAAGTTTTTATTCTGTAAGTTTTACGTTTAATTGTTCGGTTATTAATTTGTCTTAAATTTCATAATACTATTTGTTATTTTAATTGATTTGAGCATGGAGTATATTGTTATTGTGTGCTTTGACTTATTATTTTCAGCCCTAGATTTGACCAATCTTAGGACTATTCTTAGTAATTCAATTATTGACAACACCACATAATCGTCTAGTAGTGATCCTACCTAGATAGCCATAAAGGTTTGATTTAATCACCAATCATTACTCAGGAATCCCTGTTAGTGGAGAGTTGCTCCTAAGTCCCCCCTGACGGGGGTTAGGTAGAATTTAGAATCACTGTTAATATATAATGCTCAATTCACTCTTAAGGTTAGAATAACAACTTAGTAAGATATACTCATATTAGTGACCCTAATTTATTTGACTTACATTCATATTTATTTATCTGTATTCTTATTTATTTATTCATATAAGATATTTGATTTACCTTATTATATTTTTATCTCAACATCTAAATTCATCTACGCTTATTGAATACAAGTATATCTAACAGATTAAATCCCTGCGAACGAAATTTTCTTATCAACTAGACTTGCAAACGATCTGTAATACTTGCAGTGAGTTTCTCGTGGTAGACAAGGTTGTGTGTCCTTTATTATTATCTTATTTATCTGTTTATTTATCACACCTTTTCCCCCACAACTTATATTAATAAGTCATATATTCTAAGGGGTTTGACTTGTAACATGGCTAATAAAAGACTTTGAAAAGGTTAGAAGGGGCTGAGACGGATAATAATTCAATTGAATTTGGACAACAAGCTAAAAAGCAACAAGGGGATTATCAAATAACCTCCTTAATCACTTTATAAACTATGCAATTTCGTTACTTTCTCACCTCTAATACGTTCATTAAAATAAGTTTATCAACTAGCTCGAATCTCGTGATCTATACACATCAAAGCAAAAACCAAGAATAGAGGTATCTTTATCCTTATTTATCAGACATTTGACAGCATCATCTTGAAAAAGTATTAGATCATATTCTTTGAAATGATACTAAGTTAATATACTAAATATTATGGTAGATTGAGTAAGTTTTGATAGGATTCGATAATGAAAAATAAAAAAACCTTAAAATGTTATAAAGAGTTTCAGGCGGTGGTCAACCTTTTTATTGTATATTTATATTTTTTGAAGATAGAGTGCCTTTTAGAAAAATATATGATCATTTCTCTTAGTACAAATTGGTCTTAATATTATTTAAAATTATGTCATATTCATTTATTATAAAATATAATTTCATTGTTTGATTTTAGGATTAATGATCTTTAGATCTTTCAAACCAAAAACTAATTATTTAGTTATAAAAGTTTAAGATATAATTATTTAAATAAGTTAAAATAGAAAAAAATATTTCTAATCTAAATTATTTTTAACCAATCATTTCATAACACATGTCTTATATTTGAAATATAAACAAATTAATTATAGTAAATTCCTAAAAATTTGAAACATAATAATTAATAGTACTATAACATATAGGATAAAAATTTTGCCAGTTAAAATATTCCCGTTGAAATATTTGAATTTTCTTTTATCCCACGTTTCTCCCGCTATTTGTTTAGCCACCTTTATTTCTCTATATAAACCTTTTTCCTAATTATCAGTACCTTAAAAGTTAAACATATTGCACTCTAGTACTCTACTCTCCACTGCTGCTGCTGCTACTGAAGATTACATCTTGGTAAGCTTCATTTTGAAGGTCGTGTTATTCTTTTTTTTTTTTTTTTGATGAAACTCATATGATCATATATACGTGTGTGTTACGCTTAACTTATAGATATTAGTATTCGAATAATGAAAATTATATTATATTATGAGTTTCAGTTTAGGTAATCTACATTCTATCTGAAAAAAATTATTTGATAAAGAAAATGATTTAATGGAATATGTTATGTTACTTTTTATTTCAGAAAAGAGGTTTTAGTCGTCCTGAGTATCAAAACAATTCCATTGACTGATGGATTTGTTTGAGGCAATGGATTTGTATTTATCGGCTGCTGGTAACGAGGGAGATGAAATTGGAAATGGTGTAAGGGGAACCGTTGATAATTACAGCTGTGACGATGAGATTGAGAAGTTGGAAATGAGTATTGAGAGCGATAAGATGCGTTTAAAGAGGCTCAAAGATGAGAAAAAACTCAAAGAAGAAATCGATAATGGGAAGAGGCCGTGTCAGTCCGAGGAGCAATCACGAAGGAAGAAAATGTCTCGTGCACATGAAGCGATATTAAAATATATGCTGAAGATGATGGAAATATGTAATGCTCAAGGTTTTGTGTATGGTATTATATCTGAGAATGGAAAGCCTTTAACAGGATCTTCTGATAATCTCCGTGGTTGGTGGAAAGAGAATGTTAGATTTGACCGGAATGGTCCTGCTGCGGTTGCCAAGTATCAATGTGAACATTCAGTTGAGGAATGCAGAAGCACTTATTCTGTGGCAATGGAAACTCCTCAAAGGCTACAAAACCTCCAAGATACAACACTAGGCTCCCTCTTATCTGCTCTAATACAACATTGTGACCCTCCACAAAGAAAATTTCCATTAGAAAAGGGTGTTGCACCACCATGGTGGCCTACTGGGAATGAAGAATGGTGGCCTGAAATGGGGTTCAAGGAACAAGGACCTCCTCCATACAAAAAACCTCATGATTTGAAGAAAGAGTGGAAAGTTGCTGTTTTAAAGGCGGTAATTAAACATATTTTTCCTGATATTGGTAAGATACGTAAGCTTGTTAGTCAATCAAAACACTTGCAAGATAAGATGACTGCCAAGGAGAGTGTGATTTGGCTTTCTATCATTAACCAAGAGGAAGGCTTGGCACGGAAGCTATATCCTAATAGATTTCCAAACCCTGTAAGTGGGTTTTATCTGAATGATGAAATTAATAACTATGATGTTGATACTCATTTTGCTTCAAAGAGAAAGTTTGAGTTCAAGAATACGCATGTTGATACAAAGGTGTATACTTGCGAGTATCTTCAGTGCCCTAATAGTGATTATCGTCTAGGGTTTACTGATATAAATGCGAGGAACAATCACCAGTTAATTTGCCCATATAAATTGCATTTTTCTCAAGGGTCGAGCACTTCTAATAATCAGATTAATTACGTAAAGGCCTTGGATTCTGGGCCATATATAGTTCCCAATCCCAATATAACAGCTGTTCAAGTAGAAAATAAAGCTCCACCATCTGATCAAATGTCTGGACATGGACTCCTTGAAGATGAACAATGGATTTTATCGAATCATTTTTTATGCTACAACAATACGCCACAGCACAATACTAGCTTTGGTTCAGGGAACCTTAACATAATAGATCAAAACGTGCAACATCAAACGGACAACTGTTTTTTCAGACAGGGAATTACAATGGGAGGTGGTGCTTCCGTGGAAACTAATATTCCCTTGAGTCATACTTTGGTCCCTTCAGCAGAATCTCAACATGCTTCATATGATCCTCAATTCAATGGTACTACCAGTCTGAACATTTCCGACTTCACAATTGGATCCCCACTCAATTTTGTATCAGCTGATAACTCTATGGATCCATTTCTGAAGCTTGATTCATCTACTTGGTTTTATTAAAACAAGATTTTCTGGCTACTCTATATATACATCACAATACTCTGGCTAATAGCTTAATATAACTCACCCTTCTGTAAAGAATTGGAGTTGGGGTGGTGAATAAACTTGCAGTTCTGTATTTATTCCATGACTAGCTGGAGAGTCATAATGGCGCGGGGCAATTATAAATAAGAGCCCAAACAACATACAACTTTATAAAGAAAGTCCCCACCTCTAACTAGTCTTTAGCTGGCCAACTAGATACCCAAAAAACCCAAAAATGCCCTCTCTCTATACTATTATCACAGTGAAACCAAAAAACCCATCCCCCATTCCCATTATAGAACGAGAAACCCATTTCCCATTCCCCCTCTCTTCTCTCTCAGCAGAAACCCTCCATCCCTCCTCTCTCCCTCTTTTCTCTCCTGTAAAACCCCACCCTCACCGCAGCCATAGCACTACCGCGCTCCACCTTTACCCACCTTCTTTCTCTCTCTACTCTCTGTGACACCTCCCTCTCTCCTTCCCACCAGTGCCGCCTCCCCCACCAGCAGTGACAACAAAGACCCACAGAGCCACCATCATCACAGATCCACCACCACCGCCTCCATCTCCACCACCAGCGAGTCACCATCATCACGGATCCACCACCACCGCCTCCATTTCCATCACCAGCGAGTCACCATCATCACAGAGCCACCACCACCGCCTCTCTTCTTCACTCCTGCGAACTGCACCACCGTTGCAGCACCACGAACGCACAATAGAAGCAGAAGCAACACAGCAGCAGCAGCACACGACCTCCACAGCAGCAGTAAAACACACCAGCGCCATTTCAGGTCGAGCAATGTGCACGTTCCCATGAGCCTGTATTTCTCCGATCAACGCATCCTTCTCCGTTCAAACTCTGTTCCACCGCTGCGATTCCAGATCTACTCCGTCTGCTCCGCCTCTATTCGTTAAAGAACAACCAGATCTGCTCCGCCTCCATTCTGACCACGGCTGCAACAGCGAAAAAGACGAAGACTCTGCTGCACTGTAGCCATGCTGCGTCGCCGTTGGTTCCATCCTGCATCTGCCAAGATCGATTTTCCAGATTCACCACCACTGATACTCATTGTGTCTATTTCGTCGCCGGTGTGTACAGGCCCATCTGGGTACAGACCCAGTGAAATGTCGTGGGTACATTCCCTTGACGAAATGTCGCCACCCAGATCTTCTCCACCGCCAGATCTACACCTCCATCTCCGGCTAGTGAAGAACCCATATAAGGTTAAGACATTTTCTTTGTTTTTTCCTTTTTTCTGTTTCACTGTTTTTAACTTTGTTGCATTGTTTTATTTTTTTCCCAGGTAGAGTTTAGTGTGTACAGCCCCACAACCCAATGTTGTGGTGTTTCTTTGTTGGGCAATGTGCACGTTCCCATGAGACTGTATTACATCAAGGACTTAATGCTTCCCTATTGCTTCTGTGCACGTACCCGTTACACTATATGACACAATGTGCACGTTCCCATAAGACCGTATTTATATTGTACACGTACCCATCGAGATGTTGTTCGAGGTGGGTCTGTACCCATTTAGACTTTTACCTGGACAACCTATTGAAGGACTTAATAAAATTTAATACACTAAAAAAAATTAAAATAAAAAACACACATCTGAATGAAAATAAGTGAAGCGTAAAATGGGTATGTACCCAGTTAAACCCCATTGTGCGCGTACCCATGACAAAGGTAACTATCCTCAGGGGTAAGAAGGTAATGTTAAGTAACTAAAAATCCAACTAAGGACTTAATAAGAATTCCTAACTAAGTAGGACTTTAAGAATAACTTTTGGAGAATTTGGGATTCTATTTGTAATTTCCTCTAATGGCGCTATAGTCAATTTTTACTTTTTTAATTTATTGTATTGGAAAGTCGAATAATCTGGATAAGATTGCACTAATACTTATGTTGGGATTTATGTTAATGTTAAGTATTAATTAAATTCGTTAATGTTTGTTTAGAGAAGTGGAAATGAATTTTTATTAAAAAAGGTTTCACATAAAAAGTATGATAGAAAAAAATATTAGAATATAATATCTTATCCATGTATTTTTTACAAAAAAAATTAAAAGTTATGAAAGCTAAATAGAATTGCAAACTCCCACGCAAGCACCATCACCACCCGCCTAGCGACGGCGTCGGCATAGTGTCTAGATTTATTGCTGGAATTTGAAAAGTTGTAACTTGGTTTACCTATGAAACGAATAAGAAAAGAGCAAAAGAAAATCTTTCTACACTTCTTTTTCAAAATTATTTTGTAGACTCTTTGTTAGAGATAACCGTTATGCTGGAATATCTTTTTAATATCATTATTTCTGTGTAATTGTTTTTCTTTGATTCAGTGTAAGTTTTGTTTTGTATTTCATTATGTAATAGAACAGTTTTACATTAATCGAGATATTTTTCTTCAGATTTTCCATTTTTGTTGTTTTTAAAACCGGTGATTTACTAATTTTTTCCAACAAAAAAATATTTTATTATATCACCGTTTTTTAAATGGCATTTCCATCTCGGCAGTTGCTCCATCCTTGAATGCAAAGGTCTTTCCCGACGTGAATAAGTTGGAGCCCCTTAATGGTTCCAACTACAAGTGTTGTACACAAAAGATTTTGATTTGTGTTGAACAGTACGAACTCGATTTTGCTATATTCGAAGATCCTCCACTTAGGGTGAGAAACAGAATTCCAACTGAAGAAGAACAATCTAGATAACTTGCCCTCGAAGCCAAGTTCAAAAGAGTGAATACAATGGCTCGGGGATGGATGTTGAACAACGTCTTGAATCTCATTTTTTATCTCCTCGTCAAAGAAAGGTCTACAACGGTCATATGGAAAACTCTCGAGAAGAAATACGGGGCTGATGATTCCGATAAGAAGAAACTGGTATAACTTCAAACTTACAGATCAGAAGCCTATGACTGAATAATTTTATGTGTATGAAAACCTATACGCGGAGGTAATCATCGAAGGCATGAAGATGTGCGAAGTTTTCCAATCCAACTTTTTGCTTGAGAAATTTCCCCCATCTTGGAGTGAATATCATAACCATCTCAAACACAAAAATAAGGAAATGACTCTCCAAGAACTCATCAGCCATATGCAAGTCGAAGAAGCCAATCGACTCAAGGATAAGTCTATCTCTTTCATTCCTCATTCCTCGAAAGCTAACCTTGTCGAATGTTCTGGCCAAGGTAACAAAGACAGGTTCAAAGGGAAGGAAAAACAACAAGGCTCGAACAACTCCAAATCAAGGAGAAACAAGAATTGCGGCAACTCCAACAAATAAGGCGGAGGGTTCAAAACTTTCGGTAAGATTCAAAAATCTAGGGGCGCTTATTACTGTTATGGGAAAGGACACAAAGATTTCAAGTGTACACTTAGAGCTGGCCAAGGTCCCAAAGTTTCCGTAAATCTAACCGAGACCGAAGAAATAATCGTCGCGGTGATGGTTGAGGTATACTTAGTGGAGAACAAAATTGAGTAGATCCTTGACACCAGAGCTTACCGACAATTCTGCGCAAACAAAACCTTATTAAAAAAATTCGAGGAAACAACTGATGGTGAACGCGTGTATTTGGGTGATTCTTCCACCCAACAGTTCTCGGAAAAGGACATGTTCCCCTCAAACCCACTCCTGGTAATATTTTAGAATTAAACGATGTTTTCTTCGTCCCCTCTCTCCGTAGGAACTTAGTTTCCAGAGTTCTTCTTAACAATGTGGGACTCAAACTTGTTTTGAAGGAGGAAAATTATTATTACAAAAATGACGAGTTTGTGGAAAATGGTATTTAAATAATGGTTTGTTTGTTTCAAACACTGTAAACCTTAATGAGAATGCTTCTAATTATACTTATATCTTTGAGTCCTTGATACATGGCATAGTATATTAGTTCATTTAAATGTTGCTTCTATTAAAAGGCTTAAAAATCTTGGACTAATACCCCTTCACAATGTGGATGACTTTGTAAAATGTCAAATATGTGTAGAGTTCAAACTCGCGAAAAAACCTTTTAAATTCATAACCACGAGAAAGACTAAACTGCTAAAATTAGTACATTCGGACTTAGCTTATTTTAAAAACTCCGCTAGTAGAGGAGGAAAACTTTACTATATAACCTTTGTAGATGACTACTATAGGTTCACTAAAGTATACCTTCTTAAAACAAAAAATGAGGAGGAGAATGCGTTTTTGAAAATATAAACCCGAGGTTGAAAACCAACTAGACTGTAAAATCAAAAGATTTAGGTCGGATAGTGGAGGCGAATATAGTTCTATATCACTAAAAGAGTTTTGTGAAACTAATGGAATAATCCACGAACTTAGTTCCCCTTATACACCCTAACAAAATGACATAATTAAAAGAAAGAATTTGTCCCTCAAATAAACTATGAACGACATGTTAATAAGTTCATGTTTACCAACCAACACGTGAGGGGAAGCTGCTTTGTCAGCAGGTTATGTCCTTAATAGGGTACCTCATAAATTCCTAGATAAGACTTTTATGAGATGTGGAAAGGTTTTCCACCAAACCTGGAATTTTTAAAAGTGTAGGGGTGCATGGCCGAAGTAAAATTATCCGATTTTAAATATGTCATCATTGGACCCAAAACCTTAGACTTAATTTTCATAGGGTATGCTCAGAATAGTACAACATATAGATTCTCGTCTTTAGGTAATAACTCGATTTGTAAATCTAGAAATGCTGAGTTCTTTGAACACGGTTTTCCTTTGTAAACTTTGAATTCTGCTAATGTTTCTTTACCTACTGATAGCTTATCTATTAATGTTGATGTACCTCTATGTGATATTTCCGCTGACCCCTCTACTTATTTTATGGAGCCTTATAGAGTTCCCTATGAAGAACCTAGGAGAAGTAAGAGGCGTAGGATCGAGTCCAGCTTTGGACCCGATTTTTACACAACCTTCAGGACTGAAGGTTTTCACATTGACCTAATAAGCAAGCAGTTAGTCACACGCCTCCTCATGGAGGAAGACTGATGTCTCCCTATTTGTTCTACATATTAGCCCTTACGAGACATCATTTTAGGTGAATATTTGACTTATTTGATATACTTTTACGCTTATTTTGTCATATTGCACTTTCTCCCCTTAGAATTAGACTATTTGCATTTTTAGAGCTTTTGTGCGCTAATTTGTTTGTTTTAGTGCAAAGTTAGTAGGTTTATGAATTCATGAAGAACCACTACAAGAAGGAGAAGTGAGAATTAAAGTCTTAGATCGAGTGGAGGAGGTAAAGGAAAGAAAAGAATTTCCAAGAACTTAATTAAAGAAGTTGCAGATCTGAATGGCTGTTAAAGATTGCTGTTTTTGGGCTACTTAGGAGCGGATTTAGCCTTGGGCCGTGAAGCATGGTTTAGTAGCCTATTTAGTTAGGAAGATTCTCCAAGTTGAATCAGCCCATTTGGAGTTGAGATGCAAAAGTTACAACCGTTTCACTAAAGGCTGCACACCAGTTACGGAAATTAAAAGAGAAGATGGGCTTAGGCTTTTTATAATTTGACCTAATCCTCTTAACCTAATGGTGGCTCTTTTGTGTGTTCTATAATAAATGCAATAAGGAAAAGAGAACCACAACTGCAAGTGTACAGTTGTCCCAACTAATATATGTGATAATACAGATTCGTTCTCAGGGACGGACTGGTTGACTCTAATGCTTATCAGATAGTAGTTAATTGCACGTAAAAGCAAGTAAAGTGTTTTAAGAATGTTTGTTTGGTTTTTCTAAGACTAAGACAATTAATTAAAAGACTAAATTAATGCAAATAATTAACTAGACGCAAGTAAATAAAATAGCTAGACGCAAGGTATGAGAGGTAGTACTTGAGCAACGCTAGGATTTCACCTAAATCTATTCATTCCATGTATTGTTTAAGGGACAAATTCGGTAAATAATATTGGTCGGGATTCAATTATCTCCTTACCCCCGTCAGGGTGGACTAAGGAGCTCTTCTCAGGTGCTACAAACCCCGTCAGGGCGAATATAGTCCACCTTCGAAGGATTAAAGTCTAACTACCCAATTGGCCATAGGATTAATTAAGCCTGTCAAGGTCAAATTATTTCTATCCTACATTCGTTAATTAGTTCCGTACCTAGACCCCCCGTCAAGGTGATCCAATTAACACTAATTGGATTAGCCTAAGTACTAAGTCCTAATATTGATTAGCTACTTCAATAATAGTCAATAAGTGTAAATTAAAGAAAAATATTAAATACCAAATTCTATTTCAATTAAAATAACCCAAATCCAAAAACATAGAATGAAAAAGATTGGGGTTCAACCCATTATGCGTTTTCAAGTACCCAATGAAATTAGCTCATAATCGTAAAAACTAAGAAAATAAAAGTAAAAGAATTCATGTTTACAAATTACAGAAATAAAAGATAAAACCCAATTAGGAATTGGGTTTGGCTGTGATTTGATGACTTTCTCCAGCTCTTAGCTTCCTCATTTCCTTGCTTCTGACTTTCTTTCTAGACACTCTCTTCTAAGGATGATTTAATTTGAAGAATAAAATGAGAGGTGCTGAATAATGAGGTCTAAAGGCATATTTATAGTGCTAAATTTGGACTAGGGCTTTTACTTAGGTTAATTAGTCAAATATTAAAAAGCACAAGTCCATAATTTAAGTAACTGTTGTACACCCTTCACTAAAACGGGTGTAACTTTCTCAATATAACTCCGAATTGACTCATTCAACTTGCTAATTCTTCGTAACTCGATAAGGTACGTATCCTTTTTACAACTCAGAGGCTGATTCCATCTTTAAGTAGCTTGAAATCAGCGATCTTCATCAGCCTTACAGATTTTTAGCTCAAATTTGTCAACTCTTCGGGATACTCCTTCTCGCCTTTGACTTCTTTACACGATCTAAGACTTCTATTCTTGAAAACTACAACTTTTCACTAAAAACAACCCATATTACGTGCAAAAGCTTAATAAATAAAAAATACTAAAATCTAAAGAGGAAAATTGAATTATTGCATATTAGCACCAAAAGTCCATCTAAATAGTCAAATAAACACAAAAAATGATGTCTCCCAAGGGTATAAAATTAGAACATTTAGGGAGACATCACCTAACCCCTAATCCGTTTTTATAAGTATAAATAGACCCTTTAGCCTCTTTCTTACACACACTTTATATAATTACATCAGAGAATTCAATTTCCACAAGTCAGAAGCAAGGAAGTAAGAAAGCTAAGAGCTGGAGAAAGTCATCTTCTCCAAATCGCAGCCCAACCCATCCTCTTAATTAGGTTTCATTCAATTTTCTTATGGTAAAACATGATGTCCTTTAATTTTATTTTCTTAGTTTTTATTTCAATTTTGAGATAAACCTTTTAAGTGCTTGATAATCGCTACATGGGTTGAGCCCCAATTAATTTGATTAATGTTTTCTGATTTGGGATTTTTATAATTTAATTCGAATTGGGCAATTGAGTATTGATTATTATCGTGAGATTATTTATTATTTTTCATCTGATCAATTAGACATAGGAATTAGTAATTAAGTTATTCACTTTGGTGGGGAAGTGATCGCCTTGACGGGGGATTTAATTACGGACATAGGTAATAAATGTAAGGTAGAAATTATTGATCCTGACGGACTTAGTTAACCTTATAGCCAGTTGGGTAGAAAACTTGACATTCAAAGGTGGATTATAATCGCCCTGACAAGGTTTGTAACACTCTAGAATAACTCCTAAGTCCACTCTCACGGGGGTTAGGAGTATCTAGAATCCCGACTAGTACTAATGACCAATTCGACCCTTAAAAGAAGCACTGATTAAGTTTATTTCGGTAAAACCCTTGCGAAACTCAAGTACTATTTCTCATCCCTGTGTCCACTCCTAATTTATTTTCTTGCGTCTCATTTATTTGCATTAAGTTAGTTTATTATTTTAATTTATTTGCACTTTAGTCCTTACCAAAAACAAAACAAATATCTATTTCATTTACTTTTCTTGTCATTCAAACAACTATTTCCATTTACTGCATAACACCTTAGTCTTATCCAATCCGTCCCTAAGATCGAATTCCCGTTTACCGGATATTACTTGGACGACATGTACACTTGCGGTACGTGTCTTGCCTTTTTAGGTGTGTTAATTTAGAACACACAAGGAGACACCAAAGACCCAAAGACATATGATGATGCTCTAAGATAGGTAGATGCTATTTTTTGGAAATAGGCCGTTAATAGTGAACTTGAGTCTATTAAAAGTAACCATACATGAGAATAAACCAACTTACTTAGGCATAGAAAACCTATTAATAGCAAATGGATTTTTAAGAAAAAGTTGAGACCTAATGTTTCAATAGAAAAATTCAAAGCTAGGCTTGTTATTAAGGGTTTCACCCAAAAGAAATGTTTAGATTACTTTGATACTTACTCCTATGTGACCAAAATCGCTACCATTATGACCAAAATTGAGACTTTTATCTTCATATTAATGAGATCACTTACCAGTTTATATATATAGTTACTTAATTTTATATTTTCAGTGTTGTTATTAATCTAGTTATGACTTGTAATTTCAATATTGTTTCCATTACCAATTTTCCAACGTATATTATTGATAAAGTTTCTTTGCCTTTAAGAATACTCTTCCCACCCCAGGTGGCTAAATTTTCTTGTTTAACATTTAATTTATTTGAATTATTGAAATATTTCCTTTTTAGGGTACTATAAAGCAAAAAGTCTTGTTTGTTGGCCAAGTCCCAAACTTGTTTTCCTAGTAATGATAGGTTCATTAGGTGAAAGTCCATAAATCCCAAGCCACCTTTAAACTTTGATATGGTTAAAGTTTTCCATTTTGCTAGTGAATCTTTTTTTACCATTACTACTCCACCAAAAAGGCAACGATAGAGTCTATTTTATTGATAGTATTTTTTGGTATTAGGAAGTTAGGTAGACTTTTTAATATTGCTTTTATTAATACTTCATTTCCTCCTTCTGAAAGGTAAATAGTCTTTCAACTTTCTATCCTTTTAAGTGTTTTATCAATCAAAAATTGTAAATCTTTGCATTTTTATTTATCTCATTCAGTTGGGGTACCTAGGAATTAATCCTATGTTTTTTGTTTTCTTTATATTTAGTATTTTTCCATTATATTTTGTATTGATATCAGTGTTTTAAGTTTAAAGATTTCCCCACATTTGTTAAGGTTTAAGTTCAAACCAGATGCATTTTTATACCTATTCATGACATCATTGGAAAGCTCAATTTCAATGTAGTCAGCTTTGAAAAAATAGGCTATCATCTGCAAAATGTAGGTGAGAAATTTTAAGGCATTTCCTGCCTATTCTTTATTCTTTTGATGAATCTTTTTCTTTATTATCCCTTATTAGTTAATTCAAAGTTTGACTAATGGGTCTTATACATATAGTTGAATTTTTAATTTTTTGGGAATCCTCATCCATTAGAACTGAATATGACTAACTTGAAACATAACATGACTTTTCTAACCCAGTTATGGTTAAAACCCATCTAAATTAATAGAGTAATTCACTTAGGGAGTCCCATTCTATATACTTACAGGCTTTTTTTATATCTGCCTTAACAACAACAATTTTTTTTGTGTAATCAATTCATGGGCCATCATAGTGTTTTCTTGAATATACCTATTAGTTTTAAAAAGACTTATATTTTCACTTATATTATTATGCATTAAATGTTACAATCTATTAACTAAAACTCTTGCTATTATTTTATAGATTAAGTTAGAACAACTGATTGGTCTCAAATATGTGTTATATGGCTAGGTTTTTTCAATTTTTGAAATAGTTGTGATTAATGATTTATTTCTTTTAAACTTTCATTATTATTTCAATAATTGTCAATAATTCTCATAATCTCAAGTTTTATAGTATTCCAATACTTTTATAAGTATTCCATTATTGTCATCTGGTTTGGGGCCTTATTGGGACCCAATTCTCTTTAATTTCTATCTCCATTATGGGTTTATTAAGGTTTTTACTTATTTCTTGGTTAATGCATGATTTTATTAAAATCAGTGTTTAAGGATATAACATAGTGTTAGGGTGGAAATGGGGTTGGTAGTGGGAAAGGAGTTATCAGTTAAAATATTTTTCGAATGATGTGATAAGGAAGTTAAGGTGGGTGGGAGTGGTAGTAGAAAATGAATTAACAACAGGTTATAAGAATTTTCTAAATTATAGTTCATACATTATTGAACAAGTTAAATCTGGACTTCTCTTTAACTATTGATTTGTCCCTTATATATATATATATCTGTGTGCGTGTGTGTGTGAACAGTGGTAGGGTCATACTGTGTGTTAAGTCTTTAAAGGAGGCCCATGTTATTATTGGGCTTAGGGCATTTATACCCATTTTACCGTATATCTTATAAATAGATTGGGCCCAATAGGCATTCTTGACCCTAATTAAACCCTAACCGCCTCCTTCAATATATACCTATATCATTTTCTTCTAATTATCATTTATAATTATCACCTTCTTCTTTATCCTTATTTCTTCTCTTCTATTACCTGCTCATAGGCCATATCTCTTCTTCTAACACACCTACTCGTAGGCCACACCTCTTCATACTTCCTTCTTAGTGAATCTAATTACGATAATTCTCTTCATACTTATTCCTTAGTGAATCTAATTCTGTCTTTTCAATCGTTTCTAGCATTATTTGAGATCGTTGACCAAGACATTTCACTCAAAAGTTATAGAAAGGTACAATTTAATAGCGTTGTTTAATTATTATTATTATTATCTATTGTGTTGTCTATTTTTTATTTTCCAACAGATTTATTTAATTAGACAGAATTGTTTTTTATTAGTATTATACATTCTTTCACTCATTAATATCTTGGTAGCATGCGAAAAAAGAGAGAGAATTTGTCCATTGCAGTATTGCTTATTTTATGAATTTATCTTTTATAATTATTAAGAATAAAATTATTACTTTTTTAAAAAAATTGATTCTCATCACTAGTCTATTAATTACTATATTTTAAAATTGCGCATAGGTAATATGTAAATACTATATCTGTATTTGGATATTTGACACGAGACATGTATCAATGTTTCTATTTAAGATCTTTAAACTAAATTTATTTAAATTGGAATGGAGGCTCAAGTCACTAGAGCACAAATATCTAATAAGTGAATTTTTATTTGAAATCTTAAATTTAAATTAGAAAGAGGTATTTATTAATTTACACGTGCTTGGGTGATTATTGAGAAAGAAATTATATATGGACTAAATTGAGAAAAGTAAAAAATATAGTAATTTTAAGAAATTAATTGTATGAATTGGTATTTGTCTCATAAATTCATTTCCTATATTATTTAATTTATGTTTTTTTATCTAAAAGTTCATAGAGATTATATTTAATTATAATGGTATGATATGTTTTCTCACTTATGTAACCCCGCCTTGAGAACTTACAGAGTACTTCCTAGTCCAAGAGAGTATCTTTCAGTGGCGGCTAACGGAGACGGATCTAAAGGTTGATTCTAAGGTTCATCACATTGGACGGCTTTGCGCAAGGATGATCCTGGTCGGATGGCCTTCCAGTTTGAAGACCGGGAGAGATATCAGATCTTGTCAATTGATTTGAACAGTCACGCTGTCGAAAGAAAGCCATTTCCGCCTAGAGTTAGATCTCACAACTTAGGCTTGGTTAAGGATTCACTTGCATTGTTTTCTAGGATTGGAGTGGATACGCAGTGTATTGAAATTTGGGTAATGAACCATACAGGGTATGAGTTGGATTGCTCTTGGGAAAAACTTAACAAAGTGGGGCCGATGACGTACACAAATTGCCACCTGCAATGGAAAGATGAAGCAGTAATCTGTGGTAGCGAGAACAACGACTATAACCACATTTCCATGGATGAGTTGATAACATGCAGAATCAGTAATGGCGAAATACAAAGACTAGCGTTGTTCTTTGACTCAGCCATGGTTTATGCGGACAATTTAGTAGATGTTTAATGAAAGGGGACAACATTGAATATGTTAATTGTTGTCTTAATTAAAAGTACTGATTTATTACGTTTGGTTCTTTTAAAATGATTTACTCAAGTATTTTGAACTGTTATTTTTTGTTGTTGTTTAAAAAATTAGTTAGGTGACACAGAGTTTCAACAAAATAATACTAAACATCTATATAATCCAGCTAACATATATAAGTGTGCGTTGAAAGAAGTAAACGTGCAAAAACTGAAAAGAAAAATTAATGAAATCATGCGGTATTTTCAATAAAAAATTAGTTTACAAAAGAATTTGCTTATTCATATCAACTGAAAAAAATATAGATTACACTATACCTTTTTAGTTCGGAAATGAGAAATACCACACCAATTTTTGTCCCACTTTATGTTCCAACTAAAAGTTAAAGCACGGGGCTAGTTATTTTATTCTTATATTTAATTTTAAAGAATTTTTATACAAAAATATAAAATATTACTTTAAAATATATATTGGTTTTAGAAAATAGTATTTTTTCTACGCAAAATATAAACAAAATCCTACCTAATGTTGTTTTATTATTCTCCTAATAATGTAGTGGTTGACTTGGAACATTTGGTCAAATAATCTATTAAACTATTACCCGGGGATAAAAGAGGATTGACTTGGTAGTTTGGTCAACTAATTTAGTTACAATTTACAAACTGGGATAGTTGGTCAACTAGTATACTCATATGTAGTTGACGTTGACGTTTGGTCAACAAATTTAGTCACCAGTGGGTGAATTTGATGTTTGGTCATCTAGTTGAGTCTAAAAGGATTGACTTTGATTTTTGGTCAACTATTAAAGTTAATTGTAGTGGTTTAGTGGATTCGTCAATCTTTAGGGTCAGTCGACCAATGTGTGTGGGTAATTCAACCTTGGGAGTCAAGTGGAGTGATTAGGTGGGTTTAATCAACTATAAGGGACAATTGAGGTCATTTGGTGGTTTAGTCAACTTCTAGGGACTAGTTTGGAAGTTTGGTGGTTAAGTCCAATTCTAGGGTCTAGTTTGGAAGTTTGGTGGGTTTAGTAAACTAGTAGTGTCTATTGATCAATGTTTGTGGGTTAAACCACTATTAGTGTCAAGTGAAGTGATTCGGTGGATTAGTCAACCTTTAGGGTCAGTCGACCAATGTGTGTGGGTAAGTCAACCTTGGGAGTCAAGTGGAGTGATTAGGTGGGTTTAATCAACTATAAGGGACAATTGAGGTCATTTGGTGGTTTAGTCAACTTCTAGGATCTAGTTTGGAAATTTGGTGGTTTAGTCAACTTCTAAGGTCTAGTTTGGAAGTTTGGTGGTTAAGTCCACTTCTAGGGTCTAGTTTGGAAGTTTGGTGGGTTTAGTAAACTAGTAGTGTTTATTGATCAATGTTTGTGGGTTAAACCACTATTAGTGTCAAGTGAAGTGATTTGGTGGATTAGTCAACCTTTAGGGCCAGTCGACCAATGTGTGTGGGTAAGTCAACCTTAAGAGTAAATTAAAGTGATTTGGGGGTTTAATCAACTATCAGGGTAAAGTGAGGTCATTTGGTGGTTTAGTCAACTTCTAGGGTCTAGTTTGGTAGTTTGGTGGTTAAATCCACTTCTAGGGTCTAGTTTGGAAGTTTGGTGGGTTTAGTAAACTACTAGTGTCTATTGATCAATGTTTGTGGGTTAAACCACTATTAGTGTCAAGTGAAGGGATTTGGTGGTTATGTCCACTTCTAGGGTCTAGTTTGGAAGTTTGTTGGGTTTAGTAAACTAGTAGTGTCTATTGATCAATGTTTGTGGGTTAAACCACTATTAGTGTTAAGTGAAGTGATTTGGTAGATTAGTCAACCTTTAGGGTCAGTCGACCAATGTGTGTGGGTAAGTCAACCTTAAGAGTAAAGTGGAGTTATTAGGTGGGTTTAATCAACTATCAGGGACAATTGAGGTCCTTTGGTGGTTTAGTCAACTTCTAGGGTCTAGTTTCGAAGTTTGGTGGTTAAGTCCACTTCTAGGGTCTAGTTTGGAAGTTTGGTGGGTTTAGTAGACTAATAGTGTCTATTGATCATTGTTTGTGGATTAAACCACTATTAGTATCAAGAGAAGTGATTTGGTGGATTAGTCAACCTTTAGGGTTAGTCAACCAATGTGTGTGGGTAAGTCAACCTTGGGAGTCAAGTGGAGTGATTAGGTGGGTTTAATCAACTATAAGGGACAATTGTGGTCATTTGGTGGTTTAGTCAACTTCGAGGGTCTAGTTTGGAAGTTTGGTGGTTAAGTCCACTTCTAGGGTCTAATTTGGAAGTTTGGTGGGTTTAGTAAACTACTAGTGTCTATTGATCAATGTTTGTGGGTTAAACAACTATTAGAGACAGTCAAAGTGATTTGTGTATTTAGTCATCTTAGCGTTTTTGTGACGTGATTTGGTGGTTTCGTCCAATTTTAATGTCAAATGGAGTGTCATTAGGTAGGTCTAATAAAAAATATAGCGTTATATCATTTTTTAGACTCCTTTGAACGATACATGATTTTCATGTGAAAACTTCGACTTTAAGTTTTGTATTCGTAGATATTAAATATTCAAGGCTTGATTAAAATTGTTACTACTTAAAATTTTAAATATTCAATTCGAAATAATCTGAAGGTTACGGTTCGATCAGGTAAAAAAAAGACCAAAATTATGTTGATGTATTGTGTTTCTTAGTCCACAATAAAATTTATTTTAATTGGTGCAGGTGATCGATCTAGATCTACGCATGACACCCGAGGAGTCACAACTTTAGGAATATGTTACAGTTTATGAGGGTGAAGAGGATGGGTTGGAAGGTATGCGTGTGGTGGATGATAATGGTGATAAAGATGCTGGTGCAGGTGTTAATGATAAATCAACAGCTGAGGTTGATGTGGCTGATAGTGTTGGTGATAAAAATGTTGTTGGGGAGGTTAATGTGGTTGACAAAGAGGGTATCGATGATGAGGATATGGCTAGAATTGATGTTGAAAGAATAATTGCAAACTTGGCGCGCGTGTCGGGAATGTGGAACCTAGCAGTAAGGTTCATGGCAGTGCGGATGGTTTGGTTCAGTAGAATGTGAGTGAACCGGGTTCTAACATTGGAAAACAAGTGGATGGTGTTACTTTAGGTAGTGATATGATTGGTGATGAAACAGATTACCGTGACGAAATGGGTGACATTCCATATTCTCCGGTGAGGATGGAAGGTGGTGCTCGGGAAGAAATCATCAAACCGGTATGTGACACCAAAGAAAGTGGACTGGTTTCTAGCTTACAAAAAAGGACTGAGGAGGTGGAGATACTAAACCAGTCCCTAAGGCAAGAGCTGGAAGAAAGTAGAGAGACGGGACGTGCAAGAGTGGCGAAATTAGAAAAGGAGCTTTCCGACTTGAAAAGTAAATCAACCGTTGGTGTTGCAGATGCAAATAATGAGGAGGTTGTGAATTTGAAACATGAACTTCGGAGGATGAGAGGAGAATAGAAAGCTTGCGTAATGCTAGTGGAGCAACACTGAAAACCGTTGCAGCGAAGGGTAAAATAATAAAATTTCTGAGGAATGCGTTAAATGAAGCAGTGAAAGAGTTGGCTGCGATAAGGGGTGTGTATTCAGATGCAACAAACGAGTTGGTTCGAATAAAGAGTGGTGGAAAGTTACAAGAGATGTTGGTGGTGAAAGGTTAGAGGGTGATGGTGGGAAAGATAGAGGTACTGGTGATGTGTTATTAGGTGATGGTGGAAATGATAATGTTTAGGGTGAAAGGGTGGATGTATAGGGTGATGAAGGTTTGATTGAGACTAATGCGGTTCATGATCAAACTAAAATAGAGAGGGTTGATAAATCGAGCAGCACCGAAATAAGTTACGACAGTATGTTTGAAGAGGATAATGTTGATGGTTTAGAGAAGTAAAATGCTATGGAAATCTCAAGTGTTGGTCGAGAAAAGATGGATGATGTGTTGGATAATGATGGTAATTATAGTGATGAAGATGTAGAGTTGGTTGGGGAGAATAAAGCTACCCATGGGACCGAACGAGATGTCAGAAGATGGAATAGGGGGTCAGTGCGAGGGGCAAAAAACAGGGGTATATCTTTAGGGGAGGTCAGCGGGGGAAACACGAAGAAAAAGGAAGGCGATAAAGGTAAGCCCTAGCTCATTGACCCGTAAAATAAAACAAACCGATAGGACCGGGAGAACAATAGTGGATATGGAGGATTTTGTGATGCCAAAACTGAAGAAAGCTAAAGTTGTGGAACAACAAAAGAAACTTGTAATCTGGGAAAGTGATTCAAAGTTGTTGGAGCTTCTAGCAGGTGATGAGTCATTTAATGTTGAAGTGTGGAATCATATTGGCCATCGGGTAACAGTTGCGGATTGTTATAATGTTGCGAGAGAAGAACAACTCAGCGCAAAGTTTAAACATAATTGGATATCTTGTTCAACTATATATATTTTTATGAGCTGTTATTTTGTTAACCAATAATGTATTGTGTGTTACAGATAGTGGAGGTGGGACTATGGATATACGAACAACACCTAAACAGTAAGCTAGTCAAGACTAAGAACCTAGATATTGGATTGACTTGCAGCGTCATGCACTCAAGTGCATCGGTGAGTGTTTATATTTAACAGATTACTCTTGTTCTTTAGTTGATTGATTGACTAATTGACCAATCTTGGTTGTGTAAGTGACAGGGTTATACGAGGAGGGGGTCGCTTGCGGAGATCGAAAGGTATGTTATAGGATATTTCAGGGAAAATTTAAAGGAAAAGAAGGACGTGATAATCCTGCTCGAGACAAAGGACAAGGAGTTGACCCATTGGTCAATTCCCGTATGGAACAATGATCAAGGTCAATTCTACCACTACAATGGGCTGGGCTGTATTAAATGATCATCCACTGGTGCAAAGGCGAATTCAAACGCAGACAGAATGTATGAGTTTCTCTTGGATAATGTAGTGAAGGGATGGTACGAAGAGTTGGGTAGGTCAACACCAGATTTGCCATAAAGAGGTCACATTCGAGTTGATCACGTGAAGAGTAGGACTGCAGTCACAAGTTTTTATACGATTCTTTATGCCATTAATATAATGCGAGAAGGAGGAGTGGAGAAGACGTATGAACATCAAGAGGTTGTCAATCAGAGAAAAAAGCTTCTAACATGGATCTTGAATGACAAGCAGACAGTTACATCGGTTTTTGAAACACGCCGGGCAATGAAAGACGATTAGCTATAAGATTATTTCGTATAAGCTTTTAATTGATAAAGTTTGATTGGGGTTTACTTGTGATTTTCCTTGTTTATTACTTTGGTATTTATGTTTTGTGAAAAATTATGATACATTTAAAGGATTGGATTCTGTTTATGGCGCATTATCTTGCGATATTTTGAATATCAGATTGTTGTTTGAAATTTGTTGTGTATAATGTCGTCAATTTTGAGATTGTTGTTTTTAGACTTTTTACCCTAAAACTATATATATGTTTGTGTGTATATTGTTTCCTGCAAATTATTTGAAGTAGATAAGGTATATTGACACATACTAGAAAGTCTGTTGGGGGTGGGCAATGTTTGATATTTTTGTGGTATAACTGATAAAAGTGATGGATTACATATCTATGTTAGTTTGATAGTGGTGGTTGGCCTTTGTGATTTCGATGGGTTGGTGGGTATAATTGATGGCTCATTTAAATTTCATCAAAAATATTTTTATTTGTGAGTAATATTTGTACTTATGTTGGTGTGACTTTTCAAACAGGTGAGGTATAATACTTAACTGTAAAACGGAGTGGGCAATGTTTGTGATTTTGATAGGTTGGTTATAAAAAATGATGGTCCATAACTAATAATAGAATATAATTTAAAACGACGGGTAATGTTTGAAATATGGATGGTGTGTCTGTTTAAATGGGTGGGTTAGACTTTTATGTTGCCTAAAAGAGCAGTGGGTTATGTGTATTATTTTGATGGGTTGTCTATTAAAAGTAATGGTGTATGACAGTAACATCTATAAACTAAGTAAATAATAACTAAGTATAAAGGAAATAAAACACTATTTTATTCATAAATGGAATAGTTCAACCTAATAAAGGTTTGTGCACCAGCATACACTTATTGATGGATAAAAACAAGAAAAGGAAATGCATGAGTAACGATAGATTAACGAGGTTTAGGACATGTTGATCGGTTCTAGTATGTATATGTGTGACAGTTTCTACACATTCGTCCCTGCGAAGAATCTGCACACTCTCCTTCTGATGGGAACCTTTTCTTCTTGGGTCTACCAGGCTGAGCTTTATAAGCCGGTGGGTTAACAACCATGTCGCCCACGGCCTCAGATTGTGTTAGGAATGTGGTCATGGCTGGTATGTTCCTAGCATATGTGGAACATAAACTTTCCACGTGTCAGTATTTGTCAATATAATGATAAGGAAGGCCGGGTGAAGAAATCTCAATAATAGCTACACCGTGAACACATGGGAACCCCTTAACCTGCCATTTACCACACGAACAAGAATGATCAGCAATATCAACCGCCATATTAGGATCGGACAGAACATCGAAGGAATACTCGCTAGATCGCAACATAAACCACGCACTCGCATAATCAAACTTTATCTCGTAAACAGAAGTTGCTTTAGGCGATAAGACAGATGTCCACTTTGCAGCCTCCACAAACCGGCCACACATCTACTGCATAAGGAGGACACGGATTGTGTCGATTAACTCACTGACGGGCAACTCCCTTGTTACCTTTTTTGTTTGTTGAAAGACTAAGCCGCATTAGATGTCGTCTCCCCGTATCTTTTAACCTTGAAATGCGCGTTTACAAACTTCTCTTTAGGTAGATTTAGCAGCTTTCTGACCACCTGTATCAAGAAACATCCGAAGGAAATCATCGAAAGTTTCTGAAGTCGCTACAAAACACATTCTATCGAGCAGTTTTAGCATTGTCTCCCTCTGAAATTTTGATCTCTTGAATTTTGTCTTAAGATATTCTTTCAAATGACGCTGACAATAAGCGTGGTGTGCAAGCGGGAAAACAGATTCAAGAGCATTAGCAATTCCTCCATGTTGATCAGATATGAATGTCACGTCACATGAAGAGATTAGTGGTGCAAGGAAACGAAGAAAATGTGTCTAGTTAACAGTGTCCTCGGATTTAACGATCGAAAAGGCGACTAGGAACAAACCTGATAACGATTACGCGAATAGTATGGGTTATTTGAATAATCTGTTGTATTGATAAATAAAAGGGGGATGTAATACCTTGATTGACATCTTTTGCAGTAGCGACGAGGAGTTGACCTTTATATTTGTTCTTAAGGAAGGTTACGTCTAGAAACAACAAAGGACGAACGTGATTAAATCCTTCAACACATGCAGCAAACGCGAAATGACATCTCGTAAATGAACGGTTTGATGGTTCACATTCAAGTGAAACAACACCTAATGTGTCTATCTCACTGTGTTTGTCAAAGTAAGCCTGTATCCTATTGTATGATAACCCAACATCACCAAAAATATTATCACGCGCCTTATGCACAGACCGCAAGCAACCTTGTACGAAATGTTATATCCATATTCATATTTAAGGAAGTTCATCACATGGCCTGGTTTAGTATCGGGTTTAGACTGCCTCATGTCGAGTATGATGTCCTTAATTAAATCGCCAGTTTGAGGATTTGTGAATTTTTTCATCAGTGGGCCGCAAGTGTGATTTTTAACAAATGTCATGATGTAGGCTTTTTGATTATTGTCTTTAGAGGCATACACATACCATTTACAACCTAAAAATTGCATATAATTCATTAGAAAAAAGTTATAACTGCAGAAAAATATGATAATTACTATTGGTAGTCTATTAGTGTAAATTGAATGGGTTAACAGACTGATCTAATGGGTTGTATGCTTGAAACTATGATGTTTGCCAGCGGTGGTGTGCTTGTGTAAATTTGGTGGTTTACCTAAGTAATATGATGGGTTGTATATAATAAAACAAATTATTCTCATTGGTGTGTGCCACACAGAAGAACGTGTGCTAGATTGTGAAAAACAGAACAAACCTGAAGATTTTGCTTTGGAGCAATAATAGCTTATACGGTTTGGGCGGTTATGTCCGTAATGGAAAGTGTATCCGGTTTCAAAAGCGTATATTGCGAGTGCAAATCGAAATTGTTTTATCCCATCATGAAAAAATTGACCAGGTTCTCTGAGATCATGTTTCCAAATATTGCTCTTTAGTGTCCTAACCTTGTTATGGTAGTTGTTTTCATCATCTTTATCGTCATCTTCGATTTCTTCTTCAACAGGTGCTTGGTGTGGTATATGAGCAATGTCCATAAAATCTACTATAGCTTGTGGTTGGTGAACAACTGCGAGGCTATTCTCGATTACTGAAATTTCGAATTTAGACACAAGACTTTGTTCTAGCAACCATATAATCGCCCCGAAGTCTCCTTCACCGCCAAACCTGCATCTTTGATGCTCAGCAATGGAGTACACTAACTCAAACTCATTATCAACCAAACCTGCCCATGTTTCTTTCACATAGTTTCTGATAGACTTATAAGAATCAAACAATCGGAATAACTTCAAAGCCTTCTCTTCGTTGAAACGGAAAACGACGAGCACATTGGATGCTATGACTAATTCAAAACAACAAATAAGAGTGTATATATCGTAGAAATAACAACCATTAAAGAACAACTATAAAACTAAGTTTAGATATATATATATATATTATGAATGATTATAGACTGTTTTAGAATTTTGTAAACATTTAAACCTATCAAACGCTATATGTGCTAATCCTATATTGCGATGGACTGTTTTAGAATTCTGTAAACATTTAAACCTATCAAACGCTATAGATTCTAATGCTATATTGTGATGGGATGTTTTAGAATTCTGTAAACACTTAAACCTATCAAACTCTATATATGATAATCCTATATTCTAATGCTGCTATATTACATAATGATCGGTTATATTAGTTTACAAGATATATAGAACAAACTTGATGTAATCAAGCTGTAATAAAAAAAGAGATTTGGAAGATACCTTGATGTCGTTTGTGGATGACTGCTGTGATGTGTAATGCTGAAGCTGAGAACGTTGGTGTGTCTGCTAGAATGGTGTTGTTAAAACGTTTAACAAATTTACCATAATAAAGTGAAGTATTATCGGGATTTAATAGATATGCTACTAAAATGGAATTAGTTAAGAGCGATAATCATAGAAAGATTTGATATAATCTGATTATGGTAAAGGGTAACGATGGAATATCATATAATTCGCTGGGCCTCCTATGGGAAAAATCAAGCGCTGAACCTGATGTGGGTAGATAGTTGGGTTGAAGGACTTAATGAGCAAATATATTTATGAAATAATTATTTAAAATTAATACATAATTAAAAACAACACACCTGGAAAAAATATTTTTCTAGTCATCATCCATGGATATGTTGCAAATCAAGGACTATTAATGTAACAAATTAAATTGATAGGGAGAAATATCCTCCTCAAGGTATCGAGGTAAGTCGCACGAAAGGGTGTTCATCGTGCGGATAGAGCCACTACATTAAGTGAATCCTAACCTTGTCAAGCTAAGGAGATCCTATTGAAGGGATGGGGTCGCATATTCAACGAACCACCTGCTAAGGAAAGGAGGCAATGATCTGGGGAAACGAATATAGGTGCTAAAAAAGATGCCCCTCACCCAGAGATCGTGTATCACTAGTGAAAAACTTCAATCAAGAAACTTATAACCAGAAGAGGAAAATGTTATAAAAGAGGGAGATTCTCTTTTTTGCCATGTTGATCTCTCCTTTATTGTGATATACTAATGTAAGTCACGAGACATCTTTTTATGATTATATTGTGCTTATTTGAGAAATTATTCTCCATATTTTGATAACTTCTCGTTTCTTTCCTAGTATGTAGTATTGTTACTTTTAGAGTTCTTTTTGCATAATTTGTGTGTGAAGTGTGCAACTCTTAGGTACTTGGATGATATTAGATCCCAAGTCGAGGATAAGAAGTTGAGAAAGGTAGGTAAAACCCGAGTCAAGGCGTTATAGAACCAAGAAGCCACTTTTGGAAAGCGAGATCAGTTGTCAGCCATATTTATAAATCAACTTGTTGGTGTTACAACATTCAGTTGACAAAGATTCTAGAAGGGCCCTTTGGTTTCTAGATAGTACTTAGAGTCAGGAGCGTGTAGGAATAGATTGTTCGTGATTTGAAGTTGAATTGAAAAAGTTATTAAATTTATAAATGTCGTGGATCGAACCAGTCCACTTTCCCTTAAAAACGTTTTTGTGTTGGATTAGGTCATTTAAGAGGGGCCACAACCATATAACTTTTTAGACTATATATATATATATATATATATATATAAGTTGTTATTATTAGGAAACGGTCTTTGATAATTATTATTCAAAATTATTAGTAGGAGACAGAGCTAAATCGTCTGAAGAAGAAGAATAGAACTTGGAGCCCTTTTGCACCACTTCTACACCATTCCATCTTAAGTATTTGCATTAGTTTCTTGTCTTAATCATGATTCTAATTTTTTTTCTGGTTAGTTTTATTTCTTTAATAATGAACTAAACTTCCTTAGCTTGAGTTTTATAATATGTATAAACCTTGAATACTTTATTGATATTTTTTTATGTTATTTGAGACCACTAAAATGAATTGAATTGGGATTTTGGTTATAGTTGTTTATGAATTGAATAAGTTTATGCTTTTTATATCCTGATCATATATAAATTGACCCTAGTATCTTAAACTATCACCTTGGCGGGGGTTAGGAACATATTGGTTCATATACGTCTAGTGTGTGGTAGTGATCCTAACAGCCTTGCCTAGATGGAAAATCACATAGGTTATGTAATTTTTAGTGCCGAGCTTTTTGTAGAATAACCTCATATAATGACTCTAGTAATAGTAAAATAGCCTTTTAAGCTACCTTGGCAGGAATTAGAAGGAAGATAGAATCCCGATTAGCATAACTACCCAATCCGACCTTATAACTTGAATTGTCTATTTAGTAGGGTAGGAGAATACTAGAAAACTTGAGTAAGGTCTCATCTCATTTTTCAAAAATTATTTACTTGCTTTCAGTTAATTAATTTGTTTTAATCCTTGTATCTTAGTTTTAAAAAAACCAAACATAAATTTATATTGTATTTTTGTCTTTAATTATTAACAACTGTATCTACACTCTTTAAGAACACAAGCTTGCATTAACGACTTTAGTCCATGTGGATAGCAATATTATTACTTATATATTACTTGAGAACGACTCGTGCACTTGCAGGGAGTGATCTCTCGAGGTTTTGATTTGTTAAATTATTTTTAACACACTTTAGGAGACGACACATGTTCAAGGCGTGAGAGTCAACTTCATTCCTTCACCTTTATAAGCTTTAATGTAATCATGGAAGCTATATTCAATCTGAATTATCAATAGTTTACTATTTCTCTAATTTAACTTTTGAACTCCTTAAACAGAGTTAATATTTATAGTCTGTTACATTTTCCAATCACTTTAAACATGTTACGATTCTCTCAAATTCACGACAAAATCTATTTGATATGATCTATCCTATCAGTGTAGCACAGTTTGTAGGAAACAGTCATTTCCTAACTCATTGAGACACTACCTGGCCAATATAAAAAGCCACTCTTGCATCACCAAGTAAAAGAAAGCATTTTCACGCATCCTATGATGAATTCTTGATGAATATTACACTTTGGCAGCCAAGAGATGATTTTCTAAGGCTAGAAACTGATATATAGGTGCTAGGTTGAAATCTAGGTCATGGACCAAGTCTTGTAGTCCTAATTCAACTCAAACTCGTTCTCTTTAATAATAGGGACTGGTTGACCTTTGGAGTTTGTAAAATTCACAACTCCTTCGTTACAGCTCAGAATTCAATGTTCTTGGTATTAAAATGATCGAAATTCAAAAAAAAAATTGAAATATAAAAGGGCTCCTTCAAATTCCTTGTCTATTTTTCGCAGAATCAAGAATACTAAATAGTATGGTAGATTGAGTAAGTTTTGATAGGATTTGATAATGAAAAATAAAAAAACTTTAAGATGTTATAAAGAGTTTTAGGCGGTGGTCAACTTTTTTACTGTATATTTATATTTTTTAAAGATAGAGTGCCTTTTAGAAAAATATATGATCATTCATCTTAGTACAAATTGTACTTAATATTATTTAAAATTATGTCATATTCACTTATTATAAAATATAATTTCATTGTTTAATTTTAGGGTTAAGATCATTTAAACCAAAAACTAATTATTTTATAAAAGTTTAAGAAATAATTATTTAGATGTCATTAAATCAAGGAAAGAGAAAAAAAATAATTAGGAAAGAGAAACACATTAATTGGTGATTAAAACCTCCATATAAGAGGTGATATACAGATAAACCAAAAAGGAATGATAAATATCATTACTCTAAGTTAAAATAGAAAAAAAATATTTTTTCTAAATTATTTTTAACCAATCATTTCATAACACATGTCTTATATTTGAAATATAAACAAATTAGTTATAGTAAATTCCTAAAAATTTGAAACGTAATAATTAATAGCACTATAAAATATAGGATGAATATTTTGCCAGTTAAAATATTCCCGTTGAAATATTTGAATTTTCTTTTATCCCACGTTTCTCCCGCTATTTTAATTAGCCACCTTCATTTCTCTATATAAACCTTTTCCCTAATTATCAGTACCTTAAAAGTTAAACATATTGCACTCTACTCTCCACTGCTGCTGCTGCTACTGAAGATTATATCTTGGTAAGCTTCATTTTGAATGTCGTGTTGTTCTTTTTTTTTTTTTTATGAAACTCATATGATCATATATACGGTGTTACGTTAACTTATAGATATTAGTATTCTAGTAATGAAAACTATATTATATTATGAGTTTTAGTTTAGGTAATTTACATTCTATCTGAAGAAAATGATTTGATAAAGTAATAGAAATTGAAAGAAAAGGAGAATGTAATTTAATGGAATATGTTATGTTATTTTTTTTATTTCAGAAAAGAGGTTTTAGTCGTCTGAGTATCAAAACAATTCCATTGACTGATGGATTTGTTTGAGGCAATGGATATTTATTTCGGAAGTGACTTATCGGCTGCTGGTAACGAGGGAAATGAAATTGGAAATGCCAATGGTGTAAGGGGAGCCGTTGATAATTACAGCTGTGAGGATGAGATTGAGAAGTTGGAAATGAGGATTGAGAGCGACAAGATGCGTTTAAAGAGGCTCAAAGATGAGAAAAAACTCAAAGAGGGAATCGATAATGGGAAGAGGCCGTGTCAGTCCGAGGAGCAATCACGAAGGAAAAAAATGTCTCGTGCACATGAAGCGATATTAAAATATATGCTGAAGATGATGGAAATATGTAATGCTCAAGGTTTTGTGTACGGTATTATATCTGAGAATGGAAAGCCTTTAACAGGATCTTCTGATAATCTCCGTGCTTGGTGGAAAGAGAATGTTAAATTTGACCGGAATGGTCCTGCTGCGGTTGCCAAGTATCAATGTGAACATTCGGTTGAGAAATGCAGCAGCACTTATTCTGTGGCAATGGAAACTCCTCAAAGGCTACAAAACCTCCAAGATACAACACTAGGCTCCCTCTTATCTGCTCTAATACAACATTGTGACCCTCCACAAAGAAAATTCCCGTTAGAAAAGGGTGTTGCACCACCATGGTGGCCTACTGGGAATGAAGAATGGTGGCCTGAAATGGGGTTCAAGGAACAAGGACCTCCTCCATACAAGAAACCTCATGATTTGAAGAAAGAGTGGAAAGTTGCTGTTTTAAAGGCGGTAATTAAACATATTTTTCCTGATATTGGTAAGATACGTAAGCTTGTTAGTCAATCGAAATACTTGCAAGATAAGATGACTGCCAAGGAGAGTCTGATTTGGCTTTCTATCATTAACCAAGAGGAAGGCTTGGCACGGAAGCTATATCCTAATAGATTTCCAAACCCTGTAAGTGGGTTTTATCTGAATGATGAAATTAATAACTATGATGTTGATACTCATTTTGCTTCAAAGAGAAAGTTTGAGTTCAAGAATACGCATGTTGATACAAAGGTGTATACTTGCGAGTATCTTCAGTGCCCTAATAGTGATTATCGTCTAGGGTTTACTGATATAAATGCGAGGAACAATCACCAGTTAATTTGCCCATATAAATTGCATTTTTCTCAAGGGTCGAGCACTTCTAATAATCAGATTAATTACGGAAAGGCCTTGGAGTCTGGGCCATATATAGTTCCCAATCCCAATATAACAGCTGTTCAAGTAGAAAATAAAGCTCCACCATCTGATCAAATGTCTGGACTTGGACTCCCTGAAGATGAACAATGGATTTTATCGAATCATTATTCATGCTACGACAATACGCCACAGCAGTACAATACTAGCTTTGGTTCAGGGAACCTTAACATAATAGATCAAAACGTGCAACATCAAACGGACAACTGTTTTTTCAGACAGGGAATTACAATGGGAGGTGGTGCTTCCGTGGAAACTAATATTCCCTTGAGTCATACTTTGGTCCCTTCAGCAGAATCTCAACAAGCTTCATATGATCCTCAATTCAATGGTACTACCAGTCTGAACATTTCCGACTTCACAATTGGATCCCCACTCAATATTGTATCAGGTGATAACTCTATGGATCCATTTCTGCAGCTTGATTCATCTACTTGGTTTTATTAAAACAAGATTTTCTGGCTACTCTATATATACATCACAATACTCTGGCTAATAGCTTAATATAACTCACCCTTCTGTGAAGAATTGGAGTTGGGGTGGTGAATAAACTTGCAGTTCTGTATTTATTGCATGACTAGCTGGAGAGTCACATAGTCAATTTTACTTTTTTTAATTTAGTGTATTGGAAAGTCGAATAATTTGGATAAGATTGCACTATATATAATACTTATGTTGGGATTTATGTTAATGGTAAGTATTAATTAAATTCGTTAATGTTTGTTTAGAGAAGTGGAAATAAATTTTTATTAAAAAAGGTTTCACATAATGGTGCTATAGTCCATTTTACTTTTTAATTTATTGTACTGGAGAGTCGAATAATTTGGATAAGATTGCACTATAATACTTTGGATATGTTTAAATTAAGTATTAATTATATTCGTTCTTTTTGGAGAGGTGAAAAAAAGTTTTTGTTGTAAGAAAAAATTTCAGATAGAAAATGAGCTAAACGCAATAGTAAAATATAATATCTTATCAATGTATTTTTTGCAAAACAACTAAACGTTATGAAAGTTAATATGAAAAATGCAAATTTCCGCGCGCGCACTTTTACAACTCGTCTGGCGACTACGTGGACATAGTGTTCAGGTTTATTGCTGGAATTTGAAAAGTTGTAACTTGTTTTACCTACGAAACGAATCTAAAAAGAACAAAATAAATACTTTCTACACTTTTCTTTCAAAATTAGTCAGTGGACTCATTGTTAGAGATAACCGATACGCTCGAATATCATTTTAATGTCATTATTTTCGTGTAATTGTTTTTCTTTGGTTCAGTGTAAGTTTCGTTTGGAATTTCATTATTGTAACAGAATTGTTACATTAATCGAAATATATTTCTTTGGATTTTCCATTTCTGTTGTCTTTAGAACCGTTGATTTACTAATTTTTCCCGACAATTTAAATAAATATAACTTTATATCACCAGTATTTTGAAATGGCATTTCCATCTCGCCAGTTGTTTCATTCTTGAATGCAAAGGCCTTTCCCGACGTGAATAAGTTGGAGCCCCTTCATGGTTTCAACTACAAGCTTTGGGCACAAAAGATCTTGATCTACCTTGAACAGTACGAACTCGATTTCGCTAGAAACAAAATGCCTACTGAAGAAGAACAATCTAAATATCTTGCCCTAGAAACCAAGTTCAAAAGAGCAAATACAATGGCTTGAGGCTGGATGTTGAACAACGTCTGGAACCTCATTTTTTATCTCCTTGTCAAAGAAGGTCGGCAAAGATCATATTAGAAACTCTCGAGAAGAAATATGAGGCTATGATCCCGGAATAAAGAAATGTCACCGGAAACTAGTCTAACTTCAACTTACCAATCAGAAGCCTATGATTGAACAATTTCATATGTATGAAAACCTATGCGCGGAGGTAATCACCGAAGGCATGAAGATGTGCGAAGTTTTCCGAACCAACATTTCGCTTGAGAAACTTCTCCCATATTGGAGTGAATATCGTAACCATCTCAAACAAAAAGAAATAAATGACTCTCCAAGATCTCACCAATGTTGCTTCTATTAAAAGGCTTAAAATTCTTGGACGAATATCCTTCACAATGTGGATGACTTTGTAAAATGTCAAATATGTGTACAGTCCAAACTCGCGAAAAAACCTTTTAAATCCATAACCACGAGAAAGACTAAACTGCTAGAATTAGTACATTCAGACTTAGCTGATTTTAAAAAACCACACTACAAGAAACTGAGGAATTGGAGACGCTATTTTTTGCCTTCAACGACGCTATCGGCGCGTCACCATAGATAACGCGGACGCAAAACGACGCGTCGTCTATGCTACCGTCGCTTTTTATATAACGACGATTTTAGTAACGCGTCTCTGTTTCAGATGGTTATACGGGACGCAGATATCAAAGCGTTGCCTATTACAATAGCGTCACCAAATATCCAATAGGATTTGCGGATGCTATATCAGATAGCGTCGACAATGAGATGTCGACGCATATGCACTTAGCGTCGCTAATTATTTAAAATAAATACCAACGCATATACGTTAGCGTCACCAATTATTTAAAAAGAAATACCAACGCATATACACTTAGCGTCCCCAATTATTACTAATATTATTTATATATCATGATCATGATCCTGATTTGATTTTCTTATTTAATGCTCATATGCTAATAAACTTCTTACTAGAAAAAAATCAAACATTACACCTTTTGACACAATTTCTGTTTAATCAATAAGTCAAGCCCAAGAAAGATAACGAAAGATTTGTAGATGTGTTTCAATCACTTCAAACTCACAAAGCCTGCCACAACCAAGAAAACCAAAATATTTGTTGCAACTATCGTCATAACTTTATACTTAGATGTGGCGACTATTCCAATTGAAGCAACAAAACGTAACATGGAATCCTTTATCATCATAACTCTCATACTTGAGATAACCAAACAAAGTTCATTCTGTATTTTATTCACATTCATTTTGGGCTTCTGATGTGTAATCTGAAAAGAGATGAGAAGAAAAGAGTTGAAAACTGCAGACTAAGTTTTTAATAAGATTTTTATAGTAAGATAGAGTTAGTAAAGTTGATTCTTACAAGGAACTAACAGGTCTGATGTTCTACAATTCATCATATGCGGACTCTACATACATTAATGGCATGAACAATGTGAAAATTCAAACTTGAAACAAAAGGAGAAATGCTGAGACATCTAGCGCGTAATACCTTGGCCTATCTAGGCTCCAATGTTGCTTGGAAATGCCAAGATCAATCTGCATCATAAGAAGAGGATGAGGTTCATCATTTCCATTTATAATACCATTAACAGATGCAACACTTCCTTGGATAGTATACATTACGTGCGCAATATCCTTTATGCCTACAATATTTCAATTAATCAAAAGATTAATACAAGTTAATGATCACAAATCCTTAAAATTCAATCCTGCTATGCTATATATACATATATACAATTTCATAAATTAAAACAATAATCCAAAATTAAAAATTATAAACATACAATCAAATGAATTCTGTAACTAATCAAGGAAATAAAAAATTACAAAATACGAACTGAAAATTGAGATACCTACCGGAAAAACTAATGGAATTCGGAGAAGAACAATGATGGGAAGAGAAACAACAATTAGATGGCGGCGGTGAATTGGAAGGTGTGGAGGAGCCACCTTGGAATGAAGAAGAGACAGTAGGCGACAAAGTAGCCCTTCCCCATATAGTTATCTTCTGCTGCTTAACGTCTATTTTCCAAAAAATTGATTACGGATTGAAATTCAATCCATCTTTTTTGTAATTTTTAGAACTTCAATGGTACAAACTGATACTTTACCTTAATTTGGATTCTTCAATGTCTATTAATCGGGATGATGAGTGTGTGTAAAACCATCTGCAGCAGTTGCCCTCCAACAGTAAGACACCAAATTGTTCACTCCAACAGTCCGACAAATCATGGGACCCATAAAAAACACACGGGCATCCCCTCCCGATATACGCTATTCTCGCCGCGACTGTAATTATACCTAAATCAGATAATTTTGACAAATTGATGAGATTGGGTTAAAAATAATTCAATTTTTACCTTAGTTTAGGCTATTCGCTTAATGATGGTGAAGAATGGTCCTCGAGTGGCGGCAGATTTCTTGTGCAGGAGAAGCGGCTTGGTGGGAAGGAAGGTGAATGTGACGAGTTGAGTTTTTTTTTTTTTCAATGTGAGTGTGAAGATATGAGTTTTAGATTTAATCTTTCATTGTTTTACTTTTTTTTTTTAACAAAAAGAAAATGTTAAATTGTTTTTCAACGTTTTTACTTGAGCCAATTAGAGATTAATGCCTATTAAAAAACTTATTTAATAAAAGGTACCTAAAATAAGATTTTTTATAGAAAAAAGCCCCATCCCAAATTACCCTTATAATTAACAATTAAAAAAAGAAATTAGAAAAAAACAAAACAAAAACTAATAATCACACGCGCGCGTCCGTGATTTTTTTTTAAAATCGTCATAACTAATTCTAAAAAAATCAAAAAAATAAAAAAATTTATATATTTGGATAAAGCAAATTAATATTTACGTTTATAATTTTTTTTAGAATTTTTTGAATTTTTTTGAATTTTTTTAATTCGCAGAACAACATGGAATTCCATGTTTTGCGAATTAAAAAACTAAAAAAAATCAAAAAAATCAAAAAATTCCGAAAAAAATCATAGACGTAAATATTAATTTGATTTATCCAAATATGATTTTTTTCGATTTTTCTGATATTTTTTGAATTAGTTATTGCGATTTTAAAAAAATTTCACGGACGCGCGCGTGTGATGAAATTAGTAGGTGGTGGTGGAGGTGGTGATGGTTGTGGTGGCTGTAGTGGTGGTGGTGGTGGTTATGATGGTGGAGGCGGTGATGGTGGTGGTGGTGGTGGAAATACCCTATTATTTGTTTAAAATTTAAAAATAAATATTGTATTAAAAATAAAATAATATATTTAATAATAAGGATAGTATATGTATAAAAAATATAAAGGGGATGTTTTCTATAAATAATTGATCTATTAGGCATTTATCTCTAAATAAGAAAATTAGAGGCTTAAAAAAATTAAAGGCATTATTAAGGAGGCATTTATCTCTAATTACTCCTTTTTACTTTTACTTTTTGTTTTCATTTTTTGTTTTGAAATTTTTCAACGTTTCCGGTTTATACAATTTTCTTATCTTAATTTTTTTTTTGGACGTCTTAAAATTTATTATTTATTATAGGATTTTATTTGAAAAGATTTTACTATTTTAATATTTTTATAAAACATACTGAATAAATATTTCTTTTTAATATTTATTTAAATAAAATATAAATAATTTATTATATTTATAATATGAAATATATTATATTTATAACTGAGTATATTATATTTATAATTGAATATATATATTTTTTATTATTAAAATTAATAAATCAAAAATAACTTTAAATCTTAAATAGAATAATTTATGGTATATCTATATATTATAAATAAAAAATAATATTTAATTTAAATAAAAAATAAAAAATTAAAAGTGGTATGTTATAATATTAATATATTATTTATGTTATTATTAAAATATAAATTCAAAACCAAAATAATAGATGAATAAAGCTATTTCATATTTTATTTTTTTAATTTGTTGGAAATAATACTATTTCAAATTCTATTTTTTGAAAAAAAAAATCTATTTCACATATATGAAGTGTCTTATATTGATTATCAATATTCCCTATGTAGAGTTAGAAGTATCCCTTATTGTGAATATTGCTGACGCAAAGTTAAGAGTGTCCCCTTTTGGGTTATCAGTGTAATTGACGCGAAGGTAGCGGCGTCCCTATTTAGTGTGTCAATATCGACGCTCACTTATGTTGCGTCATCATAAAAACAATTAGGGACGCGTGTAATAAAAGCGTCGTTATAACAAACTAAATGTCGACGCTTAACTAGTAGCGTCCTTATTTAGTGTGTCAATATCGACGCTGACTTATATTGCGTCATGGTAAAAAAGAATTAGGGACATGTGCACTAAAAGCGTCGTTATAACAAACTAAATGTCGACGCTTAACTGGTAGCATCCCCAATTATTGAGTATTTAGTGACGCTTAAAAAATTACGTCGCCATACATTCATATAAGGACGCTTTTATATTTGCGTCATTAATTATAATTTTTTTAGGGACGCAATTGCGGCGCGTCGCTAAAAAAACGTCGCTAAATAACCTTTTTCTTGTAGTGCCAGCTAGTAGTGGAGGAAACCTTTACTATATAATCTTTGTAGATGACTACTTTAGGTTCACTACAATATACCTTCTTAAAATTAAAGATAAGTTGAAAAATTTGTTTTAAAATATAAGACCGAGGTTGAAAACCAACTAGACTGTAAAATCAAAAGATTTAGACCGGATAGAGGAGACGAATATAGTTCAGATTCACTTAAAGATTTTTGTGAAAGTAATGAAATAATCCACGAACTTAGTACCCCTTATACACCCCTAACAAAATGACATAGTTGAAAGAAAGAATATGTCCCTTAAAGAAACTATGAATGCCATGTTAATAAGTTCATGTTTACCAACCAACATTTGGGGGGAAGCTGTTTTGTCAATGATATCTCCCTATTTTTCTAAATATTATCCCTTAGCAGACATCATTTTAGGTGAATATTTGACTTATTTGATAGACTTTTATGCTTATTTCGTCATATTGCACTTTCTCCCCTTGGAATTAGACTATTTGCATTTTTAGAGCTTTTGTGCGTTAATTTGTTTGTTTTTAGTATAAAGTTATTAGGTTCATGGATTCTGTAAAGAACCAATACAAGGAGGATAAGTGAGGATTAAAGTCTTAGATCAAGTGGAGGAGCTAAATGCAAGAAAGGATGTTACTAATTTCTATTTTTGGGGTACTTAGATGCGGATTCAGCCTTTGGGCCGTGAAATAGAGAAAATTACTATGTGAGTTAGGAAGATTTTGCGACTGGAATGAGTCCATTTAGATTTGATATGCAAAAGTTACAGCCGTTTTACTAAGGGTAGTACACAAGTTACGGGAATTAAAGAAGAAGATGAGCTTGGGCTCTTTATAATTTGACCTAATGCTCTTAACCTAAGCCCTAGTCCGAATTTTTACTAGTATAAATAGACCCTTTAGCCTCCATTATTGGACCTTGACAAAGTAGTTTTTTACCAGGTCGCTCAACGGTGGATAATGTGGTGCTTGTTCGTGAGGTGGATCATAAAATGCGTCACCTTCAAGGGAGAAACAAAATCATGCCTGTTAAAATTGATCTTTGCAAAGGCGTATGATAAGATTTGATGGGAGTTCATTGAAGAAACGGTTAGGTTCTTTGGTCTTTCGGAGAAATGGATAAAGCTCATAATGTCTAGTATGAAGGAGAATGAAATGCGGGTCCTTTGGAATGGGTAACCCCTAACTCCTATTACTCCTCATCGTGGAATCCGTCAAGGGGACCCGCTCTCGCCGTATATTTTTGTTATGTGTATGGAGAGGTTGTCCTTGTTAATTCAGGAATTTTTTGCCGCGGGGAAATGGAAGGAGGTTCAGATTGGGCGGCAAGGTCCTAAGTTGTCACATTTATTTATTGCGGATGATCTAATTTTGTTTGGTGAGGCCTCTGTTTTGCAGGTACAGACCGTACAGGAGGTGATGGATAAGTTCTGTAAAGAAGCTGGGCAGACAATTAGTGTTGAGAAGTCATTAATCTATTTCTCCGCAAATGTACCTGGGCATATACAAAAGGAGTTAGCCTTGGCGAGTGGATTCTGTCATAGTAACTCTTTTGGTACCTACCTCGGAGTTCCTATTCTATCAGGTAGATTTCCTAAGGGGTTTTATAAAGGGATAATGGAGAAAATGAGGTGCTGTCTAGCTACGTGGAAGACAAAAACCTTATCACTTGCCGGTCGTGTCACGTTAGCTCAATCGGTGTTGAACGCGATGCCCGTTTATCAAATGCAAGTGTTGAAGTTGCCGAAATATATATGTAAAGAGATTGACAGAGTTATTCAGGATATTATCTTGGGTTCATCAGCTTCGGAAAGGAAGGTACATTGGGTGGCGTGGGACCAAGTTTGTAAAGCTAAGATGAATGGTGGTCTTGGAATAAGGAGCTCCGAGAGGTATAATTTAGCATTGTTAACCAAGTTGGGATGGAAGATTCTCCAGGAAGAGCAATCTGTAGCGTGGGTGAATGTCTTCAAAAATAAGTATTTCAGAAATAGGTTATTAAATCGAATCCAAAATAGGAATGAATCAAATATTTGCAAGGAAATTTTAGCGGGTGTGGAAGCATTCTGGGATGGGTTTATTGACCAAAGTGATGAAGAGGGGATGAAAATAAGATGGAAGTTGGAAAATTCAGGATCCTTTTCAGTGAAATCGGCTTTCATGAGCATGTGTGAAGATGAAGGGGATGAGTCGTTTAAATGGGACTTGATATGGAAATTAAAATGTTCTCAAAAAATACGGGTGCTCTTTTGGAGAGTCGTGTTAAATCGGGTCGTTACAATGGAAAATCTGTATAAGCGGAATGTTTTTGAATTGAGAGCTTGTGTAATATGCGGTGCCGAAAGGGAAGATTTAACTCATGTTTTCTTGAAATGTAAAATTGCCATGTTGGTTTGGAATTTATTGGGTGTTGTTACAGGTACTAGAGATGCTTATACTGACTTATCACTTGGACCAAGGGATGGGAGCCCGGTGGATTTGCTGGAGTTGGATGCTGTCTCGGAATTGGACGAAGAACAGGAGCGCGGTTCATTGAGGAGTTGTGACAGGAAGGCGCTGCATCTCCTAAACAGCTGCTGGATTCGTGACCGTGGGACCCTGCCGAGGAGAGCTGCTGCAGACCGAGGTTTACAGCTGGAGCGACAGTCCAGAAGGCGCGAACCTGCTGCAATTCGTGATGCAACTGATGGTCGCGGAAATCTGCAGCAAGTAAACAAGTCTTCCGCTGCTGCACCGAGGCTGGATGATGATTCGAGAGGAGTGAAAGCCTGGGTTGAAGGCCATCTTAGATCCAAGGCACGAATTGACGGAATAGAGTGGCCATATGTTTATGTAGCTGCGCTATGGACTATTTGGGTTAATAGAAACTTAATTGTATTTAATGAGAGGTCTACTTTACCCTATGTATCAGAACTTAAAAGGGATATTTTCTCTTTAGCTAGTAGCTTTATTCTAGCGTATGATAAGTCGGTTGATGGTGGATTAATTAAGTTGGCTAGTAATGTAATGGTCAAATGGATAAAGCCTAATACGGGTTTTAAATTAAACATCGATGGAAGCTTCGTTAGTGCGAAAAAGTTGGCTGGTATTGGTGGTATAATAAGGGATAAATACGGTGCGTGTATTTCCGGCTTTTTGGGGGCATGCTTGGTTGTATCACCATTTATTTCGGAGTTATTAGCACTACATTTTGGTCTTAGATGGGCTTGTGATAATAGTTATACTGAGTTGGTAATTGAAACAAATTCGAAGGAGCTCCATGCGCTAGTGAAGGGTGGCGGGAGCTCTACTCACTATGAGATGGACTCGGGGAAGCTCCACGTGCTAGTGAAGGGCGGTGGGAGCTTAGACAGTAGTTACGTTTCAATTTTTAAAGAGTGTTGTACTTTGCTGAGTAAGTTTCCTAATATCGAGGTTTATCATGTTTTCCGTGAAGCAAACCTTTGTGCTGATAAGCTAGCAAAGGAAGGGGCAGTAATGGCTAGTCAACCAATGACGTTTATTGATCCGCCTGAGTATCTTTGGAAGTTGATTACAAGAGACAGAAGTGGTTGTACAGCTGCTAGAGTTGTACTAGTTTAGCTAATAAAAACTTTCGTTCTATATGTAATCATTTAGTGTTTATCGGGTATTATAGCCTCTCATGTATGCAAACAAAAAAGTTTAATAATTAATTGTTTAAATAAGTCAAAATAGAAAAAAATATTTTTAATCTAAATTATTTTTAACCCATCATTTTATAACACATGTCTTATATTTAGACATAAACAAATTAGTTATAGTAACTTCCTAAAAAATTGATACATATCTTATTATTTATTATTATAATTAATAGCACTATCAAATATAGGATGAAAGTTTTACCCGTTAAAATATTTCCGTTGAAATATTTGAATTTTCTTTTATCCCAAATTTCTCCCGCTATTTGTATAGCCACCTTTATTTCTCTATATAAACCTTTTTCCTCATTATCAGTACACCTTAAAAGTTAAAACATATTGCACTCTACTCTCCACTGCGGCGCTGCTACTGAAGATTATAACTTTGTAAGCTTCATTTTGAAGGTCGTGTTATTCTTTTGTTTTTTTTTATGAAACTCATATGATCATATATACGTGTGTGTTACGCTTAACTTATAGATATTAGTATTCGAATAATGAAAAGTATATTACATTTGATAAGTAATAGAAATTGAAAGAATAGGAGAATGTAATTTAATGGAATCTGTTGTGTTATTTTTTATTTCAGAAAAAGGTTTTATTCGTCCTAAGTATCAAAACAATTCCATTGACTGATGGATTTGTTTGAGGCAATGGATTTGTATTTCGGAAGTGACTTATCGGTTGCTGATAACGGTAACGAGGGAGATGAAATTGGAAATGGTGTAAGGGGAACAGTTGATAATTACAGCTGTGACGATGAGATTGAGAAGTTGGAAATGAGTATTGAGACAGATAAGATGCGTTTAAAGAGGCTCAAAGATGAGAAAAAACTCAAAGAAGGAATCTATAATGGGAAGAGGCCGTGTCAGTCCGAGGAGCAATCAAGAAGGAAGAAAATGTCTCGTGCACATGAAGCGATATTAAAATATATGCTGAAGATGATGGAAATATGTAATGCTCAAGGTTTTGTGTATGGTATCATATCTGAGAATGGAAAGCCTTTAACAGTCTCTTCTGATAATCTCCGTGCTTGGTGGAAAGAGAATGCTAGATTTGACCGGAATGGTCCTGCTGCGGTTGCCAAGTATCAATGTGATTATTCAGTTGAGGAATGCAGCACTTATTCCGTGCCAATGGAAACTCCTCAAAGGCTACAAAACCTCCAAGATACAACACTAGGCTCCATCTTATCTGCTCTAATACAACATTGTGACCCTCCACAAAGAAAATTCCCGTTAGAAAAGGGTGTTGCACCACCATGGTGGCCTACTGGGAATGAAGAATGGTGGCCTGAAATGGGGTTCAAGGAACAAGGACCTCCTCCATACACACTACAGCAGGTCGAGGATTTACCGACGACATCTGTCGTCGGTAAAAACCTCAAATTCGTCGGTAAACAGGTTTTCCGACGACGACTCGTCGGTAACCTGTCGTCCCTAGAAGTTGGTCGGTAAAATCATGATTGTCGACAACTGTTTTGGCTCCTCGTCGATAACACAGCAACTTTTACCGACGAAAATGTTATCGTCGGTAAACATTAAGTTACCGACGACTCCCTGACATGTCGCCGGTAAAACGCATCACTTCGACACACGTTTTTGTCGGTAAATAAACAACTTACCGACGACGACGTGGTCGGTATCCAGATAATTAAATAGTTTTTTTTTTTGAATTTTAATAATTTACCGACAACTTTATTTTTTTGTGTTTCGTCGGTAAATAATATTTTTATTTTTTTTTACAATCTTTACCGACGACATTCTTTACATGAATGTCGTCGTTGTTGTGCTTTTTAAATTTTTTTTAAATCTTTACCGACGACATTCTTTACATGAATGTTGTCGGTATTGTGATTTTAATTTTTTTTTAATTTAATTTTTAATTTTTTTAATTTTTTTTTAAATTTAAATTGGTTTTTCGATTTTTTATAAATTAATATACTATGAAATCATGAATATAAATAGAAATCATGGATTATATTCATAAAAAGATAAATAAAACCGGGTAGTCAAACCCCAGGCAATAAAGTCAAACCCCGGGCAATAAAGTCAAACATCGGGGTTAAAAGTCAAAATATTACATAAACACTTAATAAAAGTCAAAAATATAAACTTAAATAAAATAAAAGTCTTAAACGAAAATCAATCACGGGCCCGATAGATCTTCTCCTCGATCTTCTCCTCGATCACTACTATCTTCATCTTCTTCTTCATCGGAGAGCGGATCGAGACCATTCTTTTCACGAGATTCATTGAGGCCGTTGAGCAACTTCGTGAAAAAATCATCGGACCTAGAGGAGCTCGGTGGAGCATCATCATCCGGCATAAGAGGTAATCCTTGGACTGCGCGGAGCTCGTTCATCCCGTCGAATATCCGCTGTAACTTTCTCGCGTTCTTCTTCGCGATCTCGTCCGAAACAGGCGGCTTCGGGTCCTTCTTTTTCTTGAAGACAGCTCCGATCGAAGGGATCCAGTGTCTACTCTTAGCCGGTTTCATCACCTCCTGAACCGTCTCCTTCAACGATCCTATCTGCTCCTCCACTGGAACATCCTCAGCCGATTGGGTCCCCGTCTCGATAACCCGCTCCTTAAGCTTCTCCGGATAAAGTCCCTTTAATAAAACAATTTAAAATAAATAATTAATAAATTTAAAGTTGAATAAAAACTAACAAAGAAATAAATTTAAAGTTAAATAAAAACTTACACTAGCCTGCTCCCATCTATCATCGACCCATTTTCCCTTCGCCCCATCATAGCCCAAGTACTCGAAGTATCCGCCCATCTGTTGAAGTGGGACCTCCTTTTGGGTCTGCTCGTCTATATAGCCCAGGGGCTCCTTCGTATTAATCTTCAGCTTACCCTATAAAATATACATAAAAAAATATAATTATTAAAAAATTAAATTAAATAACTAATAAAATTTATTTTTACTTTAACAAATTATACCTCGATAATCTCATGGCGGGTCTGGGTTTGGTTCCGAGAACCAGACTTGTTCGGCTTCTTCTGGTTCTGCCGATTCTTCTTATTAATCGTTGACTGGGCCTGTTACAATTCAACTTAAAAAAATAAATAAACAATAATTTAAAAATAAAATAATTAAATTAAAATTTTACCTTCTTATTCGGGTCATTCAACAATATACATCACAATACTCTGGCTTATAGCTTAATATAACTCACCCTTCTGTGAAGAATTGGAGTTGGGGAGGTGAATAAACATGCAGTTCTGTATTTATTCCATGATTAGCTGGAGTAATGGTGCTATAGTCAATTTTACTTTTTTAATTTAGTGTATTGGAAAGTCGAATAATTTGGATAAGATTGCACTATAATACTTATGTTGGGATTTATGTTAATGTTAAGTATTAATTAAATTCGTTAATGTTTTTTTTAGAGAAGTAGAAATAAAATTTTATTAAAAAAAGTTTCACATAAAAAGTGTGATAGAAAAAAATATTAGAATATAATATCTTATCCATGTATTCTTATAAAAAAATTAAAAGTTATGAAAGTCAAATAGAAATGCAAAGTCTTACGCAAGCACAATCACCACCCGTCTACCTATGAAACGAATAAGAAAAGAACAAAAGAAAAATTTTCTACACTTCTTTCTCAAAATTATTTTGTAGACTCTTTGTTAGAGATAACCGGTACGCTGGAATATCTTTTTAATATCATTATTTCTGTGTAATTGTTTTTCTTTGATTCAGTGTAAGTTTTGTTTTGTATTTCATTATGTAATAGAATAGTTTTACATTAATCGAGATATTTTTCTTCAAATTTTCCATTTTTTTAAACCGGTGATTTACTAATTTTTTCCAACAATTTTAAAAAATATTTTATTATATCACCGTTTTTGAAATGACATTTCTATCTCGGCAGTTGCTTCATCCTTGAATGCAAAGGTCTTTCCCGACGTGAATAAGTTGGAGCCCCTTAATGGTTCCAACTACAAGCGTTGGGCACAAAAGATTTTGATTTGTGTTGAACAGTACGAACTCGATTTTGCTATATTCGAAGATCCTCCACTTAGGGTGGGAAACAGACCTACTGAAGAAGAACAATCTAGATATCTTGCCCTCGAAGCCAAGTTCAAAAGAGTGAATACAAAGGCTCGGGGATGGATGTTGAACAACGTCGCGAATCTCATTTTTTATCTCCTCGTCAAAGAAAGATCTACAACGGTCATATGGGAGACATCATTTTAGGTGAATATCTGACTTATTTGATAGACTTTTACGCTTATTTCGTCATATTGCACTTTCTCCCCTTGGAATTAGACTATTTGCAATTTTAGAGCTTTTGTGCGTTAATTTGTTTGTTTTAGTGCAAAGTTAGTAGGTTTATGAATTCATGAAGAACCACTACAAGAAGGAGAAGTGAAAATTAAAGTCCTAGATCGAGTGGCGGAGCTAAAGGAAAGAAAAGAATTTCCAAGAACTTAATTAAAGAAGTTGCATATCTGAAAAACTATTAAAGATTGCTGTTTTTGGGCTACTTAGGAGCGGATTTAACCTTTGGCCTTGAAACATGGTTTAGTATCCTATTGAGTTAGGAAGATTCTCCAAGTTGAATCAACCCATTTGGAGTTGAGATGCAAAAGTTACAGCCGTTTTACTAAAGGATGCACACCAGTTACGGAAATTAAAAGAGAAGATGGGTTTGGGCTTTTTATAATTTGACCTAATGTTCTTAACTTAAGCCCTAATCCGTTTTTACAAGTATAAATAGACCCTTTAGCTTCCTTTTTACATACTTCTTATAATTACATCAGAGAATTCAATTTCTACAAGTCAGAAGCAAGGAAGGAAAAAAGCTAAGAGCTGAAGAAAGACATCTTCTCCAAATCCCAGCCAAACCCAACCTCTTAATTAGGTCTCATTCAATTTTCTTTCTGTAAAACATTATGTCCTTTAATTTTATTTTCTTAGTTTTTATTTCAATTATGAGCTAAACCTTTTAAGTGCTTAAGAATCGCTACATGGGTTGAGCCCCAATTAATTTGATTAATGTTTTCTGATTTGGGATTTTTATAATTTAATTCGAATTGGGCAATTGAGTATTGATTATTATCGTGAGATTATTTACTATTTTTAATCTGATCAATTAGACATAGGAATTTGTAATCAAGCTATTCACTTTGGTGGGGAAGTGATCGCCTTGACGGGGGGTTTAATTACGGACATAGGTAATAAACGTAAGGTAGAAATTATTGATCCTAACGAACTTAGTTAACCTTATAGCCAATTGGGTAGAGAACTTGACATTCAAAGGTGGATTATAATCGCCCTGACGAGGTTTGTAACACCCTAGAATAGATCCTAAGTCCACCTTGACGGGGGTTAGGAGAATCTAGAATCCTGACTATTACTAATTACCAATTTGACCCTTAAAATAAGCATTGATTAAGTTTATTTCGGTGAAACCCTTGCAAAACTCAAGTACTATTTCTCATCCCCGCGTCCACTCATAATTTATTTTCTTGCGTCTCATTTATTTGCATTAAGTTAGTTTAATATTTTACTTTATTTTCACTTTAGTCCTTAAATAAAAACAAAACAAATATCTATTTCATTTACTTTTCTTGTCATTCAAACAACTATTTCCATTTACTGCATAACACCTTAATCTTATCCAATCCATCCCTGAGATTGAATTCCCGTTTCCCGGATATTACTTGAACGACCCGTACACTTGCGGTACGTGTCTTGCCTTTTTATGTGTGTTAATTTAGAACACACAAGGAGACACCAAGTTTTTGGCGCCGCTGCTGGGGATGGTAGCGTGTGACCATGGTATTATTCGTAAGTGTTTTAGTTGTTATTTTTAGTTTATTTTATTTTTTCGGTTTTACGCTTTTCTTTGTTTCGCTTCTTCTCAGGTTTTACAGGTTTGGTTTATGCTCTCGGATCCCGAGAGACTTGTCCGAGCTAAGAACGTGAGAGACAGAGAAGCAAGAGAAAAAGAAAGGTTAAAAGAAGAAATGGCAGATTTAAATGTTCATAATGTTGAAGATACCGGGATTCAGTTGGATGAAAACGGTCTTCCGATAGTTTCACCAGTATTACCAATTCCACCGGTAGGAGTCCAAAATTCTCAATTCCCAATTCTTCTGAGAGGCCAGCAACCACTTAATGATAATGGTGCATAATTTCAAGGTGAAGGGCCGCGACTCTTCCAACATAATAACTATAGACCTTTCCTTTTACCACCACTAGGACTCCGTCCTCCCGCTATTCAAGGAATTCGATTCAGACCAGATGCGGGTATGATTAATCAGTTTACAAATATCAGACAATATAGTGGTGCAGCTCGTGAAGATCCTATTCGAGTTATGAATATGTTTATGCAAATTTGTGATGCATATGTCACTCCTGGAGTAACCCAAGAACAAATGTACTTTCATATGTTTCCGTTTTTCCTCACCGGAGGAGCTAGTGAGTGGTATGATCAACAACCACACGATGAGATTTTGACTTGGGATCAACTTCAGACATCATTTTTCGATAGGTATTATCCTAAAAGTGTTAGACTTAGTGGTCAATTAGATGTTGCTAGTTTTCGTCAAGAGCGGGGAGAAACTATAGGAGTTGCTTGGACTCTTTTTCAATATTTATTACGAAAATGCCCATTACATGGGTACTCTCTTGAATTACAGCTTGGGATATTTTATCGAAGTTTAGATGAAGCCGCGAAAGGAAAGATGGATACTATGTGTCAAGGTGGCCTCATGATGGTCACAACTAATCAAGCTCTAGATATTATAGATATAATTGTGAAGAATGAAATGAGTTGGAAACCTTCGAGATCATCAGTTAGAGTTTCTGAAAAACGTACTTTGAATCTAGACGCAGAAACAGCTTTGAATGCTAAGATTGCCGCACTTGAGAACAAGCTAAAACAAATAAGTACGTCGAATAAAGCTATTATAAATGTGGTAAATGAACCAGAGATATGTTCTAGTTGTGGAGCAGATGATCATAGCTGGGAAGAATGTGTTAATAACCTAGAATCTGTTTGTTTCGTTAATCAGCGAGGTAATAATTATTCAGGTGGTCAAGGGTATGGAAATTAATCAAAATAGAAATCATCCAGGCTTTCAGTATTCGAATCCACATGGGGCAGCCGATCCAGGAATCTATCAACAAAGGCCTCATGGGAACAATTACAAGTTTAAGCCGCAAAACCAATACCAAGGGAATCAACCTTGAGCCGATTATGACACCTATTCGAACACGTTAGCTCAAAAGGCACTTCCTGCTCGACCTCAAGAAGGTGCAATCACCGCAGAAGATTTGGCTCTTACCTTGACGCAATACATATCTGCTTCCCAAAGTAAATCAACCCAACTTGTGGATAAGTTTTCTCGATTCATAGACACCACAACTATTAAAGAGAACAAGATGGAAGAAACGTTAAATTATCATTCCGCTTCGTTAAAAGTTTTAGAGAGTCAAATATCGAAGATCGCCAATAGCTTGAATGTTAGAGGTCAAGGCCAACTCTCAAGTGATACAAAGGTTCCTAAGAAATACAAAGATTGTAACGCTATTTCGCTCAGAAGTGGTAAGAAGCTCCTACCACCACCTTTTCTCATTATGAAAGAAAAGGAAACAACTATAAAAACAAAAACGGTAGAGGATATGGTGGAGAAAGTAGTTGAAATGGAAGTTGAGAAAGCTCCAGAAAAGCCAAAGAAGAAAGATGTTGTGGTGGAAGTTAGCCGCCCTCCTCCACCATTCCCTTCCAGAGTTCAGAAGAAAGAAATACGGCTGAATATGAAAAATTCAAGAATATGGTGAGTAAGCTCAATATTAATATACCTGTATTAGAGGCTATCAAGGGGATACCAAAATATTTGAAATTCCTGAAAAGAGCTCTCACAAGCAAACGCCGGTACCTCGAGAACGAAATGATAGGTTTGCCAGAAGAGTGCAGTGCGATATGCCAGAGTAAGTTACCACCTAAGTTACTTGATCCTGGGAGTTTTACTATTCCTATTTCAATTGTTAATGAGTGGCAAGGAAAAGCTTCGAGTGATTTGGGCGCGAGTATTAATCTCATGCCTAGATCAATTTTTGAGAAGTTTAAGATAGAAAACGCAAAACCAACATCTATGGTCTTGCAAATGGCTGACAGATCCCTCGTGCATCCGGAGGGAAGAATAGAAAATGTCCTCGTCAAGGAAGATACTTTAATTTTTCCAGTTGATTTTGTTATATTTGACTACGACGCGGATAGGAATGTCCCCATTATTTTGGGAGGACCATTCCTAGCCATGGGGCGTACGTTGATTGATGTAGAGAATGGAGAAATGATTATGCGTATCCAAGACGAGGAGGTGAAGTTTAACGTGTTCAGGCCAATGAAGTTTCCGGACTCCAAGGAGGAGTGCTTCCGGTTAGATGTAATTGGACAAGGAGAAAAAGAGCCAACTAAGTTTGTGGAAACTTTAGGAATGGAGGAGAGAGAGATAAGGAAGAAACCACCGAATAAATCTCCTCCATATCCTAAGGAAAATCCTCACCTTGAGCAGGCAAAGAATAAAGATTAGACGCGTGCTATAAAGGTTCCAAAAGAACCTAAGAAAGAAAGAAAGAAGAAGGATTTCAGAGTGGGCGAGGAAGTCGCAATGAAAAAGCCTGAGCCTCCTCCAAAATCACGTGAATCCAAGAGCTCTTGGCTAGGACCATTCATGGTCACAAAGGTTATCTCGGAGAAATTAATTGAAATAAGAGGCAAAGAAAGTAAATTCCGCGTAGTAAAGATTGATAACCTCACTCACTGTTGGGGAGGTTATGTTAAAGAATAATACGTGAGGTAACCCGTCGAGTTTAACGATGTTAAACAAAAGCCATTTCAATTGTATATTAGTTATTGCTTTATGTTTTTCAATTCCTAGTGTATAATTATAAGTAATTGTCGAGTCTTAGTGTTTATTTTTAAAGAAATGAGAAAGGTAGTGTGTTGAATAGTGCAGGAATTGAGTTTGGGGTGCTAAGGAACGAAAAAGAGAAAAAAATCTGCAGCACTGGCCGGTATACCGCCGAAATCTCCAGTATACCGGCGGAGGAAAAACCAGTGGTCTCGGGTCGTGGAAGCAGGTAATTTGCCGAGACGAAGAAAAAATAAAAAAGCCTGACCGGTATACCGATTAGGGGAGCGGTATGTCGGTGAAGGAATAAGTGGCCACGGGTTTTTGGAATCGGGTTTTTCGACAAAGCTATCTTTACAGGACTGGCAAGCCGGTCAGCTGACCGGTATATGCCAGCCCGCAGTGTCGAAAAAAAACCGACGCCACGGGTATCTAACACGGGTTATTTGCCGAGAAGAGAATTTCGACGCGGTCTGGGACCGTCTAGCTGGTCATCTGACCGGTATGCCGGCCCGACCAGCGGGATTTTCCCCAAAACCTTATCAAAACCCTACTTTCCTCATTTTTAACCTAGCCTCTCCTGCAAGATTTCATTATGAACAACCCCTAACCCATTATATACCTGCACCACACCACTACAACACCCAATAACATTCAATCCTTCCTCCTAATCCATTCCAAACACACATCCATCACCACAATCATTAAAGAACACAAATAAATCTTCTTCTTCAACCTTAAGCATCTTCATCAAAGCTTCAATCTTATTCATTAAACCTTCCCAAATACACTACATAATCCTTACCCATCTCATATATCACTATAATCCTTCATTCTAAATCCTCAAAACATCAAATTTCAAAACTCTTCTCTAGTTTTTGAATATTTGAAGTTTTGAGTTTGGGGTTTATTGAGATGACGAAGATTGGGAGGTCAAGAATACCATGAAGAGGAAGAAGAAGTTGAAGATCCTCTTATTACTTTTGGTGTTGAAAGATGTAGTTGAAAGAATGAAAATTTTTGTGGATAGACATGAAGAGGTGTTGACAACCATAGGAAGAGTCACAAAAGAGTTGGAGCTCAAGCAAGACATAATACGCGGAGTGAGCAATGTTCAACCTGCAACCTACGCAACAAGAGGAGCTCAACCTACACGCAACCATGGTTATCAGCTTCGTGCTGGTTCAGATACGTTTTCCTATTCTTTTATCATTTGTTTTATTTGTTTATTTGCTTTATTGAGTCTTTTTCGAGTCGTGGGGACCCGACTCATTTTAGAGATTCGGGTGGGGTTCGTTGCCTCATCCCAATTTTTTGTGTTTTACATGCTTTCAATATAATTAATATAAGGTTCGCGTTTGACTGTAGAGTGTTTTAAATGTCCCCATCAAACATGCTTTTTATGAATTTATAATAGAAAAAAGTTAACTTTAGAAGTTAGTGTAAAACACACTTAGATTGCATGCAAACATGAGATTATTGATAGGAATAATTAATGAACAATGCAAAAGAAGTAAACTTGTACTTAAGGAAAATGAGTGGTTTGTGGAACGTGAGATCTGAATGAGTAGAGAACCCACTTAGGTATGAACTAGAGGCGAGCTGTGTAAACAGGAAAATGATAGAGACAGTTCTTTTGTTAACCCTTTGAATCCTTTTTGGCCTTCTATTCCTGAATTTAATTATATCTTTCTTAGCCCCATTTTTATCTGTTAAGCCTTTCTTTTGTCTCCACATTATAAGCCAATATCCCTTTAGTTTATTAGGCATTTCCATATGACCCGCACTTGAATTACAATCCTGAGACTTCATGTCTTAAGCTTGAGTTTGGGGTAGTGGGTCCACTATTATGGGAATTTACAGTGGGTTGGGATTTTTGGAGCTTATCAATTGTGCTTTGTTCTATTTTTTGTGATAATTCACAGTAATTATATTGTAACCCTTTGCCAGGGTAAGAGTAAATGAAAAGGATATGAAAAGTTATAAAAAGAAAAAAATAGCGTAAAAAAAAGTTAGTGCAAATTTTGTAGGTTTATGAATTCATGAACAACCACTACAAGAAGGAGAAGTGAGAAATAAAGTCCTAGATCGAGTGGAGGAGCTAAAGGAAAAAAAGAATTTCCAAGAACTTAATTAAAGAAGTTGCAGATCTGAAAGGCTGTTAAAGACCATGAAACACAGTTTGATAGCCTATTGAGTTAGGAAGATTCTCCAAGTTGAATCAGCCCATTTGGAGTTGAGATGCAAAAGTTACACCCGTTTCACTAAAGGCTGCACACCAGTTACGAAAATTAAAAGAGAAGATGGGCTTGTGCTTTTCACAATATGACCTAATCCTCTTAACCTAAGCCCTAATCCATTTTTATAAGTATAAATAGACCCTTTAGCCTCTTTTTTGCACACACTTCATATAATTACATCAGAGAATTCAATTTCCACAAGTCAGAAGCAAGGAAGGAAGAAAGCTAAGAGCTGGAGAAAGTCATCTTCTCCAAATCGCAGCCCAACCCAACCTCTTAATTAGGTTTCATTCAATTTTCTTTCTGTAAAACATGATGTCCTTTAATTTTATTTTCTTAGTTTTTATTTCAATTTTGAGATAAACCTTTTAAGTACTTGAGAATCGCTACATGGGTTGAGCCCCAATTAATTTGATTAATGTTTCTAGATTTGGGATTTTTATAATTTAATTAGAATTGGGCAATTGAGTATTGATTATTATCGTGAGATTATATATTATTTTTAATCTGATCAGTTAGACATAGGAATTAGTAATTAAGCTATTCAATTTGGTGGGGAAGTGATTGCCTTGACGGGGGGTTTAATTACGGACATAGGTAATAAATGTAAGGTAGAAATTATTGATCCTGACGGACTTAGTTAACCTTATAGCCAATTGGGTAGTTAACTTGACATTCAAAGGTGGATTATAATCGCCCTGACGAGGTTTGTAACACTCTATAATAGCACCTAAGTCCACCCTCACTAGGGTTAGGAGTATCTAGAATTCCGACTAGTATTAATTACCAATTCGACCCTTAAAAGAAGCACAGATTAAGTTTATTTCGGTGAAACCCTTGCGAAACTCAAGTACTATTTCTCATCCTTGTGTCCACTCATAATTTATTTTCTTGCGTCTCATTTATTTGCATTAAGTTAGTTTAATATTTTAATTTATTTTCACTTTAGTCCTTAAACAAAAAACAAAACAAATATCTATTTCATTTACTTTTCTTGTCATTCAAACAACTATTTCCATTTACTGCATAACACCTTACTCTTATCCAATCCGTCCCTAAGATCGAATACCCGTTTACCGGATATTACTTGGACGATATGTACACTTGCAGTACGTGTCTTGCCTTTTTAGGTGTGTTAATTTAGAACACACAAGGAGACACCAAAGACCCAAAGACATATGATGATGCTTTAAAATCGGTAGATGCTATTTTTTGGAAAGAGGCCGTTAATAGTGAACTTGAGTCTATTAAAAGTAACCATAAATGAGAATAAACCGACTTACCAAGGCATAGAAAACCTATTAATAGCAAATGGATTTTTAAGAAAAAGTTGAGACCTAATGTTTCAATAGAAAAATTCAAAGCTAGGCTTTCTATTAAGGGTTTCACCCAAAAGAAAGGTTTAGATTACTTTGATACTTACTCCTATGTGACCAAAATCGCTACCATTATGACCAAAATCGAACTTTTATCTTCATATTAATGAGATCACTTACCAGTTTATATACTTAATTTTATATTTTCAGTGTTGTTATTAATCTAGTTATGACTTGTAATTTCAATATTGTTTTCATTACCAATTTTCCAACGTATATTATTGATTAAGTTTCTTTGCCTTTAAGAATACTCTTCCCACCCCAGGTGGCTAAGTTTTCTTGCTTAACATTTAATTTATTTGAATTATTGAAATATTTCCTTTTTAGGGTACTATAAAGCAAAGAGTCTTGCTTGTTGGCCAAGTCCCAAACTTGTTTTCCTAGTAGTGCTAGGTTCATTAGGTGGAAGTCCATAAATCCCAAGCCACCTTTAAACTTTGATATGGTTAAAGTTTTCCATTTTGCTAGTGAATCTTTTTTTACCATTACTACTCCACCAAAAAGGCAACGATAGAGTCTATTTTATTGATAGTATTTTTTGGTATTAGGAAGTTGGCATTACGTAGTTAGGTAGACTTTTTAATATTGCTTTTATTAATACTTCATTTCCTCCTTCAGAAAGGTGAATAGTGTTTTAACTTTCTATCCTTTTAAGTGTTTTATCAATAAAAAATTGTAAATCTTTGCATTTTTATTTATCTCAGGGGTACCTAGGAATTTTTCCTAGGTTTTTTGTTTTCTTTATAGTTAGTCTTTTTGCCATTATATTTTGTATTGATATCAGTATTTTAAGTTTAAAGATTGCCCGACATTTGTTAAGGTTTACGGTCAAACCAGATGCATTTTTATACCTATTCATGACATTATTGAAAATCTCAATTTCAATGTAGTCAGCTTTAAAAAAATAGGCTATCATCTGCAAAATGTAGGTAAATTTTTTTAAGGCAGTTCCAACCTATTCTTTATTCTTTTGATGAATCTTTTTCTTTTTTATCCTTATTAGTTAATTCAAAGTTTGACTAAAGGGTCTTATACCTATAGTTGAATTTTTATTTTTTTTGGGAATCCTTATCCATTAGAACTAAATATGACTAACATGAAACATAACATGACTTTTCTAACCCAGTCATGGTTAAAACCCATCTAAATTAATAATTTACTTAGGGAGTCCCATTCTATATACTTATAGGCTTTTTTATATCTGCCTTAACAACAACAATTTTTTTTTTGTGTAATCAATTCATGGGCCATCATAGTGTTTTCTTGAATATACCTATTAGATTTAAAAAGACTTATATTTTCACTTATATTATTATGCATGTTACAATCTATTAACCAAAACTCTTGCTATTATTTTATAGATGAAGTTAGAACAACTGATTGGTCTCAAATATGTGTTATATGGCTAGGTTTTTTCAATTTTTGAAATAATTGTGATTAAAGATTTATTTCTTTTAAACTTTCATTATTATTTCAATAATTGTCAATAACTCTCAATAATTCTCAATCTCAAGTTTTATAGTATTCCAATCCAATATTCTATAAAGTATTCCATTATTGTCATCTGGTTTGGGGCCTTATTGGGACCCAATTCCCTTTAATTTCTATCTCAATTGTGGGTTTATTAAGGTTTTTACTTATTTCTTGGTTAATGCATGATTTTATTAAAATCAGTGTTTAAGGATACATAGTGTTAGGGTGGAAATGGGGTTGGTAGTGGGAAAGGAGTTATCAGTTATAAATATTTTTTGAATGATGTGATAAGGAAGTTAAGGTGGGTGGGATTGGTAGTAGAAAATGAATTAACAACAGGTTATAAGAATTTTCTGAATTATAGTTCATACATTATTGAACAAGTTAAATCTGGACTTCTCTTTAACTATTGATTTGTCCCTTATATATATATATATATATATATATATGTGTGTGTGTGTGTGTGTGTGTGTGTGTGTGTGTGTGAACAGTGGTAGGGTCATACTGTGTGTTAAGTCTTTAAAGGAGGCCCATGTTATTATTGGGCTTAGGACATTTATACCCATTTTACCGTATATCTTATAAATAGATTGGGCCTAATAGGCATTCTTGACCCTAATGAAACCCTAACCGCCTCCTTCAATATATACCTATATCATTTTCTTCTAATTATCATTTATACTTATCACCTTCTTCTTTATCCTTATTTCTTCTCTTTTATTACCTGCTCATAGGCGATATCTCTTCTTCTAACACACCTACTCATAGGCCACACCTCTTCATACTTCCTTCTTAGTGAATCTAATTACGTTTATTCTCTTCATACTTATTCCTTAGTGAATCTAATTCTGTCTTTTCAATAGTTTTCTAGCATTATTTGAGATTGTTGACCACGACATTTCACTCAAAAGTTATAGAAAGGTACAATTTAATAGCATTGTTTTATTTAATTATTATTATTTATTGTGTTGTCTATTTGTTATTTTCCAACAGATTTATTCAATTAGACAAAATTGTTTTTGATTAGTATTATACATTATTTCACTCATTAATATCTTGGTAGCACGAGAAAAAATAGAGGGAATTTGTCCATTGCAGTACTGCTTATTTTATAAATTTATTTTTCATAATTATTAAAAATAAAATTATTACTTTTTTAAAAAAATTGATTCTCATCACTAGTCTATTAATTACTATATATTAAAATTGCGCATAGGTAATATGTAAATACTATATCTGTATTTGGATATTTGACACAAGACATGGATCAATGTTTCTATTTAAGATCTTTAAACTAAATTTATTTACATGGGCTATATTGTAGAATGGAGGGTCAAGTCACTGGAGCACAAATATCTAATAAGTGAATTTTTATTTGAAATCTTAAATTTAAATTAGGAAGAGGTGTTTATTAATTTACACGTGCTTGGTTGATTATTGAGAAAGAAATTATATATGGTCTAAATTGAGAAAAGTAAAAAATATAGTAATTTTAAGAAATTAATTGTATGAATTGGTATTTGTCTCATAAATTCATTTCCTATATTATTTAATTTCTGTTTTTTTATCTAAAAATAGTTCATAGAGATTATATTTAATTTTAATGGTATGATATGTTTTCTCACTTATGTAACCCCGCCTTGAGAACTTACAGAGTACTTCCTAGTCCAAGAGAGTATCTTTCAGTGGCGGCTAACGGAGACGGATCTTCAGTCAAGTTACGTCATGGTAGGGTTGCGTTGGAAATAAAGCGCGTTGGGCTGGCATATGACCGTAAATTAATGGAGATTGCGTTTGTTGAGTTTGGGGGCGAAATTGTAACAGTAGTCTACGATATCACTCGTCGACAATGGTCAAGGATTATGTTCGAACCCCCATACATAACAAGTTGTGGGGTTGAGTCTAAAGGTTCATTGCATTGGACGGCTTTGCGCAAGGATGGTCCTGGTCGGATGGCCTTCCAGGTTGAAGATCGGGAGAGATATCAGATCTTGTCAATTGATTTGAACAGTCACGCTGTCGAAAGAAAGCCATTTCCGCCTGAAGTTAGATCTCACAACTTAGGCTGGGTTAAGGATTCACTTGCATTGTTTTCTAGGATTGGAGTGGATACGCAGTGTATTGAAATTTGGGTAATGAACTATACAAGGTGTGAGTTGGATTGTTCTTGGGAAAAACTTGCCAAAGTGGGGCCGCTGACGTACACAATTTTCCACATGCAATGGAAAGATGAAGCAGTAATCTATGGTAGCGAGCACAACGACTATAACCACATTTTCATGGATGAGTTGATAACATGCGGAATCATGGCGAAATACAAAGACTAGGGTTGTTTTTTGACTCAGCCATGGCTTATGCAGGCAGTTTAGTAGATGTTTAATGAAAGGGGATAACATTGAATATGTTAATTGTTGTCTTAATTAAAAGTACTAATTTATTACGTTTGGTTCTTTTAAAATGATTTACTCAAGTAATTTGAAATTTTAATTTTCGTTGTTGTTTAAAAAACTAGTTAGGTGACATAGAGTTTCAATAAAATAATACTAAACATCTATATAATCCAGCTAACATATATAAGTGTGCGTTGAAAGAAGTAAACGTGCAAAAACTGAAAATAAAAATTAATGAAATCATGCGGTATTTTCAATAATAAATAAGTTTACAAAAGAAATTGCTTATTCATATCAACTAAAAAAAATATAGATTACACTATACCTTTTTAGTTCGGAAATGAGAAATACCAAATACCACACCAATTTTTGTCCCACTTTATTCTCCAACTAAAAGTCAAAGCATGGGGCTAGTTATTTTATTCTTATATTTAATTTTAAAGAATTTCTATACAAAAATATAAAATATTACTTTAAAATATATATTGGTTTTAGAAATAAGTGTTTTTGCTACGCAAAATATAAACAAAATCCTACCTAATGTTGTTTGATTATTCTCCTAATAATTTAGTGGTTGACTTGGAACATTTGGTCAAATCATCTATTAAACTATTTCTCTGGGATTAAAGAGGATTGACTTGGTAGTTTGGTCAACTAATTTAGTTACAATTTACAAACTGGGATAGTTGGTCAACTAGTATACTCATATGTAGTTGACGTTTGGTCAACAAATTTAGTCAACAGTGGGTGAATTTGATGTTTGGTCATCTAGTTGAGTCTAAAAGGATCGACTTTGATTTTTGGTCAACTATTAAAGTTAATTGTAGTGATTTGGTGGATTAGTCAACCTTTAGGGTAAGTCGACCAATGTGTGTGGGTAATTCAACCTTGGGAGTCAAGTGGAGTGATTAGGTGGGTTTAATCAACTATAAGGGACAATTGAGGTCATTTGGTGGATTAGTCAACTCCTAGGGTCTAGTTTGGAAGTTTGGTGGTTAAGTCCACTTCTAGGGTCTAGTTTAGAAGTTTGGTGGGTTTAGTAAACTAGTAGTGTCTATTGATCAATGTTTGTGGGTTAAACCACTATTAGTGTCAAGTGAAGTGATTTGGTGGATTAGTCAACCTTTAGGGTCAGTCGACCAATGTGTGTGTGTAAGTCAACCTTGGGAGTCAAGTGGAGTGATTAGGTGGGTTTAATCAACTATAAGGGACACTTGAGGTCATTTGGTGGTTTAGTCAACTTCTAGGGTCTAGTTTGGAAATTTGGTGGTTTAGTCAACTTCTAGGGTCTAGTTTGGAAGTTTGGTGGTTAAGTCCTCTTCTAGGGTCTAGTTTGGAAGGTTGGTGGATATAGTAAACTAGTAGTGTCTATTGATCAATGTTTGTGGGTTAAACCACTATTAGTGTCAAGTGAAGTGATTTGGTGGATTAGTCAACCTTTAGGGCCAGTCGACCAATGTGTGTGGGTAAGTCAACCTTAAGAGTAAATTAAAGTGATTTGGGGGGTTTAATCAACTATCAGGGTAAAGTGAGGTCATTTGGTGGTTTAGTCAACTTCTAGGGTCTAGTTTGGTAGTTTGGTGGTTAAGTCCACTTCTAGGGTCTAGTTTGGAAGTTTGGTGGGTTTAGTAAGCTAGTAGTGTCTATTGATCAATGTTTGTGGGTTAAACCACTATAAGTATCAAGTGAAGTGATTTGGTGGTTAAGTCCACTTCTAGGGTCTAGTTTGGAAGTTTGGTGGGTTTAGTAAACTAGTAGTGTCTATTGATCAATGTTTGTGGGTTAAACCACTATTAGTGTCAAGTGAAGTGATTTGGTGGATTAGTCAACCTTTAGGGTCAGTCGACCAATGTGTGTGGGTAAGTCAACCTTAAGAGTAAAGTAGAGTGATTAGGTGGGTTTAATCAACTATCAGGGACAATTGAGGTCCTTTGGTGGTTTAGTCAACTTCTAGGGTCTAGTTTGGAAGTTTGGTGGTTAAGTCCACTTCTAGGGTCTAGTTTGGAAGTTTAGTGGGTTTAGTAAACTAGTTGTGTCTATTGATCATTGTTTGTGGGTTAAACCACTATTAGTGTCAAGAGAAGTGATTTGGTGGATTAGTCAAACTTTAGGGTCAGTCGACCAATGTGTGTGGGTAAGTCAACCTTGGGAGTCAAGTGGAGTGATTAGGTGGGTTTAATCAACTATAAGGGACAATTGAGGTCATTTGTTGGTTTAGTCAACTTCTAGGGTCTTGTTTGGAAGTTTGGTGGTTAAGTCCACTTCTAGGGTCTAATTTGGAAGTTTGGTGGGTTTAGTAAACTATTAGTGTCTATTGATCAATGTTTGTGGGTTAAACAACTATTAGAGACAGTCAAAGTGATTTGTGTATTTAGTCATCTTAGCGTTTTTGTGACGTGATTTGGTGGTTTCGTCCAATTTTAATGTCAATTGGAGTGTCATTAGGTGGGTCTAATAAAAAATATAGAGTTATATCATTTTTTAGATTCCTTTGAACAATACATGATTTTCACGTGAAAACTTCGACTTTAAGTTTTGTATTCGTAGATATTAAATATTCAAGTCTTGATTAAAATTGTTACTACTTAAATTTTTAAATATTCAATTCGAAATTAAAATTATAAATATTTAATGTACTAAAAAAATCAACTTGTCCTTGGATTTATTCTTTTTTTATAATAAAAAAATAGAAATAACATAGTAAATTCCGAACTATTATAATCAATATGTTATGTTCGGTTTGTACGCGTTTAATATATTTATTATCAATGGTCTACTACAGAGTATTAAAGTGTTATTTTTCGTTCCCCGTCTACGTGGCCTACCCTATGTCTAGATAGACGGATCGTTTCCCCATACAATCTTTTGTTTGGAGCCAAAATCTTGATACCGCCATTTTGGCACTCCTCCATGCGGCTTCATTAAATGTAGCTTACATCAGTTGTCTATTCTCAAAAACCTTCATATCATTTCCATTTCTTTAATCTCTGTTAACAATGAACTCCAAAGCTTCCTCTTCAACACCATCTTCAATGGCGGAAGAATTCATAAACTTCCTAATGATACCCTACTTCATGCAACCGACATATTTAATGGCACCACCACCATCAAACACGAGATACGAGAGGCCACAGCAAAAGAAACATAAAAATGAAAGGACCTTCATGAACTCCATTACTGCGTTCCTCTAACAGTCTACTGAAGAAGCACGATGTCCGGCTGTCCATACTCAGGTAAAGCTAGATGTAAAATACATTTGTCATTTGATTATTTTTAAAATAAAGAATCTTAAATGAAATCGATCCGAAGACACCAAATAGTTTCCACGAAAGAATCATATTTTACCCTACTGATGAATAAATTTCATAAATTATTAGTACGGAGAAAAATTGCCAAAAATAGGTTGTACTTTCAGGAAGAATTAGTGATTTTGTGGTGTTTTGATGATGGATTATAGGTATTTTGAAGCTAGAGTTCGTCATCAATGGTGTTTCTGGTATGAGAGGCTAACGGAAGAAGAAGAAAATAAACCCCATAAGGATTAGGTTTTCTTCCGACTCGAACCAGGATCCTGGTCTGTAGAAATCGGGTACCCAGTTCGGCGAGCCTTATTTTCTCGATTTTTTTATTTGCAACCTTGAATTTTGTGTAAGCCCTAATCATCTAGAAACTTTTCCTTGAGAGACCGGGATTCACCTAATGGGGTTTGGAGTATTCTTTCGCGGGACAGAATGGAATGGAAGACTCCCCACATGATCCACAAAGTCCAGGATTAATTCATGATGTTCTAGACTAGTACTTGTTCTTGATTAGTTCTTTACCACGATCCATTGAAGGTTCTCCTTTGTACCAAAAAGAAAAGTTTAAGAATTAATTATTTAAATAAGTTAAAATAGAAAAAAATATTTTTAATCTAAATTATTTTTAACCAATCATTTTATAACACAAGTCTTATATTTAGACATAAACAAATTAGTTATAGTAACTTCCTAAAAAATTGATACATATCTTATTATTTATTATTATAATTAATAGCACTATCAAATATAGGATGAAAGTTTTACCCGTTAAAATATTTCCGTTGAAATATTTGAATTTTCTTTTATCCCAATTTTCTCCCGCTATTTGTACAGCCACCTTTATTTCTCTATATAAACCTTTTTCCTCATTATCAGTACACCTTAAAATTTAAAACATATTGCACTCTACTCTCCACTGCGGCGCTGCTACTGAAGATTATAACTTGGTAAGCTTCATTTTGAAGGTCGTGTTATTCTTTTTTTTTTTCTGATGAAACTCATATGATCATATATACGTGTGTGTTACGCTTAACTTATAGATATTAGTATTCGAATAATGAAAAGTATATTACATTTGATAAGTAATAGAAATTGAAAGAATAGGAGAATGTATTTTAATGGAATCTGTTGTGTTATTTTTTATTTCAGAAAAAGGTTTTATTCGTCCTGAGTATCAAAACAATTCCATTGACTGATGGATTTGTTTGAGGCAATGGATTTGTATTTATCGGCTGCTGGTAACGAGGGAGATGAAATTGGAAATGGTGTAAGGGGAACAGTTGATAATTACAGCTGTGACGATGAGATTGAGAAGTTGGAAATGAGTATTGAGAGCGATAAGATGCGTTTAAAGAGGCTCAAAGATGAGAAAAAACTCAAAGAAGAAATCGATAATGGGAAGAGGCCGTGTCAGTCCGAGGAGCAATCACGAAGGAAGAAAATGTCTCGTGCACATGAAGCGATATTAAAATATATGCTGAAGATGATGGAAATATGTAATGCTCAAGGTTTTGTGTTCGGTATTATATCTGAGAATGGAAAGCCTTTAACAGGATCTTCTGATAATCTCCGTGCTTGGTGGAAAGAGAATGTTAAATTTGACCGGAATGGTCCTGCTGCGGTTGCCAAGTATCAATGTGAACATTCAGTTGAGGAATGCAGCAGCACTTATTCTGTGCCAATGGAAACTCCTCAAAGGCTACAAAACCTCCAAGATACAACGTACTAGGCTCCCTCTTATCTGCTCTAATACAACATTGTGACCCTCCACAAAGAAAATTCCCGTTAGAAAAGGGTGTTGCACCACCATGGTGGCCTACTGGGAATGAAGAATGGTGGCCTGAAATCGGGTTCAAGGAACAAGGACCTCCTCCATACAAGAAACCTCATGATTTGAAGAAAGAGTGGAAAGTTGCTGTTTTAAAGGCGGTAATTAAACATATTTTTCCTGATATTGGTAAGATACGTAAGATTGTTAGTCAATCGAAATACTTGCAAGATAAGATGACTGCCAAGGAGAGTGTGATTTGGCTTTCTATCATTAACCAAGAGGAAGGCTTGGCACGGAATCTATATCCTAATAGATTTCCAAACCCTGTATGTGGGTTTTATCTGAATGATGAAATTAATAACTATGATGTTGATACTCATTTTGCTTCGAAGAGAAAGTTTGAGTTCAAGAATGCGCATGTTGATACAAAGGTGTATACTTGCGAGTATCTTCAGTGCCCTAATAGTGATTATCGTCTAGGGTTTACTGATATAAATGCGAGGAACAATCACCAGTTAATTTGCCCATATAAATTGCATTTTTCTCAAGGGTCGAGCACTTCTAATAATCAGATTAATTATGTAAAGGCCTTGGAGTCTGGGCCATATATAGTTCCCAATCCCAATATAACAGCTGTTCAAGTAGAAAATAAAGCTCCACCATCTGATCAAATGTCTGGACTTGGACTCCCTGAAGATGAACAATGGATTTTATCGAATCCTTTTTCATGCTACGACAATACGCCACAGCAGTACAATACTAGCTTTGGTTCAGGGAACCTAATTAACATAATAGATCAAAACGTGCAACATCAAACGGACAACTGTTTTTTCAGACAGGGAATTACAATGGGAGGTGGTGCTTCCTTGGAAACTAATATTCCCTTGAGTCATACTTTGGTCCCTTCAGCAGAATCTCAACAAGCTTCATATGATCCTCAATATAATGGTACTACCAGTCTGAACATTTCCGACTTCACAATTGGATCCCCACTCAATTTTGTATCAGCTGATAACTCTATGGATCCATTTCTGAAGCTTGATTCATCTACTTGGTTTTATTAAAACAAGATTTTCTGGCTACTCTATATATACATCACAATACTCTGGCTAATAGCTTAATATAACTCACCCTTCTGTGAAGAATTGGAGTTGGGGTGGTGAATAAACATGCAGTTCTGTATTTATTCCATGACTAGCTGGAGAGAGTCATAATGGTGCTATAGTCAATTCTACTTTTTTAATTTAGTGTATTGGAAAGTCGAATAATTTGGATAAGATTGCACTATAATACTTATGTTGGGTTTTATGTTAATGTTAAGTATTAATTAAATTCGTTAATGTTTTTTTTATAGAGAAGTGGAAATAAAATTTTATTAAAAAAAAGTTTTACATAAAAAGTGTGATAAAAAAAGATATTACTAGAATATAATATCTTATCCATGTATTTCCACTACTACAGCGCAAACCTCTAACGACTAAACTCCTAGCGACTACGCGATGTAGTCGCTAAAGACAAGCACCACTAGCGACTACGTGTGTTTGACGACTACATGGTATGTTTCTCGACTACAAGGTAGTCGTTAGTAATTTTTGTTTTTAACGACTACAAGAAGTAGTCATTAATACTTAGGACGTAGTCGCTAGTGGGTTTTAGTATTTTTTTAATTAATTTCCCACCGCCAACGTGTAGTCGCTAGATGTTGGATTATTTAACGACTACATAATGTAGTCGTTAGTAGTTATTTCTAACGACTACGTGTGAGTCTTTGGCGACTACTCTTGTAGTCGCGAGTAGTGGTAGCGTATTTATTACAACAAGTTGCGAATTTGGATACTCGAAACACCATTATTTTATAATTTCTCTTTCTTTCTCTCAAAACTCTTCCAATTTTTTTTCCACAATTCATCATCAAAAATTATTTAGCAATCATAACTACTACAACGCGAGCTTCTAGCGACTAAATTTCTAGCGACTACGCCATGTAGTCGCTAAATATAAGCATCACTAGCTACTACAAATCTTTAACGACTACATGGTACGTTTTTCGACTACCAAGTAGTCGTTAGTAATTTTTGTTATTAACGACTACTTAAAGTAGTCGTTATTGATTAGTAAGTAGTCGCGATTGAATTTTATATTTTTTAATTAATTTCCCACCGCTAATGAGTAGTCGCTAGATGTTAGAGTATATAACAACTACTTTATGTAGTCGTTAGAAGTTCTTACTAACGACTACGTGTTAGTCTTTGGCGACTACTCGTGTAGTCGCTAGTAGTGGTAGCATATTTATGACAGCAAGTTGCGAATTGGGATACTCAAAGCACCATTATTTTATAATTTCTCTTTCTTTTTCTCAAAACTCTCCCAATTTTTTCCACAATTCATCATCAAACATTATTTCAAGACTTGGAAAAGCTTGCCCGGGTCATTCATCAACGTGGGACCGCCTCAATTATCAATTTTTCCTTCCAAATTTACCCAAAAGTAGGTATTTTTTGTTCCATAAAACTCTTTCAAATTTCATATACTTTCATGTAATTGTGTAGTTAATGGTAAATAGTATCACTTATTAGGTATTTCAACACGTGGAAAAGCTTTCCCGGGTCAAACAACAACGTGGGACCTCCTCAATTATCAATTTTTCCTTCCAAATTTGTCTAAAAGTAGGTATTTTTTGTTCCATAAAATTCTTTCAAATTTCATTTACTTTCATGCAATTGTGTAGTTAATGGTAAATAGTATCACTTATTAGGTATTTCAACACGTGAAAAAGCTTTCCCGGGTCAAACAACAACGTGGGACCTCCTCAATTATCAATTTTCCTTCCAAATTTGCCCAAAAGTATGTGTCTTTTTCATCTTTTTCTTATTTGATTACAATTGTATAGTTAATGCTAAATATATAGTATCACTATGTGTATATTTCTAATCATCTTATAATTTTATGTGACTTATAAATATATGTATATATATATATATATATATATATATATATATATATATATATATATATATATATATACATATATATTTATATGATATATTATTGTATGAGACATAAATGCATAAATAAGATATATATTTATTTAGTGATGTTATATGTTATATGCTTTTAATTTTATATTTATGTATTTATTTTGTGATGTTATATTTTGTATGCTTTTAATTTTATATTTATGCATTTATTTGGTGATGTAATATTTTGTGTGCTTTTAATTTTATATTTATTTATTTATTTGGTGATGTAATAATTTTTTTCATTTTATATTTATTTATTTAATTGGTGATGTAATAAAAAAAATTCATTTAATATTCATGTATTTAATTGGTGATGTAATAATTTATTTATTTATTTTCATGTATGTAATTAGTGATGTAATAATCTTCCTTTTCTTTTTATGTATTTATTTGGTGATGTAATAATTTTATTTTATTTTATTTATGTTGTATTTTTTTATATTGGAGTAGTTGACTATGGCTTTGGGTATTGATACAAGTTGGATTTGTTCCGCTCATAAAGTTTCGTGTGAATCAGGCCTGACCATATACGTGGGAAATCTGGGCGACCGCCCAAGGCCCAAGTTCAAGAAGGGTCGTCCTTTTCATTTTTTTTAATACCTATATAAAGAAGATTTAGAAAATAAAACAACAAATATAAGAAAATAATTTTTTTTCAGTTTTTACTTTTTATCTGCCATTAATATCTTCATTTTTCAGAATTTTTGATAATTTTTAAGAATATAATTCAATATTTTATAGTATATTAGTTTGAGTTTTTTCTATTTTAAAAAAAAAAATACCTTACACAAAACTTTCTAGTTTATCGTGTTTCAGATATCAATCACAAGTTTTTTTTTATGATTTTTTACTTTTTTCCCATTTTTGTATCTATTGATTTTCAGATTGATTTTATATTTTTTTCAATAAAAAATTATGGTTGCTAAAACAAGTAAATTGGGTTTTCAATCTTACTTTGTTTTTTATTCAATTGATTAATAGTTTATGAATAAGGTGTATTACAAAGAAGATTAAGTGGTGGGTTATTTGATGGACTATAATTTAGTGAAATGGAAGGAAGCCAAAGCGAGGCCATAATTGATTCACTAGATCTAAATCTTGATAACTTTTATTTCTTCCAACTTGTTTTCATTTTATACATCGCTGTATGTATATATGTTCTTGATTAAATATCTCTGTATAATGTCTAATATTCATAAAAGTCATCAAATAGTGTTCAAAATTGAAGGCGCGGATCGATGACAAAGCTAGTCCATCCATCTAGACAAAGTAAGAATAACAAATTACTTATTTTGATGATTATTATATTAGAAGTCGCTAATTTCTAATATGTAGGTTGTTCAAAATTGAGGGTGCACATCGATGGCAATCTAGAAAAAGTATGAGTAGGAAATTACTATTTCCAATTATTATTATATTAGAACTAGCGAAATTCTAAATAATTTGAAGTAAATTCCTGAATTATAAATAAAATTGTTGGTATGGATGGTAGGGTGTGGCCTATATTAGGAACCTTTGGAATTAGACAAGAGATTGAATGTATAGAAACATTATTACTTTAGGCATTGTTTTGTTATTTCTCAAGAATTTACTTTGCCTAATCCTGTAAAATCCATTTTCTTTCATTTTTACTTGTTTAATTTTACCTATTCTTTTTTGTTTTGTCTGTATTATTTATAAAGAAAAAGGTATATATTTTATTTTGACATAAAAGTTGAATTCTTGAAATATGAGCATGTTACTCATTTTTTGTATAGAATGTATAGTAGATGGAGTAAAAAAAACTAAATAGGTGGCAATGCAAACAAAATACACGAGAGGAGAAGAATATTCTAAAACTAATCTAATACCTTTGATTGAGGCTTTGATCAAGGTACATTTTCATTAAATGCAAGTAAACCCTTGAACTATCACACAAAGTTTGAAACATCTCTCAATTATTTTACCTACTTGTTCTTTTTATGTTTTGTTTTTTAATCAAAACCTTATTCTTTTTGCTAGGCAAACGAGATGTTGCACCATAAGTCCCATCTCACTGGTTAGAGTTTAGACAAAATTAAATCAAGATACTGGTTAGAGCTTAGAGAAAATTAAATCAAGATACTGAATGTGATTTTTTTAATAAGCACAAAATAAGTTAAAGAGTATGAACTTTAAGTTGAGCATTAATCATGTTTCTAGTTATGGGATGTTATCAATATGGTGTATTCTTTTTCCTTAGTTTGGGATTTTGTCCATTAGGTTTTTCTCAAACAACGTTTTAACGAGGCCTCTAAGACATTGTATGAATGTATAGATTTGTTTTTTTGTTTCACGAATCATGTTAGTTTTTATTAATATTTAGTACAAATTTGTTTTTATAACTAAAGGGGTCCATTTTTTTAGTTTCGCCCAGGGCCCTCTAAGTCCCCGGACCGGCCCTGGTGTGAATTTATTAAGGGGATAGAAGCATTTTTCGTTTTTGCTCAAAAAAATAAACCTCCTGATGAAGAAACAATTTTTTGTCCGTGTAATGGGTGTTCGAATTATCGTCGGTTTAACGTGGTCAAAGTTAGGTCACATCTTTTACAGTTTGGGTTTTTGGAGACGTATGAGATTTGGACAAAGCATGGTGAGAGCGATGAAATTCCCAAGACTCGATATGAAGAAAATGAAATGTTGGATGTCTACGAAGATTTGAGACCTAATTATGAGGGTGGTGGTCATTCCGGTGATACTGAGATGACAGACTCGAACAGTTCAGCACGTGGCAAATTCAAAACGATGTTTTCCGAATTAGAGACCGAGTTATACCCTGGTTGTGTAGTAATGAGTTCATTAAATTTCATTGCGAAGCTAATGCACGTGAAGGTGAAGAACAAGTGGACTAACACGTCTTTCACCGAGTTGCTTGATCTTCTGTGCCGTGTGTTGCCCAAACCTCATACCGTGCCCGAGTCATACGAGGTGTGCAACAAAAAGTTAAAAAGTTTAGGTATGGGTTACAATACCATCGATGTTTGCGTGAACGATTGTGCTTTATTTTACAAGGAGAATGTCTCCCTCGAAAAGTGTCCAGTATGTATTGAATCCAGATGGGACCCGAAGAGAGGTCAGAAAGTAGCGCATAAAAAACTCTGATTTTCCCGATTGCCCCTAGGCTGCAGCGACTTTATGCTTCGAGACACACTGCCGAAAATATGATCTGGCACCGAACAGGGAAGAGTACATATCCAGATCTGTTGCGTCATCTGGTTGATGGCGATAGTTGGAAGAGATTTGTTCAGTTACATCCTGAGTTTGCTAGTGAACCTCGGAATGTGTTCTTGGGTTTGGGTATCGATGGCTTTTGCCCTTTCTCTATGCAGAACAACTCGTACAGCATGTGGCCAATTATATTGACCGTCTACAACTTACCACCGTGGGAGTGTATGAAGGAGACGACATTCCAGCTTTGTTTGTTGATTCCGGGACCCCGTTCACCCGGCAAGGACATGGACGTCTTTCTTCGACCTGTTATAGATGAGTTGGACGAGTTGTGGGATAAAGGGATTCTTATGTATGATGCCCACAAGAAGGAAGAGTTTACGATGAAGGTTTGTTTGTTGTCTACGACTAATGATTTCCCCGCTAGGTCATACGCATCAGAATGGTCGGGTCAAGGTTAAAAAGCTTGTCCAGAATGAATGGATTCTACCCCGTCCTTGAGTGTGAAGAAAGGGTTTGCTTACTTTGACCATAGACGTTGGTTACCTATTGGTCATCGATTTAGAAGCGAAAGTGTTTTGTACAAGAAATCTGATCATAGGGGCCCACCGAAGAAATATAGATCTGTCTATATTCAGACACAATTAGATGGGCTTCCCATTGTGCTTCCCGGTACACACAAGAATTTTGGGGGAAAGATCATGAGGCAAACTGGTTCACTTCTATTCAATTGGAAGAAAAAAAATATCTTTTATCGTTTACCTTATTGGTCCGAAAATTTGTTGAAACATAACATTGATGTCATGCATTGCGAGAAAAATGTGTGTGATGCTCTTCTCGGCACAGTTATAGGTATTGATGGGAAAGTTAACAAAGACAACGTGAAAGCGAGAACGGATCTTGAGAAAATGAACATCAGGAAAGAATTGTGGCTGACATCGAGAAATGGTAAACAAATACTGAATAGAGCAAATTATACGTTATCAACGGAAAAACGGAAAGTATTTCTTGACTGGTTGAAGGCACAGAAGTTATCCGATGGCTTTGCATCGAGTTTGAGAAATAATGTTCAGAGTGACTTGGGCAAGATTATAGGCATGAAATCTCACGACTGTCACGTGATGATGCAGTATCTATTTGTGGCTAGTATCCTAGGGCTTTTCGAAGACAAAGCGATTAGTGATGCGATTATTGGGCTAGCTAACGTGTTTAGAGTTGTGTGTAATAAAAATATGAGTAGGAAAGAGTTAGAAAAGGGGAAGGTGAAAGTGGTTGAAGTTATGTGTAGATTGGAAATGATTTTGCCTCCCGTATTTTTCGATATAATGATCCAGCTGGTTATACACTTATAAGACGAAGCTTTGTTAGGGGGACCGGTTCAGATGCGTTGGATGTACCCGTTTGAGCGGTATCTAACGAAATTAAAGGAGTACATACGAAACCCGGCTAGGCCGGAGGGTTCAATCGCCGAGGGGTACGTTGAAGAGGAGACTTTGACTTTCATATCGCGTTATCTTCAAGAAGAAAAAACAAAGTTCAATGAACCGGGTAGATATACCGAGATCAAAGCTCAACTAAAGATTTGTCCGTATTTAATAGCCAATGTATTCCTTTAGGTAAAAAAGAGTATGGTAATTTGTAATACAGCGAGAAGGAGCAAATCGACTGGTATATCCTACTTAATTGCGATGAAATCCAACATTTGATGACGTAAGTTTTCAATTTATTTATTAAATGTTTATTCATTATGAAAAATATATTCAATTTAATCATCAAATGTGCAGAGAACACAAAGCCACGCTATCCGGTACTGTAGCCGATAAAGTTAGGAAACACCGGCAAAATTTCCGAGACTGGTTTCTGCATAAGGTATAGATCCATTCAAATACCAAATTAATATTCCATTTTAGACAACATTGTTAAAAAATTGTTGATGCTTGTAGGTTTATGGCATGGAAAAGGAAGGTGATGCATTCGCTACAAGTGAGATGATTTCATTGGCTAGTAAGTCTCATGGTGCGGTTTATAAGTACGATTCATGTGTTGTGAATGGTGTTAAATGGGTTACTCGTGAAAAGGGTGAAACAAGGGTGACACAAGATTACGGGGTATGCACCATCTATGAAGGAAAATCGTATTACGGTGAATTAGTCAAGATTGTAGAGGTAACATTTGATGATGATTGTTCCGTTGTGCTATTCGAGTGCAATTGGTATAACACGAGTACCGCGAAGACAGAGAATGGGGTAACTATTATTAACATGTCTAAATTTTTTTGGGAAGGAGAGCCGTATATTTTAGCTACTCCATGGCGGTCCATTTTCCCGCCCACGAAAGGACACGCGTTTTCAATTGAGGTCTAGCGACTACATAGTAGTCGCCAAAGACCTGTTGACGTGGTCAACATACAGACACGTGTAAGTAACCACGTATCTGGCACTACTTCTCCTATATCTAGCGACTACTTCAAGTAGTCGCTAGAAAGAAAGCCCTATATCTTCACCGAGAGCTCACTATTCACATTCATTCCTTATACAAAAAATTAAAAAAATGAGAGCTCTTCTTTCAGCCACTCCAAGAGGCGATTCAAGCATCAAAGCAACATCAAATCTTCAACAAAGGTAATGAAATCCAACCCAAACAATCTTATTTTCTTCCATTTTCATCTATTTCTTAAGCTTTTTTTCCATTTTTATTTTCTAATCAATTTTTTTATTTGTATTTAAATCCGAATGGCTATGGCATGGATTCATCACCAAATCAGCTTCAATTTCAGCTTATAAGGTAATTTTTCCGACTATTTTTTGTCCTTTAATTTTCATGTTTCATTTTTTATTTTTTTTACTTTGATTATTACATGTGTAGTTTAATTCCGAGTATATGTAGTGTTATTAGGGTGTTGTATGTAATATTTTAAACACAAAATTGATGTTAAATGAAAAAAAAATTAATTTGAGAAATTGAATTTTTTTTTCATTTTTTTAGTGCTTGTTTATGAATTCTGAATTTAATTAGTTTTATTAGGGTTAAGTCTATGTTAATTTAAACATGTAATTCATGTTAGATTATGAAAATTTGGATGATTTTTTGGGATTTTTTTTTATTTTTGTTATGATTTTTAGGGAATTATAGATAAAAAGAGTGCTAGAATGAAATTAATATTTGTCCTAAAATTGTGTTAAAAAATAAATAGGGACCTTCATGCAATTTTAAAAAAATATATAGGGACTTTCATGCAATTTTGGTCAAAATATATAGGGACTTTCATGCAATTTTAAAAAAATATATAGGGACAAACATGCAATTTTATGTAAAAATAATATATTTCAATAAATAGAGGGACCAAAGTGCAATATAGAAAAAATTATTTTACTATATAATAATAGATTTTTAAATATTAAAAAAAGTATAATTTATTTTACTATATGACTAATATAATTATTTTTGTATAATACAGATTGTACGTGTGCTATATATTGGATGTTAAAGCTTGTCGATGTTTTATTTACGTTATTTAATTTATTTGATTTATTTAATTTATGATTGTAATAATTTATTTATTTTTATTTTCATGTTTTTATTTTTTGTGATGTAATAATTTAGTGGTTTTTATGTTATTTTTAATTCTATATTTTAATTACACTACAAAATGCTAGATGACCGATGTGATGAATATGCAGCACGGGGGGACGGTGGGGGTAGGGACCCAAACCAGAATCCGAACAGAAATCTTGCCGACTGTCCAAACCAACCCGGTTAATAAACCAATTTAAATCCAAAATTGCTTAAAAAATAAAGTAAACATTAATTAATTCAATGTTAAAATAGAACCAGTTAGATGCAAAAAAAGGGTAGGGCGGCCCTAAAAACTGCCATGAGGGCACTCAAAGCTGTCGGGTGGCCTTTGCCGGTAGATTTATGTATTCTCGACGGCACGTGGAGTCCATCAGGCAAGTATGGGCACCACGTTTCCCAGGTGATCGAGATTACAGTCTGAGAGAGGATTCCACCGTTTTTTCCTGCTTGGGATAAAGTTCCGGACGCCGACAAACACGCCGTCATTAAGAGATTATCGGTAAAAATAAAATTGTTAATATTTTTAAAAATTAATGTATTATTCTAATTTAAATTCAAATAATATTTTTTTATAGAAATTTTTCGACATAAAGACTTGGAGGAAATGGAAAGACTGGAATTGGATTCATGGTAATTTAGACGATACGATGAGAATTAGGTTTAAAGATTACAAACATAACGTGAAGAAAAAGTTCTGGAGAAAGGGTTTGAAACCGGATTGGTTGTCCGATGAGATTTGGGCAAAATGTTGTGAGTATTGGGGCTCGAGGAAAGCAATGGTAAACTCTCGATTTTTTTAATTTAAGTATATTCTTTAAATTATAATTGTTTTTATTAATAATTGAAATTTAAATTTTTTCAGCATCAAGCAAATGAAAATAAAAAGAATCGAGAAAAGCAGAAAAATAAGAGTGGAGCGGGGTCGAGAAAGTATTCCTGAACTCGGGATATGCTTTATGAGGTGATTTTTTATTTAAGTAATTTATTTATTATTAATTTATTATTTATTTTGAATATTTTTTTCAATGAAACAGGGTGAAGATTTAATCCCGGGAGGGAATCTGGTGATCAGGGATGAGGCTACACAACAAGACATCCCAATTCCGCGTATGGGCGGTTTTTTCAAGGTGGTGGGTAAAAGCAAGAAGACGAAACAGTGGAGGTCGGAGGGCTACGAAAAAGCAGATGCAAGTTTTTTTTATAATTTAATTATTAATTATATTTTTCATCTTAAATCAAATTTAATTATTTTTGTTTAATATGTAACAAAAATTGCTCAAGGATGCGATGAAGGAGCAGGTGACTCAGAGTCAATCTGAGTCAACCGATGGTCAAGGCATGACTCAAAAGGAGCAAATCGAGTACGTGAGGAACACCTCGAAGAAGGCGATCGGGTCGCCAAAGAGGAGCTGGACTTTGGGCATTGGTCGTCCGAAAAAAGCGAAGAAGAAAGCTAAGACTACTCCAGCCCAAGCCGAGCAGCATGCGGAGATGATGGCGGCGATTAACGAGCTCCGAGTAGCCACCGGTCTTCCACAGTTCCCCCGCCCTGAAGTGCCTTCTACTAGCATCAAGCCTCCTATTTATTCCATGGATGTTGTGAGTGATGCCATCTCGTGGATTAACCAGTTGAGGGTAGAGAAAGGAGGGCCCCCCCTCCAGCCTATGAATGCGAACCCCACTCCTCTTAGCGGTGACGAAGATGATGAAGAAGATGGTGATGATAGTAGTGATGAAGATGAAGACGAGTCCGAGGATGAAGATGATGTTTATAGCCGGGTCGGACTCTAGATCGTGATTGTTGGTGTTTATCTTTTCTATTTATCGGTTATGTATTAAGACTTTTAATTTATTTTGGTTTGGTTGGACTTTGACTTTGACTTGGTTTGACTATGGTTGAATTTGGTTTAATTATATATTTTAATTCATTATTTTGAATTATTAATTGTATTTTTATTTATTATTTGTATTTTAAAAAATAAATAAAAAATATGATTTTCGAATTATTTTTAATTACAGTATTGTAATTAAAAATAATTCAAAAATCGTATTTCTTTATTTAAAAAAAATTAATAGCGACTACACGTAGTCGTTATTGACTACAATAAGTAGTCGCTAATTATTAGGCTAATAACGACTACAAGGTAGTCGTTAACAATTCTCCCTAATAACGACTACTAAGTAGTCGAAGATAATTAACATAATAGCGACTACCATGTAGTCGCTAAAAGCACCATTATCTAACGACTACAATGTAGTCGTTAGTAAGGCCACACTCTCTAACGATTACTCTGTCGTGTGTAGTCGTAAGGTTTGGCTTCTAACGACTAGTTTCTAGCGACTAAGTTTTAACGACTACAAGTAGTCGTTAGAGTCCTGATTCTCTTTCTCGCCACTATTTACCTTAGCATTAGCGACTACTCATGTAGTCGCTAGAAGCCTTGTGCGGCGTAGTGTTCTTACAAAAAAATTAAAAGTTATGAAAGATAAATAGAAATGCAAAGTCCCACGCAAGCACCATCACCACCCGCCTAGCGACGGTGTGGGCACAATATCCAGATTTATTGTTGGAATTTGAAAAGTTGTAACTTGTTTTACCTATGAAACGAATAAGAAAAGAACAAAAGAAAAACTTTCTATACTTCTTTCTCAAAATTATTTTGTAGACTTTTTGTTAGAGATAACCGATACGCTAAAATATCTTTTTAATGTCATTATTTCTGTGTAATTGTTTTTCTTTGATTCAGTGTAAGTTTTGTTTTGTATTTCATTATGTAGTAGAATAGTTTTACATTAATCGAGATATTTTTCTTCAGATTTTCCATTTTTGTTGTTTTTAAAACCGGTGATTTACTAATTTTTTCCAACAATTTTAAAAAATATTTTATTATATCACCATTTTTGAAATCGCATTTCCATCTCGGCAGTTGCTTCATCCTAGAATGCAAAGGTCTTTCCCGACGTGAATAAGTTGGAGCCCCTTAATGGTTCCAACTACAAGCGTTGGGCACAAAATATTTTGATTTGTGTTGAACAGTACGAACTCAATTTTGCTATATTCGAAGATCCTCCACTTAGGGTGGGAAACAGAATTCCTATTGAAGAAGAACAATCTAGATATCTTGCACTCGAAGCCAAGTTCAAAAGAGCGAATACAATGGCTCGGGGATGGATGTTGAACAACGTCTCGAATCTCATTTTTATCTCCTTGTCAAAGAAAGGTCTACAACGGTCATATGGGAAACTCTCGAGAAGAAATACGGGCTGATGATTCCGGTAAGAAAAAATGTCACCGGAAATTGGTATAACTTCAAACTTACAGATTAGAAGCCTATGACTGAAGAATTTCGTGTGTATGAAAACCTATGCGCGGAGGTAATCGTCGAAGGCATGAAGATGTGCGAAGTTTTCCAATCCGTCTTTTTGCTTGAGAAATTTCCCCCATCTTGGAGTGAATATCATAACCATCTCAAACACAAAGAGAAGGAAATGACTCTCCAAGAACTTATCAGCCATATGCAAGTCGAAGAAGCCAATCGACTCAAGGATAAGTCTATCTCTTTCCTTCCTTATTCCTCGAAAGCTAACCTTGTCAAAAGTTCTGGCTAAGGTAACAAAGACAGGTTCAAAGGGAAGGAAAAACAGCAAGGCTTGAACAAATCCAAATCAGGGAGAAACAAGAATTGCGGCAACTCCAACAAATAAGACTGAGGGTTCAAAACTTTCGGTAAGATTCAAAAATCTAGGGGCGCTTATTACTGTTATGGGAAAGGACACAAAGCTTTCAAGTGTATACTTAGAGCTGGCCAAGGTCCCAAAGTTTCCGTAAATCTAACCGAGACCGAAGAAATAATCGTCGCGGTGATGGTTGAAGTATACTTAGTGGAGAACAAAATTCAGTGGATCCTTGACACCAGAGCTTCCTGACAGTTCAGCGCAAACAGAACCTTATTCAAAAAACTCGAGGAAACAACTAATGGTGAACGCGTGTATTTGGGTGATTCTTCCACCGCAACAGTTCTAAAAAAAGAACAGGTTCCCCTCAAACCCACTCCAGGTAAGATTTTAGAATTAAACGATGTTCTCGTCGTCCCCTCTCTCCGCAGGAACTTAGTTTCCGGAGTTCTTCTTAACAAAGTGGGACTCAAACTTGTTTTGAAGGCGGAAAATTATTATTATAAAAATGATGAGTTTGTGGGAAAATGGTATTTAAATAATGGTTTGTTTGTTTTAAACACTGTAACCCTTAATGAGAATGCTTCTAATTATACTTATATCTTTGAATCCTTGATACATGGCATTGTAGATTAGGTCATTTAAATGTTGCTCCTATTAAAATACTTAAAAATCTTGGACTAATACCCCTTCACAATGTGGATGACTTTGTAAAATGTCAAATATGTGTAGAGTCCAAACTAGGGAAAAAACCTTTTAAATTCATAACCACGAGAAAGACTAAACTGCTAAAATTAGTACATTTGGACTTAGCTGATTTTAAAAACTCCGCTAGTAGAGGAGGAAAACTTTACTATATAACCTTTGTAGATGACTACTCTAGGTTCACTAAATCATACCTTCTTGAAACAAAAAGTGAGGAGGAAAATGCATTTTTAAATATAAACCCGAGGTTGAAAACCAATTAGACTGTAAAATCAAAAGATTTAGGTCGAGTAGTAGAGGCGAATATAGTTCTATATCACTAAAAGAGTTTTGTGAAACTAATGAAATAATCCAAGAACTTAGAGCCCCTTATACACCCTAACAAAATGACATAATTAAAAGAAAGAGTATGTCCCTCAAATAAACTATGAACGACATGTTAATAAGTTCATGTTTACCAACCAACATGTGAGGGGAAGCTGCTTTGTCAGCCTGTTATGTCCTTAATAGGGTACCTCATAAATTCCTAGATATGACTTTTATGAGATGTGGAAAGGTTTTCCACCAAACCTGAAATTTTTAAAAGTGTAGGGGTGCATGGACAAAGTAAAATTACCCGATTTTGAATCAGTCACCATTGGACCCAAAACTATGAACTTAATTTTCATAGGGTATGCTCAGAATAGTGCAACATATAGATTCTTGTCTTTTGGTAATAACTCGATTTGTAAATCTAGAAATGCTGAGTTCTTTGAACACGGTTTTCCTTTGAAAACTTTGAATTCTGTTAATGTTTATTTACCTACTGATAGCTTATCTATTAATGTTGATGTACCTCTATGTGATATTTCTGCTGACCTCTCTACTTATTTTATGGAGCCTTGTAGAATTCCCTAGGAAGAACCTAGGAGAAGTACGAGGCGTAGGATCGAATCCCTTAGGACCCAGATTTTATCACAACCTTCAGGACTGAAGGTTTTCACATTGACCTAATAAGCAAGCAATTAGTCACACGCCTCCTCATGGAGGAAGACTGATGTCTCCCTATTTGTTCTAAATATTATCTCCTAGGAGACATCATTTTAGGTGAATATTTGACTTATTTGATAGACTTTTACGCTTATTTCGTCATCTTGCACTTTCTCCCCTTGGAATTAGACTATTTACATTTTTAGAGCTTTTGTGCGTTAATTTGTTTGCTTTAGTGCAAAGTTGGTAGGTTTATGAATTCATGAAGAACCACTACAAGAAGGATAAGTGATAATTAAAGTCTTAGATCGAGTGGAGGAGCTAAAGGAAAGAAAAGAATTTCCAAGAACTTAATTAAAGAAGTTGCAGATCTGAAAGGCTGTTAAAGATTGCTGTATTTGGGCTACTAAGGAGCAGATTTGGCCTTGGGCCGTGAAACATGGTTTGATAGCCTATTGAGTTAGAAAGATTCTCCAAGTTGAATCAGCCTATTTGGAGTTGAGATGCAAAAGTTACAGCCGTTTTACTAAAGATTGCACACCAGTTACGGAAATTAAAATAAAAGATGTGCTTGGGCTTTTTATAATTTGACCTAATCCTCTTAACCTAAGTCCTAATCCGTTTTTACAAGTATAAATAGACCCTTTAGCCTCCTTTTTACACACACTTCATATAATTACATCAGAGAATTCAATTTCCACAAGTCAGAAATTCAAGAAATTCAATTCAGACCAGATGTGGGTATGATTAATCAGTTTACAAATATCAGACAGTATAGTGGTGTAGCTCGTGAAGATCCTATTCGAGCTATATATAAGTTTATGCAAATTTGTGATGCATATGTCACTCCTGGAGTAACCCAAAAACAAATGTACTTTCATATGTTTCCGTTTATTCTCACCGGAGGAGCTAGTGAGTGGTATGATCAGCAACCACACGATGAGATTTTGACTTGGGATCAACTTCATACTGCATTTTTCGACAGGTATTATCCTCAAAGTGTTAGACTTAGTGGTCAATTAGATGTTGCTAGTTTCCGTCAAGAGTGGGGAGAAACTGTAGGAGTTGCTTGGACTTGTTTTCCATATTTATTATGAAAATACCCATTACATGGGTACTCTCTTGAATTACATCTTGGCATATTTTATCGAAGTTTAGACGAAATCGCAAAAGAAAAGATAGATACTATGTGTCAAGGTGGCCTCATGATGGTCACAACTAATCAAGCTTTAGCTATTATGTATAGAATTGTGAAGAATGAAATGAGTTGGCAACCTTCGAGATCATCAGTTAGAGTTTCTGAAAAGGTACTTTGAATCTAGACGCAGAAACAGCTTTGAATGCTAAAAAATTTGCACTTGAGAACAAGCTAAAACAAATAACTATGTCGAATAAAGCTATTGTAAATGTGGTAAATGAACCAGAAATATGTTCTAGTTGTGGAGCAGATGATCATAGCTGGGAAGAATGTGCTAATAACCCAGAATCTGTTTGTTTCGTTAATAAGCGAGGTAATAATTATTCAGGTGGTCAAGGGTATGGAAATCAAAATAGAAATCATCTAGGCTTTCAGTATTCGAATCCACATGGTGCAGCCAATCCACGAACCTATCAACAAAGGCCTCATGGGAACAATTACCAGTTTAAGCCGCAAAACCAATACCAAGGGAATCCACCTAGAGCCGATTATGACGCCTATTCCGACACGTAGCCCAAAAGGCACTCCCTGATCGACCTCAAGAAGGTGCAATCACCGCAGAATATTTAGCTCTTACCTTGACTCAATACATATCCGCTTCCCAAAGTAAGTCAACCCAACTTGAGGATAAGTTATCTCGAATCATAGACACCACAACTATTAAAGAGAACAAGATGGAAGAAACGTTAAATTCACATTCCGCTTCGTTAAAAATATTAGAGAGTCAAATAGCGAAGATTTCCAATAGCTTGAATATTAGAGGTCAAGGCCAACTACCAAGTCATACAGAGGTTCCTAAGAAATACGAAGATTGTAACGCTATTTCGCTCAGAAGTGGTAAGAAGCTCCCACCAGCACCTTTTCCCGTTATGAAAGAAAAAGAAACAACTATAAAAAAAAGATAGAGGATGTGGTGGAGAAAGTAGTTGAAACGGAAGTAGAAGAGGTGGAAGTTGAGAAAGCTCCAGAAAAGCCAAAGAAGAAAGATGTTGTGGTGGAAGTTAGCCGCCCTCCTCCACTGTTCCCTTCCAAAGTTCAGAAGAAAGGAGATACGGCTGAATATGAAAGATTCATGAATATGGTGAGTAAGCTCAATATTAATATATCTTTCTTAGAGTCTGTCAAGGGGGTACCAAAATATTTGAAATTCCTGAAAAGAGCTCTCACAAACAAACGCCGGTACCTCGAGAACGAAATGATAGGTTTGCCAAAAGAGTGCAGTGCGATATGCCAGAGTAAGTTACCGCCTAAGTTACTTGATCCTGGGAGTTTTACTATTCCTATTTCTATTGGTAATGAGTGGCAAGGAAAAGCTTTGTGTGATTTGGGTGCGAGTATTAATCTCATGCCTAGATCAATTTTTGAGAAGTTGAAAATAGAAAATGCGAAACCAACATCTATGGTCTTGCAAATGGCTGAGAGATCCCTCGTGCATCCGGAGGGAAGAATAAAAAATGTACTCGTCAAGGCAGGTACTTTAAGTTTTCCAGTTGATTTTTTTTATACTTGACTATGACGCGGATAGGAATGTCCCCATTATTTTGGGAAGACCATTCCTAGCCACGGGGCGTACATTGATTGATGTAGAGAGTGGATAAATGATTATGCGTATCCAAGACGAGGAGGTGAAGTTTAACATGTTCATGCCAATGAAGTTTCCGGACTCCAATGAGGAGTGCTTCCGGTTAGATGTAATTGGACAAGGAGAAAAAGAGCCAACTAAGGTTGTGGAAACTTTAGTAATGGAGAAGAAAGAGATAAGGAAGAACCCACCGAATAAAGCTCCTCCATATCCTAAATAAAATCCACACCTTGAGTAGGCAAAGAAGAAAGATAAGACGCGTGATATAAAGGTTCCGAAAGAACCTAAGAAAGAAAGAAAGAAGAAGGAGTTCAGAGTGGGAGAGGAAGTCGCAATGAAAAAGCCTGACCCTCCTCCAAAATCACGTGAATCCAAAAGCTCTTGGCTAGGACCATTAATGGTCACAAAGGTTATCTCGGAGAAGTTAGTTGGAATAAGAGCCAAAGGATGTAAATTCCGCGTAGCAAAGATTGATAACCTCACTCACTGCTGGGGAGGTTATGATAAAGAATAATACGTGAGGTGACCCGTCGAGCTTAACGACGTTAAACAAAAACCCTTTCAATTGTATATTAGTTATTGCTTTATGTTTTTAAATTCCTAGTGTATAATTATAAGTAATGGTTTAGTCTTAGTATTTATTTTTAAAAAAATGAGAAAGGTAGTGTGTTGAATAGTGCAGGAATTAAGTTTGGGGTGCTAAGGAACGAAAAAGAGAAAACAATCTGCAGCATTGGCCGGTATACCGCCAAAATCTCCGGTATACCTGCGGAGGAAAAACCAGTGGCCTCGGGTCGTGGAATCAGGTATTTTGCCAAGACAAAGAAAAAATTAAAAAACTTGACCGGTATACCGGTCAGGGGAGCGGTATGCAGGCGATGGAATAAGCTTTTGGAAATGGGTTTTTTGACAAAGCTATCTTTACAAGACCGGCAAGCCGGTCAGCTTACCGTTATGCCGGCCCGCGGTGTCGAAAAAAACCCGACGCCACGGGTATCTGACACGGGTTATTTGCCGATAAGAGAATTTCGACGCGGTCTGGGACCAGCTAGCCGGTCATCTGACCGGTATGCCGGCCCGACCAGCGGGATTTTCCCAAAAACCTTATCAAAACCCTAGTTTCCTCCTTTTTAACCTAGCCTCTCCTGCAAAATTTCATTATCAACGACCCCTAACCCATTATATACTTGTACCACACCACTACAACACCCAAGAACATTCAATCCTTACTCCTAATCCATTCCAAACACACATCCAACACAACTATCATTCCAGAACACAAAGAAATCTTCTCCTTCAACCTTAAGTCTCTTAATCAAAGCTTCAATCTTATTCATTAAACCTTCCCAAATCCACTACATAATCCTTACCCATCTCCTATATCACCATAATCCTTCATTCTAAATCCTCAAAACATTAAATTTCAAAACTCTTCTCTAGTTTTTGTATATTCGAAGTTTTGAGTTTGGGGTTCATTGAGATGACAAAGATTGGGAGGTCAAGAATACCATGAAGAGAAAGAATAAGTTGAAGATCCTCTTATTACTTTTGGTGTTGAAAGATGTAGTTGAAAGAATGAAAATTTTGGTGGATAAACATGAAGAGGTGTTGGCAACCTTAGGAAAGGTCACAAAAGAGTTGGAGCTCAACCAAGACATATTACTTGGAGTGAGCAATGTTCAACATGCCACCTACGTAACAAGAGGAGCTCAACCTACATGCAACCATGGTTACCAGCTTCGTGCTGGTTCAGATACGTTTTCCTATAATTTTCTCATTTGTTTTATTTATTCATTTGCTTTATTGAGTCTTTATCGAGTCGTGGGGACACGGCTCATGTTTGAGTTTGGGGTGGGGTTCGTTGCCTCATCCCAATTTTTTGTGTTTTACATGCTTTCAATAAAATTAATCTAAGGTTTGTGTTTGATTGTATAGTGTTTTAAATGTCCCCATCAAGCATGATTTTTATGAATTTATGATAGAAAATAGTTGACTTTAGAAGTTAGTGTAAAACACTCTTAGATTGCATGCAAACATGAGATAATTGATAGGAAGAATTAATGAGTAATGCAAAAGAAGTAAACTTGTACTTAAAGGAAAATGAGTGATTTGTAGAACGTGAGATCTGAATGAGTAGAGAACCCACTTACGTATGAACTAGAGGCAAGTTGTGTAAATAGGAAAATGATAGAGGCAGTTCTTTTGTTAGCCCTTTGAATCCTTTTTTGCCTTCTATCCCCAAATTTAATTATATCCTTCTTAGCCCCATTTTTAGCCTTTAAGCCTTTCTTTTATCGCCACATTATAAGACAATATACCTTTAATTTATTAGGCATTTCCATATGACCCGCACTTGAATCACAATCCTGAGACTTCCTGTCTTGAGCTTCAGTTTGGGGTGGTGGGTCCACTATTATGGGAATTTACAGTGGGTTGGCATTTTTGGAGCTTATCAATTGTGCTTTGTTCTATTTTTTGTGATAATTCAAAGTAATTATATTGTAACCCTTTGCCGGAGTAAGAGTAACTGAAAAGGATATGAAAAGTTATGAAAAAAAATAGTGTGATCTCTCAACATCAAAAAGAGAGTCATAGCTATACAAAAAAAGGAAATTTCATATGAAAAGAATACATATATTTTGACCGACATGGAGGAAATTTTTATGTGAAACATCTTTAGTTCTTATTGGGTTAATCTGGGGACGCTAAATTAGCGCGTCAAATGGGTTGAGTGAGAACATATTCGAGTGTAAACTCAAGCTTTTAAACAGTTTGTTGATGGTAAGTGAGGAGAGAGCCAAAAGCTCACTTCAAATTTACCAAATATACATACCATACCGTCCCTAAGCCTACGCTAAAACCGTAAAGACCTTGTGATCCTAGATACATTGTGACTCTGTGATTCAGCTAATAGGGAGTAATATAAGTGGAGCGTTCAAAGCAAGTAAGGATCGATGAACATCCTATAGCCACCATCTTGAGATAAGTATTAAGCATAACCTTCTAGCATTGTGAAATTAATTTTGGATTGATATTATTTTGTGTTTGATTTTGCATGATATGTGTATGCGTATATTAATTTCTAGATCATACTATATGATATTTGTTTTAAGTTGTGCTTTGGGTGTATTTTCTAGATTCTACCTTATGCGTTCACCTAAAAGGCCTTTGATTTTATTTTAATTTGTCGGGACTACAAAGGTTTGAGTTTGGGGTCTTGATGTGTCCCTATTTTTTCTAAATACTAGACCTTAGAAGACATCATTTTAGGTGAATATTTGACTTATTTGATAGAGTTTTACGCTTATTTCGTCATATTGCACTTTCTTCCCTTGGAATTAGACTATTTGCATTTTTAGAGATTTTGTGCGTTAATTTGTTTGTTTTAGTGCAAAGTTAGTAGGTTTATGAATTCATGAAAAACCACTACAATAAGGAGAAGTGAGAATTAAAGTCTTAGATCGAGTGGAGGAACTAAAGGAAAGAAAAGAATTTCCAAGAACTTAATTAAAGAAGTTGCAGATCTGGAAGGCTGTTAAAGATTGCTGTTTTTGGGCTACTTAGGAGAGGATTTAGCCTTGGGCCATGAAACATGGTTTGATAGCCTATTGAGTTAGGAAGATTCTCCAAGTTGAATCAGCCCATTTGGAGTTGAGATGCAAAAGTTACACCAGCTTTACTAAAGGCTGCACACCAGTTACGGAATTAAAAGAGAAGATGGGCTTGGGCTTTTTATAATTTGACCTAATCCTCTTAACCTAAGCCATAATCCGTTTTTACAAGTATAAATAGACCCTTTAGCCTCTTTTTTACACACACTTCATATAATTACATCAGAGAATTCAATTTCCACAAGTCAGAAGCAAGGAAGGAAGAAAACTAAGAGCTGGAGAAAGTCATCTTCTCCAAATCGCAGCCAAACCCAACCTCTTAATTAGGTTTCATTCAATTTTCTTTCTGTAAAACATGGTGTCCTTTAATTTTATTTTCTTATTTTTTATTTCAATTGTGAGCTAAACCTTTTAACTGCTTGAGAATCACTACATGGGTTGAGCCCCAATTAATTTTATTAATGTTTTCTGATTGGGATTTTTATAATTTAATTCGAATTGGGAAATTGAGTATTTATTATTACCGTGAGATTATTTACTACGTTTAATCTGATCAATTAGACATAGGAATTAGTAATTAAGCTATTCACTTTGATGGGGAAGTGATCGCCATGATGGGGGGTTCAATTGCGGACATAGGTAATAAACATAAGGTAGAAATTATTGAATCTGACGGACTTAGTTAACCTTATAGCCAATTGGGTAGAGAACTTGATATTCAAAGGTGGATTATAATCGCTCTGACGGGGTTCGTAACACCCTCTAATAGCTCCTAAGTTCACCCTGACGGGGGTTAGGAGAATCTAGAATCCCTACTGTTACAGCTTACCAATTCGACCCTTAAAAGAAGCATTGATTAAGTTTATTTTGGTGAAACCCTTGCGAAACTCAAGTACTATTTCTCATCCCTCCGTCCACTCATAATTTATTTTCTTGCGTCTCATTTATTTGCATTAAGTTAGTTTAATATTTTACTTTATCTGCACTTTAGTCCTTAAACAAAAACAAAACAAATATCTATTTCATTTACTTTTCTTGTCATTCAAACAACTATTTCCATTTACTGCATAACACCTTAGTCTTATCTAATCCGTCCCTGAGATCGAATTCCCGTTTACCGGATATTACTTGGACGACCCGTACACTTGCGGTACGTGTCTTGCATTTTTAGGTGTGTTAATTTAGAACACACAAGGAGACACCAAAGCCCAAAGACATTTGACAATGCTTTAAAATCGGTAGATGCTATTTTTTGGAAAGAGGCCGTTAATAGTGAACTTGAGTCTATTAAAAGTAACCATACATGAGAATAAACCGACTTACCTAGGCATAGAAAACCTATTAATAGCAAATGGATTTTTAAGAAAAAGTTGAGACCTAATGGTTCAATAGAAAAATTCAAAGCTAGGCTTGTTATTAAGGGTTTCACCCAAAAGAAAGTTTTAGATTACTTTGATACCTACTCCTTTGTGACCAAAATCGCTACCATTATGACCAAAATCGAAACTTTTATCTTCATATTAATGAGATCACTTACCAGTTTATATATATAGTTACTTAATTTTATATTTTCAGTGTTGTTATTAATCTAGTTATGACTTGTAATTTCAATATTGTTTCCAGTACCAATTTTCCAATGTATGTTATTGATAAAGTTTCTTTGCCTTTAAGAATACTCTTCCCACCCTAGGTGGCTAAGTTTTCTTGTTTAACATTTAATTTATTTGAATTATTGAAATATTTCTCTTTTAGGGTACTATAAAGCAAAGATTCTTGCTTGTTGGCCAAGTCCCAAACTTGTTTTCCTAGTAGTTCTAGGTTCATTAGGTGAAAGTCCATAAATCCCAAGCCACCTTTAAACTTTGATATGGTTAAAGTTTTCCATTTTGCTAGTGAATCTTTTTTTTACCATTACAACTCCACCAGAAAGGCAACGATAGAGTGTATTTTATTGATAGTATTTTTTGGTATTCGGAAGTTAGGCATTATGTAGTTAGGTAGACTTTTTAATATTGCTTTTATTAATACTTCCTTTCCTCCTTCAGAAAGGTAAGTAGTCTTTCAACTTTCTATCGTTTTAAGTGTTTTATCAATAAAAAATCGTAAATCTTTGCATTTTGATTTATCTCATTCAGTTGGGGGTACCTAAGAATTTTTCCTAGGTTTTTTTTTTCTTTATATTTAGTCTTTTTTCCATTATATTTTGTATTGATATCAATATTTTAAGTTTAAAGATTGCCCCACATTTTTTAAGGTTTAAGGTCAATCCAGTTGCATTATTATACCTATTCATTACATCATTGAAAAACTCAATTTTAATGTAGTCAGCTTTAAAAAAAAGGCTATCATCTACAAAATGCAGGTGAGTAATTTTAAGGCAGTTCCTACCTATTCTTTATCCTTTTGATAAATCTTTTTCTTTTTTATCCCTTATTAGTTAATTCAAAGTTTGACTAATGAGACAAAAGATAAGGGGAGATAGTAGATCCCCTTGTCTTATACCTCTAGTTGAATTTCTAATTTTTTGGGAATCCCTATCCATTAGAACTAATATGACAAACTTGAAACATAACATGACTTTTCTAACCCAGTCATGGTTAAAACCCATCTTTATTAATAATTCACTTAGGAAGTCCCATTCTATATACTTATATGCTTTTTTAATATCTGCCTTAACATCAACAATGTTTTTTTTTTGTGTAATCAATTCATGGGCCATCATAGTGTTTTCTTGAATATACGTATTAGTTTTAAAAAGACTTATATTTTCACTTATATTATTATGCATTAAATGTTACAATATATTAACTAAAACTCTTGCTATTATTTTATAGATGAAGTTAGAACAACTGATTGGTCTCAAATATGTGTTATATGGCTAGGTTTTTTTTTAATTTTTGAAATAATTATGATTAAAGATTTATTTCTTTTAAACTTTCATTATTATTTCAATAATTGTCAATAGTTCTCATAATCTCAAGTTTTATAGTATTCCAATACTTCCATAAAGTATTCCACTATTATCATCTATTTTGGGGCCTTATTGGGACCCAATTCCCTTTAACTTCTGTCTCGATTATGGGTTTATTAAGGTTGTTACTTATTTCTTGGTTAATGCATGATTTTATTAAAATAAGTGTTTAAGGATACATATTGTTAGGGTGGAAGTGGGGTTGGTAGTGGGAAAGAAGTTATCAATTATAAATAGTTTTCGAGTGATGTGATAAGGAAGTTAAGGTGTGTGGGAGTGGTAGGAGAAAATGAATTAACAACAGGTTATAAGTATTTCAGCATTATAGTTCATACATTATTGTACAAGTTAAATTTGGACCTCTCTTTAAATATTGATTTGTCCCTTTTATTTATATATATATGAACAGTGGTAGGGTTGTGTGTTAAGTCTTTAAAGTAGGCCCAAGTTATTATTGGGCTTAGGGCATTTATACCTATTTTATCATATATCTTATAAATAGATTAGGCCCAATAGGTATTCTAGACCCTAATTAAACCCTAACCGCCTCCTTCAATATATACCTATATCATTTTCTTCTTTTTATCATTTATACTTATCACCTTCTTCTTTATCCTTATTTCTTCTCCTCTATCACCTGCTCATAGGCCATATCTCTTCTTCTAACACACCTACTCATAGGCCACACCTCTTCATACTTCTGCCATAGTGAATCTAATTACGTTAATTCTCTTCATACTTATTCCTTAGTGAATCTAATTCTGTCTTTTCCATCGTTTTCTAGCATTATTTGAGATCGTTGACCATGACATTTCAATCAAAAGTTATAGAAAGGTACAATTTAATAACTTTGTTTTATTATCATTATTTATTTTGTTGTCTATTTGTTATTTTTCAACAGATTTATTTAATTAGACAGAATTGTTAGCGCACGAAAAAAGAGAGGGAATTTGTCCATTGCAGTACTGCTTATTTTATGAATTTATCTTTCATAATTATTAAAAAAAAATTAAATTTGATTCTCGTCACTAATTTTTTAATTACTATATTTTAAAATTGCGCATATGTAAATATGTAAATAGTATATCTGTATTTGGATATTTGACACAAGACATGGATCAATGTTTCTATTTAAGATCTTTAAACTAAATTTATTTACATTGGCTATATTGTAGAATGGAGTCTCAAGTCACTAAAGCACAAATATCTAATAAGTGAATTTTTATTTGAAATCTTAAATTTAAATTAGAAATAGGTGTTTATTAATTTACACGTGCTTGGTTGATTATTGAGAAAGAAATTATTTATGGTCTAAATTGAAAAAAATAAAAGATATAGTAATTAATTGTATGAATTGGTATTTGTGTCATAAATTCATTTTCTATATTATTTAATTTATGTTTTTTCTCTAAAGAAAGTTCATAGAGATTATATTTAATATTAATGGTATGATATGTTTGAGAAATATTTTTTAGCCAAATTTGTATTGTATTTTTTTATCCATCATAGATAGGATGTATTTTTATAATCACATGGAATGAGATAGGATGCTATTTCGGCAAATCATACTATTGGAAAAAAACAAAATACAATACAAATTTGGCTAAAAAATTTTTCTCAAACATAAGTGAGAAGACATCATTTTTTTGCCCAACCATTATTTTTTTACCTATAAAAGACCACATGTATTTTGCTTTTTTCTTTTTCCTTTTCTTTCCCATAAAAGATCCGTTTGACTTATGGGAAACTTCCCATAACTCAAACTTTGAGTAATGGGACGCTTCCCATTACTCAAACTTTGAGCAATGAAAAGCTTCTCGTTACTCGTTGTTCTTTAAAAAAGACGATGCCTTTTATGGGTAAGGATGTAAGGTGACAGGTGCCTATTGGACATTAACCCTTTTATTATCCCACGTTTCTCACGCTATTTTTAGCCACCTTTATTTCTCTATATAAACCTTTTCCCTAATTATCAGTAGCTTAAAAGTTAAACATATTGCACTCTACTCTCCACCGCTGCTACTACTGAATATTAAATTTTGGTAAGCTTCATTATGAAGGTCGTGTTATTATTTTTTTAATGAAACTCATATGATTATATACGTGTGTTACGCTTAACTTGTAGATATTAGTATTCGAGTAATGAAAAGTATATTATATTATGATTTTTCAGTTTAGGTAATTTACATTTGATCGGAAGAAAATGATTTAATAAGTAATAGAAATTAAAAGAAAAGGAGAATGTAATTTAATGGTATATGTTATATTTTTTTTTATTTCAGAAAAGAGGTTTTAGTCGCCCTGAGTATCAAAATAATTCCATTGACTGATGGATTTGTTTGAGCCAATGGATTTGTATTTCGGAAGTGACTTTGAGTTCCTGTCGGCTGCTGGTAATGAGGGAGATGGATTTGGAAATGGTGTAAAGGGAATGGTTGATAATTACAGCTGTGACGATGAGATTGATGAAGAGAAGTTGGAAAGAAGGATTGAGATAGATAAGATGCGTTTAAAGCGGCTCAAAGAGGAGAAAAAACTCAAGGAGGGAATCGATAATGGGAATAGGTGTCAGTCCGAGGAGCAATCACGAAGGAAAAAAATGTCTCGAGCACATGACGCAATATTAAAATATATGCTAAGATGATGGAAGTATGTAAAGCTAAAGGTTTTGTGTATGGTATTATATCTGAGAATGGCAAGCCCTTAACAGGATCTTCTGATAATCTCCGTGCTTGGTGGAACGAGAATGTTAGATTTGACCGGAATGGTCCTGCTGCGGTTGCCAAGTATCAGTGTGAACATTCGGTTGAGGAATGCAGCACTTATTCTGTGGCAATGGAAACTCCTAAAAGGCTACAGAACCTCCAAGATACAACACTAGGCTCCCTCTTGTCTGCTCTAATACAGCATTGTGAGCCTCCACAAAGAAAATTCCCGTTAGAAAATGGTGTTGCACCACCATGGTGGCCTACCGGGAATGAAGAATGGTGGCCTGAAATGGGGTTCAATGAACAAGGACCTCCTCCATATAAGAAACCTCATGATTTGAAGAAAGTGTGGAAGATTTCAGTTCTAAAGGCGGTAATTAAACATATTTTTCCTAATATTGGCAAGATACGTAAGCTTGTTAGTCAATCGAAATACTTGCAAGATAAGATGACTGCCAAGGAGAGTGTGATTTGTCTTGCTATCGTTAACCAAGAGGAAGGTTTGGCACGAAAGTATGCCCTAATAAATTTTCATCTCCTCAAGGTGGGTCTTATCTGAATGATATATTCAACAACTATGATGTTGAAGGAGTGAATCAGAATCAAGTTGAACATAATACTCATTTTGTGCCAATAAGAAAGTTTCAGATCAACAATGTTCATGTTGATCCAAAGGTGTTTACTTGTTCGTATCTTCAGTGCCCTAATAGTAATTATAGTCTAGGTTTTACAGATATAAATACAAGGATCAATCACCAATTGCTTTGCCCGTATAGAATGCAGTTTTCTCAATAATCAGATTGAATTTGGGAAGGCCTTGGTGATCGATGTAGTAAATAATGCTCCGCCATCTACTAATACATCTGAAGTTGAACTGCCTGAAGATGAACTGAGGATTGTGTCGAACCTTATGTCATGTCACAACAATACGCCTAGTATAATATGCCTTTGAATCATTCTTTCGTCCCTTCAACAGAATGTCAACAAGCTGATCATCAATTTAATGTTAATAGCAATGAGAATATTTCCGACTTCATATTCCCCACACACTATTTGGTATCAGCTGATTACTCTATGGATCCATTTCCGAAACATCATCCGTCTACTTGGTTCTGTTAATGGAATATTTTCTGGAAAGAGGGAAGACCATCGTGCTCTGAAATGGTGAAACTTGTAGTAAATTTTACGTGTTACTAGTTTTTCTTTTTTTGTCCGAACTTATTCTAATGGTTAGGCTGTTGTATTCTCAGCTCATAAACTCACCCTTCTTTAAGGGGTGGAGTTAGGAGAGGTGGATAAACATGCAAATCATTTGTCCATGATAGAGGAGTTATAATGTTTTTTTAATACAAAGGAGATCCAAAGGATCAGATTAATAATCCAAAGATTACACTAGAACAGTATTAGCCACCATGGACCATACACCACCCTCAGAGATTTCTACCCCATCCGGTCTCTAGTAATAATTCTCCAAATTCCTTTAGGGTGATCTTCAAGAATAACAAGACCCTCACTACTCCTCGAGCCCTCTCTTGCTAACAAATCTGCACATAGGTTAGCTTCCCTATATATGTCGTGCAACTTGAAACATTTATTCCTTGCTAATAAAACCCGAATGCTCTCAATCCAATGGGCCCCTGGGCCTCGTCCATTTTTAACCCTGTAAATTGCCTCTATCGCCTCCCATGAGTCCACTTCAATCACCATCTCCGTAATGCCCAAACTCTCGGCAAGCTTCACCCCCTCACTCAATGTAATTAGCTCCAACAATACTGGATTATCAAAATCAGCTCGCATAACAAAACCTCTAATCCACTCCCCATTTACGTCTCTAATAACACCACCACCACCTCTTATCTTACGCCCCTTGTTGCAACTTCCATCAGTATTAAGCTTAAACCCACTAATAGGCCTTGTTCATCCCATTAAGTTCACCCAGTGTCTTCGTGAAAGAACTTGTCCAGGTAACAAACCCCAAGCTTTAGTATAAATCTGTGCCAAATACTTCACTTTTCTCACAACAACTACGCCTCTCGGAAATTCACTGTCATTAAAAACACATTGGTTTCTCTCTTTCCATATCGTATCAATAATTTCCCTAAAGAATACGTTCCAACACATTCCAGCAAAGAACTTCTTGCAAGACATATTACGAAGCCACCACTCTCTCCCATCAATCACCTGATTTCCCTCACTCCCACCAGTTGCACCGCCACCCCATGACACTCCCTGACCTGTTGCAGCGCTGCGCACCACGTCCCTGCTCCCTGGTTCCGAACAGTAGCTACCTGGCTGACGCTGCTCTCGTTCTCCACTGCACCACAGCGAGTTCCGAGCTTCCTCTCCCCTCTGCAAATTTCCAGCTTCCGTCCGCGCTATCTCCTCCGCTGCACCAGCCTGTACCTGCACATCACGCCCATGATAAGTCTTGAAAATTAATGAATTATACCTGTCTTGCTGTTGCGATGCTTCTCCTCCCCGATTTGCTGCTGATGTATCAAACGCACCCCGTCCATTTCTGTGCAAACCATCATCTAGTTCTTCTAGACAACTTCCATTCCGCCGCGCCTTATCTCGAACATAGGCCCAGACCTCACGAGCTCTCTCACACCCCTGGAACAGGTGAAGGGCGTTCTCTTCAGCCCTTCCACACACCACACAAACATCCGAGACCTCTACCCCTCGCTGGACCAAATTCCTTTTTGTCGCCAAACGGTCTTGAACAGCTCGCCATAGAAAAACTCTTGTTTGTTGCGGACATTTTAACCGCCATATCTTATCCCAAACCTGACCAGTACCCAATTCGCTTGATTGTCCTTGCCATTTAGCTGAACGGACCGAGTGTATCCCATTAATCTCGTGCAACCAAGACACATTATCTCTATTCTTTCCTCCACTTTCCACACTGAAACATGTAATATCCATTAATTTAGACGGTGAGAGGTAGTGCTGGAAAGCTTCCCAGTCCCACAAGCCATCTTGACGAATATAATCAATGATACTCTTTGATAACTCCTCTACCTCCACCTCAATAATGGCCTGATTTATTAACGGACCATCTCCCAACCACCAGTCAAGCCAAAAGGATATATCCCTTCCATTCTTAAAGATCCATCGTGAGCCAGCTCTCAACACATCAACCCCTACCGCAATAGCCTTACACATTCGCCAGTCATTGTTCCTTGGTACATACTAAAAAAGTATTTTATTAAAATATTTCTACCTCATTACAATAGGACATAACGTTCCATGATTATCCAACAATCTCCACCCTAACTTCCCTAATAGGGCTTTATTTATGTCCTCCGCTAGACGAAAACCTGGCCCACCCAAACTTTTAGGTTTGCACAAATCTGTCCAAGCAATCCAATGTATATTTTAGGGAAAATGTCTATACATGCATACATATATACTGCATGTCATCAGAAAATGAAAACTCTCCCAGGCACGAAAACCAAAAAAGCCCTACTCCGTATCTGAAACCCTAACTCTCCCTCTCTCACCACCGTATTCCACAGTGCAATCTCTCTCTCTCCCCCTGTTCACTAACCCTAACCATTTCCAAATCTCGCCCCTCACCCTCCTCTCTCACTCTTCTTCACCCGATTAAGTTTCATCTTAAGATCCTCTTAAGATTTATGAAATTTAACATCTTCTACTTCTCGATTGCTTCGATCCATTATCTTAAAATCACCGTAAGGTGCTTTATAGAGTTCTCGTTCACGTTAATCTTTTAATTATGGCTTCTATGGTGGGTAATGGTGATAAGGCGGAAGAATCGGAAGATGAATTTTGCCTATCACCAGATCGAGAAGCTATATACTCAAAATATGAAGAACCAAAGCTTTTGGTTCGAATTCTGGCTTCAGGTAACATTAATCTTAACTATCTTAAGAAGATTGTAGTACAATATTGGGGTATTTCAGGAAGAATCAATATTGAGAAAAAAGGTGAAAATATGTGTACGATTCAATTCGATAAGGAAAAGGATCTTGAAATAGTGTGGGCTAATAGACCATACCATGTGTTTGGTTTTCATGTGTTGGTACAAAAATACGATGAAACTATTTCAAACCCTTCTCTTTTGGAGGAAACAACTTTCTGGGTTAGATTGACTGGCATTCCACCTTTGTTTATCAAAGAGTCAAACGTTTTTAAAATTGCTTCTAAAATTGGATTTGTTACAGAGGTTGTTCTTCCAGACCCTCTGAAATTCAAAGAAAATTCTTGTATTAAAGCTAGAGTGAATGTTTCATTCATGAAGCCTCTTTCAGCTGGTTTTAACTTTAAAATCTCAAAAACTCAATCAGTCTGGATTTCTTTTAAGTTTGAAAAACTTTTTGACTTTTGTTTTAAATGTGGGCTGATTTCTCATGAGGAAAGGAACTGTGATAATCCTAACAATCTTATTGTAAGATTGGGTAACTGGATTAAGGCTACAGATTTTGAAAAAAGGGATAAAAATTTTGTTTTTAAAGCTATGAAAGAAGAAAATCAGGTTTCAAAAACCAAAAAATCTTTGAGGAATAAGAACAAGAAAAAACCTTTAACCCTTGAAGAAGGGGAAATTGATACTTCAAAAGTTTTAACAGGTTCTACTGAAAGTAAATCACTAAATTATGTTAAAAAATCTCTTATCATACCAACTGTCAAGCTTGGTAACAAAGTTATTGAAGGTGTTGCTTTTAAAACTGAAATTAGACCTCCGGTATCATCTGAGGTTTTCAAACTATGTGGTGCTAATGAGGATAACCCAAAGTTTAGTCCAATTCCTGAATTGGAAGAAAAAGTAATCATTGACCCTTCAATCACTCAAAACTCGAGCGATATTATTCGGTTCTCTCTCGAGAAAAATAAAAACAGGACCGAACAAATTAGGAAAGATCTTGGGCTTCCTCTTGAGGAGGAAAAAAGTGATCAAAACTCAGCAACTCTTGTCAACCTCTATGAGGATGATGATGAGATGGCTGAGAATGTTGAGATGGAAAAAGATACAACAGAGGAAGGAATTGAACAATGGTATGAGGATGGATTACTTGAAGAAATGGAAGCTGAAGAGGTTTGCGGGGTTGACCCAAATCAACCCCTAGACCTTCAATGATACAAGCATGGAACTGTCAAGGCTTAGGCACAGCCTTGACAGAGCTGAGCTTGATTGACATGATCAAGACTCATCAAATAGAGGTATTATTTCTTTCTGAAACTAAACAAAAGTTTGATTTTGTGCTTTCTTTGTGTTCTAAAATTCAGCTATCCCTTGTTGCTCAAATTGACCCTGTTGGTTTAAGTGGTGGACTAGCAGTTTTTGTGAAGGATACAAGTAAATTCAAACTCTTCAACTTAGATAAGAACATTATTCAATGTACTTATCTAAGCAATAAATGTGGGATTTGTGAGATCATTTTTGTTTATGGCCCTTCAGTTGATGAGGATAAAAGTTCTTTCCTTAGAAAACTTAATGATTTGAATCATGTGGAGGACAAATGGTGTATTATGGGAGACTTTAACATGATAAGATACCCCTCTGAGAAATTAGGGGGAAATCTTAACTCAGTGCATAAGAAAAAAATGATGCTTTTTAATGCCTTTATCTAGTCTAACCTTCTGATTGATCTTCAAGCTGAGGGGTGTAATTTCTCTTGGTCCAACATGAGGAATGGCAACCAGCTGATCAAGCAAAAACTAGATAGGATTTTGGTAAACCAGGATTGGAATGCCTCTTTTCCAAACTTCTGTATAGATTACTTACCTCCTTTGGGGTCTGACCACTCTCCAATACTTTTGAAATTGGGTCTTTTCTCTAAGGCACATAAAAAAAGGTTTATATTGGAAAAAGGTTGGATTTTTGATAAACAACTCTGTAAAAAGATTGTTGAGAAATGGAAATCAGGTGTAATGATGGATTTGAGAGGTATCTCAAAATTGAGATATAAATTATCACAGATCCAAAAAAATTACATCAAATTGGGCCAGGAAAAGAATATTAAATAATAGGATTCTCATTCAGAACAAGATCAAAGATATTGAAAAACTTTTCAATGAACCTCACAATGATGAGTATGAAGTCAAATTCAATACTCTGAGTCAGGAACTGGAAGAAATTTGGAAAAAGGAAGAAATATACTGGTCCCTGAGGTCCAAGAATAATTGGCTTAAGCTTGGGGATAGAAATACTAAATTTTTTCATGCCTCTACTAAAGTCAGGAGATCTAAAAATAGAATTGGTAAGATCAAAGACCCAAGTGGTCAGTGGGTTACAGATACCAATACTATACCAGATATAATAACTAGTTATTATAATCAAGTGTTCAAATCTTGTGGGAATAGAAATTATGCTCCTGTCTTGAGTAAAATTAAAAAGGTAGTCACTGATGAGATGAACAACTCCCTTATAAAACCTATCACTTGTGAAGAGGTTAAAAATGCAATTTGGTCACTAGGAGGTGATAAATCTCCAGGACCAGATGGTTATGGAGGTTTTTTCTTTAAGAAATTTTTGGAAACACTCAAGGAAGATCTTATTGAGATGGTGTCTGATTTTATCTTAAATAATACATCACTTGAAACTATAAACTGTACTATAATAGCACTTATTCCTAAGTGTGGTAACCCAGATGTTGTGGCCTCATATAGGCCAATCAGTTGTGCAAACTTTATATAAAGTTATCTCTAAAATCTTAACCTTAAGACTTCAGGAATGGATTGGTGATTTGGTCTCTGAGACACAAACTGCCTTCATTCCAAACAGGTCTATTTTGAGAATATTTTGATTGCTCAGGAATTAACTCATTACCTCAATAATAAGAGGACCTCAAAGAATTACTCACTAGCTATTAAAGCTGACATGAGCAAAGCTTATGAGAATATTGAGTGGGACTTTCTAATTGATCTACTGTCTAAAATGGGATTTCACCCTAAATGGATAGCTTGGATCAAAAATTGTATAAATTCAGTTTCTTATAAAATACAAGTCAATGGAGAACTCTATGACCTGGAGAAACCTCAAAAAGGACTTAGGCAGGGGGACCCCCTATCCCCTTACCTGTTCTGCATTGTTACTCAAGCTTTAACACATATCATTGACTATTTTGTTGACCAAGGTCTTTTAAAAGGCATTAAAATTGCGAGAGAAGCCCCTTTAGTCACTCATGTTTTATTTGCTGATGATAGTTTTTTTTTTTTTAGAAGCTACTGGTTATAATATTGATATTTTCAATAATGTGATTAACTGGTATACTCTTGCTACAGGTCAAAAGGTTAACCTGAATAAAAGTGGGGTAATGTTCAGTAAAAATACCCCTGATGAACTTAGAGCTCACTTTGCCTCTAATATCAGGATGAATAAACTTGAGCACTTGGGTAAATATTTTGGAATTCCCTCTTCTTGGGGAAAATCAAAAGTCAAATCATTAGAATGGTTGGTGGAAATGGTTATGGAAAGGATGGATAGGTGGGATACAAAGATGCTCTCAAAAAGTGGTAAGGAGGTAGTGGTCAAAGCTGTGGTAGGAGCAATTCCAAACTTTATAATGTTTGTCTTTTTTATTCCTAAAAAGGTAACATCTCATTTGACTTCACTTATTGCCAATTTCTATTGGAACAATCAAGGTGAGGATAGATGCCATTGGGTAAAATGGCAAACTCTGATGAACTCTTAAAGAAGAAGGAGTGCTAGGTTTCAATGATTTTCACTTACAAAATCTAGCTCTCTTATCTTCTAATGCCTGGAAATTTTTTTTAAAAAAAGACTCCTTGGTTTTCAAACTGTTTAAAGGGAAATATTTTCCCAAAGGAGACTTTCTGAACTCTAATCTTTGCTCAAACTGCTCTTGGGGTTGGAAAAGTCTTTTTGAAGGTAAAAAATGTTTTGTTAACTCTTTAAGATGGAACATTGGTAATGGGAGTTCTATTAGACTTTGGGATGATCTTTGGGTCCCTTCTCAAGGTCTAATGGTCAAACCCCCTAATTGTGATTTGAAACTGGTCTCTAAACTTATAAATCCTATTACTTTTGAATGGAGGCTTGATTTACTTGAAATATATTTTTCAACAGATATTGATGCAACCATAGCTACTATATATATCCCTCCTTTTAACTGTCTTGATGTGCCATTCTGGCCTTTGTCTATGAATGGGTGTGTCATGGTTAAGGATATGTATAGTCAGCTTTGGAAGGCACAGTTGGAAGTTGAAAAAATCAAGGAGAAAAATTTAAGTTCCTCATCTTTTAAACTTCAATCTGAGGAATAGAATTTTATTTGGAGTATGAGAATACATCCAAAGGTCAAAAAATTTATATAGAAATGCTGTGTTAATGGGTTAGCTACAAATGAGAATAGGAAAAAGAGAAAATCTTGCAAAAGTGACCTTTGTACTATTTGTGAGATGGATTTAGAAAATTTTTAACACCTTATTTTCCACTGCTCTTGGGCAAGAGCTCTGTGGAAGGCTAGCCCCTTGAATTTTGATGCTATGACTGAGCCTACCTTCAACTTTATGAAATGGGTGGATTTTGTTAGGAATTGTAGCCTGGAAAGTAAAAAAATGATGCTTACTCAGGAGAACTTGCATTTTACTTGGTTTGGTCTATTTGGAAAGGGAGAAATCAAAGTATCTTTAGAGGCACTATTCCTGACCCTTTACTTGTTCTGCGGGAAGCTTTGAAAGCCTATGATGAGAACAACACCATGAATAGGTCCAACTCTGAGGCTAAACTTAATCTCAAACTGAGAGAAGTCTCAGATTCTAATGTTATAAATGAAAATTTTAACTCAAATTCTGTAACTCAAGGTCTCACCTTTGGAGAAGACAGAAATGAGAAATGGAAACCTCCTCCTTATGGTTCTTTCAAAATTAATTCAGATGCTACCTTTTTGAAAGATACTAAAAAGGCCTCACTAGCTTGTATTACTTGTGATTTAACAGGGTGCATGGTGGATGGTTTTGCGAGGAACATGGATGCAAATTGAAGTCTTGAAGCAGAGGCTAGAGGTTTGGCTCAAGCTAGTGTCATGGCAGCAGCTCTTCCTCCTGGTTCAGTAGAGATTGAATGTGATAGTTTAGTCCTTGTTAATCAAATGTATTTTGGTAGGAAAGTTTTTTGTAATATCCATAACTTAGTCAATTACATTCTCAAATGTAAAGTTAAGTATAGGATCAAAATCTCCTTTGTTAGGAGATCTAAAAATTATGCTGCAGATTGGGTGGCTAAACAAGTGCTTAAAGGCGCCTTGTTTAGCCTTTGGAACTTATTTCCACCACCTCAATTGGCAAGGTTACTTAGCTCGGATTTTGATCCTTTAGGGATAGGCTGATGTTGTAAACTTGAAGTTTTTTTATATAAGTACTTCTTTCGACTAAAAAAAATCCAATGTATATTTCTCTGACCTTCTGACGACCCCCAAATGAATTCCTTTTGAATTTTGTCTATTTCATCACACACATAAGCCGGGAACTTCTCTACTTGCATAAGATACATCGGCGCCGCACTAAGAACCGCCTGAGCTAATGTTATTCTCCCTGCTAAAGACAAAGTGCTACTTTTTCATTTACTCAACTTTCCACGTAATTTATTGATAAACTCGCCAAAGAAACCTCTTGGTCTTCTCCCCAATAGTATATTGACCCCCAGATATTTGCTAATGCCTTCACTCCTATGATACCCACTTTTTAGCATGATGCTAGATGCCAAGTCCTCCTCTATATTCTTCGAAAAGTATATGATAGATTTCTCTTTACTAATTATCTGGCCTGCATCTTCACTGAACAAATCCAACGCTTCCTGCAACACCACAAAGTTATCAATAGATGCCTCCGCAAACAAAATTAAATCATCAGCAAAAAAGATATGAGAGATAGGAGCCCCCTTGTATTCAATCGAATAGGTTTCCAAGAACCCTCTTCAACTAGTCTCTGTATTAGCAAAGAGTGTCGCTCCATGCAAATTACGAACAAGTATGGCGACATAGGATCACCTTGGCGAATACCCCTCCTAGGCTTGATAGGCGATAGGGGCGAGCCCCTCCACAACACATGTGATTCATTATCCCTCAAACCCGAAAAATCAACGAAATCCACCCGTCCGGCACACCCAAACTCTCTAAAGATTGTTGTGTAAAACTCCACCTTAGCTTATCATACGCTTTCGCTAAGTCCAATTTTATAGCCATATAACTCTTCCTCCCCTTAGCATGCCGCATCACAAAATCTACTTCATTCACCAAAATAACATTGTCTATAGTTGACCGCTTAGGCAAAAAACTGCTTTGATACGGGCAAATACATTTAGCAAGCATAGATCTCATTCTATTAACCGAAACCTTCATGCATATCTCATAGCACACATTGATTAAGCTAATGGGCCTAAACTGTGAAATATATACCGGATTCGTCCCCTTCGGTATTAAATGTATAAGCGTTCCAAGTACCTCCATGGAAAATCTTCCTGTGACCAGTGCTCTCCGAATCATGTCACATACCGCTGGCCCTACTATGTCCCAACATTTCTGATAGAAACATGATGTCATCCCATCTGGCCCTAGCGCCTTATGTAGGGACATTTGAAACACCGTAATGCGAACTTCCTCGTCTACCACCTCTCCTCCTAAGATCTCAATATCCCTTGTCTCAAAAGAAGTCAATAGCGGCAAACCAAAACTACTTGGTGTAGTGTCCTCCAGTGTAAATAACTCCTCAAAAAACCCTCTAACCCATGCCTTTTCTTCTTCCCCCTCCACTATCCATTCATGATTCCCGTCCTTGATTCGCAGATTCTCCATTTTCTCTTTCCTAACCTGAGCCGCACAATGATAATACCTCGTGTTTCTATCCCCCGAATTTACCCATTCCATACGCGATATGTCAAACAAAAACAATTCCTCCTGCTCTAGTAAACTCTCATACTCCCCACATAAATGCTTTTCCAACCTAACCAGCGATGAGTTATAAGCCTGCTGAATAGCCTTTTGGGCCCCCGCAATTCTAGCTAAGACTCTCTTTATTTCAGGAATATATCTCCAAATACCTCAAACATCCAAACTTCCAAATCTCTCTTTACTACATTGATATTGTCACCAAGATCTCTATGCTCCTTTACCCAGCTTCGCTCCACTACATCTCGAAACCCCTCGGGTGGGCACCACGCGGCCTCGAATCGAAAGCTTCTCTTACTTTGATATGTTTGCGGACGAGTCGCAATGTTAATGACAATCGGTAAGTGATCAGAATGGATCCGCGGCATATGTGAGACCCTAGACACCCCAAACGTATCCAACCACCACCTATTACCATAGACTCTATCCAACCTCTTCAAAATCCTGAGGCCCGACCGCCAAGAATCACTCCACGTAAATCTAGGACCCTCAAAACCTAAGTCTTATAATCCACATTGGTCTCTCCACCTACTAAACTTCACCATATTACGATTGACCCCCTCATTTCCTCCAACTTGATCTTCTGGTATCTCTATCTGAATGAAATCCCCAACTACTAACCACAGATCCTCTATAAGGCTTGATGATTCCTCCAATGACTGCGAAAGCGAGTCTCTGATCCAGCTTCTCGTGCTCGCATAAACTGCAGACAATATCCAAGAAACACATGAGTCCATTGAAATGCTTAATTAATTACCTGTCGACTAGCTGATAAGATTTGGACCGATAAGTCATGTTGGTTCCAAAGAACCCATATCCCTCCGGAGAAGCCAATCGCCTCGACTCTGATAGAATGTTCCATCCGAATTGATTTAATTATCTTTGTCGCTTCAGCGCCTGACGCTCTAGTTTCCACTATAATTGCAAGCAAAGGCTTATGTTGCGCGTTAAGATCCATAAAGGCGCGTCTAAAACCCTCACCATTTTCCCCCTACAATTCCAAAACAATATATTACACGGGCAATTGATCAAGGACCGATTCCCACAATTAGTTCATTGAGCTGTGCTATCCATAAACATAAGAAAATATTAATAGCAACAAATAACGAGATATATACTAAAGAACATTAAAATAAAAACAAAAAAAAGGATCAAGAAAGCAAACTATAGTAGGTATGTGTAGTGAATGCTTAAGAGATAGACAAACCCAAAGGCTTGCTATCATCCTAACATTCCATACACGTATCCTCCTCATTCACAACGTTCTGGTTGTCACATTCCATAAGTATACTGTGCCCTGCCCTGCTAAATTCACCTCCGAAGAATGTGCCTCCTTCTCGCCCAAATTACCACCGAAATCAGGGTCCAAAACACTCGTATTATGCCCCTGAACCATCCCTATACCGCTGGAATAATTGCAATCAGCTTCTGCCGTGACTGGTGGGTAGTTTACTGGCGGCGCATCCAGCTGCAGCTGCACCGAAGGCTTCAGCATTGCTTGGCCAAGCTACACCAAGGAGGTTGATCTTTGATCAGACTCCTTACTCCACCCGCTAGTGCCTTCACCAAATGAAGCTTGCACCCCCCTTGACTTCTCAGTAATTGCACTTTGGTCCCTGTGCTCAAACAATAACTTATCAGCACCATCTGTCTTGTCCTCTACACCCCCATCACTTACCACCACTATAGTCCCACTTAAATTCCCGCTACGCCCCTCAAAACCGCCCTCATTACACTCACCATACCTACTACCAGATCCACCACCAACTGCCACCCCCTCTAGCATCTCCGTCTCCACTTGTTTTTTATTTTTTCTCCCCTTACGTTTCGGCGTCGAAGCTACCAAATCTCCATCCAATACCCTTTGCTTGTTGACATTAAAAAATCCCCCCTCCATATCATTAGATAACGAGTCAATAACCTTATGAGGAACACCCTCTGTTGCTAAACTACTTCCGCTCTTGCTTCCTTTGATCCTTGTTGCTCTTTCTACCACACTGCCCACAGTAATACCATTTTCTTCCCCATTATCTCTGCTCCCACTTCCAACTTCCCTATCCAAACCATCCAAGACCTCATATCTTGAACCAGATTTATTCTCACTAATCACTATTCCATTCCGCTTACTAGGTGTTGACACAATCCTTCGACTACCCGTATTTTTCCCTCGCTGATTTCCTCTTTGTTGTTGCGCTCCCCCATTACCACGTGGACGTCCTCTCGTGCGATCCACCGTCATCCATTCCCCATACATCGGTGTCTCCTTGCGCTCAATACCTGGCTTCTCTGTATTACCCGTTCCCTCCTTTCGGTTACCACTCTCTCCCCCTACGCCCCACTGAGATCTCCACAATTTTCTTTGACGTGTCCAAACTTCCCACATTCAAAACAAATATGATGAAGACCTTCATACTCCACATTTTGTAAATGGTTTTGTATATGTATGATCAGAACCAAAGGCTTATTGAGCTCAACTTCCATCGCTATACGCGCGAAATTTCCTCTAACACGCGATTTCGTGAATGGATCCACTCGCATCATCTTCCAAATCAAGTTTCCTATGGAAGTGAGTATATCTTCTGTGTAATTGATCAGTGGGATCCATGGCAGTCTAATCCATACCGTGGTTCGAACAACCGGTGCATCAACGGCACGAAGTTCAGATCCTAGGGCTGAACCCTCCTAGTGCTTTCTCATAGTCCTCCAAATTTGTAAATTGAACCAAGAAATACCCAAATCCCACCTCTACCAATTCCATGTGAGCTTTAGGCAACCGTATTTGGTGTAACTTAGTGGGCAGATACTTAAATCCGACATTGTACCCTAATAATCGAACAATTATTGTTCTTTCCCACATCCTACACCCTCTTCGTTTTTGTTCTTCCATATGAATAAGTTGCGGATAAGTTAGATCATCCATGGGCACATCATCCATCATTTCAAAACCCCCTGAAATATGTTCAGTTGCATTCATGTTACCCACGAAGCTCCTCCCATTCTAACTGCCATTATCTTCATTATCAGATATACCCTGAGTAATTTCTAGAAAATATTTAGCCCTCCCCTTGCTCACCCCCTCAGCCGCACCTGCAGCAATAGACTTCCCATCACATACAATGTCATAATTAACAGAAGACATACCTGTTTTGGCCAATTCATGATCCTCCAATCGCTTCTCATTCGCATAGTTCGTGACCATCTTCACTGATTCTCCCTAGTCCATTGCATATGTAGGATTTTCTCTAATAGTCAGAGCCGCGTTCGATTTCTCCCCTTCAATTAAATCTCCAATCGCCACTAATGCCGCGTCCGTCCCCGGTGGAGTACCAGTCTTTCCCTCGCCACCGTTCGCCTCCATTGTAACGGGCGATAGTTCATCACAGTCAGCAAAAACCAGTGCCCTTTTAGGCACTCTACTCGCCTCACTCACAGCACCCACACCGCCTACTGCCTCCTCCTAGGCCACCGGCGTGCCATCTTCCTTCGAAAAGAATATAATTCTCTTTGTAGAAAGTTTCCTCACACTTTGGGAGGCTTGTTTCGTTGGAACGATTTCCCTCCGAGGGGTTTTAGGAACCGACGACAATGGAGGCGTGAAGCACCATTGCCAACTCACTTGCTGTCGCTGGACATTGCACCTTGTACAGGCGGCGGCCGCCGCCGCATTCCCACTGGTTTCGTTCCCCTTACAATCTAATTTTAGACAGAAAAGGCTCGAAAAGGAAAGAAACGTGTTTTAATAGGAAAGTTTTAAGTTACCGTTACCCATTTCTAGAGAGAACAATGAGAGAACAAAAATTATATCACGTGTTTTTTATTAAAATTTATTTGCTTTTAAGGAGTTATAATGTTGCTATATTTGATTTTATTGGACAGTCAAATGACTTGGCTAAAATTGATTTGTAATATTTGGGTTCATTCTTCGAATGATTTTTTTATAGTGATCAAACTTTTCTTTTAGTTATCGTTTTAAAGTATTTATCTTCAAAATTCATTTATAAATTGTGCGTTTGAACGTCGAAATATTTACGAGAGCCTTATCCTATATTTACTATGTATAAATTTGATTTACAAGTTCTTGAAAAACAAGTAGTAAATGAGTAATTAGAAATTTCAAAAAAGGTACACTTGAACACATTTTAAAAGAAAGATTTTTAGGCATTGTGTGTAAGAAAGTATCAATTTATAAATTTGCTCATTCAGAGTACAATAATAAGAATGATTGGCCAAATTTGTCCTCGAATCAAATCGAATGTCAGTATACCAAGGAATATCTTTCATTAGTATATAAACATAAAACATGGTCCTGATATCCTCCACCCTCCTCGATAAAAGACGATGTCATTCCATGTAACTCATAAACCATGAAGGGGGTCGAGGATGATGCACTTGAAAATTCCGTGAAATGTTTTCAAGGATATTTAAGAAGTTATGTTGCTTGATAACATCGAACCAACATTTGTAAGGATGATATTCAAGCGCTTAATTTTCATCCTTCACTGTTGGAATAATTATCCTCATTGACACCCATAAACGACCTCTCTTGTCTACACTAGAGATCTGTGGCGTTAAACCTATTATAGTACGAACCCAACACAATTCATTCAATTATCTACACTTTCAGCTATCCTTACCTTTACTAAACTATGCCTAAAGATATGTTTTACATATTTATCTCGAGGAAGGTCATTTTCTTCTCTTGTATGATTGACTGACTTAAACGTCGGAGTGTCTACGAAAATAGTCTATTTGCTTGATTTACTGATTTTGTGTTTGTTTTCAGGCTTGAATGCCCTCGAATAGGTTATTGCATTGTTTTTGGAATGACTCGGTTATGGAGGTTATTAGAAATTTATCCTGATTTTTTTGTTCTACGATGCCTCAAACTCTACTAGAATGTCCTTGAACCCGTCTTTTAGCGCGAACTCGATCCCCTAATTCTTATTCTTTCATCATGGTTTACTCAATGGGTTTGTGGGTGTTTCCCAAGGATAATGATAAATTGATAGTGTATAAAAGTTCTTTGCTTTAAATATCTTAGTAGTTGACAAATGAAAGCGACAAGTAACTAGGCAGCCAGTGTGAATTTTAGAGAATAGATTGGATCTACCTTGATACAAGACAAAAATCAATGAAGCAGAGGGGTGGGGTGCCCTTTTTTAAAACTCAATGAAGTATGAGCCAAGGGTTGAACGTTCCTAGGGATGAAGATGTAATTTATTTATCGAGGGTAGTTTGTAATGTAGTTGCATAAAATAGTTGAGCTATATATAGGAGTGATAATGGAGTAGCCGGAACAGTTATGGTGGTCCTGGTGAGAAATCGAGGACTTAAACTCCAAGGTAACCCCCTTTTCCTGCAACGAAAGTGTTATTTATAAAATGACAAGTGTACTCTTTAGTGTAGTCGTCTTACGATATGTTGAAGGGATCGAGGGGCTTCCAAGTATGTTTTTCCTCGTATGGTTGAAACAGTTGTAGAATATGAAAAATTTGAGAGGCCACCAAGAGATAAAAAAGATGAAGTTTTTCCTCGTATGGTTGAAACAGTTGTAGGTTACTGGTTGATTATCTTTTCACCAGACAGGTTATATGTGTCGAAATTGAATAATGAAAAACTACTGAACCTCAAAATTCTTGCTACAAGCTTACCTCTGAATTATCTTGATATTCTCCTCTAATCGGCAGTTAATATTGGATTTGCCAAGAGTGGTCTCGCTAGTGTTCTAGATTACAGTTTATGGAAGTTGTAATCACAAAAAAAACTGGAGAATTAGAGGTTTCCAATTTCTCGAGGGGCAGGTTCGGCACCAGGAGAGAGGAAGCAAGAGTTTAGAAAAATAATCTTGTGTATTGGAATGAATAGTAAATTCCAAGGAAAACAATGTGTTAGTCCTTAATGACAGCCACATAGTGCTTTTTAGAGTTCTTTTTATTTTAGAAGATAAGATACTTATTGAGATATAAGAATATTATCTTGTATACTTCTCCCTTTGATAAACGCCGGTTGAGTCGGTGAAACAATTATTTTTGATACGTGGGTTCTAGGCTAGCTTTCGCATACCCAGCTAGTCCCGCGGAGAATATGACCGCCCTCCCCAAACAAACCCCAAGGCACGTCAGAACTAGGTGTTCTGAGAGGGATTTGAACCTTGCACCTCTTGGTTGAGAGACAGGGTCCTAGCCAGTTGAGCTAACCCAACTGGTTTCAGTGAAACAATTTCATCCATAAAGGATTGCAGTCTCAACGTAAGAATTTCATTAAGATATTATAGCTAAATTTAATGCTTAAAATCAATCTAAAATCTTTCACAAATAATTGAATCACCCTTATTCGAACAAAGTTTATAAGTATGTCATTGATTATGTTGAGTGGAGTATTATTATTGAAAAAATCTATTACCAGCGCAAAAATTTCCTCTTGTAAGATATCCAAAAATTCTTGGTAATAATTCTTTGGGAGACCATTTGGGCCCAGATATATTGACCATTCTAAAGAACATATTTTTAACTTCATCCAAATTTGGAGGGTTTACCAAGATTCTCACGCATTGTATATGTGATCTTATTTGGCGTGTGAATCACAACTTCCTCAATTTTCGAGACTTGGTTACTTGCAAAGAGATTTTCCTAGTAATTTGAAACCATTTCCTTGAGTTGCGCATGGGTTCATGAACCCAGGTATCATTATCATCCTTAAAAATACATATACAATTGATGTTTCTTCTCATAATTGTCGTGGCATGTTGTGTTATTATCTCCTTTTTTATCCATATATTTCTTGCCTTGTTTGCCCAAAATGCTTCCTCTTTGTTCCACGTATCTTCTAATTATATGTTGATTTTATTCACTAACTCTTGGTTTTTATATATCATTTTCTCATTTTGGATGTTGGTAAGTAACTTTTGGTATTTTTTGATAAGTTTTATGTTGTTCATAAATGTTTTCTTACTCCAACGTATATGAGCGCTAAACATGTCACATCTTTTTTCAGGCATAAATTTTGAATGTTTTTTATATTGTGCCTTTTATCCCCAATCTTTTTTTACCACCTCTTTATACGATTGATTCTCGAACCATCTAGACTAAAACATGAAATAGCATTCATCTTACATCTTGTGATGTCCTTCTGTAAAATGAGCAGTGAGTAATCTGAACCAATAGCTGGAGCAGCTTTTAAACCGATTATGGGTAAATATAGATCCATTTGTCCGCAACATGTGCTCTATCCAACCTTTCCTTAACATTTTCTCTTATTAGTCCATGTATAAAAAAACAACTTCTGCGAGAATGTCAACTAATTCATTATCTTTTATGAATTTATTAAATCGTAGAATTCATTCCAGATTAGGAGTCAACTTACCTTATTTTGCTGATATTTTAGCAATATCATTAAAGCCATCAATGAAACGGACAGGCTCCTAAGTGGATGATTTCCATGAAGTAAGATTGTCCCAAACCTTTTGCCTCTTATTTTAATTTTTTGGCGCGTGAACAAAGACGATATACCACAAAACATTGCTATATTAATCAATTTTTCCAATTACTAAAGAAACATTCCAGTTAACTACTATAAAATTCACACTATCTTTCTAAGCCCGTAGAATTCCCCTAGACCTAAAAGCTCTTCCCCAAGGTAGAATAAGTGGAAATTATTGAATGCTTTTAACTGGGTACAAGATTTAAGATATTTCTCCTAATTCTAGATTACAACAAACCAACAATAAATACATTATACTTAGACTTTAGAGTGTTAAATATATTGTTAGTCATCGGTTCCCTCGCTCCTTATCTATTCCAAACAAGTAGACTATCCATACAACCTGACCATATCGGAGGACTAGCCGATGTCCTTTAGAGGGTTAATAACTCCATGCTTCACGTACTTCATAGGGATATCCCAGGTACTAGTGTCGTCTTCGGTGCTACTAGAAAAACAAATGTCATCAATCCTGTAAAGAGGGAGTAATCCATGACCACGAACATTCAGGCATAGAAAAATATCAACAACCATCCAATTTTCATAACATCGTCATTTAATAAAGAGAAATTATTTCCAACATCTCTGCACCAACGATCCAAAGACAAAGTTTTGTACCCGAGCACCGATTATAGGGACCCACCAAGGAAATGATGTCCGACCGATATTTAGACACGGTTAAATGGGTTGCCCATTGTGTTTCATGGAAAATACAAGGACTTTGGGGGTAAGGAGACGAAGAAAACAGGTCCTCGCAAGTCCAATTGGAAGAAAAGGAGAATTTTTTTATCGCTTACCTTATTGGTCGAAAAAATTGTCAAAACATAACATCGATGTTATGCATTGCGAGAAATATGTGTGCGACAGCTTTCTTGGTATAGTTGTAGGACTTGATGGTAAAATAAAAAAAGATAGCGCGAATGCGAGAATGGATCTTCAAGATATGAAAATCAGGCCAGAGTTGTGGTTGACATCAAGAGGAGGTAAAGCGATACTCTAGCGAGGAAAGTATACGTTGTCAATGGTTAAGCGAAAAGAATTTCTCGATTGGTTGAAGGCACAAAAGTTTCTTGATGGTTTTGCATCTAGTTTGAGGAACAGTGTTCAAAGTGATACGGGAAATATTATTGGAATGAAATCTCACGATTGTCATATAATGATGCAGTATATTTTCGTGGCTAGTATCCCCGGGCATATAGATGATAAATCGATTAGCGGTGCGATCATTGGGTTAGCTAACGTGTTTAGAGTCGTTTGTGACAAGAACCTGAGTAGGAAGTAGTTGGAAACTGGTAAGGCGGGAGTGGTTGAAGTGATGTGCAAACTATATATGATTTTACCTCCCATTTTTTTTGATATAATGATCCACTTGGTGATACACCTATACAATGAAACATTATTAGGGGGCCCGGTTCAAATGCGGTGGAGGTGTACATTTGAAATATATTTGAAAAAGTTAAAAGAGTATATTCGAAACCCAACGTGGCCAGAGGGCTCAATCGTAGAGGGTTATGTGGTGGAAGAAACGTTGTCATTCATATCACGGTATCTTCGAGAAGAAAAAACAATCTGGTAGATACAACGAGGCACTGCCCAAACTGAATGAGCTATCCGTTTTAAGAGTTTGTGTACTCCAGTTGGTAAGAAAAAGTTTGGTCATTTACCACGTACTGAGAAGGAACAAATCAACTGGTATATTCTGCATAATTGCGACGAGATCGAACCATACATGGCGTAAGTAATATTTATTTGCTTTTATTAATTTATTTGTACATTGTGTTTTATTCTTTTCTTAAAATGTAGTGAACACAAATCCACGCTTTTGGGAACGGCTAAATCTATAGAGAAGATGCACCGATAAACGTTTAAAGGATGGTTTTAGGAAAAGGTATGTAACATGTACACTCCTTAGTAACTTTCGTTTTTTAGTAACTTTCCTTATTTATTAAAGTTTCCATATTTGGAAAGTTTCCTTATTTTAAACCTTCCATATTTGGAAACATTCCATATTTGGAAAGTTTCCTTATGTGGAAACCTTCCTTCTTTGGGAAGATAAACATTAGTTTTCAAAATTATATTTCTTATTATTTTTTATAGATTCGTGCAATGCATAAGGCTGGTGATGCATTAGCTACCCCCAAGATGATTTACTTAGCCAGCATGTCTCATGGCCATGTTCATACATACGGTTCATGTGTTGTGAATGGTGTGAAATGAGTTACTAGAGAAAAAAGAGAAAAAAGAGTGACCCAAGAATATGGTGTATCTGCCATGTAAAATTGGACACCTTTTTATGGTGAATTAGTGAAAATCATAGAGGTTACATTAAATGGTGGTTGATCAGTTGTGTTATTCGTTTGTAGCTTGTGTAACGCGATGAAGGTGAAGAAGAAAACGGGATAACCTTCATCAACTCTTCTTCTTTTTGGTGGGTGGATGAACCATACATTTTACCGACCCAAGCCAAAAAAGTGTTTTACATCGACGAGATCAATACAAAGAAAATAATGAAAGGATGGAAAGTCGTTCGAGAAATCAACGACCGTCACGGATGGAGTGTCGATTTATGGGGTGGGAGTCAGTATCTACCGAAAACGAGCGCATCATGATTCCTTTCGTTAACACGCAGACGGATTACTCACGATTGGACTTGGCAACTACCGAAGAAGTCGAGTTTGACCCATCTCATTTGCGGGTTGAACTAGTTTTTTATGAAGACGAGGAGATTTTTGGTGACACGTGGGAGGAGTAAGGAGACAAGGAACCTATTGAGGTCGATAGTGATGAGGAACATATCGACACTAGCGGATACGAAACTGATTAGTTATTTGGTTTTTTAGTTTATGTTTTTTTTTATATATTTAAGTGTATTTGATTTGAATTTTAAGGTTGTTAAAAAGTTATGTTTTGATTTATTTAGATGTTTAAATGTTTTTCTAAATGTTAAGATGTAAGAAATCTAAAAAATGTTAATAAGGAATAAAGAAAAAAATGAAAAAAACATGTTAGCGACGATATTCAAGAACATGGTGACGACTTAATTCGTCCCTAAGACCGCCCAAAAATTCGATTGGTCAATTTGGGCGGTCCAATTTCCTGTCTCTTCCACTTAGCGACGACATGTAATGATAGCGACGACGCGTGTCGTCGCTAAACGCAGACACGCAATAGTCGTGCGTACGATGCGTGACACGTGTCCCTTATTAGGGACGAAATTCTCATACTTAGCGAAGAAAACGGGTCGTTGCTAAACAAAAATTCTATAAAATCTACACGTCAGCTTCATTTTCTCACAAATAACAATCCAAAACCGTACCAAATCGAGAGCTCAATCTTCCATAGCCAAATCCGAAGCCAAATCTACTCCAAATCCACGTTAAAGGAATGATTTTCAGCACTCTAATTCCATTTTAATTCCTTTTTTATTGTTATTTCATTTTTTAACTATTTATTTTATTTGTGTTTATCACTCTGAATGATTTGCATGGATTAATCATCATCAACACTATAATTTCCACGTAAAAGGTACCACAAAATCAACCCTTTTTTTAGTTTTTTTTAATTCTTTTTTTGATTGAAAATTTTGATGAAGTATATTTCCATATGTTGAATTCCGAGTGTTTGTGATGTTAAAGTAGGTTGTTTTGCACTTTAATTTCGTTTAGAAAAGCATGTACTGATGATTTGTGATTTTTAATTCTAGAAACAATTAAGTTTTTACTAAAATTAGGGTTTTTAATAGACGATTTGTGTTTCTGTTAGTTGTATATATGATTAGAAGAACAATTAGGATTTATGTGTTTAGAATATATGATTAGGAAATTTTTAGGTAATTGTTTAGGATTAAAATGAATATTAGCAAAATAAAAAACAATTAATTAGTGTTTTATTAGGATTGTTTTAATAAAAAAGTAGCGATTTTTTAAGATTTTTGAAAAAAAAAACACTTAGAAAAAAAAGTAAGCCTTAGGGAATTTTTTGTTTTAAAAAATGTTAGAGTTTCCATTTTAGGAAACATTCCATTTCTAGAAAGTTTTCTAAATTGGAAAGTTTCCTAAAATAAAAAGTTTACAAAAAATGGAAAGTTTCCTATTTTGGAAAGTTACCAAATATGGAAACTTTCCAGAATAGGAAACTTTCCCTTTTTAGAATAGTAGAATCAATTTTTGAACTAAATGGTTATTTTTTGTTACGAATGTCATCCGAATTGAATTAACTCTAATTATTTTAATTTATCATATATGTAAGATTTGTGATAATTTAATTATTTTAATTTATTATATATGTATTGTTTATAATTATATATTTTTTCGTTTTGGATTGTAATAATTTATTTATTCGTAAAAATTGTAATAATTTTTTTACGATGTCTTGTCCCGTGGTCACGATGGAGACGGTAACGGTCGTGATCTACCCAGGAATCCCAACCGCCAATTACAAACTTGCGCTCAACAACAAGGCGGTAAATACAAACCTTTATTTATTTAATGTTAACAATTTAATATTAATTCAAAATTATATTCAAACAGAAAAACGAAAAATCCTGAGGCCCCAGTGCCCTTAAGACTGCTGTAGATGCCTTGGCCAAACTAGGGCACCCTTTACCCGTAGAATTTTGCAAATTTGATGACACGTGGAACCCGACTGGGGAGTACGGGCTCCACGTGGCACAAGTGATTGGGGCGACTGTTCGAGAAGATGTACCGCCCTGTTACAAAACCTAGAAAGACGTGCCTGATGCGCTGAAAGAGACTATTTTGCTCCCATTACATGAGTTTTTTGATATCCAAAGATGGAGATAGAGTAAAGATTTGCCCGATATTGAAAAAAACTAGGACAAGCCAATCAACTAGGTATAAGGCTTGGAAGTGGGATCTAACGACTGATTACTATTATAAGAATATAACACCTCCTGATGTTGGCCCGGAAATTTGGAGAAAATGCCGGGAGATGTGGGATCACGTGGACTCCCAGGCATAAAATATAAATTTTATTACAACTATTATAATTTATTCGTATTTAATTCTTAAAATTTTATTGAGACAGAACCAAGCAAAGATAAACAAAGAAAACCGGAAAAAGCAAAAAAAAATTGGGTTGAGTGAGAACATCTTCGAGTGAAAACTCAAGCTCTAGGGCGATTCGTTGATGGAATGTGAGGAGAGAGCCAAAAGCTCACTTTTCATTTATCCAAATATACCACACCGTCCCTAAACTACGTTATAACCAAAGACCTTAGGATTTCTAACTGCTTGGTGGAGAAACAATTGAGCTATTAGGTAGTAGGTAAGTGGACCATTGGATACTATATTAGGACATATGAACAACCTATAGCCATTAGCATGAACTAAGTTATCAACCTCTGCTTCCGGCATTGCGAAATTAATCTTGACTTGAATTCATGGATTGTTGATTACGTGTATATTAAGCATACTTGTGAATTATTTCTTGAGCATTACTACATGAGACTTTTTAGATATTATGCTCTAGGATCATTTATTATGTTCTGTTCTTATTCTCCTCCGACTTCTTCCTCTTGTTTATTTGACTACCCTACTATTCTTTATTTTTATTGTATCGGGACGATACAACTTTGAGTTGGGGGTCTTGATGTCTCCTCATTTGTGATAATAAAATCTATTTCCAAGACATCATTTTAGGCGTATTTATTAGTATATAGGTCGATTTTTGCATGATTTAGTATACTTTCCTATTTTGGGTCTTGAATTGAATATTTATTATTTTTAGAGCATATTGGGTTTAATTTTTTGTTTAGTGTGAAGTTTTAGAGATATATGGTAATTAATTAGAGTCCAATTTGGTTCCAAGAGCTAAAGGAAAGAAGATAAACATGGAAATTGAAGATAAGAAAGTAAAAGCTAAAAATATGGAAAAGGAAAAGCTGCCTTAAATCTGAATTTCAGCACCTACGACCACAAATCAGCTTATATCTTAAAATCGGTAAGAAATCTCGAGAAAAGGTCAAAAGCAAAGTTAAATATCTTTCCGAGACGATGAATTTCGACTACTCATAAGCGTCAAAAAGATAAGAATTGAAGCTGTTAGGACCAAAACAAAAACGTTGCTGATTCCACATTTTTGGGCTACGAATTTGAGTTGGACTAGGAGTCCAATACTTACCTTCTCCTTCAAGAAAACGATTAGGTCAACCTATACACTATAAATACAGTCTCTTAACATTAGAAAATTATCCTTGGCAAAAACCTAAGCCAAGAGGAAGCTTACAACACAAGAAAAGAAGTCTGGAAGGAGCTGTTCATCAATAATGTCTTCTTCAACCTTTGAATTTTTAATTTCTTTCTTTTCTTTCATTAGTATGAACTAAATTTCTATTTAGCTTGAGTTTTAGCATATATGTATGAACCTAGTTTTGGTTGACATCTATCTAATTTGGAAATTCTATGTTTTAAATTGAATTATTGTTTTATTCTCTGTTTATGTGTTGGAGTTTATATTCTGTGTTCTTGTGGATCGCGACCATATAGAATTACCATCATAGTAGTTAAGTAATCATTGACAACGATATATTTAATTACAAGTTTAGCACATAACGTCTAGTGTACGGTTTAGATCTGACAAATCAACCTAACTAGATAATCACCATGGTTTAGTGTATTGCTATTTAACCAATTGCACGAAAAGTTTGCTTAGGACTCCTTATTAACACAGGTAAAACCTATTTAAAACTACCTAGCTCAATTGGAACCGATTATTGAAATACTACATAATTCACCCTTACATGTTTAGAACGGCAAAACTAGTGGGGATTACATGCTATTTACTCAGGCTAAACTCTCATACTAACTTCTTCTCTTTCATTTAATTTCTTGTCTTTACTTTATTAGTTTAATTTAGTTATTCAAAAACCCAATAAAAATCTATTTGTCTTTTATTTCTCTGCGTTTTATTTGTTCTAGCTTTTAATATTCGCACTTGATTATTGCATAAGATTCTCCTAACCTTCGTACTCTCTGCGGAACAAATCTTACTTATTTATTAAATCTTGCATACGATCTGTATACTTGCAGAACCGTGATAGGATAGGCTGTTTATTTGCACGTATTTATCTATTATTTTATCACACCCTAGTCGACACCAGTGGGTACAATATTGGATTAAGAACAGTGATAGGTGGAGAGTGCAAAGACTTATTGCAGCAGTCTCTTGATTGGTATTGGGTTGTGTTTTGAGCTTCAATGGAGAACCGAGTTTAACCAGAACAAGCAATTAGTGATGATGTTATGGTTTTGGTGATGACGATGATGTTGTTGTTGCCCCTCTATTTCGTTTTCTTAACCAATGATTTAAAACTCTTCAATAATACCCAATATGTAATATTGGCCTCCTCTTTGCATCTCTCTCTCTCTCTCTCTCTCTCTCTCTCTCTCTCTCTCTCTCTCTCTCTCTCTCTCTCTCTCTCTTTTATTAAGGTGGTGATGTTTGTTATGGTGATTTCGTTGATTGACGAAGGTTGTTGGTTCGGTGAAGAGTGGGGCAAGTGCACAAAGGGTTCACAAATGCATTTGAGTAGCATTTGATGAAGGGAGGTTTTGATGATTTATTTTGGAATAATTTGACATGCGGGGAAGAAGAACAAGAAGAAGAAGGGAGGGGAGGGTATTTTTTTATGTATTTATATCTAAATATAAATATAATATTTTAGAGGTGTTTTAAAATTATTATAAATATTTGAAGGGTCAATCTTGATTTTTTCTAACTTATGGGTTAAAATAATGATTCAACATGATTTAGATTAATTGAAAATAATTAAAAAACAATTTAATAATAAATCAACAGAAAAATAGACATAAACCATTAGTAGAGGATAAACTGGCACAAATTTTTGTATAGGGGCAAAGGGGTAGTTTTAAAAAGTAGGGGGTAAACTGAAAAAAGGGTAATAGTACAGGGGGATTGAGTGTATTTACTCTATAATTAATCCTCATTAGATGATAGGGACAATTTTTAGTAGCTCCATTCCAATGGTTATGGGAAAATAACTTCATTGAAGCAGAAAACAACATCCTAGCATACTGGAGAAGAAGACGGGAAGCTGAGATCCAAAGTGTGAAATGGAGGAGAGAGGGGGCCAAGAAAATGGGAATGAACTTACCTGATTACCTAATGCACGGACTGCCTAATGAGTGGATAGGATTAGAATTGTAGTGGCCCTGGTTTAATTTGTTTGGTGGTGATATGGTGGCAGACGGTTGAGGTGGTTTGGAAAGGGTAATAGAAGATTTTTTGGGAGAGCATATTGAAGGTGATATGTTGTTATGTGTATAAGCATTTTTTTTGTTTCTATATTAATTCATAGAATATTTAAATAAAATAGGGACCTTATAGTGCAATTAACTCCAAAAGAGAAAAAAATTGATTTTTTTCCTACAAAACCCTTTACCCCCTTACCAGAGTTTTATAGTTCCGCCTTTTGTCCTACATAATGATGTGTAGAAAAATCTAAAAACAGTAGGCCCACTATAAAAAAAAAACAAGATTACATCGCAACATTGACCATTATAAGAAAAACAAAAAAAATATCTTCTTCTATTCGAGCAGTAAATGTAGAGATAAGAAGAGTAAAGGATGTCTTGTTCATAATTTCTATGCATCATTTACAAAGATCAATCAATTCCAATAAATGGTTTATCCTTTCTTCTACAACACTTATTAAATAGTCTTATGTATTGTTAGAGGTTCTTATATATTGTGTAAATTCCTCTTTTCAATCTCAAACAATAATCCAATTATCACATCTGCTACAAGGTACACATTTATGGTGTAACATATTCTTCAGATACAACATATTGAGATCAATTTGCATCCAAGCATACTACTGGTACCTCATCTTACAATACATTTAAATATGTATCATCTCTTATTATCCAATTCATATATATGCATTTAGATTTTTTTTTTATCAACTCCAGTTTAAGTACTTATACAAAATATCAATTTTTCATGTACTATTGATATTCGTAAGGAAGGTTTTAAAAGTGAGAAAATTCTAAAAGGTAGTAGAAGTATCAATAATAATAAGATATTATCTAAAATTAATGAGGTAAAAATCCAAAATACTAAATAAATTGTCATGTTCATCACCTCTTCTTAATGTTTGTTCACTTTTTATTTTGTGTGCTACATTATTTGTTATTAGTTATTTATGTAAAATATAAATTTTATGTATATTTTTAATACTTTTCATTTAAGAAGGTGAAGTGTGAAGGAGAGATCTAAGGGGTGGTAAGTGCAGTTTATCCATGATACACGGTGATTTTGTATATTTTTCTTTAAAAAAATCAAGTAAAAACTTTACATTTCACTTTAGTTAAAACAATTATACTTGCCTCTCAACTAAAAAGTCATAACTCCTAATCGATCTATTGTAAATTTTTAATCGAATGTAGAGAAAATAAAGACAAAAAAAAGGTGTGAGATTCTTTTGAAAGAGAAATATCGAAGAAGGGAGTGAAACATTCACTCAAAGGTTGGTGATAATCGATATAAAGAATTAAAGAAAATATGCCATTGAGATGAGTTGTCAAGGAAAGTAAGAAGTGAAAAGAGAAATAGTGAAAGTGAAAGATAAATAGAGAGATTGTTTTCAAAAATAAAATAATTAGGACAAAATAGGTTTATATAGTAAAAAGTGAGGAACGGTTAGTTTAGATTTATATGGGTGTGGATTGAAAATTAATATGGTAACTGATTTTTTTAAATAATGTTTGTCTAGAAAAATTGATCTAGAGGATAAAAAAAAGAAAAAGATTAGAAATTAAATTAGGTTAAATTAAAATATAAAACTCAGAATATAAATTTTTTTCTATTATTATCTTAAATTATGATGCTAATTTAAAATTGGATCATATTAATAAAATACTAAAAATAAAGAACCTTTTAGATTTATTTTCCATTATATTTATAAACTAGTTTTCTCATGTTATATAGTTTAAATTTTATTTGTGCAAAACTACTCGTGCAATTTTATTTAAGAATATTTGATTTTTGCTTGGTTTATTAAATTTAAAGTTGAAATAAAAGGGTCAAACATAATTACTTAATTTAAATTATTATATATAATTTTCTTTTATACACCCAGATTGATAAAACAGATATTTTACGATATGTTTCACAATTCGACAACTATGCTCATACGTTTAATCTATGTTACAATACTTTTAGTTTGACAACTAATTAAAAGGTGTATCCTTAATCAAAATAAATAGAGAGACGAAAAGAATACAAGAAAGAAGAATTCATTAATTAATCGATGATACTATCATATTGTATTTTGTTTTCATTTGTATTATCAAATGATTATTTTTGTTTGTTCAATTTGCAGAAAAAAGTTCTCGCATCTGCTTTAGTTGATGGAAATGTTTAAAGAAGAAGGTTTCTGTGAAAATCTTGATTTCCTATTGACTTCTTATGGTGAGGGAGAGCCAGCAATGGAATTTGAAAATAACGTCACAGGAATGATCAATGATTATGGTGATGAAGATGAAGATGAAGATGTGGATGTTGCTGAGCTAGAGAATCGGATAAAGAGAGATGAATTGCTCTTAAAAAGGCTCAGGGAAGAGAAGAAGGTTAACAAGGGAGCTGATAATGCGAAACAACAAGCTCGAAGGAGTAAAAAGATGTCGCGTGCACAAGATTGTGTACTTAAGTTTATGCTAAAGATGATGGAAGAGCGTGAAGTTAAAGGTTTTGTATATGGTATCATCCCAGAGAAAGGCAAGCCTGTTATAGGCGCCTCTGATAGTCTCCGTGCTTGGTGGAAAGATAGAGTTAGATTTGACCTGAATGGTCCTACTGCCATGCACAAGTATATGCCTGAATCATCAAATCGAGGAAAAGTGGTAGAACGTGGTCACACACTAGAAGAGCTTCAGGATACTACCCTTGGTTCACTCTTGTCAGCTCTAGTGCAGCACTGTGAACTACCACAAAGGCGGTTCCCATTAGAAAAGGGTGTGGCCCCACCATGGTGGCCTACCGGGAATGAAGCATGGTGGGATGAAGTGAAATTCAAGGAACAAGGACCTCCTCCATATAAGAAAATTCATAAATTGAGGAAAGCATGGAAACTTGTTCTTCTAACAGCTGTTATCAAACACATGAGCATTGCCAAAATCCGCATGGTTGTTCAGAATTCTAAATACTTGCAAGATAAGATGACCGCTAATGAGAAATATGTTTGGCTTTAAGAGACTGGAATAGAAAAAAATTTGGAAATAATAAAATCCAAATAGATAAACTTATAAAAAGACTAGAAACAATATCTAATTCAAATAGTCCTAGTTTTAACTGGGATGAATATAATACTACAATCAAAGAACTTGAAGAAACTTGGAAAAGGGAAGAAAGTTTTTGGAAAGATAGATCTAGAAATATTTGGCTTAAAAAGGGTGATAAAAATACAAAATATTATCATGCTTTCACTAAAGAAAGAAGGAGTAGAAATAAAATTCTTAACATCACTAATGAAATGGTGAATGGATTGACAATAAAAATGATATAAATATGGAAATAGTTAACTATTTTAATAATATCTTTACAACAGTAGGAAAAAGAGATTACAACAATACCATTAATCTCATTACTAGTAAAATTGACAAAAAATCTGCAGATGATTTAAATAAACATATTGATGAAGAAGAAGTTAAAAAAGCAACTTGGGAACTAGGACCTAATAAGGCCCCAGGACCTGATGGTTATAATGGAAATTTCTTCATATCTTATTGGGAAATTATCAAACTTGATCTTATGAGGGTAATAAATAATTTTTGGAATAATAGTGGTGATCTGTTGGATATCAACCAAACACTCATTACATTAATACCAAAAATTACTAAACCTACTAACATTAAACACTATAGACCAATTAGCTGCTCTAATTTTATTTATAAAATTATTGCTAGAATATTGGTTAATAGATTACAACCTCACATGACCTTCCTAGTAGGAGAAAATCAAAGTGCATTCATCCCTAATAGAATGATTCAGAAAAATACGATGATTGCACATGAATTAATTACTCATATTAAAAGAAGGAAAAAAACCAAAAAATATATGGTTGCAGTTAAAGCTGATATTAAAAAAGCTTATGAATATATTGAATGGGACTTCCTACAAGACCTCCTAATCAAAATAGGTTTCAATAAAGATTGGGTAAGAAAATTAATGATTTGTATCACCACTGTAACCTACTCAATCTTAATTAATGGAGAAATCCACCAAATTAAAAAACCTACTAGAGGAATTAGACAAGGTGATCTTCTTTCACCTTTAATTTTCTGTCTAATCTCACAAACTCTAAATGACTTGATTAGAGATAAAAAGGAGAAAAACATTCTCAATGGAATAAAAATTGGAAATAGCTGCCCAGATATAACTCATCTACTCTTTGCATATGACAGCCTTTTCTTCCTAAATGCTGATAATATTGAAATACAATCTTTTAATGATATTATGAATAAATATAAAAATGTCACTGGCTTATGCCTTAATCTCAACAAATGTGGGGTTATTTTTAGCCCTAATACTCCAACTTTTATCCAAAAGGTAATGGCTAAAAGATTAAATATGAAAAGAACTAATAACCTAGGAAATTATTTAGGATTACCTACTGAATGGAGTAGAACAAAATCTAAAGATCTTCAATTTCTAATTGACAGAATCTTACAAAAATTTGAAAATTGGAAAACCCTCTTTCTCTCTGAAGGAGGGAAAGAAATTTTGATTAAAGCAATCATTCAAAGTCTACCAAACTACCTTATGTCTAACTTTATAATTCCAAAGAATATAATAAATAATATTCACTCCATTATTGCTAAATTCTGGTGGGGAGATAAAGGTAAAAAAAGAATACACTGGGCCAATTGGGACCAACTTACTACTTCCAAGTTTGAAGGTGGATTAGGTTTTAGAGATCTACACCTAATGAATAAAGCATTATTAGGAAAACAAGCTTGGAACCTTATAAATAAAAAAGAATCTCTTCTTTATAGACTCCTCAAAGGAAAATATTTTAAAAATTGTAGTTTCCTTGAAGCTAAAATTGGAAGCTCACCATCTTGGGGATGGAGAAGCATACCCATAGGTAGAGAAACGTTTAAAAATAACATAAAATGGAAACTAGGCAATGGCTATGACATTAATATTTATGAGCATAATTGGATTTGCAATGAGAAACATCCAATTAAACCAAACAATTCAAACCTAAATTGGGTTAATCAACTTATTAAAAATGATAAATCTTGGGATATTGAGTTACTAAACAATATATATCCAAAGGAAATCAAAGAAAAAATAGAAAAATTGATAATACCTAAGGTATTTTGTAAAGACCAAATAAGTATTGACTTTTGTAAAAATGGGACATTTACAGTCAAAGAAACTTATCATAAATTGAAAGAAGATGAAATAAAAATACAAATTACTAAAAATAAAAATAATCCTTCAACTTCAACTGATAGGGATAAAAAAATCTGAAAATTAATTTGGAAAATGGAAACCCCACCTAAAATTAGAAACTTTATGTGGAGAGCAGTTAAAAACCTTTTATCCACTGAAGAAAACCTTTTTAACAGAAAATGTAGAAACAACAAAATTTGTAAAATTTGTGATAACAATGTTGAAACAGACGAACATATGCTTTTTAGATGTCCGTGGTCTAAAAGTGTATGGTTCACTAGTCCTTTTAATCTAAAAACTGATAATGATTTAACTTTAAGACTGGATCTATGGATGTTAAATCAAGTTGAAAACATTGCAAAAAACTTTAACAATAAGGATAGAATCTTAGAACTTATCTGCATGATAATGTGGCATATCTGGAAAGATAGAAATAACTTTATCTATAATGGGAAAAAATGTGACCCCTTAATCACTGTTAATAAAGCTATTGAATCTTGGAGAGAGTATTATAGAATTTCTAACCCTAATGACTTCAATTTCTTAGATAAAGAAATTAGGAATAATAATAATATTATCCCTAATAATATTGGTAGTACTACACATAATATTAAATTTAAGGATAAATGGAAAAGACCACCTCCTAATAAATTTAAAATTAACTGTGATGCAGCTTTCTCGGATAACGGAGCCACAATTGCTTGTATAGTAAGAAACTCTAATGGTGAATTTGTAACAGGTAAAAGTTGGAAAGTTGGAGCAGATTCGGTGTTAGAGGCAGATGCCACGGGTATTTTGAAAGCTACAAAGTTGGCTTCAAATTATCCCTTTGGTAGTGTTATAATTGAGAATGACTCGGCTACTATTATGAAACCCCTCGCTTCAGGGCGTCCTGTTTTGAGTCATTCGATTAAAAATATTATTTGTAATATATATTATTTTGCTGAACAGTCTTCTCCTTCGTTCTCTTTTGTAACTAGGGATAGAAATGGGACAGCTGACTGGGTTGCCAAACAGGAGCTCCTTAGCACATTGTTTGGTAACTGGGATACTTGTATTTCTACCCAGTTAGCTACTATGATTTGTAATGAAGCCGAACCCTCCGGGGTGGGCTAAACTCTGTAACCGTTTTTTTTATTTATCTATAATATTATGCATTCGAACAAAAAAAAAATATGTTTGGCTTTCTTTTATTAACGAACAGGAAGCTTTGGCTCAGAAGCAGATAGATCCGAACGTGTATACTTGTGCGTATATTCCATGTCCTTTCAGTATATATCGTCTAGGGTTTGAGGATATAAACGAAAGGAATAAACACCAGTTGAACTGCACGTACAAACTCCAATCTTCCCAAGTGTCAGGAGCTTCTAATTATCAAATTAATCATGGAAAGGCCCTGGAGTACGATGCATCTCTGGTTCGAGGAAAAATGGCTGCTATAGTAGAGAACGAAGGTCCAGTGTCAGGTGATATATCTGGAATTGAATTTTCAAGAGATGACCAAAGGAATATGCCGAACCATAACTCATGTTACCATAATATGTTACAGTGCAATACTGGCCTTGGTTCAGAGAAGGTTGATGCTATAGATCAGAACCTTCAATTTCAAACCCCTTTTGATCTTCCAGAATTTAGATTCGGATCCTCGTCCAATTACCCTACGGATCAATTTGAGAACCTTGATGCTTCCACCTGGTTTCATTAAAAAAAATAAAAGAGTTTCTGGAGGAGGTTGTGGGAAGGGCCAGCGTTTTAGAGCTTTGGGATCATGAAGACTGAAGAGTGTGTCTTTGTCTTATAGTGTAATTCTCTTTTTTTTTCTTTTTTTCTTTTTGTTGGTCAAACTTCTAGTGTTATTCTCTGTTTGAGTACTTCTTGTAACTTTTTAATAAATATTGGGTCATTTTGAGTCCTTACACACCTACATTTATTCAGAATATCATGACTAAAAAATTAGATATAAAAAGAAAATCTAAATAATTATCTAGAACTTCCAACTAAATGAGAAAGAACAAAATCAAAAGATTTACAATTTATAATTAATAGAATTCTAAAAAAAATAAAAAATTGAAAGACACTTTTCTTCTCAGAAGGAGGAAAATAAATCCTTTTAAAACAGTTTTACAAAGTTCCAAACTATATAATGTCAAACTTTATATTACCAAAAAATATAATCGACAAAATACATTCCATTATTACAAATTTTTGGTAGGGTGATAAAAGAAAAAAAGGATCCATTGAGCTTCATGGGATCTACTTACTAACTCAATATATGAAGGGGGGCCGGGCTTGGTTTTAGGGACTTACACCTTATGAACAAAGCTCTCTTAGGAAAACAAGTATGGAATATTGCAAACAGAAAAGAATCTCTATTACACAAATTGTTAAAAGACAAATACTTTCATAACAGTAACTTTCTTCAGGCTAAACTAGGAAGTTCCCATCTCTGGGTGGAAAAATATACTTATTGGTAGAGAAACTTTTATTAATAATATTAAATATAAATTAGGAAATGGTAAAAACATACAAATTTATGAACATAAGTGGATCTCTAATAATACACAGAATTTAAAACCCAAACTATCTGAACTCATATGGGTTAGTCAACTTATAAAAGAAAATAAAAATTGGAATTTAGACCTCCTAGAGACTATATATACCCCAATAATACTTCAGAAAAAAATCAAAAAATGATTATTCCTAATTTCAACTGTGAAGGTCAAATTTGTGTAGACTACTGTAAAAGTAGTTACTTTACAGTAAAGGAAGCATATCATAAACTTATAAGAAGGAGACTATAATAACTTATTAATCAAAAATCAAGATAAACCAACCATATCTATTAACAATGAAAACCAATTATGGAATTTAATATGGAAAAAGGGAACCCCCCCCCCCCCCCCAAAAAAAAAAAATTAAAAACTTTATGGGGAGAGCGGTAAGAAATCTCTAACCTGCTGAGGAAAACTTAATAAAACGCAAATGTAGTAATAGTAATATTTGTAAAATGTGTAATAATTGTATTGAAACAGTTGAACATATACTTTTTAGATGTCCATGAAACTGTTTGGTTTGCTAGTCCATTAAATATCAAAACTGAAAATGAATCAACAGCTAGACTAGACCAATGGATATTAAAAAATGTACAAGAAATGAGACAAAATTTTAAAAAGGAAGATAGAGTACTAGACTATTGTACAATTACATGGCAAATCTGGAAGGATAGAAACATTTTTATATACAATAGTAAAAATGTTGAACCACCAAATACCATTAAGAAAGCATTAGTAACATGGAAAGAATGTTACAAGATTTCAAACCCTAATCATTTGAACTTCCTTGATAATGAAGTAGGGATACGTATAGATAATCAACAAAATATTAATAAAACCAAGAAGATCAACAAGATAAAAATAGAAGATAAAAAATTTAAAGAAAACTGGATAAAAACCACCTCCGAATATACTTAAAATTAATTGCAATGCTGCTTTTTCTGACAAAGAAGCGGCTATATCATGTTTAGTAAGAAATTCTAATGGTGAATTTGTATTAGGAAAAAGTTGGAAAATTGAAGCAGATTCAGTGTTAGTAGCAGAAGCCACGGGGATCTTAAAAGCAACGGAAATGGCAGGAGAGTTCCCTTTTGGAAGTACTATTATCGAAAATGACGCTGAGAAGATTATGAAGCCCATATCTTCTAATCAAATTATTTCGAGTCATTCAATTAAAAAATCTAGTTTGTAATATATATTATTTTGCAGAACTATCTAATCCTAGTTTTACTTGTATTCCTAGAGTTAGTAACAGGGCAGCCGACTGGGTTGCTAAACATGAGCTTCTAAGCACATTGTTTGGTAACTGGGATACTTGTATTCCTCCCCAGTTGGCTAACATTTTGAGTAGTGACAACGAGCCCTTAGGGGTCGGCTAAATTTGTAACCTTTTGAAATATTATCTATCTATATATTATGCTTTGAACAAAAAACAAAATTGGAAACACCCCCATAATAATCATTCTTACACAATATACTTTCCTCACTAAAGGGAATACATAATAAGCATTTTTACACAATCTACTTTCCTTATACTAAGGGGTATATAAGATTTAATACTAAATACCAAAAGAATTTAATGAATTTGATCAACTTAGAAAAGTCACTAAAAATATTTGGTCAAGAATTTGATCATGATCTTTAAGAACAAGATATTCCTTTGAATCTACTATGCGTGAAAAAAAGACGATCGATTCCAAGTTGAAAAGAGGAAATTATAAACGTTTTAGTAAAACAACTTTGAGATGTCCAGTTTTAAAGAACAATTTCATGGGCCACTTTTGATTCAAATTATGGGCCCATAAGTTAAACCTACAAATTTTAGTAGTATAAATAGGCTATTTTCAGATTTCTAATCACGTTTTACATATTATTAACTTCTGGATAAAGAGAGAACTAAGGTGGGCAAGGAAAACAATACATATTCTTCCAATTTGTAATGTTTCTTCCATTTCACTCCATAATATGTATTTATTTATTTTATACTAATTTTGAGTATGAGTTAAACTCTTAAATAGTTTGGAAATTCTAATTTGTGAACTTTATGGACAAGTATTTGATTATTTATAATTATTGGGATCTTTTAGGTTAAAAATAAATGTGTTAAATTACCATTGATTATTATTATTTTGCTTTGTATTTGAATTTGTTAATGGCATGCGTAAATTGTATTCATTTAGCTTTTGGATGTATTCTGAAAGGGGAATTGACAGTTGGATCTAAATACTAATCGTATAAATTTGTCTTAAGAATCTGAAGACCTAGATAATCTATATAGTTGTTACATGTGTTTAATCTAGAAAGTGTCATATAAAATGTATAGGTATATCTGGAAAGAAATCCCAGATTTCAAAGGTAGACCCTTATTTAACGGGACATAGGTGGACTTTAAAAGCCCAGATAATTTGAAATTACTATTTTGATTATCAAGTAATATAATTGTTGATTCGGTGAGTATAAACATTCTAGCTAGATTCTCTACTCAAGTTAAACCTATTAGTTTACTTTCATCGTATTTTACTTATTTCGTAAATTTTTTTAGTTAATCTAAAAATCCCTTCTCTATTATTGTAAGTTTTAGCGCAACACGTATCCTTAACCTTAATTTAAAAGCAATATTAATTTTACTTGCAATACATGTAGCGAACGAACTTTTACTTACAAATATTATTACTAGGCTACCCGTACAATTGAGGAGTGTACTTTCATCAATGCAATTTTATATCACGGCTTGTGAGCTACAAAGTTTTTGGTGCCATTGTCGGGGATTGTTTGTTTAATTTTATAAAATTTTTATTTAGGATAATCATTGTGAAGTTTTTAAACTTGGTCTTGTTCTTGATCTTCTGTAGGTATTACAAATTCATTCTCTCGGATGTTGAGAAGTTACTTTGAATTTATTGAAAAGAAAAAGAACCAAGAACTTATTATCGATATGGATTTGCAACAACCAATATGACGACCTACGAAATCTAATTGTCCTCCTATTAATCGTGCACCACATGGTGATGCTGCAATAAATCCACTTGGTAAAGAGGAAGTACACAATCCCAACCTTGTGGATGGATCTCAGAACCAACATGGATAATATAATAACATTAATGGTGTTTCTCAAGGAGGTCGAGTGCAAGCTCAAGTCCCACCTTGAAAAGATCATAGGTATATGCAACAACAGGGCCAAGGCTTTCGGTTCCATATGCAACCTCTTGAAATTCACCTACCAACTATTTAAGTAGGAAGATTCAAGCTTGAAGTGAGTATGTTGAATCAATTTACGAGCTATAGAGGTTATAGTGGTTTTACACATGAAGATTCCATACGAGTGATTTAAAAGTTCATGCAGCTTTGTGACCCCTACATTACCCAGGGTATTACTTGAGAACATATGTACTATATCATGTTCCTGTTTTTTATTGGAAGTACGAGTGAGTGGTTGGACATTCAACCATTGGAGCTAATAATGATATGGTATGAGCTACAATCCTTTGACATGTATTATTCTCATATCATAACGGTGAAAGATTATATGGATCTTGCAACTTTTAGAAAACAATCTGGCAAAACTTTAGGCTAGACTTGGGTAAGGTTCCAAAAGACTTTAAAAAAATTCCCACTTCATGGGTATAACCTTGATTTATAGTTAGATGTATACTATAGAAGTCTAGATGCTAGTTGTATGGAGAATTTAGATGTTATTTGTGGAGGTGGATTCATGATGGTGAACCAAAAACAGGCTTTGACAATTATGGATTAGATGGTGAAAATGAGATGAGTTGGAAACCTCCTAGAGGTCTAGTACATCAATCTTCTCTAGGTACGTTACTTTCAGATCCTAAGACGGAGATAAGTGCAAAACTTGCCACCATTGTGACACAGTTGAAATTATAATCTACGAATGTGAACCAAGGTGGGCAAGATAATCAAACTATTGAGAATATAGTACAATAATCGGTTGGGTGTACGAGGTGTAGTATTGTTGCTAATAGTTGGGAAGATTATCATAATAATATGAAGTTGGTCTTCTTCATATATAACCAAAGGACCTGCCAATAGGGAAACCAAGGCTATCACCAGGGTTAATGAAACAACCATTTGGGTTTTCGGTGGTCTAATCCAAATAGAGTCGTCAATCAATATCAAAGTCGAACCTGAGGTAACCGCTACCAAGGGAACCTGTATCAAGCAAGTCTTCATATAACCACTATTAAGGTGGGCAATCAACTGGAAACCGTGTAAACCCACCACCAAAAAATGAATCTTAGCGTATTCACAAGAAGGTGCAAAATATTTGTAGGCAGTGATCACCAAGTTTTCCGCCAACACGGATATGAAGTTTCTTCAATTGGCGGAGAAAAATAATTCTAAGATGATACTTTGCAAATGTTGATGCAAAAAATGAGTTAATTGTCTCAAGCATTGTAAGAAAGAATCCAAGACCAAGTTTTGAAAATCACCGAAGATCTATGAACTTATAAAGTGGAACGATGAAAGGTCATTGAGCTTTAAAGTTAAAAAGGGTTAGAGTCACTGTCGGGTATCTCTAGTAAAGAATCCAACTCACCACAAAAGGAAGAGGTTATAAAAGAGAAGGAGATTCCCAAGCCGACGTGGATATGGTAATAGTGGAAGATTTCATTGATGATGAAGGAGAAGAAGTGGCCGAGAAAGTATTGGAAGCACCGAATGTTCGAGGAAAGAAGAAAGTTGAGTCTCTACCATAAGAAGATCGCCCACTACCACCATACTTATTAAGAGTTGTGAAAAAGAATGATACTTCAAAACTCAGGAAATTTATTGATATACTAAGTCAATTAAATATAAATTTCCAATTTTTTGAAGCAATAAAGATAGTGACTAATTATCTAGGAATCATCAAGGAGAGACTCTCCAAGATATTTTTTTTTTTTTAAGAATACGAGACTATGACATATATGAGGAATTGTCAGCTACATTGCAAAGGAAGTTGCCACCTAAAATTAAAGATTTGGGAGGTTTCAATATTCCGATCAATATTGGTTTCATCTTCGAGGTATAAGTATTATGTGACTTAGGAGTGAGCGTCAACCTCATCCCCAAGAGTGTGTTTGATGAGCTGGGATTTGGAGAAGCAAATCTTACCTCATATATGTTGCAATGGTAGATCATACAGTAACATGATCATGGGGAGTGAACAAGGACGTACCGGTAAAAGTGGTAACACCTCCACAAGAAGGTCACCACCACCACCCTTTCCATCAAGGTTAAGATCGAAGAATGGTGCTTCGTAGTATAAGAACTCATTGAGATGCTAATCCATTTGAATATTAACTTTACTTTCCTCGAAGTAATCATGAAAGTGACAAAATATATTAGATTCTTTAAGAAGACGCCCTCCACGAAGAATAAATTCGAGCAATATGAGACTGTGTCACTAACAGGGGAAGGAGCTTCTTAGTGGAAAGAGAATTCATCGTGTAAGCTCAGGAATAAGGGAGGCTTCAATCTTCTGATTATGATTGGTGGTACATTCGAAATAAAAGTGTTATGTAATTTAGGAACTAGCATCAACCTTATGCCCAATATTGTGTTTGATAAGTAGGGAATCTAAAAGAAAAGCCAAGTTCTGCCATACTACAAATGACAGATCATATTATATTTGTGGGGAATGATCGAGTACATGTTGGTAAAAGTAGGTAACCTCATAATACCCGCATATTTTATTATTCTTGATTGTTATTCAAATGAAAACATCTCTATTATATTGGGGCGTCCAATATTAGCCACCGGACGAAAATTGATAGATGTACACAGACGTGTGGTATCGTTGAGTATTTAGGATGAGTTATAAACTTTTTATGCTCGGGAGAAACATATAGATGAAGAATAAAAAATACCTTCATGATTCACAGTGTTATTGAAAGCATCGGTTTGAAGACCCCAAAAGAAAATGGACGAATGAGAGAAAAATATGAGCTGTGGGGTAGGAGATGAAGTTGTGTTGAAACATCCTAATTCCAAGAATAACTTCGAAATCGGAAAGCTACATGGATTGGACTATTTACAATCACAAAAACCATCTCGAAGGGGTATTCTAAGTGCAAGATAATAAAACATGGGAGCGTCGTTTAGTCACTCCAGAAGCCTATCACATTATTGGGGAGGTTACATAAATTCCAAAAATAAGTGGGGTACAAATTTTGAATTTAAATATGTAAACCAAGAGTGCTCAGGGGAAACAACCCATATTTTATTGCTTTTTAGTTAGTTTCTGATTTTTATAGTGGGTTTTGTTTTGTATTTCTTGTATACTGTACATGGAGATAGAGGTATCAAGTGATGTGTAGGTGAAAACCTAGGAGTTTTGAGGCTAATTTCTTTTTTGGAAAATCAAAAAATGGAAAAAATGAGGTATGTGTGGGTGTATGTTGCAATTTTAAGCGCTCTAGTGAGCTAGGGGCGAATTTTCCATTAATATTGGAAAAAAGTGGCATTTGAATTTTTTTTGAATTTTAAAAAATGGGAAAAGATCATAGCGCCAGATAAGCGCTGGAAGCTGCGTTGGACAATCCTGCATATATGGCCAGATTTTCCAGCAAAGTCGGATCAGACGCTAGAAAAAAAAAGGACAAAAAAATTGTTTCGACTGAGCGGAATGATGCAAGGAAGATTCGGGCAGAACGCCGGACAGAACGCCCAAACAAAGATAATAGAATTTCGTCCGACTGGGCCAAATAAATGTTCCAGCAAAGCCGGGTAAGGCAAGGAAGACTCGTCCACATCATCAGAAGAAAAAAAACCAGATCGATCTGATTTCGCCAGAAGACTCAGCCAGTTCGGCCAAATGGATACAGTTCATCCAGACGGGCAACAGGCCAGAAAAAATTTGAAATTCCAAATCCGAATTTCGGGAAAATAAACTTCTATGCTGGATGTGCTCGCCCGACTCCCTTAGTTTTTCATTTTTTGTGATACTCCGAAGGACCATAATTTTTTGTTCAAGTGTTGGAATCCACCTTTTCTCCAGGCTAAATTGCATATATTTTATAGATTTGACCAATGGCATAGACCATCGCATAATAGGATCTCTCATTAGAAATTTATGGCCAAATCCTTGAAATTTTTCACACCACTCCCAACTTTCGAGATGAATTACGAACAACTATTTGGAATCTGGGGGAGATTTTTTATATTTTTGGAAAACTAGAGAAGACTAGTTTCTAAAGCCTCAAACCACGACTCATTTGGAAGTCTTATGAAAACTTTATGATCAAAACAATGAGGTGTGACACTAAAAATGAAAGAGTTTTCTCAGATTCGAATGCCCTTTTGGTTCTGAAATGACTAAAAACACTACATAATTCCACACCATCATCAATCAAGCGACTTTGTGATCGATACGTCAACCCCTAGTTTGGTGATTGAGTTATTCTCACAACGGACGTTTCTCCCACGCTTTGTTTTGGTCAGTATATATTTAGTATATTTTATATTCGCTACTTTCATTTGCTTTAGTTTTTTGTGTTAGTATTTTCGAATCAGGGGGACACGAATCATTATTAAGTTAGTGTGAGGTCATCGTTGTACTCATTCCAATTCGTTTTTATTGTTACTAAATAAAATATGAAAAGATGAATAATTTGTGAAAAGAGTGCATGTGACATTCAATGTTATGGATTATATCTATGCTTTAGGAATGCTTACACTATGCCATGATTAATATTCTTGATAATTGTTGTGTGTGTCAAGTCTTTAGCTAGCAATGCATGAAAGGTAGTTTGAGCAAAGCGAAACGTGAGCTAGTGTGTAGACATTGAGGCTTCACTTAGTCTAAAACTGATTCACGTACAACCTTGAGACGAAATAACTTAAGAAGACCACATAATTAGGAAAATGATTAAGGCAGTTATTTGAAAAACCATTTGTCCCCGTAGCTTTTCCAAATGATGTATTTGTATCACTAGAGTCCCTTCAACCCTAAGTCCTTTCTTTGTTATCCACGTGTCATCTCCTAAGGTGTGATAAATTAAACTAACCAACTCACACCTTGAGAGAGTTAATTAAGCTCAAGTGTACAAATCGTTGACAAGTAATAAAAGTAAATATCAAAGAGTATCATCCTTACAAGGACTATGAGGTTTCTTATATTATGTTCTCTCGTAAAGTGTACTAGAATGAATTGATTGAATAAAAAGAAATTATATATATATATAAGTTTTGCGTTTTATTACTACGGAATAGAGATGCAATTAAGATAAATTAAACTAATGATTAATTAAACTAATGACTATGAATTTAAATAACGAATGAGGTAAGATGATAAAATAGCTCGAGAACTCGCAAGTAATCCCTGCTAGTATTACTTCTATGTTTAAGTGTTTAAGGGAAAATCGATAATTACGCAATAGTCGGGATTTTAAATTTCTTCTAACTGTCGTCGGGGTAGCTTAGAAGGTTGCCTCAACAATTACTAGAGTACTTGGGTGAGTTGGTTCTACATAAAAGATCGACGCTTCAAAGTTTCCAACCCTATTAACTATATGGATAGTCACACCTGTCAGGATCACTAATACATACCAGACGTTCATTTATTGTTTTATGTAACCCAAACCCCCCGTTAAGGAGACAATCCTAATTACTAAGGGAAGTCCTATACTTGTCCAGATTAAGGTATGAATTTTAATGACAAATACATAAGAAAATCAATTAAATAACAATTCAATTAAAGATGTATTCTCCCAAATACAATAAAAACATTAAAATAATTTTAGGGTTCATACATTATTGTTGTTCACGAGCTATGGATTAACTAGTGCATAATGAAATAACTAGCAACTAAAAGTTTAACATTCATGTTCAAGAAATAAAACCTCATAATAATTGATGACGAATGATGGAGGGTGGAGGGGGAAGGACATAGAATACTTCCAATCTTCTTCTCCTTTTCTTCTGCACTACTACAAGCGTTTCTATTCTTCTAAATATGAATGAGGAACCTTTTCTAACGTTAAAACTTATATATGTTTTATCGTGTTTTTGGTGTTGTAGGCCCCTTTTAAATGTCACAAGTCAACCCAACGTTTTAGAAAATGAGTGGACTAATTCAAACCACAACAACGGAAAATTGTATAACTCTTTCATTTCATATTTAAATCATAAATTGTATGTTCTCACACGCTCCTAACTCCAATTTTTAGCATGAAATACAATGGCTCATCCATAATCCTAACCGTTTGTGCATAATTTGTGTCGCCTAGGGTGTGATAAAAATATGATAAATAAATCCAGAAAACAATGCACTAATCACCCTAGACAAGCACGGTATTGCAGGTATTACAGACGTATGCAAGTTTTAATGATAAGAAGAATTCGTTCTCAAGGACCTAGGTAAAAGTAAAGAAAAATAATTAAATGTGAGAGAATATGAGATGAGAGAGTATAGCTTAGGTTTTTCTAGTATGCACCAATCCTTCTAATTCTTTCGATCAATTTCAGTTTATAAGGGAGATAATAGCTCTTAGATATGTAGTCAGGATTCTAAATTCCCCCTATCCCCGGAGAGCGAACTAGGGTGGTAACCTCACAATCACGAGAGAACTCACAAAGGGTTAACCTGCGCCACTTGGGTCCTAGGTGTAGTCCTACCTACTAATGACGATTGGTGATGAAAATAAACCTTAATGACTATCTAGTTAGGCTGGTGTTGTCAGGAACAATTCCTTATTCTAGACGTTTATGTGGTGTTTCAATAATTAGACACCCCTTCCGGGCGACCATCTAACCACTATTAGCAATGTCCTAAATTGATCAGGTTTTAGACAGGCAATAAATCAAAACACATAAAATAAATATATGGTTAAGCAGCTAGAATCAGATTAAAACATATAATTCCCAAAGAAACTTAGATAGAAAAGAAATAGAATTCATAGATTATACATAATGCAAAACCCAAGATATAGGAAAATTAGTTCATACCTGAAAGAAATAAACTAAAAGAATGATACAAAGATGTCATCTTGCTCTCTTCAATAACACAAATGATATAAAACTTAAGGACTAACTTATGGGAGGCAAGGATTAAACCTATGGATTGGATTTGATTAAGGGTGACTTTACAAAGGTTTAAGGGTGTATTTATAGGTGTTTAGAAGACATAATTCGTTTTCTTGGAGTGGAAGACAAGTAACTTGGACTACAAGCCCAACTCAAATTCGTAACCCTAAAATATTGAAAAGGTAATAGTTTACCGTTGTTTTGTTTTGGCCGTAACTCCTTCAATACTTATTCGTTTGACGCATTCCATTTGTCGAAACTAATCGCCTCGGAAATCTCTATAACTTTGCTTCAAACCATTCTTCCAAATTCCTAGCCAATCTTAGGGATGGCAACGGATCGGATTATTGCAAAAAAAAATCCAAAACCATGCCTATATTCATTTAATTTATCAAAAACCAAACCCTAACGGATTTAACCACTGGACTTACTTTTCAAAACCATATCCGAATAATTCGGATTCGGTTTTTTAAATGGTTTTTCGGATTTTAACCATAACCCGGCTTGCGAGGCGTCCCTCTCGCAGTAGGATTCCTAACCTCGCCTCGCTCTTGTGACATGCCAAAATATAACTCTCTAAATATATTGAAAATATTGAAACGAGATCACAAATACATAAAAAATCTCCAATATATAAAATATTTTGTTGATCTTTAATTAAAAAACTAGTATTTAAATTTTAGTTTTGAGATATGAAAATACTTTTTTATCTATATTACTATAAAATATACAAAAATAGATGATAATAAACGGGTTTTTGGTTATTCGGTTGTATTTTTATCTAAAATTTTAACCTAAAGGATTTAACCATCGGTTACATTTTTCAGAACCATAACCTAACGGTTTTACATCCTTATATATAGTTGGGTTGAGACTTTTGGCCTTTTGGTAATTAAAAATCAAAAAAATATAAGAAAGATGGACTTCAAAATATAAAAATACATGGATTTTAGCCTTTAATAGGTAAAATAAAAATCTGATTTATATATATATATATATATATATATATATATATATATATATATATATATATATATAACGGATTTTCGATTTTTTGGGTTTTTTTAATCTAAAACCATAACCTAATGGTTTTAACCATCGGTTTCACTTTTTAAAACCAAACCCTAACAGATTTAACCACGGTTACATAATCGGTTTTTATTCGGTTCGGTAATCAGTCGGTTTCGGATTAAAATCGTAACCACTGCCATCCCTAGCCAATCTTGAGTTATAATCACTTTTATGGTCGTAGGTGCAGGAATTCAGATTTATTTGACAACTTTATCTTTATATATCTTGTCTTTTCCTTCCTTATCTCCAATTTTTATTCATATCTTATTTGATTCATCTCTTAGAATTGATTTGGCATCTAATTAATCACCATATATATTTTTAAAGCTTCACAATTAACAAACAATTAAACCAAATATGCTCTGAAAATAATAAATCATTAAATCAAGACATGAAATAGGAAAGTGCACTAATACATAGGAAAATCAAGTATTTAGACTTCTAAAACACTAAAAATGATGTCTCCAACTAAGATTAAATCATCACAAATGGGGAGACATCAAGACCCCCAACTCAAAGTTGTATCTTCCCGATACAATAAAGATAAAAACAAAGGGAAGTCTCTAAATACACACCTAAGTCAATTAAGCACAGTGGGAAAGAAGATAGAAGATTATATAGAATAGACATAAAACAACTACTCAGAAAATTTCATGTAATAATAATTACAAACTACATACCTGCACACTTTTCGTATCCACAATCAACACGGCTTGAAGTCAAGATTAGATTAGCTTCGCAATGTAAGAAGGAGAGGATCTTTACTCAGTTCACCAAGGAGGCTATAGATTGTTCATCGAACTTCACTAGTATCCAAAGATCCACTTAACTACTCTCTATTGGCTCAATCACTTCTAGATTACATAGCAAAGTATCATAAGGTCTTTAAGGTTGTAATGTTAGCTTAGGGATGGTATGATAAGTATATTTGGATAATTTAGAGTGAGCTTTTGGCTCTCTCCTCACTAGCCATCAACGAATCGCCCTAAAGCTTGAGTTACTCTCATAAAATGTTCTCACTCAACCCAATAATTTCGTGATGCACAAAGTAGCATCCCCAATAACCCAATAAAGCATAAAGATGTTCATAAAATAATTCCTCTTTGCCGGTCCAAATATATATTCTTTTCAAATCAATTTTTTCTCTTTTGTATAGCTATGACTCTTTTTCATGTTCGATATATCACGCTATTTTTCTTTTCTTTTTTCTTTTCGTGTTTCAGCTTTTTTCATTTACTCTTACCCCGGCAAAGGGTTACAATACATTAAACTTGTGAATCATCATCAATATAATAACATAGCTCAATTAATAAGCTCAAAAATCCCAACCCAATAACAATTCCATAATGGTGGACTCACCACCCCAAACTCAAGATCTAAAACAACTGTCTATGCATCGCGATTCGAGTGTGGGCTATGATGTTAATCTCCCTGCCTAGGAGCCGCCTAGGCGTCAACTCCCCCCTCAGCCGTTTACGCCTAGTTTAAACTCTAGGCGTTTTTGTCTAGCGCCTTAGTCACCGTAGAATAGGCGCCTAGCCCGTTTAGGCACCGATGAATGGCAAAAAATGGCCGCCTAGGCACCGGTTAATGGCAAAACATGCTAGCATAGGCCTTCTTGTAATTTTTCTTATTTTTTAGAATTCTTTAATTGATATTATAACTCAATATTTAGTCTTTTTATATTTAATATAGTGTTGTTAGATAAATTTTATGACTTAAATGGTTAAAATTACTATAATTACTACATATATATTACTAAATATACAAAATTACTCAACGAGATTCAAAACCGTATAATTCCGCCTAGGCGCTAGGCCCCAGTCGACCGCCTAGGCTGCGAAACCGAGATCTACAGCATAGAGTACGGGTCATATGGAAAAGTCCTAAAATTTAAAGGATATGTCTTATTGGTGTCGCCTAGGGTGTGATAAAAATAAGATCAAATTAAGTATGGAAAACTATGCACTCTCACCCTAGACAGGCACAGTACTGCAAGTATTACAGGACGTATGCAAGTTTTAATGATAAGTAGAGTTCGTTCTCAGGGACTTAAGTGTGTTAATCGCGTAGGAACAGATAACGAGTAAAAGTAAATAACTAGAAGACAGAAAATAAAGAGATATGGATTTTCTAAATTATGAATTAAAACTAGGAAAATAAAGACAATAAAATAAAAGATTAAGAATATGAGATGAGAAGTATAGCTCAGGTTTTGCTAGTATGCACTAATCCTTCTAATTCTATCTATAAATGTAGTTCATAAGGGAGAATATTAGCTCTTGGTAATACTTAGTCAGGATTCTAAATTCCCCAATCTTAGACCTTGAGAGCGACTAAGGGGGCTACGGCACAACCAAGACGAGGACTCAAATAGGGTTATCAAATGCCACTAAGGCCCTATCCAGCACACTACAATCAATTGGTGATATGGTGGTTAAAACAAACCCTAATGACTATCTAGTTAGAAGTATGTTTTGTCAGAACTGCTATCGACACTAGACATTATGTGGTGGTTCAATAGTTAAACACCCTGTCAAGGAGACCATCTAACTACTCTTAAAACAATCCTAAAGTGATCAATTCTAGGAAAGACATTAAATCAAAACACATAAGCAAATATAAAGTAAGTAGCTAATATCAGATTAAAACATATAATTCCTAAAGAAACTTAGATAGAAGAATTAGAATTCATAGATTATACATATGCAAAACCCAAGCTATGGGAGGTTTAGTTCATACCTGAAGGAAATAAACTAAAAGAAATTACAAAAGACATCATCTTGCTCTCTACAATAAACTGGAAGAATAAAACCTTAAGAACTAATTACTATGAGGCAAGGATGATTTACAAGTGATATAAGGGTGTATTTATAGGTGTTTAGAAGACCTAATTCGTTTTCTTGAGGAATAGTTAAGGTAATGGACTTCTAGCCCAACTCAAATTCGTATGGAAATAAAAATAAACACTGCTGTACCGTTTTGAGTGTATCTTCTTCGTTATTGGTCCGATTTTGCTCCACAAGATACCAAAAGAATCGCAACAGAATTATCTAGGCCCTTTAGGAGGAAATCTCCAAATTCGGCCTATTTCATAGGTAAAAACACCAATCTTTAGACGAGTGTGCAGAATCCCAGATTTAGGCAGCTTTTCCTTTTCCATCTTTTTAGCTTTTATTTACTTTTCTCCAATTACCATGTAAATCTCTTTCCATAAGTTGTTGTCTTTGACTTGGACTCTAATTAATCTCCATAATTATCTTTAAAGCTACACACTAAATAAACAATTAAACCCAATATGCTTTAAAAATATTATTTCTACAAATCAAGACACAAAATAGGAAAGTGCACTAAAACTCAAGAAAATCGACATTATTGACTTCTAAAACACTAAAAATGATGTCTCATCTTAACATAAATCTATCACAAATGAGGAGACATCAAGACCCCCAACTCAAAGTTGTATCGTCCCGATACAATAAAAGATAAAAACATAGGGAAGTCTAGAAATACACACTTATAAAATTCTCAACACAAGGGAAAAAGCATAGCAGAATATATAGAATAAACCTAAAGCACATAACCCAGAAAATTTCATGCAATAATGTTCATAAACTACATACCTGTACACTTCTTATATCCACAGTCAACACGGCTTGAATTTAAGATCAGATTAGTTTCGCAATGTAAGAAGGATTGGGACTTTACTCAGTTCCCCAAGAGAGCTATAGATTGTTCATCAAACCTTACTAGTATCCAAGGATCCACTTAACTAATCTTTAATGGCTCAATCACTTCTCAATTACATAACAAAGAATCACAAGGTCTTTAAGGTTGTAATGTAGGCTTAGGGACGGTATGATAGTATATTTGGATAATTTGGAGTGAGCTTTTGGCTCTTTCCTCACTAGCCATCAACGAATCGCCCTAGAGCTTGAGTTACTCTCATAAAACGTTTCTTACTCAACCCAATGAGTTCCTTGATGCATAATTTAGCATCCCTAATAACCCAATTTAAAGCTTAAGATGTTCACATAAAAATCCACTTTGCCGGTCCGAATATATATATTTTCCTTTCTTTTCAAATCAATTTTCTTTTATAGCTATGACTCTCTTTTAATGTTGAGATATCATGCTAATTTCTCATATATATTTTTTTTCTTTTAATGCCCTTGTTGGCAATATTAGCTCGAAGCTTCTTTTTCATTCACTATTACCCCGGCAAAGGGTTACAATACAAATCTGTGAATCATCATCAATATAAAGCACAAAGCACAATTTATAAGCTCAAAAATCCCAACAAAATATTAATTCCCATAATGGTGGATCCACCACCCCAAACTCAAGCTCTAAAACAACTGTCTAAGCATCGCGATTCGAGTACGGGTCATATGGAAAAGTCCTAAAATCTAAAAGATATGGCTTATAACGTGTTTCAATAAAAAGGCTTTAGAAAGGCTAGAAGGGGCTAAGAAGGATATAGCATATAATCAAAATCACAAGGTGAGAAGGTATAAAAAGGCTTCAAAGGCTTCAAAATATGAAAGAACCGCCTTGATCACTTTCTACACTATGTAATTTAGAAAATTTCTTACCTTTAGCACTTTCATCAAATGGTTTTTCAACTAGCTTGGATCTCACGGCCTACACACTTCTCAAGGTTCCCTGAGATCAAACATACTTTCTATCGCATTGCTCACTAATCTTCTCTTTACTATCAACGTGTGTTTTCCTGCAAATACTCAAGGCATACAAATACATAGCTCATAAACATATCACTTACTATCATTAATCTACTGAGCTTATGCTTTCAAGCTATTAAACACACTCTACATCTAAATCCCATGTATCAAAAAAATTTAATTTCACCCAAAAAACAGAAAAATGGCCAGAGGGCTCAATCGCAGATATTTGAAATGCGGTGGAGGTGTACATTTGAAAGATATTTGAAAAAGTTAAAAGAGTATATTCGAAACCCAACGTGGCCAGAGGGCTCAATCGCAGAGGGTTATGTGGTGGAAGAAACGTTGTCATTCATATCACGGTATCTTCGAGAAGAAAAAACAATCTGGTAGATACAACGAGGCACTGCCCAAACTGAATGAGCTATCCGTTTTAAGAGTTTGTGTACTCCAGTTGGTAAGAAAAAGTTTGGTCATTTACCACGTACTGAGAAGGAACAAATCAACTGGTATATTCTGCATAATTGCGACGAGATCGAACCATACATGGCGTAAGTAATATTTATTTGCTTTTATTAATTTATTTGTACATTGTGTTTTATTCTTTTCTTAAAATGTAGTGAACACAAATCCACGCTTTTGGGAGCGGCTAAAGCTATAGAGAAGATGCACCGATAAACGTTTAAAGGATGGTTTTTGGAAAAGGTATGTAACATGTACACTCCTTAGTAACTTTCCTTATTTATTAAAGTTTCCATATTTGGAAAGTTTCCTTATTTGAAACCTTCCATATTTGGAAACATTCCATATTTGGAAACATTCCATATGTGGAAACCTTCCTTATTTGGGAAGATAAACATTAGTTTTCAAAATTATATTTCTTATTATTTTTTATAGATTCGTGCAATGCACAAGGCTGGTGATGCATTAGCTACCCCCAAGATGATTTACTTAGCCAGCATGTCTCATGGCCCTGTTCATACATACGGTTCATGTGTTGTGAATGGTGTGAAATGAGTTACTAGAGAAAAAGGAGAAAAAAGAGTGACCCAAGAATACGGTGTATCTGCCATGTATAATTGGACACCTTTTTACGGTGAATTAGTGAAAATCATAGAGGTTACATTAAATGGTGGTTGATCAGTTGTGTTATTCGTTTGTAGCTTGTGTAACGCGATGAAGGTGAAGAAGAAAACGGGATAACCTTCATCAACTCGTCTTCTTTTTGGTGGGTGGATGAACCATACATTTTACCGACCCAAGCCAAAAAAGTGTTTTACATCGACGAGATCAATACAAAGAAAATAATGAAAGGATGGAAAGTCGTTCGAGAAATCAACGACCGTCACGGATGGAGTGTCGATTTATGGGGTGGGAGTCAGTATCTACCGAAAACGAGCGCATCATGATTCCTTTCGTTAACACACAGACGGATTACTCATGATTGGACTTGGCAACTACCGAAGAAGTCGAGTTTGACCCATCTCATTTGCGGGTTGAACTAGTTTTTTATGAAGACGAGGAGATTTTTGGTGACACGTGGGAGGAGTAAGGAGACAAGGAACCTATTGAGGTCGATAGTGATGAGGAACATATCGACACTAGCGGATACGAAACTGATTAGTTATTTGGTTTTTTAGTTTATGTTTTTTTTATATATTTAAGTGTATTTGATTTGAATTTTAAGGTTGTTAAAAAGTTATGTTTTGATTTATTTAGATGTTTAAATGTTTTTATAAATGTTAAGATGTAAGAAATCTAAAAAATGTTAATAAGGAATAAAGAAAAAAATGAAAAAAACATGTTAGCGACGATATTCAAGAACATGGTGACGACTTAATTCGTCCCTAAGACCGCCCAAAAATTCGATTGGTCAATTTGGGCGGTCCAATTTCCTGTCTCTTCCACTTAGCGACGACATGTAATGATAGCGACGACGCGTGTCGTCGCTAAACGCAGACACGCAATAGTCGTGCGTACGATGCGTGACACGTGTCCCTTATTAGGGACGAAATTCTCATACTTAGCGAAGAAAACGGGTCGTTGCTAAACAAAAATTCTATAAAATCTACACGTCAGCTTCATTTTCTCACAAATAACAATCCAAAACCCTACCAAATCGAGAGCTCAATCTTCCATAGCCAAATCCGAAGCCAAATCTACTCCAAATCCACGTTAAAGGAATGATTTTCAGCACTCTAATTCCATTTTAATTCCTTTTTTATTGTTATTTCATTTTTTAACTATTTATTTTATTTGTGTTTATCACTCTGAATGATTTGCATGGATTAATCATCATCAACACTATAATTTCCACGTAAAAGGTACCACAAAATCAACCCTTTTTTTAGTTTTTTTTAATTCTTTTTTTGATTGAAAATTTTGATGAAGTATTTTTCCATATGTTGAATTCTGAGTGTTTGTGATGTTAAAGTAGGTTGTTTTGCACTTTAATTTCGTTTAGAAAAGCATGTACTGATGATTTGTGATTTTTAATTCTAGAAACAATTAAGTTTTTACTAAAATTAGGGTTTTTAATAGACGATTTGTGTTTCTGTTAGTTGTATATATGATTAGAAGAACAATTAGGATTTATGTGTTTAGAATATATGATTAGGAAATTTTTAGGTAATTGTTTAGAATTAAAATGAATATTAGCAAAATAAAAAACAATTAATTAGTGTTTTATTAGGATTGTTTTAATAAAAAAGTAGCGATTTTTTAAGATTTTTGAAAAAAAAAACACTTATAAAAAAAAAGTAAGCCTTAGGGAATTTTTTGTTTTAAAAAATGTTAGAGTTTCCATTTTAGGAAACATTCCATTTCTAGAAAGTTTTCTAAATTGGAAAGTTTCCTAAAATAAAAAGTTTACAAAAAATGGAAAGTTTCCTATTTTGGAAAGTTACCAAATATGGAAACTTTCCAGAATAGGAAACTTTCCCTTTTTAGAATAATAGAATCAATTTTTGAACTAAATGGTTATTTTTTGTTACAAATGTCATCCGAATTGAATTAACTCTAATTATTTTAATTTATCATATATGTAAGATTTGTGATAATTTAATTATTTTAATTTATTATATATGTATTATTTATAATTATATATTTTTTCGTTTTGTATTGTAATAATTTATTTATTCGTAAAAATTGTAATAATTTTTTTACGATGTCTTGTCCCGTGGTCACGATGGAGACGGTAACGGTCGTGATCTACCCAGGAATCCCAACCGCCAATTACAAACTTGCGCTCAACAACAAGGCGGTAAATACAAACCTTTAATTATTTAATGTTAACAATTTAATATTAATTCAAAATTATATTCAAACAGAAAAACGAAAAATCCTGAGGCCCCAGTGCCCTTAAGACTGCTGTAGATGCCTTGGCCAAACTAGGGCACCCTTTACCCGTAGAATTTTGCAAATTTGATGACACGTGGAACCCGACTGGGGAGTACGGGCTCCACGTGGCACAAGTGATTGGGGCGACTGTTCGAGAAGATGTACTGCCCTGTTACAAAACCTAGAAAGACGTGCCTGATGCGCTGAAAGAGACTATTTTGCTCCCATTACATGAGTTTTTTTATATCCAAAGATGGAGATAGAGTAAAGATTTGCCCGATATTGAAAAAAACTAGGACAAGCCAATCAACTAGGTATAAGGCTTGGAAGTGGGATCTAACGACTGATTACTATTATAAGAATATAACACCTCCTGATGTTGGCCCGGAAATTTGGAGAAAATGCCGGGAGATGTGGGATCACGTGGACTCCCAGGCATAAAATATAAATTTTATTACAACTATTATAATTTATTCGTATTTAATTCTTAAAATTTTATTGAGATAGAACCAAGCAAAGATAAACAAAGAAAACCGGAAAAAGCAAAAAAAATTGGGTTGAGTGAGAACATCTTCGAGTGAAAACTCAAGCTCTAGGGCGATTCGTTGATGGAATGTGAGGAGAGAGCCAAAAGCTCACTTTTCATTTATCCAAATATACCACACCGTCCCTAAACTACGTTATAACCAAAGACCTTAGGATTTCTAACTGCTTGGTGGAGAAACAATTGAGCTATTAGGTAGTAGGTAAGTGGACCATTGGATGCTATATTAGGACATATGAACAACCTATAGCCATTAGCATGAACTAAGTTATCAACCTCTGCTTCCGGCATTGCGAAATTAATCTTGACTTGAATTCATGGATTGTTGATTACGTGTATATTAAGCATACTTGTGAATTATTTCTTGAGCATTACTACATGAGACTTTTTAGATATTATGCTCTAGGATCATTTATTATGTTCTGTTATTATTCTCCTCCGACTTCTTCCTCTTGTTTATTTGACTACCCTACTATTCTTTATTTTTATTGTATCGGGACGATACAACTTTGAGTTGGGGGTCTTGATGTCTCCTCATTTGTGATAATAAAATCTATTTCCAAGACATCATTTTAGGCGTATTTATTAGTATATAGGTCGATTTTCGCATGATTTAGTATACTTTCCTATTTTGGGTCTTGAATTGAATATTTATTATTTTTAGAGCATATTGGGTTTAATTTTTTGTTTAGTGTGAAGTTTTAGAGATATATGGTAATTAATTAGAGTCCAATTTGGTTCCAAGAGCTAAAGGAAAGAAGATAAACATGGAAATTGAAGATAAGAAAGTAAAAGCTAAAAATATGGAAAAGGAAAAGCTGCCTTAAATCTGAATTCCAGCACCTACGACCACAAATCAGCTTATATCTCAAAATCGGTAAGAAATCTCGAGAAAAGGTCAAAAGCAAAGTTAAATATCTTTCCGAGACGATGAATTTCGACTACTCATAAGCGTCAAAAAGATAAGAATTGAAGCTGTTAGGACCAAAACAAAAACGTTGCTGATTCCACATTTTTGGGCTACGAATTTGAGTTGGACTAGGAGTCCAATACTTACCTTCTCCTTCAAGAAAACGATTAGGTCAACCTATACACTATAAATACAGTCTCTTAACATTAGAAAATTATCCTTGGCAAAACCCTAAGCCAAGAGGAAGCTTACAACACAAGAAAAGAAGTCTGGAAGGAGCTGTTCATCAATAATGTCTTCTTCAACCTTTGAATTTTTAATTTCTTTCTTTTCTTTCATTAGTATGAACTAAATTTCTATTTAGCTTAAGTTTTAGCATATATGTATGAACCTAGTTTTGGTTGACATCTATCTAATTTGGAAATTCTATGTTTTAAATTGAATTATTGTTTTATTCTCTGTTTATGTGTTGGAGTTTATATTCTGTGTTCTTGTGGATCGCGACCATATAGAATTACCATCATAGTAGTTAAGTAATCATTGACAACGATATATTTAATTACAAGTTTAGCACATAACGTCTAGTGTACGGTTTAGATCTGACAAATCAACCTAACTAGATAATCACCATGGTTTAGTGTATTGCTATTTAACCAATTGCATGAAAAGTTTGCTTAGGACTCCTTATTAACACAGGTAAAACCTATTTAAAACTACCTAGCTCAATCGGAACCGATTATTGAAATACTACATAATTCACCCTTACATGTTTAGAACGGCAAAACTAGTGGGGATTACATGCTATTTACTCAGGCTAAACTCTCATACTAACTTCTTCTCTTTCATTTAATTTCTTGTCTTTACTTTATTAGTTTAATTTAGTTATTCAAAAACCCAATAAAAATCTATTTGTCTTTTATTTCTCTGCGTTTTATTTGTTCTAGCTTTTAATATTCGCACTTGATTATTGCATAAGATTCTCCTAACCTTCGTAGTCTCTGCGGAACAAATCTTACTTATTTATTAAATCTTGCATACGATCTGTATACTTGCAGAACCGTGATAGGATAGGCTGTTTATTTGCACGTATTTATCTATTATTTTATCACACCCTAGTCGACACCAGTGGGTACAACATTGGATTAAGAACAGTGATAGGTGGAGAGTGCAAAGACTTATTGCAGCAGTCTCTTGATTGGTATTGGGTTGTGTTTTGAGCTTCAATGGAGAACCGAGTTTAACTAGAACAAGCAATTAGTGATGATGTTATGGTTTTGGTGATGACGATGATGTTGTTGTTGCCCCTCTATTTCGTTTTCTTAACCAATGATTTAAAACTCTTCAATAATACCCAATATGTAATATTGGCCTCCTCTTTGCATCTCTCTCTCTCTCTCTCTCTCTCTCTCTCTCTCTCTCTCTCTCTCTCTCTCTTTTTATTAAGGTGGTGATGTTTGTTATGGTGATTTTGTTGATTGACGAAGGTTGTTGGTTCGGTGAAGAGTGGGGCAAGTGCACAAAGGGTTCACAAATGCATTTGAGTAGCATTTGATGAAGGGAGGTTTTGATGATTTATTTTGGAAGAATTTGACATGCGGGGAAGAAGAACAAGAAGAAGAAGGGAGGGGAGGGTATTTTTTATGTATTTATATCTAAATATAAATATAATATTTTAGAGGTGTTTTAAAATTATTATAAATATTTGAAGGGTCAATCTTGATTTTTTCTAACTTATGGGTTAAAATAATGATTCAACATGATTTAGATTAATTGAAAATAATTAAAAAAACAATTTAATAATAAATTAACAGAAAAATAGACATAAACCATTAGTAGAGGATAAACTGGCACAAATTTTTGTATAGGGGCAAAGGGGTAGTTTTAAAAAGTAGGGGGTAAACTGAAAAAAGGGTAATAGTACAGGGGGATTGAGTGTATTTACTCTATAATTAATCCTCATTAGATGATAGGGACAATTTTTAGTAGCTCCATTCCAATGGTTATGGGAAAATAACTTCATTGAAGCAGAAAACAACATCCTAGCATACTGGAGAAGAAGACCGGAAGCTGAGATCCAAAGTGTGAAATGGAGGAGAGAGGGGGCCAAAAAATTGGGAATGAACTTACCTGATTACCTAATGCACGGACTGCCTAATGAGTGGATAGGATTAGAATTGTAGTGGCCCTGGTTTAATTTGTTTGGTGGTGATATGGTGGCAGACGGTTGAGGTGGTTTGGAAAGGGTAATAGAAGAGTTTTTGGGAGAGCATATTGAAGGTGATATGTTGTTATGTGTATAAGCATTTTTTTTGTTTCTATTATAATTCATAGAATATTTAAATAAAATAGGGACCTTATAGTGCAATTAACTCCAAAAGAGAAAAAAAGTTGATTTTTTTCCTACAAAACCCTTTACCCCCTTACCTGAGTTTTATAGTTCCGCCTTTTGTCCTACATAATGATGTGTAGAAACATCTAAAAACAGTAGGCCCACTATAAAAAAACAAACAAGATTACATCGCAACATTGACCATTATAAGAAAAACAAAAAAAAATATCTTCTTCTATTCGAGCAGTAAATGTAGAGATAAGAAGAGTAAAGGATGTCTTGTTCATAATTTCTATGCATCATTTACAAAGATCAATCAATTCCAATAAATGGTTTATCCTTTCTTCTACAACACTTATTAAATAGTCTTATGTATTGTTAGAGGTTCTTATATATTGTGTAAATTCCTCTTTTCAATCTCAAACAATAATCCAATCACATCTGCTACAAGGTACACATTTATGGTGTAACATATTCTTCAGATACAACATATTGAGATCAATTTGCATCCAAGCATACTACTGGTACCTCATCTTACAATACATTTAAATATGTATCATCTCTTATTATCCAATTCATATATATGCATTTAGATTTTTTTTTTTATCAACTCCAGTTTAAGTACTTATACAAAATATCAATTTTTCATGTACTATTGATATTCGTAAGGAAGGTTTTAAAAGTGAGAAAATTCTAAAAGGTAGTAGAAGTATCAATAATAATAAGATATTATCTAAAATTAATGAGGTAAAAATCCAAAATACTAAATAAATTGTCATGTTCATCACCTCTTCTTAATGTTTGTTCACTTTTTATTTTGTGTGCTACATTATTTGTTATTAGTTATTTATGTAAAATATAAATTTTATGTATATTTTTTATACTTTTCATTTAAGAAGGTGAAGTGTGAAGGAGAGATCTAAGGGGTGGTAAGTGCAGTTTATACATGATACACGGTGATTTTGTATATTTTTCTTTAAAAAAATCAAGTAAAAAATTTACATTTCACTTTAGTTAAAACAATTATACTTGCCTGTCAACTAAAAAGTCATAACTCCTAATAGATCTATTGTAAATTTTTAATCGAATTTAGAGAAAATAAAGACAAAAAAAAGGTGTGATATTCTTTTGAAAGAGAAATATCGAAGAAGGGAGTGAAACATTCACTCAAAGGTTGGTGATAATCGATATAAAGAATTAAAGAAAATATGCCATTGAGATGAGTTGTCAAGGAAAGTAAGAAGTGAAAAGAGAAATAGTGAAAGTGAAAGATAAATAGAGAGATTGTTTTCAAAAATAAAATAATTAGGACAAAATAGGTTTATATAGTAAAAAGTGAGGAACGGTTAGTTTAGATTTATATGGGTGTGGATTGAAAATTAATATGGTAACTGATTTTTTTAAATAATGTTTGTCTAGAAAAATTGATCTAGAGGATAAAAAAAAAGAAAAAGATTAAAAATTAAATTAGGTTAAATTAAAATATAAAACTCAGAAATAAATTTTTTTCTAGTATTATCTTAAATTATGATGCTAATTTAAAATTGGATCATATTAATAAAATACTAAAAATAAAGAACCTTTTAGATTTATTTTTCATTATATTTATAAACTAGTTTTCTCATGTTATATAGTTTAAATTTTATTTGTGCAAAACTACTCGTGCAATTTTATTTAAGAATATTTGATTTTTGCTTGGTTTATTAAATTTAAAGTTGAAATAAAAGGGTCAAACATAATTACTTAATTTAAATTATTATATATAATTTTCTTTTATACACCCAGATTGATAAAACAGATATTTTACGATATGTTTCACAATTCGACAACTATGCTCATACGTTTAATCTATGTTACAATACTTTTAGTTTGACAACTAATTAAAAGGTGTATCCTTAATCAAAATAAATAGAGAGACGAAAAGAATACAAGAAAGAAGAATTCATTAATTAATCGATGATACTATCATATTGTATTTTGTTTTCATTTGTATTATCAAATGATTATTTTTGTTTGTTTAATTTGCAGAAAAAAGTTCTCGCATCTGCTTTAGTTGATGGAAATGTTTAAAGAAGAAGGTTTCTGTGAAAATCTTGATTTCCTATTGACTTCTTATGGTGAGGGAGAGCCAGCAATGGAATTTGAAAATAACGTCACAGGAATGATCAATGATTATGGTGATGAAGATGAAGATGAAGATGAAGATGTGGATGTTGCTGAGCTAGAGAATCGGATAAAGAGAGATGAATTGCTCTTAAAACGGCTCAGGGAAGAGAAGAAAGTTAACATGGGAGCTGATAATGCAAAAAAACAAGCTCGAAGAAGCAAAAAGATGTCGCGGGCACAAGATTGTGTACTTAAGTTTATGCTAAAGATGATGGAAGAGCGTGAAGTTAAAGGTTTTGTGTATGGTATCATCCCAGAGAAAGGCAAGCCTGTTATAGGCTCCTCTGATAATCTCCGTGCTTGGTGGAAAGACAGAGTTAGATTTGACCTGAATGGTCATGCTGCCATGCACAGGTTTATGCCTGAATCATCAAATCGAGGAAAAGTGGTTGAACGTGGTCACACACTAGAAGAGCTTCAGGATACTACGCTTGGTTCACTATTGTCGGCTCTAGTGCAGCACTGTGAACCACCACAAAGGCGGTTCCCATTAGAAAAGGGTGTGGCCCCACCATGGTGGCCTACCGGGAATGAAGCATGGTGGGCTGAAATAAAATTCAAGGAACAAGGGCCTCCTCCATATAAGAAAATTCATAAATTGAGGAAAGCATGGAAACTTGTTCTTCTAACAGCTGTGATCAAACACATGAACATTTCCAAAATCCGCATGGTTGTTCAGAATTCTAAATACTTGCAAGATAAGATGACCGCTGATGAGAAATATGTTTGGCTTTCTTTTATTAACGAACAGGAAGCTTTGGCTCAGAAGCAGATAGATCCGAACGTGTATACTTGTGCGTATATTCCATGTCCTTTCAGTATATATCGTCTAGGGTTTGAGGATATAAACGAAAGGAATAAACACCAGTTGAACTGCACGTACAAACTCCAATCTTCCCAAGTGTCAGGAGCTTCTAATTATCAAATTAATCATGGAAAGGCCCTGGAGTACGATGCATCTCTGGTTCGAGGAAAAATGGCTGCTATAGTAGAGAACGAAGGTCCAGTGTCAGGTGATATATCTGGACTTGAATTTCCAGGAGATGACCAAAGGAATATGCCTAACCATAACTCATGTTACCATAGTATGTTACAGTGCAATACTGGCCTTGGTTCAGAGAAGGTTGATGCTATAGATCAGAACCTTCAATTTCAAACCCCTTTTGATCTTCCAGATTTTAGATTCGGATCCTCGTCCAATTACCCTACGGATCAATTTGAGAACCTTGATGCTTCCACCTGGTTTCATTAAAAAAAATAAAAGAGTTTCTGGAGGAGGTTGTGGGAAGGGCCAGCGTTTTAGAGCTTTGGGATCATGAAGACTGAAGAGTGTGTCTTTGTCTTATAGTGTAATTCTCTTTTTTTTTCTTTTTTTCTTTTTGTTGGTCAAACTTCTAGTGTTATTCTCTGTTTGAGTACTTCTTGTAACTTTTTAATAAATATTGGGTCATTTTGAGTCCTTACACACCTACATTTATTCAGAATATCATGACTAAAAAATTAGATATAAAAAGAAAATCTAAATAATTATCTAGAACTTCCAACTAAATGAGAAAGAACAAAATCAAAAGATTTACAATTTATGGATGAGGAGGAGACTTTTGGCAATAATAAAGGAGGCGGCAACTCCAAAAAAGCCGCGAAAGGAATATGACGACCTTGTTTTGGAATGTTCAAGGGTTACGGGCGCCCTTAACATTATCCAGAGCAAGCTCGTTGGTGGCTCAATATCGTCCTAGTGTGGTTGCTTTTTGTGAAACGATGCTGAGAGAAGTGGACTCTCAGGGTGTGTTGGGGAGGTTTGGTTACGAAAACTCCTTTTTTGTTGAACCCTCTGGAAGTGCTTTCCATTCTGGAGGGTTTTTGATCATGTGGCACTCTAACGTGCATTTGCAAGTTGTTTTTAGTTGTAATTCCTTTGTTATCGCTTTTATTAATGAATTGTCGTTTGCTTATTACATTGTCTTTATACATGCTCCAAATGATTTTAAACTTAGACTTGATACTTGGAATGAGATTACAAAATGGAGCGAAGGGATTAAAAAACCTTGGATAATATTAGGAGATTTTAATGAGATACTCAATATCACGGAAAAACAAAGCAAGAATCAAGCTAATATGGATCACATTAACGCTTTTATTGAGTTTACTAACTTTAATTCTTTAGCAGAAATTAATTCTAATGGATGTTTTTTTACTTGGTCTAACAGGATGGATGGAGAAAAGAATGTAAAGACGAGAATTGATCGGGGGCTAGCAACTTATGAATGGATGGAAAGATATCCAAGATCACAAATTCATATTCCTCCGGCTATAGGGTCGGATCACTCACCCTTACTCCTTCACTTTGATATAAACATGAAAATAGGGAAAAAACACTTCAAATTTGAATCTAGATGGCTTGATAATGATAATTGCAAGAAAATTATAGAAGATAGTTGGGGAAAACCTAAGGATAGAATTCCTATACCTAATTACATTAAGAAAAGAGAGTACACAAAAAAAGAACTTAATAAATGGAGCTTAGAAAACTTCAAAAACCACGAAAAAACAATCAAAAAACTCCAAGATAGACTTATAGAATTGAATAAAAACGAAGATAACGATAATACAAACATAGAAGAACAAGAGATAAAAGAAATGATAAAAAAAGAATATGAGAAAGAAGAGAAATATTGGAGTGACAGGGCAAGACAGAATTGGTTAACTTATGGTGACAAAAATACTAAATTCTTCCATTTAGCAACTATAAAAAGAAGGAAACTAAATAGAATAACTAGAATTAAGAATAAAGATGGAAATTGGACAGATGACTCTGAAAATATTAAAAATTGTTTCCAAGACTATTATAAAGATCTTTTCAAAGAAAACATTGGGGAAGAGGAATATATGAAAAAAGCCATAGAATTTATTAAACCACGAGTAACGGATAGTATGAATGAGGAGCTAACAAAAATACCAAACATTGAAGAAATCGAGAGAGCAGTTAGAGAGTTGTCAGCTTCTAAAGCACCGGGGCCCGATGGACTAAATGGTAAGTTCTATAAAGAATTTTGGGATATTATTAAAAATGATGTTGTGCAGGTAATCATGGATTTCTTCAAAAATAACTGCTCGGTTGAAACAATCAACGATACTCTGATAACACTCATTCCGAAAGGCATAATTCAAGAAGATCTTGGTGACTTCCGACCTATCTCTTGTGTTAATTTCATATATAAAATTATTACTAAAATTCTATCTAATAGATTAAGAGAAATTATGAACAATATTATTTCTCCAACTCAGTCGGCATTTATCAAAGGTCGAGCAATACAGGACAACATTATGATTGCACAAGAAATATCCTTTTTTATGAATAAAAAGCGAAAAAACAAAAAACATTTGGCTGCCATAAAAATCGACATGGCTAAGGCTTATGATCAGGTAAGATGGTCTTTTCTCCTTCAAGTTCTGGAAAAATTAGGTTTTTGTGAAACTTGGATAAGATGGATAGAAAACTGTATTACATCTGTTTCTTTTCACATTAACATCAACGGAGAGAGACTCGAGAATTTTAAACCTGGTAGAGGGCTCAGACAAGGAGACCCACTTTCCCCTTTTCTCTTTTCTATTTTAACTGAATCCCTAATTAGTATTGTAGACCACTTTATTTCTAGTAAACTGATTAATGGGATAAAAATCAATAGGAATTGCCCGATGATTTCTCACCTTTTATTCGCAGATGATTCTCTTTTCTTTATAGACTTGGATGGTACAGAGATCGAACATTTTAAAGAATGTCTAGATATTTACTGTAAAGGCTCAGGACAACGAATAAATTTTCACAAATCGGCCATAATCTTCAGTAAAGAAACTCCTAATGAAATTAAAGATGAGATATCAAAAACAATGAATATCAAAGAAACCGAAGATCTGGGATACTATCTGGGGATCCCACTATGTCATAAGAGATCAAAAGTGGAGTCCCTAGAGTGGATAGCAAAAAAAGTCTTTAAAAATACAGAAGGATGGAAAGCTAAATTACTATCGGAAGGGGGCAAAGAAGTTCTCATCAAAGCTATTCTCCAGGCCATTCCAAACTATTATATGTCTATTTTTTCCTTCCCGATCTCCTTTTGTAATAAACTTATTTCAGCTATCTCTAATTTTTGGTGGAATTCAGGTGAAAGGAATAGAATACATTGGATAGCATGGGAAAAAATTACAGTAAGCAAATTAATTGGTGGTCTAGGGTTTAAAGATTTTAAGAGGATGAATACTGTCCTATTAGCGGCTCAAGCATGGAGGTTAATACACAACCCGGAAAACATTGCAGCGAAACTCCTTAAAGGTATATATTTTAATAAATCTAATGTATTATCGTGTAAACTTAGACAAAGCAGGACCTGGAGTTGGGCTAGCATTATAGAAGGAAGAGACTTTATCAAAAAACACGGAATAAAACTGATAGGAAATGGAGAAGATACTAATATTTGGAATGAAAAGTGGATAGACACTAAATGGGAGTTAGAGAAACCGATAGGATCTGATATTATGAAAGTTCATGAACTAATGAAAGAAGGCAAAAATGAATGGGATTTGGAAAAGCTGGATAATCTTTTCCCGGCACCTATAATTCACCTCATTAAAAAAACCAAGATTAAAGAATATGGTATGTATGACAAATTGATTTGGCCTTTCTCTAAAGATGGAAATTATGATACGAAAACAGCTTATAAGGTACTGACAGAGGAGCAGAACAACAATAAAGCCACAACATTTGGAACTAGAGCCATGCAAGAAACGAAAATATGGAAAACTATATGGAACTCAAACATCCCAAAAAAAATAAAACTGTTTATGTGGCGAATTATTAATAATGCAATTCCAACCAGAGAAAACTTGTATAGAAGAAAATGCACAGACGCAAAAAACTGTCTATGGTGTAATCACGAGAAAGAAGATATAGAACATATACTTCTACATTGTACAATGTGTAAAGAAATGTGGGCTGGATCTATTCTACAGATCAAAATACAGGATGAACAAGATGATAAGATTGAAGATTGGTTTTTGAAAATTATCAAATCTTACACAAAAGGGGGATGGGATAAAAATGTGGTACGAGATTTTTTAATGATCAACCTGTGGAACATATGGAAGGCAAAAATGAAAGCTTTACATGAAGGAATTGCGGTTGATGGAACGGGAATTAACATTGCTTCCAAGAAACTTATGCGAGAAATTCACGGAATTAACTGGCTTAGAGATGGGTACAAAGGATTCAATAATAGAGAAGACCAAAGTAGGAACACAAATAATGAAGAACAGGAGGAAGACATAACGTTATTTTGTGATGCATCTTTCTCAAACAAATGGGAACCTACGGGAATTGCAGTCGTTGGAATTCAAAAGGAACAAGGAATACCCATCAAACAAAGTACAACAATCGATTGTAATTCGGCACTGGAAGGAGAAGCAGAAGCAATCCTTAAAGCTACACAAATAGGAGCTTACTTTCCAGGGGAAAGAATTACAATCCATTCAGATAACCTTGAGGTTATTCAAGGTATAAAGCAGGTGTCAGCAGCTCGTTGGAACATCCAACCCATCCTACAAAAAATTATCCACAACGCTGAAGAGCTTGGGCAAGTTCATTTCAAACACATCAATAGAAAGCTCAACAGGAATGCGGATAAATTGGCGAAGGAGGCTAGGCACGCAGCAACTTTTGCTCATCGGAATACATTTAGTAATTTCGATTTATCTTCGGCTTTTTGCAAATTAGGGATAGGTTAATTTCTTTGTCTTGTTCTTGGGTGCTTTGGCACCCTCCTTTCGTCCAAAAAAAAAAAAGATTTACAATTTATAATTAATACAATTCTAAAAAAAAATAAAAAACTGGAAGACACTTTTCTTCTCAGAAGGAGGAAAATAAATCTTTTTAAAATAGTTTTACAAAGTTCCAAACTATATAATGTCAAACTTTATATTACCAAAAAATATAATCGACAAAATACATTCTGTTATTACAAATTTTTGGTAGGGTGATAAAGGAAAAAAAGGATCCATTGAGCTTCATGGGATCTACTTACTAACTCAATATATGAAGGGAGGCTTGGTTTTAGGGACTTACACCTTATGAACAAAGCTCTCTTAGGAAAACAAGCATGGAATATTGCAAACAGAAAAGAATCTCTATTACACAAATTGTTAAAAGGTAAATACTTTCATAACGGTAACTTTCTTCAGGCTAAACTAGGAAGTTCCCATCTTTAGGTGGAAAAGTATACTTATTGGTAGAGAAACTTTTATTAATAATATTAAATATAAATTAGAAAATGGTAAAAACATACAAATTTATGAACATAAGTGGATCTCTAATAATACACAGAATTTAAAACACAAACTATCTGAACTCATATGGGTTAGTCAACTTATAAAAGAAAATAAAAATTGGAATTTAGACCTCCTAGAGACTATACCCCAATAATACTTCAGAAAAAATCGAAAAAATTATTATTCCTAATTTCAACTGTAAAGATCAAATTTGTGTAGACTACTGTAAAAATAGGATCTTTACAGTAAAGGAAGCATATCATAAATTTATAAGAAGGAGACTATAATAACTTATTAATCAAAAATCAAGATAAACCAACCATATCTATTAACAATGAAAACCAATTATGGAATTTAATATGGAAAATGGGAACCCCCCCCCCCCCCCCTAAAAAAATTAGAAACTTTATGGGGAGAGCAGTAAGAAATCTCTTACCTACTGAGGAAAACTTAATAAAAAGCAAATGTAGTAATAGTAATATTTGTAAAATGTGTAATAATTGTATTGAAACAGTTGAACATATACTTTTTAGATGCCCATGGGCTAAAATTGTTTGGTTTGCTAGTCCATTAAATATCAAAACTGAAAATGAATCAACAGCTAGACTAGACCAATGGATATTAAAAAATGTACAAGAAATGAGACAAAATTTTAAAAAGGAAGATAGAGTACTAGAGCTTATCTGTACAATTACATGGCAAATCTGGAAGGATAGAAACATTTTTATATACAATAGTAAAAATGTTGAACCACCAAATACCATTAAGAAAGCATTAGTAACATGGAAAGAATATTACAAGATTTCAAACCCTAATCATTTGAACTTCCTTGATAATGAAGTAGGGATAGGTATTGATAATCAACAAAATATTAATAAAACCAAGAAGATCAACAAGATAAAAATAGAAGAAGAAAATTTAAAGAAAAATGGATAAAAACCACCTCCGAATATATTTAAAATTAATTGCAATGCTGCTTTTTCTGACAAAGGAGCAGCTATAGCATGTTTAGTAAGAAATTCTAATGGTGAATTTGTATTAGGAAAAAGTTAGAAAATTGAAGCAGATTCAGTGTTAGAAGCAGAAGCCACGGGGATCTTAAAAGCAACGGAAATGGCAGGAGAGTTCCCTTTTCGAAGTACTATTATCGAGAATGACGCTGAGAAGATTATGAAGCCCATATCTTCTAATCAAATTATTTCGAGTCATTCAATTAAAAATCTAGTTTGTAATATTTATTATTTTGCAGAACTATATAATCCTAGTTTTACTTGTATTCCTAGAGTTAGTAACAGGGCAGCCGACTGGGTTGCTAAACATGAGCTTCTAAGCACATTGTTTGGTAACTGGGATACTTGTATCCCTCCCCAGTTGGCTAACATTTTGAGTAGTGACAACGAGCCCTTAGGGGTCGGCTAAATTTGTAACCTTTTGAAATATTATCTATCTATATATTATGCTTTGAACAAAAAAAATTGGAAACGCCCCCATAATAATCATTCTTACACAATATACTTTCCTCACTAAGGGGAATACATAATAAGCATTTTTACACAATCTACTTTCCTTATACTAAGGGGTATAAATAAGATTTAATACTAAATACCAAAAGAATTTAATGAATTTGATCAACTTAGAAAAGTCACTAAAAATATTTGGTCAAGAATTTGATCATGATCTTTAAGAACAAGATATTCCTTTGAATCTACTACGCGTGAGAAAAAGACGATCGATTCCGAGTTGAAAAGAGGAAATTATAAATGTTTTAGTAAAACAACTTTGAGATGTCCAGTTTTAAAGAACAATTTCATGGGCCACTTTTGATTCAAATTATGGGCCCATAAGTTAAACCTACAAATTTTAGTAGTATAAATAGGCTATTTTCAGATTTTTAATCACACTTTACATATTATTAACTTCTGGATAAAGAGAGAACTAAGGTGGGCAAGGAAAATAATACATATTCTTCCAATTTTTAATGTTTCTTCCATTAAACTCCATAATATGTATTTATTTATTTTATACTAATTTTGAGTATGAGTTAAACTCTTAAATAGTTTGGAAATTCTAATTTGTGAACTTTATGGACAAGTATTGATTATATATAATTATTGTGATCTTTTAGGTTAAAAATAAATGTGTTAAAATACCATTGATTATTATTATTTTGCTTTGTATTTGAATTTGTTAATGGCATGCGTAAATTGTATTCATTTAGCTTTTGGATGTATTCTGAAAGGGGAATTGACAGTTGGATCTAAATATTAATCGTATAAATTTGTCTTAAGAATCTGAAGACCTAGATAATCTATACAGTTGTTACATGTGTTTAATCTAGAAAGTGTCATATAAAATGTATAGGTATATCTGGAAAGAAATCCCAGATTTCAAAGGTAGATCCTTCTTTAACTGGACATAGGTGGACTTTAAAAGCCCAGATAATTTGAAATTACTATTTTGATTATCAAGTAATATAATTGTTGATTCGGTGAGTATAAACATTCTAGCTAGATTCTCTACTCAAGTTAAACCTATTAGTTTACTTTCATCGTATTTTACTTATTTCGTAAATTTTTTTAGTTAATCTAAAAATCCCTTCTCTATTATTGTAAGTTTTAGCGCAACACGTATCCTTAACCTTAATTAAAAAGCAATATTAATTTTACTTGCAATACATGTAGAGAACGAACTTTTACTTACAAATATTATTACTAGGCCACCCGTACAATTGAGGAGTGTACTTTCCTTAATGCAATTTTATATCACGGCTTGTGAGCTACCAAGTTTTTGGTGCCATTGTCGGGGATTGTTTGTTTAATTTTTTAAAATTTTTATTTAGGATAATCATTGTGAAGTTTTTAAACTTGGTCTTGTTCTTGATCTTTTGTAGGTATTACAAATTCATTCTCTCGGATGTTGAGAAGTTACTTTGAATTTATTAAAAAAAAAAGAACCAAGAACTTGTTATCGATATGGATTTGCAACAACCAATATGACGACCTACAAAATCTAATTGTCCTCCTATTAATCGTGCACCACATGGTGATGCTGCAATAAATCCACTTGGTAAAGAGGAAGTACACAATCCCAACCTTGTGGATGGATCTCAGAACCAACATGGAGAATATAATAACATTAATGGTGTTTCTCAAGGAGGTCGAGTGCAAGCTCAAGTCCCACCTGGAAAAGATCATAGGTATATGCAACAACAGGGCCAAGGCTTTCGGTTCCATATGCAACCTCTTGAAATTCACCTACCAGCTATTTAAGTAGGAAGATTCAAGCTTGAAGTGGGTATGTTGAATCAGTTTACGAGCTATAGAGGTTATAGTGGTTTTACACATGAAGATTCGGTACGAGTGATTTAAAAGTTCATGCAGCTTTGTGACCCCTACATTACCCAGGGTATTACTTGAGAACATATGTACTATATCATGTTCCTGTTTTTTATTGGAAGTACGAGTGAGTGGTTGGACATTTAACCATTGGAGCTAATAATGATATGGGATGAGCTACAATCCTTAGACATGTATTATCCTCATATCATAACGGTGAAAGATTATATGGATCTTGCAACTTTTAGAAAACAATCTGGCAAAACTTTAGGCTAGACTTGGATAAGGTTCCAAAGGAGTTAAAAAAATCCCACTTCATGGGTATAACCTTGATTTATAGTTAGATGTATACTATAGAAGTCTAGATGCTAGTTATATGGAGAATTTAGATGTTATTTGTGGAGGTGGATTCATGATGGTGAACCTGAAACAGGCTTTGACAATTATGGATTAGATGGTGAAAATGAGATGAATTGGGAACCTCCTAGAGGTCTAGTACATCAATCTTCTCTAGGTACGTTACGTTCAGATCCTAAGACGGAGATAAGTGCAAAACTTGCCACCATTGTGACACAGTTGAAATTATAATCTACGAATGTGAACCAAAGTGGGCAAGATAATCAAACTATTGAGAATATTGTACAATAATCGGTTGGGTGTACGAGGTGTAGTATGGTTGCTAATAGTTGGGAAGATAATGATGTCTCCCTAATTGTTCTTATTTTCGACCCTTGGGAGACATCATTTTTTGTGTTTATTTAATTAATTTGATAGACTTTTGGACTAAATATGCAATAATCCGGAATTACCTTTTTATTTCTAGCATTTTTAATTTATTAAACTTTTGCGCGTAATATTGGTATTTTTAGTGTAAAGTTTACAGGTTTTAGATGTTAGCTAGGAGAGGAATCTGAGGAGAAGGTCAAAGATCGTGAATTAGAGTCAAGACTTGAAGACAAATCCCGAAGATATTATTTTTAGAGCTGAAAATCCACTTTCCAGGCCATAGATTGCTGATTTCGAGGTGCTTAAGCGATAATTTAGCCGCTGACCTTTGAAGAGAAATCATTCCTTATCGAGTTACGGAACTTTAGCAACTGGAATGAGGTCAATCGGAGCCATAACGCATCGGGAAAAGCTAAAGTGGGCTTGGACATTTAATTAATATTCTATTTTCTGGTCCAAGCCCTAGAACGATTTTATGCTTATAAAAGGAGGTCTGGACTTCTATTTTTCACACAATTCACATTCCACAAGATTAAACACCAGAGAGAGGCAACAGAAGGAAGAAAGAAGAAGCTACAAGAGCTGGAGTGGGTCTATAGCTCCGTTCGTAGTCATTCCAATTCCGGAAATTAGGTTCTTTTCGTATTTTTAATTTTGTAAACAATATGAATTCCATTTCTTTTTATTTAGTTTTTAATTTTAATATGAGCTAAGCTTTCATTAGTGCTTGAGAACAAACAATGGGTGAATCCTAGTTTTATTTTATAACGAATGTTGAATTTGGGTTTCTGTTAAATTAAATTAAATCAGGTCTTTTACTCTTTTCGACAATTTATGATTATTTACTGATTTTAGAGTCGCGAACTAAAATTAGGTATTAGTATCTAAGCTATTCCACATATGTGGCGTGTGGATCATCTTGACGGGGGGTTTAGGTACAGAATTAATTGTTCAATCTGGGATAAAAACTATTGATTCTGACGAACTTAGTTAATCCTAGGGCCAAAGTGGTAATAAATCTTAATCATCCAACGGTGGATCATATTTACCCTGACGGGACTAGTGACACTTTAGGATTGCCTTATAGTCCACCCTGACGGGGGTATAAGGAATTTAGAATCCCGACCATTGTAATTGACTGATTTAGCCCTTAAACAACATAAGTTAGAAAGTAAAATTAGGAGGATCCTTGCGTTCTCAAGTACTACATCTCATATTGCGTTTTCACTTATTTTACTTGCGTCTTAGCTTCTACTTGCATTTAATTATTTGTCTTTTATTCATTAGCTCTAAACAACAAAACCAAACAAACATTTTATTATCTTTTATTTTTCATAAGTGCATCAATCACTACTTGCTAAACATTGTGATCAACCATCCGTCCTTGGAACGAATCTGTATTATCATACATACTACTTGGGACAACCGTACACTTGCGGTTGTGGTTCGATTAGCATTTACATTTATTTTTAGAACACACAAAGGACCACCAGATTATCATAGCAATATGAAGTCGGTCTTCTTCATATATAACCAAAGGACCTACCAATAGGGTAACCAAGGATATCACCAGGGTAAATGAAACAACAATTTGGGTTTTCGGTGGTCTAATCCAAATAGAGTCCTCAATCAATATCAAAGTCGACCCCGAGGTAACCGCTACCAATGGAACCCGTATCAAGCAAGTCTTCAAATAACCACTATTAAGGTGGGCAATCAACTGGAAACCATGTAAACCCACCACCAAAAAATGAATCTTAGCGTATTCACAAGAAGGTGCAAAATATTTGGAGGCGATCACCAAGTTTTCCGCCAACACGGATATGAAGTTGCTTCAATTGACGGAGAAAAATAATTATAAGATGATACTTTGCAAATGTTGATGCAAAAAATGAGTTAATTGTCTGAAGCATTGCAAGAAAGAATCCAAGACCAAGTTTTGAAAATCACCGAAGATCTATGAACTTATAAAGTGGAACAATGAAAGGTCATTGAGCTTTAAAGTTAAAAAGGGTTAGAGTCACTGTCGGGTATCTCTAGTAAAGAATCCAACTCACCACAAAAGGAAGAGGTTATAAAAGAGAATGAGATTCCCAAGCCGACGTGGATATTGTAATAGTGGAAGATTTCATTGATGATGAAGGAGAAGAAGTGGCCGAGAAACTATTGGAAGCACCGAATGTTCGAGGAAAGAAGAAAGTTGAGTCTCTGCCATAAGAAGATCGCCCACTACCACCATACTTATCAAGAGTTGTGAAAAAGAATGATACTTCAAAATTCAAGAAATTTATTGAGATACTAAGTCAATTAAATATAAATTTCCAATTTTTTGAAGCAATCAAGAAAGTGACTAAATATCTAGGAATCATCAAGTAGAGACTCTCCAAGATTTTTTTTTTTTTTGAAGAATACGAGACTATGACATATATGAGGAGTTGTCAGCTACATTGCAAAGGAAGTTGCCACCTAAAATTAAAGATTTGGGAGGTTTCAATATTCCGATCAAGATTGGTTTCATCTTCGAGGTATAAGTATTATGTGATTTAGGAGTGAGCGTCAACCTCATCCCCAAGAGTGTGTTTGATGAGCTGGGATTTGGAGAAGCAAATCTTACCTCCTTTATGTTGCAATGGTAGATCATACAGTAACATGCTCATAGGGAGTGAACGAGGACGTACTGGTAAAAGTGGTAACTCCTCCACAAGAAGGTCGACCACTACCACCCTTTCCATCAAGGTTAAGATCGAAGAATGGTGCTTCGCAGTATAAGAACTCATTGAGATGCTAATCCATTTGAATATTAACTTTACTTTCCTCGAAGAAATCATGAAAGTGACAAAATATTTTAGATTCTTTAAGAAGACGCCCTCCACGAAGAATAAATTTGAGCAATATGAGACTGTGTCACTAACGGAAGAGGTAGCTTCTTACTGGAAAAAGAATTCATCGTGTAAGCTCAGGAATAAGGGAGGCTAATCTTCTGATTATGATTGGTGGTACATTCGAAATAAAAGTGTTATGTAATTTAGGAACTAGCATCAACCTTATGACCAATATTGTGTTTGATAAGTTGGGAATCTAAAAGAAAAGCCAAGTTCTGCCATACTACAAATGACAGATCATATGAGATTATATTTGTGGGGAATGATCGAGTACATGTTGGTAAAAGTAGGTAACCTCATAATACCCGCATATTTTATTATTCTTGATTGTTATTCAAATGAAAACATCTCTATTATATTGGGGCGTCCAATATTAGCCACCAGACGAAATTTGATAGATGTACACAGACGTGTGGTATCGTTGAGTATTTAGGATGACTTATAAACTTTTTATGCTCGGGAGAAACATATAGATGAAGAATAAAAAATACCTTCATGATTCACAGTGTTATTGAGTACATCGGTTTGAAGACCCCAAAAGAAAATGGACGAATGAGAGAAAAATATGAGATGTGGGGTAGGAGATGAAGTTGTGTTGAAACATCCTAATTCCAAGAATAACTTCGAAATCGGAAAGCTACATGGATTAGACTATTTACAGTCAAAAAAACCATCTCGAAGGGGTATTCTAAGTGCAAGATAATAAAACATGGGAGCGTCGTTTAGTCACTCCAGGAAGCCTATCAAATTATTGGGGAGGTTACATAAATTCCAAAAATAAGTGGGGTACAAATTTTGAATTTAAAGATGTAAACCAAAAGTGCTCAGGGGAGACAACCCATATTTTATTGCTTTTTAGTTAGTTTATGATTTTTATCGTGTGTTTTGTTTTGTATTTCTTGTATACTGTACAGGGCGATAGAGGTATCAAGTGATGTGTAGGTGAAAACCTAGGAGTTTTGACGCTAATTTCTTTTTTGGAAAATCAAAGAATGGCATAAATGAGGTATGTGAGGGTGTATGTTGCAATTTTAAGTGCTCTAGTGAGCTAGGGGCAAATTTTCCATTAATATTGGAAAAAAGTGGCATTTGAATTTTTTTTGAATTTTAAAATATGGGAAAAGATCATAGCGCTAGATGAGCACTGGAAGCCGCGTTGGACAATCCTGCATATATAGCTAGATTTTCCAGCAAAGTCGGATCAGACGCTAGAAAAAAAAGGACAAAACAAATTGTTTCGACTGAGCGGAATGATGCAAGAAAGATTCGGGCATAACGCCGGACAAAACGCCCAAACAATGATAATAGAATTTCGTCCGACTGGGCCAAATAAATTTTCCAGCAAAGCCGGGTAAGGCAAGGAAGACTCGTCCACATCATCGGAAGAAAAAAAACCAGATCAATCTGATTTCGCCAGAAGACTCAGCCAGTTCGGCCAAATGGATACAGTTCATCAGGACGGGCAACGGGCCAGAAAAAATTTGAAATTCCAAATTCGAATTTCGGGAAATAAACTTCTATGCTGGATGTGCTCGCCCGACTCCCTTAGTTTTTCATTTTTTGTGATACTCCGAAGGACCATAATTTTTTGTTCAAGTGTTGGAATCCACCTTTTCTCCAGGCTAAATTGCATATATTTTTAGATTTGACCAATGGCATAGACCATCGCATAATAGGATCTCTCATTAGAAATTTATGGCCAAATCCTTGAAATTTTTCACACCACTCCCAACTTTCGAGATGAATTACGAACAATTATTTGGAATCTGGGGGAGATTTTTTATATTTTTGGAAAACTAGAGAAGACTAGTTTCTAAAGCCTCAAACCACGACTCATTTGGAAGTCTTATGAAAACTTTATGATCAAAACAATGAGGTGTGACACTAAAAATGAAAGATTTTTCTCAAATTCAAATGCCCTTTTGGTTCTGAAATGACTAAAAACACTACATAATTCCAACCATCATCAATCAAGCGACTTTGTGATCGATACGTCAACCCCTAGTTTGGTGATTGAGTGATTCTCGCAAGGAACGTTTCTCCCTCTCTTTGTTTTGGTCAGTATATATTTATTATATTTTATATTCGCTACTTTCATTTGCTTTAGTTTTTTGTGTTAGTTAGTATTTTCGAATCAGGGGGACACGAATCATTATTAAGTTAGTGCGAGGTCATCGTTGTACTCATTCCAATTCGTTTTTATTGTTACTAAATAAAAGATAAAAAGATGAAAAGATGAATAATTTGTGAAAAGAGTGCATGTGATATTCAATGTTATGAATTATATCTATGCTTTAGGAATGCTTACACTATGCCATGATTAATATTCTTGATAATTGTTGTGTGTGTCAAGTCTTTAGCTAGCAATGCATGAAAGGTAGTTTGAGCAAAGCGAAACGTGAGCTAGTGTGTAGACATTGAGGCTTCACTTAGTCTGAAACTGATTCACGTACAACCTTGAGATGAAATAACTTAGGAAGACCACATAATTAGGAAAATGATTAAGGTAGTTATTTGAAAAACCATTTGTCCCCATAGCTTTTCCAAATGATGTATTTGTATCCCTAGAGTCCCTTCAACCCTAAGTCCTTTCTTTGTTAGCCACGTGTCATCTCCTAAGGTGTGATAAATTAAACTAACCAACTCACACCTTGAGAGAGTTAATTAACATCAAGTGTACAAATCGTTGACAAGTAATAAAAGTAAATATCAAAGAGTATCGTCCTTAAAAGGACTATGAGGTTTCTTATATTATGTTCTCTCATAAAGTGTACTAGAATGAATTGATTGAATAAAAATAAATTATATATATATATGTTTTGCGTTTTATTACTACGGAATAGAGATGCAATTAAGATAAATTAAACTAATGATTAATTAAACTAATGACTATGAATTTAAATAACGAATGAGGTAAGATGATAAAATAGCTCGAGAACTCGCAAGTAATACCTGCTAGTATTAATTCTATGTTTAAGTGTTTAAGGGAAAATCGATAATTACGCAATAGTCGGGATTTTAAATTTCTTCTAACTGTCGTCGGGGTAGCTTAGAAGGTTGCCTCAACAATTACTAGAGTACTCGGGTGAGTTGGTTCTACATAAAAGATCGACGCTTCAAAGTTTCCAACCCTATTAACTATATGGCTAGTCACACCTGTCAGGATCACTAATGCATACCAAACGTTCATTTATTGTTTTATGTAACCCAAACCCCCCGTCAAGGAGACAATCCTAATTACTAAGGGAAGTCCTATACTTGTCCAGATTAAGGTATGAATTTTAATGACAAATACATAAGAAATTCAATTAAATAACAATTCAATTAAAGATGTATTCTCCCAAATACAATAAAAACATTAAAATAATTTTAGGGTTCATACATTATTGTTGTTCACGAGCTATGGATTAACTAGTGCATAATGAAATAATTAGCAACTAAAATTTTAACATTCATGTTCAAGAAATAAAACCTCATAATGACGAATGATGGAGGATAGAGGGGGAAGGACATAGAATACTTCCAATCTTCTTCTCCTTTTCTTCTGCACTACTACAAGCGTTTCTATACTTCTAAATATGAATGAGGAACCTTTTCTAACGTTAAAACTTATATATGGTTTATCGTTTTTTTGATGTTGTAGGCCCCTTTTAAATGTCACAAGTCAACCCAACGTTTTAGAAAATGAGAGGACTAATTCAAACCACGACAACGGAAAATTGTATAACTCTTTCATTTCATATTTAAATCATAAATGGTATGTTCTCACGCGCTCCTAACTCCAATTTTTAGCATGAAATACAATGGCTCATCCATAATCCTAACCGGTTGTGCATAATTTGTGTCGACTAGGGTGTGATAAAAATATGATAAATAAGTCCAGAAAACAATGCACTAATCACCCTAGACAAGCACAGTACTGCAGGTATTACAGGACGTATGCAAGTTTTAATGATAAGAAGAATTCTTTCTCAAGGACTTAGTGTGTTATACGAATGAGCAAATAATTAGAGTAGCAATAATTAATTAAAAGACAAAAACTAAAGATGCTTGATAATTAAACTAGGTAAAAGTAAAGAAAAATAATTAAATGTGAGAGAATATGAGATGAGAGAGTATAGCTTAGGTTTTTCTAGTATGCACCAATCCTTCTAATTCTTTCGATCAATTTCATTTTATAAGGGAGATAATAGCTCTTAGATATGTAGTCAAGATTCTAAATTCCTCCTATCCCCGGAGAGCGAACTAGGGTGGAAACCTCACAATCACGAGAGAACTCACAAAGGGTTAACCTGCGCCACTTGGGTCCTAGGTGTCGTCCTACCTACTAATGACGATTGGTGATGAAAATAAACCTTAATGACTATCTAGTTAGGCTGGTGTTGTCAGGACCAATTCCTTATTCTAGACGTTTATGTGGTGTTTCAATAATTAGACACCCCTTCTGTGCGACCATCTAACCACTATTAGCAAAGTCCTAAATTGATCAGGTTTAAGACAGGCAATAAATCAAAACACATAAAATAAATATATGGTTAAGCAGCTAGAATCAGATTAAAACATATAATTCCCAAAGAAACTTAGATAAAAAAAATAGAATTCATAGATTATACATAATGCAAAACCCAAGCTATGGGAAAATTAGTTCATACCTGAAAGAAATAAACTAAAAGAATGATACAAAGATGTCATCTTGCTCTCTTCAATAACACAAATGATATAAAAATTAAGGACTAACGTATGGGAGGCAAGGATTAAACCTATGGATTGGATTTGATTAAGGGTGACTTCACAAAGGTTTAAGGGTGTATTTATAGGTGTTTAGAAGACCTAATCGTTTTCTTGGAGTGGAAGACCAGTTACTTGGACTACAAGCCCAACTCAAATTCGTAACCCTAAAATATTGAAAAGGTAATAATTTACCGTTGTTTTGTTTTGGCCGTAACTCCTTCAATACTTATTCGTTTGGCGCATTCCATTTGTCGAAACTAAGCGCCTCGGAAAGCTCTATAACTCTACTTCAGACCATTCTTCCAAATTCCTAGTCAATCTTAGGGATGGCAACGGATCGGATTATTGCGAAAAAATCCAAAACCATGCCTATATTCATTTAATTTATCAAAAACCAAACCCTAACGGATTTAACCATCGGACTTACTTTTCAAAACCATATCTGAATAATTCGGATTCAGTTTTTTAAATGATTTTTCGGATTTTAACCATAACCCGGCTTGCGAGGCGTCCCTCTCGCAGTAGGATTCCTAACCTTGCCTCGCTCTTGTGACATGCCAAACTATAACTCTCTAAATATATTGAAAATATTGAAACGAGATCACAAATACATGAAAAATCTCCAATATATAAAATATTTTGTTGATCTTTAATTAAATAACTAGTATTTAAATTTTAGTTTTGAGATATGAAAATACTTTTTTATCTATATTACTATAAAATATACAAAAATAGATGATAATAAACGGGGTTTTGGTTATTCGGTTGTATTTTTATCTAAAATTTTAACCTAAACGATTTAACCACCGGTTACATATTTCAGAACCATAACCTAACGGTTTTACATCCTTATATATAGTTGGGTTGAGACTTTTGGCCTTTTGGTAATTAAAAATCAAAAAAATATAAGAAAGTTGGACTTCAAAATATAAAAATACATGGATTTTAGTCTTTAATAGGTAAAATAAAATCAGAATTATATATATATATATATATATATATATAACGGATTTTTGATTTTTCGGGTTTTTTAAATCTAAAACCATAACCTAACGGTTTTAACCATCAGTTTCACTTTTTAAAACCAAACCCTAACAGATTTAACCATGGTTACATAATCGGTTTTTATTCGGTTCGGTAATCCGTCGGTTTCGGATTAAAATCGTAACCACTGCCATCCCTAGCCAATCTTGAGTTACAATCACTTCTATGGTCGTAGGTGTAGGAATTCAGAATTATGTGACAAATTTATCTTTCTATATCTTATCTTTTCCTTCCTTATCTCCAATTTTTATTCATATCTTATTTGATTCATCTCTTAGAATTGATTTGGCATCTAATTAATCACCATATATATTTTTAAAGGTTCACAATTAACAAACAATTAAACCAAATATGCTCTGAAAATAATAAATCATTAAATCAAGACATGAAATAGGAAAGTGCACTAATACATAGGAAAATCAAGTATTTAGACTTCTAAAACACTAAAAATGATGTCTCCAACTAAGATTAAATCATCACAAATGGGGAGACATCAAGACCCCCAACTCAAAGTTGTATCGTCTCGATACAATAAAGATAAAAACAAAGGGAAGTCTCTAAATACACACCTAGGTCAATTAAGCAAAGTGGGAAAGAAGATAGCAGATTATATAGAATAGACATAAAACAACTACTCCGAAAATTTCATGTAATAATATTTACAAACTACATACCTGAACACTTTTCGTATCCACAATCAACACGGCTTGAAGTCAAGATTAGATTAGCTTCACAATGTAAGAAGGAGAGGATCTTTACTCAGTTCACCAAGGAGGCTATAGATTGTTCATCGAACTTCACTAGTACCCAAAGATCCACTTAACTACTCTCTATTGGCTCAATCACTTCTAGATTACATAGCAAAGAATCATAAGGTCTTTAAGGTTGTAATGTTGGCTTAGGGATGGTATGATAAGTATATTTGGATAATTTAGAGTGAGCTTTTGGCTCTATCCTCACTAGCCATCAACGAATCGCCCTAAACCTTGAGTTACTCTCATAAAATGTTCTCACTCAACCCAATAATTTCGTGATGCACAAAGTAGCATCCCCAATAACCCAATAAAGCATAAAGATGTTCATATAATAATTCCTCTTTGCCGGTCCAAATATATATTCTTTTCAAATCAATTTTTTCTCTTTTGTATAGCTATGACTTTTTTTGATGTTTGAGATATCACGCTATTTTTTTTTTCTTTTTTCTTTTCATGTTTTAGCTTTTTCCATTTACTCTTACCCAGGCAAAGGGTTACAATACATTAAACTTGTGAATCATCATCAATATAATAACATAGCTCAGTTAATAAGCTCAAAAATCCCAACCCAATAACAATTCCCATAATGGTGGACCCACCACCCAAAACTCAAGATCTAAAACAACTGTTTATGCATCACGATTCGAGTGCGGGATATGATGTTAATCTCCCCGCCTAGGCGCGCCTAGGAGCTGCCTAGGCGTCAACTCCCCCCTCAGCCGTTTACGCCTAGTTTAAACTCTAGGCGTTTTTGTCTAGCGCCTTAGTCACCGTAGAATAGGCGCCTAGCCCGTCTAGGCACCGATTAATGGAAAAAAATGCTCGCCTAGGCGCCGATTAATGGCAAAACATGCTAGCATAGGCCTTCTTGTAATTTTTCTTATTTTTTAGAATTCTTTAATTGATATTATAACTCAATACTTAGTATTTTTATATTTAATATAGTGTTAGATAAATTTTATGACTTAAATGGTTAAAATTACTATAATTACTACATATATATTACTAAATATACAAAATTACTCAACGAGATTCAAAACCGTATAATTCCGCCTAGGCGCTAGGCCCCAGTCGACCGCCTAGGCTGCGAAACCGAGATCTACAACATAGAGTACGGGTCATATGGAAAAGTCCTGAAATCTAAAGGATAACTCTAATGTGGCTGGATAAAAAGGCTTTAGAAAGGCTAGAAGGGGCTGAGAAAGATATAATATAATAAATTTGGACAGCAAGCTAAAAGGAAACAAGGGGCTTATGAAATAACCGCCTTAATCACTTTCTAAACTATGCAATTTCGTTATTCTCTTACCTTTAGTACGTTCATCAAATGGGTTTGTCAACCTGCTTTGATCTCACGGCCTACACACCACTCATGGCTCCCTGAGATCGAACATACTTTCTATCGCATTGCTAACTAATCTTTTCTTTACTATCAATGTGTGTTTTCTTGTAAATACTCAAAGCATACAAAATAAAATAGCTCATAAACATACTACTTTCTATCATCAACTTACTGAGCTTATGCTTTCAAGCTATTAAACACACTCTACATCTAATTCTCATGCATCAAAAAATTTAATTTCTACCTAAAAACAGAAAAATATAGATAACATACAACGAATCCCCACACCCCCAACTCAAAAATGAGACGCGTCCCCACGACTCTAAAAAGACTCTAAAAAGAAATTAAAATTAGTAGATAAAGCATTTACAGAAATGGTAAGGAAGAAAGAGAACATACTCTCGAGGCTATTGCCTCGCTTTATCGACATCCAAGATAGGATTTGCTGGCTCTTTATTTAATTGCTCAAGGAGTGTCATGATACGCACTTGATTGGCTTTGATTTGTGCCACATCTTTGGCTAAGGAAGTATGAGCTGCATCGACTTTATTTAATCGCTCCTCCATCTTCTTTTTCCAATTATACTCTTTTTCTTCCTTTAAGACTTGCGTAATTCCTTCTCCTCTCAAGACTTTCATGATCCAAGCATTTTCAATATTGTTACTTGTTTAGAACTCTAGTTTCTCTCCTTCACCCAAAATCACATTCGCTTTCCGAACAAGACACGTGATCATAGTAGGATATTTCACATTAAATAATGAGATAGGAGAGACCGGAAATCGCATCACCTCCTCAAAGATCAACTGTGCCACATCCACTTCTTCTCCTCTCAAAATACAATTTAAAAAGATAGCGTTCTTTTTACTTACTTCCGAAATTCTTGTGTTTCCAAAAACATTAGTGATAAGGAATCTGTGCCAAATTCTAGCATCCTGTTGGAGATATTTGTAAGTCCAAGGTACCTTTAATTCTCCTTTATGTGATTGCACTTTCTCCTTATCTAAAACATGCTCAAAAAGTAAATCCCAATCGAAGATTCTCTTTCTATCCACAGTTTCTCTATACTTGCATGGTCCAACCAATTTCTTAAACTGGAAGTGGTTTCTAATCTCTTCAACTGTAAAAGGAACTAACTTTCCTCAAACTGGAACACAACCTTCACTATCTCGGCTAAAAATGCCTAAATAGAATTCGGAAACTAATTCATAACATAAATCAGAATATCTTACCATGAACGTAGACCAACCCAATCTTTCACCGATCTCCAAGAATATCTTGTACTCTCCTTCACCAACTTCTTCTTCAAATACTCTCTCATAAGTAAAAGGTAGTTCCTATAATTGTTTTTTTGCAGAAGCTATCAAGGCCTTTGAAGCTTTCTCGATGTGTAATTTTTTATATTTAGTAATATATATGTAGTCATGGTGTCGCCTAAGGTGTGATAAAAATAAGATAAAAATAAGATAAAAATAAGTCTAGAAAACTACGCACTCTCACCCTAGACAGGCACAGTACTGCAAGTATTACAGGACGTATGCAAGTTTTAGTTAGTAAGTTAAGTTCGTTCTCAGAGACTTAAGTGTGCTAGTAGAATAGGTAACAATAACGAGTGAGCAATAATTAATTATAAGATAGAAAATAAATAGAGATTGAATTCGAAATTAATTAACTAAACTGAGAAATTAAAGACAATAAAATAAATACGAAGAATATGAGATGAGAAGTATAGCTTAGGCTTTGCTAGTATGCACTAATACTTCTAATTCTTTCTATTAGATCTAGTTAATAAGGGAGAATATTAGCTCTTGTATACTTAGTCAGGATTCTAAATTCCCATTCCTTAGACCTTGAGAGCGACTAAGGGGGCTTCGGACACACCACGAGGTTGGTTCAAATAGGGTTATCAAACGCTACTAAGGCACTAAGCAATCAATTTCCATACATGGTGATAGTGATTAAATTTTACCTTAATGACTATCAAGTTAGAATCAGTTTTGTCAGGACTAATATCGACACTAGACGTTATGTGGTGTTTCAATAGTTAGACACCCATCTAAGGTGATCATCTAACTATTATTAAGGTAACCCTAAACGTTACGCACCGCAAGGAAAACAGTCATTAAATCAAAACACATAAACAAATATAAAGGTAAGCAGCTAATATCAATTTAAAACATAATTCCCAAAGAAACTTAGATAGAAAGAAATTAGAATTCATAGATTATATATGATGCAAAACCCAAGCTATGGGGAGTTTAGTTCATACCTGAAGGAAATAAACTAAATGAAAGAATAAAAGACATCATCTTGCTCTCTACAATAAACTGGAAGAATAAAACCTTAAGAACTAATTACTATGAGGCAAGGATTATTTACAAGTGATATAAGGGTGTATTTATAGGTGTTTAGAAGACCTAATTCGTTTTATTGAAGTAAAGGTTAAGTAATGGACTCCAAGCCCAACTCAAATTCGTAACCCTAAAAACATGCAATCAGACCCGTTTTTGTTTTGGTCCTAGCAGCTTCAATTTTTATCCGTTTGACACTTATGAATATACCAAATTCATCGTCTCGGAAAGATCTTCAACTTTTCTCTTGACCGTTTCTCCAAATTCCACACCTTTTTTGAGATATAAGCTGATTTGTGGTCGTAGGTGCAGAAATTCAGGATTAAGGCAGGTTTTCCTTTTCCATGTTTTTAGCTTTTCTTTCCTTTATCTCCAATTACCATGCTTATCTCTTTCCATATCTTGTAGTCTTTGACTTGGAATACTGCATACCCGGGTGATTTCGGTTACCAAATTGATAACCTCCTCGGTTGGATATGAAGTAAACAGATTGTGGATTTGTTTCACACTCTTCCCATGTATGATTATTAACCCCACATTGCTGACAACCTTGTGCTTCTTGTATTACGTTTGCTGCGGCTAAATTCTTCTGCATCTCTAATTTCAGCTCTTTGATTTGATTATTTAATGCGGATATTTGAGCTGAGTTCGCAGTTTCTGCATCTAGACGAAGCGTTCCTTGGGTCTTTGCTACAGGCTATGCTGTAGATCTCCCCGCCTAGGCACGCCTAGGCACCGCCTAGGCGTCAACTCCCCCCTCAGCCGCTTACGCCTAGTTAAATCTCTAGGCGTTTTTGTCTAGCGCCTTAGTCACCGTAGAATAAGCGTCTAGCCCGTCTAGGCTCCGATTAATGGCAAAAAATGGCCGCCTAGGCGCCAATTAATGGAAAAACATGCTAGCATAGGCCTTCTTGTTATTATTCTTATTCACGAGAATTCTTTAATTGATATTATAACTCAATATTTAGTATTTGTATATTTACTATAGTGTTCTTAAATGAATTTTATGACTTAAATGGTTAAAATTGCTACAATTACTACATATGTATTACTAATTATAAAAAATTACACAACGATATTCATAACCGTATAATTCCGCCTAGGCCCCGTATAATCCTGCCTAGGCGCTAGGCCCCAGTCGACCTCCTAGGCCGCGAAACCGAGATCTACAGCATAGGCTACAGGAGCTCGCGTAGAAGGCCAACTCCTTTCTTGTTCAATAATATTTTCCAAAACCTCGGATGCTTCATTGTGATTCATGGACACAAAATTACCCTTTCCAATGTTATCCACCTTCTCTCTACCTTTATCATTAAGACCTTCATAGAATATAGCAAGTTGTAGAGTGGGGGTATAACCATGGAGCGGACATCTAGCTAATTTATGTTGAAACCTTGTCCATGATTCTCCTACTGTTTCTCCGTCTTCTTGACAAAATCTTGCAAGCTCGCTTTGATCTTTGAGTCTCATACTCTTCGCATAAAAACGGTTAAAGAATGCGGCTTGAAGTTCTGTCCATGAATTAATTGTTCCAGGTGGTTGTCTATCTAGCCATTCGCTAGCTCTACCGGTCAAGACGAACGAAAACATATGACAATACAGTTGCTCGCGTGTAATGCCTGGAGTAACATAGGCATCACAAATCTGTATGAACTTCTGGATCGATCTTACCGGATCTTGAACTGCTATACCACTGTAGAGTCCATGACTTTGAAATTGACTGAGCATACCCGGATCGGGTCTAAATTTAATATTCTGGATCTCTGGAGGACGGTAACCTATTGGTTGAACATGGAACGGCACATGAAGACCAGGAGGTCTTGTTCAACTCGATTTTGATTATTCTGCCCATTACCTCCTCCTTGTTGCTGTCCTTGTTGTTGTCCACCAGGTGGAATAGGTGGGGGTGGGGGTCCTCTTGGTAATCCTCCAGGTGGGACTCCAAGTGGTGGATCTAACTGACCTTGTACGCCTGCCATAGCTCTTCTTAAGGATCTTTCCTCACGAACACGTTTGTTATAAGGTCTGAAGCTCCTCTCAGGCTCCGATAACGGAGGCCAAGAATTAAACACTGTGAAACCTGAAAAAGACTAAAGCAAACCACAAGCGTAAATCCGGAAAAACAAAAACTAAAACTGAAAAATAAAAATTAACCAAAAACTACTACTCGAAATAGATAACCCACACGCTAACGAGACACAAGTCCTCGGCAGCGGCACCAAAACTTGGTGTCGCCTAGGGTGTGATAAAAATAAGTCTAGAAAACTACGCACTCTCACCCTAGACAGGCACAGTACTGCAAGTATTACAGGACGTATGCAAGTTTTAGTTAGTAAGTTGAGTTCGTTCTCAGGGACTTAAGTGTGCTAGTCGAATAGGTAACAATAACGAGTGAGCAAAGATTAATTAAAAGGCAGAAAATAAATAGAGATTGAATTCGAAATTAATTAATTAAACTAAGAAAATAAAGACAATAAAATAAATACGAAGAATATGAGATGAGAAGTATAGCTTAGGTTTTGCTAGTATGCACTAATCCTTCTAATTCTTTCTATTAAATCTAGTTAATAAGGGAGAATATTAGCTCTTGTATAATTAGTCAGGATTCTAAATTCCCATTCCTTAGACCTTGAGAGCGACTAAGGGGGCTACGGACACACCACGAGGCTGGTTCAAATAGGGTTATCAAACGCTACTAAGGCCCCAAGCAATCAATTTCCATACATGGTGATAGTGATTAAATTATACCCTAATGACTATCTAGTTAGAATCAATTTTGTCAGGACTAATATCGACACTAGACGTTATGTGGTGTTTCAATAGTTAGACACCCATCTAAGGTGATCATCTAACTACTATTAAGGTAATCATAAACGTTGCGCACCGCAAGGAAAACGGTCATTAAATCAAAACACATAAACAAATATTAAGGTAAGCAGCTAATATCAATTTAAAACATGTAATTCCCAAAGAAACTTAGATAGAAAGAAATTAGAATTCATAGATTATACATGATGCAAAACCCAAGCTATGGGGAGTTTAGTTCATGCCTGAAGGAAATAAACTAAAGGAAATAATAAAAGACATCATCTTGCTCTCTACAATAAACTGGAAGAACAAAACCTTAAGAACTAATTACTATGAGGCAAGGATGATTTACAAGTGATATAAGGGTGTATTTATAGGTGTTTAGAAGACCTAATTCGTTTTCTTGAAGGAGAGGTTAAGTAATGGACTCCAAGCCCAACTCAAATTCATAACTCTAAAAACATGCAATCAGGCCCGTTTTTCTTTTAGTCCTAGCAGCTTCAATTTTTATCCGTTTGACGCGTATGAATATACCAAATTCATCGTCTAGGAAAGATATTCAACTTTGTTCTTGACCGTTTCTCCAAATTCCACAATGTTTTTGAGATATAAGCTGATTTGTGGTCGTAGGTGCAGAAATTCAGGATTAAGGCAGGTTTTCCTTTTCCATGTTTTTAGCTTTTCTTTCCTTTATCTCCAATTACCATGCTTATCTCTTTCCATATCTTGTAGTCTTTGACTTGGACTCTAATTAATCTCCATAATTTTCTTTAAAGCTTCACACAAAATAAATAATTAAACCCAATATGCTCTAAAAATATTATTTTACTAAATCAAGACTCAAAATAGGAAAGTGCACTATTTCTCAAGAAAATCGACTATTATGACTTCTAAATCACTAAAAATGATGTCTCATCCTAATATAAATCTATCACAAATGAGGAGACATCAAGTCATTATAGCAATTTTAACTATTTAAATCATGTAATTCATCTAACAAGACTATAGTAAATATAAATATACTAAAAATTGAGTTATAATATCAACTAAAGAATTTTCAAGAATAATAAAAATTAAAAAAAGTCTATGAGGGCATGTTTTTCCATTAATCGGTGCCTAGGCGACCATTTTTTGCCATTAATCGGTGCCTAGACGGGTTAGGCACCTATTCCACTGCGACTAAGGTGTTAGGCAAAAACACTTAAAATTTTAACTAGGCGTAAGCGGCTGGGGAGGGGGGGGGGGGGGGTGTTGACGCCTAGATGGCGCCTAAGAGGGGAGATCTACAGCATAGCCTTTGGGTAGGTGGGGTAGTGTTAAAAAACTAAATATTTTTTAATTGAGAAATTCGGTTTTGGTTCAGGGTATGCGAGTTAGGTGACGGGGTTGGTTTTTGGGCAGTACATTAATAGATGGGTAAAGCCTTCCTGATGCCCTTTATCTTTGCCCAAAGTGCGCGATCCGCCCCTGATCTTCACTTTTACCCTTTCTGGCCCTCGATCTCAATATTTTTTGACGCCGTTAGCCCTTTTTTGGTTTTTCTGTCAGTTGACCGTTAGTCAACGCCACATGGCGCCACCTCACTGCCACCTCACCGCCACATCGTCCGAAGCTGAGATTTTTTGTACTATGTGGCAAGGGCAATTTTGTCATTTATCCCTATACCACATTTACACCAACACAAACACATCAAACACACACACTAACCCACTAAAACACACACATTCTTGGTGTTCTTGGTGTTCTTGGTGTTCTTACTAATTTTCTTTTTCTTTATTACCGGAAACATAAATGCTCAACATTCGATTAAAATACAACTCAATCATTCCCCAAAATACCACTTATTTAGCCTCTCTTAATTCTATTGGCTATTGTTCAAAAAAAAATCTATTGGCTTGTCTCTTCAATGCTTCTTTGATGACCAACAAGACTCACTTCATTCAATTTCTTCAACTGAACCGCCTTTCCCACCTCTTCATCACCGGAAAACCGATCCACAACCATCAAAATCCCTTCCTCCTTCTGCTGCATCTGTTACTACACGTGACCACCATCATTCTCACTCTAATTCTGGTTCGCACCTTTAATTTTACTCTGATTCTGATGGCGATGACTCGGCGGTGTTAGGTTCTTTGCATCACCACTCTGGTTCATCCTCTCCCCTTCACGATGATGATGATCATCTTGATTACCCACCCACGTATGGTCACATGGGTTATACCTCTACGGATCATGATATCCTAGGGTTTGGCGGCGGAGGTGGTGGTGGAGGATTTATGCAAATGAATTACATGAGGAACCAAACGACGCCGTCTCTGGTGTACGAACAACGACCTATGAGTTCTGAAACTGTACAGATGGTCCAGGGGATTATCAGAACAATAACTCTTATAATTCATACGGATATTCAAATTACCCTAGAGGATTTTCTGGTTCTTCACAGCCACCTCTCCCATACGGTTCTGTATCATCAAATTCAGGCGGCGCTTCCACTTCAAAAGCACCACCTCCACCTCCTTCCCCTCCAAAGGCTTTAACTTAGGATTTTCTAAATCCCTTTGATAGCTACGAGAAGTATTATCCTCCCTCCTTCACACCAAGTATAAATTCAAGAGACGTGAGAAAAGAAGAAGGAATTCCTGATTTGGAAGATGAAGATTATCATCAAGAAGTTGTTAAGGAAGTTCACATAGATCCGAACCATGGAAACCATTCTAAAGCAGTAGATGAGGCAGCAGGAAAGGGAATATACGAGGAGTCAATTTATACTAATAAACCTAGGTTATCTAAAGAGAGTGAGTCAGTGAAGTATGGTAATTTTTTTCTTATTTGCTTCTGAGTTATTGTATTGCTCTATAGTGATCTTATGTGCTATAGCTTTAATTAGATATGAGTTTGAGCTAATTGATTATTTTCTATATCCTGCTTTCTCTGCTGTGTAGATATGAATAACCAATAACTAGAGTTTAAAGCTAGTTATTTGTAATTTGTTAAGTCTTTTGGACAAAATTACTGGTTGAATTTGTATGAATGCCTGCAATTTTTTTGGTTTTTTTATTAGTATTTGACTGGGTAAGATTGATAGATGTGAGATTTACTAAAAACTGTTCATTGTAATGTTAGATGTTCAAAAGCCTGATTTGTTATGAAAGAAATATGTTAAGACACCTGAAAAAGGGATACGAACTGGTGTTGTTAATTCATTTAGAAAGAATTATAATCAAGATTTTTCATATCAAGTTGATTTTAGTTTTCCTCCATTGTTGAAGGTTTGAAGCATTCAAACCTTCAAAGTTTTTTTTTTTTTTTTTAAGTTAGAGATGAAGCTGACGAAGAAGGATGGCGGTGACGTGGCGGTGATGTGGCGCTGACGTGGTGCCAAGTGGCGTTGACTAACGGTCAATTGACAGAAAAACCAAAAAAGGGCTAACGGCGTCAAAAAGTATTGAGATCGAGGGCCAGAAAGGGTAAAAGTGAAGATCAGGGGCGGATCGCGCACTTTGGGCAAAGATAAAGGGCTTCAGGAAGGCTTTACCCTTAATAGATTCATTGTCAATTTAGCCAATTTCAAATTAAATAAATCAGTCCAAAATCAATTCTAGAAAAATAGTCAATAGTCCAAGTCAACCCAAAATATAATCTAATCTCAACAACATAATTTTAAACTCGTTGTTAAATCTCAACAAAAATTTATACAACCATTACAATTATAATATATACAAATTTACATAATAAATTATTGAACTCTTCATAGTAATACACACCATCTAATACGATTAAAGGATTAATACAACCCATGTAATTGTAAAATATACAATAGTAATTATATATTTATATTTAGTATTATTATAAATTATAAATATTTTATTAACAAAATATAAATAAAACATTTTCAAATTTTAAGTAACTTATAAAAATAAGGTATCCATAACATAGATCTATTGTAGATTTAAATCAGTAGCTAAAATTTGGATAATTTAATAAATATAAATTTACACTAATCTAGAATTAATTGTTCAAAAGATTTAAAATCATGTTTTCTTAGTCTTAACAAATCCAATTCTTCCCTCCCCCAAAGGTCCAGTAAACAATAGATTATCTTTGTATTTTTAATAAGTTACGAGTTTTGTTACTAGGTTATGTGTTAATCAATGGGTTACATGTGGATATCTGGTGTAAATCATATATTGGACAACAATGCTTCTACTTGAAACTTCTGGATCAAGCATTCCACTAATCTAATCTATCTAGAATAAATTTATAATTGAATCAAAATATATTTTTCTATAACATAAATCTATTAAAAAATTTATTATAGATTATCATATATATATATTAAAAAATGAAATAGAAAACCGTACATAATAAGAAAAAAGATGAAGATAAAATTTCTAATGAAACACAAAAGAACTAGATAATTCATAAACAATAAAATAATACAATATAGATCTATATAAATTTATTATATATCTAAATCAAAAATATATATTTAAATTTGTATAATTAAAAGAGGCAATACCCAATTAATTACAAGGAGAGTGTAAAAATTCCCAATTGATTACAATTTCAACTTAATTCCTACTTAAACACAAAAAAATGGAAGATTACAAAAATACTCATAGGCAAATTAATTAATTAATTTAATTACAATAATATTTATTTAATTTTTTTCATTATAATTTTTTTTAAACTTTTTTAATTTTTTTTTTTTCGAATTTTCTTTTTTTGATTTTTTTTTTTCGGAAAACATTTTCCCAAATTTTTTTTTGAATTTTTTTTATGTGTTACATGAACACATAATTCTGAAATTTGTGTGTTCCAGGAACACAGAATTGGAACAAACAAAATCAAGTTTTTTGTATCCCAGGAATACACAAATTTGAGTTTTGTGTGTTCCATGAATACACAAATCTGAGTTTTGTGTGTTCCATGAATACACAAATCTGATATTTGTGTGTTCCAAATCTGAGATTTGTGTATTCCAGGAATACAGAATTCTGCGATTTGGAGGAATACATAGAAGTGGAACAAAGTTTTGTGTATTACATGAATACACAAATTTGATTTTTATGTATTCCATGAATACACTGAGATTCGTGTGTTCTAGAATTGCACAAATCTGAGATTTGTGTGTTCCAGGAATGCACAAATCTGAGATTTGTGTGTTCCAGGAATACACAGAATTGGAACAAACAAAATCAAGTTTTGTGTATGCTAGGAATACATAAATTCGATTTTTATGTGTTCTATAAATACATAAATTTGAGTTTTGTGTGTTCCATGAATACACAAATCTTATATTTGTGTGTTTAAAGAATACACAATTCTGAGATTTGTGTGTTCCAGGAATATACAAAATTGGAATAAACAAAATCAAATCTTGTGTGACCTGAAACATACAAAACCCTACAACATAAACACAAAAATAACAAAAAAATGTTGGACAAAAAGATAATATATCAAGATAGTTAAAAACGAATAAAAATGGGGTATATGCGATTAATAAATAGAGAAAATAATTTTGTTAAAGAATAGAATCCTTTAGATCGATTTTATGACTTTGTGTGTTACAGGAACATATAAATCTATATTTGTGTGTTACAGCAACACCTAATCTGGAATTTCGATTTAAAAAAAAATTCAAGGAAAAAAATTTCGAAAAAAAAAAATTTAAAAAAAATTTGAAAAAAAATATCTAGAAAAAAAATTAAAAAAATTAAAAAAGATGATAAAAAAATACAAAAATCACATAAGGGCAATAATGGAAGGTAAATATGACAATGTGTTTAATTGGAAATTAAGTTGATAATATGTGAGTAAGTTGGAAATAATTTGCTTTTTCCTTTTTTCTGAAAATATAAAGTGTATAGTTGTAATTAATTGAGAATTATCTTTAATTAAAAAATAAAATAAAAACATAAAACTATACTAAATCTAATTAATATATAATATAATTAAAAGTGTAAAAATATTACTTTTTTTTACAAGGAAACCAATCTAATTATTACAACATTTAGTAAGAAAATGAAAAGAGCTAATAACCGAGAAATCTTTCCATCCTGATAAGTTGATATTCTTCCTAACACATTTTGCTAAAGCGTCCGCAATTGAGTTGTGTTCCCTGCTTATATATGATATTTTTCATGTTGGGAACGCATTAAACCATCCTCTGATTTCTTCAATGATTGGGTTAAGCTTCTAATGTAACCCAACTTTTTTTTGTATGCCTTGAACTAGTTCAAGGTTATCAGAGTAGAAAGAACTACTCTGAATGTCCGTTGATCCAGCCGATCTAAGGACCAGAAGAAGAGCCCAAGATTCACCTTCCAAAGTATTATTTATTCTGCATCTAATTGCTTTTTTGTACTTAATAGTTCCCTCAGTATTGACCCCGATAGCTGAGATAGCTGCTGGTTCCCACATAAATGTGAAAGATGCATCACTAAACCAAATCATTTCCGAATCATCCTCAACTGCCGAGTTATTCTGATTGACCATCTTAGTTTTCTTTTCCACCATATGTTTGCACGCTCGATTGTTCCTTTTACTTTCTTCAAACATACGTGCAATAATGTCGTTTGTATTCGTGGTTATATTATTCACCGTCCATTCCTTTCTTTCAAAGAATTTCTTCATTCTTTCCTTCTATATATTCCATGCTGTAATCATTATAGTAGCCGTTACTTTCTTTTTGTCCATACCATCCGCTACGTAGCTTGTGATTGTCTTTGTAAACCATTTCGAGAATGAATATATTACTTGAATGCAGTTTCTGTTACATAAATCTATGATTAAATATTTATTATAGGTTATTATATAATAAAAGGAAAAATAGACATAAAATATTAGGAAAAAAAAGATGAAGATATCTATGTAGCATGCCGCATGCCTAACCGCGGTGACCATTATATCTCCTGCGGTGACACGTGTAATATAAAATAGCTCGATGTTGAGAATTAGAGACGGGTCAACCATTTTATCCTGGAATTTAACCCCAAGTTGTATCAACTATTTATATTATTTATCACCCATTTTGTAAACAGCCAACATTTCATTATATTTTCATCTTTATCTGTAATAGTTTATAGAATTTCTTTTAGATCTATATTCCCTTTCCTCCATCTTTATATTTTGTGCACCAACTTTGAACTAAACCTCTCCAATGTTGAGCAATTTTTAGGTTGCTAATACTTTCTATAAATTTTATGTAGTTTGATTCTTGTGATTATTCTTCATTTGATTATCTTATTGACTTGGTTTTTTTTTTCTTTTTTTCTTTTTTTTTAACACTTAAAACATTTTTACATTATCCTATCTTGATTTCTATTATCCAATCCGCTTGTGTTAGCTTTTATTAGGGGAAGAGTCTCTTTCTTCTCACTTCGTAGTAAAATAATGCCTATCAACGTAACTTTGAGCATATCAATAAACTCAGGTTAAAAGTCAAATGTGGAAAAATAATTAGCAGCTATATAATCTGCAAACTCTTTAAAAAAAATTGCTCCAAATTAAGCTGGTAACAACCGTGGATGAGGGTGAGTCAAGGACGATGTACTTCAAACTCTTTTATTTCCTGTTGTATGTTTTAGGATTAATTTATCTAGTAGTCATTATTCATTAGGCAATTATATTTTCCGTGAACAAAGATTGACTCGTAACATATGCACGAGAAAATCACAAGCAGATCAGTATACTTAAAAACCTCTTGATTCGAATACGTCGTAGTATTTATTAAATTGAGTCATTGACAAAAGAAAAAGTAGAATTCATTACATAATGCTTAAAGACATAGGGAGGAGTAATCTTAGTAAAAGAAAAATATATTCTCTCATTTTTCTAAAAGGGGATTCAGTACAGCTCCTGTAAAAAGTACTAACCCTGAATTTTCTTCCCTTATCATAAACATGAAAGGATGGTCAGCTACAAAATGTGAAGGCTCATAATCTAGTGAATAACCACAAATATCATCCTCAAAAGTAACGGCTGCAGCTTCTGTACCCTCCTCATCTATTTCAATGAAAGCCTTCTGAATTATCCCCGAGACATACAGATTTTCTCCCTTGGGAAGACGCACCATCTCCGTAAGGTCTTGACAGTCTTCATCAAAAGGTAGTGTTAATCCCATTTTATCCATTATTCTTGGTGCATCTTCAGTTAAAAACGTGAATTTAAATTTCGGAATCCAGAAATAGTCAACCCCGTAATTGCTAAGTTGAGAATATTTGTGTAGGAATTCAGAGTCAGAATTCACTTGTTTCAATAGATCTTTTAATCCATTGTTCTCATTAGGGAGGAAAAAATACATGGAAAACTTCTTTTTCTTATCTTTCCCAACCCTGTATGGGATTTTAGCGACTTTGAAACCATCAAATTCTCTGTAAGAGTATTCATTGCAACCAGTCATGAAAGAAGCTTTAACTTTATCTCCATTGAGAAGGTAAAAGTACATATCCTTGGTTTCCTCCTTATCAAATGGCTCCACCCATGACCCCTTGAAGTACAAAGCATTTCCAAGAATAAGTCTAGTTGTTCGTTGGACATTCTCTTCTTTCAAAACATCTGTTACAAGCCCCTTTGATGCAGTTTTTGCCCATGCATTTAATTCTTCCACAACCTCTTTCACCTTAAAACAAAAACATGGTTCATATAAACACCAAAATCAAAATCAAAATCAAAATCAAAACACATCCATGATCAAGCCTAAATCCATACATTTATAAACTACATGTTTATTATCAAGCCTAAATCCTAAATCTTGTTAGTACGTAGATACCTCAAATCGTTGTAAACTAAATTAAGAATATCTACAATATATATCAATGAGAGAGAGTAAACTGGTCCTTCCTTTAAAAACTGAATTAATCGTTTTAACAAAATCAAGCGTTGCCCCACAATCAATAGAGATAGATTTACAAAATTCTATATTACAAGATTTTCAATTGAAAAATCACTATATATATACATACCTTATTAAAATCCATATTTCTTGCTTCTGCTTTATAGACAGTTTTAACAAGCTTTTGATAAGACTCGCGAAGCGTATAAAGGTCGTTCACCCAAGCACCATTAAGGAAACAAATAGTCGGACCATCTTTTGTGTTTTGATCATCATTATCAGATGTTGCAATCGCCATGAATTCAGAAAACTCTGAGTTGAGATCATTGATATTCTTGGAACCAAGAAATACAAGCATCTGTTCCAATGTAGGTCCAGTTGATCCAGCAGCTATCATGCTCATAATTGCATTGAATGACAATGGAGACACCACGATATTCTTATCCGAATCATCTTCAATCTTGTCGAGTAACAGTAAACCAGCCATCTTAGAGCAGAAATCCATCTTTAGCCTGATGGTTTTCGTTTCGTTTCGTACCCTAGGGTTTAAGAGGAGCTCTCGTCGCAATTAAAACTTGATATAAATACCGGAACATATTCTACAAATTATCGCCTAATAATTGATAACGCAAATACCAAAATTTGACCATTAGGTTAAAACTATTTTTACGACTTATTTTTAAAAAGATACGTTTCCAAAAGTATAATTCTTTTTACTAAATTTATTTGATATTTAGTAGATTTACATAATAATTCAGACATTTTAAATAAAAAAATTATTTGTGTGTCAAATAAAAATATCATTATGAGGAAATTACTAATTTAAGTCCAACTAATTCAATTTTTTTTTTAAGGTGTAGTCCCTTACTAGTACTAAAAAAAACCTTACTTGATAATCTGGTTGGACCAACTTACATGTATACCCTTGCTATTAAATTATATTAATTAGTTTATTTGGGTTCCAGACCCGTTTTGGTACGTGCTAAAGTCGGTACGTACCCAGCACAAAACAACAGGTGTTATTAAGTCATGTTATAAGGTCTACTTGGTACGTTCCAAGGTCGGTATGTACCCATCTCAACACAACAAGGGTGTTATAAAGTCATGTTAAACAATAGTATGGGTATGCATTAGAGGTCGTTCATGTCTAGTCAGATCCAATTCAAAGTATAGGTAAGGAGTGTAGAGGTAAAATAGGTTAAGATCCAATTCACATTCGTGTTATCGCCGGCAGTTGGTACGTACCCAAATCACTATAGAAAACTCTTTACACTCGCATTGGGTAAAAAAACAAAAAGAAATCTCTTCACACTCCAGCCGTTGTCAAATAAATTTTTTCTGAAAAAATTCAGTTCAAACAAATCAATATAAAAAAAGAAAATGAAAACAATGAAACGTCAAGGTAGGCATTAATCGTGCTGCAATGACTTTTAGGATCCTAGAAGCATCACTCTTGTTGGGTAGAGGCACTTTGACTTGGAGAAGTTGTGGTGTCTTCTCTTTCAGAATAACTTGTTCTTGAACATTTGAATCCACTATAACCGGTTCCTCTCTAGTCACATGACTCAGATTGACCCTTTGCTTATTTTCCTTACTCACATAAACCTCAAGTAGTTTCCTCTTTTTCTCACCCAATTCCTTGTTTGGTTTCTTCTTCATCTCCCTCACATGAGCAAGTGTCTCCATTCTGCATCTCATCTTTCTATACCTCCAACTTAAAATTTTACCAAACGTAGAATTACCCCTTGAAGCGGCGAATAAGGTATTATTTAGAGTGGTAAGGGTATGAGGATTATGTTTTACTATATGGGTATGAAGGATTTGTGGTGGGGTGAGAAGGATTTAAGAAAAATTGGAAAAAGGTTTTTGAATTTTGTACATGAATGTTGATTTCTTGGGATTTTGGAATGATTTAGTTGTGTATTTTTTGTTTGGAATGATGTAGGGATGATTTAAGATATGAAATTTTGGTTAGTTACTGGTGTTTTGATGGTGGGTGAAGGTAAGGTTGAATCTCTAATGGAGTTTGGTAGCTTGGGGAAGAAGGAAGCTTAAAGTTTAGGTTAAATGGTGAACATATAGCCTTTCTCTCAAGATACCTTGCTTCACGGATTGGTATACCACTCGTTGGGGCTAGTATATCATTCCCAGTATATAGGTGATGTCTCCCTATTTATTCTAATTATTATCCCTTTGGAGACATCCTTTTAGGTGAATATTTGACTTATTTAATAGACTTTTATGCTTATTTCGTCATATTACACTTTCTCCCCTTGGAATTAGACTATTTGCATTTTTAGTGCTTTTGTGCGTTAATTTGATTATTTTTAGTGCAAAATTAGTAGGTTCTTGAATTTTATGAAAGACCAATACAAGGAGGAGAAGTGAGAATTAAAGTCTTAGGATATTTTAGTGTGTTAGGAAGTAATTTTTATTCGAGTTTCTAATTTTAGTGCACTTTCCTATTTCTATTCTTGACTTATGGATTTATTATTTGTAGAGTATATGCGTATTTATTGTGAAGCTTTATAAGATATATGGTAATTAATTAGAGACCAAGTCAAGTCAAAGAAGTAAAGGAAAAAGATATACATGGAAATAAGAAGATTAAGGAAGGATATATGCAAAGAAGGAAAAGATAAAGCTGCCAAATAAATCTGAAATTCCAGCAACGTTCTAAAAACGAGATCATAACTTAAGATTAGCTAAGAATTTGGGAGAATGGTATGCACCAATGGAGAGAGATTTCCGAGACAAGCGGTTTCGACTATTGGAACGCGTCAAACGGATAAGTATTGAAGGAGATATGACCAAAACAAATCAGCAACAGAATCTTACCTTTCCTAGATTTTAGGACTACGAATTTAAGAGTTCTTGTCTTGTCATCCACTCCAAGTAAATTCGAATTAGGGCTTGCTAACACCTATAAATACACCCCTTAGACTCCTCTTTTCACACACTTCATATAATTACACAAAATGCTTAAGGTTTTCAAGTCAGAGCAAGAAGATAAGGAGAAGCTAGAGCTGGGAGAATTTTGTTCTTCCATGAACAGTCAACCAACCCTTTAGGTTATCAATTTATTTTTTGTATTGAATATGAATTCCTTTTATTTATTTTCAGTCTTTAATTTTATCATGAGCTAAATTTCCATATACTTGAGAATCGCAATAAAGGGATGAACCCTAATTAAGTTAATCTTTGTTTGGAATTTGGGATTGTTAAAATTAAAATTGAATTGAGTCTTAGATATTGGATATTACTTTGTTCTTAATCACTATTTCTTTTCAGCGCAACTAGAAATAGGTTTTAGTATTTGGGCTATTCACTTTAGTGGCGAAGTGATCATCCGACAGGGGGGTTTGAATACAGACTTAGGTAATACCCGTGTAATGTCCGTTATTGACCGACAGACTTAACTAATTACATAGCCAAAGAGGTAAAATATTATTCATCTGAAAGTAGCTTATATTCACCGTGACGGGGTTTGTAATACCGTAGGATAGCTCTTAGGTCCACCCTGACGGGGGCTAGGAGATATTAGATTCCCGACTAATATACTAATGCCAATTCTACCCTTAAACATAACATAGATTACGTTAATTAGGTGGATTCCTTGCGAGACTCAAGTATCTTTCATATCTGAAGTCGTCTTTTACTTGCATTATATCTTTTCAGTTATTCAATTTTAGTCTTTATTTATTTGCATGTTAGTTATTATAAAAAACAAACAAAAATCATATTATTTACTTTTCTGACAATCAGTTATTTCTACTATCTGATTAATATTGGAGTTGAACCTAATCTGTCCCTGAGAACGAAACCCGATTTATCGGAGTATTACTTGGACAACCGTACACTTGCGATAATTGTGGTTCCTTTATTTTTGTACTTAATTTTCTAACACACCAGGACCCACCAATAGGCTTCTAACCTTTTCGACCGTGGGCCTACCATCACGATGGTATGTTACGCAACGGTATTACTCACTGCAAGTATCACGGATCATATGCAAGTTTTAATCGTAAGTAAGATTTGTTCCTCAGAGACTACGAAAGTTAGGAAGAACTTATGCAATATAAAGTGCAAATAAGAAAGCTAGAAGAATAATATGCTGAAAATAAAAGACTTGGAATTATTTGTTTGGTTTTTAAGACTCTAACAATTAACTAAGTAAAGTAAAGACAGGAAAATAAATACAGAGAAGAAGATAGTATGAGAGTTTAGCTCGAGATCTATCAAGTAATCCCCACTAGCCTTGTTTATTCTATTCATGTAAAGGAGAATTGTGTAATATGCAATAGACAGGATTCTATATTCCGCCTAACCCCCTTCCGGGTGGACTTAGGTGGCGACCAAACAATTACCAGGGGACTTGGGTAAGGGGACCCTGCGCAACGATCGGTGATTAAATCTTAAACCCTAATGACTATCTAGTTAGGCAAGCCCTTCCGGATCTCTACCACACACTAGACGTTTATGTGGTCTTATACGTTGCGCACCGCAAGAACTACAGACAATAAATCAAAACACATAAAAGAAGAGAATAAAATACTAATTTCAATTAATTGCTAACATCCCAAATTAAAATAGATATTAAACAAGTCTATGGTTCATAACCATATGCTAATCTCAAGCTAAAATAGAATTAGTTCATACTAGAGAAAGAAAGTAAAACAATTACAAATTTGAAGGATTGAGAAGGCATGATTTGTTGTCCACCTCCTTCTGATTTTCATTTCTCTTGATGTAGGCTTCTTCTTGGTCTAAAGGATGACCAAGGATGTGTTTCCAATGACAAGAGGGTGTATTTATAGGGTTTAGAAGACCCTAGGTCGAAATTTTGGATTAGAAGGCAAGTAATTTGAGTCAAAGTCCAACTCAAATTCGTTTCACAAAATATAGGAGAAGAGATAAATGCTAATGTCTTATTTTGATCGTATCTCTTTCGTTATTGGTCTGATTTTCGCTTACTTTATATTGAAACGACCGTAGCAAAAAGATCTACACTTTCCATTTAATTTCTCATCAAAATATCCAGCCGATTTGAAGTTATCGTCACTTTAATGGACGTGCCTGCAAAATTTTTAATTTACTTGACAACTTTTCCTTTCCTATTTTATCTCTACTTCCTTTTATATTTTATTTCATTCCATATCTTCTTTCCTTGTCTCTTTAGAATTGATTTTTTATCTAGTTGTATTCTATATATCTTTAAATCTTCACATTAACACACAAATTAAACCAAATATGCTCCAAAAATAATAAGTCATCAAATCAAGACAAGAAATAAAAAAATATCAAAATATGAATAAAAATATATAATTAACTAACCAAATACACCTGAAATGATGTCTCCAACCTAGATTATTATATCACAAATAAGTAGACATCAAGCCTATATTGTTTGATCCTTCCAATCTTCTAATCGTGTCGACTGAGTACTCCGCCGTCTTCTTTTACAAGCGATATACCACCCGTGAGGGGCCAGCATACCGCTCGAGCACAAAAAAATCTGGTCAAATTGACTGATGTCTCCCCATTTGTGATGATTTAATATTAAGTGGAGACATCATTTTTAGTGTTTTAGAAGTCTAAATACTCGATTTATCACATGATATAGTGCACTTTCCAATTTCTAGTCTTGATTTAATGAATTATTATTTTTAGAGCATATTGGGTTTAATTATTTATTTAGTATGAAGCTTTAAAGAAATATATGGAGATTAATTAGATGCCAAGTCAATTTTAAGAGATAAAGGAAAGAAGATATACATGGAAATTGGAGAAAAGAACGGAAAAGCTAGGATATGGAAAGATAAAGTTGCCAAATAAATCTGAATTCCAGCACTCACGACCACAAAAGGGATTATAACTCAAGATTTCTTAGGAATTTGGAATAATGGTATAAAGCAAAGTTAAAGATCTTTCCGAGACGATCAGTTTCGACTATTGGAACACATAATCGGATAATTATTGAAGCGGTTATGACCAAAACAAAAACGTGGCTGATTATTACCTTTTCTATATTTTAGGGTTACAAATTTGAGTTGGGCTTGGAGTCCATTACTTATCCTCCACTCCAAGAAAACGAATTAGGTCTTCTAAACACCTATAAATACACCCTTATATATCTTGTAAATCATCCTTGCCTCACATTAATTAGTCCTTAGGTTTATTATCATTAGAGTTATTGTAGAGAGCAAGATGAAGTCTTTTATTCAATCTTTTAGTTTATTTCTTTCATGTATGAACTAATTTTCCTATAGCTTGGGTTTTGCATTATGTATAATCTATTCTATTTTCTTTCTATCTAAGTTTCTTTGGGAATTATATGTTTTAATCTCATATTAGCTGCTTACTCATATATTCGTTTATGTGTTTTGAATTATTGCATGTCCTAATCCTGATCACTTTAGGCTTTCTTAATAGTAGTTAGATGGTCGCCCGGAGGGGTGTCTAATTATTGAAACACCACACAACGTCTAGTGTCCGATATTGGTCCTAACAACACCGATTCTAACTAGATAGTCATTAGGGTATGTTTTAACACCATATCACCAATTGAAGGAATTGTACTGCTTTGGGCCTCGGTAGCGCTTGATAACCCTAAGTTCGGACTGCCTCGTGGTTGTGCCGTAGCCCCCCCCTTAGTCGCTCTCAAGGTCTAAGGTATGAGAATTTAGAATCCTGACTAAGTATTTAAGAGTTATTATCTCCCTTATTAACTAGAGTTTGATAGAAATAATTAGAAGGATTAGTGCATACTAGCAAAACCTAAGCTATATCTCTCATCTCATATTTTCTTCGTATTTATTTATTTGTATTTATTTTAATTTAGTTTAATTAATTATCTCTCAATTATTCATCTTTATTTTCTGTCTTTTAATTAATTACTTGCTACTCGTAACTATTTCCTCATTTGTAGAACACACTAAGTCCCTGAGAACGAATCTTCTTATCATTAAAACTTGCATACGTCCTGTAATACTTGCACTAACGTTCTAGTTTAGGGTGAATTGTGCATCGTTTATCTATCTTTTATCACACCCTAGGCAACACCATTAACAGTGGGCATAACGTCGCGACAGTTGGAGGGTGGAATGGTGTGCCGTCCGTAAGGGCCGGTAATACCGCTCAACCTGCTGGTTGAGCAAAAATCTCCATTTTTCACCTCAAGCTCAATCGTTTACTCACCTGCACATCAAAAACACTCTATACGCTTCTCATTAACGTAATATACATCTAAAATCACAAAATAAACTTACTAATAAACACTAAGAACATAAAATTAAACTACTAAAGCGTTAAAAACATAGGTTGTCTCTCAAGAAGCGCTTTTGTTTAACATCTTGAAGTTTGACGTGTTACCTCAAGGTTATTTCGTTCTCATGTAGCCTCCCCAACAGTAGGTGGGGCGAACAGTAAGGTTTCCATCCCTTCTTAGTTTCAATTTTAACTAACCTCTCGAAAACAACTTTAGTAACCATGAACAAGCCACTCGAAGAACTCTTATGCTTGCGGGATTTGTCCGGGGGATTGGGATCTTTCATTGCTTTTTTTTGGGTTACATGGGTGATCTGGGCTAGTTTGCGCGCACCCGACTAATCCCATGGAGATATACATGTCTCCTCATCATATATATTCTCATGGTAAATCAGAACTAGGTTACCCATGTTCAGGGAGGAGTTCGAGTCTTTTACCTCTCACTTTACACCTGTTGGGGAAGGTATTCGAACCATGGATCTCCCCTTTAAGTGCTGAAGAAATAGCAAGGCTCTGGCAAGTTGAGCTAACCCAAATGGTTGGATCTTTCCTTTCTACCTCATCCTTAACCCAAACTCATGCTCTTTCCACTTTATCTTAGGTTCTCTTGAAACCTTCTTATAACTCTTCTTGTTCTTCTTCACCTGGTCAAGGAATGGGTTCCCTTTAAGGACAGGAGAAGCTTTAAATAGTGGTTTCTTTCTTAGCTCTTTCTCCCCTAACCCTAAGGTTTCCACAACCTTGATTGGGTCTTTCTCTACACGATTAAACGTGTCAAGCAAAAAAATATCCTGAAGGAATAAGGAACTTCATCGCCATGAATACACTAAACTTCTCTTCCCCGTCTTGCACTCTCATGATCAATTCTCTATTCTCTACATCAATCAAAGTATGCCACGTGGCTAAGAATGAACGACCCAAAATGATTGGCATATTCTTATCCACATCGTAGTCAAGAATAAGAAAATAACAAGTAATTATAAAGTTATCTGCCTTGACGAGTACGTCGTCTATTTTTCCTTTAGGATAAGAAAGTGACCTATCCGCCATTAGTAAGACCATTTTAGTAGGCCTCGCTTTCCCAACCTCAACTTCTCAAACAACGATCTAGGCATGATATTAATACTCGCACCCAAATCGCATAAAGTTGTCCAGTATTTACCAATGGATATATGAATATTGAAACTTTCGGGATCCTTCAACGTTTGAGGCAAATTGATTTGATAAATCGCACTACAACTCCTCCGACAAACCAACCATCTCCACATCAAAGTATTTGCATTTGTTGGAGAGCACATCCTTCATAAATTTTAAAAAAATTGGCATGCTTTGGATGGATTCCACAAAAGGAAAATTAATTTGTAGTTTCTTCATCATGTCCATGAACCTCTTGTACTCTTTGTTATTGTCCTTATCTTGGACATATGAAGGGAATGGTGGAGGGAGGCCGAGTTTCACTAAGAACGATTTATTTCTTATTTTTCTGAGTTATCAGTATCTTTTCAATATTCTCTTTAACGATCACCGGCTCAATAACTTCTTCAACAACCTCTTATATCTCTTCTTCTACCTCTTTTAGCTTGGTGGTTGACTCTTTCTCTTTTATCTCTGCAAAAGATGGGGACACTTGCTTCCCACTTCTTAACGCAATCGCGTTACACTCTTCATTCTTTCGCGGATTCTCAGTATTGCTAGGAAGTTGACCCTGCAGCCTCACATTCAAATGATTAGAAATTTGAGATACCTAATTTTCGAGCATTTTAAATGTCGTGGAGTGCTCATTCATTCTCTCATTATCGTATTTCCACTCTTCTTGGTTTGACTTCAAGTTCTCTTGAGTCGTCATTATGAACGAGTTCAATGTTTGCGTAAGAGCGTTTTAGGTACCTTCTTGTGGATATTTGGGAAGTGCTTCTTAAGCAAGGATCTCAGAATGAGAATCTTGAATAGGTTTTTGGCCTCCTTGGAATTTATTATAAAGTCTTGATTAAAAAATTTGTCCTTGGGGGCGTGGTTGATAATTTCCTTGATTTTCTGCCCTATTAAGATTTTACCATTGGAATCCGGGATGATTACAATTAGGTTGCTGATGTCTTTATTTTTGTGATGGACTAATCCATTCACGAGACATTATTTTGGGAGTTTATTGGGCCTAAGTGAGAGATTTTTCCCTAGTATTTGCTATATTGTACTTTTACTTCTTGATTTGGTCATAATACTATTTATAGAGCCAGAGACGGTCCTGACATTTCGGGGGCCTAAGGCAAACTTTAAAAAATGGGCCCCTAAAAAATTACAAGTTATATAAAATAAAATAAAAAATTCAAAATATAATTAAAAAATAATCAAATAAATTTTAAAGGAAAAAATATCTAGGTCTCTTTTAAGTTAACAAGTAATACTATAATTTAAAAAAAGGTAACTTAATTAAATATTTTTGTAACTAAAAATATCTAATATTTTTAATTTAGGTGGGCTAAAACTGGGCCTTTGTAATAAAAAAAATTATGCTTTAGAAAGGGGCCTAAAATTATATAAATTGGGAAAGAGCCCAAAGCTATTAATAAAACTGGGCCTTTTTAATAAAAAAAAATTATGCTTCAAAGGGGGCCCTAAAATTATATGAGTTGGGGAGGGGCCCAAGGCCATGGCCTCCTTGGCCTCTCCCAGGACCGGCCCTGTATAGAGCTTTTGTGCCTTAATTGTGTTTTAAGTGTATAGATTTTAGGTACATGGTTGATACAGAGTTGCAATATGAAAAGAATAAGTAAAAAAAGTAGAGATAAACCCCAAGCCAAAGCAGAATTTGAGCTTAGGGTCACTTTGGAAAGTTGGAGCGTTTGCTGGAGATATCCTGGCCCCTTAATGTTTCAGTCACTACTAAATATTAGTGAGAGATCTGGACCTAATTCCTTTTTATTTAGAGAGAGCTTGAATATAATGTCGTGTGGGAAGTGACGGAAGTCAATTCGGAGTTAAGATGAAAAGTTATGCCTTTGCTTCCACCGTGACTCGAACCAAAATTCTGCTAAGTAAAAATGGGTTAAGCCCTTTCTAAACCTAATTAAGCAAGATAAAGGGGGCCAAATGTGTTTAGCTTATATATCAGTCATTTGGCAGAGTTTTTCTTATTTTAGTATGAACTAAGCACTCATTGTTTTCTTGTTTTTATCTCTTCACAACTTTACAAGTTTTGGTGTATGCTCTCGGATCACGAGAAGTTGCTTTGAAACTAAAGAAATAGAGAAAGAACAATGAAAGCGCAAGTAGCAATGGCTAATCTTAATCCACTGTCTGGTTTTGAGATCAATGAGAATCAGGTGAACCCACAAGTAGGTGCCCATCCACCTGAGGGTGTTCACAATAATGTTCAATAAGGAGCGAACTTGAATAGATTCGGTCCACCAAGTAGAGCTAATCATCAATTGCAACACATCCCTGAGCCGGAAGTGCCTTTTCATGTTCAGCCTTTGGGTATTCGCCCTCCAACTATTCAAGCCGCACGTTTTAAGCCCGACATAGGTATGCTGAATCAATTCCTTAGCTATGGGAATTATAGTGGGTCCATCCACCAAGATATGGTACATGTTATCCAGAAGTTCAGGCAAATATGTGACACCTACATTACTCAAGGATTTACAAGGGAACAAATGTACTACTTCATCTTCCAGTTTTTCTTAACTGGGGGTTTGAGTGAGTGGCTAGATAGACAACCATCTGAGAGTCTAAGACTATCCTTAATTGGGATACACTTCAAGCAAGGTCTTTCGATCGTTTCTACCCATAAAGTATGATAATAAAAGACCAAGTTGAAATTGCAAAGTTCAATAATGACGTAGAGGAGACATTAGGGGAGACATGGACTATATTTCAACAACAGTTGGGGATGCGACTGCTTCATGGGTACACTTCTTTAATGCAGTTTTCCATGTTCTATAAGAAGCATGACAGCAATGATAGGTTACAAGTTGATAATCTCAGTGGTGGTTGTTTTTGTCAATGTATCCTATTTAGGCCACACAAGAAATACATAAATTATTGATACAAAAAGGAGTTGGCCAGTGACATGAGAACAAAGAGGTGTTCAACATGTTAATAATGATAACATGATAGATTTCAAACTTTCTACATTGGAGAGTTATTCCAAAATAAACAGAAAGAAATGAAAGTTGTACAAGAATCCTTTAGATGTTCACAATGTGGTGCTAATGGTCATGTTTTGGTGGAGTGTCAAAGCAACCAAGAATGTGTGGCGTTCGTATCTCATCTTGGTAACCACTATGTTGGCGGTCATGGCTATATGCAACCTAATCGCAATCATCTCGGATTTCAATGGTCAAATCCTTATGGGCGGCATATCAAGAAAATTATCAACAACTCCCCCAAGGACAACAAAATTCAACCAAGACCTTAGAATCAATTCCAAGGAGGCCAAAAGCCCGCTCAAGATACTTATTTTAAGAGTCTTGCTCAAAGAGAAATTCCTGAGTATCCATAAAAAGGCAATTTCGATGCCCTTGCACAAACATTAAACACGTATATGATGACGACTCCAGATAATTTGAAGTCAACCCAAGAGTTGTGTAATCTAACAATGAGAGAATGAACTAACACGCCGCGACATTAAAGATGCTCGAGAATCAAGTATCTCATATTGCTAACCATTTGAACATGAGACCCCAGTGTCAGTTACCAAGCAATATTGAGAAACCACAAAAGAATGAAGAGTGTAACACGATTGTGTTAAGGAGTGGGAAGCAACCTTTCCAGTAACGAAAGAGAAAGAATCAACCTCTAAGCCTAAAGAGGTAAAAGAAGAGATATAAGAGGTTGAAGAAGAAGTGATTGAGCCAGTGATCGTTAAAGAAAATGTTGAAAAGATACTGGTGGCTCAAAAGAAGAAGAAAAAAGTTGTTAGTGAGAATCGATTTCCCACACATTTTTCTTCACGTGTCCAAGATAGGGACAATGACAAAGAGTGCAAGAAGTTCATGGACATGGTGAAGATGTTGCCTTTTGTTAAAGTCGTACAAGGTATGCCAAAGTATTTAAATTTTATGAAGGATATGCTTTCAAACAAACACAAGTACATCAAAGGGGAGAAGGGTGGATTACCGAAGGAATGTAGCACAATATGCCAAAGTAAGTTGCCTCCAAAACTGAAGGATCCTATAAGTTTTAATATCACAATATCCATTGACAAATAATGGACCGGGAAGGCCTTGTGTGACTTGGGTGGAAGTATCAATCATATGCCAAAGCCACTATCCGAGAAGTTGAATATCGGGTAAAGAGCTAGTACATTGGTGTTGCAAATGGAAGATTGGGCGCTTTCCCATCCGGAAGTAAAAATCAAAGATGTACTCGTCAATAGGTAATTTTATATTTCCATGTGATTTCATTATTCTTGACTACGAAACGAATAAGAATGTGCCAACCATTTTGGAGTGGACATTCTTAGCCACGAGGCATACTTTAATTGATGTAGAAAACGGAGAATTGATCATACGAATACATGACAAGGAAAATAAATTTATTGTGTTCAAGGCAATGAAGATTCCATATACACTGGAAGAATGTTTCCGCTGGACACACTCAATCATGTAAAGAAATATCCAATCAATTTGTTATATTCCAATCACTAATGCAAACCGGACATAAATGAATTTGTTATATTCCACAACCCCCCGTTAGGGCGACATCTAGGGTACTAAGGTCAATCTATATTGATCAAGATATAGAAAGTTAATTAAATCAATTCATTAACAACGACAATCAATAACCCAATTCAATTAAATGTAAAGTGGTCCCAAATAACATAAATAATCATCAAAATAATATTCAAGGTTCATACAAAATCACAAACTCAAGCTAAACTAGAATTGGTTCATACTAAAAGCAATAAAATGTAAGGATATAAGTAATATAATCATGTTTATGACAAGAAACTAATACTAAATTACCCTAACTCGACTCCAAACTGAATGCACTGTAGCCAATTGACCGAGGGTTAGTTTTCAAAAAAGGTAAACCAAACTATTATGGTTTGATTTGGTATAGATTCAAATCGGGTATTGAACCCGAACTCACCCCGAATTACGGTTCTTTTGTGTCATGAATTTTTTGTGTGTGTTGATGATTGGATAAAATTGAATAGAAGTTTCGTGCTTTTTTTGTTTAGTTTATGCTTTATTTCCATTTTATAATCAAATCCTTTTTAAGGATGACTTCATCGATCTTAGGGATCAGTTGTCTTTATTACTCATATATTTGTCTATTCTTTTTAATGAAAACAAACATTCTTTACTTGGAAAAAAAAAAGGAAGCATTCTTTAGTATTTTTGGCCAATTGAAACATATATTAGCAACCCGAGCGAAACATAAGTGTTATTACATCTAAGAAAAGAAAACCAAACACTATATACATATTCATTTAGATAAAAACTAAATTTAGCCCACACCGACTCTCTCTGATCAACAAAAAAAAGGTATATAATTGATTGAATACTTATGTTATACCATCTTGGTTTAAACAAGTTCCATTTGACACTCTTACGTAAAACATATGTCAATGTATTCATGTTCCTTGAAATATGAAAAAAAAAATTTGTCGTAATGCTTATGAATATTTCTCATAATCGGATGCATATTCCATCTAATGGTCAATGGTAATTTATAGTCGTGAATCAACTCACAATCGTCAGCGAAGATAGATGCTGTGTGATTTGAGTCCTGATCAACAAGTTTGCATGCCTCATGAAAGTTAAGGCCTCAATCTTAATGCAGTTTCTAGTACAAACCTTATTAAATCAATGGTTGGCAATCTTATCTTGATTATCATTGCCGAAACACCGGATTGTTCACACTCATGTAAAAAAGACGTATCACGGATGATACGTCTCTTAGTCTCCTCTAACCGTTGATCTTGAATAATAACCACTCCCCATCTGTATAAAGGGTAACTTGATATCTTTGCCAATTGTCTCCACAAATTGATGTCATGAGATTATATTTGGAGAGAAATATTCTCATTCAACTTTACCCTTCAAAAATACCATTCATATGCAATTTCCAATTCTGTCAAACTGAGATAAGAAAGAAAGCGATATCCGGTTCCGTGTCCCATCCTCCCTAAAAAAAGAATTAACGACCTTAAAAAGTCATTCCCCAAGCGACAATTGTTCTTTTCGATCAATTTTAACTTGCATTATTGATTTTTCCTAAAATAAATATCTGAACGGGTACTTAAACAATATATATATAATATTTTCAATCTCAAAATCACATTTCTTGCATGTCGGTGATGATGAACATTTCTTTTTAAAATATTTTTTCTTGTAGGTAAAGTATTCCTACAATATTTCTAAATGTCCAAACATATTTCCCAAACCATCCTATTTACAAGAAGTTTGAGAATTATCCTTGATATTCCGATTTAATAGTATAAGCCCATTTTTTCTCAAACATACCATCTCGGGTTTTACCTAGATTTGATATTTTGACCAAAAAAAAAACCTAAGATTTGATATAAGTAAGACTATTTCCCCAAAAATAAAATCCAGGTCATACACACTTCTCCTAAACCCTTCCAGCTGCTCTTTACCTTCTCTCTCTCTCTCTCTGCTACAGTTCATACACAAGAACAAACACAATCCTTTCTGAACCGAATTTCCCTTTAACATCAATTCACGCTTCTTTGGTTGTTACTAGGTACACTAACTAATTGTTGCAAACCATGTTTTCATTTATTAGTATCATTTTTATTTTTCTTTTGAATAAATCGTAACCTTCTTTGGTAGTTGCCTGGAATTAGATAAGTGCTATTTTTTACCCTTATGCTTGTATATGTTGTTGTATCTCCCTTTAAGTTACTGGATTTGTCTGTTATATATACCCTTTTAAATCACGAGTTAATCTTCTCATAGAAAGATTAGATTAAACTAAAATTGTATTTTAATGAAAAGATAGGCGAAGATTTATGTGTTTTTTATGTAATCAAATTTAAATCCAAAGCCTGATTTTTGCCCTAATTACATTTTCAATTTTATGTTGAGTTTGTATTGTTTAGTATATATACATAGGGTTAGTTGCACAATTTTGCTTATATATTACCATGTAGGGATAGATCTGCAAGGTTCGTGTTACAATCTGAATCGGGATGGTTAAATGAGTCTAGAAATTTACTATCTGTGTGTGAATATATACTTTTTTTGCGTCTTTTCTAATAATCGAAATCTAATTTACTGAGGTTTTGGTAGGTGAAGATCATGGAAACAGGAGGAAATTCCTTAGTTGCAGGGCCAGATGGAGTGAAAAGGAAAGTTAGTTACTTTTACGACCCAGATATCGGTAATTATTACTACGGACAAGGACATCCCATGAAGCCACATAGAATCAGAATGACTCATGCTTTACTCGCTCACTATGGATTACTACAAAATATGCATGTTTTAAAACCTAATCTCGCTAGAGATAAAGATCTTTGCAGGTTCCATGCAGATGATTATATTAATTTCCTCAGGAGCGTCACACCCGAAACACTTCAAGATCAGATGAAATCTCTCAAACGATTCAATGTTGGTGAAGATTGTCCAGTTTTCGATGGTTTGTACAACTTTTGTCAGACTTATGCTGGAGGCTCGGTTGGTGGGGCCGTTAAGTTAAACCATGGTCACTGTGATATCGCTATTAACTGGGCTGGTGGGTTACACCATGCTAAGAAATGCGAAGCTTCAGGTTTCTGTTATGTTAATGATATTGTACTCGCTATTTTGGAACTTCTTAAAGTGCACGAGGTTAGTTTTAGTTTAGTAAGAATTAATACTAGTATAGACTTTTATTGACTTTTATTTATTGGTGCAGAGAGTACTTTATGTGGATATTGATATACACCACGGAGATGGTGTTGAGGAAGCGTTTTATCTAACGGACAGAGTAATGACTGTTTCGTTTCATAAATTCGGAGATTACTTTCCAGGTACAGGTGATATTCGAGATATCGGATTTGGAAAAGGGAAGTATTATTCGCTTAATGTTCCGTTAGATGATGGAATTGATGATGAGAGTTACATGTCATTGTTTAAGCCAATTATGGGTAAAGTTATGGAAGTTTACAAACCTGGAGCTGTAGTGTTACAATGTGGGGCCGACTCTTTATCTGGTGATAGATTAGGTTGCTTTAATCTTTCAATCAAAGGTCACGCTGAGTGTGTGAAATATATGAGATCTTTTAATGTTCCGTTACTTTTATTGGGTGGTGGTGGATACACTATACGTAATGTTGCTCGGTGCTGGTGCTACGAGGTAATTTTTTCGCTTTAATGAATCCTTTTCGTTTGTAAATTTATTAATGAGGTATGTTTAATTAACATTTAAATTATTGTAATATGAGCAGACAGGTGTAGCACTTGGAGTTGAACTTGATGATAAGATGCCACAACATGAATATTACGAGTATTTTGGACCAGATTATAATCTTCATGTTGCTCCGAGTAACATGGAAAATAAGAACTCTCGTATTATGTTAGAAGATATCAAAGTGAAGCTTCTTGATTATCTCTCGAAGCTTCAGCATGCGCCAAGTGTCCAGTTTCAGGAGCGACCTCCTGAAACTGAACTCAATGAGGTTAGTTTAACTTGATGTACTTAAATATTTGTTCATTTTTTTTCCTTGTTTGTACTTCTGTTGGGTAAGTATTTAATTTATTTGTTTCTTCTTTTGTAAGTGGTAACATGCATTTTAGCGGTTATGTAGGGGTTAAGATGACATGTGATGTGTAGTTTTTTATTTATTATTTCTCGTAATATTTAATATATAATGTTCAACTAAAGTACAATAGCTTGTTTCAATATAATATTATCATGCTATAATTTTTAATTATTAGACACGTGCTCTGCTTTGAGATATGCTTAGTGTATATAATATTATGTGTTGTATAGGTCTGTATTTTATGAATTTACATGTTGATGATGCGAGAATGAATTTTGGGTCTGAAACTTAATTATTTGTTATTAAATATATTATATTTTTAATAATATCCTAATCGTTATGTTTCACGATTCAAATAAGTTGTCTTTCTTTCTTCTTTTGGCAGTAAACTATCTATTAATGTTCATAAAAAAGATATCATCTCTCTTTATCATTTACTTGTATGTAGTAAAAATTGGTTACACTAATTAACTTATGTAAAATAATGGGTTGATTTTTAGGGTGATGAAGAGCAGGAAAATGAGGATAAAAGATTAGATCCTGATTCTGATGCAGATATTGAGGATGAAAGGTATTTATTTAGCTCAAACAAAACAAACCACTCTTTTCTCTTTCTTTAAGACTACATAGTACTCACTTGTGTGTGCACAGGAAACCTTTACCTACCAGACCAAAGAGAGAATTTGTTGATTCTGAGGCAAAGGAAATGGTAAGAAGAGTCTTTTGTTAATTAAATCAACTTCTTCACTTAAACAAACCATGGATTTAATTTAATCTTAAACTCTTGTTCAGGATGATATGGAGGTAGATAAGATAGCTAAAGAGGTGGAGGCGGTTATGCTCGAGACTACAAAGGTATAATAGTTACTATTTTACCCTTTCCATATTTATGCAAGGCATTGCCAATATTTAATTGTGTATGAATATCAGGGACCAAATGCAGCTTCTCCAGTTGAAGCAGTTCATCAAGCACATGTCAAGTTAGAGCCAGGAACCACCTCAAACAAGCCATTTGATCAGACTTTTGACTCTAAAAATTTAAATTAATGTTTTAAAACTGTTTGAACTATTTAAGGATGTGTATGCTTATGTGGTGTACAGTTTGAGACGAGTATTATGGATTTGCTAAAAGTGTTTTATTTTGTGGGAACGATATATATCCTACTCCTATGTTATGAATGTTAATTTATGAAACAAGTTTATTGTTAATGTTTTTTGTTCCTCAATTTTGATAGTAATCCTAGGTGCTAATCTGGTACAAGGAGAGTCATGCGTTGTCATTTTGCATGTTTTAAGCTTAGACCTTTTGTTCATGTCTACTTTCTCATAAGCTTGGACATTTCATTCCTTGTGCTCCAACTCCTCAGAATTGAGCAGCTCAAGGATAAAATTGTATAATTACTTTGTGGTATATATTACCATAAGGGATTATAACCATAGGGGTTAGAAATGGAATATGTTTATCATTAGTGGAATAAAAATAAGTTTTCAGAATTAGGTGTTAAAAAAAAAAAATTATATTCAATAAGGGTCCAATTTTTTTCCCACGATGTCATGTTAGTTTTATTTTGTAGAGAATTCTCTAAAAAAGGATGTAGGAGAAATTGACATCCCAAAGGAGATTTTAAGAGTTTTATTTGCATCATTCACGTCAAAGTTATTTGTTAAAGAAAAGAAAAACACGCTATCCAGACCCACTAGTAGCACATTTAATCGAAGACAGACTGATGAAAAATTCGACCATGGAACTCGGACAACCAGAAATGTCAATATTTAGCCTAATGTATTCATATCAAAGTTACCCAGCCGGTATAATGCACGGGAATACCATTCAAGTAAAAAAATATTTTATCGAAAATTTTATCTTAAATTTTTTTATATTTAAAATCTTTGAGGAAAAATAAAATAAAAGATATTGTATAATTATATAAGTAATGAAAAACACATGTCAAAGTAAAAATAACATATCACACAAGTTAAGTAACAGATGACACGATCAACCATTAATCTTTTTTTTATATACTATATAGATTATCTAGATACTTCATTCCTCTAAATTCGGGTTGATGAGCTCATTAATTATTGTCAATTTTGCAATATTCACATCAAGTTTATCTCGGATAACATTAATACTCCACTCTTCAAAATTTGGGGTAATGAACTCACTAAAGATTGCCAATTGACTAATATTATCACTTAGAATTCATATTTGAGATCCACCTGTCTTTTCATATATTTGTAAATTTACCATCTCCAATTTGTTTAATACATCCTTATTTGAGAAATTTTGATCTTCTAAAATATTGGTCCAGACTCAAGATCTGATGGTTTTCAACTTGAAATCCATATATAAGAGCGAAAGAAGTAAATACGTTTGGAAAACTTTGCAGCTAGTAGGCTTAGGCTATTCATAATTCTCCAGGCTTGGCTAGCTAGGAGGGATTTGTCATATACTGGAAGTATCTACAAAATCCAATTCGCCACTAGCTTTATCTGTCGCAATTTTTTCCAAAATCACACAATTGAATTTCCATCTTTGAGTAAATCCCTACCAAAATCTTGTCAATATAAAGTTAACTCCTAACCCTAAAACACCCCACACCTCTTTCTCTCGTAAGGAATTTCTCTCATGGCGGGGAAGTGGATGTTTCCCTATCGTTATTGTTATTGTTGCAAAAGTTTAACTTCTTGCTTGAAAGTTTAGTTAGATATGTTACTTTATAATTTGGATTTCATGATTCTTAGGTCCATCGGACCAGAATGATTTTCTTAAGATGGAAATTTATTGTTTATCGAGAAAACCAAAAGATTGTATTTTTTTGTTCAAAGACCAAGAGATTGTAATTGTAACTTAAATAATTTATATTGTTTGTCGGGATTTTGATGATATATTTTATTCAAAAAATTCAAATTGAATAATTAAATGTTGACCAGGTTTGACTAATCCAAACTTATATGCAACAATATGTAAACTTTTGGTGGGGAGCTCAAGATAAAAATAGGATCCACTAGGTTGTTTGGAAAAGATAGTTGTTTCAAACATGATTGGTGGATTAGGCTTTCGAAATTTGCATAGGTTGAATTTGGCATTGTTGGCTAATATTAGATGGAAGTTATAGAAGTATCCAGACTCACTGGTTACAAAGATTCTAAAAGGGATTTATCATCCAGGTTGACTTTTTGGGAAGAAAAATGTAAGCAACGTATGTCTTGGGCAATGAGGAGTCTCATAACGGGGAAAGATGTTATAAGGAATGATTGCTCGTATATCATATGTAATGGTAAGGATATCAAATTCTGGGAAACTTGTTGGCTTCCTGAGTCTTTACTAATTGAAAATCCAGTTGATTATCCAATTAAGTGGGTATCACAAATGTTAAATCCTCAAGGAGATAGGTGGGATGTACATGTCTTGAATAAATGGATCTCGTCACTAGTTGCTAGACCTGTTGAACGAATACCTATATATAAGGATGGGAAATGCTAAATTAATTTGGTTGTTTGTTAAGTTGGGAGATTATACGACAAAATTAGGCTATTAGAGTATTAGTGTTAATATGTCAAGTACTCAAGCACAATCGTCGACACATACTTTACATGTGGACATAATGGTTTGGAAGTATGTGCATGCAGGGTGCATATATACTGACTAAATAGAGAATAATTAGTTGGAAGTGTTATAGAAATGCAATTCCAACAAGGAAAAATATTTTCAGCTGTAAATGCGCGAGGTCTCCATAATGTGAAATGTGTGATGTGGATATGGAAGATGTCGAACACTTATTCCTCATATGTCTCCCTTTCCTATTTCGCTTTCATACTGGCAAATTCACTGTTACGAATTAGGATTGAGTGCGAGAATAAAGAAAGTATTTTTGTGCAATTAATTAAGAATATCAACAGTTTTACAAAGGGAGGATGGAAGAAGAAAACCTGTTATTGACTGTCTCTTGATCTCAATTTGGAAAATTTGGAAGTTTAGAATGAAAGAATCTAAGTGGAATGAATTTGTCGCTCTTTATGGAACATACACTCTTATGAGTGAGTTATATGGATCTAATTGGTGTACACATGAGAATGTTTATAGAGGAGACCAACTGCAGGATAATCAACAAGTACAACTAACTCACACTGATATGAGGATATTTGCGACGTGTCTTTCAAGTGTGAGCGGGGGAACATGCAGGTATCACTATAGTCTCATTAAATTATGATAATGCGCTTATGCAACATAGTGTGAAAAAAGTTCGGGGCCAAGTACTCACTGGAGAGTGACGCTCTAACTCTTTAGGAAGCATACAATATTTTAATGCAAGGAGGCTAGTATTACAACATTAATCTTCATCTGTCTGTCTTGAACTGGTTCATAACTTTGAAAACCCGTATATAGTTAGATGGAACGCTCTCCCAATTCTTGAAAGAATTAAGAAGACGTTTGATAGTAACAAAAATATCAACGTAGGTCATATCTCATGTTAAGCGAACAAGTTGACAAATATTTTAGTTAAGAGTGTTAAACGACATTTGCTTGATTCAAATTGGGGAACAACAAAATATGCAGACTATTATTTATTTCCTTGCAGGAAGACTGGAAAAGGAAGGGATAGATTGAAAATCTTGTAATTTTTTTTTCTGTACATATAGTTTTTTTATAGGTTTTTTTCGTTTTTCTTCCAATTTTAATATTGTTCGATGGTTTGTTATATAATAGATTGAAAAAAAACTTTAAAAGATATTATCAAAACATGATTTTTTTTTTTTATATTATTGAAACCAACCTTAAAATGGTAAAGTAGCTTTCTTACTCTATATTGTTCGATTAATCGACCATTATTCATACGTAAGATGTAGTACTGTCTAAATGAATAATGCTTATTTATTGCATGTGTTATTTTAATTTCGAGACTCATAAAAAAGAGTGGGTAGGAGACTCATAAAAAAGAGTGGGTAGGATAAGATAGTTGAGGGAAGGATAAAGAAGATATATTTCTAAAAATAAATTAATTAAAATGATGTGTTAAAGTAAACGGATTATAAATTTATACACGGTTTTAGTTTTATTTTATCTATGATACACTTTAAACATATAAGACCAAAAAATAAAATAAAAAAGTATATTAACATCAACGGGACACTTGTAACCTTTTGGAAACATTATCTATTATCTATCTGCTTTGAAAAAAAAAATCAAACTATTGAAGTTTGACAGAAAAAAAAAGTATTGACAGAAATTATAACTTGGCTTAACATGGGAAATATCACAAAGATAGGGGACTAAAATAAAATATCTGAAAGTAATAATTCTGTTTGGTCACAAGAGGCAAGCATGGGGACCAAGCGGAGTCGTTATTCCAAAAATAAAGGGTTCTTTCCTCTAGGCATCTGCAACCTTTTACCTAACTAACTCATTCGTAAACAAAATAGTGTACCACCATTGGAAACGAAGAACTGAGTTACCTCGAGTTCATACTCCATTTTTTATCACAGCGTTTCCTTTAATCAGACTCGTGTGGTGAGATTTTTCTCTCCACTTTGCCCATTACTCTTCATCGAAATTGCCTTTAATTCACTGCATATATTATCTTCCCCTCTAATTTCATTTCTTGTTATCAATATAATTAAATTGGAAATGAATTAGTGAGCAATATTAGGGTTTATTGTTTTACATGGTAACTAACAACCTCACTTTGGTAGAAACAATTTATATTTGTATATTTTTTATTTAGTTGGCTAGCTTATTGAAAAAGACTGTTTTATTTCATATCTTATTTAAGATGGTTTGTTTCTTTATTGCTGTGTAAATGATACAGTTATTTTTTTTTTAGAGATGGAAGGGAAAGAGAGATACCTAAAATTGGACGTAGAAGAGCTCACTCGATTCTGTTATTACGAAAGGGAATGTAAAGAAATTATTCCAACACAAAGGTTTCTATCTAGATCATTATTATATATTACTAATTATGTCTACAATCTACAATAAACATTTACGATGTTAAATATTAAGTAATGACCTTTCTTATTTTGTGGGTAAAAGCAAACGTGACAATTTTTTTGTGAACGGGAGGTAGTATTTATTAGTTCGTATTGTATTTTTTTCAATATCTTACTCTACTTGAGATTCCCAATCTATTTCCTGATTCAGTTACTAGCTCATATTATCTTCCACTTAAAAAACATTGTACAGTTAACTTTCTTTTTTTCTTTAATTGCAAATAACCAGTAAGGACGTGCATTTGGCAAGATGAACACTCAAGTGGCTGAGATAGATAGAGAAGAGAGACATGCTGAAGTTGATAAAGAAGTGCAATTTAGACTTACGAAAGTAATAATGTTAAAATCAATGGCTTACACAATCCAACAACTTGTGACACTTGCTAATAAGGTCATTGTTTTTAATTTAAAGGTTTGTACCTTGAGATGTGTTTTACTTTTATCTTCCTTATTATCTAAACTCAGTAATGTTTTTTATTTAAGTTATTGCATTTTCACCTTTTGAGCTTACTGTGTATTTTTTTTTCGTTCCATCAGCTCCAGGACATGGAGAAACTGAAGTGATATTTCAAGTGTCAAAAGATACATTATTAGCTACAATGTTGAGGTCCGTATTTTACACTCGTGAACAACTCTGAGGTGAGGTCTAACTTATTAACCATTTTTGGTCACCTCATTTATGTGGCCTCTGGTTATATAATAGCCAAAGTTTTATTCTTAGAAATTTATTTAGTATTTAAAAATTAGACAGTTTTAAATGAATTAATTGCACGATTTAGAATTGTTATACTTTACTTACTAACAAGTCAAAAAAGTAATTTAAAAATCCTGACATCACAAAGATGACATCAGCCGCTAACGTCACAGATCTGAGTTATGGACTGCCATGGTTGAACTGAGCTATGGCGAAGGAGTGTACGTTTATGTCTAATAAATACCAACCTAATATAGGGACTTACATCACAATTTTTGCATAATATAGAGGCCTATAATGCAATTAAGTTTTCTATGGAAATTCGAAAGTTTAGTTTTGCAAAGTACCAATATTGAAATTAAGATTTAGTTTAAAACTAATTTTAAAAAAAAGGACCTAAATCGGGTATAAATTATAGTATCGGCCTAGATCGGAATAGTTATGGCCTAAATTGGAAACTATCGATGAAATACCTAAAAGGTCCTTTATTTCTGTTGATTTTCTAACGGAGTTAACGTGTGGCCCAAAAAGAGGATTTTTTAGTACTGGCCCATATTTGAATTTAGACCTAAAATTGGAAATAACTCTTTCTTTCTCTCTGCTAAACCCTTCTTCCAGCTGATTTCTTCTTTCTCTCTGCTACTGCCACAGTTGATACAGAAGATCTTTTCTGATCTAAAATTCTCGTTAATTGCTTCTTTGTTGGTAGGTACACTAACTAATTTTTGCAAACCATCTTCAATTTACTTTTATTACCCTTCTTTGGTAGTTGGTTGGAATTAGATTACTGTATGTAGATGTATGTTAATATAAGTTACTGGATCTGTCTGTTATATATATATATAAAACCTTTTAAACCATGAGTTGATCCTCTCATAGAAAGTTTAAAATGAACTAAATTTGTATTTTAATGAAAAGATTGGCCAAAATTTTATGTGATTAAATATAAATCTAGTTTGTTTGATTACAAAAAATCCCTATTTTTTTTGCCCTAATTGCATTTCCCATTTAATTTTGTAATAATGTGTTGAGTTTTTAGCATATTTACATGTAGGTAGATGATACATAAGGTTAAATTCACCATTGGCCCCTTGTTATCCATAAATTTTGTATATATATTCCCCATGGAAGGGTAGATCTGCAAGGTTAGTGTATATCACAGGTATATTTTCCTTTTTTGCATAAGACAGGGACCAATGGTGCAATTTACCTGATATTTTTCATTATATATGTTAGGTACTACTGGCTTTGTGTGTATAAAAAATAAAAATGCTGAAACAAGTTTAGGCGTTTACTATGTGTGTTTGAATTTGAAATATATAGTTTTTGCTTATTCTTTTTTTTTTTGATATTATGAAATTTCCACATCTGAATATAATGAGGTTTTGTTAGGTAGAGATCATGGAAACTGGAGGAAATTCCTTAGCTTCAGGCTCCGATGGAGTGAAAAGGAAAGTCACTTATTTTTATGATTCTGACATTGGAAATTATTATTACGCTCAAGCTCACCCTATGAAACCTCATAGAGTCCGAATGACTCATGCTTTGCTTGCTCGCTATGATTTATTACCACAATTAAACGTTTTCAAACCGCCGCGTGCTAGAGATACTGATCTGTGCAAGTTTCATTCTGATGACTACATTAATTTCCTCAAGAGCATCACTCCTGAAACAATGTCTGATCAGCTGAAGGATCTTAAGCGATTCAATGTTGGTGAAGATTGCCCTGTTTTTGATGGTTTGTACTCTTTTTGTCAGACTTATGCTGGAGGTTCTGTTGGTGGGGCTGTTAAGTTAAACCATGGTCAATGTGATATCGCTATTAATTGGGCTGGTGGTTTACACCATGCTAAGAAATGTGAGGCTTCTGGTTTCTGCTATGTTAATGACATTGTGCTTGCTATTTTGGAACTTCTTAAAGTGAACGAGGTTAGTTTCGTAATACTTTATACTTATATAGTTTATATATACATTTATTGACTTTTATTTATTGGTGCAGAGAGTCCTTTATGTGGACATTGATATACACCATGGAGATGGTGTTGAGGAGGCTTTTTATCTAACAGACAGAGTGATGACTGTTTCTTTTCACAAATTTGGAGATTACTTTCCAGGTACAGGTCATATTCAAGATATCGGATATGAAAAGGGAAAGTATTATTCCCTGAATGTTCCATTAGATGATGGAATTGATGATGAGAGCTATATGTCACTGTTCAAGCCAATTATGGGGAAAGTGATGGAAGTTTACAGGCCTGGAGCTGTGGTGTTACAATGTGGGGCCGACTCTTTGTCAGGGGATAAATTAGGATGTTTTAATCTGTCAATAAAGGGTCACGCAGAGTGTGTGAGATACATGAGATCTTTTAATGTGCCGTTACTTTTATTGGGTGGAGGTGGATACACTATACGAAATGTAGCTAGGTGCTGGTGCTACGAGGTATTTCTTTAACTTCTTTTTAAGTCAAAATTATTGAATATGAATTATTAAATATCCTTTTGTAATTTGAGCAGACAGGTGTGGCACTTGGGGTTGAGCTGGACAATGAAATGCCAGAGAATGAATATTATGGGTATTTTGGTCCAGATTATAAACTTCATGTACCTCCAAGTAACATGAAAAACAAGAACTCTCGTGTTATGATGGAAGATATTAAAGCGACGCTGCTCCGATATCTCTCTAAGCTTCAACATGCTCCAAGTGTTCAGTTCCAGGAGCGACCTCCTGAAACTCAACTCCATGAGGTTGGTTTGTAAACAGGGGATAACTTATTTACTCTTGACTTCGATGAATAACTATTTGCTATGGATGTTTTATTATGAATTTAAATGCTTAATAGTGTGATAAAGTTCTTCTATCTATCTAATTTGGCAACGTTATATTAACTCTGTTATGGTAATAGATGTTACTATACGGTATTTACTTGTGGTATGCATTGAATCTTTTGAGTATTTATAAAAAATATTTTTCAAATCATATTTTCTTTAATCTTTCACCGGAGTAAAGGTATGTTTCCTTTTCTTAAGTTAAACTTGGTTGATGAAATATACTTGAATTGTATCCCTGTGTTTTAGTAGTTCCCTTGGGATCCTCCTCCCTCCACTTAATGGGGTATTAGTATCATTTGGTGTAGGCTAAAAATTGACAAAATCAAAGAAGAATAAATAACTTAGTGTGTGTATTCTGAGTGGAATTTTTTTAGTAAAGGATTCTTAGAATACCTTTTATCTCCATCTTTTCAATCCTTCCAAATTAGTTTTTGAGAGGGATGAGTTCTTTTGTTACAATTAAATGTCTATATAACCTTTATTTTTAGAAGGAGTAATATGAGTCATTTAGTTATAAAATGAATCTCTTTCTTTCATTATCTTCTGAATCCAAACAACAATTGCGTAGAATCCTTTGCTAAAATCTTTTTTTCTCTTTTTACTCAATCCGACCAAGACTAAATAGTAAATACACACCCCTCCTTTACTTTACTACATTCTCCCTTCATTTCCCTCACTAAAATATTTCTCCTCAATCCAAAGTTCATACCTAAACTAGAATATGTCCAAACGATACAAAAGCCAAGAGCCTTTGTGTCATCACTTTTGGTATAACTATTTCTTCACTTTGCATTAAGGAGTTAAAGTTATTGGTCATTTTGTTAATTATCTTTCGACAGAATCCTCAACATAGAAAAATGGTTATATAACATCTCGTGTTTAAAAAATCACTAGTTGCTAGTCAGGTGGTTTGGGGCCTAGATGGAATTTAGTTAGTTTTAGATTTTTTTTTTTTTACTAATCCGTTCATTTCGCCAAATCAATTGTATCAAAGATAATTCAACTCAACATAAATGAAAAACTATAACATAGGATAGGAGTAATGTCAAAAAACATCACTAGCAAATAATTCCTTGAAGAAACACTCATGGGCTCTTTTATTTTTTCTATTACAATTTGGGCTGATAGGCTTAACAAGGCAAGGTTCATTTTTCCTAGCAAAGATAAATGGGCTTTATTCAGAAAAACGTTTTAGTCTTAGGGCAGTAATTGGTCTGGACAGGCGCCAGACAGCCCAAACACTAGAAAGCCGCATCTGTGGGGCCCATCCACCTCGGTGGTGTATTTTAAGATGAGTGAAAGTACGTGACATCAGGCGCGTGGGTTGTGGTTAACTAAACCTTGAAATTTCGTAAATAGATAGATTATGTTCAAACATATAGTAATCCTTTCATTAAATGCCTCAATCAGAGATTTGACTGTTAATATAACTAAGAAACATTATTGATCACGTGCGAGAAGTAGTAGTTATATAACTTTTCTAAAAATATGTCCTTTTGTTATGCGGTTTTTTTTTTTTTGTTCAAATTTTTTGTTATGCGGTTGAGTATAAGCGCTGTAGCTTCACTTTCTTTCTCTTTTTGAAAACCGAATAATCTATATAATACCGTCAACCAATAGGATTTCGATACAGAACTTATTCGAAACTATTGATGATGAATTTAAAGTAGTATGTTATGAGTATTGTACTTAAATTACTTTTCATGTGGTTGGGTTATAACTTACTGACCACTCTTGCTTTTATAAGCGAGACGAGACTGCCACCTTGGCGCTTTTCATTAGAAAGTGTTTTAAATTTTTAACTGCCCATGTTTTAGATATATCAAGTTTCTTTTACCATGTTTGTTTTTACGTCCTATAGCTCTACTTTATAATTTATCTGCACGTTTCTTTCTGTTACCTTTAACTGCCCATGTTGAATATATGATGTTTTAAATTAATTTTAATTTATATATGATGTTTAATTTTAGGGTGATGAAGAGCAGGAGGAGAATGAAGATAATAAAAGATTGGATCCTGAAATTAATGCAGATACAGATATGGTGGACGAGAGGTATACTTGGTCTGCTTCATTATTAGTTCAAACAAAACCGATCTTTTTTCTTTCAAACCAATATATTCTCTTTCTTATGACTAATTAATCACTTGTGCGTACACAGCAAACCATTGATTAGCAGACTAAAGACAGAATTTGTTAAAGCTGAATCAAATGATATGGTAAGCCTTTGTGTTTTTGTTTTGTTTATCAAGTCAAGTCCTGAACTTAAACTAACCCATGTGTTTTGTATGAACTCTTGTTCAGGAATATATGGAAGTAGACAAGATTGCAATTAAGGTTGAGGCAGTAAAGGTTGAGACAACAAAGGTATTGTAGTTACTATTTTACCCTTTCCGGTTGTATGTAAGGAATTTTACAGGTCTAACAACCTAAAGTTGATGCAGAAGCTCCCGTAGAAGTAGAAGCAGTTCATCAGGCACATTTTAAGTTAGAGCCAGGAACCACCTCAAAACAACCCATCTGATCATCACACCTTCGACTCTAAAATACTAAATTAATGTTTAAAAACTGTCTGTTTGAAAGTGTATGCTATGTACTGTTTGAAAACGTGTATACTTGAGATGATCATGGATGATTAAAAGTGTGTTTTATTTAGTGGGAACTGTATATAATTCCTACACACATATTATGAAACAAGTTAATGTTACTTACTCTGTACTTTTCTGCTCCTCAATTTTGATACAAAGCCTAGGTGCTTTTTGCTTGCTTGAAAGGAAGGTTTCGTATATGGAGAGGTGCAGTTTTTTTTTTCTTTTTTCCAAATCTGTCCTCTCTGCAATTTTGTCCTTGCTTTCATTTTCTTCTTCCCTTGGAAATTGGCAGCAGGGAAAATCTGGTTCGAAGAGGGTGATGGTTTCTCTTTTTATTGCAAGTCTTAAGCGTAGACTTGTTCACCATATTGACTCCTAAGCTTAGACCTTTCATTTTTGCTCCAAGTCCTCAATGAAAAGTAAACTTGTTCACCATATTGACTCCTAAGCTTAAACCTTTCATTTTTGCTCCAAGTCCTTAATTGAAAAGCGTAGGTAGAATAAAAACGTATCATTTTTAGCACTTGCTTCGATAGAGTTGAATTTGAAAAGGAATAAACCAACACCAGTTGCCTCTAGTAAACAATTTACTTTGATAGAAAAGAACCCTTCCTAAGAAGAGTTATCCAACCAAACTAAGCCTCGCTTTTCTCATAAACACGGGTTGCAGGCCTAACAATTACTTTTCCGTCTTCGATTGAAGGAGGATGAAAGGATAATTTCAAATAACACTCAATTTAACACTAAATATTCAGCCCAACTATAAATCTTACATTATACTGACTTATGAAGCACAATTATCACCTAGATCCACTTTTTTCTTTGCAGCTACACCATTTTCTTCTAAACTTGGATCATCATCTGCAATAGTGTGAATATAATCAATCTCATTATTTGTCCAACCATACTCTTCATAACCCTTCAACAACACATTCAAAATTGAGTACCAATTACACCCATAGATCTAGAACCCACATTTCTAGTAAGCATTTTGTTGTAAAGTAATGATATATACCATCCGAGATCATACAATCCAAAAATATCATTCATAATGTAACATGATTTGAGTGAAAATACATTTATCAATCTCTTTAAATGCTCGATCAGATCTAATTTACTTTCAATCAATTATGTCACACTATGGGTGATATAGTTGTGCTATATGATAAATTTTTATTTCAAGTCGATCAAAAGAAACTAAAAGAAAAAAGAAAATAATTTTTTAGAAAATAGCTCGTGAAAAAAGGATAAAGATGAGCAAATTAGAAAATGGAGAGAAATTAGAGTTGTAGAGTATATCTATTTAGGAATTAGAACACTTAGTAAGTAATGGCTATGGTGAACTCGAGAAAGATTTTGGCTAAAAGTGGAGATTTCAGGAAAAGAGAAAAAAAAAACAAAAAGGGAAAGAAAATGTTCGAGATCAAACAAAAAGTATGTTATTCAAAGTGCGTGAATTTTGAGTAAAATAACGGAAAATTATTCCATACAGTAAACATTAATTATCATAATATAGATATAGTGCCCGTTTGAAGTTGATTATTTTGAAGTTAAAAGCGCTTTTTTATTAAAATTAAATTATTTGTAAAAAATATTAAAAAATATTTTGACATCTAAAATCACTTTAAGTGATTATTTTAATAATCACTAATCTAGTGCTTTTTCTAAAAGTGATTTTCAGAGTCTAAAATATTATTATGGATCTAAAATCACTTTAAGTGATTATTTTAAAAAGCAATCCCCAACGGGCACATAATAATGCTGCCCATTTAAAAAATGACACACGACAATAGTAACCAATAATCATGCGAAATGTGTCTTTTATACATTATTTGCACGTTATTCCATTTAATACTTTTATTTAAGAGATCTTTACCCAACGGGTTTTGAAAACCCCTCCTTAAGGCGCAAGCACCCCCACCAAATCCATTATCATTATTAAAGGGGACTAATAAGATTTTACACTATAAGCCGTCTTTCCACTTTTCATTATACTTAAAATAATTATCATCTATATACACACACACGCGGACGCACACACACGCACACGAAATCACACACACACACATATATATATGTATGTACATTAGGGCTGCACAAGAAAAACCGTAAAAAACCAGTCCAACCCACACGCACACTAAATCACACACACACACACACACACACACACACACACACACACACACACACACACATATATATATATATATATATATATATATATATATATATATATATATATGTATATTAGGGCTGCACAAGAAAACCGTAAAAAACCAGTCCAACCCAACCCACTAAAAATCAACCCACTTGATCCATGGTTTTATATGGGCCCAATAATTTTTTTGTTATGGTTTTGGACCGAGCTTTGGATTTACTCCAACTCAGTCTATGGTTAATCGACCCAACCCGCACGATTAGCCCAAGTCTATTTTTTATATAAACCGTAAATATAAAAACGGTGGGATAAAATATCCTACCTCATTTTGTTCGTTCTTTGTACGCTACGCCTTCTCTCTCGTCTCTTACACGATAAAGGCTAAAACCCATAGCCTTTATCTCTTCTTTCTTTGCTAAAGCTATGTAGCCTGTCTCTTCACCCATCTTTTGCCATCTCCTTTATGACTCCTTTTGTACTCCGCATTAATTATTTGAAGGGTTTTAAAGTACCTTTGAGATCCGCATTTAATGCGAGTGACTTCTCTCATGATGTTAATTGCTGATTCACGATATTAATGTGGTTAATTGATTAATCCATGGTTACTACTATTTGAGTATTTGTGATTATCTGAAAGGGTATAAAAGGCCGAGGTTAGGGTTTGTGTTACAAACCCTTTTTCAGGTTAGTGTTGACATATAGCCTCCCTTAATAGGTTGTTTTAATGTGACAAATCCTGTTGTGTTTAGTGTGCTAATTATTCTTTTTATACATATTCTATCTTGCACTCTAATTCATCAAAAAACACATTCTTTATCATTTAGATCAAAGCTTTATTATTTTATCTTAAGAAACTAATTCTCATACAAATACTTTTAACCTTATCTTTGTGTACATTGAGAATTAGCTTTAGTGATCAACTACAAAGTTTATTAGAATGATGTTCTCTACAACTCTCGTGAAGAAGGTTTTCTGATCCGAGCATCACAGTAAAAGATATACTCACTAGAAGGTGTTTTAGACCTTTGGTGCGGTAGCCGGACCGGTATACCGGTGGTACGAGCGGTATACCGCCCGCAGCACGGAGTACACCACGGACCAGGGCTAGTCCGTCAGAAAGCAAGTGAATTAAGCAAGCGTTAGTGCGGTACACCGCACGAGACCTGCGGTGCACCGCAGATTAGGGTTTTCTGCAGCAAAATGAAGACAAAAGGCATATAACCGTTGGGGATATTAATATATCCGTTGGAGACAAGTCTTATGACCGTTGGGAGCATTTTGCAGCTATAAATTGAAGGTCTTTCAAGGCTACAAACACACATTCAACCCATATACACTAAGGGGCTTAATTGTTATCATCCAAGAAGGTGTCAAGAGCTATACATTGTCATATCCACTCAATTAAGGAGTTAATCCAATAAGCCACAAAGTTCTATCTACTCAAGAGGAGTCTTTCATGCTTAAGTGTTATATCTACTCATTAGGAGATTGTTAGCAAAGTAATTTCATCCTTTAAACACTTACATTTATCCTCTTAAGTCTAGTTCTTGTAATAGATAGATTAAGAGAGAAATAGAGTATCGGGAGTATACTTGGTGTCCTTGTGTTGTGATTACACAAGAGTTTCCTTCGTGGTTTCGAAGAGGTTGTCCTTCGTGTTATCGAAGAGGTTGTAAGGGTTATTGTGTTCTCGACCCGGTTAAGAGAGACACGGGAGCTTAGTGAAAAGCTTGAAATCCTAAGGAGGCTTCCTTAGGTAGTGGATGTAGGGATAACCGAACCACTATACATCGTTGTGTACTTTCTATCCCTACTCTATTTACTTTCCGCACTTTATATGTTTGATTATATGCTAGTATAATTATCGTAATAATCTTTACCTAGTTAATCAAACCTATTGTCATTTATAGTAGTAAGAGAATAGAAATTCGATTTACTTGTTTAACTTATATATCGAACCTCTCGCTTATCCATTGCATGATCCCGTAAGAGTTTGATATATTAGTTGACTTAGAAGTTTCTCTTTAAAACATATAATTGTCCAAAAGATTTTTAATTAGGTATTAATCTTATTAGTAATCCTATTCACCCCCCCCCCCCCCCCCCCCTCTAGGACTTTCAGTTAGCTTCCTTTCTCTCACCTTTAAGCTTGAATCATTTCATTTATTTTGTATTGTATTTGAAGATCTAAAGTAGTTGTAGGGTTATTTATATTTGTATAATTTTTTAAAATAACATTGATATTTTTGAAAGTTTGAAAGATTAAATAGGGTAATTTATTTTCGAAATACAATAGGTTTTAGATTAGTTGATTTATGTATAATATTTTGTTGATAAATAGTGTATAATGATTGATATTTACTAATTTTTGTTTATTTGTTTGTGTTTTGCAGATTAGTGATAATGGAGGATAAATCTGAATCCATAATTGATCTTACATTACCTCCTACTCCAGGTGTTGATCAAACACTGTAGGTAACTCTTCTGATCCAATTAACACTCGGCCTTCTAACACCAAACCCCTGTACCTTAAAAACCTAAGAAAGAAACCTTTGATTGTTGGAAAAGTATTTTCAGCTGTATATGCGCCATAGTGTGAAATTTGTGATGTGAAAATGGAAGATGACTTATTCCTCATATGTCTATTCAACAGAGCGTACTGGGAAAATCCAATGTTACAAATTAGGATTGAGTGCCAGAATAAAGAAAGTATTTTTGAGCGATTAATTAAAAATATCAATAGTTATACAAAGGGAGGGTGGGATAATAAAATTGTTATTTCCTTTCGCTTGATATAATTTGGAAAATTTGAAAGTTTAGATTGAAAGAATCAAGTGGAATGAATTTTCCATTCTTCATGGAACATACATTCTTATGATTGAATTATTTGGATCCAATTGGTATACACAGGAGAATGTTTACAGTAAAGACCGATTGCAGGACAATCTAAAAGTACAACTAACTCACAATCATATGAGGATATTTGCGACGTGTCTTTCAAGTGTGAGCGGGAACATGCAGGTATCACTATAGTCTCATTAAATCAAGATGATGCGATTATGCAACATAGCGTGAAAAAAGTTTGGGTCAAGTCCTCACTTGAGAGTGACGCTCTAACTCTTCAGGAAGCATGCCGTATTTTATGTAAAAAGGCCAGCATTACAACACTAATCTTCAATGACTGTCTGAATTGATTCATATCTTTGAAAACCCGTATATAGTTAGATGGAACATTTTCCCAATTCTTGAAAAAATTAAGAAGATGTTTGATGGTAACAAAAATATTAACATAGTTCATATCCCACGTCAAATGAACAAGTTGACAAAAAATTTAGTTAAGAGTGTTAAACGAAAGTTTAACAAGTTTTCGTTTAACAAGTTGACAAAAGTTTACACGTCAGATGGTAACAAAAGTTAGGGTGAATTATATATAAGGTCTTGGAGACTAACTTTCTTCTCTATAGAGTAGTTTCTGAAGTGCCATTCTTCTTAGGGACCTGAATTTTGACAATTGTCTTTTCTACCCTTGGGGTATAAATACTCTCATATTTCTGATTCTCTCTCCATTCCTCAGATCCGCTCGATTGAGTTTCCATAAAACGCTCTCGTTTCTCTCTCCTAATCCTCTCGTTTCTCTCTCCTTATTCAACAGTTGAAATCAAAAACTCTATCAAATCAATATCAAAACGATGAGTAGCGGAGAATCAGACAACGATTCTGGTGAAGCTAAAAAGGCTTGAAATGGGTTTTTGTGATTTGAATTTGTTTTCACTGTTTTATGGTCAATACTCACTGATTTTCTAGATTTTTGTTGTTTTTGCATGTGTACTCTTAGTTTTTGGCTCGATACTCTATGTTATTTGCTCAATACTCTACAGATTTGTTGTAATACTCTGTGTTTTGATATGATTATGAATCGTCTTTTCTTGGTTTTGTAGTTTTTGCATGTTTACTCTATGTTTATGGCTCGATACTCACTGATTTTATGGATTTTTGTTGTTTTTGCATGTGTACTCTTAGTTTTTAGCTCGATACTCTATGTTATTTGCTCAATACTCTACAGATTTGTTGTAATACTCTATGTTTGGATATGAATATGAATCGTCTTTTCTGGGATTTGTAGTTTTTGCATGTGTACTCTATTTTTATGGCTCGATACTCACTGATTTTCTGAGTTTTTGTTCTTTTTGCATGTGTACTCTTAGTTTTTAGCTCGATACTCTATGTTATTTGCTCAATACTCTACAGATTTGTTGATATACTCTATGTTTTGATATGAATATGAATCGTCTGTTCTGGGATTTGTAGTTTTTGCATGAGTACTCTTAGTTTATGACTAAATACTCACTGATTTTGATATGCATACTCACGAATTTTCTGGGTTTTGTAGTTTTTGCAAGAGTACTCTTAGTTTTTTGCTCTGTAATTTGATGATTCTATTGAATACTCACTGTTTGTTATGGGGTACTCTTAGTTTCATTACACGAACTCAGAGTACTCTCAGTTTTGTATAGTAAAACTATGAGTACTCTCTAATTTGAGTTTAAAAAGTCAGAGTACTCTCAGTTTTGTATAAGTAAAACTTAGAGTACTCTCTAATTTGATATTGTTATTGTTAAACACCTACAGAATAAAAAGAAGGCTATACAGTACAGATCAAACATCAATGGATTACTAGGAATCATGAAGATTCCTGGGATTACTGAGAGTCACTTATCAGAGTGCAAAAGGACACCATTTTACAGGCTCTGGAAAGGGTTGTATGACAGAAGGGATAAATATACGTCTTTGAAGAAATCAGACGTGCTAATTAAACAAGTTATAGACAGCTATTCAACCGTAAGTAGTAGTTTTGTCATTGGTGGAAGAGAAATTCAAATAACGGAGAGGGAAATAAAAATACTCTTGGGCATAGAATGTGGACATGATCATTTGCCAAAGAAAATTACAATTGAGGGGAACTATAGGTCGAGTTGGTATAGAAGGATGTTTGGAAGTGCAGGAAAAGTAAATTTGAAAGCTTTAAGTGACAAAATAGCACATGTAATAAAAACTTTTGAAGGTAAGGAACTAACGTTAGAGGCGCGTGAAGACATTGCAAAGTTGTTGACCATATATACTTTAACATCGTTGTGTTTATCGAAAAGACATTACCAAGCCAAGCAGTTACACATAAGTATCTGCGAGGACTTGGATAGAGTAAAAGATTACAACTGGGCTGGAGAAATGCGCAGTTACATATTTCGGTCAATAAGAAAATGTTCAGATACTTCGCGAGTAAAGGGGGGATTGTTTGTTTTGTTGGTAAGATGAATGTATTAAAATTTATATTAAACTGTTACAGTAAAAAAGTGTAATATAATGTTTTTTTCGTGTAGCCATGGCTTTTCGAACGTGTTAAAGATATTGGAATATTGAAAGAAGATGAAGAAGATGCAGTGCCTAGATGTCTAAAATGGGAGTGCATGCTGGGAGCAAGCAAAATCAAGTTGGAATCGGTGAAGAAGAATAAGGTTAATGAATATATTTTTTTATGAGAGCACTCATAGTTTTACTATATGAAAATTAAGAGTATTCTATGTAAACTGTGAGTACTCTGAGTTTTTCTATGAAAACTAAGAGTACTCTGAGTTTTCTTTAAAAACTGTGAGTACTCTGAGTTTTTCTTTAAAAACTAAGAGTACTGTGAGTTTTTCTTTAAAAACTAAGAGTACTCTGAGTTTTCTTTAAAAACTAAGAGTACTCTGAGTTTTTCTTTAAAGACTGTGAGTACTCTGAGTTTTTCTTTAAAAACTGTGAGTACTCTGAGTTTTTTTTGTAAAAACTATGAGTACTCTCTCCTTTTTTGTAAACATTGTGAGTACTCTAAACTTGTTTGACTGAAATACGCAGGTAAGGAGGAAGGAGTTACAACCAAGTGATGTTGAAGATAGATGGCTGGTATATGAGCATGATAACAACAATAACGAAGCAGTAGAACAAAATGAAGGAGAGTGTAGTGGGACGGTTGAGAAAGAAAAATTGGATGGAGATAAAAATATGCAGAAATCTGGAGATTTGAATGAGGATGGTAAGGAAAATGATGGGAAACGAGTTTCAGATGATGAAGACATCAACGTTGATGGTTGGATGAACGATAATGGGGATGGATTAATGGCTGATGTTAATCGTGAAGATGGGAAAACTGAGGGTGTGGACAAAAACAATGAAGATGTTAGAGTAGTGGAACCTGAAGAAAAAGAACAAGTAGAGGAAGGGAGTAATTTATCAAACCATAATGAAGATGTTGGAGAAGTTGGGGAGGAGGGTTTAAATAAAAAAAAACCTCGTATCGATACAAACGGAGAGGGGTGTTATACGGAAACGGATAAATCTTGTGGTAGTGAGGAGGAGGAGATGGAGATAGATGACTACATAGACGATGGCCCACCGAGAGGGGGTGAGGAAGTAGACAAAAATGATATAGATGTTCAAAAAGATGAGAGTTTGAGCAAAGAAGAAGAAACCGATTTGAATAACACGGTGGGGATGGTGATTCATAAGGTTGGAACAATCAGATTGAGGTTTACTGGTGAAATAGAAGAAGGTAGAGATTCTGCAGATCCAGTTGTTAAATCGTTGAGGGAAAAGTTGGTTGAATAAGGAAATGAAAAAAATCAATTAATCGATGAGGTAGAGCGTCTAACAGAGGAAAGGGATGAATACAAAAAAAAGGTTTCAAATTATGAAGTTTTGAAGGCATCTATAGAAACACTGAAAAAAGAAAAGGCTGTAGTGGTACAAATAGTGGAGACATTGAGCAATCAGGTGAATAAAGAAGAAGTTAGAAGTAAGGAGTTGGAGGACGCGGTTGTGAGCCAAGAAGCAAAAATAAATAGACTGAGGGGGCAGATTGCAAAGATGAAGGTGGATAAGGAGAAGCTAGAGAATGAATCAATTAAAAAGGACAAGGAGCATAAAGAAATAAGCGATTGGTACAATGAAAGCCTGGCAGAATGGTGGTCCTTTGTGTGTTCTAAAATAAATGCAAATAATAATCGAACCACAACCGCAAGTGTACGGTTGTCCCAAGTAGTATATCTGATAATACAGATTCGTTCCAAGGACGGACTGGTTGATCACAATGTCTAGCAAATAGTGATTGATGCACTTATGAAAATAAAAGATAATAATATGTTTGTTTGGTTTTTGTTATTAAAGCTAATGAATGAAAGACAATTACTAAAATGTAAATAAATGCTAAGACGTAAGTAAATGATATAAAAACGCAATATGAGAAGTAGCACTTGAGAACGCAAGGATCCTCCCTATCCTATTTCGTAACTTATGTTGTTTAAGGGCTAAATTAGTCAATTACAATGGTCGGGATTCTAATTTCCTTATACCCCCGTCAGGGTGGACTATAAGGCGATCCTAAAGTATCACTAGTCCCGTCAGGGTAAATATGATCCACCGTTGGATGATTAAGTTTTATTACCTCATTGGCCCGAGGATTAGCTAAGTTCGTCAGAATCATTAACTTCTATCCTAGATTGAATAAATGGTTCTGTACCTAAACCCTCCGTCAGGATGATCCAATCGCCACTAATTGGAATAACCTAGATACTAACACCTGTTCCTAGTTCATGACGCTAAAAACAGTAAACATTCACAATTTATCGAAAAGAGTAAAAGCCCTAATTTAGTTTAATTCAATAAAAACCCAAATTCAACATTCGTTAATTAATAAGATTGGGATTCACCCATTGTTTGTTCTCAAGCACTATGAAAAGCTTAGCTCATATTAAAATGAAATACGAAATTAAAAGTAATGGAATTCATATTGTTTACAGAATTAAAAAGATAAAAGAACCTAATTTCCGGAATCGGAATGACTACGAACGGAGATATAGACCCTCTCCAGCTCTTGTAGCTTCTTCTCCTTCCTTCAGTTGCTTCTCTCTGGTGTTTTTAATCTTGCAGAATGTGAATTGTATTGACACTCTCTTCTAAGGATGAGTTGATTTGAAGAACAAATTGAGAGGTACTAAATAATGAGGTCTAAAGACCTATTTATAATCAAAAAATCGGATTAGGGCTTTTACTTAAGGATTAAGTAAAAATTAGAAAAGCCCAAGTCCACTAATTAAGCCCAAATCCCGTAACTGCTGATACACCTTCACTAAAACGGCTTTTCCCGCTTCGTTATGACCCCGATTGACCTCATTCCAGTTGCTAAAGTTCCGTAACTCGATAAGGAACATAATCTCTTCAAGGGTCAGCGGCTAAATCATCTCTTAAGTACCTCGAAATCAGCAATATATGGCCTAGAAAATAGATTTTCAGCTCTAAAAATAATATCTTCGGGATTTATCTTTAAGTCTTGACTCCATATCATGATCTTTGACTTTCTCCTCGGATTCCTCTTCTAGCTAACATCTAAAACCTGTAAACTTTACACTAAAAATACCAATATTACGCGCAAAAGTTTAATAAATCAAAATTACTAGAAATAAAATGGAAATTCCGGATTATTGCATATTAGCACCAAAAGTCTATCTAAATAATCAAATAAACACAAAAAATGATGTCTCCCAATGGCATAAAATTAGAACATTTAGGGAGACATCAAAGAACTAGACAAGTACAAGTCAGAGTGTGAAAACCTTAGAGCAGCAGCGAAATTGTTGGAGAGTAATGAAAAAGACGGTGTTGAAGAAACTGAAGAGAAAGGGGTGAATAAGGATAAAGAGGGGACTAATTCTGATTTGGAGTTGGTTGGTGAAGTAAAAACAAATAATAAACGAAGAAGATCGTACAGATTAGCGACTCCAGGGTCGATAGAGAGAAATGTCAAGAAAAATAACCGTGCAGCAGCTGCAGCAAAAGGTGTAGATTCTGATTTTGTAGAAGAACCAAGAACCAAAAGAGTTAAAGTAACAATTAAACAAAAAGGAGGGGTGGAAAAAACAACCAAAAAGAAAGTGATTGTAAAAAAAATGGAGGCAAATGTTGAAGAAACAGAAAAGGAAAATGATGCAGATTTGAAGAAAACAAACAAAGATGAAGGGGAACGAGGTAAGCAAAAACAAAAGTGGAATGGAGAGGACACAGTTGATGAGAAGGATTATAATTTCCTTCTGCAAATTAAAGATGAAAACTTGGGAGATGCAATATGGTGGGATAAAGCAAATGAATTATTAGTATCGGGAAAAGATGCTTTTGCAGTTGCGCGTAAGGAAATGATTGAAGTACAGGTAAACAAATTTAAATATTACCATATACATGCAAACAAAATATAATGGACATTGAGTACGTGATTAATTCATATTGCAGGTGATTGACGCTATGCTGAAAATGGTACAAGAGGAATGTGGCGTAAAAGGAGGGAAGTATGGTGTGACACACCAGAGTGTGATGAGCATGGTAAGAATACTCTGTGTTTTAATAAAGTAGTGAGTACTCTGATGTTTTAATAAAGTAGTGAGTACTCTGTGTTTTAATAAAGTAGTGAGTACTCTGATGTTTTAATAAAGTAGTGACTACTCTGATGTTTTATTATTGAAAACTAAGAGTACTCAGTGTTTTAAATCAACAAAACTATGAGTTCTCTGAGTTTTAGTATGAGTACTCTATCTTTGTGATTTTTTTTTAAATTATTCAATTTTATTGCAGAGTTTGATCGAACATGAGAACGTTGAAGCATGTCAGATTTATATTTCAGATCCATTCAAAAACAATAGTCAAGAATATGCTTTCACCCTATTGCCTGTGTTTGTTCAAGATGGTAGCTGTGGACATTGGAGTTTGTTAGTGTACAACAGGGATAATAAAGAATTTTACCATTATAACTCCATCAAACCAAAAAATCCCGAGTCAATTGGTTCAAAGACAGAGCAAACCGCATCAAAGTATAGAAAATTCTTGGTCCAGAATGTCTTGAGGAAGATAAAACCAGGTAAAGAAGACAAATATATAATGACCAATGTAGATTGTGTTGAACAAGAACCAGGAAGCGTTGACTGCAGTGTTTTTGTAATCCTATGGTGTTATGGCTTTTATCGGAATGGGGTGATAAGACAAAAGACATACATTCAAAAATATATTAACGAAGGAAGAGCAATGATTATTAGGAATTTGTTGCGCAGCAAATATTCACAGTGCATAAACATGGGAAAAAGTTCTTAACTTATTAATCATCGATACTTTATTTTGTAAAGAGTGTTGGGAGGAGTTTGATTTAAGATTTAGACTTTTATTTAGACTTTTTTGATGGGTTTTTATCTATGTTTGATAAGTACTTGGGTTGTTTTGGAACTTTGATATGGTATTTTGGATGTTTTTGGATGTTTTATAAACTTGATATGAAATATGAATGAAACAGGTTTTTGGTATTTTATTGATTGTTTTGTAGATAAAAATAGCATGAAAATGAGGATGTAAAATTAAAGTTAAGGCTTATAAATACACACTAAAAGTAAAGAGTACTCACAAGAATTCGTAGAGTATTCAGACAAATGTATGAGTACTCCGAGAAAAATAGAGAGTACTCAGACAAAATGTGTAAGTACTCAGACAAATGTGAGAGTACTCAGACAAAATGTGTGAGTACTCAGACAAATGTGTGAGTACTCTGACATATATTTATATAGAGTACTCATATAATTATATAGAGTACTCTATATATTATATGGAGAAATAAAGGAAGTATACAATAGTGTTAAGTCAGAAATATAGAGTATACATTGAAAATGTATAGAGTATTAATCAAATTGTATAGAGTACTACGACAATTTGAATCAAATTCAACACAGGTGAAAGATTATAACAAGAAGGGTGAATTATATATAGGGTCTTAGGAGCACTATTTTTTCTCTATAGAGTAGTGTCTTGAAAGTTGTTATTCTTAGGGACCTCATTATTTACAATAGTCTTTCCTACCCTTACTAACACTAAAAGACAAAATAGTATGATGTCACTGTTTCTCTCTCTTCTATCACTACCCACCTACCACCTACCCACCTACCACCCATCTCCGACCTCCGTCCACCGACCACCGATCTCCGACCACGGACCTCCGGCCACCAGTCAACGCAAAAAACATAGAGTATCGGAAAAAACTGAGAGTACTCTATGAAAAAGGGAGAGTACTCTCAGTTTTTCCCGATACTCTTTGAAAAATAGAGAGTACTCCGAGAATTAAAAGAATACTCTAACAATTTAAACGAATACTCTATAAAAAAGTCGGAGTACTCTATTAAAAATAGAGAGTACTCTATGAAAAAGAGAGAGTACTCTTTGAAATTACATAAATACTCTATAAAAATCATGTGTATCCTTTAATAAACATTTCTATTCAAAATTAAAAACCATTTACAATAGATAAATAAAAAAAACTAATCTAATTACAAGTTGACCAGATCTGGTCAAACCAGATCTGAAAAAAAATAATAATAATAAACTAATCTAAGCTACAGTACGCGAGAAAAAAAAAAAAAAGTCGGCGAAGCACGAAGCAGCGACTGCACCACCACCTCCCTCCTCCCTCAACATTTCTACAGTGATATGAAGAGACGCAGGCTAGAGCTCCGGTGGTCTCTCGTTTTCCGGCAACTGAAGATGCAGCAAGCTTCGGTGGTGAAGCTTCGAACAGATCCCGAACCCTAGCAGCCATGGCGGAACCCTAGCAGCCATGGCGGAACCCTAGGAAGCAGAAATCGGCGGCAGAAGCTTCATCTTCTTCACAGCATCCATGGCTGCGCGAATGGAGCTCTCTTCACGGATCTGTAATGGCGAGCTCGAACGAGGAAGCATGGCGGCGAGCTCGATCGAGGAAGCATGACGGCGAGCTCGACGGAGGAAGCATGGAGGCGAGCTCGAACGAGGAAGCCTGGAGGCGGTTTTCCGATGTATTAATGTAAAACCGGCGAGATTCGTGGAGTGATTTGGTGAAGGAGATCTCACCGGGGCTTCAAGCAGCAGCAGGAGTGCTCGGCGGTGGTGGTGGCCATTTAGTTGGTGTCGGTGGTGGTTGAGAGGAGAGAGGAGAGAGGAGAGAGGAGAGAGAAGCAGTGGGGTGAGTAAATGAAATTAGAACGTGAATGAAATTAGAAATAGCAATTAGTATATATAGGTATAGAAAAAACAAAAGAAGGGTAGTCTAGTAATTGGGGTTTTGGGGTTCATGTGTTAAAAAGTTCCTGAGGTCTTTAGTAAGAAGAGGCTCTAGGTGGGGGTGCTAACTCGAAGAGGGGGGGGGGGGGTGTGGTCAAGACCCTAAGTGTCATTATCTCTAACAAGAATAACATGCTTAAATAAAATTCAACTTCTAAAACTTAAAAACATATAACTGTAAAAACATTGTCAATGGCACCAAGGAGTGATAATAAACATTAACAAGAAGTTAATAAACAAGATTCCAAATTAAAAAACAAAGTTGAATTATCATTTGGGTGGAGCTCTACAAGTAGATTTATTATGTCCCACCTTCTTGCAATTGCCACAACGAATTGCACGGACAACCTTCTCGGTGCATGACCGAAAGCGCTTAGTCTGAGGCCTACCAGGTTGAACCCTAACATCAGGAGCAAGAATAACCTGAGATTCGGGAACAGGGACTTCAACTTGAAAGGTAGACATAGGAGGTATACTCTTGGCATAAGTCTTTTGGTATGAGGAAGTGTGAAAGTATGACTCTACATAAACGAACGGATCACGAACAGAAACACTAGATAGTGCACATAAAGCATGCTGACAAGGGAAGCCGAGCTCTTGCCATTCACAACAAGAACAAGTACGCGCATCTATATCTACCACCATGATTGGATTTGAGCCAACTTGGAACAAAGAAGCTGTTGATTGTTTAAAGGTCCAAGTGCAGCTGAGATCAACATTAGTGTTATAAAGCTCCATAATAGCCGGGCATAGTGGTGAAGTCCATTTGGATGACTTTAAAGATCGTTCATAAATCCACTGCATTAACTTAACCCGAAGAGAGTCAACTAGCTCGCAAACAGGAAGTCCCCTTTGACCTAATATCCAGAAATTAAACGACTCGACTGCATTAGAAGTCATCTCACCATATCGTCTACCAGGGAAATAAGCATTCGCGTAATTTTCCCTTAGCAAACCCTTTAGGAAATCTTTCATTGGCTTCTTTCCTTCAAGCAGAAATTTAGCCATCTGTTGATCATAATGTGCAACAGTAGGAGCATGCGCGACTTGCTTGAGCAGATACACCATCCTTTCGCGGTAAAATGTAGAGCCGGAAATAGCAAGTCTGAGGTTTTTCTCTATATGTTTAATGCAATGACCGTGACTATCTTGAGGGAAAATATCCCTAACACCATTTACTAGACCCTTGTGGCGGTCTGATATAAACGTGAGAGGGCGACCCTCGACAAGGGGCTTTAAAAACTGAAGAAATGCCGTCCAATTGTCGGTGTCCTCACCGGGAACAACGCCAAAAGCAACAGGGAATAACCCTGACAAGGACAAACAAAACAAACGTAAATAAAGAGTAATAGCAATTAATGAATAACATGAAAACAAGAAAATATGTTGATATAATACCTTGATCTCCATCTTTTGCAGTAGCAACAAATAACGAGCCTTTGTACTTGGACTTCAGGAAAGTAGAGTCAAGAAATAACATGGGGCGACAAGACTTAAAACCAGTAATAGACCCACCAAATGCGAAAAAACATCTGTGAAATACACGGGATTCAGGATCGTACTGAACCGAGAAAGCAGTAATTGGATCAAGTTTCTGGAGCTTTTCATAGTAAGCTTGCAAATGATTGAATGAAGATCCAATATCACCGTATAGATTGTCCTTAGCCTTATAGATAGTAGACCAAGATGTTTTGTACGAGATATCGAAACCATAACTCTCCTTTAAGACAGACTGAATTTCTCTAGGCCTGGAAGCTGGTTTAGAACGAATTTCATCGTAAATAACACGACTGAGATATGGAAGAATCCAACCGGGAGTGTGAGGTTTTCTTGTAAACATGACCACACGTGTGATTATTCCTATATGTACGCATATACCTAAATCCGTTTGACTTATCACGCGATACGTATATATACCACTTGCAACCCGTCTCGAACTTGTAAAAGCACTGAGCGCTAATGCGAGAATTCTTATTATTGTGAATATAGTCGAAATCGAACCCATCAACGGCAGCTTGCTTGCAAAGAACGGAACGGAACTGCTCAGCACCACCCACAAAACACTGTCCAACACCTTGTAAGCCAAGCTTCCAAGAATCAGTCAACATAGCCTTCTTTTCATGACTAAAAAAGGCTGGGTCAGGGGTAGAGGCAACAACAGACTGAATAGGCTCAGCGGCGATAGGTTTAGTAATGCCAGATGATTCTGGAGTGGATACATTGTTGAAGGCGGGGGTCCTGGAATCAATAACATAAATATAAACCTTGTCAAACACACCACGTCCAAGAATCCACTTAATTGTGCAAAAATCTGATTCAGTTTCAAGAAGGGAATCTTTATACTCCCATATAGTATAAGAAGTAACACAAGATTTAGATAGCTGAGGCCACCTAGACTGAACAAACTTCTTTACTGAGTTAATGCCATTGAGCTGATGAAAAGGGAGGAAAATCTGATCAGTTCCCATCTTGAACACAACAAGCACATCTTGGATCATTATAACTGTCACAGTAAATGGTAGACATTGAGTAAACACAAGACCAATAAAACATAGAGTACTCTATGGAATAGTATCAGTAAAGATGAGCAATCACAATTTTTAAAACTCAAAGTATTATATAAACTCAGAGTGTTATATAAAAAGAGTGAGTACTCTATAAAAACAGTGAGTATTCTCTAGAACTCGGAGTACTGTGTCAAACTAAGAGTACTCTATAAAAACAGTGAGTATTCTATAAAACTCGGAGTACTCTATAAAACATAGAGTACTCTATGAATCAAGAGTACTATGTAAAACTCAGAGTACTCTGTAAAATCCATAGTACTATGTAAAACATATAGTACTCTATAAAAACAAGAGTACTATGTAAAACTCAGAGTACTCTATAAAATACAGAGTACTCTGTAAAAACAGTGAGTACTAACGAAACAGTAAACCGTACAATACGCTGAAAATATGTATTGCTCTGTATATTTGAAAAACAGTGAGTACTCTATGAAATTCAAAAAACAGTGAGTACTCTCAGAAATTCAAAAAAGCAGAGTATCGTACTGTACTGTACTTTCATGCATGCAGCGGCTGAGATAAACCCTAAAAATATCAGATCGAAGAACACTAACGTTATAAATGAAAAACAATCAAAGAAACACGTAAAATGCCATGAATATATGCCATAACAACCAAATCATGAACAAATCTACAATGAAACACATGAAAAAATGATCAAAAAACACTAAAACAAGGATGATATAGTCACGAAATCATGGCTTATATGGAAAAACTAAATATATAGGATGATATATACTAGATATTTGGATTAAACAATGCTATTACTTTGCAGAAGACAAATTTAACACCAACAAATATGAATCTCTTAGAAGAAAAGTTAATAGATTCGAAACAAACCTTATAACGAAGATAACACTGCAAAATTTAGAGATAATGAGACGATGGAGAAGTGATAAATCTATAAACACAACAGAGAAAGGTTGAAATCGGAAGGGATGATATGAAATAAATATGGAAAGCTCCAAAATAGAGCTCACGAAAATGAAAAGAGAGAGGAGTAAAATGAGCTCATGTAATTTACAAGAGAGAGAAAATGGGAAATAGTATATATATGATTCAAAAAAACATTTGAGGGTAAAAAGGTAACAGGTGTTTTGGGTTTCATGTGTTAAAAAGTTTCTGAGGTCTTTAGTAAGAAGAGGCTCTAGGCCGGGTCCCCAACTTGAAGAGGGGGGGTGTAGTCAAGACCCTACATGTAATTATCTCCAAAAGTTATTTCTTTTTTCGTAAACAAAAAAGACATTTGCTCGAATGAAATTGGGAACAACAAATGATGCAGACTATTATTTATTTCCTTGCAGAAAGAATGAAAAGGGAAGGGATAGATTGTAAATCTTGCAATTTACTTTTTTGTACATATACTTTTTTTAGGTTTTTTTTCCTTCTAATTTTAATATTATACGATGGTTTGTTATATAATAGATTGAACAAAAAAAACTTTAAAAGATATTATCAAAATATAATTTAATTATTATTTTTTTCGAAACCAACCTTAAAATGGTTAAGTTCGATTAATCGGACCCTTGTTCATCCGTAAGATTTAGCATCGTCTAGATGGGCATTGTGTATTCATTGCATGTGTTACGTAATTTTGAAATTCATTAAAAATGATGGGTATGATAAGATGGTTGAGGAAAAGATAAAGAAGATATATTTTTAAAAATAAATTAATTAAAATGATGTGTCAAAGTAAACGGATTACAAATTTATACATGGTTTTAGTTTTATTTATGGAACATTTTAAACATATAAGAAAAAAAAATATCAACATTAACGATATTACCGAAAATTAACTTAGCCTAAAGTGGGAAATATAATAAAGATAGGGGACTAAAATACAATATCTGAAAGTAGTAATTCTGTTTGGTCACAAGAGGCAAAAATGGGGACCAAGCGGACTCTTTATTCCAAAAATAAAGGGGTTCTTTCCTCTGGGCATCTGCAACTTCTTACTTAACTAACCCATTCACACCCAAAATTGTGTACCGCCATTAGATGCGAAGAACTGAGTTACCTCGATTCCGACGCAGTTCATACTCCATTTTTTATCACAGCGTTTCACTTAATCAGTCTCGCGTGGTGAGATTTTTCTTTCCACTTTGCCCCTTACTCAGCCTTTAATTCACTGCATATTTTATCTTCACCTATAATTTCCTTTCTTGTTATTAATATAATTAAATTAGAAATGAATTAGTGAGCAGTATTAAGGTTTATTGTTTTGCATGGTAATTAACAACCTCACTTTGGTAAAAACAATTTATATTTGTATATTTTTTATTTAATGTGCTAGCTTATTGAAAAAGACTGTTTTAAGATGGTATTTTTTGTATTTTGCTGTGCAAATGATACAGTTACTTTTTAAAGATGGGAGGGAAAGAGAGATACCTAAAATTGGATGTTGAAGAGCATCACTCGATTCTGGTATTACTAATGGGAATATGGAGAAATTATTCTAACACAAAGGTTTCTATGTTGAATTACAAAAAAAGAAGTACATGTATTATTGTACTTGGGTTTCTATCTAGATCATTATTCAATATTAATAATTATGTCTACACTCTACAAGATCTTTCTTAGTTTGTGGGTAAAAGTAAACGTGACAATTTTTTTTTGTGAACGGAGGTAGTATTTATTAGTTCATATTGTATTCTTCTCAAAATCTTACTCTTCTTGAGATTCCTAATCCATTTCCTGATTCAACTACTAGTTCACTATTCATATTATCTTTCACTTAAAAAACATTGTACAATTAACTTTCTTTTTTTCCTTAATTGCAAATAATAAGAAAGGACGTGCATTTGGCAAGATGAGCACTCATGTGGCTGAGATAGATAGAGAAGTGAGACATGCTGAAGTTGATAAAGTAGTGAAATTTAGACTTACGAAAGTAATAATCTTAAAATCAATGGCTTACACAAGCCAAAAACTTGTGACACCTGCTAATAAGGTTGCTGTTATTAATTTAAAGGTTTGTACCTTGATATGTGTTTTACTTTTATCTTCCTTATTATCTAAACTCAGTAATGTTTTTTATTTAAGTTATTGCATTTTCACCTTTCGAGCTTACTGTGTATTTTTCTTTTGTTCCCATCAGCTCCAGGACATTGAGAAACTGAAGTGATATCTCAAGAGTTAAAAGATACATTAGTTTCAATGTTGAGGTCTATATTTTACACTCGTGAACAGCTCTGAGGTGAGGTCAACTTATTAACCTTTTTGGTCAGCTCATTTATGTGGCCTCTGGTTAAATAGTAACCAAAGTTTTATTTTTCTTAGATATCTAATATCTAAATTATAAGACAGATTTACTTAATAACAAGTCGAAAAAGTAATAAAAAAATCCTGACATCAGCCGCTAATGACACAAATCCGAGTTACGGACTGCCATGGCGAAGGAGCGTACGTTTATGTCTAATAAATACCAACCCAATATAGGGACCTACATCACAATTTTTGCATAATATAGAGGCCTATAATGCAATTAAGTTTCCTATGAAGATTTGTAGAAATTCGAAAGTTTAATTCTGCAAAGTATAGGGACCAGTATTGAAATTCAATTTTAGTTTTAAAGTAATAAAAGAAGACCTTAATTGGGTAAAATTATAGTATCGGCCTAAATCAGAATAGTTGTGGCCTAAATTGGAAACTGTCGATGAAATACCTAAACGATCCTTTATTTCCGTTAAATTACTAACGGAGTTAGTGAAATTGACAAAAAAGGGGACGTGGAGTTAACGTGTGGCCCAAAAAGAGGATGTTTTTAAGTAGTGGCCCGAATTTGAATTCAGGCCTAAATTTGGAATTCGCTCTTTCTTTCTCTCTGCTAAACCCTTCGAGCTGCTTTCTTCTTTCTCTCAGCAACTGCTACAGTTGATACAGAAGATCTTTTCTGATCTAAAATTCCCGTTAATTGCTTCTTTGTTGTTAGGTACACTTACTAATTTTTGCAAACCATCTTCATTTTACTTTTATTATAATTATATTTTTTTCAAATAAATTGTACACATCTTTGGTAGTTGGCTGAAATTAGATTAATGCTATTTTTACCCTCGTGTTTGTATATGTAGATGTATGTTAATATAAGTTACTGGATCTGTCTGTTATATATATATAACCTTTTAAATCATGAGCTGATCCTCTCATAGAAAGTTTAAAATGAACTAAATTTGTACTTTAATGAAAAGATTGGCCAAAATTTTATGTGATTAAATATAAATCTAGTTTGTTTGATTACAAAAAATCCCTATTTTTTTGCCCTAATTGCATTTCCCATTTAATTTTGTAATAATGTGTTGAGTTTTTAGCATATTTACATGTAGGTAGATGATAAATAGGGTTAAATGCAACATTGGCTCCCTTGTTATCCACAAATTTTGCATATATATTCCCCATGGAGTAGATCTGCAAGGTTAGTGTATATCACAAGTATATTTTCCTTTTTTGCATAAGACAGGGACCAATGGTGCAATTTTCCTGATATTTTATCATTATATATGTTAGGTACTGACTTTGTGTGTATAAAAAATAAAAATGCTGAAACAAGTTTAGGCATTTATTATGTGTGTTTGAAATATATAGTTTTTCCTTTTTTTTTTTTTGATATTATGAAATTTCCATAACTGAATATAATGAGGTTTTGTTAGGTAGAGATCATGGAGACTGGAGGAAATTCCTTAGCTTCAGGTTCTGATGGAGTGAAAAGGAAAGTCACTTATTTTTATGACAATGAAATCGGAAACTACTATTATGGGCAAGCTCACCCTATGAAACCTCATAGAGTCCGAATGACTCATGCTTTGCTTGCTCGCTATGATTTATTACCTCAATTGAACATTTTCAAACCGCTGCGTGCTAGAGATACTGATCTGTGCAAGTTTCATTCTGATGACTACATTAATTTCCTCAAGAGCATCACTCCTGAAACAATGTCTAATCATCTGAAGGATCTTAAGCGTTTCAATGTCGGTGCAGATTGCCCTATTTTTGATGGTTTGTACTCTTTTTGTCAGACTTATGCTGGAGGTTCTGTTGGTGGGGCCGTTAAGTTAAACCATGGTCAATGTGATATTGCTATTAACTGGGCTGGTGGTTTACACCATGCTAAGAAATGCGAGGCTTCTGGTTTCTGCTATGTTAATGACATTGTGCTTGCTATTTTGGAACTCCTCAAAGTCAACGAGGTTAGTTTTGTAAGATCTTATACTTGTATAGTTTGTATATATATTTATTGAGTTTTATTTATTGGTGCAGAGAGTACTTTATGTGGACATTGATATACACCATGGAGATGGTGTTGAGGAGGCATTTTATCTAACAGACAGAGTGATGACTGTTTCTTTTCACAAATTTGGAGATTACTTTCCAGGTACAGGTAATATTCAAGATATTGGATATGAAAAGGGAAGGTATTATTCCCTCAATGTTCCATTAGATGATGGAATTGATGATGAGAGCTATATGTCATTGTTCAAGCCAATTATGGGGAAAGTGATGGAAGTTTACAGGCCTGGAGCTGTGGTGTTACAATGTGGGGCCGACTCTTTGTCAGGTGATAAATTAGGATGTTTTAATCTGTCAATAAAGGGTCACGCAGAGTGTGTGAAATACATGAGATCTTTTAATGTGCCGTTACTTTTATTGGGTGGAGGTGGATACACTATACGAAATGTAGCTAGGTGCTGGTGCTACGAGGTATTTCTTTAACTTCTTTTTAAGTCAAAATTATTGAATATGAATTATTAAATGTCCTTTTGTAATTTGAGCAGACAGGTGTGGCACTTGGGGTTGAGCTGGACAATGAGATGCCAGAGAATGAATATTATGGGTACTTTGGTCCAGATTATAAACTTCATGTACCTCCAAGTAACATGAAAAACAAGAACTCTCGTGTTATGATGGAAGATATTAAAGCGACGCTGCTCCGATATCTCTCTAAGCTTCAACATGCTCCTAGTGTTCAGTTCCAGGAGCGACCTCCTGAAACTCAACTTCATGAGGTTGGTTTGTAAACTTACTTTATGTTTGTAGATATTGGGTTGATCAAACAGGGGATAACTACTTACTTCTGAAATTTGATGAATAACTATTTGTTATGGATGTTTTATTATGGATTTGAATGCTTAATAGTGTGATAAAAGTTATTCTATCTGTCTTATTTGGCGACAATAATATTGTCTCTTACTATCCGATATTTACCTGGTATGCATTTAGTCTTTCGGTCATTTATAAAATATATTTTTCATATCATATTTTCTATAATCGTTCACTGGAGTTTTCTTTTTTTTAAGTTAAATTTGGTCGATAATATTTTGTTTTGATTTACTTGCATTATATTGATTGATTTTCCCTTGGGGATCCCTCCACTTCATGGGGTTTTAGTATCATTTGGTGTAGACTAAAAATCTACAAAAAAAGAATGAAAAACTTAGTGTTTTTGGATGGGAAGGGAAAGAAAGTAAGAACACTTTCTTTGTTTGGATAGAGCAAATTTTTAGTAAAGGATTCTTAGAATACCTTTTATCTCCATTTATTCAATCCTCTCAAATTAGTCTTTGGGAGGGATGGATTCTTTTGTTACAATGAAATGCCTATATTACCCTTATTCTTTATTTATAAAATATTTTAAAAGGGTTATGAGTCATTTAGTTATAAAAAAATCTCTTTCTTTAATTAGTTTATTCAACAAAATCTAAACAAAAATCCCTCCATTGCTTTACTATATTCTTCCTTTCTTTCCTTCACAAAAGAATCCTTCCTTATTCGGAACACATACCCTAAGACACAAAACACCAAACAATACAAAAGCTCGAAACCCTTATGTCATCACTTTGCATAGTGAAGCAATTGAAGTCATTTTGTTAATTATCTTTCAACAGAATCTTCCTCGCTTTAACTTTTAACTTTTAACTTGGAAAAATGGTCATATAATTAAATCCTAAATCTTCATAACGGAAGAAAAAGAAAGGATCTTGAAGACCAAATAGCAAAATTATATTTTGCACATATCAAATTAGCTAATAACTTCATACCTACATGGCTTTTGCAATGAAAAGCACATAATATATATGGAAGGTAAGGTGTGTTTAAAAAATCACTAGGTGGTTTGGGGGCTTGGTGGAATTTAGTCAATTTTAGATTTACTATATTACTAATGAAATTCATTTCACCAAAACAATGATAACAAAAGTAAATCAACTCAAAATAAATGACAAATTATAAGATTGGATAGGAGTAATTTTATAAAACATCGTTAGGAAGTAATTCCTTGACGGAACACTCGTTAGCTCTTTTATTTTTTCTATTACGGTTTGGGCCCGGTAGGCTTAATAAGGTAAGGTTTGTTTTTTCTTAGAAAAGATAAATGGGCTTTATTCAGAAAAAACGTGCCAGTCTTAGGGTAGTAATTGGTTTGAACAGATGCTAGATGGCCCAAACTGTAGAAAGCCGCATCTGTGGGGCCCACCTACCTCGGTGATCTGTTTTAAAATGAGTGAAAGTAAGCGTCATCTGGCGCGTGGGTTGTGGTTAACTAAACCTTAAATTGCGTATATTGATAGATTATGTTCAAACTACAGTACTCCTTTCATTAAATGCCCAATCAGAGGTTTTACTTCTAATATAATTAAGAAACATTAATCAGGAAAATTATAAAAAAACACGAGGACTCAATTGAGAAAAGAAGTCTGTCTAATAAAAAAACATTAATCAGGAAAATTATAAAAAAACACGCGCTGTAGCTTCACTTTCTCTCTCTTTTTGAAAACCGAACAATCTACATAATACCGTCAACCAATAGGATTTCGATACAAAATTTATTCGAAACTATTGACGATGAATTTAAAGTAGTATGTTATGAGTATTGTAGTTACATTACTTTTCATGTGGTGGGGTTATAACTTCCCTTTCTTTCTTTCTTTCCTTGTTTGGGAATAAACAATTACTTTCCCATAGCCAAAGGTGTAACCATTGAGTTGAATATAACTGATCACTCTTGCTTTTAAAAGCAAGACAAGACTGCCACCTTGGCGCTTTTCATTAGAAAGTGTTTTAAATTTTTAACTGCTCATGTTTTAGATATATCAAGTTTCTTTTACATGTTTGTTTTTAGGTCTTATAGCTCTACTTAATAATTTATCTGCACGTTTCTTTCTGTTACCTTTAACTGCCCATGTTGAATATATGATGTTTTAAATTTATTTTAATTTATATATGATGTTTAATTTTAGGGTGATGAAGAGCAGGAGGAGAATGAAGATAATAAAAGATTGGATCCTGAAATTAATGTAGATACAGATATGGTGGACGAGAGGTATATTAGGTTTGGTTCATTATTAGTTCAAAAAAAACCAATCTTTTTTCTTTCTAATAAGAATTACTTGTGCGTACACAGCAAACCATTGATTAGCAGTTTAAAGACAGAATTTGTTAAATCTGAATCTAATGACATGGTAAGCCTTTGTGTTTTTGTTGTGTTTATCAAGTCAAGTCCTGAACTTAAACAAACCTAACCTATGTGTTTTGTGTCAATTCTTATTCAGGAAGTAGACAGGATTGCAATTAAAGTTGAGGCAGTAAAGGTTGAGACCACAAAGGTATTGTAGTTACTATTTTACCCTTTCTATAAGTATGTAAGGAATTTTACAGGTCTAACAATTTAAAGTTGTGTATCATATCAGGGACCAAATGATGCAGAAGCTCCAGTAGGAGTAGAAGCAGTTCATCAGGCACATGTTAAGTTGGAGCCAGGAACCACCTCAAAACAACCCAGCTGATCATCACACCTTCGACTCTAACATACTAAATTAATGTTTAAAAACTGTCTGTTTAAAAGTGTATTCTATGTACTGTTTGAACGTGTATACTTGAGATGATCATGGATGATTAAAAGTGTGTTTTATTTAGTGGGAACTGTATATAATTCCTACACACATATTATGAAACAAGTTAATGTTACTTACTCTGTACTTTGCTGCTCCTCAATTTTGATACAAAGCCTAGGTGCTTTTTGCTTGCTTGAAAGGAAGGTTTCGTATATGGAGAGGTGCAGTTTTTTTTTTCTTTTTTCCAAATCTGTCCTCTCTGCAATTTTGTCCTTGCTTTCATTTTCTTCTTCCCTTGGAAATTGGCAGCAGGGAAAATCTGGTTCGAAGAGGGTGATGATTTCTCTTTTTATTGCAAGTCTTAAGCGTAGACTTGTTCACCATATTGACTCCTAAGCTTAGACCTTTCATTTTTGCTCCAAGTCCTCAATGAAAAGTAAACTTGTTCACCATATTGACTCCTAAGCTTAAACCTTTCATTTTTGCTCCAAGTCCTCAATTGAAAAACGTAGGTAGAATAAAAACGTATCATTTTTAGCACTTGCTTCAACAGAGTCGAATTTGAAAAGGAATAAACCAACAAACAATTTATTTTGATAGAAAAGAACCCTTCCTAAGAAGAGTTATCCAACCAAACTAAGCCTCGCTTTTCTCATAAACACGGGTTGCAGGCCTAACAATTACTTTTCCGTCTTCGGTTGAAGGAGGATGAAAGGATAATTTCAAATAACACTCAATTTAACACTAAATATTCAGCCCAACTATAAATCTTACATTATACTGAATTATGAAACACAATTATCACCTAGATCCACTTTTTTCTTTGCAGCTACACCATTTTCTTCTAAACTTGGATCATCATCTGCAATAGTGCGAATATAATCAATCTCATTATTTGTCGAGTAAATAACACTTTTCCCCCTGCGTTTGTACCCGATTGACAGGTTGCCCCCTAACCTTTAAAACAGGACTCTTTGCCCCCTACATTTTAATTTTTTGACCCGTTACCCCCTGACTGCGTGTTCCGTCCATTTTGGCCGTTAAAAGTGACGTGGCATTTCCATGTCACATTTTTTCTTTTTAAAAAATCCAGGTGTTAATTAAGTGTTTAATTAACTTAAGCTAAGGGTAAAAAAGGTTTTTTATAAATAGTTTTTATATAAAAAATAAATAATAAAATAAAACCCCCCCACCCCCACCGCACCCCCTTACCCCCCCCCCCCCTCCCCTTCTTCTTCCCCGATCCGATCTGACCTGCATTAAAAAAAAAAAAAAAGTGCAGCAGTGTTCTCCGGCGAAGGAAGCTCGAGCCACCATCACCAAGCTTCTCCGGCGAAACAGATTCTCTTCTCCAGCTCCGGCGAAGGGAACAGAGAATGACTTCGAGCAGAATATTGTGAATGAGAAAAAGATCCACAAGCGTTGCTTTCTACCGGAGAAGATGATAAGGGTTCTTATATAATTTCATCCCAAACAAAGCATATCTCTTAAAGCTAGCTATGTGTTCTATGCGTGGAAGAAGAAGAGTTCCTCCAAAAAGTTCCACAAATAGTTTTCAGCTAATCATAAGGTCACCCCCACAATGGCCCTGTGGTTGAGATCCCTTAGAATATGACTCTCATTCAACTTGACAATAAGGGATCTTAAATCACTTTTCAGATTCTCCATTTTTAACCATTTAGTGTGATTTTTATTAGTGCCACGATTTCTTCAAGTTACAATATACTTTTAAAGAAATTCTAAATTGAAAAAAGAAGAAGAAGAAGGAAACAGAGAATGACTCGAGCTTCCTTCGCCGGAGAAGCTTGGTGATGGTGGCTCGAGCTTCCTTCGCCGGAGAACACTGCTGCACTTTTTTTTTTTTAATTGCAGGTCAGAGCGGATCGGGGAAGAAGAAGGGGAAGAAGAAGAAGGGGAGGGGGGTAGGGGGGTGCGGTGGGGGTGGGGGGTTTTATTTTATTATTTATTTTTTATATAAAAACTATTTATAAAAAACCTTTTTTACCCTTAGCTTAAGTTAATTAAACACTTAATTAACACCTGGATTTTTAAAAAAAAATGTGACATGGAAATGCCACATCACTTTTAACGGCCAAAATGGGGGGAACACGCAGTCAGGGGGTAACGGGTCAAAAAATTAAAATGTAGGGGGCAAAGAGTTCTGTTTTAAAGGTTATGGGGCAACCTGTCAATCAGGTACAAACGCAGGAGGCAAAAGTGTTATTTACTCTTATTTGTCCAACCATACTCTTCATAACCCTTCAACAACACATTCAAAATTGAGTACCAATTACACCCATAGATCTAGAACCCACACTTCTAGTAAGCATTTTGTTGTAAAGTAATGATATATACCATCCGAGATCATACAATCCAAAAATATCATTCATAATGTAGCATGATTTGAGCGAAAGTAAATTTATCAATCTCTTTAAATGCTCGATCAAATCTAAAATACTTTCAATCAATTATGTCACATTATGGGTGATATAGTTGTGTTATATGATAAATTTTTTATTTCAAGTCGATCAAAAGAAACTAAAAGAAAAAAGAAAATAATTTTTTAGAAAATAGCTCGTGAAAAAAGGATAAAGATGAGCAAATTAGAAAATGGAGAGAAATTAGAGTTGTAGAGTATATCTATTTAGGAATTAGAACACTTAGTAACTAATGGCTATGGTGAACTCGAGAAAGATTTTGGCTAAAAGTGGAGATTTCAGGAAAAGAGAAAAAAAACGAAAAGGGAAAGAAAATGTTCGAGATCAAACAAAAAGTATGTTATTCAAAGTGCGTGAATTTTGAGTAAAATAACGGAAAATTATTCCATACGGTAAACATTAATTATCATAATATAGATATAATAATGCTGCCCATTTAAAAATGACACACGACAATAGTAACCAATAATCATGCGAAATGTGTCTTTTATACATTATTTGCACGTTATTCCATTTAATACTTTTATTTAAGAGATCTTTACCAAACGGGTTTTGAAAACCCCTCCTTAAGACGCAAGCACCCCCATCAAATCCATTATTCTTATTAAAGGGGACTAATAAGATTTTACACTATAAGCCGTCTTTCCACTTTTCATTATACTTAAAACAATTATCATCTATATACACACACGCGGACGCACGCACACGCACACGAAATCACACACAGACACATATATGTATGTACATTAGGGCTGCACAAGAAAACCGTAAAAAATCAGTCCAACCCACACGCACACGAAATCACACACACACACACACACATATATATATGTATATTAGGGCTGCACAAGAAAACCGTAAAAAACCAGTCTAACCCAACCCACTTGATCCATGGTTTTATATGGGCCCAATAATTTTTTTGTTATGGTTTTGGACCGAGCTTTGGATTTACTCCAACTCAGTCTATGGTTAATCGACCCAACCCGCACGATTAGCCCAAGTCTATTTTTTATATAAACCGTAAATATAAAAACGGTGGGATAAAATATCCTACCTCATTTTGTTCGTTCTTTGTACGCTACGCCTTCTCTCTCGTCTCTTACACGATAAAGGCTAAAACCCATAGCCTTTATCTCTTCTTTCTTTGCTAAAGCTCTATAGCCTGTCTCTTTACCCATCTTTTGCCATCTCCTTTATGACTCCTTTTGTACTCCGCATTAATTATTTGAAGGGTTTTAAAGTACCTTTGAGATCCGCATATAATGCGAGTGACTTCTCTCATGATGTTAATTGCTGATTCACGATATTAATGTGGTTAATTGATTAATCCATGGTTACTTCTATTTGAGTATTTGTGATTATCTGAAAGGGTATAAAAGGCCGAGGTTAGGGTTTGTGTTACAAACCCTTTTTCAGGTTAGTGTTGGCATATAGCCTCCCTTAATAGGTTGTTTTAATGTGACAAATTCTCTTGTGTTTAGTGTGCTAATTATTCTTGTTATATATATTCTATCTTGCACTCTAATTCATCAAAAAACACATTCTTTATCATTTAGATCAAAGCTTTATTGTTTTACCTTAAGAAACTAATTCTCATACAAATACTTTTAACCTTATCTTTGTGTACATTGAGAATTAGCTTTACTGATCAACTACAAAGTTTATTAGAATGATGTTCTCTACAACTCTCGTGAAGAAGGTTTTCTGATCCGAGCATCACAGTAAAAGATATACTCACTAGAAGGTGTTTTAGACCTTTGGTGCGGTAGCCGGACCGGTATACCGGTGGTACGAGCGGTATACCGCCCGCAGCACGGACTACACCACGGACCAGGGCTAGTCCATCAGAAAGCAAGTGAATTAAGCAAGCGTTAGTGCGGTACACCGCACGAGACCCGCGGTGCACCGCAGATTAGGGTTTTCTGCAGCAAAATGAAGACAAAAGGCATATAACCGTTGGGGATATTAATATATCCGTTGGAGACAAGTCTTATGACCGTTGGGAGCATTTTGCATCTATAAATTGAAGGTCTTTCAAGGCTACAAACACACCTTCAACCCATATACACTAAGGGGCTTAATTGTTATCATCCAAGAAGGTGTCAAGAGCTATACATTGTCATATACACTCAATTAAGGAGTTAATCCAATAAGCCACAAAGTTCTATCTACTCAAGAGGAGTCTTTCATGCTTAAGTGTTATATCTACTCATTAGGAGATTGTTAGCAAAGTAGTTTCATCCTTTAAACACTTACATTTATCCTCTTAAGTCTAGTTCTTGTAATAGATAGATTAAGAGAGAATTAGAGTATCGGGAGTATACTTGGTGTCCTTGTGTTGTGATTACACAAGAGTTTCCTTCGTGGTTTCGAAGAGGTTGTCCTTCGTGTTATCGAAGAGGTTGTAAGGGTTATTGTGTTCTCGGCCCGGTTAAGAGAGACACAGGAGCTTAGTGAAAAGCTTGAAATCCTAAGGAGGCTTCCTTAGGTAGTGGATGTAGGGATAACCGAACCACTATACATCGTTGTGTACTTTCTATCCCTACTCTATTTACTTTCCGCACTTTATATGTTTGATTATATGCTAGTATAATTATCGTAATAATCTTTACCTAGTTAATCAAAACTATAGTCATTTAGAGTAGTAAGAGAATAGAAATTCGATTTACTTGTTTAACTTATATATCGAACCTCTCGCTTATCCATTGCATGATCCCGTAAGAGTTTGATATATTAGTTGACTTAGAAGTTTCTCTTTAAAACTTATAATTGTCTAAAAGATTTTTAATTAGGCATTAATCTTATTAGTAATCCTATTCACCCCCCTCTAGGACTTTCAGTTAGCTTCCTTTCTCTCACCTTTAAGCTTGATTCATTTCATTTATTTTGTATTGTATTTGAAGATCTAAAGTAGTTGTAGGGTTATTTATATTTGTATAATTTTTTAAAATAACATTGATATTTTTGAAAGTTTGAAAGATTAAATAGGGTAATTTATTTTCGAAATACAATAGATTTTAGATTAGTTGATTTTTGTATAATATTTTGTTGATAAATAGTGTATAATGATTGATATTTACTAATTTTTGTTTACTTTTTTGTGTTTTGCAGATTAGTGATAATGGAGGATAAATCTGAATCCATAATTGATCTTACATTACCTCCTACTCCAGGTGTTGATCAAACACCTGTAGGTAACTCTTTTGATCCAATTAACACTCGGCCTTCTAACACCAAACCCCTGTACCTAAAAAAGCTAAGAAAGAAACCTTTGATTGTTGGAAAAGTATTTTCAGCTGTATATGCGCCATAGTGTGAAATTTGTGATGTGAAAATGGAAGATGACTTATTCCTCACATGTCTATTCAACAGAGCGTACTGGGAAAATCCAGTGTTACAAATTAGGATTGAGTGCCAGAATAAAGAAAGTATTTTTGAGCGATTAATTAAAAATATCAATAGTTATACAAAGGGAGGGTGGGATAATAAAATTGTTATTTCCTTTCGCTTGATATCAATTCGGAAAATTTGAAAGTTTAGATTGAAAGAATCAAGTGGAATGAATTTTCCATTCTTCATGGAACATACATTCTTATGATTGAATTATTTGGATCCAATTGGTATACACAGGAGAATGTTTACAGTAAAGACCAATTGCAGGACAATCTAAAAGTACAACTAACTCACAATCATATGAGGATATTTGCGACATGTCTTTCAAGTGTGAGCGGGAACATGCAGGTATCACTATAGTCTCATTAAATCAAGATGATGCGATTATGCAACATAGCATGAAAAAAGTTTGGGTCAAGTCCTCACTTGAGAGTGACGCTCTAACTCTTCAGGAAGCATGCCGTATTTTATGTAAAAAGGCCAGCATTACAACACTAATCTTCAATGACTGTCTGAATTGATTCATATCTTTGAAAACCCGTATATAGTTAGATGGAACGTTTTCCCAATTCTTGAAAAAATTAAGAAGATGTTTGATGGTAACAAAAATATTAACATATTCATATCCCACGTCAAATGAACAAGTTGACAAAAAATCTAGATAAGAGTGTTAAACGAAAGTTTAACAAGTTTTCGTTTAACAAGTTGACAAAAGTTTACACGTCAGATGGTAACAAAAGTTATTTCTTTTTTCGTAAACAAAAAAGACATTTGCTCGAATGAAATTGGGAACAACAAATGATGCAGACTATTATTTATTTCCTTGCAGAAAGAATGGAAAGGGAAGGGATAGATTGTAAATCTTGCAATTTACTTTTTTGTACATATACTTTTTTCAGGTTTTTTTCCCTTCTAATTTTAATATTATACGATGGTTTGTTATATAATAGATTGAACAAAAAAAACTTTAAAAGATATTATCAAAATATAATTTTTTTTTTTTTCGAAACCAACCTTAAAATGGTTAAGTTCGATTAATCGGACCCTTGTTCATCCGTAATATTTAGCATCGTCTAGATGGGCATTGTGTATTCATTGCATGTTTACGTAATTTTGAAATTCATTAAAAATGATGGGTATGATAAGATGGTTGAGGAAAAGATAAAGAAGATATATTTTTAAAAATAAATTAATTAAAATGATGTGTCAAAGTAAACGGATTACAAATTTATACATGGTTTTAGTTTTATTTATGGAACATTTTAAACATATAAGAAAAAAAAATATATCAACATTAACGATATTACCGAAAATTAACTTAGCCTAAAGTGGGAAATATAATAAAGATAGTAGACTAAAATACAATATCTGAAAGTAGTAATTCTGTTTGGTCACAAGAGGCAAAAATGGGCACCAAGCGGACTCTTTATTCCAAAAATAAAGGGGTTCTTTCCTCTGGGCATCTGCAACTTCTTACTTAACTAACCCATTCAAACCCAAAATTGTGTACCACCATTAGATGCGAAGAACTGAGTTACCTCGATTCCGACGCAGTTCATACTCCATTTTTTATCACAGCGTTTCACTTAATCAGACTCGCGTGGTGAGATTTTTCTTTCCACTTTGCCCCTTACTCAGCCTTTAATTCACTGCATATTTTATCTTCACCTCTAATTTCATTTCTTGTTATTAATATAATTAAATTGGAAATGAATTAGTGAGCAGTATTAAGGTTTATTGTTTTGCATGGTAATTAACAACCTCACTTTGGTAAAAACAATTTATATTTGTATATTTTTTATTTAATGTGCTAGCTTATTGAAAAAGACTGTTTTAAGATGGTATTTTTTGTATTTTGCTGTGCAAATGATACAGTTACTTTTTAGAGATGGGAGGGAAAGAGAGATACCTAAAATTGGATGTTGAAGAGCATCACTCGATTCTGGTATTACTAATGGGAATGTGGAGAAATTATTCTAACACAAAGGTTTCTATGTTGAATTACAAAAAAAAAAGTACATGTATTATTGTACTTGGGTTTCTATCTAGATCATTATTCAATATTAATAATTATGTCTACACTCTACAAGACCTTTCTTAGTTTGTGGGTAAAAGTAAACGTGACAATTTTTTTTGTGAACGGAGGTAGTATTTATTAGTTCATATTGTATTCTTTTCAAAATCTTACTCTTCTTGAGATTCCTAATCCATTTCCTGATTCAACTACTAGTTCACTGTTCATATTATCTTTCACTTAAAAAACATTGTACAGTTAACTTTCTTTTTTTCCTTAATTGCAAATAATCAGAAAGGACGTGCATTTGGCAAGATGAGCACTCATGTGGCTGGGATAGATAGAGAAGTGAGACATGCTGAAGTTGATAAAGTAGTGAAATTTAGACTTACGAAAGTAATAATCTTAAAATCAATGGCTTACACAAGCCAACAACTTGTGACACCTGCTAATAAGGTTGATGTTATTAATTTAAAGGTTTGTACCTTGAGATGTGTTTTACTTTTATCTTCCTTATTATCTAAACTCAGTAATGTTTTTTATTTAAGTTATTGCATTTTTACCTTTCGAGCTTACTGTGTATTTTTCTTTTGTTCCCATCAGCTCTAGGACATTGAGAAACTGAAGTGATATCTCAAGAGTTAAAAGATACATTAGCTTCAATGTTGAGGTCTATATTTTACACTCGTGAACAGCTCTGAGATGAGGTCAACTTATTAACCTTTTTGGTCAGCTCATTTATGTGGCCTCTGGTTAAATAGTAACCAAAGTTTTATTTTTCTTAGATATCTAATATCTAAATTATACGACAGATTTACTTAATAACAAGTCGAAAAAGTAATAAAAAAATCCTGACATCAGCCGCTAATGACACAAATCTGAGTTACGGACTGCCATGGCGAAGGAGCGTACGTTTATGTCTAATAAATACCAACCCAATATAGGGACCTACATCACAATTTTTGCATAATATAGAGGCCTAGAATGCAATTAAGTTTCCTATGAAGATTTGTAGAAATTCGAAAGTTTAGTTTTGCAAAGTACAGGGACCAGTATTGAAATTCAGTTTTAGTTTTAAAGTAATAAAAGAAGACCTTAATTGGGTAAAATTATAGTATCGGCCTAAATCGGAATAGTTGTGGCCTAAATTGGAAAATGTCGATTAAATACCTAAACGATCCTTTATTTCCGTTAAATTACTAACGGAGTCAGTGAAATTGATAAAAAAAGGGGACGTGGAGTTAACGTGTGGCCCAAAAAGAGGATGTTTTTAAGTAGTGGCCCGAATTTGAATTCAGGCCTAAATTTGGAATTCGCTCTTTCTTTCTCTCTGCCAAACCTTTCGAGCTGCTTTCTTCTTTCTCTCAGCAACTGCTACAGTTGATACAGAAGATCTTTTCTGATCTAAAATTCCCGTTAATTGCTTCTTTGTTGTTAGGTACACTTACTAATTTTTGCAAACCATCTTCATTTTACTTTTATTATAATTATATTTTTTTCAAATAAATTGTACACATCTTTGGTAGTTGGCTGAAATTAGATTAATGCTATTTTTACCCTCGTGTTTGTATATGTAGATGTATGTTAATATAAGTTACTGGATCTGTCTGTTATATATATAAAACCTTTTAAATCATGAGCTGATCCTCTCATAGAAAGTTTAAAATGAACTAAATTTGTACTTTAATGAAAAGATTGGCCAAAATTTTATGTGATTAAATATAAATCTAGTTTGTTTGATTACAAAAAATCCCTATTTTTTTGCCCTAATTGCATTTCCCATTTAATTTTGTAATAATGTGTTGAGTTTTTAGCATATTTACATGTAGGTAGATGATAAATAGGGTTAAATGCAACATTGGCTCCCTTGTTATCCACAAATTTTGCATATATATTCCCCATGGAGTAGATATGCAAGGTTAGTGTATATCACAAGTATATTTTCCTTTTTTGCATAAGACAGGGACCAATGGTGCAATTTTCCTGATATTTTATCATTATATATGTTAGGTACTGACTTTGTGTGTATAAAAAATAAAAATGCTGAAACAAGTTTAGGCATTTATTATGTGTGTTTGAAATATATAGTTTTTCCTTTTTTTTTTGATATTATGAAATTTCCATATCTGAATATAATGAGGTTTTGTTAGGTAGAGATCATGGAGACTGGAGGAAATTCCTTAGCTTCAGGTTCTGATGGAGTGAAAAGGAAAGTCACTTATTTTTATGACAGTGAAATCGGAAACTACTATTATGGGCAAGCTCACCCTATGAAACCTCATAGAGTCCGAATGACTCATGCTTTGCTTGCTCGCTATGATTTATTACCTCAATTGAACATTTTCAAACCGCTGCGTGCTAGAGATACTGATCTGTGCAAGTTTCATTCTGATGACTACATTAATTTCCTCAAGAGCATCACTCCTGAAACAATGTCTGATCATCTGAAGGAGCTTAAGCGTTTCAATGTCGGTGCAGATTGCCCTTTTTTTTGATGGTTTGTACTCTTTTTGTCAGACTTATGCTGGAGGTTCTGTTGGTGGGGCCGTTAAGTTAAACCATGGTCTATGTGATATCGCTATTAACTGGGCTGGTGGTTTACACCATGCTAAGAACTGAGAGGCTTCTGGTTTCTGCTATGTTAATGACATTGTGCTTGCTATTTTAGAACTCCTCAAAGTCAACGAGGTTAGTTTTGTAAGATCTTATACTTGTATAGTTTGTATATATATTTATTGAGTTTTATTTATTGACTTTTATTTATTGGTGCAGAGAGTCCTTTATGTGGACATTGATATACACCATGGAGATGGTGTTGAGGAGGCATTTTATCTAACAGACAGAGTGATGACAGTTTCTTTTCACAAATTTGGAGATTACTTTCCAGGTACAGGTAATATTCAAGATATTGGATATGAAAAGGGAACGTATTATTCCCTCAATGTTCCATTAGATGATGGAATTGATGATGAGAGCTATATGTCATTGTTCAAGCCAATTATGGGGAAAGTGATGGAACTTTACAGGCCTGGAGCTGTGGGGTTACAATGTGGGGCCGATTCTTTATCAGGTGATAAATTAGGATGTTTTAATCTGTCAATAAAGGGTCACGCAGAGTGTGTGAAATACATGAGATCTTTTAACGTTCCGTTACTTTTATTGGGTGGAGGTGGATACACTATACGAAATGTAGCTAGGTGCTGGTGCTACGAGGTATTGCTTTAACTTCTTTTAAGTCAAAATTATTGAATATGAATTATTAAATGTCTTTTTGTAATTTGAGCAGACAGGTGTGGCACTAGGGGTTGAGCTGGACAATGAGATGCCAAAGAATGAATATTATGGGTACTTTGGTCCAGATTATAAACTTCATGTACCTCCAAGTAACATGAAAAACAAGAACTCTCGTGTTATGATGGAAGATATTAAAGCGACGCTGCTCCAATATCTCTCTAAGCTTCAACATGCTCCAAGTGTTCAGTTCCAGGAGCGACCTCCTGAAACTGAACTTTATGAGGTTGGTTTGTAAACTTACTTTATGTCTGTAGAAATTGGGTTACTCAAACAGGGGATAACTAATTTCTTCTGAAATTTGATGAATAACTATTTATTATGGATGTTTTATTATGGATTTGAATGCTTAATAATGTGATAAAAGTTATTCTATCTGTCTTATTTGGCGACAATAATATTGTCTCTTACTATCCGATATTTACCTGGTATGCATTTAGTCTTTCAGTCATTTATGAAATATATTTTTCATATCATATTTTCTATAATCGTTCACTGGAGTAAAGGTATGTTTCCTTTTCTTTTGTTTAAGTTAAACTTGGTCGATAAAATTTTGTTTTGATTTACTTGCATTATATTGATTGATTTTGCGATACGATAAATCCATATAGCTCTGTACCTCATGTTTTTGTAGTTCCCTTGGGGATCCCTCCACTTCATGGGGTTTTAGTATCATTTGGTGTAGGCTAAACAACGAGAAATTGAAAAAGAACAAAAACTTAGTGTTTTTGGACAGGAAGGGAAGCAAGTAAGAACACTTCAGAATAATACCTTTTATCTCCAACTATTCAATCCTCCCAAATTAGTCTTTTTGAGGGATGAATTCTTTTGTTACTATGAAATGCCTATATTACCCTTATTCTTTATTTGTAAAATATTTTAAAAGGGTTATGAGTAATTTAGTTATAAAAAACCTATTTCTTTCATTAGCTTCTTCATCCAAATCTAAACAAAATCCCCTCCATTGCTTTACTATAATCTCCCTTCCTTTCTTTTACAAAAGAATCCCTCCTTAATCGGAACACATACCCTAAAACACAAAATACCAAACAATAGAAAACCCAGGAAACCTTATGTCATCACTTTGCATAGTGAAGAGTTAAAGTTGTTGGTAATTTTTCTAATTATCTTTCAAAAGAATCCTCACCGTGATAAAAATGAACATATTTTTACTTTCAACATGGAAAAATAGTCATATAATTAATCCTAAATCTACCCAAACAAAGAAAAAGAAAAGATCAGTTAATCTTGCTATTGTACTGCATCACATCTTGAATACCAAATAGCAAAATTCTATTTTGAATATATCAAATTAGCTAATAACTTCACACCTATATGGCCTTTGGCTGACCAAAAATAAAATAAAATATGGCCTTTGCAATGCAAAACACATAATAAGGCGTGTTTAAAATATCACTAGGCGCTAGGCAGGTGGTTTGGGGCCTAGATGGAATTTAGTCAGTTTTTTAGATTCATTTTATTACTAATGACTTCATTTCACCAAAATAAGGATATCAAAAATAATTCAACTCAACATAAATGACAAATTTTAACATAGGATCGGAGTAATGTCAAAAAACATCACTAGCAAGTAATTCCTTGAAGAAACACTCGTTAGCTCTTTTATTTTTTCTATTACGGTTTGGGCTGATAGCTTAACAAGGCAAGTTTTGTTTTTTCCTAAGAAAAGATAAATGGGCTTTATTCAGAAAAAACGTGTCAGTCTTAGGGCAATAATTTGTCTGAACAGGCGCCAGACGGCCCAAACTGTAGAAAGTCGCATCTATGGGGGCCCACCCACCTCGGTGATCTGTTTTAAGATGAGTGAAAGTAAGCGTCATCTGGCGCGTGGGTTGTGGTTAACTAAACCTTAAATTGCGTATATAGATAAAATATGTTCGAGTAATGATATATACCACCCAAATTCATACCACCCAAATACCACCCAATGATGTGGCATGAATTGGTTGGTTACAAATCTTTAATCAAATCAAGAAAATAAATACATTACTGATTGGTAACCAACCAATTCACGCCACGTCATTGGATGGTATTTGGGTGGTATATATCATTAGTCAAAATGTTCAAACTATAGTAATCCTTTCATTAAATGCTACAATCAGAGGTTTGACTGTTAATATAACTAATAAATGTTAATCAGGAAAATTATAAAAAAAAACACGACGACTCAATTGAGAATAGAATTCTGTCTAATACAGTTAGTAATAAGCGGAGAGTGTGAGAAGTTATCAGTTCGGTTTCTTACAATTGTCGGTTTAGTTTGTTAGGAGACAGTTGATAATTTACGTTCTCTCTGTAGTGAATCCAATGTGATTCTAAATATCTTTCGCAGAACAAATCCAATGTGATCACGTGCGAGAAGTAGTTATTACGTTTCTAAAATTATGTCTTTTTTTATGTGGTTGAGTATACGGGCGTAGCTTCACTTTCTGTCTCTTTTTGAAAACAGAACAATCAATATATTACAGTCAAACCAATAGGATTTCGATACAAAATCTATTCAAAACTATTGATGATGAATATAAAGTAGTATGTTATGAGTATTGTAGTTAAATTACCTTTCATGTGGTCGGGTTATAACTTATACGTCATAACTTCCCTTTCTTTGTTCGGGAATAAAATATTACTTTACCATAGCCAAAGGTTAAACCGTTAAGTCGAACATAACTGACCAGTCTTGCTATTAAATTAAAAGCGAGGCGAGACTACCACCTTTGCCGACTTTTCATTACAAAGTGTTTTAAGATTCTAACTGCCATATCTTTCCCAACCAGTCCATGTTTAAAACATATCAAGTTTGTTTTAGGTCCTATAACTCTCTACTTTATAATTTATATGCACGTTTCTTTCTGTTATATATATATATATATATATATATATATATATATATATATATATATATATATATATATATATATATATATATATATGATGTTTTAAATTTATTTTAATTTATATATCATGTTTAATTTTAGGGTGATGAAGAGCAGGAGGAGAATGAGGATGATAAAAGATTGGATCCTGAAATGAATGCAGATACAGATATGGTGGACGAGAGGTATATTAGGTTTGCTTCATTATTAGTTCAAACAAAACCAATCTTTTCTCTTTTTCATGAATAATTAATTACTTGTGTGTCACAGCAAATCATCGATTAGCAGACTAAAGACAGAATTTGTTAAAGCTGAATCTAAAGACATGGTAAGCCTTTGTGTTTTTGTTTTGTTTATCAAGTCAAGTCCTGAACTTAAACAAACCTAACATATGTGTTCAGGAATATATGGAAGTAGACAGGATTGCAATTAAAGTTGAGGCAGTTAAGGTAGAGACCACAAAGGTATTGTAGTTACTATTGTACCCTTTCTATAAGTATGTAAGGAATTTTACAGGTCTAACAATTAAAAGTTGTGTATCATATCAGGGACCAAATGATGCAGAAGCTCCAGTAGAAGTAGAAGCAGTTCATCAGGCACATGTTAAGTTGGAGCCAGGAACCACCTCAGACAACCCATCTGATCATCACACCTCCGACTCTTAAATTTTAAATTAATGTTTAAAAATTGTCTGTTTGAACGTGTATGCTATGTACTGTTTGAACGTGTATGCTATGTACTGTTTGAACGTGTATACATGGATGATTAAAAGTGTGTATTATTTAGTGGGAACTATATATAATTCCTACACACATATTATGAAACAAGTTAATGTTACTTACTCTGTACTTTGCTGCCCCTGAATTTTGATACAAAGCCTAAGTGCCTTTTGCTTGTTTGAAAGGAACGATTCGTATACGGAGAGGTGCAGGTTTTTTTTCCTTTCTTTTTTCCAAATTTCTCCAACCTGCACTTTCATTTTCTTCTTCCCTTGGAAATTGGCAGTAGGGAAAATCTGGTTCGAAGAGGGTGATGGTTTCTCTTCTTTTTGCAAGTCTTAAGCGTAGACTTTCGTTCATGTTATGCTTTTGTTCACCATATTGACTCCTAAGCTTAGACCTTCCATTTTTGCTCCAAGTCCTCAATTGAAAAACGTACTTTTGCTCAAAACTTTAGCACTTGCTTCAATAGATTCGAATTTGAAAAGGAATAAACAAACACCAGTTGCCTATAGTAAAGTAAACAATTTATTTTGATAGAAAAGAGCCTTTCCTAAGAGTTGTACAACCAAACTAAGCCTCCCTTTTCTCATAAAACTCATTGGAGGCCTAACAACTACTTCTCAGTCTTCGGTTGAAAGAGGATGAAAGGATAATTTCAAATAATCTTTCAATTTAGCACCAAATATTTCAACTCAACTATAAATCTTACCTTATATCGACTTATAAAGCACATTATCACCTAGATCCACTTTTGTATTTGCAGCTACACCATTTTCTTCTAAACTTGGATCATCATCTGCAATAGTGCGAATATAATCAACCTCATTATCTGTCTAACCATACTCTCCATTAGAATTTCATTTATAGTACCAGATGAACTTGAACCCTTTAACACATTCAAAATTGAGTACCAATTACACCCATAGATCATAAAATCCAAAATATCATCCATGATGTGGCATGACTTGAATGAAAGTAAGTTTATCAATTTTTTTAAATTTCTGATCAAATCTAATTTACTTTCAATCAAATTATGTCACATTATGGGTGATATAGTTGTGCTATATGATAATTTTTTGATTTTAGGTCGACCAAAAGAAACTAAAAAAAATTAGGAAAAAGTTCGTAAAAAGGGATAAAGATGAGCAAATTAGAAAATGGAGAGAAAATAGACTTGCAGAGCAGATCTACTTAGGAATTAGAATAATTAGTAAGTAATGGCTATGGTGGGATCGAATCTTATCGGAGTCAAAATGATTCCCGAGTCCAAAGTGGCTCTCATATGTATTCAAAAAAAAAAAAAAAAAAAAAGAAGATTTTGGCCCAATCAGGAGATTTCGGGAAAAGAGGGGAAAAACAAGGGTGAATTATAAACAAAGGCCTATACAACTTGGTCTTAATAAACAAAGGCCCGGCTAGTAACTACTCCTTACAATCCAACTAAAGCCCCAATAAAAGACCAAAACCCCCTCCTTTCTCTCTTATATTCACGGTGCAGCATTACCCTATTAGGGTTTTTTTTACCCACCCCCTACCTTTCTCTCTCTATTCTCTCTACTCCGCCCCCATCCCAGACAACCGCCACCCCACCACCTCTTCGCCTTCCCACCGAACCACCACCATGGCAGCCCCCTTCCCCTTCCCTATTCACCATCACACCACCCCATTGCTGCTGCAAACCCATCCCCCTCCCACTTCGAAACCCTACTACCCTCCACCACCAAACATTCAGATCTGCAGCACCTCCATCTCACCGATTCCACCATCGAACCACCATCAAAACTGACGCCGTGGATCTGGAGACGAAGACAGGCGCTGCTGCTGCTGCTGTGAAGAGAACCTACACTGCTGCTGCACCACCTCGCAGCAGATCTGGAGAAGAAGACGAGAACCTGCCTCGCGAAAATCAACGCTGCTGCTGAACGTCGCGAAAAGCATCTCCACCACTCCACTCTGCTGCAGATCCAGCGCGTTACAGGCCTGTCTCGCCGCCCCCGACCCATGTCTCACCGCCACAGTTCTCCATCTCCGCTGGAAAACCACCACCGATGACTCTTCTGCCGAGATCTCACCCTCTAAGCCCTCATCAACGACCTCCCACCATCTGCAGCCTCCCTCCACCGCCGCTTGATCTCTTCTGCTGCTCATAACCGCCGTGGCTACCCAACATCTGCTGCTGGAAATCGAGATTGAGCAAGGGCCAAATCGAGTATGGTCCAGGCCCAAAAGGTCCAGATCGAGCATGGTCCAGCCCCAAATGGTCCAGCCCATCATGGTCCAGTCGGTTTAAGTCATGTTTTTTAAAGAAAAATCCTTAAATTTTGTCTAACAGTTCTGTTTAGGTCTAGACCTTTTGTGGTCAAGTCCATTAGAGCCATCTTTGTTCTTTGTTTCTTTTGATTTAAAAACTTAGTATATTCCTTCTTTTCCTATGTAATTAAAGGGTACAGCCCCTATGGTATGGTCTTTATTGGATATACAATTGGATATGGACATAAAAAATTATTCATACATTATATATGCAAACCCTATGGTATAGTCTCTGTACTCTGGTACAGCCCTTAGTAAATTTGGACTTAATAAAAAACATCAACCTAAAAAAGGTCCGTACCTAATGGTACAGACCCATTTGCTAAAGAAAACGAATTTTTGAAAAAAAAATAAAGGAAAAGGGTAAAGTTGGAAAAAATCCAACCAGAAATTGAAAATAGGCCTTAGTTAGAAGTATTTTCTAACTGGGCCTTAATAAATAAGTCAAAGGGAATCTAGGCCTCAATTTGTGGATTCCTCGAAAAACAATGAAAAGAGAAAGAAAGTGATCAGATCAAACAAAAAATGTATTATTCAAAGTGCGTGAATTTTGAGCAAAATAACGGAAAATTCTTTCATACGGTGAACATTAATTATCATAAAATATGATTCATGACAGTGGTAACCTATAATCATTCGAAATGTGTCTTTTATCCATTATTTGCACGTTAGTCCATTTAATACTTTTATTAAGAGATTTTTACCCAACAAGTTTTGAAAACCCCTCTTCTAGACCCAAGTACCCCCACTATATCCACTTTTCTTATTAAAGAAAACTTATAAGATTTTACACTTTTCATTGTACTTTTAAATAATTTTCATCTAATATATATATAGAGAGGGAGTAATGATATATACCATCCAAAATCATACCACCCAGTGACGTGGCATGAATTGATAGCTTAGGTTTTGCTAGTATGCACTAATCTTTTTAATTCTTTCTATTAAATCTAGTTAATAAGGAGATAATTAGCTCTTGTATATTTAGTCAGTATTCTAAATTCCCATACCTTAGACCTTGAGAGCGACTAAGGGGGCTACGGACACACCACGAGGCTGGTTCAAATAGGGTTATCAAACGCTACTAAACCCTAAGCAATCAATTTCCATACATGGTGATAGTGATTAATTCATACCCTAATGACTATCTAGTTAGAATCAGTGTTGTCAGGACTAATATCAACACTAGACGTTATGTGGTGTTTCAATAATTAGACACCCAGCTAAGGCGATCATCTAACTACTATTAAGGTAATCCTATACTCGTGCACTAGCAAGGAAAACAGTCATTAAATCAAAACACATAAACAAATATAAAGGTAAGCAACTAATATCAGATTAAAACATGTAATTCCCAAAGAAACTTAGATAGAAATAAATTAGAATTCATAGATTATACATGATGCAAAACCCCAAGCTATGGGAAGTTTAGTTCATACCTGAAGGAAATAAACTAAAAGAAATAACTAAAGACATCATCTTGCTCTCTACAATAACTTGGAAGAATAAAACCTTAAGAACTAATTACTATGAGGCAAGGGTGATTTACAAGTGATATAAGGGTGTATTTATAAGTGTTTAGAAGACCTAATTCGTTTTCTCGAAGGAAAAGGTAAGTAGTGGACCTCAAGCCCGACTCAAATTCGTAACCCTAAAAACATGAAATCAGACCCGTTTTTCTTTTGGTCCTAGCAGCTTCAGTATTCATCCGTTTGACGCGTATGAGTACACCAAATTCATCGTATCGGAAAGATCTTCAACTTTGCTCTTGACAGCTTCTCCAAATTCCACACCATTTGTGAGATATAAGCTGATTTGTGGTCGTAGGTGCAGAAATTCAGGATTAAGACAACTTTTCCTTTTCCATGTTTTTAGCTTTTGTTTCCTTATCTCCAATTACCATGCTTATCTCTTTCCATATCTTGTAGTCTTTGACTTAGACTCTAATTAATATCTATAATTATCTTTAAAGCTTTACACTAAATAAATAATTAAACCCAATATGCTCTAAAAATATTATTTTACTAAATCAAGACTCAAAATAGGAAAGTGCACTATTTCTCAAGAAAAACGATTATTATGACTTCTAAATCACTAAAATGATGTCTCATCTTAACATAAATCTATCACAAATGAGGAGACATCAATTATCTAGGGGCGCGGTAGGTTGTGCGAATTCCGGGGAGGAGTTCGAGACACCTGTTGACTTGTACAGCTGGACACTCCGAATATTGCAAATACGGAACCTCCGAATCCTGGGGAACTAAATCTATCTGTGGTTCCAGAAACACGAATGAGAGCGCAAGATAGAGACAAACACATGGAGTACACGCTTCGGAGAGCAAGATTGAGGCCGGGCATGTATTTATCTAAACCTCTCGTTCCCTTTTACTGATTGTTTTTTATGTGTACACATAACATGAACATAGGTTGTTTGGAAGGTCTTTCCCAATCACTTAATATACTCGTTTGATATTGTCATGGCGCGACAACGGATAACTTTCAGAGGGTGGTGAAAGAAATGATGCGTCTTCACCATGCATGGTTAACAGTTATTGTCAAATGGACCAAAAGTTAGTGGGTTGAAAGCTAATGATACAATTAGAGTTCAGCGTAAGATGGATTCAGCAAGAGTAGAGGCTACAAATTTTAATAGTGGTATTTTGTTGGTTTGGGATGATTCGAATATAGGAGTACGGGATTTATCAGCTGGAAACCAGCTCGTAAATATTGAGGTGTCCAGAGACAATTGTGATACATGGATCTTTTTAGCTATTTAAGCGTGTCCAGAGTCACAATACAGGGAACCACTTTGGGAAGCTCTATATCAGGCTTTTAGTAACATTAGAAGGCCGTGACTAATAGCGGGTTCCTTTAATCAAGTCGGAAAAGAGGAAGATATGATTGGAGTTGAACCAGGGGTTACTCGTCGTATGGAGAAGTTTGAGGAATAGAGGAATAGTTGCAATCTGATTGATTTAGGGTTTGAGGGACCGAGATTCACATGGTTCGGCTCGTGGAATACGAGACAACGAATCCTGAGAAGGCTGGACAGATACGAGAATCTGGAGTTATTTTCGCTATTCCCATCCGCGAAAGTATTACATTTGGATCGCAGACATTCTGACCATGCTCCCATTTTAATTTAGTTAGCTCTGAGGAATCAGCCATGCCCGCCTAGAAGATTTCGATTTGAATCAGCATGGTGTTTACACAAAGACTTTAAGGGATTTGTTCAAAAGAATTGGAATATGAAAGATATGGATTTGGGGACTAGCTTGGAAAATATGAAAGAAAGTTTAGTGGGTTGGAAAAAGAATACTTTTGGGCATATAAACGGAAAGAAAAAAATATTGCTGGCAACGCTAAAAGGAATACAAATTGCGCTACAACATGATTATAACTCATCGCTATTTAGGCTGAATAAGAGACATCAGGGAGAATATATTAGTGTGCTCGAGGAGGAGGAAGCATTTTAGTTCCAACGTTCGAAAGAAAAGTGGATTCATTCGGGAGACCGCAATACGAGGTACTATCATTTGTCCACTATCATTAAAAGAAGGGTGTTTAGGATACAACGACTTAAAGATTTAGATAGGAACTAGGTTAAAGAGGGACTGGCACTAGGGACATTAGTGAGGAAATTCTTTAAAGATTTGTAATTAAACCCCCCCCCCCCCCCCCCCTTCCAGATGATCACCGCCACTAGTGGATAGCCTAATTACTAAAACCTACCCTTAATACGCGACGTCAATGATAGTAAATAAGCACAAGAATATAGTCAATGGAAATTAAGAACCAATTCAATTAATTACTAATATCCCATATTCAAATTAAAACAGAAAAACAATAATCAATGGTTCATATAATTACAATCCTATAGAGAAATTATGCATACTAAAACTCTTGAATAAATAGCTTAGAAATACCTCATAGACAAAATATATGTAATACTAATTTACCCAAATGGTGTCGCCTAGGGTGTGATATAAATATGATAATTAAAGTCTAGAAAACTACGCACTCTCACCCTAGACAGGCACAGTACTGCAAGTATTACAGGACGTATGCAAGTTTTAGTTAGTAAGTTGAGTTCGTTCTTAGGGACTTAAGTGTGCTAGTCTAGTAGGTAACAATAACGAGTAAGCAATAATTAATTAAAGACAGAAAATAAAAGAAATATATTTTCGAAATTACTAATTAAAACTAGGAAAATAAAGACAATAAAATAAAATACGAAGAATATGAGATGAGAAGTATAGCTTAGGTTTTGCTAGTATGCACTAATCCTTCTAATTCTTTCTATTAGATCTAGTTTATAAGGAAGAATATTAGCTCTTGTATACTTAGTCAGGATTCTAAATTCCCATTCCTTAGACCTTGAGAGCGACTAAGGGGCTACGACACAACCACGAGGCTGTTTTAAATAGGGTTATCAAGCGCTACCAAGGCCCTAAGCAAACAATTCCTTCAATTGGTGATATGGTGATTAAATTATACCCTAATGACTATCTAGTTGAATCAGTTTTGTCAGGAGTAATATCGACACTAGACGTTATGTGGTGTTTCAATAATTAGACACCCAGCTAAGGCGATCATCTAACTACTATTAAGGTAATCCTAAACGTTGCGCATCGCAAGGAAAACAGTCATTAAATCAAAACACATAAACAAATATAAGAGTAAGCAGCTAGTATCAATTTAAAACATGTAATTCCCAAAGAAACTTAGATAGAAGAATTAGAATTCATAGATTATACATGATGCAAAACCCAAGCTATGGGAAGTTTAGTTCATACCTGATGGAAACAAACTAAAAGAAATTACAAAAGACATCATCTTGCTCTCTACCATAAACTGGAAGAATAAAACCTTAAGAACTAATTACTATGAGGCAAGGATGATTTACATGTGATATAAGGGTGTATTTATAGGTGTTTAGAAGACCTAATTCGTTTTCTTGAGGGAGAGGTTAAGTAATGGATTCCAAGCCCAACTCAAATTCGTATGGAAATAAAGATAATTACTGCTGAACTGTTTTGAGCATATCTTCTTCGTTATTGGTCGGGTTTTGCTCCACAAGATACCAAAAGAATCCTCACAGAATTATCTACGTCCTTATTAAAGTAATCTTCCAAAATCGGCTTGATTTTGGAGTTATCACCACTTCTTTAGGCGTAGCTGCAGAAATTCAGATTAAGGCAGCTTTTCCTTTTCCATGATTTTAGTTTTTGTTTCCTTTATCTCCAATTACCATGCTAATATCTTTCCATATCTTGTAGTATTTGACTTGGACTCTAATTAATATCCATAATTATCTTTAAAGCTTCACACTAAATAAACAATTAAATCCAATATGCTCTAAAAATATTATTCTACTAAATCAAGACTCAAAATAGGAAAGTGCACTATTTTTCAAGAAAATAGACTATTATGACTTCTAAATCACTAAAAATGATGTCTCATCCTAATATAAATCTATCACAAATGAGGAGACATCACCAAAGAATAGAGATGGAGAAGTGTTGAACTGATGTAGTTATGCTCTAAATCTTGCTTCTTCCTCCTCTAGATCCTCCTGATTGCTTCTATAATGAATTATGTATGTATATTAAGCTTATGCAGCCAAGATATGATTTTCTAAGGTTTAAAACTAATATATATAGGTGCTAGGCCGAAATCTTGGAGTAGGGGTCAAGTAAAAGAGTCCAAGCCCAACTCAAATTCGTAAGTAGATAGGGATAATTACCGATGAATTGTTTTGACCATATCTCCTTCGTTACTGGTCCGTTTTTAGCACGAAAGATATCAAAAGAATCCTCACATAAAGATCTATCTACCTCTAAAAGGGCTCTTCCAAAATCGTCCCGGATTTGGAGTGATCTTCACTTCTTTAGACGTAGCTGCAGAATTTCAAATTTATTTGACAGTTTTTCTTTTCCTAATTGAACTATCTCCTGATTTCTTCAAGATCTTCTTTCCTTTATCTCTTTGAATTGATTTGGCATCTAATTAATTACCATATATCTTTAAAGTTTCACATTAACACACAAATTAAATGAAACATGCTCTAAAAATAATAATTCATCAAATCAAGACAAGAAATAGGAATATTACGAATTAAGCACAAAAAGTCAATATAAAAAGACCATTTTCTACCTAAAATGATGTCTCCTAAGGGCTTATATTTAGAACAATTATGGAGACATAAAAGTGTTGGGAAACAGTTAGCGGAGATGTTCGCGGGATGGTTCAGTCTTCGATTAAGGAAGGGCTGGTGTCACCAATGCTAAACGGGACGTTAATTCATTTGATTCCAAAGGTTTCGGATCCAGAGGTGGAAGGGCAGTTTTGACCAATCAGTCAGATTAATGTACCAATCAAATTCATTATGAAGGCAATGGTGAATTAGATTCGACCCCTATTAGCTGAGCCGATTGGGCCAAACCAGAGTAGTTTCCTACCAGGGTGATCTACTATTGATAATGTGGTTCTGGTTCAAGAAATTAATTATCGAATGCAGAAACTAGCAACAAAAAAAAAGGTTATATGGCGGTGAAGATTGATTTAGCAAAAGCCTACGATAAGATGAGTTGGAGATTCATTGAGGACACAATCTCCTTTTTCGGGTTTCTGAAGACTTGGTTTTGTTATAATGACCACACACACGATGCAGGTATTATGGAACGGAGAGCCACTGGAAGCCTTCACCCCACACAAAGGAATTCGGCAGAGACACCCTCTTTCTCCATATATTTTGTCTTGTGTATGAACTTTTATCTAATCTTATTCTGAGGCTTTGGGAGGGAAAGGAATGGCTACCCATACATCTCCATCGTCGGGGTCCCCCGATATCTCATATGTTTTTCACAGACGATCTATTGTTGTTCATAGAAGCTACAGAAGTCCAAGTGGATCTTATAAAGGAGGTCATGAGAGTCTTCTATGACGAGGCAGAAAGCGAGGAAAAGTCTTTGATCTACTTTTCGAGGACTGTAACCAATAAAAAAGCAGTGGAGCTAGTTGAAAGGAGTGGTTTTACGTTAAGTGACTCACTGGGGGTCTATTTTAAAACACCGATTAAATCTCAATGATTACCACGAGGTTTTTTTTCAGATTGTGACAAAGAATATGCGAAACAAGCTTCCGGATTGGCAGAATCAACAACTTTCGCTTGCGGGAAGGGTTACGTTAGCACAATCTGTGTTAGCGGCTATTCCTACCTATATCATGCAGACAATAAACTTATGGTTTATATTTGTGAGGAATTGATTAAATTGTTTGGAATTTTATTTGGGGTTCGTCAGGCGAGGTAAGGAATATATATAGGTTATCATGGGATGTATTGTGCCGACCCAAAAAGCATGGAAGATTGGGATTAAAAAGTGTGTGTTATTATAATATATCTCTTTTGGCGAAGCAAGGATGGAAAGTGTTTCAAAATGACCCAGCCTTGTGGGTAAGTGCTTTTAAGCAGAAGTATTTTCAAAATGATTTCTTAAATCGTGAGGTGAAACCGGCAGACTCTGGGATGTGCAAGAATGTATTAGTAGGATGTGAGGTACTTCGATGAGGTATTACTGAAACTTTAGTGAAAATGAGACGTGTTATCAGTGGAATTACGAAGCCTTGGGAATTTCTCGGTAAAATCAGCATATAACAGATTGGTACCGATTGTTAGCGAGCCGAACTTCAAACGAGACCTTGTTTAGTCACTCAGATGTCCGCAAAAAGTTAAAGTTTGGATATGGAATGCAGTTTGGGAACTATTGCCTACAAATGAAGATTTGAAGCTTAGAAGTGTGGTGAAATGATTTGATTTGTAGAAGGTCTAATGCGGGTGTTGAATCTTCTAGGCATTTGTTTCAAGAATGTACGGGGTATAAGAGGGTCATGGAAGCTTGTTCTGTAGTACCATGTGGAAGGCAGGGATTGAGGAATAGTATCGCTGGGTCAAGACAGGAGGCTAGAGGAATCACGAAGCTGCTTTTGGAATCTACAGCAGGCCGGACTGATGAAATGACTTCAGGCCGAACAGGGGAGCAGGTGGAGCGAATTGATTTAGAAATGTACTCTAGGGGGCTGCTCAATTATGTGCAGCAGCTGAGGGAGGTTGGTAGGAGACTGTTGGAGCTGCGACAAGGGACTGTCCGACGAGTAGAAACAGTGGGGACTACTCCGGGACAGCTGCCGCGCTTGGACTGTAGCAGTTGGTGGGAGAAACTGCTGTCAAGTAAAGAGGTGATTCATGGGACTGAGAAAAAAAGTCTTATAGCAGCTGGAATTTGGTAGGTATGGGTTGATAGAAATACACGGGTGGTCGTAGGAAATCGGATAGTGAGTTAATTGCGATTACACGTGATGCAGTGAGCGACTCCGTGAGGACTTTGGGAATTGAGCGGGACAGAGGTTTAATTACATATGTGAGAAGTGTACTTGTAAGGTGGGTCAAACCAATAAATGGAGTGAAACTAAACGTGGATGGGTCATTTAGAGCGGGTAAACCATTTGCGGGTGTACGGGCCTTTTTAGAAATAATATAGGGGACTATTTGAGTGGATTTTTGGGTAGATGTATGGCAAGTACTCAGTCTGAAGCTGAATTACTCGCCTTACCTTATGACTTACACCATGGCAACGAGTTAGAATTATACATATCTTTTATAAAAGCGTGTCAAGAGATCCTGAATTCGAACGAAAAATTTGACTTGGTATGGAACTTTTGGAAAGTAAATAAATGCGCGGATTAGATAACAAAACAAGGTACATCTAGTGAAGAGGGACCAATCCCATACAACGATTATGGCGGCTACTAACAAAGATCGTTATAGATGGGCTGTGCCTCGTGCACAATTAGTTAGACAATAAGTTTTGAAAGTTTTGTACTTTCTGGTCGTTTCGACCTCCCTTGTAAAAAAAAGAATAGGAAGATTACAATTGGTAAAAAGAAAAGGGAATTACAAATTTATACATGGTTTTTAGTTTGATTTATGATACACTTCAAACATACTTGGCCTAATGTGAGAAATATGATAAAGATATGGGACTAATATAAAATATCTGAAAGTAGTAATTCTGTTTGGTCACAAGAGGCAAAAATGGGGACCAAGCAGAGTCTTTATTCCAAAAATAAAGGGGTTCCTTCCTCTGGGCATCTGCAACTTTTTACTTAACTAACTCATTCACACACAAAATTGTGTACCACCATTAGATGCGAAGAACTGAGTTACCTCGATTCTGACTCAGTTCATACTCCAATTTTTTATCACAGCTTTTCACGTAATCAGACTCGTGTGGTGAGATTTTTCTTTCCACTTTGCCCCTTACTCTTCCTCGAAATTGAATTCCAAGCCTTTAATTCACTGCATATTTTATTTTCCCCTCTAATTTCATTTCTTGTTATCAATATAATTAAATTGGAAATGGATTAGTGAGCAGTATCAGGGATTATTGTTTACATGGTAACTAGCAACATCATTTTGGTAGAAACAATTTATATTTGTATACTTTTTATTTAGTTGGCTAGCTTGTTGAAAAAGACTGCTTTATTTCATATATTATTTAAGATGCTTTGTTTCTGTATTGCTGTGTAAATGATACAGTTATTTTTCAGAGATACCTAAAATTGGACGTTGAAGCGCTTCACTCGATTCTGGTATTACGAAAGGGAATGTAAAACATTATTCTAACACAAACACAAAGGTTTCTATTTTGAATTACGAAAAAGGTACATGCATTAGGTACTTGGGTTTCTATCTAAATCATTATCAAATATTAATAATTATGTCTACACTCTACAATAAACATTTAAGATATTAAGACGCTTTAAGAAGGACATTTTAGTAAACATGGAATCAAATAATGGCCTTTCTTAATTTGTGGGTAAAAGCAACGTGACAATTTTTTTTTTTGTGAATGAGGTAGTATTTATTAGTTCATATTGTATTCTTCTCAATATCTTAATCTTCTTGAGATTCCTAATCCATTACCTCATTCAACTACTAGTTCATATTATCTTTCATTTAAAAAACATTGTACAGTTAACTTTTTTTTCCCCTAATTGCAAATAATCAGAAAGGACGTGCATTTGGCAAGATGAACACTCAAGTGGCTGAGATAGATAGAGAAGAGAGACATGTTGAAGTTGATAAAGAAGTGAAATTTAGACTTATGAAAGAAATAATGTTAAAATCAATGGCTTACACAAGCAAACTTGTGACACCTGCTAACAAGGTTGCTGTTATTAATCTAAAGGTTTGTACTTGAGATGTGTTTTACTTTTATCTTCCTTGTTATCCAAACTCAGTGATGTTTTTATTTTAAGTTTATTGCATTTTCACCTTTCGAGCTCACTGTGTATTTTTTTTGTTCCCATCAGCTCCAGAACATGACAACATCTTGTGGAGAAACTGAAGTGATATTTCAAGTGTCAAAAGATACATTATTAGCTTCAATGTTGAGGTGAGGTCAACTTATTAACCTTTTTTGGTCAGCTCATTTATGTGGTGTCTGGTTAAATAATAGCCAAAGTTTTATTTTTCTTAGATATTTGATATTTAAATTGTAAGACAGATTTAAATGAATTAATTGCATGATGTAGAATTGTTATACCTTACTTAATTAAATAAATAACTAACTAAAACTAATAAGTAAAGCTATAAGATGACATTAGCCGCTAACGTCACATATCTGAGTTACGGACTGCAAATGGCTGAACTGAGCCATGGCGAAGGAGCGTACTTTTCTGTCTAAGAAATACCAATCTAATATAGGGACCTACATCACAATTTTTGCATAATATAGAGGCCTATAATGCAATTAAGTTTCCTATGAATATTTGTAGAAATTCTAAAGTTTAGTTTTGCAAAGTACAGGGACCAGTATTGAAATTTCATTTTAGTTTTAAATTAATTAAAAGACCTTAATCGGGTAAAAATCATAGTAACGGCCTAAATCGAAATAGTTATGGCCTATATTGGCAACTGTCGATGAAATACCTAAAATATCCTTTATTTCTGTTAATTTTCTAACGGAGTTTTCGTGTGGCCCAAAAAGAGGATGTTTTTTAAGTAGTGGCCGAAATTTGAATTTAGGCCTAAATTTGGAATAAACTCTTTCTTTCTCTCTGCTAAAAAAACCCTTCGAGCTGCTTTCTTCTTTCTCTCAGCTACTGCTACAATTGATACAGAAGATCTTTTCTGATCTGAATTTCCCGTTAATTGCTTCTTCCTTGCTAGGTACACTAACTAATTTTTGTAAACCATCTTCATTTTACTTTTATTATAATTATATTTTTTTCAAATAAATTGTACCCTTCTTTGGTAGTTGGCTGGAATTAGATTAATGCTATTTTTAACCTCGTGTTTGTATATGAGATGTATGCTAATATAAGTTACTGGATCTGTCTGTTATATATATAAAACCTTTTAAATCATGAGTTGATCCTCTCATAGAAAGTTTAAAATGAACTAAATTTGTATTTTAATGAAAAGATTGGCCAAAATTTTATGTGATTAAATATAAATCTAGTTTGTTTGATTACAAAAAATTCCTATTTTTTGCCCTAATTGCATTTCCCATTTAATTTTGTAATAATGTGTTGAGTTTTTAGCATATTTACATGTAGGTAGATGATACATAGGGTTAAATGCACCATTGGCCCCCTTGTTATCCACAAATTTTGCATATATATTCCCCATGGAGTAGATCTGCAAGGTTAGTGTATATCACAGGTATATTTTCCCTTTTTGCATAACACAGGGACCAATGGTGCAATTTACCTGATATTCTATCATTATATATGTTAGGTACTACTGACTTTGTGTTAAAAATGCTGAAACAAGTTTAGGCATTTACTATGTGTGTTTGAAATATATAGTTTTTGCTTTTTCTTTTTTTTGATATTATGAAATTTCCACATCTGAATATAATGAGGTTTTGTTAGGTAGAGATCATGGAAACTGGAGGAAATTCCTTAGCTTCAAGCTCTGATGGAGTGAAAAGGAAAGTCACTTATTTTTATGATTCTGACATTGGAAACTATTATTACGGTCAAGCTCACCCTATGAAACCTCATAGAGTCCGAATGACTCATGCTTTGCTTGCTCGTTATGATTTATTACCTCAATTGAACATTTTCAAACCTCTTCGTGCTAAAGATACTGATCTGTGCAAGTTTCATTCTGATGACTACATTAATTTCCTCAAGAGCATCACTCCTGAAACAATGTCTGATCATCTGAAGGATCTTAAACGTTTCAATGTCGGTGCAGATTGCCCTGTTTTTGATGGTTTGTACTCTTTTTGTCAGACTTATGCTGGAGGTTCTGTTGGTGGGGCCGTTAAGTTAAACCATGGTCTATGTGATATCGCTATTAACTGGGCTGGTGGTTTACACCATGCTAAGAAATGCGAAGCTTCTGGTTTCTGCTATGTTAATGACATTGTGCTTGCTATTTTGGAACTCCTCAAAGTCAACGAGGTTAATTTTGTAAGATCTTATACTTGTATAGTTTGTATATATATTTATTGAGTTTTATTTATTGGTGCAGAGAGTCCTTTATGTGGACATTGATATACACCATGGAGATGGTGTTGAGGAGGCATTTTATCTAACAGACAGAGTGATGACTGTTTCTTTTCACAAATTTGGAGATTACTTTCCAGGTACAGGTCATATTCAAGATATCGGCTATGAAAAGGGAAAGTATTATTCCCTCAATGTTCCATTAGATGATGGAATTGATGATGAGAGCTATATGTCACTGTTCAAGCCAATTATGGGGAAAGTGATGGAAGTTTACAGGCCTGGAGCTGTGGTGTTACAATGTGGGGCCGATTCTTTGTCAGGGGATAAATTAGGATGTTTTAATCTGTCAATAAAAGGTCATGCAGAGTGTGTGAAATACATGAGATCTTTCAATGTGCCTTTACTTTTATTGGGTGGAGGTGGATACACTATACGAAATGTAGCTAGGTGCTGGTGCTACGAGGTATTTCTTTAATTTCTTTTTAAGTCAAAATTATTGAATATGAATTATTGTCCTTTTGTAATTTGAGCAGACAGGTGTGGCACTTGGGGTTGAGCTGGACAATGAGATGCCAGAGAATGAATATTATGGGTATTTTGGTCCAGAGTATAAACTTCATGTACCTCCAAGTAACATGAAAAACAAGAACTCTCGTGTCATGATTGAAGATATTAAAGCGACGCTGCTCCAATATCTCTCTAAGCTTCAACATGCGCCAAGTGTCCAGTTTCAGGAGCGACCTCCTGAAACTGAACTTCATGAGGTTGGTTTGTGAACTTACTTTATGTTTGTAGAAATTGGGTTGCTCAAACAGGGGATAATTTGGTGAATAACTATTTATTATGGATGTTTTATTATGGATTTGAATGCTTAATAGTGTGATAAAAGTTATTCTATATGTCTTATTTGGCGACAATAATATTGTCTCTTACTATCCGATATTTACCTGGTATGCATTTAGTCTTTCGGTCATTTATGAAATATATTTTTCATATCATATTTTCTATAATCGTTCACTGGAGTAAAGGTATGTTTCCTTTTTTTTTAAGTTAAACTTGGTTAATAAACTTTTGTTTTGATTTACTTGCATTATATTGATCGATTTCGCGATGGGATAAATCCATATAGCTCTGTACCTCATGTTTTAGTAGTTCCCTTGGGGATCCCTCCACTTCATGGGGTGTTAGTATCATTTGGTGTAGGCTAAAAATCGACAAATCAAAAAAGAATGAAAAACTTAGTGTTTTTGGATGGGAAGGGAAAGAAAGTAAGAACACTTTCTTTGTTTGGTAGAACAAATTTTTAGTAAAGGATTCTTAGAATACCTTTTATCTCAATCTATTCAATCCTCTCAAATTAGTCTTTGGGAGGGATGGATTCTTTTGTTACTATGAAATGCCTATATTACCCTTATTCTTTATTTATAAAATATGTTAAAAGGGTTATGAGTCATTTAGTTATAAAAAAACCTCTTTCTTTCATTAGCTTCTTCATCCAAATCTAAACAAAATCCCCTCCATTGCTTTACTATATTCTCTCTTCCTTTCCTTTACAAAAGAATCCCTCCTTAATCGGAACACATACCCTAAAACACAAAATACCAAACAATAGAAAACCCAGGAAACCTTATGTCATCACTTTGCATAGTGAAGAGTTAAAGTTGTTGGTCATTTTTCTAATTTTCTTTCAAAGGAATCCTCACCGTGATAAAGATGAACATATTTTTACTTTCAACATGGAAAAATAGTCATATAATTAATCCTAAATCTACCCAAACAAAGAAAAAGATTAGATCAGTTAATCGTGATATTGTACTACATCACATCTTGAAGACCAAATAGCAAAATTCTATTTTGAACATATCAAATTAGCTAATAGCTTCACACCTATATGGCCTTTGGCTGACCAAAAAAAAATATAGCCTTTGCAATGCAAAACACATAATAAGGCGTGTTTAAAATATCACTAGGCGCTAGATAGGTGGTTTGGGGCCTAGATGGAATTTAGTCAGTTTTTTAGATTCATTTTATTACTAATTAATTCATTTCACCAAAACAAGGATATTAAAAATAATTCAACTCAAAATAAATGACAAATTTTAACATAGGATCGGAGTAATGTCAAAAAACATCACTAGCAAGTAATTCCTTGAAGAAACATTCGTTAGCTCTTTTATTTTTTCTATAACGGTTTGGGCTGATAGCTTAACAAGGCAAGGTTTGTTTTTTCCTAGAAAAGATAAATGGGCTTTATTCAGAAAAAACGTGTCAGTCTTAGGGCAATAATTTGTCTGAACAGGCGCCACACGGCCCAAACTGTAGAAAGCCGCATCTGTGGGGCCCACCCACCTCGGTGATCTGTTTTACGATGAGTGAAAGTAAGCGTCATCTGGCGCGTGGGTTGTGGTTAACTAAACCTTAAATTGCGTATATAGATAGAATATGTTCAAACTACAGTAATTCTTTCATTAAATGCTACAATCAGAGGTTTGACTGTTAATATAACTACGAAATGTTAATCAGGTAAATTATAAAAAAACACTAGGACTCAATTGAGAATAGAATTCTGTCTAATACAGTTAGTAATAAGCGGAGAGTGTTAGAAGTTAACAATTCGTTTTCTTACAATTGTCGGTTTAGTCTGTTAGGAGACAGTTGATAATTTACGTTCTCTCTGTAGTGAATCCAATGTGATTCTAAATATCTTTCGCAGAACAAATCCAATGTGATCACGTGTGAGAAGTAGTTATTAAGTTTCTAAAATTATGTCTTTTTTTATGTGGTTGAGTATACGGGCCGTAGCTTCACTTTCTTTCTCCTTTTGAAAACAGAACAATCAATATATTACAGTCAAACCAATAGGATTTCGATACGAAACTTATTCGAAACTATTGATTATGAATATAAAGTTGTATGTTATGAGTATTGTAGTTAAATTACTTTTCATGTGGTTGGGTTATAACTTATACGTCATGACTTCCCTTTCTTTGTTCGGGAATAAAATATTACTTTACCATATCCAAAGGTTTAACCGTTGAGTCGAATATAACTGACCAGTCTTGCTATTAAATTAAAAGCGAGGCGAGACTACCACCTTTGCCGACTTTTCATTACAAAATTTTAAAATTTTAACTGCCATATCTTTCCCAACCAGTCTATGTTTAAAACATATCAAGTTTGTTTTAGGTCCTATAACTCTCTACTTTATAATTTATATCAGTGGCGGAGCCACGTTAAGAGTAAGGGGGGCCATGGCCCCCCCTGGATTTTAAAAAAAAAAATTCCTTTATAAAAAAAAAAAAAAAAATTAGTTATGTGTCTTTTTGGCCCTTATATTTTAAAAAATATTTATTTGGCCCCCCCTAAATTTTTAAATCATTCATTTGGACCGCTTAAATTTTCAGAATCTTCATTTAATCCTCCGATTTTTTAATCTTTATTTTATTAGACTTATAATTATATTATTTTTTCAATAAATTATATATTATTTTGTATTAAATAAAAAATAATTAATTAAAAAAATTATATTAGGACTTATAATGCAGTTTTATATAATAAAAAGCTTTATTTTACAATTTTTATATAATATATGGACCTATAGTGCAAATAAGTCTAAAAAAAATTTTCCGGGGCGTTGCCCCCGAACCCCCTTGGCCCCCCCTACTAAAAGATCCTAGCTCCGCCCCTGATTTATATGCACGTTTCTTTCTGTTATATATATATATATATATATATATATATATATATATATATATATATATATATATATATATATATATATATAATATATATATGATGTTTTAAATTAATTTTAATTTATATATGATGTTTAATTTTAGGGTGATGAAGAGCAGGAGGAGAATGAGGATGATAAAAGATTGGATCCTGAAATGAATGCAGATACAGATATGGTGGACGAGAGGTATATTAGGTTTGCTTCATTATTAGCTCAAACAAACCAATCTTTTCTCTTTCTTATGAATAATTAATTACTTGTGCTTACACAGCAAACCATTGATTAGCAGATTAAAGACAGAATTTGTTAAATCTGAATCTCAGGACATGGTAAGCCTTGGTGTTTTTGTTTTGTTTATTAAGTTCAAGTCCTGAACTTAAACAAACCTAACCTATGTGTTCAGGAATATATGGAAGTAGACAGGATTGCAATTAAAGTTGAGGCAGTAAAGGTTGAGACAACAAAGGTATTTTGTAGTTACTATTTTACCCTTTCCCTTTGTATGTAAGGAATTTTACAGGTCTAATTAACAATTAAAAGTTGTGTATCATATCAGGGACCAAATAATGCAGAAGCTCCCGTAGAAGTAGAAGCAGTTCATCAAGCACATGTTAAGTTAGAGCCAGGAACCACCTCAAAACAACCCATCTGATCATCACACCTTCGACTTAAAATACTAAATTAATGTTCAAAAACTGTCGTTTGAAAGTGTGTATTATTTAGTGGGAACTATATATCCTACACACATTTTATGAAACAAGTTAATGTTACTTACTCTGTACTTTGCTGCTCCTCAATTTTGATACAAAGCCTAGGTGTCTTTTGCTTGCTTGAAAGGAACGATTCGTATACGGAGAGGTGCAGGGTTTTTTTTTTTTTTTTTTTTCCAAATTTGTTTTCGCTGCACTTTCATTTTCTTCTTCCCTTGGAAATTGGCAGTAGGGAAAATCTGGTACGAAGAGGGTGATGGTTTGTCTTTTTTTTTTTCAAGTCTTAAGCGTAGACTTTTCGTTCATGCTTTTGTTCACCATATTGACTCCTAAGCTCATACCTTCATTTTTGCTCCAAGTCCTCGATTAAAAACGTAGGTAGAATAAAAACGTATCCATTACTTCTGTTCAAAACTTTAGCACTTGTTTCGATAGATATGAATTTGTAAACAATTTATTTTGATAGAAAAGAGCCCTTCCGAAGAGTTGTCCAACCAAACTAAGTCTCCCTTTTCTTGTGAACACTCATTGGAGGCCTAACAATTACTCTACGTATTCGGTTGAAGGAGGATAAAAGGATAATTTCAAATAATCACTCACTTTAGCACCAAATATTTCAGCCCAACCATGAATCTTACCTTATACCGACTTATGAATCAGGGTGACTAACGGTCCGGGTAAACTGGTCCTACGGACCGGACCGAACCGGACCGGTCAACGCCCGGAACATCAACAACGGCACGGCACGGCACGGCACGGACCGAATTCGCCTCCAGCGGTCCGGTTCTAGCAGGTTGGATATTTATTAGGGACCGGAACCGGCCCGTGTAGTTTTCTTTTTTTTTAATTAGTTTAGCCCATCCCTTGTGTTAACCCAATAGCCCAAAAGCCCAAAACTTATTTCTGCCAGCATAACCAATAGCCCAAAACCCCATTTATGTCCAATAGCCCATCCCATAACCCATTAAACCCAATAAACCAACCCAAAATTTTAAAAAAAAAATAAAAATGGTAAGGACCGGACCGGAACCGGTTTAAGGGGTCCCCTTAACGGTCAGGTTCTCAACATCCCAAGTCCAAGTAACGGCACGGACCGGGACCAGTAAGCTGGGACCGGTGAGCGGACCGGACCGATAAGGACCGAGACCGCTAGGGACCGGCACGAAACCGGACCGTAACGCCCGTTAGTCACCCTGACTTATGAATCAGGGTGACTAACGGTCCGGGTAAACCGGTCCTACGGACCGGACCGGTCAACGCCCGGAACTGCCGGTCAACAGCGCCACGGCACGGCACAGACTGAATTCGCCTCTAGCGGTCCGGTTCTAGCAGGTTGGATATTTATTAGGGACCGCAACCGGACCGGACCGGAACTGGCCCGTGTAGTTTTTTTTTAATTAGTTTAGCCCATCCCTTGTGTTAACCCAATAGCCCTTGTGTTAACCCAATAGCCCAAAAGCCCAAAACTCATTTTTTTTCCCGATGTATGGGTGTCCGGGCCAGCTTACGCGCACCACGACTAATCCCATAGGAAATATACACGCCTCCTCATGCATACTCCCACTTAATCAGAACTAGGTTACCCATGTTCAGGGAGGAGACTCGAACCATGCACCCCTTGCTTACCCCCTTTAAGGGCTCAAGAAATAACACGGCTGAGGGGATTCGAACCCTGTACCTCCTAGTTGAGAGACAAGGTCCTGGCCACTGAGCTAGTCCCAGTGCTTACCAAAACCCCATTTATGTCCAATAGCCCATCCCTTAACCCAATAAACCAACCCAAAAATTAAAAAAAAAAACCGCTAAGGACCGGAACCGGTTTAAGCGGTCCCCTTAACGGTCAGGTTCTCAACATCCCAAGTCCAAGTAACGGTACAGACCGGGACCGGTAAGCTGGGACCGGTAAGCGGACCGGACCGATAAGGACCGAGACCGCTAGGGACCGGCACGAAACCGGACGGTAACGCCCGTTAGTCACCCTGACTTATGAAGCACAATTATCACTTAGATCCACTTTTGTCTTTGCATATACACCATTTCCTTCTAAACTTGGATAATCATCTGCAATACTGCGAATATAATCAACCTCATTATCTGTTCAACCATACTCTCCATTAGAATTTCATTTATAGTGCCAGATAAGCTTGAACCCTTAAACAACACATTCAAAATTGAGTATCAATTACACCCATAGATCTAGAACTTATATTTCTAGTAAGCATTTTGTTGTGAGTAATGATATATACCAACCAAGATCATACAATATAAAAACATCATTCATAATATGGCATGATTTGAGTGAAAATAAATTTATCAATTTCTTTAAATTCTTGATCAAATCTAATTTACTTTCAATCAAATTATGTCATATTATGGGTGATATAGTTGTGTTATATGATAAAAAAAAATTGATTTTAGGTCGATCAAAAAAAACTAAAAGAAAAAGGAGAATAATTTTTAGAAAAATGTTTATGAAAAAAGGATAAAGATGAGCAAATTCGAAAATGGAGAAGAAATAGAGTTGCAGGGTGGATCTATTTAGGAATTAGAAAAATTAGTAAGTAATGGCTATGGTGAACTCGAGGAAGATTTTGGCTAAAACAGGAGATATCGGGAAAACAGAAGAAAAAAAACAACGAAAAGGGAAAGAAAGTGCTCGGGATCAAACAAAAAGTGTGTTATTCAAAGTGCGTAAATTATAAGAAAAATAACGTAAAATTCTTCTATGCGGTAAACATTAATTATCATAAATTTGATATCATAATGCTGTCATTTAAAAAAATGACACATGACAGTGGTAACCGATAATCATTCGAAAGGTGTCTTTTATCCATTATTTGCACTTTAGTCCATTTAATACTTTTATTTAAAAGATCTTTATCCAACAAGTTTTGAAAACCCCTCCTCAAGACCCAAACACTCCCACTAAATCCACTCTTATTAGTAAAGGAAACTAATAAAATTTTACACTCTAAGTCATCTTTCCACTTTCCATTATACTTTTAAATGATTCTCATCTACTATATATATACCCAAAACCATAAAATATCTCACACCTACACTACATCTCTCTCTCTACAGTAATTTGCAGCAACATCCCCACTCCCATTCTTTCTCTATGTGGTTGCATTTTTAGTTTTAAAAATGATTTTTTATAGTTTTAATTATCAATTTCCAGTATTTTAATATAAGTTAAACACTTTGTGCTTGAGAATTGTGTAGATTACTAACCTTTGATTAGTTAATTAATGATTCTTAACATTTGCGATATTTATATTTAAATAAACTAAGTCTGTTTCGTTGATTATGTCTTTATGCTTATGGGATATTCTTACCTTGATCAAGTATAAGGTAGTAATATTAGTTAGACTATCGCCCGGGAGGGGGGGTTTAATTACGGACTTGGGATATAAGCGCTTGGTGTGCATTAGTGAACCAGAAGGTCTTGACTAGCCGAGTAGTCAATAGGGCGTGAACCAATTAGTATCTGAAATAATGCAGGGTCGGGGTCCCTAGTATTGTAGGGTAGCTTCCTTTTAACCCGGGAGGGGTTAGGAAGTGAACTGAATCCCGAATAATGTAAAATGACCAATTTACCCTTACGTTTAAAAACATCAAAGTAATTAACTTAGGGAATTACCAGCAATGATCAAGCACTACTCTCACATATTTCAATTATTTCTTAGTTTAATAACATTACATTTTGTTATTACGTTACTATTTGTTAATCATTTAAAATTTTCCTTTTACTTTATCGCATTTAGTGTTATCTTAAGAAAATCAAACAAACATGTATCTTTTAGTTATGAGATTATTACCTAAGGGGTCTTGAAGACACCACCCCGGGACCCGACAAGACCGGCTGGATTTGCTCTTCTTACTAAAGGCCACAAACCAATTTTAACACTATAAGCCTAAATTCTCAATTACTATTATACCCCTTTTTGTTTTTTATTGTCCTATATATACTAGTTTTATTTAGAAAATATTTTAAAACTCTAAATCACATTCTCTCTCCTCTCTTTTGTTCACTCCCGGAACTCTATTTTCTCTCTCTATTTTCTTCATCAAATTCCATGAAAACTCAATCTTTAGTTGGAGTTTTTCCTGCGGTTGAATCAGCCATGGCCAGATCCACCCTCACCACCAGCACGGAGCCGTCGTTTTGAAGTTTTTCTGGCGAAGCCGCCGCCAAAACATCTCGTTCAGTTCCGGCAAAACTTTAAAGGAGGGATTTGGCTTCTTTGGGATGATTCAGATTTTGGAGTCCGAGTACTTTTAGATGGGAACCAAGTCAGTAATGTCGAAGTACCAAATGACAACTGCGAGACATGGATTTTTTTGGCTATTTATGCATGCCCCAAAGCACAAGGCAGGGAACCCCTTTGGGCCGCTTTGGAACATGCTTTTAGCAACGTAGGAAGTCCATGGCTCATTGCCGGCGACTTTAACCAAGTGGGTAAAGAGGTTGACAAAAAGAGAGGTGTGACGGGAGTTACTCGTCGTATTGAGAAATTAGAGGAATGGAGAAATAAATGTGATTTGACGGATTTAGGCTTCGAGGGACCAAGATTCACGTGGTGTGACTCTTGGAAAACGGGTGTAAAAATTCTTAGAAGACTTGATCGAGCGTATAGGAATACTGATCTCTTAACTCTTTTTCCTTTAGCTAAAGTGTTCCACCTTGACAAAAGACACTCAGATCACACACCAATATTAATTCAGCTCGTTCAGGACCTCCAAGAAGATTACATTTCGAATTCGCATGGTGTGCTCACAAGGATTTCAAAAGTTTTGTCCAAAATAAATGGGAGTTCGTCAATAATGACCTAGGGGATAGCCTGAAGGTCATGAAAGAGCATATGTCTACCTGGAAAAATGTTTTGTTCGGAGACTTAAATAAGAAGAAAAGAAGACTCCTAGCAAGGATCAAGGGAATACGAATCTCGTTACAGAATTCATATAACTCATCCTTGTTTGAGCTTGGTAAGCGGCTACATGGAGAATACCTTAGTGTACTAGAACATGAGAAACAGATTTGGTTTCAGCATTTGAAAGAAAAGTAGGTTCGTTTGGGAGATAGAAATACGAATTATTATCACCTAGCCACTATCAAAAAGCGGAAAATGGCTAAAATTCATCGGTTGAAGGATTCACAAGGTAATTGGGTCGAAAATAAAGTGGAGTTAGAGAATTTGGTACGAAGATATTTTATTAATATTTACTCAAAACCGGCATAATTTGTGGGCCCCTTTGCTTTACCTCATGGGAAAAATATGGGTGAAACAGAGAAAGCCTTATTAGCAGAGGAGTTTACATATGATGAGATATGTATCGCCATGTTCCAATCCAATCCAACTAAAGCGCCTGGTATTGATGGTATAGCGGCTTCGTTCTATCAGAATTGCTGGGATGTGGTAGGTTTGGATATTTGTAAGATGGTTAGAGAATCAGTCAGATCGGGTAGGGTTTTGGCAAGTTTAAATGGCACCTTGGTCCATCTGATCCCGAAGGTTCCTGACCCGGAATTGTTAGGACATCTTTGTCTGATCAGCCTAATTAATGTCCTAGTTAAAACTATTATGAAAGCCATGGTGAATAGGGTACGTCCTTTTTTAGCCGAAAGAATTGGTCCAAATCAAAACAGCTTCCTCCCTGGGAGGTCAACTATTGATAATATAGTTTTGGTTCAAGAAATAGATCACCGTATGCAATCTCTCAAGATGAAAAAAGGTTTTATGACAGTTAAGATCTATCTTGCAAAGGCGTATGATAAATTGAGTTGGAGATTTATTGAGGACACTATTTCTTTCTTTGGATTTCCCGACTCTTGGATTAGACTTATCATGTTGGCAATAGCTACGAATACTTTGCGCGTACTATGGAATGGAGACCAATTGGAGGCTTTCACCCCCCAAAGGGGAATCCGTCAGGGAGACTGGTGGGTCCTGGTGTGTTATAAAATTAAGTACTGAAATAAAAGGAACCACAACACCGCAAGTGTACGGTTGTCCAAGTAATACTTCGATAAATCTGGTTTCGTTCTCAGGGATTGGACTGGTATAACTCAAGTGTTCAATAAACAAGTAGTAGTAATTGCAAATACAGAAAATAAAAGATAAAAACATATTTGTTTGGTTTTTATATTAATCCTAAGAATGCAAGAAAATAAATTACTGAATATAAATACTAAAGGACTAAGACGCGGATATGAGCTATACTTGAGTCTCGCTAGGGAATCACCTAAACTTACCTAATAAATGCTTTCTTTAAGGGCATAACTGATATTTCTATATTATTCGGGACTCTAATATCTCCTAGCCCCCGTCAGGGTGGACGTAGGAGCTATCCTACAGTATTACAAACCCCGTCAGGGCGATTATAAGCTACGTTCAGATGATTAAATCTATACCCAGTTGGCTATAAGGTTAACTAAGTCCGTCAGGATCAATAATTTCTACCTTGCGTTTATTACCTATGTCCGTAATTATACCCCCCGTCAAGGCGATCACTTACCCACCAAAGTGAATAGCTTAATTACTATGACATATCTCCGATTAGCTAATTCATTGATAGTGAAATTAATACAAAATTATAAGCAATATGAAATACCCAATTCAAATTAAACTAGAAACTAATCCCAAATTGAAATACATGAATTAAATAAATTAGGGTTCATCCCATTACGATTCTCAAGTAATTAAGGTTTAGCTCATAATTTAAATAAAAACAATAAAGAAATTAATAATATACATGTTCCTAAAAACAAAAATAAAATAAGAACCTAGATAGAGGAATTGACTTGAGCTGTTGTTGGAGGAAAAGGATTCACCAGCTTCTGCTCTTGCTTCCGCCTCCTGACACTCTCTCTAAGGATGATATAAATTGAAAAATAATTGAGAGTTGCTGAATAATGAGGTCTCAGGATCGTGATTCAAGTGCGGGTCATATGGTCATGCCTAACAATCTAAAGGGATATTGGCTTATAATGTGGTGACAAAAGAAAGGCTTAAAGGCTAAAAATTTGTCTAAGAAGGATATAATTAATGCATGGATAGAAGGCCAAAAAGGATTCAAAGGGCTAACAAAGAATTGCCTCTATTATTTTTCTATCTACACAGCTTGCCTCTAGTTCATACCTAAGTGAGTTCTCTACTCATTCAGATCTCACGTTCTACAAACAACCCATTATCCTTAAGCACAAGTTTACTTCTTTTGCATTGATCATTAATTCTTCCTATCAATTATCTCATTTTCATGCAATCTAAGTGCGTTTTACACTAACTCCTAAAGTCAACTGTTTTCTATCATAAATTCATAAAAAGCATGCTTGATTGGGGCATTTAATATACTCTACAGTCAAACGCGACCCTTAGATTAATTTTATTTAAAGCATGTAAAACAAATAAAACAGAAAAATTGGGATGAGGCAACGAACCCCACCCCAAACTCAAAAGTGAGTCATGTCCCCACGACTCGAAAAAGACTCAATAAAGCAAATAAAACTAATAAAACAAATGAGAAAAGGGATAGGAAAACGTATCTGAACCAGCACGAAGCTGGTTTCCATGCTTGCGTGTAGGTTGAGCTCCTTGTGTTGTGTAGGTGGCATGTGGAACATTGCCCACTCCACGTAATATGATTTGCATAAGCTCCAACTCTTTTGTGACTTTTTCTATGGTTGCAATATCCTTCCTTAATATTCTTATTTCAATGTATATCTCTTTCCTTTACCTCTTAGACTTGACTTGGTCTCTAATTAATTACCATATATCTTTTAAAGCTTCAAAATAAATAAATAATTAAACCGCATATGCTTTAAAAATAATAAATCAATAATCCAAGACTAGAAATAGGAAAAGACACTCTAAAATTAGAAACTCGAATCAAATACTTCCTAACACACTAAAAATACTCTAAGACTTAAATTCTCACTTCTCCTCCTTGTATTGAAATTTAAGAACATACTAACTTTGCACACAAAATAATCAAATTAACGCACAAAAGCTCTAAAAATGAAAATAGTCTAATTCCAAGGGAGAAAGTGCAATATGACGAAATATGCATAAAAGTCTATCTAATAAGTCAACAATTCACCTAAAATGATGTCTCCTAAGGGATAATATTTAGAACAAATAGAGAGACATCACATACCCTCTTGCCCCTTATTTATTTATTCTTTGTATGGAACGGTTGTCTATTCTTATACAGGACCTATGCGATGGTGGTGAATGGTTGCCCATTTGTCTCCACCGCCAGAGCCCCAAGATCTCACATACTTTTTTTGCAGATGACTTATAGATTTTTGCGGAAGCCTCTGAGATACAAATTGATCTTATTAAGGGTGTACTTAAGATGTTTTGTAATGAGGCGGGACAAACAGTGAGCGGGGAAAAGTCCTTGATTCAATTATCGACAAATGTTACAGAAGCAAGGACAGTAGAACTTTCAGGGAGAAGTGGCTTTACCTTAAGTGATTCATTGGGGACCTACCTTGGTACCCCTATGCGATCACAAAGGTTACCACGGGGTTTTTTTCGTGGGGTTACGTCGAAAATGAGGAATAAACTTCCCAACTGGAAGAGCCAAAATCTCTCTATGGCGGGGCGTATCACATTGTCTCAGTCGGTTTTTTCAGCTATCCCGACATATATCATGCAAACTATGAAGCTCCCGGTACATGTGTGTGAGGAAATTGATAAGATTATTCGTGATTTCATTTGGGGATCTTCAAATGAGGAATGGAAAATACATTGGTTAGCGTGGGAGTCTATTTGTCTTCTGGAGAAACAGGGCGGGCTTGGGCTGAGAAGTGCACGAAACTACAACAAGTCTCTTCTCGCCAAATTGGGTTGGAAAATTTTAAATGATGATCTAGCGCTTTGGGTTAAAGTATTTAGGCAAAAATATTTTACTTCGGCTTTTTTAGTCCGTAGTATAAAGAATTCGGATTCCCGTATGGGCAAGAACATTTTAGCAGGTTGGGAGATTCTGGAGGAGGGCACTACGGAATTAGTGGTTGGAAACGATAAAATATTCAAGTGGAATCGCGAACCATCGGGTATTTTCTCGGTGAAGTCCGCATAAAACAGCTTGATTAATAATAGTGCTGATCCGTTCTTCAAATGGGAAGTTATTTGGTCTCTTCGATGCCCATAAAAGATAAAGGTTCTTATATGGCGTGCGGTATGTGATAGATTGCCAACCGGGAACAACTTGAATACTAGAGGAGTTGTGCTCGGTTCGGTGTGTAGGAGATGCAGTGAAGAGGAGGGGTCAGCGTCCCACATCTTCCGTAGATGTAAGTTTTACTTAGTTTTATTTAACTTGTGTTTTCCAAGTGCTTGTAGGGACGAACAGTTTCATTTAAAAGGTCCTGGAAGAGCTGGAAACTCAGTGGTGGTCGATAGAGGCTCCAGCCCAGCTGATTGGCGTGAAGACTTGCAGCCTGGAAGTGCTCAGCAGATGCAGAGAAGGGAAGCAGCGTTTTGGATAATCTGGAGCTGACGTAGATGGAAGCAGTTCTGAACAATATTCTGCAGCAGCAGGAAAACCGAGCTAATTCATCACGAAGCACATGTCCTGTTTTTATCTCCGAAGCCATGGATGATAGAGCTTGGTGGAGGAGTATGTTATGCAACAAATCTCTCGTTAACGGTATGGAAGGGAGAATTATATTCGTAGCATTTGTGTGGCAAGTCTGGCTTGATCGAAATGCTAGATTGTTTGACCCTGAGGCGTGGAAAAAACCGAACAGTGAACTTAGAGCCATTATCAAGAATGCAGCCATAGATTACACTAGAGCATGGGGTATCGAACGCGATAGTGGTTTGATTACCTCCTCGAATAGTGTGTTGGTTAAATGGGAGAAACCGTATAGTGGACTCAAGCTTAACGTGGATGGAGTTTTTAGTGCGGATAATTTGGCAGCTGGTGTAGGCGGTATCTTTAGGGGCAATAAAGGGGACTATATCACTGGTTTTGCGGGTAGTTGTATTGCGAGATCACCATTCGAGGTGGAATTGCTTGCGCTACATATTGGTCTCCATTTTGCGGTTTGCCAAGGGTATTCTTCTCTTATCATTGAATCTGACTCGTGTGAGTTGCACGCGCTAGTGAAGGGCGGTGAACTCAAGGGGATTTTCAGGCAATATAGTCAAAGCTTGCCGAGATATTCTTGAAGCTAATGAACACTTTGAGCTGGTATGGTGCTATAGAGAAGCAAATATCTGCGCGAATTGGTTGTGAAAAGCGGAATTAATAGCGAGGGGGCCATCTCCTCTCGCAGACCCACTGGATGGGTTTTGACGTTTCCAGACGAGAGATCAGAGTGGTTGGACCATGCTCAGAGTTGTAATTTCTAATTAATAAATTGTAGAAAGTTTTTTCCTTGTCTTTTGACCTCCTTTCTATTGAAAAAGAAAAAGATAAAAGATAAGGGACTAAAATAAGATATCTGAAAGATGTAGCTCTGTTTGGTCATTAGAGGCAAAATTGGGGACCAAGCGGTGTCTTTACTCTAAACATATAGAGTTAGTTCCCTCTGGGCATCTGCCACCTCTGTCTAACTAACCCATTCACACACAAAATTGTGTAGTACCATTGGGCGCGAAGAGCTGAGTTACCTCGATCCCGACTCAGTTCATACTCCAATTTTTATCACAGCGTTCCACTTAATCAGACTCATGTGGTAAGATTTTTCTTTACACTTTGCCCCTTACTCTTCATCGAAATTGATTTCCAAGTCTTTAATTTACTGCATCCTTTATTTTCCCCTCTAATTTCATTTCTTCTTAACAATATAATTAAATTAGAAATGAATTAGTGACAAGCATTAGGGTTTATTGTTTTACATTGTAACTAACAACAAAGAAATAAATGAGTGTGAAATTATTTATATTTTTTAAATAGTTCGCTAGCTAATTAAATTAAAAGGGTTGTATTATTTTATATTTTGTTTAAGATGGTTTGTTTCTGTATCGCCGAGTAAATAGTTTATTAGAAATGGGAGGGAAAGAGAGATACCTAATATTGAACTGATTCTGCTTTTCTGTTTTTTTTTTATGATACAGTTTTTTTCTGTTTCCTCATATTGTGTAATCTTGATACAAATAGTTTGATAAGATGAACACTGAAAGTATTGAGATAGATAGAGAAGAAAGACAAGTGGATAAAGATGGTAAAAGAAATGTCCCTGAAAATTCAAGCGAAAGTGGGGCCAGTACACATCATAATGATATGAATACAAAGCCATATATTGGCTTAGAGTTTGAATCTGAAGAAGCAGCTAGATCTTTTTACGATACTTACGCTAAACATGTTGGTTTCAACACTCATGTTGGTCAATACGCTCGTACTAAGCCCGATGGGCCCATAGTTTCTTGGGATTTCGCTTGTTCACGAGAAGTTTTCCGGAGAAAAAACGTTGAAAGTTGTAATTCAATGCTTCGTATTGAACGAAACAAATCAGATAATTGGGTCGTGACTAAATTTGTGGAAGATCATAACCATTCAATGGATAATCCAAGTAAAGTTCAATGTATTAAACCTCGAAGACATTTTGCTGGTGGTACAAAAAATGTTGATAATAACCAAAATGAATTAATTCATGAAAATAATATTATTCCTACTCCACCACTACACTTTGTTCAACCTTATACACGAAAAAGAAGTCTCGGAAAAGATGCTCAGAATCTTTTAAACTATTTCCAAAAAATGCAAGCTGAAAGTCCCGGTTTTTATTATGCGATACAGCTGGATAATGAGAATCGTATGACTAATGTTTTCTGGGCAGATGCAAGATCACGGGCAGCTTATAGTTATTACGGTGATGCAGTAACTTTTGATACGATGTATCGACCTAATCAATTTCAAGTACCTTTTGCTCCTTTTACTGGTTTAAATCATCACGGACAATTAGTTTTATTCGGTTGTGCGTTACTTTTAGATGAATCTGAATCTTCATTTACTTGGCTTTTTAAAACATGGTTATCTTCTATGAATAATATCCCTCCTGTTTCAATAACTACTGATCAAGATAGAGCTATTAAATCAGCTATTAATCAAGTTTTACCTGAAACACGTCATTGTATTTGTAAATGGCATATTTTACGTGAAGGTCAAGAAAGATTAGCTCATATATATCTAGCAAATCCTTCGTTTTATGGTGATTTATACACTTGTATTAACTTTTCCGAAACAATCGAGGATTTCGAATCTACATGGGTTTCTTTGTTAGATCGATATAATTGTCGAAAAAACGAGTGGCTTCAAGCTGTATATAATGCTCGAAAACAGTGGGCCCCGGTTTATTTTCGTGATACTTTCTTTGCTGTATTATCATCAAACCATGGAGTAGGTTCGTTTTTCGATGGGTATGTGAATCAACAAACTACTTTACCTATGTTTTTTAAGCAATATGAACGGGCTTTAGAAAACTCGTTAGAACGTGAAATCGAAGCGGATTATGATACGATTTGTACTTTTCCGCCATTAAAAACTCCTTCACCTATTGAACAATTAGCGGCAAATTTCTATACGAAGAAAGTTTTTACTAAGTTTCAAGAGGAATTAGTCGAAACGTTTGTTTATACTGCTAATAAAATCGAAGGAGATGATTTAGAAAGTAGATTTAGGGTTGCGAAATATGAAAACGATCATAAAGCGTACATTGTGAATTTTAATCGACCTGAAATGAAAGTAAATTGTAGTTGTCAAATGTTTGAGTATTCAGGGATTCTTTGTCGACATATTTTTACTGTTTTTACAGTTACAAATGTTTTAACTCTTCCGTCTCATTATATACTCAATAGATGGACACGAAATGCAAGATCTGGACTTGGATTAGACGAACAATATATTAACGTTGACTCATTAGCGACACGTTTCAGTAATTTATGTCGCAAATCATTGAAATATTCTGAAGAGGGTGCTATTTCATCCGAGACTTATACTATAGCGATGAACATCCTTAAAGAGGGTTCGAAAAAACTAGCTGAAGTAAAGAAAAACGTCGCTAAAGATAAACCTTTTACACTCCAAAACAGCGACGAGAGTAATAAAAGAAGTGTAGATATCACAACACTATGGCCTTGGCAAGATGTGGGTCCGGGTTCGGGTCCGGGTTCGGGCCAGGGCCCGAACCCGAACCGATTTAATCTTAATGAAGCGGATTTAAATCAGCCTACCATGGCTCATGTACCGATTAATCGTGATGGAAGCCTTGCTGATAATACAGTTGTTCTTACTTGTTTTAAGTCAATGACTTGGGTTTTAGAGAATAAAAATTCGGGAAGTAAAGTTGCTGTTATTAATTTAAAGGTCAGTTTCTTTTTATGATCTTTAAGTGTTTGAAAGAATGCTTTTGAGAATTTCTAAGTAGACGTATTTTTTTTTTTGTTTTTTTTAATTTTTTTTAATTTTTTAATGCAGTTACAAGATTATAGTAAGAGTCCTGGAGAAACAGAAGTGCAATTTAAACTTACGAAAGTAACATTAGAACCTATGTTAAAGTCAATGGCGTACATTAGTCAACAACTTGTGGCACCAGCTAATAAGGTTGCTGTTATTAATCTAAAGGTTTGTTTGTACCTTAATCTTTAACAATATATCCTTGTCTGAAGAATTGTGTTTATTATTTTAATATATGCATTTTGTTTTTGTAAATAATATCTTCTTTAGACTCTTATCAGATGGGATGTGTTTTTACTTTTATGTTCCTTGTTATCTAAACTCATTAATGTTTTTATTTTTATTTTTGGTTTTTATTAGCTCCAAGATACCATGACAGCTTCAGGTGAAACAGAAGTGAAATTTCAAGTGTCAAAAGAAACATTAGGTTCAATGTTAAGGTCTATGGCTTATATTCGTGAACAACTCTAAGGTAACGTAACAAATCTTAAAGAAATAAGAAGAAAATCATATGATTAGCGTAACCAGATTATTAGATAGAGAGAAATTAGCTAAAAATATTACTGTCATATCAGTAATATAATAAATAGACTATCACATAATAGTTGTCTTAATATTGTTACAGGTCTGAGAAGAGAGGACTATATCTTGGAGCAAGCTATTTTTTTTTTGCAGGATTGGTTTAAATTTGTCAACTGTGACTTTTCAATCACATCACTGTTGGAATATATTAAATTGAAAATTTCATCTAGTTTGCCAAGTTTTGTGATGTCTACTTGTAGGTATTAGATGAGAAAGATTAGTAAACAATTGAAACAACTTGTTCAGCTAAGTCAAAACAAATTACTCTGGCAACTAGTATGTATGAGCCATCGTATAGCAAAGAAACAATTAATTTCTATGGCACTTTTTGTAAAGTATAGGCTTCACAGTGAAATTCATGTGTTAATCATGTAGCTATTAGCTCATACTCTAGATACATTTTTTGTACAAGGCTTTAGTTTTTTATGAATCTAGTCACTTTTGTTTTCCTTCATGAACAACCAAAGTTTTATGTTTTTTTGTCTAAAAAGTAAGTAATATAGTACAAATAATCAACCAATCCCAAGGGTAGATAGTTTGCGTACTACAAATTTACTAATTAGGGAGGGAGGAAGGTTAATCCATAAACTAAATAAAATGACAATAAATTTCGACTTAGAGCCCGTTTGGAAGTGTTTAATTTGGAGTAAAAACACGTTTTTTGAATAAAATTTAAAATTTTGCAAAATTATTAAAAATAATTTTGAAATCCAAAATTACTTTTAAGTGCTTTTTTCCAAAAGCATGTATTTGGTGCTTCTCATAAAAGTATTTTTTAGGGTCTAAATATTTTTAAAATGCTAAAAGCACTTTTAAATGCTTTTCCGAAAAAGCACTTCCAAACAGGCACTTAGTCACTCGATGACTACGTAGTTATTCTTTTCTTGGACAGTTTCTTCTTTAATTTTTTTTTTTTAAATTTCGACCACCACTTTAGCCACCACTAACTTTGATTATTTTTTTAAAAACCTTTTTCTGAAAAAAAAATTGGCCACCACCATCGACCACGACTGCAGCACAACCACCTCCATCCAGTTTTTTTAGCCGATATCACCTCTGGTTAGGGTGAGCAAATGGCCCGCTCCGCCCACTCGATCCGTGAAAACCTGGCCCATACGGCCACGCCCGCGTGTTTTGGGCCTATACCTGACTTTAATTTTATCAAAACTCGCGGGTTTGGACCCAAACCGGGCCTTAATGTTATCAAACCTGCCTAATCCAAGGCCCACCCGCCATATATATATATATATATATATATATATATAATATTGGAGAAGGGCCAACGACGCGAAATGTCTCCTATCTCTCTCCATATTTTCTAACCGTCGGTTTATTTTTTTATGATTTTTGGCCTTTGGATCAATTTTAATTAATGACCCAGATTGTTTAAATTAAACCGACAGTTTAAAATGTCTTGATTTCCGTCTATATTTTTTAACCATTAGATTAAATGTGAGACCCATTTTAAATTATTTATACATATAAATCACTTAAATGTTTCTATTTTTAAAATAAAAAGCAATTCTATCTTTTTCTTACGTATAATACCTTAAGGTGAATTATTTTTCAGCTTATTTTTATCCCAAGAATTTTTTATTTATTCTGTACTTAATTTATTTTTTTAAATTAAAATTGTTAAAGTGCCTTCAGGCACGGGTTTATACCTAGTGTGTATATATATATATTAAATCTCTAGAAACTCTCCAGAAATAACTCATGTTTTATTTGTTGATGATGTCTTGTTTTTTCTAGAGGTCAATATTCAAAACTTGAATATTTTCCTTAAGAGAAAAATCCATTTTTAGACCATTACCAATGGCCTAAAAATATTTTAGGCCAAACGTTTCAAAAGTACAATTTTCAAGCCAAAAGTACCATTTTTAGGCCATCTAACCAATTTCGTGAGATATTTTATAGATTTTAAAGGCAATTTGACATTTTAAATAAACTATATATTTATTTGACCACATCACACAATAGTAACTATATTTAAAGTGTATAATTGTTTTTTAAAATCTATGAAATATTTCACGAATTAGTGAAATGGCCTAAAATGGCACTTTTGGATATGTTTGACCTAAAAATGGTACTTTTGAATACGTGTGACTTAAAAATGATACTTTCAAAATGTTTGGCCTAAAAATGTTTTCAATCCATAGGTAATGGCCTAAAAATGGAATCCGCTCTTTCCTTAATGTTCTGAACTGGTATAGTTATGCCGTAGGACAAAAACTCAACCTTAAAAAAAGTGGGGTTCTTTTGAATAAATATACACCCTCTGCTAACAAAACTGATTTAGCAAAACACTTGAGAATGAATAAGTTAGAGTACCTTGGTAAATCCTTGGAATTCCCTCTAGTAGGGGCAAATCTAAGGTCTAGGCCCAAGAGTGGTTAGTTATTAAAGGTTTAGAGATAATGGAATTATGGAATACTAAAGTTCTTTCTAAAAGTGGATTTTTTTAATAAAGGCTATTATTAATGTTATCCCAATCCATGTTATGTCAGTTTATACCAATGAAGGTGACTCAACACATTTCCTCTTTGGTTGCAAATTTACTGGAGTGATAGAGGGGTAGGGAAAATTCATTCCCTAAGTTTAGACACCTTTATAAAGACCAAGAAAGAGGGAGGTCCGGGCTTCAAGGATTTCCATGCAAAAAATATGGCCCTATTAGCCTATAATGCCGGGAAAGTAATGAAAAAACCTAACATCTTCTCTTTAAAATTATGGAAGGGAAATATTTTCCTAATTGTAGTTTTTAGAGGATAAAATAGGGAGTATATGTTCTTGGGGTTGGAAAATTCTCTTGAGTGGGAGAGACTGTTTTAAAAACCAATTAGCTTGGAGTGTTGGTGATAGACACTCTATTAATATTTGGAATGACTCATGGCTATCTTCTAAACATATATTACAGAAACCTAGGGGTATGTTTTTGTCTAAAGTGTCTGATCTGTTTAATTCTTATGATACCTCTTGGAATTCGAATTCTCTTAATACTTTATTCTCTTCTTCAGTTGTAACAACCATTAGGAATTTTCATCTCCCCTTTACCCCCTTGTCATGATATTCCTTTTTGGAAACTATATAGTACGTGGATGTGATATTAAATGAGCTATAATTCTAGTAGGACGACTCAATTGGAGAATAAATAAAAGAAAGACAGAAAAAGAGGTAACACTTCTTTTAATATGTTTAACAAGGAGTGGAAATATTGGAAATCAAGGTTTCCCCTTAAGTCAGGAATTTTATTGTGGAAAGCATGCAAGAATGTGTTACCAACACATAAGAATAGACACCAAAGGAAATGTACTTTTTATACAAAATGTCAAATTTGTGGGGAGTTTGATGGAACAATTAAGCACCTCCTTTTCCATTGCTTTTGGGGAAAAAGCAATTTGGTTGTGCAGGCCCTTAAACATGATGTCCATGAATGTAACAACTTCTAATGAAGAAAAATGGATAAAAAATATTAAGGAAATGTCATCAAAGCATTTTTTTCTCTAAATAACAATGTGTGATAAATATTGAAAGCAAGAAATGATTACATTTTCAAATCTATGCATCCTGATCCAATTTTGATTGTGGGAAAAACTATTATGACAAGTACTACAAAGCAATTTTTTTTTTGAATTCTAAGACTAATAAATAAAATACATCAAAAGGTCTTCAGACCTCAAGATCATATTACTCATACCTTTGTTATGGGCCATCACAAAGGTTTAAGAGAAATGAGAATTATGATAATTTTGTTAGTAGTTTGGTACAAAAATGGAAACCCTCTATGATTGAAAATTTCAAAATTAACACGGATGGTGCATGGAACTGTTTAACTAGAGAAGGTTTTATTTCATGTATTTTGTGAAATTCTTTTGGAATAATGTTTGATGGAATTACTATAAAAATTGATGCATATTCAATACTTGAAACAAAGCCAGAAACAAGTGGGATCCAAATAGCTTGTAGAATAATTTCAAGATTGCCTTATGATGTCTCCCTATTTGTGATATAATAATATAGGTTGGAGACATCATTTTAGGTGTTTATGGCTAATTAACAATAGATTTGTATTCATATTTTGATAAATTCCTATTTCTTGTCTTGATTTGATGATTTATTGTTTTTAGAGCATATTTGGTTTAATTTGTGTGGTAATGTGAAACTTTAAAGATATATGAAAATAAATTAGATGCTAAATCAATTCTAAATAGATAAGGAAAGAAGATATAGATGAAAATTTGGATGAAAGGAAGTAGAGATAAAGTAAGAAAGTAAAAGTTGCCAAATAAATCTGAAATTCTGCAGGCATGTCCATAGTGAAGATAACTTAAAATAGACTTGGAATTTGGAGGAGCAATCTAAAGGAAAAGTGTAGATATTTTCGACGCGGTCGTTTCAATATAAAGTAGGAAAAATCGGAGCAATAACAAAGGAGTTACAACCAGAACAAGACATCAGTGTTTATCCTATCTCCTATATTTTAGGAAACAAATTTGATTTGGAATAGGAGTCCAATTACTTGCCTTCTACTCCAATATTTTGATCTAGGGTCTTCTAAACACCTATAAATACACTCTTTAATCATTGTAAACTTGTCCTTGCCTCTCCACAATTAATCCTTAAGTATTATTCATCATAGAAGTCATTCAAGAGAAGTAAGTTGACAATATGTATCTTTATTTTAGTTTATTTCTTTCTAGTATGAACTAATTTTCCCATATCTTGGGTTTTGCATATATATAATCTTTGAATTCTATTTTCTTCTATCTAAGTTTGTTTGGGAAAACTATTTTAAATTGATTCTAACTTCTTAACCATATATTTGTTTTACGTGCTTTGACTTATTGCATGTCTTAATCTTGATCACGTTAAGATAGTCTTAATAGTAGTTAGATGGTAACCCGGAAGGGGTGTCTAATTATTGAAACATCACATAAGCGTCTAGTGTGCGGTAGTGATCCGGAAAGGCTTGCCTAACTATATAGTCATTAGAGTTGAGATTTAATCACCGATCATTGCGCAGGGTCCCCTTACCCAAGTCCTCTAATAATTGTTAGGTCGCCTCTTAAGTCCACCCGGAAAGGGGTTAGGAGGAATATAGAATCCTAGCTACTGATCTAAGAGATTTAATCACCCTTATTAACTAGTAAAAGAAATTAAAGAATTAGTGCATACTAGCAAAACCTAAGCTATACTTTCTCATCTCATTCTTACATCTTTAATTTATTGTCTTTAGTTTAATTAATCATTATTCTCCTTAATCATTATTATTTACTTTTCTTGTCTTTAAATTTATTAGCTATTAATTACTACGTTTTTCTGTTAATCCATTCGTATAACACACTAAGTCCCTAAGAACGAATCTTTACTTATCATTAAGACTTGCATACGACTTGTGATACTAATAATGAGAACGGTGCTCGGTTAGGGTGTTTAGTCGCATATTTATTATCTTATTTTTTTAATAACACCCTAGACGACACCACCTTACAAATGACGACAATAAAAAATGACTTAGAGAATGACTGCTCAACTATAATCTCTCAAATTAACTTAAGTAAATACTTTTTTTCTAGTAACATTTTTATTTTGGTCAAGAAAATTTATCATCTTATGATTCATAACATTAAATTCTGTTTTGAGAATATTTAATATTTTAGTTGATTGGTGGCTAAACAAATATTATACGACAATTTGTTTAACTTTGGATGAAATATTCTCCGCCCGAATTAGCTATTTTTCTTTTGTTGGATCGTGATGTTAAGGGCATCAACTAAGTTGTAACAGTTCTTTTAATATCTGTTACAGTTGTCCACTTGAAAAACCTATTTCATGCGTGACTTTTTCTTGTTTAATTCCGACAATATTAATATAATAACATTAATATTTAAATTAACATATACAAATTACTTATATAAACCCGAAAAGGGAAGCACGATATATTCATCTTCAGTTTTTACAACTACTACTCCAGGTGCTCTTTATCTTTCAATATCCTTTGTATATAATTCGTATAGACTTTTATATTGAACAAGAAAAAAAAAATAGATTTTTGTAATATATGCTTTAGTTAATTAATTAACATTCATACTGATTTGATAACATGATATTTGAGTAGTCTCTTAAGCTGTATATACTTAGTTATGTAGAGATGGTTAATTTAATTGCTTTTCCAGTCCTAATTAAATTATTATATGAAGTTTTGGATGATGAATGAGGTCATATATGCTTAAATATAAGGTCAAGTAATTTAAATGAATAAAAGAGAGAATAAGAAAGGTAAAAAGGAAATGATAGAGAATTTAATACTACCTCTGAGCTACCTGATACTAGAAGTAGCATATGCAATCATTGGGGGAGCATCAGGCCATGGGGTGGGTGGAGAATTTATATGTTTGTTATTGCAAACTGAGTAGGTTCCTAAAATCATTTATGATAAAAATAAAATGTTAAATGCACTGGTTAGATCCTTGTGTTATGCCATATATCAAATTATACCCGTTTCTTAAAAAGTAGCACATATACATTTATACCCTTGTGTTATACAATTAACGTTTCAAATCCAGCTCATCACAGGGTATGTTTGGCTATTTCACATAAAACAGGGGCCAAACATGCATATCAATCATATTCTACTAATTATCAACCTCAAACTTCACCTCCAGGGCATTTTATATCTCCAATGAAGAACAAAGAAGAATATCCAAAGAAGACCAAAGAAGAATATCCAATGGAGACCAACGAAGAAACTCAGCCTTCCACGTGTGCACTAAGTTCATCTACAACAACTCAAAAGAAACCGGAAAGTTCCTCTATACCTGACAACTTCAGCTCCTTACAAGAGGTATTTTCTTTTATCACGTATGTACAATTCTTCCATTACAAAGTCTATACAATGGAGATTTGGTCTTGTTTGGATTATCCTAAAAACCATAAACCACGGGAATAATTATGTTTGTAGGTTATCAATTCATTGAGAGAATCAGGCCTTGAATCATCAAATTTGATCCTCGGTATAGATTTTACAAAGAGCAATGAATGGACAGGTGAATTCACTTGCTTGCTTTAACTTTTTGCAAAATTATGAACAATCCGTAATTGAAATTTCATATAGGGAGGCGCTCATTCGATGGAAAAAGCCTTCACGCACTTGGAGATAAAGCTAATCCGTACGAGCAAGCCATATCTATAATTGGTCAAACGTTGTCTCCCTTTGATGACGACGACAAAATACCTTGTCTTGGATTTGGTGATGGTAAGTAATTAGATACAATTTTTTACCATGTTTATATTTTTATCCAAAATTTATATCTATTTATTTTTGTAGCATCCACACATGACCAGTCTGTATTCAGTTTTTACCTTGATCATCGGCCTTGTCATGGATTCGAGGAAGCTCTAGCGAGATACAGAGAAATTGTTCCACTTTTGAAGTTATCTGGTCCAACCTCTTTTGCACCTGTAATAGATGCTGCTATTGATATTGTAGAACAAAGCAATTGGCAGTATCATGTTCTTGTGATAATTGCAGATGGACAGGTAGGTTAATTCATTGATTTTTTTTTTTTTTTTATATATTTACTATCACTACAAGAAATAGTATCTTTAGCGGCAAAAAATTTAACACTAAAAATCTTAATTTTGCCGTTAATAGTCGTTATTTTTCGCCTCTATAAGTTTCTCGCTAAAGATACCTTTAGTAGCAAATTATTTGTTTTTGCCTCTATTAACTTTATTTTTAGCGGCAAATATTGCCGCTAAAAATATAATTAGAGGTATTTTGGTTTTTAAAAATATCATTAGAGGCCATTTTAATTGTTGCCGCAATAGCTTCCCCGCTAATACTATCATTAGAGGCCATTTTAATTGTTGCCGCAATAGCTTCCCCGCTAATACTACTATTTCTTGTAGTGTATTTACTCACTTTACTAAATTACTTTTATTGTGTAAAACAAGGTTAATGGTAGTGGTGGTTCGGCACCTGGAACGCTTAGTACGCAAGAACAGTCAACAATACGCGCTATTGTTGATGCAAGGTAATTAATAGGATATGTTTGATTTATCTAAAAACGTTTAGTGAATGACGAATTGAATTTCATATTATACACAGCGAATACCCACTTTCGATTATCCTAGTTGGTGTGGGAGATGGACCATGGGACGAAATGCAACAATTTGATGATAATATTCCTCAACGCGCATTTGACAATTTTCAGTTTGTGAACTTTACTAAAATCATGTCTGAGCACTCAGATATTAAAAAGATGGATGCTGAGTTTGCACTTGCTGCGCTTATGGAACTTCCGTTTCAATTTAGAGCCACGCAAAGCCTACAGCCTAAAGAAAAGTCTTCTATTTCTCAAGGAAAGCTACTTCCTCCCCCACCTGAAGTACTTGAACATGATAATGCTGTTCAATCTGTCCCTCCAAAGACAAGTTCTGAACCTGTTGACTCCACAAATTCTGCAGAACAGGTGATTTTCTCCTCCTAATAGGTTTTCGATTAATTCTTATTAAATTTGTATTAATTTGATATGGTTTTTGTTTTTATTAGGTTTGCCCCATCTGCTTGGCAAACCCAAAGGATTTGGCTTTCGGATGTGGTCATCTGGTGAGAATTTAGACTACAGTGGACCCTTAAAGACTATTATTTCTCATGATACCATTACTATTCCTCTTCAAATACTCTATTCTGGCTTTCTAATGTGTTATTTTTTCAGACTTGTAGAGAATGTGGTGCCTCTTTATCATTATGCCCATTATGCCGAGAACCGATAACAGCTCGTATACGGTTGTATGCTTGACTGGAAAAAGACATCATGGGTTTGCACAGAGATAGGTTGTTTGTAATGAGAGACATTTGTAACTTTTATTTCATATATTTGCTTCTACTCTTGATTGTAAATGATGTTTTATGTTTGTAAAAAAAAAAAAAATGGCTCCAAGTCCAAAATGGCTCTCTCATGTATAAAAAAAAAAGTTTTATAGCCGGTAAACCTTTTTATATATATATGAGTACAGATATATATCACCCTTTATTGTTTCACCTTTATATCATTTTTTATGTGAAAATTTTAAAAACTAATTAAATTTTTTCTTTTTTTCAATTTTTTTTCTATTTCTTTAATGCCACATAAGGTGACACATAGAAAATGAAATAAAAATAAAGCAAATAAGAATGATATATAACAATGTTCTATATATATAATCTTATGAACACCTTCACTCAAAGTTATTTTGAGTCGCGTAAAATCCGATTGTCATTTTTATTCGAAGTTAATTTAACTCAAATTTTTAGTGGTTATTGCAGAGTCCTTTAATTATTAAAGCAAATTAAAATAACTATGGATCTCTAATTTTTTTACAAGTTATTAATTCATAAATGTTTATTAAAAAAATTATTTCCTAATAAAATTATTTATTAAATCATTTACAAAAGTACTCTTAGATAATCTATTTAATTACTCTATTATTTATCATTTAAATTTAACCACTCTATTACAATTTTCCACCACCGTCGCCACTGCCACCACCACCACCACTACAACCCCAACCACCACCACCACCACCACCACCACTAACACTTAATACTAATTCCATCACACGTGCGTATCTAAATTTTTTTTTTTAAAATCGTCATAACTAATTCTAAAAGAATCAGAAAAATAAAAAAAATTATTTTTGAACTAGACAAATTAATATTTACGTCTATGATTTTTTTTGAGTTTTTTGATTTTTTTTTTCCGCAAACATGAAAGTCGTTGTTTTTAAACATGCGAAATCAAAATTCACTGTTTCGTGAATTTCATGTTTGCGAAATTTAAAATAGAATAATAAAAAAATCAGAAAATATCATAGACGTAAATATTAATTTGCTTTGTCCAAAAATACAATTTTTTTATTTTTCTGATTTTTTCAGGATTAGTTATGACGATTTTAAAAAAATCTCGGGCGCGCGCGTGTGTGATGGAATTACTACTAGTAGGTGGTGGTGGTGGTGGTGGTGGCGATACTGGTGGTTAAATCTTTGTACATGGTGGTAGTTGTGGTGGATGTAATGGTGGTGGTGGTGATAATGGTGGTGGAAATGCTACATTATTTGCTTAATATTAAAAAATAAACTTTGTATTAAAATAAAATATTTAATAATAAAGATAGTAAAGGTATAAAAAGATATAATGGGTGTTTCCCATAAATAAATATTTTATTAGACATTTTTTTATAAAATAAATTATTAATAACTACTTTTAATAATTATCTATTTTTATTAGGCTTTTTTAACAATAATCCTTTTTTATCTCTCCCACACAGTTTAGAGTGTCCAATAATTGCTAAGAACTTTTTTTATAAAGTAATTAGTAAACAACTTTAAAATTGTATTGACTTCAAAATTGTAATTTTTTTTTTAATTTTGTTGTAAGTCATTACTTAAAAAACCAGTTGGGTTAGCTCAATTGTCCACAACTTACTATTTGTTCAACACTTAAAGGAAGGTACATAGTTCGAATCTCCTCCCTAACAGGTATGAAGTGACTTGTACAAGGTTCGAACCTCACCCTGAACATGGATAACCTAGGTAAATCAGGGTATGAAGTGAGAGGTACAAGGTTCGAACCCCTCCCTGAACATAGATAACCTAATTTTAATTTACATGATTTATGTATAAGGAGGCTTACATATTCCTGTAGGATTAGTCATGATATCGCAAGTTAGCCTAGACTATCCACGTACCAAAAAGTATTCATTAGCTAAAAATTGTTATAGATTCAAAATTTTGTAAAGAAGATTGAAAATAAAATACAAGAATGAAAGTGCAGAATGCAAAAAAAAAGTTTTTATTAAAAGTTGTCCAAAAAAGGCATTTATTAAATTTACTCCAGTATATATTTTTCTTAATCAATTTTAAAACTTGTTTCCTGTAAATATAGCTTCTTATAAATTTTGTAGACCATATCCTTCACCATCATAGGCTCATTAATTCAATTTCCAATATCATCTTTGAGATTACAAATTCGATTGATGTTTTTTTTCATAATGGTAAATGCATGAAAAACTTCGTCTTTGTCATGTTTATTAATCCACAGGTTCGTTACCTATCCGTCCAGAAAGGCTCTCCAACTTTCATAAGTTTTTCAGTTCTCGATTAATATTGTTAGCTAAATCTTGATTTTCTTAGTCGGTGGTTCAATCTAGTTGTCGGTAAGAAATTTTTTATATTTATTGATAAGTTTAATGTTGTTCGTAAACATTTTCCTACTCCATCTAGTAAGAGCAAAACATTTGGAATATTTTTTGAGACATAATTTTTGTATATTATGCGCTTTATCCCAAGCTTTCTCAACAACGTCTCTACGATGTTGATTTTCCATCCATCTTGTTTCAAACATGAAGTACCTTTTACTAATGTATTTTGTTCCATATTTTTGAATAATGAGCGGTGAATGATTCGATAGTAGCTGGTCAGCTTTCAGGATCAATTCAGGTAATAAATTTAGCCAGTCATTAGAAACAAGTGCCCCTGTCCAACTTTTCTATTGCTAATTCTTTATCCTTTATCTTATTAGTCCATGTATAATCATCCTTTAGCGGGAATATCAATCAAATCTTTATTGTTTATGAATTAATTTAATCTTAGAGTTCTTTCAAATTTTGGGACCAACTTACCATGTTTTATGACAATTTAGAGATATCGTTGAAGTCTCCATTGTAGAGAACCGACTCAACAATGCTTGATATCCATGTAGCTAAACTGTTCCACACCTTTTGTCTCTCATTAACATATATCGGAGAATGAATAAAGACAATATAACACAAAATTTTGGTCGATTCATTAATTTTACCAATTACAAAATAAGCATTTGAATTAACAAATCTTAGCTTGATGTAGTCTTTCCAGGCCAGTAGAATACCCACAGACCTAAACGCTCTTCCTCCGGGGTTAACTACATAGAAATGATTGAAAGACTTACTCTGACTACAAGATCTAAGATCATTTTTCCTTATTATGGATTTAAGTAAGCAAGCAATAGAAACATTATACTTAGATGTGATGGTATTAAACATTTTTTTAGTCGTTGGTGCCCCTGCTCCTTGACTATTCCAAACTTGAAAACTATCCATAGAACCCAACAACTTTTGAGGACTGGCCGTCGCCCTTCAACTGATATGAATCGAGACTTTCCTTCATAGCTAACTCCTGGGTACTCAAATCGTTTCAGTGCTTCTATAACTACTCTCATCCCCGTATAGATGTCCATCATTGTAAACTCTACTGCAGTATTAGATTTTTCTTGGAGCTGGCTCACCTTCTTCATTTTCATACATTTTATTTTCAATCTAATTCTTATTTCCAAGCACTTGATACTTGACCTTTCAAAAACTCGAGTAGAGGTCCTTCATAAATATTTTCATCTCGTTAATTCTTCTACCCATGACGTTGAACTCTTCTTGTTGATATTTTCCAAATTTAGAATGTCCATCTGATGTCTCCCTATTTGTTCTAAATATTAGACCTTAGTAGACATCATTTTAGGTGAATATGTGACTTATTTGATAGACTTTTATGCTTATTTCGTCATATTGCACTTTCTCCCATTGGAATTAGACTATTTGCATTTTTAGAGCTTTTGTCCGTTAATTTGTTTGTTCTAGTGAAAAGTTAATAGGTTTATGAATTCATGAAGAACCACTAAAAGGAGGAGAAGTGATAATTTAAGTCTTAGATCAAGTGGAGGAGCTAAAGGCAAGAAAAGAATTTCCAAGAACTTAATTAAAGAAGTTGCAGATCTGAAAGGCTGTTAAAGATTGTTGTTTTTGGGCTACTTAGGAGCGTATTTAGCCTTGGACCTTGAAACATGGTTTGATGCCCTATTGAGTTAGGAGGGTTCTCCAAGTTAAATAATCCTATTTGGAGTTGTTATGCAAAAGTTAGAGTCGTTTTACTAAAGGCTGCACACCAGTTACGGGAATTAAAGAAGAAGATGGGCTTGGGCTTTTTATAATTTGACCTAATCCTCCTAACCTAAGCCCTAATCCGTTTTTAATAGTATAAATAGACCCTTTATCCACCTATTTATACACACTTCAGAGAATTACATCAGAGGCTTCATATTTTCAAGTCAGAGCCGCTTTATGATAGAATTTAGTGTTTCGCTCACCCAAGTTTATCCAATCTGTGTCTAACCTTTCAAACCAATGTGTCTCCTCTTGCTCCAGAACTCTCTCGAACTAAGCATTCAATCCTTTATCAAGTAGGACGAAGGACGAGTTATAAGATTGATGAAGTGCCTTTTATACCCAGAAATCCGTGCAAGTAATTTATTCTTCCTCTTAAAAATGTCACTGAAAACCTCATCCCTCCATATTTCCAATTCTCTCCATAAAGTCTCCACATTATCCACCAAATTCTTATCGTCTTTCACCCACTTTTCCTCAACCATGTCTAAGAAGATTTGATGATGACACCACGAGCCTTCAAACCAAAATCTCCTAGTCTTAATAGAAGAGGGAAATGGTGTACCTATCGAAATCAAAATAGGCGCGTGGTCAGAATGGACCTGCGGTAGATGCTTGACCACTGTAGCCTCGAAAACCTCCCAACAACTTTGATTACCATATGCTCTATCCAACCTCTTCAGAATCCTCATATCCGAATTCCACGAATCACTCCACGTATATCTCGGACCCACTAAGCCCAGATCCTCCAATTCGCACAAATTTTGCCATTTCTCAAACTTAACCATGGACCGCGTAGTACCCTCTACTCCTCCCGACATGTCAATCTCAACCCCTACCTGGTTAAAATCACCGCCTAGTAACCACGGTTCTCTGATAACACTCGAAGCCTCCTCAAGCGCACCCCGAAGGGGATCCCGCAACTAATCCGGAGAACTCGCATAAACTGCAAAAATAATAAAAGAAAGATACGAGTCTTTTGAAACACGGATATTAATTACCTGTTTAAAGGCCGATAAAATTTGAAACGAGATTCCTATAGGATTCCATAATAGCCAAATACCCCCCGCAAAACCATCCACCTCGACCCGAATTGACTTTTCCATCCTAAGCGATTTAATAATTTTTTTCGCTTCCAACCCTGACGTCTTAGTCTCAACGATAATTGCCAAAATATGTCTGTGACGCATGTTCAAATCATTGAAAGCTCGTCTAAATCCTTCATTATTTGCCTCTCTACATTTCCAAAACAACACATTAAGAGAGTGATTGGAATACAACCGACCCATTGCAAAAGATTTACTAAGTGTATTCGACATAAAAAATATAAATACTGAAAATAACCAACTAGGTAAAGAGAAAAGAGAGAAAACACCCTAGTATTTTCGGCTTGATCACGATAGAAGTTACACCTTAGGCCCCCCCACCATCCAAGTCTATCTGCATATCGCCCGATGTCACCTCTTGCACCTCCTCCCCCACTTGATCTTCTTGCTCTTCTAGTGAGTCGTCAAGGTAGAAATCTTTCACGTCTAGTGCATCTGGCTTGTCTGCAAAAAATTCCCGTACTGCGAGCTTGCCAATCGAACCCATTTTCACCGTATTACCATCTTCTGTTACCACTTGTTGAGTAGTGAAAACTGTGCCTCCCTCATTGAGCACCAAGTCCTGCCCCTCTGTAACAATCTTGCCCCTAGTACCTGCTAAGATATTATCTACCAAAATATTAGAATTACCAGCTAGTGTTGACTAGCCCCCTAGCTTGTCCAGCAGCCACAAGTTAGGCTGGTCACTACCAGTACCACTCGCTAGTTGGTTCAGATCAGTAGCTGCAGAAATCTTCCCAGGAGAATTAATTGCAGATAGGTCCCTATCGCCGGAACTGTACTGCCCCAACTCCCTCTGATCGCCCTTCTCCCCAAATCTCACGGGATCATCATGTGACCCACTCCTCACCCCTCTAACCATATTCGCCCTCTTTATAGACCCCTTAGTACCCTCACTACGCCCCTCCTCAGCCCTCCTATTCTAAGACACCAATGGTGAATGTGTGTAGTTTTTTTAATTTACTATACTATAGATCCCTATATTATGATAGGTGATTCTTTTGTTAAAATTCAACTTTGCATTTAATAGATTATGCTTTTATTGGAGGTTTTCTGTCTCAATTGGTTCTAGAGAAGCCTGTTGAGGAATAGTTAAGAGTTAATTGTTATCTCAAAAATGTTATCACTTAGAGGCCAGGTTGTGCATGCATGGGCTTATTACAAAAAAAGATGGATTATGTGTTCTACCTATATAGTGCCTTACTTAGATTATTAGATACGGATTCAATATCTATCCTCAATGATCATTAGATTAACCCGTACATCGTTTTCCATACCTGCAACTTCTTCATACCAGGAAAAAAATACTAAAACTCCCAACAGTTATATTGTTGTAACGACTAGTAGGCCTAAATCCCACCCTTATTTTTAGGATCAATGCTCCATTTGGAGCCTTGGTATATTAGGATCTTGAGGGGATTTAGTTAAAATTCATTTTAAGAGATTTGGGTGTAGATGTGTTTTTTTTTTTGCATTTTGGGGATTTATATTTGAATTTAGAGTCCAAAACCGACATTTAAAGCTTAGGATGCAGATGCTCTTATGCTCTCTCATTTTTTGTTTAGTGTCTCTATGTAATTAACAAGTAGCATTGAGTGATCTTTAGGACCAATAAGTAGTGATTAGATTTTCTTTCGTTATAATTTAATTAGCAATCATACAAATTTCACGTATACTTAAGAATCCCAAATTCACCATACTGAGATAATAAATAAACTATGCAAAAAAGAAATTAAAATAATAATCACCATAAAAAGATCCAACATTATTATAAGAATCCCAAATTCATATAACCCCTCACCCCACCCCATCCCACCCCTACAATCAAAGAAAACCACTAAAACTCATTAATTCGAAAAAGGGTGGAGCGTGGTCATGCGTGGATCCAGATTCTCCCTTAACAACAACGGAAGGCGATGCTGTTTGTAAAAGAGATAGTGTTGGGTAAGATATTGTAGAGAAGAAAGATAAAAAATATGAACAATAATATTTTACGTGGTTCGTCCAAAAATACCCACGCCCACTGAGTAATTTAATATATCCACTCACACTATTATAACTTGTTTTTTTTACGGAAACACCCAAAACCCTCTCACAGAAGAACATTTACCCAAGATCTTAACCACTATAAGACCGTTCTACACTCACTATTAACTTTCCTATATGAGTTTTACTCTTGAATCTCTTATGTTTATCTTCTTTTTATTTTTCTTTTTCTTTTCCATCTTCATATTCTCTCTTCTCATCTTCAAATGTCTACATATGGTGTCTATTTAAAGGCCTTCATGACCCAACAAATCAATGAATCTAATCACCTTGGAAGATTCCAAACCTTTCAATTTTACAAGACAATCATTAATTGCAATGCTATTTGATTTCCCAAGATTTCCATTAATTCTCTCAATACATTGATTCAATAGATGTGAGTCAAATATCAACAAATAACATAGCACATTTGTGGATTCATGATTTATACATTGTTTTGTAATTTAGTTATGTTTTTTCACTTTTATTTAAGATGACTCTAATACATTGTGTTGTAATTTAGTTATGTTTTTTCACTTTCAGTAAAGATGAACTTGAGAATTTTTTTTAAAAAATTATAGAATAGAATCAAACCAACATATAATATTGCATGCCAGAAAGAAAAATCAGAGAGAAAAAACCTGAGAAATAAGATATATTTACAAAAAAGTAAATTGCAAGATATTCAACCGCTCCCTACCTTTTCCAGTCTTTTGGCAAATACGTAAATAACTATCAGCATACTTTATTGTTCCCAATTTGTTTCCAGCAAGTTCCATCATACACTCTTAGCCAAATAATCTGCCAACATATTCATCCTACGCGTGATACGAACGATGTTAAGATTTTTCTAACTAGCGAATTTCTGCTTAATTCTTCCAAAAATAGGGCTAACGTTCTATCTAATTGTAAACGGGTTGTCAACATCGTGATCCCATCAGTGAAAATTGATTTTGTAAAAACGGTCCTCCGAACATGCAATATTGCATGCGCTACACTCTCTAATGGGGGATTGGTCCAAACTTTCTTTACACTATGATGTATAATCGGTTCATCTTAATTTAATGAGATTGCAAGAGGCAGTTGTATTTACTTATTAGATTACAAGAGGCATTTGTATTTACTGATTAGATTACAATTGGTCGATCAGTTGGGGTTAGTTCAACTGGCCAGATCCTTAGTTCTCCTTCTAAATGGTATACGTTTGAACCGAGTCGATAACTCTTAGTCCTCTTCAATGTATTAATTTTTTTTTTTCCTTTTTTGTCAAAACAATTGGTCATCCCTGTAAACATTCTCTTGCCACACAATTAAATTCAAATAAATGCTGTATTTAATGATTAGACTACAATTGGTAATCCCTATAAACATTATTATACGCACACCAATTAGATTTAAATAAAGGATTAATGCCCAAGAAACACCTCAAATCAAATTTAATGCCCCCTCACCCCTGCCGTTCTCCTTTTTCCCATAAAAGGCACCTCTTTTAATTTTTTTCCTATCCTACCCCTTTCTACCGCCGCCGCTCTCTCTCTCTCCACGAGTTCATAAACAAATAACTATGATAGCCGCTCTCTCTCTTTCGTTTAAATCATCAGCATATACACAAACACTGTGAATTATGAGAGCACCCATTAATGACGAATTTAGCAAGAAAAATAAAGAAACAGAGAGAAGAATAAGAAGAAGAATGAATAAGAGAGGAAGAAGAGATGTTTTATTTCTTGTTACAGTTACGATGTACAAAACTAGTTTATATACAATCATGTCTAACTAGATATAGCTGTAATCTAACTAATTTTTATGTAGAAGAAACAATTTGCATTTTGGTCCCTGCATTTTTTCTTTTTATCCAATTCATTTGCTGTATTCAAAGATAGATTGACATCTCCACTGAAACATGATATTTGAGTATTGGGAAAGTAAGAAATTATGATTGAATTGTGCGAAAGTTTGTATAGAATAAATTGATTGATTAACGTTGAAAAACTAGAAGAAAAAAACAATTCAAATGAGTAATGAGAATCTCTCCCAGAACTCAATATTTAGTCCACAAGTACAAAAATGTACTTGCGTAGCCTTTTCTGAGTTCTGGAAATTTTTCCCAGTACTCAACATTTGCCACAAGTCCAAAAGTGCACTTGCACAAGTACAAAAGTGGGCTTGCACAAGTACAGTCCGAGTTCATGGAAATCTATCCCAGAACTCAACATTTAGTCCACAAGTACAAAAGTGGACTTGCTTAGCCTTTTCCGAGTTCTGAGTAATGGGAATCTTTCCCAGAACTCAACATTTAGTCCACAAGTACAAAAATGTACTTGCGTAGCCTTTTCTAAGTTCTGGAAATTTTTCCCAGTACTCAACATTAGCCCGCAAGTACAAAAGTGTACTTGCACAAGTACAAAAGTGGACTTGCTTAGCCTTTTTCGAGTTCTGGGAAACATTCCCATTACTCACTTACAGTATAATTTCTTGAGTTTTATGACTCCCATAACTCATCGTTTTATACTTTCAGGTGTTTTATACATAGTGATGTTCATTTTTCTTTATATTATCAATATTTTACTTCATTTTTATGTGTTTTGTTAGTTTTGTATCAATTTACTGAGTTTTTTTGCAATTTCTTGAGTTCTGGGAAACATTCCCATTACTCACTTACAGTACAATTTCTTGAGTTTTTCTGTCTTTTGTTGCTTAAGGTATATTGTTTGCTTAAGATGAATTGTGTTTATCGTGTTTCTCAGAATACAAGTAATGAAGTGGACAAGAAGCAACTCAAACTTATAACTACAGGGACTTGAAAGCAAATATCCAATACTTGGATTAAATTAGTTAGAATGTACAGCTGTCTTTATGTTATGCTAGTTTGTTAGATACAATACTACAGCAGCTGTATATATATACTTATACATAACCAATTTTAGTTAATGAGAAAACAATTTAGCTTTACATTTCTTTTTTTCTTCTTCTTTCATTTTCTCTCTGCAAATTGAGCTTCTGCAAATTGAGCTTCTCTGTTTCTTCCTTCAATGGTAGCTCTTGGCTCTTCACAGTGTTTGTATTTGTATATATGTATGTGTTTCATCTGGTGCATGTTTTGTATCATCACTACAACAGCAGCACTACAACAGCAGCGGCATGTTTTTACTAAAGTAAGGGTATTTCGGTATTTTTAACTTAAGTACCTTTTATGGGCTAGTAGCTAAGGTGGTAGGTGCTTATTGGGCATTCACCCTTAAATAAATCGAGTATAAGAATGTACGTTCTATATATAGGTAGCAAATTTAAAAAAAAGTTCCCTGTAAAGCGGTCATGGTCTCTTATGTGAGTTTAAAAAAAATTGGGATTAAAAAAATATCCAAAGGCTTGAAGTCTCTTTCCTCGACCTTCCCAGCATCTCTATTGTTTTTTTCCTTGAATCATGTTGTGATTATAAAATTTTGAAATCAAATTTATCTCAATATATTTTTATAATTTAAGATATTTGAAAGTTTTATCCGGGAGGGTGACGTGCGAATAACGTGCAATGGCTTATTTTAGTTAAGTGATCGATAAGGAAGGAGACCAAATGTAGACGCATTCATGATGTATTACAAAATAAATTGACAAGTTAGTCATTAAAGTAAAACGTTCAAAAATAGCCAACAAAAGAGGAGAGAGAACATGCACCAACACATTTTTTCTTTTTTTTTTCCAAAACACCAACTCATTTCATGGAGTGCGTGACTACCTTTGACTTTTTTTATAAAAAAAATTCGGACATTAAGAATAACAATAATATTCACAAAGTACGAATCACTACGCTAAACCCAAAAAGAGAAGTACTGTATATTCATCTTTGATTCTCATATCACAACTACTACTCCAGGTGCTCTTTAGCTTTCCATATACTTGTACATGATTCATATATATTTCATACTGTTCGCTTTAATTAATTAATGAATATTGATACTGATATGATAACATGATCTCTGAGTAGTTCTGTAAGCTGTTTTATTTAATATAAATTATTGATATGATAACATGATCTTTGAGTAGTTTTGTAAGCTGTATTATTTAAATTTTAGATGAAATGAATATAAATTATTGCCTAAATAATATAGATCAAGTGATTGAAATGAATTAAAGTAGAATAAGAAAGGTAAAAGTAAAAGATACTACCTCCAGGCTACGTGAATCTAGATGATTTATCCTTTAGTAATTGCTATCTGAGGTAGTTCTTCAAATCATTTATGTTAAAAATAAAAGGTTAATTGCGCGGTTGGTCCCCTTGTCATGCCAAATATCCAATTATACCGTGTCTTAAAAAGTAGCACATATACATATACCCTCGTGTTATACATTAACGTTGCAAATCTACGAGGTATAAATTCTACTTTTTGAATTAATGGGTACTGATTGGCTATTTCACATAATATAGGGACTGAACGTGCAATTTTTCTCGAGATAAAGAACAGGTGATTAACTTTTATTCTGTGTGTAGAGTATTTGTTTCCGTACTTGATAGTAATTAAATTGAAAATAGATTCAGGAAAATGGGGAATAGTGAATCAACTACTTCGAATAGTCGCGATGACTTTTTGCCTCAATCTTCTGCATATCAATCATATTCAACCGATACTAATTATCAACCTCCACCTCCACCTCCACCTCCAGGACATGAAATATATCCAATGAAGACTAATGAAGAACCTCAGGCTTCAATGTGTGCAGTAAGTTTAGCATGTACAACTACTCAAATGAAGCCTGGAAGCTCCTATATAGCTGACAACTTTAGCTCCTTAAATGAGGTACTCTTCTTTTGTGTCTTATGTACTATTCTTGCATTACCATGCAGTGCAGATTTGGGCTTGTTTGGTTCATTCTTAAACCGAGAAACCATTGAAAAACGCGTCACAAGAATACTCATGTTTGCAGGTTATCAATTCATTGAGAGAAGCAGGCCTTGAATCATCAAATTTAATCCTCGGGATAGATTTTACAAAAAGCAACGAATGGACAGGTAAATTCACTTGCTTGGTTCAACTATTTGCAAAATTATGGATAATAAGTAGTTAAGATGTGAATAAAATTGTAGGGAGGCGCTCATTCAATAGGAAAAGCCTTCACGCAATTGGAAATAAAGCTAATCCATATGAACAAGCCATCTCTATAATCGGTCGAACTTTGTCTTCCTTTGATGAAGATGACATGATACCTTGTTTTGGATTTGGTGATGGTAAGTAATCAGATACAATCTTTTACCATGTTTATATATTTATCTAAAACTTATATATATTTATTTTTGTAGCATCGACACATGACCAGTATGTATTCAGTTTTTACCCTGATCATCGGCCTTGTCATGGCTTTGAGGAAGCTCTTGCGAGATATAGAGAAATAGTTCCCCGTTTAAAATTATCTGGTCCAACCTCTTTTGCACCTGTGATAGATGCTGCTATTGATATTGTTGAACGAAACAATGGGCAGTATCATGTTCTTGTAATAGTTGCTGATGGACAGGTTGGTTTAATTCATTGATTTGTTATGTATTTTACTATTTACACTATAAGAAATAGTATCATTAGGGACGAGGTTATTGCGGCAACACTAAAATATAGCCTCATGATATTTTTAAACACCAAAATGGCCTCTAATTATATTTTTAGCTGCAATATTTGCCGCTAAAGATAAAGTCAATAGAGGCAAAAACAAATAATTTGCTACTAAAAGTATCTTTAGAGACGAACTTATAGGGACAAACAAATAGCGGCTATTAGCGGCAAAATTAAGATTTTTAGTGTTAAAATTGTTGCCGCTAAAGATGCCTTTTCTTGTAGTGTTACTTACTGACTGAATTACTTTTACTGTGTTACACAAGGTTAATCGGAACGCTGATTTACCACCTGGAAGGCTAAGTCCACAAGAACAGTCAACTATACGCGCTATTGTTGATGCAAGGTAAGTAACATGATAAGTTTGATTTATCGAGAACCGTTTATTGAGTGACGTGTTGATATATTATACAGCGAATATCCACTTTCGATTATTCTTGTTGGTGTTGGGGATGGACCATGGGACGAAATGCAACAATTTGATGATAATATTCCTCAACGCGCATTTGACAATTTTCAGTTTGTGAATTTTACTAAAATCATGTCCGAGCATTCGGATATGAAAAAGATGGAAGCTGAGTTTGCCCTTGCTGCGCTTATGGAACTTCCGTTTCAATTTAGAGCCACGCAAAGCCTACAGCCTAAAGAAAAGTCATCTACTTCTCGAAGAAAGCTGCTTCCTCCTCCACCTGAAGTAGTTGAATACGATAATGCTGTTAAATCTGTTCCTCAAAAGACGAGTTCTGAACCTGTTGACTCAGCAGCTTCTGCAGAACAGGTGATGTTCATCTCCTAAATCAAGAGACTCTCAATTGATTCTTGTTAATTATTGTAAAATTTGATATGGTTTTTGTTTTTATTAGGTTTGCCCCATCTGCTTGACAAACCCAAAGGATATGGCTTTCGGATGTGGTCATTTGGTGAGGCATTAAAATACAGTGGAACTTTAAGACTATTATTTCTCATTATTACCATTACTACTCCCTCTCCAAATTTTATCTTCTGGCTTTCTGATGTCTTATTTTTTTTTTGACAGACTTGTAGAGAATGTGGTGTCTCTTTATCATCATGCCCGTTATGCCGAGAACCGATTAAAACTCGTATACGATTGTATGCTTGACTGGAAAAAGACGTCCTGGGGTTGTACAAAGATAGGTTTGTTTGTAATAAGAGACATTTGAAATTTAGATATATTTTCTGCAAATCTTGATTTCAATTGATATTTGATAGCATAGTGAACTTCTTGTATAATTTTTTATTAATACATGTGAGAGCTTCTTTGACTTTGAACCATATTGATTCGGGTAAAATTTAATCTCCAAACGTTTAGTAATCTATGTCAATGCAGAGTATTTACTTTAAAAACAATTATTGACCTCAAGCAACTATCAACCTTAACTTCTTACATATCTCACACGGTTTAAAGTGTCGAATGAATACTAAGAAATGTTTGTTAAGGCAAATGACTTTAAAATTGTATTTTTTGATTCTGCTGCTGTAATTCATTACCTTTTTCTTTTTATAAGGTGTTTATATATATAACAAACAAACTAGTATATACTAAAACCCAAAAATAAGTGAATTATACATATTGACTTTATACAAAAGATAGTACCAAGTGTCCTTTTTAGCTTTGCTCACTAGTTTGCTTGGCGAAAATGGAAAATTCTTCACTACAACAATGGGTTATTACGGCTGAAGAGGTTGATTGGTAAGTCAACCATAAGACGCCACGTGTCAAGAAAAGCCATTTGATTTGTGTCATGTGGACTAGTTCCATTAATTGCATTTAATTCCTTTTACTGTATTGTCTTAAATACCCTTTCGGGACAATGTAGTGGTATGATTCCGTAAAGGTGACACGTGCCGTAACATTAGTGGCCGGTCAATAAAGTAGAAAAAATGTTAAATTAAATAGTTTTGGAAAGGGATATGAATCATAAAGACGACACGTGGATTTTTTTTCTATTGGTAAAAAATTAAGGGAGTATGAATCATAAATACCATACATGTAATTATACAATTGGTTCAATATTAAAACCGGTATATTAATTATTTTATACATTTTTAAATGAGATAATTCCCAATTAATTACACTTCCTCACTTTTCATTCTAAAAAAAAAAGGAAGGAAGAAATTACTTTCTACTTACTCACAAATTTTCAACTTAATTCTCAATTAAGCACATGGTCATATTTACTTTCCATTATTGCCCTTATTTGGTTTTTTATTTTATTATATATTTATATTTAATATCTGATTTTTTTAAAAAAAAATTTTAAATAATTTTTTTTTCGAATTTTTTTTTTCGGAATTTTTTTTTTTTAAATTTTTTTTCCCCTAATTTTTTTTTTCAAAGATTTTTTCATTAACACACAAGTCCATACTGTTTTGTGTTACTGTAACTCACACATCTAGCAATTGTGTGTTACATTAACACACAATCAGATGTTCAGACTATCTGTACACTATTATCTATTACTGTGTACAAATATTTTGTATATCTTATTTTGTGTTCCTGCAACACACAATTTTTATTTGTGTGTGTTTAAGCAACGCAAAACTGTAAATGATAAACGCATTGTGTGTCTTACCAACACAAAACCCATACTGTTGTGTGTTACTGTAACACATACTTCCAGCAATTGCGTGTTGCATGAACACATAATCAGCCTACATATACATTATTCTATACCTTTCTGTACAAATATTCTGTCTGTCTGATTTTGTGTTCATGTATCACACAATATGTTATTTATGTGTGTTTAAGCAACTCAATATTATACATATTGGGTGTTCATGCAACACACAACACATATGATTTTGTGTTACTTTAACACACAATTATCATATGTACTAATCCTACATCATGTTATCATGGGAAAAAAAATTCGGAGAAAAAATCGAAAAAAAAAAAATTTCGGGGAAAAAAAATCTTGAAAAAAGATTCCAAAAAAAAAAATCGACAAAAAAAAAATTCGAAAAAAAAAATTCGGGAAAAAAAAATTCGAAAAAAAAATCTGAAAAAAATAAATAAACATTAAACTATAATTAATAAAATATATAATTAAAGTAATTAATAATAGGTGGAAGGATATTTTGGTAATTGGGTAATATTTTGTACTTAATTGGGAATTAAATTGAAGTTGTAATTAATAGGGAATACTTACTTTCTCCGCGTAATTAATTGGGCGTTGCCCCTTTTAAATTGATATTATGTATTTATTTTGAAAAGGAAATTGATTTATATTTTATATATTTAATTTAAAAATTATGTCTGGTATAGTAAATATATATATTTTAGGGTCAATGACCCAAAAAATCAAAATAATATTATACTTACCCCAAAGAATCATCCATTAACTTACTATTATAAGATTACATGTTTACCCGTCAAGGACGATTCCCGTCAAGGACGATTCCCATCAAGGACGATTCCCGTCAAGGACGATTCCCGTCAAGGACGATTCCCATCAAGGACGATTCCCGTCAAGGACGATTCCCATCAAGGACAAAATTTAGTTAATGATGTTATTGGGCAGAAATTTTGTCATTGATGTTATTGGGCTGAAAATAATATTATTTTGATTTTTTGGGTCATTTTCCCTATATTTATTTTAATACAGAAATTTTATTTAATATTAATTTTTTTAATACGTAACATTAATATATATAATTATTTTATTACTTATCATTGAAATATATATATATATATATATATATATATATATATATGCATAATATACATTGTTTATTTATTTTTATTTTTTAATATATGATTTAAATTATGAAAATATTATTATTTATTAATTAAAGTAATATAGTTGATATGATTCTTGACAATAAATAAGTTGGTGAGTTTGAACGAAAAATTAATTACCATAGTAATAGCATTTTCAACCACCTTTATTTCATAAATTTGTCTATAAATAAAAATGTAGTTTACAATATTGTTACATTCATTGGTGAAGAAAAAGAGCTCCTCAATTCACGTAGCATAAATTATGGTTAGTATTTAATTATATTTTATTTATTCAACAATCTTAATATATTTATTAATTAGGAAAGTTTTGTGAAATATATTAAATTTTTATGTATTATTTGTCTAGCATATTTATGGCCAAATTATATAGTATATGTAAGGTAAATTGTGTTGAAGAATTATATTATTGTTATTTAAGGTACTTTTATATATTTTTAAAATTTAAAGTAGATTAAATGATAAATTATTGCTATTTATCTAAAGTGTAAAATTATTTACGGTTTTTATTCTGTTTTTGTGAAACGAAATTTATAGAAAATAGAAATGAAAAAATATTTTTGGTATAATATATTATTAATTAAGTTATGGCCAAATTACATAGTATATATAAGGTAAATTGTGTTGAAGAATTATATTATTGTTATTTAAAGTATTTTTATATATTTTTAAAATTTTAAGTAGAGTAATTGATTAATTATTCCTATTTATCTAAAGTGTAAAATTATTTATAGTTTTTGTTATGTTTTTGTGAAACGAAATTTATAGAAAATATAAATAGAAATGTTTTAATTTTGGTAGAATAAATTATTAATTAATTTATAGCCAAAGTATATAGTATATGTAAGGTAAATTATGTTGAAGAATAATATTATTGTTATTTAAGTTACATTTACATATTAAAAAGGGGTAATTAGAGATAAATGCCTCATTAATGATGTCTTTTATTTTTTTAAGCTTCTAATTTTCTTATTTAGAGATAAATGCCTAATAGAACAATTATTTATAGAAAACATCCCCTTTATATTTTTTATACCTATACTATCCTTATTATTAAATATATTATTTTATTTTTAATACAATATTTATTTTTAAATCTCAAACAAATAATAGGATATTTCCACCACCACCACCACCACCACCACCACCACCACCACCACCACCACCATCACCGCCTCCACCATCATAACCACCACCACCACCACTACAACCACCACAACCATCACCGCCTCCACCACCACCACCACCACCTACTACTAATTTCATCACACGCGCGCATCCGTGAAAATTTTTTAAAATCGCCATAACTAATTCAAAAAAAATCAAAAAAATCGAAAAAAATCATATTTGGATAAATCAAATTAATATTTACGTCTATGATTTTTTTCGGAATTTTCTGAATTTTTTGATTTTTTTGATTTTTTTTTTTAATTTTTTAATTCGCAGAACATGGAATTCCATGTTTTAAACAGTGAATTTCGTGTCTGCGGAAAACAAATTCCTTATATCAAAACATGAAATTCCATGTTTAAAACATGGAATTCCATGTTTCCGTGTTTTAAACATGGAATTCCATGTTTGAAACATGGAATTCCATTTTCTGCGAATTAAAAAATTCAAAAAAATTCAAAAAATCAAAAAATTCAAAAAATTCTGAAAAAAATCATAGACGTAAATATTAATTTGGTTTATCCAAATATATAATTTTTTTATTTTTTTGATTTTTTTAGAATTAGTTATGACGATTTTAAAAAAATTTCACGGACGCGCGCGTGTGATTATTAGTTTTTGTTTTGTTTTTTTTCTACTTTCTTTTTTTTTAATTGTTAATTATAAGGGTAGTTTGGGATGAGGCATTTTTCTATAAAAAATCTTATTCTAGGCACCTTTTTTTAAATAAGTTTTTTAATAGGCATTAATCTCTAATTGGCTCTATTAAAAATTTAAAGTTAAGTAATTGCTTAATTATTGCTATTTATATAAAGATTAAATTTATTTATCGTTTTTATTATAATATAGAAACGGAAATTATAGAAAATAGAAATGGAAATATTTTAATTTTTTGGTAGAATAATTAATAATTATTTTACGGACAATTTATAGAGTATATATAAGGTAAATTGTGTTGAAGGATAATATTAGTGTTATTTAAGATACTTTTAAATATTTAAAATTTATAGACTAATTGATAAATTGTTGCTATTTAGGTAAAGTTTAAAAGTATTTATTGTTTGTATTATAAAATAGAAACATAAATATTTATATTTGGTAGAATAATTATTAATTTTAAAAATCGTAAATTTATATTTAATATATATAAATCTTAATTCGTTTTATAAAACTAGTAATAAAAGAGGCCCAAAAAAAGCCCACAAACTTAGAAAATAGGTCACTAATAAAACCCAAAGTGTGGACACCCAAAATCTATACAATCTTGAGAAAGAAATAGCCCACCAAGCCCATATATAAATATTTTTTTATATATATTTTATGTTAGTAGTGTAAAATAATTTGTTATATTTAGTGTTAATGGAATTATTATATTGTTTTTCTTAAATAATGAAAATAATTTATAATAATTAAATTAATTTATGAATTAGTTATTAATATGTTTATATGTAATAATGAACTATAAAATAATAAGACAAATAGTATGTTAAAAAGTTATAGTATTTGATAAACTTTTTTTAATTTTTTTATGTGATCAAATATTTATAAATGTATTTATAATATATAGGTAGGATGAATAGATTTTACGATACTGTTGATTAAATGCAAGATTTGACTGTTGAGAACTTCATGCAATTTAGTTTTACAAGTGATGAAGAAGCTTATGGGTTTTACAATGTTTACGCTAAGGCCAAAGGTTTTAGTGTTATGAAGAATAGTATGGGGAAGAACGACAGAGTTATTTTGTATACGTTGTTTTCGTGTTCAAATCAAGGTACACGGCTTTTCCAGTATACAGAGATGGTGGGTAGGAAATGAGAGCACAAGGATGTTACTAGATGTAAATGTGAAGCATCTATTAGAATACTATGGAAACCTGAAATTTCTTGTTACAAGGTGACTAGAGTAGAAATAGGCGAAGATATTCATCAAATAAGACCTTACAAAATCATCATCAGCAGATTTATTCTCTGTCAACTTTGAGTTAAGTTTACTGAAACTTATAACATCACTGGACCCAAAACTAGCCTTCATTCTCAGATATGCCTCGTCTTTTGATTCGCGAAGCATAATTCTACCACCTTGGTCAGATAACCCGATCAAAGACTGGACATCATTCACATTAAATGGGTAGTTGATGCCATGGAAATCAAAAGAGTTGGTTGCCCTATCAAATGCCTCCGCAACCCACAAACAGATTGCATGCCTTAGGTTCCCTAGGTCAATGTCTAACATTGACCCAAAACCAACACGCCTAACCGCTTCACGTTGTTCATCAGAAAGATTATCATTGATATATTTCACATTGTTGATTGAAAGTGTGTGTCAATCTTAAAGTACAACAAAAACAAATGTTATCCACATCACAACCAACATTTTCCTTGAATGTAATATACAATACAACAAAATTTGATATTAACTTACATTAGCTTTTTGCAACTTTTTAACTTGTTTCCAGTATTTTTTAGGTCTTTCGCCGCCATCTTGTCATAGGGTAACCTCTCCTTGGGAGTTAAAAGTTTAAATTCAACATTGATTTCCCTTACCAATTCACGTGGGTCAGATCCCTGAAACGTTTTTTTTTTCTTTCAGGAGTCATCGCTTCCCTGCCTTTTATCACCACATCAACTATGAATGCCTTATACTTTGGTATAACTACCTAAGATAAACGTAAGTCTTAATACATGGTTAACTTACAAATAGCATGCAAAGGCAGACTGGGCTTTTTTGGGCTTTCCCGTGAAATACTCTGCACACCTACACAAAATAAACAATATATTTATGAAATAACTGAATAAAACAAATATTACAATCATATTTTACCATTTCTGAATCATCAAAAATATCAATACATATTGATTGGTTAAAAGCAGGAAATAAACAAGAATTGTCTAATCTTTAACTTAATAAAGTCAAACCATTGAACAATTAGACAATCTACTGTTATTTAATATTAATTCTCAATTAAAACTAACTGTGGTCCAAATTTCCCCTTCGTATCAAGGGACCACAAACATATCTATCTCCTTTTATCAATAGGGACCTACAAATCAATTTACTCAACAAATAAAACAAATAATCAAAGGTATATATTCGGTTAACAATGGGGACCTAACACACGCTTTACTTATATAAAAACACAGTGCCTAATACATATGGTTTATTATATGACTAAGACCAATTATTTCTAAGATCGACAGTTGGTCTAGTGGTTAGACTACCAAATGACCAAAATTTAATAATCAATAGTAAACTTCATATCAATAATTGCGTCTTTGACGGGTATTATTGTCTTGTATGGTTATTCCCAACCCATTAATTTCCCCTCAACTTACAAAAGATTTCTTGCAAAATAATGACAAATTGTCATTAGTTCTAACCTCTTTTCTTTTCTTTGGTGCATCTGTATTTTCTTGTTGCGACTGGAAACGTTCCATTGAGTTCCAAAAGGCTCTATCATGTGATATTTTACAGTTCGAATAATTTGTATGAAGTTAATTTTTTTATATTGTGTATTTTTGCTATTTTTTGCTTTCCAAAATATATTTCAGAGTGTGAAAACAATTTAAGATCTTTTTTCATTCCCCTCTTTTCATAAACATGGGGAACTTTAAGATCCAGCCTCCAATTTAATATCCGTCAATTCATGAATTCTTATTTGTCGAGTTGATGTTGCTCATACTTGCTTGTTATCTGTATACGTTTCGAGCATATGTTCCACCGTCTCTTCATGTTCAGTGTATATTGTAGAACTTTTCATTTTTGAGCATTTTCTTACTGCCAAGTTGAGTGTCGTTGGTAATGTGTCCGTACATCCTTTCTATGTGAAAATGAAAACCGTTGTTGGAACATTGGTTTTCCAAACAGTCTTTCATACCCGTGGATCATGTTACTTTGATGATTTCGATGTTTGTGGTGTATTTCTTACCTGAGCCTTAGTGTATGATACTATGATTTTGTAGTGTATTTTTTTCATCCTTTGTAATTGGCCAAATGAATTGGTCTTCCTCCTCATCTGTAATAGCCTAATTCTTTTGATATTGTGCCTTAGTGGTTAAGAAAAACACTCGTCCAATATTTCACCGTTCTAATTGTACTTCTAACCGTTGAAAATTGACCTAAAACCTTTAGTAAGTTGACATCCTTGTGGATTTTTTCAGCGTAAATGGTGTGTTGACCAATTTTTGTGCCCATATCTTTGTTGTTTCCTCATTGCGATAATGCAACTCCCGTGTTGAATTAACATAATTCTTTCTTGAATTAAGTTATCACATGGCCATGATCTACTCTATCGTACTTTAACTTTTATGAATGTTGTCTTCAGATAGTATAACCCTTTTAATTCTCTAGCCACCAAAGACGGTAGATTCAACCAAATCCTCCATGCATGTGCTGCTAAAAGTAGTTTGTTCATTTTATTTCTTAATTCTTAAACCCCATTCCTCCAATAGTTTTCCCCATTGCTATACTTTCCCATGCTATGTAAGTCTCATTATTTTAAAATCGTTTTACTTTCAAGATTTTGCAAAGAAGCCAAAAAACAAAATACAAAACAAAAGTATAGAAAACGAAAAGTTTTAGTTTTATCGAGGGTCATCATAAAAAGGGTTTACATTCTTGTTGAGTTTCAGTGAGAGTAATTCTTCCATTATATGATATAGGTTACACACTCTTCTTCTTAGTATTACACCATTATGCTACAAAGAGATATTCCATATCGAAAATGTTCATTAGTGTTTCTTATAAATCTATAGTCACAACACAACTCTTATATACAACCTACTTTATACGTATTAATATAGACCAAATTGATAATGGTCTTTCATAATTTCATATATCTATATTCACAACACGACTATAATAGAGATAACCTACTGTACACGTATGAAAAGATGTTCATAATATCAAGAATACACAATCACCCATATTATCACTATAGATGTTCACACTATAAATAATACATAATCACACATTTTATAATTATTGTCCTATTTAGTGAGAGAAGAAACTCTAGATACACACCAAGTATAGAGATAAGATAATAAGACACGATGAAATAAATAATGTTGCTATAAACTCTAAATACATATTTATATAGTGTGAATAAGAGAGTGAATCATAGTCGTGTGATGGAAGCAAGATCAATGTCTCCAAATTGATCAAAACATAAAAGTCACTAAGAACAAATAGGTCATTTTCTTAAGAGATAATTCCCTAATCCTCTTTGAAGAATCTATCTTAGGACAAAAATACGTCAACCTGTTATGTTGTTCTTACTTAAGGCCAGAAAAGAATTAAAACTAATGAAAATAAATAAATAACCCTAAAATCTATCCCTCTCAGTATATATATATATATATATATATATATATATATATATATATATATATATATATATATGTATATATATGTATATATATATATATATAACCCATTTCAAAACAATATAACCTAAAAACAAAAAACCTATTTTCTAAATATTCTCTCAACACCACACCCACCCCTCTACCAGAGCATGGTGGTGCGTCTCAGATATAAATGACCCCTCTTCAAGACCTAAGCAACCCAACTCATTTCTATAGACAAGACAAGGTTGAGAAGGAACTAGTGTAGGAGACACACTTAACTTGCAAACTTCACGTAGTTGAAGTGATAGATCGGGTATAGATTGTCTATTAGTCTTTGTGTGGTAATACACAAGATAAGGTTTCACAGACTTGTGAAGTGTTGCATTGGGAGTGGAGATTTTCCGCTTGTGTTCCTAGTGCTGGAGATAGAACAAGTGTGGTCCCTCGAAGGGTAATTTAGACAAGGGTGTAAAGGTTTCTGGTATCATTTCTAAGAGACACAACTATTTCGAGTGGAAGAATTGAAATCCTAAGGGTGGACATACCTTGGGAGTGGGCGTAGGCAAGAAAGATCTAACAATTTTAAATTTGTGGTCTCTCTCTCTCTCTCTCTCTCTCTCTCTCTCTCTCTCTCTCTCTCTCTCTCTCTCTCTCTCTCTCTCTCTCTCTCTCTCTCTCTCTCTCTCTCTCTCCTTTGTGCATGCTTATACTTTAATCTTTGCCTTTACTTTTCATATATTGTTAGACTTATAATCTTGCATGGTAGGTGCTTGTTAAATTAGCTCACTTGATTCTTGACTAGTTTTCATCGTAGAATAAATACACGTAGAGTTTGATTGAGTTTGTATACTCATATATCTTATCTCTAAATGTTGTTCTAATCTACTAAAGTTCAAAGAGTTTAGAAGTTTAGGTCAAATGAAGTGGTTTGGATTTGAGTCAGATTTTATAATTTTGCAATGTACAATTCACCATCCCCTTAGGACACTTTATTGGTTTTAAAAATTTTTTTTGCTCATTTATCGAGCTCCATATTTCTTCTGTTGCCTTTCCACCTCTTCAACCAACCAATTATTCCCGTTTGCAGCTTTGATTACTCATTGTCGAAGCGAATTTACTAGTGCAGATGAAGACCCCTCAACCTACTCATCCTCGTAATCATAATGGTTCGTACTCGGTATTAGCAAGTGCACATATGTTCTTGTATCCTTCTTTGTATATGTTTCCCTTCTTCTTCAGACCTGATATATATCTTCACATGTGTTGCATTACAACTTAACACATCCGGGTCTTGCAAATAGATCTTGTTTTCACCATCATTATCTTCAAGAGCATCATTGGTCTCAACGCTTCTGTTTATTGCACTCCCATTTCCATGTCATGTGTTCATGATAGATGGACCATCATAATCAATACTGACGAGCGATCTCCTATCATTGTACTCTTATTCATCGTCGTCTCCACCTATTATGTTATTTCCTTCATCATCAACATGCATAGTCACACTATCAGTCTTTACCTCTATCTCCTCACGACCATCTTCTACCCCCTCTTTACTTGTCTTACCAACCAACAAATCCTCCGGACGTCAATCCTTGGCTTCATGTTTACATGTTTCACTACCAAATACATCATCATCATGGTCTTCGTCACCCCCTTCACTACTATTCTCAGTAACTAGCACCTCTTCCACACGAACTACATTGCCCACATCCCTCTCATGTACCACATCCTCCTCATCTCCAACGTTTTCATCGCCTCTTTGTAGAGATGCAAGTTCCAATATACTCGGTATGAGCTCCGCCTTATTTACCTATGTTACAGAACATTCATTAGGTACTTGATGTATAAAATCGATTTGCGACTTACTGAAACTATTCAATCTGCCTATAGATTATTCACACGAACTTTTTTTAAAAAATATTCTTCTTTTTCTTCTAGTTTCTTTTGATTGACCTAAAATCAAAATCTTTTTTTTTTTTGAGTACATGAGAGAGCCACTTTGGGCTCGGAGTCATTTCGACTCCAATGAGATTCGATCCCAGGAACTCTTGGTCTCTGCGGAGTAGCCTAACCACTAGACCAACTATCTATCTCTAAAATCAAAATCTTTATCATGCCTATAGATTTTATAGAACAAAGAATAATGGTATACCGCATAATATATCACACATAATGTGACATAATTTGATTGAAAGTAAATTAGATTTGATCGAGAGTTTAAAGAGATTGACAAATTTACCTTAACTCAAATCATGCCACATTATGGATGATATTTTTGGATTGTATGATCTTGGGTGGTAAATATCATTACTTTACAACAAAACGCTTACTAGAAATGTGAGTTCTAGATCTATGGGTGTAATTGATACAATTTTGAATGTGTTTTTGAAGGGTTCAAGTTCATCTAGTACTATAAATGAAATTCTAATGGAAAGTATGGTTGGACAAATGATGAGGTTGATTATATTCGTACTATTGCGGATGATGATCCAAGTTTGGAAAAAAATAGTATAGCTGAAAAAACAAAAGTGGATCTAGGTTATATTGTGCTTCATAAGTCAGTATAAGGTAAGATTTATAGTTGGGCGGTAATATTTGGTGCTAAATTGAGTGATTATTTGAAATTATTCTTTCATTCGAGAAGTAATTGTTAGGCCTCCAATGAGCATTTATGAGAAAAAGGAGGCTTAATTTGGTTGGACAATTCTTACGAAGGGCTCCTTTCTATCAAATTAAATTGTTTACTAGAGGCAATTGGTGTCTTTTTATTCCTTTTAAAAATGGAATCTATTGAAGCAAGTGCTAAAGTTTTGGGCAAAACTAATGGATACGTTTTTATTCTTTACATATTCTACCTAAATTTTCCAATTGATTACGTGGAGCAAAAGAAATGAAAGGTCTAAGCTTAGGAGTCAATATGGTGAACAAAAGCATAACATGAACGAAAAGCCTACGCTTTAAGACTCGTAGAAAAAAGACAAACCATCACCCTCTTCGAACCAGGTTTTCCCTGCTGCCAATTTCCAAGGGAAGAATAAAATGAAAGAAAGGAAAAAATTGCAGTTAGGACAAATTTGAAAAAAAAACCTGCACCTCTCCATATACGAATCCTTCTTTTCAAGCAAGCAAAAGGCACCTAGGCTTTGTATCATAATTGAGGAGCAGCAGAGTACAGAGTAAGTAACATTAACTTGTTTCATAAAATGTGTGTAGGAATCATATATAGTTCCCGCTAAATAATAAACACTTTTAACCATCCATGATCGTCTCAAGTCAGCTCGGCTATCGGTTCCGGTTCTCCGGTCCGCCTGAGCGGACCGAACCGGAGCAGGCATACGGTCCTGGACTGCTCCGAACCGTTGTAACACCTTATATGCTTGGTTCTTATAAAAAGAACTTTGTTTTGAACCGGTCTGGACCGAACTGGATCGATAAGAATTTTCTTTTAATAAAATATAAAACATTAGAACCCATCCCACCGACCCTATTCAATACACCCCACTCTTGGCTTCTCTTTCGAACCCAAACCCACCGACCCCATTCAATACACCCCATTCTTTCTCTGAGTTAATTCATCTCACCAAACCCACCTCCCCCATTCAATTCCCTTATGTAATACTAGTCTTATCTAATTCTTGATGGTGGCTTGCTTAAACTGTGGTGGTTTGATTCATTAATCGTGGCTTGATTAAATAATGAGGTGGTGGTTGGGCTCGTAATACGCCGAGATATGGTGGTGGACGGTGGTTTGTCTAATTCTTCTCTAATCTTCAATTATCACTTCCATAATGTTTTTTTATCTATTTTTTGTAATGATTTCTTTGGTTATTCATGTTGGCATGTTTTGATGGTGATCTGATGATGAAGATGAGATATATTTTTGATGGTTTATGTATTGACTACTATGGTAAGTAGATGGATTTGAACCCATGTGTAATTGATCTAATTTTGAGTGATTTTGGATTTTCTACAATTTTTGATACTCAGTTTTGGAAAGAAATTCACTGGGGTTTGATAAATTTTTGGGCAAATCAATGGTTTGTGCTATATTGGTCCTATTTTTTGTGAAGTTGTCTACATTTGTTGAACTTATTTGTCGAAAATTGAAACTTTAGGCCATGTGTTTCTTCAAAAATATATAAATTACAATTTGGAGAATGAAAATAAAACAATTTGTCAATGTTGATTCAGTTTGAGTAGTTGAATTTGCATGTTTGGTCCCTTTGACTACTATGGTAAGTAGATGGATTTGAACCCATGTGTAATTTATCTGATTTTGAGTGACTTTGGATTTTCTGATACTTGGTTTTGGAAAGAAAATCACTGGTTTTTGATAAATTTGTGGAAAAATTAATGGTTTGTGCTATATTGGTCCTATTTGTGGTGAAGTTGTCTACATTTGTTGAACTTATTTTCGAAAATTGCAATTTTAGTCCATGTGTATCTTGAAAAATTGCAACTTTAGTCCCTGTGTATATTGAAAAATATATACATTTCAATTAGGCTATATATCTTGAATTAATTGTCGAAAATTGCAACTTTAGTCCCTTTGAAATCCTAATTTGCGAATTGGAGGAATCAGTTAAGAATGTTAAGATCAAGTAGTTGATATTTTAGTTTGAATTGACGGAAATAGTTGCTTGTTTTTAAGAATTGATGGGTTTTTAGTTCTTTAAAATGCAAATCATCCCCTTCTTTAAACAAAAATGATGATAAACTTTTATATAAAATATCTTTGATGACAAATTGACCCCTTAATTTTCATAATATTTGGATTTGGATATAAAGGAATTTCTGAAATGATGATTTAAAATCAGAATTTTAGTCCCTACCCAATTTTGATTTTCCTTTGAAGGACCAATTTTTTACTTGGGCGGTTTTGGTGACGACAATGCAATACTAAATTGTTTTTAACTTCAGAGTATTTGCAATGTGACATGAAATTTCCAAGTTGTTGTCTTTCTAACATTTGAAAAATATAAATGGGGTTTAACTTTTCTGGTTTGTGAAGTAAAGTAGGGGATGATTTCAAATTTCTGAAATGCTAATAAATGGGGTTGACTTGTCACTTCATAATCAGTAAACATCTTTTGTGTGATAATGGTTTTGATATAAAGAGAGGTTCTATATTCAGCATTGTATTTATACTCTTTAAAAAAGTCAGATCTCATCTACCATTTTAATTCCAACTACCATCTTTACACACTTTCCTTTTTGCCTATATAAGTGTGTCTCTTCCATTTGTAATACTCACCTTGCAAACAATTTTAACTTACAAAACAAAAGTCTTCACTTTCATCTACTTAACTTTAGTTTTTCATTTCAACTTTCAAGTTTCTTTTACAACTTATTCAAACTCGCAATTGTATTACAAACATCACAAGAAGGTAAATTCTTTCATCCCCTTTACTTTGTGTAAATGTGTAAATTTCAACCCTTAACTTTCAAAAATGTGTAAAAGAGACCCTTAGTCTTTGTAAAGTATAAAATAGCCCCTTAGTCTTTCGAAAATGTGTTAAAAATACCCTTATTCTTTGTAAAAAAGCCCCATAGTCTTTGTAAAGTAAGAAAGACCCTTAGTCTTTGTAAAGAATAAGAAAGACCCTTAGTCTTTGTAAATTATAAAAAAGACCCTTAGTCTTTGTAAAAAATCCCCTTAAGTCTTGAAAATGAACCCCTAAAGTTTTGGTTAATGAAAAGAACCCTTAGTCTTTTAAGAAAGCCCCTTTAGACTAAAAAATGAACCCCTAAAGTTTAGGTTAATGAAAAAAACCTTAGTCTTTTTAAAAGCCCCTTAAGTCTCGAAAATGAACCCCTAAAGTTTAGGTTAATGAAAAAAACCCTTAGTCTTTGTAAAAAAGCCCCTTAAGTCTCGAAAATGAACCCCTAAAGTTTTGGTAAATAAAAAAAACTCTCAGTCTTTGTAAAAAAGCCCCTTAAGTCTCGAAATTGAACCCCTAAAGTTTAGGTTAATGAAAAAAAACCCTTAGTCTTTGTAAAAAACCGTTAAGTCTAAAAAATGAACCCCTAAAGTTTTGGTAAATGAAAAAACTCTTAGTCATTGTAAAAAAGGCCCTTAAGTCACGAAAATGAAACCCTAAAGTTTAGGTTAATGAAAAAACCCTTAGTGATGTCTCCCTGTTTGTGATGATTTAATCGTAGTTGGAGACATCATTTTAGGTGATTTAGGAAAGTCTTTACTCGATTTTTATATGATTCATTGTATTTTCCTATTTCTTGTCTCGATTTGATGATTTATTATTTTTAGAGCATATTTGGTTTAATAGTTTATTTAGTGTGAGGCTTTAAAGATATATAGTAATTAATTAGATTCCAAATCAATTCTAAGAGATAAAGGAAAGAAGATTATGATTGAAATTGGAGATAAAGGAAAGAAAAGATAAGTATGGAAAGATATAGTTGCCAAGTAAAAATGAATTCTAGCAGCCACGTGACTAAAGTGATCATAACTAAAGATTGGCTAGGAATTTGGAAGAATGGTCTAAAGCAAAGTGATAGAGGTTTCCGAGACGATCAGTTTCGATGTAAAGAACGCGTCAAACGGAGTTGAAATGAAGAAGTTATGGCCAAAACAAAACAGCGGCAGTTTATTACCTTTTTTATATTTTAGGGTTACGAATTTGAGTTGGGGTAGAAGTCCAATTACTTGTCTTCCACTCCAAGAAAACGTTTTTGGGCTTCCTAGGCCCCTATAAATACACCCTTTAACCTTTTTAAAATCATCCTTGCTCAGTTCTAAATAATATATTAATTCTTAGTCATTCAAGAGAGCAAGATGACATTCATGTATCTTTATTGTAGTTTTAATCCTTCAGGTATAAACTAATTTTCCCATAGATTGGGTTTTGCATTATGTATATTATATGAATTCTATTTTCTTTCTATCTATGTTTCTTTGGGAATTATATGTTTTAAATTGATTCTAGCTGCTTAACCATCGATTTGATTTATGTGCTTTGATTTGTTGTTTGTCTTAAACCTGATCAATTTAGGGCTTTGCTAATAGTAGTTCGATGGTCACCCAGAAGGGGTGTTTAATTATTGAAACACCACATAAACGTCTAGTGTACATACTTAATCCTGAAAAGATTTGCCTAACTAGATAGTCATTAGGGTTTAATTTAATCACCAATCATCATTAATAGACCAGTCTCATCTAGGAACCTAGTAGCGCAGGAACACCCTATTTGAGTCCCCTCGTGATTGTGAGGTCGCCACCCTACTTCGCTCTCCGGGGATAGGGGAATTTAGAGTCTTGATTACTTATCTAAGAGCTATTATCTCCCTTATAAACTGAACTGATCAAAAGAAATAGAAGGATTAGTGCATAATAGCAAAACCTAAGCTATATTCTCTCATCTTATGTCTCTCATATTTAATCATTTGTCTTTTAATTTATTTAGTTGTTAATCTCATCTCTCAGTCAATCATATTTATTTCCTGTCTTTTAATTATCAATTGCTACTCTGATTTATTTACCCATCTGTCTAACACATTTAAGTCCTTGAGGAACGAATCTTCTTATCATTAAGACTTGCATACGTCCTGTAATACATGCAGTACTGTGCTAGTCTAGGGTCCTTATTTGCATTATTTATTCTATTATTTTATCACACCCTAGGAGACACCAAGTTTTTGGCGCTGCTGCTGGAGACTTGTGTCTCGTTAGCGTGTGGGTTATTTAATTTTAGTAGTAGTAGTTTTTAGTTAGTTTTATTTTTATTTTCCAGATTTACGCTTGTCGGTTTATTTTAGTCTTGTTCAGGTTTAGAGGTGCATCCTTGGACTCCGCTTGCGGAGCCTTCTTTCGGAGCTTCAGAGCTTATAACAAACGTGTCAGAGAAGACAAATTCCGAAGAGGAGCTATGGCAGAACATCAAGAAGCAGTAGATCCACCACTTGGTCCTTTAGGACATTTACCACCACCACCACCAGGAGATAACAGAAACAAGAACAGAATTGAACAAGATCTCCCAGGCTTGGGAGCATCTTTTCATGTTCAATAATTAGGTTATCGTCCTCTAGAGATCCAGAATATCAATTTTAGGCCCAATCCGAGTATGCTCAATCAATTCCAAAATTTCAGACTCTATAGTGGTGCATCAGTACAAGATCCGGTAAGAGCGATTTAGAAGTTCATGCAGATTTGTGATGCCTATGTTACTCCAGGCATTACACGCGAGCAACTGTATTGTCACATGTTTTTGTTCTTTCTGACTGGCAAGGCTGGTGATTGGCTAGATAGAAACCATTAGGTACAATTACTACTTGCGTAGAACTTCAAGCCACATTCTTTAACCGTTTTTATACGAAGAGTATGAGACTCAAAGATCAGAGCGAGCTTGCTAAGGTTTGTCAAGAGAATGGAGAATAAGTAGGAGACGCATGGACAAGGTTTCAACAGAAGTTAGCTAGATGTCCACTCCATGGTCACACCCCGTCTTTACAGTTAGTTATATTTTATAAAGGTATCAATGCCGAAAGTAGACTGAGGGTAGATAATCTTGGAAAGGGAAATTTTTTGTCCATGGATTCTGCAGAAGCCGCCGAAGGTATGTAAAACATTATAGAAACAGAAAGGAGTTGGCCACTTTTGTGAGCTACTGTTACAAACACCAGAGGTACGCTTTGATTAGATGCAGAAACTGCAAACTCAGCTCAATTTTCCGTATAATAGAATCAAATCAAAGAGATTAAGCTTGAGATGCAGAAGAATTTAGCCGCAAAAAAATGTAGTGAAAGAAGCACAAGGTTGTGAACAATGTGGGGTCACGAATAATACATGGGAAGAGTGCGAAGGAAATCTAACATCTGTTTATTTCATGTCCAACCGAGGAAACTATCAATTAGGTAACATAAATCATCCGGGTATGCAGTATTCAAATCCACAGGGGCCCGCTAATCCAGGTCATTATCAACCTCGTCCCCAGAATAACTCTTTCCAACTAATAGGTCAACCTCCATATCACGGAAATCAGAATTATAAGCGACCTGCTCCTCCACAACAACCGGTTAATGATGCATATACCAATACTTTAGCTCAGAGGCTTTACCAAAATATCCTCAAGAAGGGGTTGTGGGTGATCAACAATTGAAGAATTTTATGGATCTTATGACCAATAATATGCATTCACAGAACGAGAAGTTAAGAGAATAAGAAACTTCAATTCAGATTTTAGGTACGCACGTAGAACAAATGAATAAAGTTCTTACTAATATTATGGAAGCAAAAGAATTGAAAGCTATCGAAGGAGGTGATGCCAATGTTGGGTTCGAAGCATGCAAGGCTATTTTCCTTGAAATTGAAGAGAATAAGGAAGTACCACATGCTGCAGAAAGTGTCTTGGAAGTTCCTAGAACTGAAGAAGAACCAACTAAGTCAAAACCCGAGGACTCTGACTGTTCTGAGGATGAAGATGTAGACGAGAAATCTGAATTTATACAGCTTCTGAGAGATATGCAAGAAGAGATTAGATCAGTTATGGAATTACAAGCTGCTATAGCTAAAAAGAAAGAGGAAGAAGCCTCAAAAGAGATGAAAGATGAAGTTTCACCTGTTGTGCAAGAAAATAAAGAATAAAAGAAGGTGGATTCACCACCAGTTGCTTAAACAATGTCACCAACTATTCCTGATACAAATCCGAAGTTTGACATTGAACTCAAGACATTTGTAGAGGCGTATACTCCAGAAAATATCAACGCCCAAATGCTTGAGATTGCAAAGAAAGGGATTACACCGTAACAAGTATTTATGCAAGTAATTCCAGAGAACGAAGCGAGTGTAGAAGCCAGGAAAGAGACTATGGCCCATACTGAGAGAGTCTCAAGAAAAGTAGAAAGAGAGTTACCACTGAAGCTCACGGATCCAAGGATTTTTAATCTTCCTATTCAAATAAATGGTACGCTCAAGATGAAAGCTATGTGTGATGTGGGTTCAGGTGTGAATCTTATGCCAAAGTCCATGTTCGATAGACTTGGACTTCAGAGAAATCTCCAGTGAAGTTGCAGTTTGCGGACAACTTAGTTACCAAAACATGGAGAACAGTGGAGGACGTACATGTCCGAACAAGTAATATCACCTTCCCTACTAACTTTGTTATACTTGATTTCAATGCAGATAAGCAGGTTCTAATTATACTTGGAAGGACCTTCATGGCCACAAGTTAGAGCATAATCAACTTCCAGGAAGGGACAGTTACCCTCCATGCTAAAAATATCTCCGAGACATTCTATGTCTGGGGTAAGAAACCAAGGAAGTCAGATCTCACTGTTCCTATCATCCACAGCCTTTCACATCACAAAGTCACTAATGAAATCCACGCAAAGCCTGTGGATAGTGAGCCAAACCTAGCGACAAAAGTACCAGAAGTCAACCTCATCATCAACCCAAGGACATGATTGATAGACACTAGAGCAACCAGACATGTGTGCTCGGACAAATATGTGTTCAAAACCTGCAAGGAAGATACAAATGAAGTAATATTGTATATAGAAAATTCTGCCACATCAATGGTTCAAGGTACTAGAAAAATTGTGCTGAAGATGACCTCCGGGAAAGAGCTGACCTTGAACAATGTCCTCTATGTTCCATACATTAGCAAGAACTTAGTTATCCGATTTCCTTGCTTAGCAAGGCTAGGTTTAAACCTGTATTTGTAGCTGATAAGTTTGTATTAACTAAGAACAAAATGTATGTAGGAAAAGGGTACCTCTGTGACGATTTGTTTAAGATGAATGTAATGCCCATTGTACCCACCAAAAATGTACTGAGAAAGAAATAAATGAAAAGTATGATTGTGTTTATATGATTGACTCACCTAATTTATAGCACGATAAATTTGGACATGTTAATTTTGATTCACTAAATAAATAGTAAACATTGGGTTATTACCTAATGTGAACTTCAATTCTCAAAATGAATGTGAAGTATGTGTAGAGTCAAAATTAACCAAAATCTCGTTTAATTCTATAGAAAGTACTTCGACACCTTCAGAGTTAATTCACAATGACATCCGTGACTTTAAATTTGTGCAAACCATAAGTGGGAAAAATTATTCATATATTTCATTGACGATTGCACAAGGTATTGTCAAATATACTTGCTTCTAAGTAAGGACGAGGCCTTAGAAGCATTTAATCAATACAAAACTGAAGTTGAGAATCAACTAAATAAAAAGATTAAGAATCTTATAACAGATAGGGGGAGAATATTTGTCTCTTTTTGAGGAGTTTCGCGCTGAACATGGAATCATCCACCAAACCATGGAACCCTATTCACCTCAACAAAATAGGATTGCTGAACCCAAGAACCGCATATTAAAGGAAATGAATTAATGTCTTACTGATTAACTTAGGGTTACCACATAACTTATGAGGAGAGGCATTGCTCAACGCAAACCAAGTCCTTAACAAGGTACCACACAAGAAGGTAGATAAAACTCCTTACGAATTATGGAAAGGAAAACCACCTTCCTTAAAATACTTAAAAGTGTGGAGATGATTGGAAAAGGTAGCAATCCATGCTTCCAAAATGGTCAAAATAGGACCAAAGACCATCAATTGCATCTTTATTGGATATGCTCACAAAAGTGTTGCATATTGGTACAAAAATATGTCATGTTGACATTCACGTCAATACGGTGATTGAATCAAGAAAGGCACATTTCTTTGAAACAACTTTTCTGTACGGGATTGTACTCGAATTTGGTTCCTTAATAAGGACACACGATGCAATTCAAGAAGAGAAAGAATCATCGCCAACCGAAAAGCAAGATCAAGAATCATTTCAAAATGAAGAAGAACCGAGAAGAAGTAAGTCGTTGGTAGGGCACTAAACGAGATGTATAAAGGTAAGTCTAGACACATACTTCGTAGAAACAATACCGTTAAAATATTTCACTCAAACAGAGTTATCACAAGTGATTACGTTCGATCAAAGGATAACATAGAGGATCCACTGACAAAAGGTCTACAAAGAGAGCAAGTGCGAGTATTGTCAAGAGGAATGGGTCTTAAGCCTATGAAAGCAGAGTGGATATCCCACAATCTAGGTTCGAAGGGAAAACTGAATGAAACTATAACTTCGTGCGACGCATTGTGGGGAAACCTCCCCAAGTCATTCGTAGGACAAAATTAAACAATGCTACCTATAAAAGTGATGAATATAATAAACTTTTTAATGGTTTTTGTATCTATGATAACATAAGATAAAGTAATGCAGAATACTATCGACAAGAGACCACCTATATGAATAACATGGGTAGGGTCGTCCTACGAGAATTTTTTAAGGCAAAATTTTCTGATGGTTATTCATGAAATACCAAAAGTTGTCCAGGGCCATAAATGGATATTACTGTGACACCCAAATAATGTATGGAAGGATACTAGGTAAGTTCTATTGACTTGGTTTACACAAAAGCGGAACAGATCAAGACATCACGTTCACTGGTTAGAAAATAAATTCGATAGCCCTTACTAGAGAAGGTTCAAGGACAAAAACTACTTTTCTCGATGTAGTATTCTTATATAATTCTCTCTCGCTCTCTCTAATATTTAGCATTAATTTGCATACTTTTAGTTGGTTAGTCAATTTTTATTTATGCGGGGATTGTTGGTCAAATGAGTTTTACTCAAGTGTTGACCATGTTTATGGTGACTAACGATGACTTAAATTAATTAAATGATTTGGATATTAATACATTTATCTAATTGTAAGGACTAACGTAGTATATTCACTTGTTTAAAAATGATTTGAAATTGAATGAAAAATTGAATGAACAATTTAGTCATGAAATATTGAAGAATATAAATAAATAAGTTTTATTAACTTATAGGTTTATATATATAGTAAAGGCGAAATAAAAAAAGAAACAATTAATTTTTTAGAATTGGGCTAGGCCCAATAGTTTTTCAATTGTTTCATGTGTAACTCATTAGTATTACCATTGGGTCATGCCAAATAGTTAATATGTAATAAGTACTAAAGATCCATTAGCATTAGCCCAGTAATTATATCTTTTCCTAACTAACGTGTCTTTCATTTAAAAGACACAACCCTTTCTAATGGATGCCTATCCACCTATTCATTTTATATTAATAGTTTTTTTGTCAAAAGTGCAATAATATAAAACGTAATAAGAGTTTTTACAATCAAAATAAATCTCATCCTATACCACTAGGTATTGGAGAGTAAGACGGCAACCTAGTGACTTGTGTCTATTTATTCTGAATAATTTTGTTGTTGTATCTTGGAGATTGAAACCAACAAAAATAAGACACCAGTATGTGGCTAAATACCTTAAATACATCGGATTCAATCTGAGCCTCAACAAGTAAACTTTTTTTATTTATGGTTTATTTTATTTATGCATTATTTTTATATTGTTTTACTAGTATATACAAATAAAACACAACAGATATCGTTGATGGTTCATCACCCATATCAACATAGAGTAAGGACAAGCTAAGATCACTCCATGACAGAAATTTGTACCAGTGTCCCATGGGTGTTAAGACCAAAACATGATGAAAGATACTTTGATAGGGTTCTCAGGGATTTTTACTGAATTATGAGGATATAGGAGGAAAATGTAGATTTTGGAGGCCACGTGGAACATTCGAGTAGTCTAAAGAACGCCCTGCTTACATTCACAGTAGATGGGAGAGACTGTACTTTAACAAGTAAAGGCATTTGTTAAAATTGCAATGAGAACTTTGAGGCTTACGATTACAGATTATTGCAAAAAAAAAAAATCTAAAACCATGTCTATAACCATTTAATTTATTAAAAACCAAATCCTAACAGACTTAACCATCAGATTTACTTTTCAAAACCATAACTGAATAATCCAGATTCGGGTTCTTAAGCGGTTTTTGGAGTTTAACCATGACCAAAGTGTAATTCTATAAATATATTGAAATTTTTTGATATAATATAAAAAATACAAGAAAAAACTTCAAAATATATAAAATTTTATGTTGATCCTTAATTAAATAACATATCTGTTACCTTTTTTTGTTAAATTTAAGATTTAGATTTTAGTTTTGAGATCGAAAAATATTTTTTATCTATATTGTTATAAAATATACAAAAATAGATGATAGAAACGGATTTTTGGTTATTCGGTTTTATTTTTATCTAAAACTATAACCTAATGGATTTAACCACCTGTTACACTTTTCAAAACCATAACCTAACGGTTTTATACATGGTTGCATAATCGGTTTTTAATGGGTTCGGATTTTCATCGGTTTTGATTTTAAACCATAACCACTTACGATCACATATTTGTTTTGGTGATTGGGTCACAAGCAAGTGGTCACCGTGGATAAAGAAAACCTTACCAAGATACTTGGAGTAGGTAGGTTCATCATAGGCTGTAAGCAAAACATAATAAAATATTCTTTCAAAGAATTTCTACCTCGCTCTCAGCAAACACAATATAGAGAAAAGTTGGATTTAACTAGATATCATGCACTGAGTTATGAAGGGAGAATGAAAACACATGTGCACAATCAAATTAGAAAAAATATTACTGATGTCTCCATATTTTTTATGAATTAATCTATCAGTGTATTATGTTCTTAGTTGAGGGAATTTTCCCTATTGATTGTTAGTTTCTCAATTCATGCCTTGATTTGGAATTATTACTTTTAGAGCATTTTTAGTGTAATTTGTGTGTTAAGTGTGAAACTCTTAGGTACAATTATTATTTTAGATTCCAAATAAATGTTAAGTAGTGGATAAAAGAATATCCAAGGCGAAATTGAGAATTAAAACGAAAGAAACTGGTTTTAGGAAAGTTCAAAAGCTGCCAAAAGTTGTTGTCTAGCTGTAAGATGTGTGGTATTTTCAATTCTGCATAAAATATACAAGGAATTTGAAGGATCCCTTTTGTATTTGGAAATTTATTTGAATTATGGTAGTTTCGATACCAAGATCACGGATTTGGAGTTGTAACAAAGGAGTTATGCTTTTTACAAACTCCAAAGGTCAACCATTCTTATTATTAAGAAAACGAGTTTGAGTGGGATTAGGATTCCAAGACTTAGTCCAGACCTAGATTTTGATCTAAAACCTGTATACATGACTACTTACGCTTGTAAACATATCCTTGCTCAATCTTTAATCAATATTACACTTAGATATCATCCAAACAAGCAAGTTGACATACAGAGGAAGACAAGAAGCTGGAGAGTCACAAAATCCTCTTCTCCATCCTTCCATACTACCATTATGGTAAATTGTATTAGATATATAGCTTAAATATCTTTCTAATATCTTTATTCTTCAGTTTTGTTTCTTTAGCTATGAACTAATTTTCCCATAGCTTGGGTTTGCACTATGCATAATCCTTATATTCTATTTCTATCTTCTATGTTATTTGGAAAAGTGATAGTTAATTGATTGAGCGTTTTAACTATACATCTGTATTATGTGCTTGAATTACTCCAACTCTAGATCTGGACAATCTTAGGACTGTTCTTAGTAGTTGGATTATCACCATGGCCTGGGATTCAATTATAGACAACACCATATAATTGTCTAATGTGCGGTAGTGATCCTGACGGGCTTGCCTCACTAGATAGTCAATAGGGTTAGGTTTCCATCATCAATCTCTGCTCCCCTTACACAAGTCCCTTGGTAGTGTTGAGGTTGCCTTCTAAGCTACCTTTTCTGGAGTTAGAAGGATTATAGAATTCTGACTATTTATATTTGCTTAAATCACCCTTATAATTAGAATAATGGTTTAGAAGGATAGGTGCTTACTTGCATACCTAAGCTATACTCTCCTCTCCATTCTTAGTAGTTTATTTATATGAATTATTTTAATTCATTCTTATTTTAAAAACAAAATTAATATTATCTTTTTAAATTGTGTTTTAATTTTAACAATTAATCTTTACTACGCTTTCTTATCTACACACGAGTATGAGCTAACTGATAAATCCTGAGAACAAATCTTATTTATCAACTATAACTTGCAAATAATTTGTGCACTTGCAGTGAGTTTCTCGTGGTAGTGGTGGGTGTGTGTTCTCTATTAATTTATTTATTTATCTGTTATTTTATCACATTTTTGCCACCATCACTTACACACGTCTCACTATCTCATGTCGAGATTGATGAAAGACAAATCCGACACAAGGCCACTCAAAGAAAGATTGGCATAAATCAAGATACCTAAGATGGCACTAGCGAAGAAGGCCACTCAAGGTATGGAAAGTGTTAGTGATGAATGAACCAGTAGAAAGGGTGGATATGGAGTAAGCTGCAGTGGAGTTGGAATCTCCGAGGAGCAAGAAAATGAGGGTTGTCATGACTTGGTTGAAATTCTATGGAAATGAATATAGATGAAGCTTATGATCGAAATATACAATTTCATTATTCCATCATGAACCGATTAGATGATAAAGATGCCAATATTCTACAGAATTATGAGCAACATAATGGTTTCTTGGAATATTACTACTAGAAACATAATGCTTACCTCGACCGCCACTACGCGGGCCACCACAACTTCATGGTGCAACAACAGGAACATCAAAAGAATGGAACAATAAGAAAGAAACTGGAGATATATCATGGAGGTTTCCACAATATTCTAGTAGAGGGGCCACACTCACCTTCTTAGGGTAACTTCTCTATCTCGTGTTGTACGACTATTATTTGTAATATTGTACTAAAAAGACGATGATACTTTTCGACTTGATTCTCAGTTGGATGACTTGACTATTTGTTAGTTAGATATTAGTTCCCTCCTCTATATTTTATTTTCTTTATTTATGTAGTTAAATATAGAATTATTCTAAGGACTAGTTGATTATTTTGTGTTATACATATTCCTTCCTTGTCGGAAACACATGTATGTGTTTTTTTGTCAAGGTTCTTACGGTTAGCATAACTAATAAGTAAACGTCATGACAAAAATTCCATAATTAGAAAAGTACATGTAAGCATTCTGACCATCTTCCACCAGTCACTGAGGTATTTTTTTATTTCTCCCTTTTACTTTCTACCCTTGGTCTTATAAGACTTTTACCGAGGACACTTTATTATTAAAGTGTGGGGGTGGGAAGTAGTAAATTGAGATTTGGGTAGTACCGAACATTTCAATTATGTCTACCATGACCTTTTAGGAATGTATAAATTGTAGTGAGGGAACTAAAAAGCTAAATGTGTGGGTGCGAGAAGAAAAAACTTGAAAATTCACAAGTAGGAAGAATACAAGAATACAAGAATACAATGACTAAAATAGTATCGTTAAAATATATTTTTTGATAAATAGGAGTATTTTATCATGATTAGTTTGTAGGAAGTAACTTTGTTTAGCTTGAAGATTCCATGGGCCTTTTAGAATTTCACTTAACTTCATTAAATCATATCTCTATATGTGATAGAATAGTGGAGACTTAAGTCCTCTAGTTTCTTAAGGGAATTGAGTCAAAATAGGATTCACAACTACTTAAACTTAATTAGACTCACAAATTGATACTTTATGCGTAGTATGTATGTTTAACTTCTAAAGGAGTTAACCTTGGAAAATAGGGGATAAGTCTAGTGACATACATGATATGCGATAAAATATTGATATTGATGTATTATACCTTGAATGTGGCAATAATAAAAACATTAGTGTCTTGAGTAAGTAGGTAACTCAAGGGGATGTTTTATCCTTTTAGCTTAAGGTCCTTTGTGATCTAGAATTATCGACCCCAAAGCTATCTAAAGGGGTACAATATTCCCGTACGCCATAACTCATATAAAAAAAAGCTCAAAAGAAAAAATGATGAAAAATGATTTTTAAAAAAAACTTTGTAACTTAGATGGATGTTTTAGAAGATGCCACTTGACCGTATGGAGTAATGGAAGCTGGGACACATAATGAATGTGAAGTAGAGAGAAACTTGGTGTTTAGCCTAGTGCAAGGAAAAGGTTCCTCTGGGATAAATTGTTCTTATATGACAAGATATGCTTAAAACATAGCTTAGGGACTCGTTGTATAGCTATTTCTACAACAATTAGAGTGGTGACTTGGATTAATATGTTTTCTAAGTTACATGGTTATCATATGCTTTGCTCTATATTCTTTCCTAAGACTTTTTCTCTATATTCGTTCATATATGTTATTTGTGCATACATTATTCTCTCTTTCATATATCTTATATTTTGATTATTGCCTTTGCTTGAGGACAAGTAAAAAGTAAGTGTAGGGTTTGATGTATCCTAAATATATGGTATTTTTTACCTATTATTTAGGACACATTAGGTCTATGTCACCACGTTATCTGGTGATATTGCAGAATATACAGGTAAGTGACAATTTCTAGCTGTTTAGAAGAGAACGAGATTAAAATGAAATATTATATCCAGATTAGGAAAAGTGCTATTTTAGCAGTTGCAAAAAGAAGAATTAGAAGATACAGTTGGACCACCTAACTCAACCAAAAGAATCAGGGAATTCGCCCCTAATGGTCTAGCACATATTTGGCAACCAATTGAAAGTAAATAAAACAAAGTAGTCCAAGTAAGAGAAAGGACCATAAAAGGAATAAGAGTGAAAAGATAATTTCAAGAATTAATTGTACAATCCTAGATAATTACATGGTTATGTGTTAGTCGTTAGTCTACTTTCTTTTTATTGATAACTTCACTATTATAAGTAAGGAACGACGAAAAACCAGTTTGTAACGAGGGAAAAGGATTTAGAACACAATCATGAGAAACTAAACAATCACCACTTAAGATGTTAGTCTAGGATACTTGAATCATACCCATGGTATTTTGAATAAAGGTAGTATTTTTTCTTTACACTCATAAGACATTTGAAATTGTGCTATCCAGTAGATTATCTATAAGTAGAAAAGAAATATCATTTATGGTGCGGTGACGTGTGATGACTCACCATCTCAATCTAACGAAGTACGTCTTCCTTGAAGCCAACCAGTTCAGGAGGAAAGAAAAGACTAAAATGATAGTTGTCGTGATAGGAATAGTGTGCAGACTTATATACATATCCCCATATCATTTTCGGTGAAACCAAAATAAATGTACTCAATTACTTTTATACTTAAACTAGGTGATTAATTTCATAATTTGATACTAGTACCCTAGGTATTCTCTCAAATCAAATTAATTCGGATTTATTTGTGCTAGTTATTGTATCTAATAACTAGTAATACTCACAATTCTTAGAACCCCCGAGTTAGTAGAATTAGACCCTAAATCTTACTTAAATTACCCTCAGATTTGAGTGGATCGACCCTTGACATCACATAGTGGTAAAAATAAGCAATAAACATATAAAATAAATTATGTCTCATAATAATCATATTGAATTTTATTTTCTAAGAAATCAAAGACCTTGCGGAAGACATCAGTCTCCATAAATCAAAATAGGGAATATATTCATATATTCTGGATAGTTTCACAATTGATCGTTGATTTCTACAAAATATCTAAGTGCATGCGTTTATTTTGTCATCAACCAAAGCATTCTTCATCAACACAAATTTAAGAGATAATGACACTTAGGGTCTTGACCACACCCCCCTTTTGTTTTTTCTATACCTATATATATACTAATTTCCATTTCTAATTTCATTCACCTTCTAAATTCAATACCTCACCTCACTGCTTCTCTCTCCTCTCTCCTCTCAACCACCACCGACACCACCTAAAGTGCCACCACCACCGCCACCACCTAAATGGCCACCACCACCGCCGAAATGGCCACCACCACCACCATCTCCATCGTACAGATCCAGATCCGCGAGCTCGTGACCACCACCGAAATAGCCACCACCACTCTCCTCCTTTCCTTCCTCCTGCGCATAGCTCCAGTCCTTCCTCCTTCCTCCAGATCCGCGAGCTCGTGACCACCACCACTCTCCTCCTGCGCAGAGCTCGAAATCACTCTGTTTGCTGCCATGGTGGTGCAGCATCTGGAAGCTCCGATCTGCTTCTTCTTCTTCTCGCGTGAAGCTGCGGTGGCTTCGAACGTCGGAGGTAGAGTGACGCGAGGTGGTGGAGTTTGCAGCTTCTTCGTCCTCCTTCTTCTTCGTCGACGTGAACCAGCGCGAGGAGGTGGTGAAGAACATTTTCACCTTGCCGGAAATCTTCTCTTGATCTCATTGGTTTAGATCGTGTTCTAGCCGGAGGCGCGAGAAGGTGGTGGTGTTCGTGATGTCGAACTCGAGCCTGAAGCTGCGGTGGTGTTCGTGATGTCGAGCTCGAGCTCCGACGCGTGAAGAAGAGATCGAGTTTTTTTTTTTCCTTGTAAATGGTTGACCAGATCTAGATCTGGTCAAACCAGTTAGTTTTTTTTTTACCTTGTAATAAAATGTGTAATAATTGTGCTTTTTTTAAATAATACACAATAATTTTATTTTTTTAGCATTTCCGATTATACTTTTGTGTGTTTTTAATAGTACCCCCAAATTTTAAGAGTACTCATAGAATTTCTTAGAGTACTCCGAGAATTTCTTAGAGTACTCCGAGTTTTTCTTAGAGTACTCCGAGTTTTTATTAGAGTACTCTACATTTTTATACAATACGCCGGAGGTAGGTGGTCGAATTTTTAGAATATTCATTAAATTATATAGAGTACTCTATGTTTTTCTCGGAGTACTCTATGTTTTTCTCAGAGTACTCTATGTTTTCTCCGGTGACCGGTGACTGGTGGTCGGAGGTCGGTGGCGGAGGTCGGTGGTCGGAGGTCGGTGGTCGGAGATCAGTGGCCGGAGGTCGGAGATAGGTGGTAGGTGGGTAGGTGGTAGGTGGGTAGTGGTAGAGGAGAGAGAAACAGTGACATCATACTTTTTTGTCTTTTAGTGTTAGTAAGGGTAGGAAAGACTATTGTAAAAAATGAGGTCCCTAAGAATAACAACTTTCAAGACACTACTCTATAGAGAAAAAATAGTGTCTCTAAGACCCTATATATAATTCACCCCAAATTTAATTACCGCTAGACCAAGTAGCAATATTATTTTTATCGGTATTTTGTTGTTTTATTTAGTCTAATCTCTACTATACATGACGAGTTTTATTGATGTTTTGACAATTTAGTAAATAAATTATCTTCCTCTGTATTTATCTTACAAATTGAGTGTTTGTATCGAATGTTATTTTGTTATTACACATTTATATTTTTCTGTTCGTAAATATAATTTATATTGACAAATACCACTATTTTACGGTAAAAACCCAATATCATTTAGCAAAAAACACTATAATTACAATAAGCTACGATGAATAGGCAAGAATAATTGAAAATTTGAATGGGCCTTCTAATAAGCAAGATCAAGCCCAAGGTACTTAACACGTGTTTAAAATGGATCACGACCTCAACCCTAAATTGAGTAATTTGATAGCGTTCAATACTTCTATAAACCCCTTGCCGCCTCCTCGCCATCCTTTCATAATCTATACCAACACTTAATTTTTTTGTATCAAATCATCAGTTTTTTGTGTCCAATTATACTATTCGAACTAATTTATATTTTCTCCAATCGCTTATTTTGGTCTTTTGAAACCAATTGCTGATGCTAGTTCCCAGTGAAGATCTAGATGGTAAGTGTCCTAATTTTTTTTTAGTTTGAAAGTATTTTTTCACTAGATCTTAAAATAATTATATGTACTCATTGAATATCATTAATGGTCGTATACATTTTTTGTAGGCTAGTATATGAATGTAATATCATTGGAAAGATAATATGTACATATGCCAAAAAAATTAGTTTTTCTAATGGTAAAAAAACATAGGCAGAGTCAGGATTTTTACTTGGGGGAGAGAGGGGGGTGCAAGGGGGTTTTGGGGGTAACTCCCCCTAAAAAGGTTGGACTTAATTGCACCATAGGTCCCGATATTATTATTTTTTAAATTAATTACAATATCAGTTTTTGAATTAAATAGAATAACACCAAACATTTTTAAATGGTAAAGAAACTGAGACAAAATCAGGAATATTATTTGGCCAGGGGAGTGCAAGGTGGGTTTAGGTATAACGTCCCCTAAAAGAATTAGATTTAGAGGCCACAATATTTTTTAATTAATTGTACTATTTGGCCTTGTATTATATAAAATAACCTATATTTTATCATACAAATAACAAATTCACAAGAATAAAATGAATTTAAACTTAACGAGACAAATTTTAAAAGTTAAGGGTGAATTAAAAATTCTAAAAAATTTGGGTGTCATAAGTTGTTTTTATATATATATATATATTAAAGCGTTAAAAAATAAGAAAGGACCATGAACTCCCTCAGTCACTATTGGTTTCGCCTTAGTAAAGATATGACTAGTTTGCAATATTCTTAAAAATTTGATCGCAAAATATTTATATGATTTTCGTTCAATCAATAATTCGTAATTTTTTAAGGATTATAATACTCAATATCTGAAATTTTGTTATCCCTAATATTTTGTTGATTGTTTATATATTTCAAAACAACAGTTTACTCATTAGAAAAAAGATTGTTGGTCATAACATTTCAATCAAGGAGAATATGGACATGTAATTTGGTAAGTCTCATCCTTAGTAATTATTTTATAATATGCATAAACTTGACAACATGAAGTTAAGCATTTAAATAGTACAATAAGTCCTAAGATAAATTTTCGATTAGGTGAGTTTATAATTCAAGTACTCGTGTATTACATCTAGTTTTTTTTTTACCTAAAAGGTCCACATCCCACAAATTTTACACAAAAAGTCCACATTTTTTTTAAAGAAAATGCATGCACGTAAACCCATTAAAAATTATGCACAATTCATAAAAGAAAAACACACGATCCATTACAAAAATATGCAGCACATTAAAGAAACACACATCCCATTAAAAAACTTAGCTTGATCTTTTATGGTCGAAATAAACATTTGGAATCTTAGCAGAAACTATTATGGAGTTGTAGACCTTTTGGGTTAACACTCCTTAAATCTATGGCAATATCTCCTTTGTAAACCTTAAAATCACAGTACTTCAACTACACCTCTTTTACTATAATTCTTGAATATATCTTTCTCTCAATTCTTAGGAGTCCTAAAGAAAATCAAAGTTCATAAAAGAGAAACCAAAGAATTATGGACCACAGTATGTCATTCTCTATTGGGTTTAGTCATCCGCCCCTCCCATCCTTCTCTTAATTTTTGTACAATATTGTATTATAAGTATTTTTCTGTGATATGTGTTGCCATGAACAAGATACTTGGTATTTTGTTTTGATTTATTAAGCTATAATAATGGTTGATATTAAATAAAAAACTACGTAATATGATGAAAGTTATCTGAATGTAATATTTAATGACAATAATAACTAGCCATGTATACACGTCCATATGTTTCCCTTGATCACATCTATTGACCCGATACAGAAGGAGGTTTGGGCCAACATGCTGCCCAAAATTCTCAACCACCAACCATCTATTACACCCAACCCCTAGTACCAATAAACCCAATGTACTCCGAATCAGATCATGCAACCCATAATCTATAATTACCAAAATACTTATTCCAAGATAATATAAATACTCTACAATAACCACCTATTTAAGATAACTGATTTTTACATTATACATTAAAAATCACACATATTACTTTCTTGTAAACCATTCTTAGAGGCCTATATTCATATCACCACCAACGAATCAAGCATTATAGTGCCATCGAGAACCCGTTCCCTTGGTGTTCTAATGTTTCTAATCGTTTCCCAGGAAAAATAGAATGCTACCTATAGACTCTCAAACTACTCGATAAAAGCATATCTTAACCGCGTTTAGTAGAGCGAGAATGTTTTACTATCACTAAGAATGACATATATAAAATCTTAATTAATGCTCATGATATCTAATACCCATGTCTTTTCATTTACTTCATTATCCCAATAAACACTTCACTCGTTGACAAAGTCTTAACTTTACTTTCATGATTGATACCATTAACCTAATAATGCCACATATAAAATCTCCACTAACACACTTGGTATATGATACTCATGACTTTCCTCACCTTTTTGTCACCAATAAACACTTCACTAGATGATAAAATCTTAAGACTTTTTATTCACGGTCTTAAATATATGAAAAATCTAATATATACATTATTTATTTATATTTGACTATGGTACTCAAAACTTAATATGAACAAGGGGTGGAAGATACATCCATTATCACTAAACATTGAATGTAGATAGAAAAAAATTAGGAGGTAAAACATGTAAAAAAGTAACTCACTTATAAAAGCATCTTGATGTTTTCAATCTTTATGTTTATATCGTGAGTTTGAATGGAAAAGTAACAAAAAAGCTGGTTATGAAGATACCATCCTTATATGGGTCGTAAAGTTCATGTTTGGGGTTTTGCTACCATATTTTGATATTGATTGTTTGACTACGTTAATACATGGTATATCAATTCATTCTCCATGTTGTGTATTTCATTTACTTATATATAGAGCACTCTACTAACTCATCATAACGATTTCGAGGGATATATATCCTAATTCCTAGTGTAAAGTCTTCTCTAGTTCTTGTCTGTTATGTGGGGGACTATTCTTCTTGTTCTTATCGAATGTGTATTCCTTGTTGAGACAATGTGAGTAGTGTTTGAAGGCCTAATACATAAATTTACTTAACTGTGTATATACGGTGTTGGCATGAGTGGGTCAAGTTTGACTACTTGTTACTCTTGGTCTTCTATGTCTGGAAATCTATAATCTGAGCAATGGACTCTTGGTATTCCTTTAAACAAGACAACATATATTTGTCATTTAGATGCTCTCATACACTTGGTAGATCTCTTGTGGTTGGTGTGATCATTGTATTTATATCAATCTTATGACTATTTCATGTATACCAAGTGGAATTAGTAGATTTTGATTTGTTCTTGTAAACGGCGTCGAACCAATAGAACACTAAATGTCCTCCTTAAAATAACTTTCCACTTCATGTGATTATATGGCTTAGTAGTGGCCTACATAATTAGGAAATTGGCGAGACTTCTGCGGAGGATTCTTATGATTTCACTCTAATGTTCAATATATACATATATTTATGCTAAAGGAATCTCGAGAAATGGAGCTTATTCCAGCGGTGAGATAGTATATGATGTGTGCATAATCCACAAGAGAATTATTAGTTAACTTAACTTCTACGGCTTTCCAAGTATATATAGCCAGATATTGTGGTCCTCCAAATTTCCATGTTTTATAGGTAAGGATGAAATGATATCTTTTGTACATTACAAGGAATTTAGCGGAAGCACATTACATTGCTAACATTTGATAGTGGGCTACAAGATTACTACAATATGAATATCTATACAAATTCATAGTAAGATTCTCACTAACATATGATTCCCACGTATTGCAACCTTCCTTAAAAGATTTCCCTACGCTTTAAAAGATCTTACGGACACCTTTACTCATATATCCCTTGGTCATTATTCATCAATCGAGTATCCTTCCTTTCGTTCTTTTTTACGGTAATACACTCGTACGAAAAACTTTTCTATCACCAAAAAGGTCTTGATGTTCTTCCAGGTTTCTAGAAGGCCAACCTTCATGTTTTCTTCAATTGACTCACCAATTATGGACTTTAGACCAGGTCTCCTAATTAGGACTTTCATGAGTCTTACAACAGGCCCTGGATTTCTTTTTGGACACTATCTGTAACGTCAAACGTATAGTATTTTGTTTTAATCAGTGGATATAGCGATTCCTAATCCTTCCCGAAGCTTATTTTTATTAGATCGAACTTCTTAGTGAGTAAGTTGATTTTGCACGCCTGTACGTGCAAAGGGTATTAAGGTCATTATCATCGAATCCTCAAAGTATATTAATGTCGTAGAATCTTTTTTTTTTGTCATTGAAAGAAATTACAGTTACATACAAGTACGAGTTAGTCTATCTAGCCCATCCGAAAATCAATTATAAACATAGTCGGACACCTAGAAGTGTCTATACCCATTCTACCGAGTTTAGCAAACTTATTCGCTATCTGGTTAAAATCTCTTTTAATGTGAAAGATCTTCCACCTCGGGAATCTCTTAAGCCAGCTGAGTACTTCACCAATCATTGGTCTTATTCTCCAATTGGAATCACCACCATTCAAAATACCTTGAACAACCTCAAGGTTGTCAGAGTAGAAAGAGCTACTCTAGAAATTGAGATCTGCAGCAGATCTCATGGCCTGAAGAATGGTCCAAGCTTCACCTTTAAGTATTGTATTAACTCGGACTCTTTTAACAGTTTTTTGGCTGATCATTCTATCTTTATTAACTCCGATAGACACGATTCCAGTTGGTTCCCAACTGTTAATAAAAGAGGCATCATTCATCCAAACATAATCCGCATCATCATTAATAAAGTGTTAATATTATCTTTAAAATATTTATGTTGAGTGAACTCATTATCCTCCTTATTGTCTCTTTTATCAGAAAATAAATATTTCAATAGAGATTTTGATTTTTCGTTGATCTCCACAAGGAAAATTACAATAGTGTCAAACTTGAGTGTGCTTGATAAAGACACCATTAATGCACACACTATATGATATTTGTGGCTTTTATTCGCATTTTCACAACAATAAACACTTCATTAACGATAAAATCATAAAATTTTACTTTCACAATTGATCCTTAGTAGGCTAATAAATTATGATATAAAATCTTGCAATAAATACTTTATTTGATACTCGTGACTTGTTTTATCGTAATAAACACTTCGCTCGTTGATAAAATCACAAACTTTTTTCTTTTGACAAAAAAATAGGTATAAAATCTCTATTAATACAAACATATCTAATATATATATATACACGCTTTCCTTGTTCAATGATAAAATCACATTCAATGATAAATTCACAGAGACTTTTTTCTTTTTGAAAAACCAGATTTATAATCTCTATTAGTAGCGTCCAATAAATAAAAAAAAAAAAAATCTCTGTTAGTACACGTAATATCCAATATTTATGGTTTCTTTTGGTGATTTGTCATAATAAAAATAATAAGATTTTCTTTTCCCGATTATAAAGAAATTTAAAATTCAATATTTGGAATCTATCGCATTTGAGTATGATAGTCAAAGTTAGTATGAAAAAGTATGGTAAAGATAACAAAACCATTATCCCTATTCACTAAACACCAAAATTAGGTCCACCAAAATAAGGAAGGAAAGCATGTAAAAGAAGTAAAACAAGAGTATCTTGATGGTTGCAAGCTCATGAGTTCAAACACAAATGTAACAAAGACAAAACATGTTAGTCAGGAAGAGGTTGTTCCGATGGGCCGTTAGGTTGGTGCCTGGGGATTTGCTACCCTTTTTCTTTTTTATTTTGCTTAATAATGATTTGATCCCATGAATTCATGGTATTTACTTTTTTTTTTTTGTTAATGACGATTCACCCAATTGACAGCTACATACATGCAACCGCACACCTGTCACTTTACTCCCTTCAAACAAAAAATATACTTTAACTTCAAATTCTTTTTCGTTATATATTTTTTAATTTTTTAAATGAAGCTAATTGCAATTTGGTCCTTGTATCAAATGAAAAACAATCGACTATACCCCCCTGTCTTCAAATGTAGGAAACATACATTCCCATGTTATAAACTCGCTTTGCAAATCTACCCCTCGAAAGGGGCATATTTGTTATTTCTAAAATAAAATGTCACAAAGACGGACAAAGGCCATATTACTTGCATGCAGAGACATATGTCCAAGTGTCCAAAGATCCAACTAACTATGTGAGATAGCTCAACCCATAGTCAAATATTCTCGTGTTGTGTTCACATAATAATCCTGTACTCATTCGTCACTTCCTTTAGCTTCTTACCATCTCTTCTTTATTTGGTTAACCACAATACATTTCCAAAAACAAAACAAAACGAAAAGAATTCTCTTGTTTTTCTTCACCAACTCATCATTCATCTCTCTCCCTAATTTATTTCTCTTTCTTAAAATGAAGAGGTCGATATCTAGCTCCTATAGCTCGGCTTCATCGTCATGTGTGGAGTCCAATGATCCTCTTCAGCAGCAACACCAAGAGCAACCGCCGGAAAATGAGCTCCGCCCAAATATAAAAATATATAAAAGAGCAAAGAGAGCTCAAAATCAAGAAAATTCTTCCAATGCCAACCCCGCCAAAAGAAGTTCAATCTATAGGGGTGTTACAAGGTACATTTACTTCCTAATTTTGCAGCTCTTTAATCGCCGAGCTTTTGTAGCTCAAATGGTTAATGAGTTGACTGAATTTCATTCAAAATTCATTGAAAACAACTCCTTTCTATTTTATTTAGTTATTTTTTATGATAGTGTTTTAATTGCATGCATGGAATTGATTTATAGGCATCGAAAAACAGGAAGATTTGAGGCTCATTTGTGGGACAAGTACATTTGGAACTCCCCTAAGAACAAGAAAGGAAAACAAAGTATGTAATTAGAACTACTTATCTTTTCCTTTTAAAATTAAAATAATTATATAATTGTCAGAATTATTTAAAATAATTGAAGGGAGATCTACAAATCTTAATTAATTAACTTAATTCATTATATCTTCTTTGTTTTCTGACTATGTTTTTATTCTTTGGTGGTACTGCAACCTTACCAAACGCTTTTGTCCATGCCTTATATTAGTTTATTTGGGTAAGCTTTTTCTCTAATTTTTTATATTGACTGATTTTATTCTATTTTTTATTATTATAAAATAATATATTAACTGTGTCAGTTTAATTTAATTAATGTAGGAGCTTTTGATACTGAAGAAAATGCTGCTCGCACCTATGATCTTGCCTCTCTCAAGTGTTGGGGGCCAGCTGGGGCTACACTCAATTTTCCTGTAAGTAAATGCTACACCTTTTCTCATTCTACTTAGTATATATGTGTTTGAGTCGATAATTAATGATCCACCAAAAAGAGAAAAGTGACGCTATAAATGAAGAATATTTTCGGACTTGGTTTTATATATTAAAACTAAATAATTGATATTGGGGGAAACGCTACTTTGCTTAAGATTCTTTTGCTATGATAAAAAGATAGGGAAAAAATTATTGCATCCCAGGGCCGCCCCTTGAAGGTTAATTTACACGAGAATTAAAGGCAACTTCTGTGGATTTTTTTTTTTACTTAAACAAAATGACATATTTAAAATTTTAATGCCATATTACCTACGGGAGGTATATTTGTTAATCTTTTACAGATAAGGGTACATTTGGCCAATTTGCTTTAAAACATGGATCAAGATGTTATTTACCTTTTTGTATGAATTATCCAAAATTGGTGATGTTACATACATTAATTTTTTCTTGTTGTCACAGTCAGACTAAAAAAAAACGTTCACATGAACAATAAAACTTATACGATTAAGTTTATATTGGAATTTCCTGCTTTAAGTCTATTTTTTTTTTTTTTGAAATGACAAAAAAAAAGTCAGGACTAATCAGTTCAAAAAAAAAAAAAAAAATTTATTCGTGTATGACATGAGGTTCTTTGGTGGACATTGATTTTCACTCTTTTTTTTTTGTTTTTTCGACAATTGTTTTCATTCTAATTGTTAATGTGAATTTTAAAAACAAATTTCTAGGGTGAAACATATACCAAAGAGATTGAGGAGATGCAGAAGCCATCAAGAGAAGAGTATCTAGCCTCATTGAGGCGATTGAGCAGTGGGTTCTCAAGGGGTACATCTCAATATCGAGGGGTAGCAAGGTACTTTTTTTTAATCGTCTTGAGTTATGCATAACTTCATACAGAATTTAGAAAAACAAAAAATCAACAAGTTTAGTCACGTAAAAATGAGAATTCCTAAAGTGCAAATAACAAGGAATTTGGTATTACGGTGGGACCACGTGTGAGACATTCATTCTATTCTCGTGGCTAGTCAAATTAGTGTTGTCCTAGGCAGAAAAAAAATGTGACTTTGGATTCAAAACCTTAGAGAATATGATTTAAACACTTATCACTTTTATTTTACACATGTAAAATAATAATTTCTTATATATTTTATAATATTTGACTAAAAATTGACTTTGACATTATTGGAATTTTGACAGGCACCATTATAACGGTCGCTGGGAGGCTCGAATTGGACGTGTAGCTGGAAAAAAATATCTATATCTTGGAACTTATAGTATGTTTCCTCATCTTGTTATTTTTCATGCTGACTATTTACCTGTTACCAACTTTTAGATTACACATATCTTTATACGTACTATATGAGAAAATCTTTCTCATCGTGAATTTTAATTGACTTAAAGCTGACATGGCTGATATGCTGACTTAGTAGTAATATTTTAAACAATATTTGTGGAGTACACGAAAAGTAGACTTTGTCTTAATATTACTACTAGAAAACTGAAAAGATTCCTTTTAATAATGAATAATTATTTTTCCAAGTGGGTGGCCTTGTATTTTACTACTGGTATATATAATTAGATCACCTTCCCAAGAAGAACAAAAACATCACTTGGATCCTACCTCATTGTGACTACCATGGTTTGGTTTGGAATTATTAAATTTCCCACAATTTGTACTAGTATCTTTTCTTCTTAAAAGTTGATACCGTTTTGCATCTTGGTTAGATTAGTTTATTATATATAGTCCAAATCTTACTTTAATGAGCAGTACAACATATTTGATATACGAATGAATATTCAGATATTACTTTTCACCTTACTACATCTAACCTTGTGTTATTGTCAGAATCACTCCCAATTTGAATTGTGTTACATATAATAAGAATACTTAATTATAGTACTAATGTGGAATGTAGATTTGTTGTCGGATGGTCTGAATATTGAAGCTGTGTGTCATAAGTGAAAAAGTTGTGTCATAATACGTGGTTTAAAATCTCTATGGCAAAATTACATGTAGTTTACTATTGAATCTACTCATAGTTTACCCTCTAGAGTTATTACTTAACATGCTAATATTCACAGTCAGGAGAGTCCATGACCAATATAGACTACTAATCGATTTACCTATTGGTATAAGATTCTAAAGCCGATCCATGTAGATGCACTAGGTAGTATAATAAGTATTTGTGTACTAACAGATTGCCTAAAGTTGTTATTTAGATTCTTATCTTTGGAATTCCTGTTGCTAACATTATTCATGATCGTAATATTATCTGTTCTGTTTGTGATTTAAGGCACTGAAGAAGAAGCAGCTGCTGCGTATGATATGGCGGCAATTCAACAGAGAGGACCTAATGCTGTTACAAACTTTGATATCAGCAATTATGTAGGCAAGATAGAGAATATGAAACCAGTTGAAGCAGTACAAGAGTCCTCCATTGAAGTACACCAGCCAGTAGTTGAGCTAGAACTACAAAGTCAGGAAATGCTAGAGGAGTCGTCAGTTGAAGGACAGCTAGAAGAGCTATGGAACCAGCAAGAAACACAAGAGGGGTTCCTCATGGAAGACCTATCGTTGACCTTATATGATCATCAGCCCATAGATGACGATGAAGCACCAGCAGGTGATGGATTGATAACACAGGAAGACTTGGATGCATTTTTCGCTGATTATGTATATAATGAACATGAGGAAAAGCCGCTCATCCATGGAAACTCGGAGTCAGTAGCAGTGATGAACCCTGAGAATCATCAACATCCTTGGGATTTCGGTTTTCACTCTCCCTCTCTTGACGATCAGAGACACACACAAGAGCTGCCTGAATTGGTGAACGATATAGACATGAGTGAGGATCTCGATCTCATTTTTGCTAGTGAACCCTTTCAGGGAATTGACCTCAACCAGGACCCAAGGTTCAATCTCGATCTAGAGGCCCAGCCTGATGTTTCGGTGGTTAAGGAAGAGAAAGGGCAGGAGGCATCAACCTCAACTTCTTTATCATCACCATTGTCCTCAACTACAAAATCATTTCCTGGTTTATGATATGCTTCTTTTAGATGTTCAAAAAACTTGTAATTTGTTTTAGGTAGGGTGGGAAAAAACTATGTATTTACATTTTCTAATTTAGTAGCATATATTAAACAAGAGCCAATTATAGATTAATACCTATTAAAAAACTTAAGATCATTTCATGGTTTATGATATGCTTCTTTTAGATGTTCAAAAAACTTGTAATTTGTTTTAGGTAGGGTGGGAAAAAACTATGTATTTACATTTTCTAATTTAGTAGCATATATTAAACAAGAGCCAATTATAGATTAATGCCTATTAAAAAACTTATTTAGAAAAAGGTACATACAATAAGATACTTTATAAAAAACAGCCTCATCCCAAACTACCCCTATAATTAATATAAAAAAAAAAGAAAAAGGAAAAAAGAAACTAGAAAAAAACAAAACAAAAACTAATAAACACGCGCGCGTCCGTGAATATTTTTTGAGTAAATGCCACATAGGGTCTTGAACACACCCCCTCTTCGAGTTAATTAGCACCCCTCCTAGGAGTCTCTTCTTACTAAAGACCTCAACAAGAATTCAACACATGAACCCAAAAACCCCATTTACAATACTACCCTCGTTTTATTTTTTGACTTCTATATATACTAATTTAGAAACCCTACCATTATAATTTCAGATCTAATTTCTCTCACCTCTCTCTCCTCCCCACTCCCCTCTTCCGTGAGCTACCTCAGCTCCCAAACCGCCGCTACCACCACCATAACACAACCACTACCACACACAACCACCATCACCGGAAATGCTAAAAATAACTAAACCAGATTTGCAGCCATTACAAAATAAAAGTACAACTCGAGATCCGCATCCATGGTGAAGCTTTCGTGACCTTGGTGCTGCCATTGTTGCTGCTTCGAAGAAGATTAGACAAGCCATGGAGGCGCTGTGGTGGTTCTGCCATTGTTGCTGATGTGGTGCAGTCTCGCTACTGTGCAGATCTCGAAGCTTCGTCAATGGTCTTCACAGCTAGTAGTCTTCGAAGCTCGTTGCAGATCCGTGAAGCTCAGCCGACATAGCTCAAGCTCCAACTCCGTTCGTGAACCACCAAGCTCAGGCGAGAGGTCTGTTCGTGAACCATGGCTGCTCACTGCACGGCTTCGTTTTGCTTCCTAGGGTTCCGCCATGTCTGTTGGTGGCGAGGAGAGGGAAGCAACGAATCCATGGATGCTCCGGCGAAAAGGAAGTGAAGATGCTGCTCCGTTCTGGTCGAGCGAGTTCCAGCCGTGGTTATCGAGATGGAGCAGATTTCCGGCGAGGTGAAATCATTTGGCTTGCCTTCTCCGGCGAAATCACTGCTCTCTTCTCACCCCATTAACCACCAACATAACACCACCAACATAACACAGATCTCGCAGCCATGGGAGATTCGCGCAGCCATGGTTCGTGCAGCCATGGGAGATTCGCGCAGCCATGGTTCTTCTTCTTCAATGGGAGCGTGATTACTCTGCTTTTTTTTTTTTGACATAGTTGACCAGATCTAGATCTGGTCAAACCAAATAGAATTTCCTTTTTTTTTCTTATTGTGTAATAATACAATTATTTGAATAATACTCATTATTATATTTAAATTAGACTCATTGCTTTTTTAAAATTACTCTCTACTTTTAAGAGTACTCCGAGATTTTTCTTAGAGTACTCCGAGATTTTCTTAGAGTACTCCGAGATTTTATTAGAGTACTCCGAGATTTTATTCGTGCACTCGAAAAAATGTAGAGAGTACTCCGCCAATTTATAGAGTACTCAGCAAATATATAAAGTACTCTATGTTTTTTCCGATACTCTATTTTTTTTTCTAGTGACCGGTGACTGGTGGTCGGAGGACGGTGGTCGGTGCTCGGAGGTCGGTGGTTGGAGGTCGGTTTTCGGCGGTAGGAGGTCGGAGGTAGGTGGGTAGTGGTAGATAGAGGAGAGAGAAATAGTGACATCACATTTTTTTGTCTTTTAGTGTTAGTAAGGGTAGGAAGGACTATTGTAAAAAATGAGGTCCCTAAGAAGAACAACTTTCAAGACACTACTCTATAGAGAAGAAATAGTGTTTCTAAGACCCTATATATAATTCACCCTTATTTTCATCCACTTATTCTGCTTGAAAATCAGTAATCTTTTTTTTCTCAAGAAAACAAGGTTATTTAATAATCACGATCTTTTATACAGAGATTTTAGAAAAATATAAAAATCACTCAAAGAGCCATCTTTCTATGAAGAGGGGTCGATGTTTAGTCTTGCACACTTGGCCATTATATTTCAATTTTCCTTTGATCTCCACTCTGCTAGGTAGGGTTCCTATCATGGCAACTCAGCTTTCATACAATACTCACACTTTCTCTCTTTGTAGACCTTTGGTCAGTGGATCCCCTATGTAATCCTTTTATCGAACGTAATTGATTGCGATAACTTTGTTTGAGAACAGTTGTTTAGCTATATGGTGTCTACGACGTATGTGTCTAGACTTACCGTTATACATCTCGTTAGTGCCCTACCAATGGAACTATGACTATCTCAATGTATGTAGATAGCTGACACATGATTTTGCCAATTAGGAATATCCTCAAAAAAAATTCGAAGCCACTCGGCTTTCTCAGCAGCTTTGTCAAAAGATATAAACTCAGATTCCATTGTGGATATGGCTATATATGTTTGCTTAGTGAATTTCCAAGACACGGTTTCTCCTTCTAACATGTAGACAGATCCACTTGTGGTTTGAGTCGGTGGAGTCCAGTTTGTATCACTATATCCTTCTAGTACTGCTGGATATCTTGTGTATAACAACACTTCGTTCATAGTGTATCTGAGATACCTTAGAACTCTTACAATAGCAATCCAGTGGTTCTTCCCTGGATTATGTGCAAACCTACTTAGCTTGCTTACTACATGTGGTATATCTGGCCTAGTGCAGTTTGTTAGGTACATGAGACTACCAATAATTTGAGAGTACTCCAACTGGTTGATCATATCACCAGTGTTCTTAGCAAGATGTACATTTACATCAATAGGTGTCTTGGTGATATTTGTGTCGCCATTACTAAATTTGTTTAATACTTTCTCAACATAGTGTGATTGAGATAGTATAATACCTTCAGATGTTTGGGGAATCTTGATACCCAAAATAACATCCGTAAGGCCTAAATATTTCATGTCAAACTTACCTGAAATCATCCTTTGGTGAATGTAATCACATCATTGTTACTTCCAATGATTAACATATCATCCACATATAAACAGACAATGAAATATCATGTTTCATTTTGTTTTACGTAAATACATTTGACACATACATTGATCCTGAACCATTCAAAATCATGAATTTATCAATTTTGTCATGTCATTGTTTCAGTTGGCAATGATTCTTGATCATGCTCTTCTTTAATTGCATCGACTGTTCATTTTTAGGGAACCAGATTTTGGTACGGTCTTGTACAGAAAATTTGTTTCAAAGAAATGTGCATTTCTTGATTCAATCACCGTATTGATGTGAATGTTAATATGACAAGATTTGAGTACCAGAAATCTATATGCAACACTGTTGTGAGCATATCAAATAAAGATGTAATCGATAGTCTTTGGTCCTATTTTGACCATTTTGGGAGCCTGGATTTCTACCTTTGCCAAGCATTTCCACACTTTTAAGTATTTGAAGGATGGTCATTTTCCTCTCCATAATTCGCAAAGATTTTTATCTACCTTCTTGTGTGGGACCTTGTTAAGGATGTGGTTTGCGGTGAGCAAAGCCTCTCCCCACAAGTTCCGTGGTAACCCTGAGTTAATAAACAAGTCATTCATCATTTCCTTCAATGTACGATTCTTGCGTTCAACACTCCCATTTTGGTGAGGTGAATAAGGGGTCGTGGTTTGATGGATGATTCAATGTTCATCGCAATGCTCCTCAAAAGGTGACATTATTCTCCTTCCCAATTTGTTCTAAGATTCTTAATCTTTTATTTATTTGATTTTCAACTTCAGATTTGTATTGCTTAGATACTTCTAAGGCCTCATACTTAATTCAAAGCAAGTATATTTGTGAATACCTTGTGCAATCCTCAATAATATTTATATTACTTTTTCCCGCTTTTTGTTTACACAATCTTTAAGTCAGAAATGTCACTGTGAATTAACTCTAAAGGTACCGAAGACCTTTCTATAGATTTAAATGAGGTTTTTAGTTAATTTTGACTCAACAAATACTTGACATTCCTTTTGAGAATTGAAGTTCATATTATGTAATAACCCGACATTTACTAACTTAGCATGGTCAGGTAGAATAACATCTTTTTCTACCAACTCTTAAAGTCAAAACCATTGAACGTTTCTAGCCTATCGATTGGTCCAATGGGTGTTAGTGCGGGTACACGAACTTCTTTTCTTTAGTTGTTACCCGTCTCAGGTTGCTTTTCACTTTGTTCAGTATTTTTCCCCAAATTCCATATGAAGTAGAAATCTGACGTTTGTAAGCGAGTAACTTTTTAGTATGTATACACAAGCCTAGAAATCAGAATAAGAGAAAAGAAATAGAATGTAATATTCATGTTCTGTATACACATACCCCTAAATTTTGTAAAAGTAAAGTTTATAAACGAATATAAAATGTTTTCTAATTTATACAACGTGAATCATAATTATCTTAAATTGTTGTCTTTTGATTGTATATACCAGTAAAAGAATATAAAAACTAATACAAAATTAAAATAAAAGTAACCAAATAAATAACTATCTGATGTCTTTAAGGTATTTAGGCCACGTAATGGTGTCTTAAGTTTGTTGGCTTCAACCTCCAAGATACAATGACAAAACTGTTCAAAAGAAACTGACACACAAATTCTTAAGAATTTCAATGAACTTAATAACGTTGCATCTTTCTATCGCTCTCTTATAATTTTACTGCTTAATGCTTTGAAAAATTGAACGAATAAAATATTTGAGTTGGCCAACTATTTATAGAAGATGAAAAGGTGGCTTGGCAAAGGGTTGTAATGTTTATATTGAAGACACGTTGTTTCAAATTAAGATACAACGTTTATTAACAAAAACAAAGCTTTCCCGGTCTAGATAGTATGTACCCAAGGCCCAAATGCCCAATAGGCATGTCATACATGTTCGAACCACAACACCCATGTTATTATTTGATTTGTTTCTCTTTATAATTAAAAGAAATAAAAAATAAAATATCATACATTATTAATTTTTTAACCAAGTGAATATATTACGTTAATCTTTACAACTGGAATAAACGTACCAATATCCTAATCATTTCTCTAAATTGAGTCACCGACTATCATCATAAACATGGTGAACACTTGGGTAGAATCTCATTTGTCCAATAGAGAAAATGACACCAACCATGAAAGTGTGTTGTAGGTCCCTTATTTTACTTAAGAGTAATGCTATATATCCAACCTTCACCCTTTATGTCGAGACTTATGTGGCATTGAATAAAAGAGAGAGAAAAAATTATCTAAGAAGGAGAAATATTATGATTTATTTTTAAAACCTCCACATAAGGGGTGAAGGAGTGATACATAGAATTACTCTTTACTTAAACTACATGATGTTGTCTGTGCTTTGAAGTAGGTTGATGGTGGGTTGGTCTTTTTAGGTGTAATCATGTTAAAAAAATTATTGAGAATTTGTTTTAAGATATCGGGGAATAATAGTCATATTGTTTACATATCTTACGTAATGGAATTCTGTGTGTTACGTTTGGGGTTTTAATGGAAGATGAGTAGGATTTGTACGTAGAGACAAACTCACTAGATTTTAGGTTGTTAGTGAAGAGTGGTGGGAACTCTTAGAATCAATCAAATGACATATAAAGTGACAGGATAATATATTACACATAAATGGAAGGGTTGTAGTTCATTATATTTGAATTTAATTAATTGCAAATACAAAGCATTTTTTCCTTTGCTTTGTTTAATAATTAAAATAAATTGAATGCAAGAGCCGACTCACTAGCTAAAAAGGCCAGACACAAGGCAATTGACAATCAAGAACAGGTGTTGGGTAGGGAGACAATCTCGAAGCTAGGGATAGGATGAATGTATAATTAAAAGAGATAAAAAATAAATAACATACATTATTAATTTTATGTTTCCTTTTAATTTCTCCAAATTAAATGATTCAATTTCTCATTCAGTTTCAAATGATTTTAACCAAGTGATTATATTATGTTAATCTTTACATCCGGAATAAACGTATACATATCTGAATCATTTATTTATATTGAGTCACCGACTATCATCGTAAACATGGTCCAAACTTAGGTAGAATCCCATTTGTCCAACTGAGAAAATGACACCAACCATGAAAGTGTGTTGTAGGTCCCTTATTTTACTTAAGAGTAATGCTATATATCCCCCCTTTACCCCTTAAGTGTGGTCTTATGTGACATTAAATAAAAGAGAGAGAAAAAAGTTATCTAAGAAAGAGAAATATTATGATTTATTTTTAAATCCTCCACATAGGCTCCACATAAGGGGTGAAGGGGTGATATATAGCATTACTCTTTACTTAAACTACATGATGTCGTGTGTGCTTTGAAGTAGGTTGATGATGTTAAAAAAAGTATTGAGAATTTATTTTTAGACATCCGGGAATAATACTCATATAGTTTATATGTCTTACGTGGTGGAATTTTGTGTGTTACATTTTTGGGTTTTAATGGAAAATGAGTAGGCTTTGTACGTAGAGACAAACTCACTAGATTTTCAGATTGTTAGTGAAGAATGGCGGGAACTCTTAGAATCAGTCAAATGATATATGAAGTGACATGATAACATTTACACATAAATGAAAAGGTTGTAGTTCATTATATGTCAATTTAATTAATTGCATTGAGACCATAGAATCCTAAGTAAAAATGAGAGCGAATTTCAGTTTTTGCCCTCGAAGTACCTTCCTGTTGTATGAAAGCTACCTGAAGTGTTCTAAAAAATAATTTGTGTCACCTTATTAGTCCCCGTGTATAAATTTATCAGATTTTTACCGTTAAGTGCCACATGGAAAAGACTTTTGAGGGCCAGATGTGTAAAAAGGGGATTTCAAGGAGCATGTTAGAAAATTTCAAATTTTGAGGACTATTTGGGTAGCAAAAGTACATGTTTACATATGGAATTAACGATAAATATTGGTAGAATTTGATTTGGGGACTAACAAAGGTATGAAGAATAGTTTGAGGACTATTTGGGTAATTTTAGAAGTTCTAGTACCATTCAAGTAGCTAGTCTATAGTTCAAGGTCCATTGGGATAGATATCCCAAAAAATAACAACCTTACCTCATACATTAGATGATTATGAGTTATAGTGTTTTCTTTTAAATTAATAACCTTATAGAAAGTTGACATTTTATAATTTTTTCAATAATTATTTTCATCCAGTCATTTTTTCTATTTGAAAATCAGTAATCAAATAAATGCTAATGAGATTTTTTTATGCTAATGAGATTTATTTATATAATCAGAGCAATAATATATTATAAATATTAAGTTGTCATTGCATAAATTTTTCCTTTTTTTTAATCATGACATCAACAAATTATGGAAGGTATAGTGGATAAAATCTTCATCATCACTACCTTTCTATTTTATTTTTTATTTTGTTGGAGACACCGCTATTATTTGTTAATTATAGGGGTGGAAATTGGAACAAATTTTTTCGATTTTGACAAATTTCGATCTGGAGAATATGAATTTGGAAATATTTTTATACCTTTTGAATTTATAATTTTTTAATTATGATTTTTCCAAGATTTTTTGGAACGGAATTGAAATTACTTAGAAAATAGAATTTTTGATTTTCAATCCAATTTCTTTTCACTTGTATATTTGTATTTAATTTCTATCTAAATTTTATAAATAATTTAATGTTTCATTTTATGCATGTAATATTGAGTTAACATTGTTTTTGTATGATTCAGTTTATTTTATATAATTACACTTGTATAGATTTATATTTTCCATAAATTAATATAATATTACAAAATTAGCAAAAATAAAAATTATAGAAACTCAAAAAATGAAAAATAGAGATATTTTAAAATTTCTGAAATTTCAGGGTCATCTGTAATCCGAACTAAATTTTGAATTCTAATTTTTTTTGAATTGAAATTGGATTAGATTTTTCTATTCCATAAAATAATTAGAAATTTCTAAACAACATTTATTTCGATCCGATCTGTCTGATTTCTACCCCTGTTTGATAATCCCACTCATTCTATTTAATTCAAATGAGAAATTAGAAATTCACTTATAACCATGAATCCAGTATTTTTAATCATATACTATTTTACCATAAATTTAATTATTTAGGCTATTTTAGTCTTAATACCCGTCAAAAAGTAATTACCTTCCCTATGGTGTAAAAGAGAAACGAGTATAATAATAAAACATTTTAAATTTTATTCCTAGTTAGTTATTTTAAGGATATATATGTATAATATATATTTTTAGTAATTAATCCCTCGGTCTAAAATATTTAATCTACCAATATATCTCCATCTTCTTGTAATATGAAAATATTAATATAATTCACATTATTTTATGTAAATATTTTGATAATTCCCACTAGATTTTGGAAATTCCAAATTCATGGAAATCTTCTTTAAATACCTTTCTAGTGTGAGCCTTTAGGATACCATCTCTTCCAAAATATATTTTTTCAATGAAAGTTATAAAAATGAAGAAGAAAGGTAAAGGTCGTCAAAAGATTCCCATTGAAAGAATAATAAATGAGAGTCATCGTCATGTGACATTCTCAAAACGTAGGAGTGGTGTGTTCAAAAAGGCCAGTGAACTTGCCACTTTATGTGGTGCTGAAATTGGCTTGTTTGTTTTTTCACCAGGAAAGAAGGTGTATTCATTTGGGCATCCTGATATCAAATCAATTGTCGATAGATATCATTCTCAAAATGCTCCATTACTACAAATCCAAACCAATCGAATAGTTCATGCGCATCGCAATGCAAGTGTGCGATCACGAAATCATGAACTCACATCACTCAACGATCAAATCGAACTTGAAAAAGAACGACGAAAACAATTGGAGATAATTGAAAAATTTGATCTGGATAATCACTGGTGGAGTGCCCCAATAGATAATTTTAATTTGGGGGTGCTAAAGGAATTGCGAGCTGCACTTTTAGATCTAAATTCAAAGGTACAAGCATGTCAGGAACATAATCAGGCTCAATCTAATGTCGCTTTGACAAATTTCTTCCCTTGTGATCCTCCCTCTACTGTCAATGCTTCATCATCTCTTCCGTCTTCCATAGCAGTGACCAACCTATTGGATCTTCCGTTTGAAGGTGGCAATACTACCCCTTCTCAAGTTGTTCTTCCGTTCAATCCAAATGCTCCTACATTTAAAAATTTGTCAAATGCAACTTGTTATTATCCTGGAGATGGTTTTGGTCATATTTAAGTTGATTATTACCAATATAATAAACTACATGCAATGATGTTCAATGATGTTATCCTTTTTTGTTCAACTTGTCTGATGTCTTTTAGATTTGTTTCTGGCACATTAAATGTAATTTTTATTACTTTAATTACATTTATGATATCTTCATTTTCAGTTTTACATTAGCGATTTTCCTTCGATTTGATAACTATTTATTCAACTACCGTTAATGAATACGAGCCATTTAATAATTTATTTTAATATTTTGATGAAAATATATGTTGTTGAATATTTATGAAATTAATTTGAAAATATATAATAGTTCCGCATAATCATACCAATACTTTTTTTTTTTGCAAACATTTGAGGCTTAGAAGTCGCTACGAACATAATTAAAAGAAAATCATGAACTTATTAATGATCTAGTACAACTCTAGCAGTTTAACATTCACACATGTCTTTCACAATAGTATTTTAAAGGTAATCAAGAGGATCATCAAAATCCACTGGCTCTATTTGTGCACTGGCTCCCTCCTTGGCCAACAAATCTGCACATAAGTTTGCTTTACGAAATATATGAAACACTTCAATATTGGGATGATCATGTAACATGTCTTGCACTCGCATTCTAAGTGAAAGAGGCAACTACTTGAGCTCTCACTACCCTTCACTAGCGCATGGAGCTCCTTTGAGTCCGTCTCGATAAGAAGTTGTTTAAATCTCTTCTTAATTGCCTAACGTAAACCAAAGTTGAGTGTAAGAAGTTTTGAAGCAAATGAAGAGTCAATTATACACGCGCCAACATAACCAGCTATACATGAGCCATTACTATCTCTTAAAATACCCCCAATACCCGCTACACCCTTAATCGCGTCAAAATAGCCATCCATGTTGAGTTTTCCACCCTCCTTTGGTTTTTCCCATCTTAACATTACATTTCTTGCAAGATTAATCAAGCCTCCATCACTTTCTTTTCCCTAAGTTAAAATAAAGTTACTTGCAAGCTGCATTATTTGCTTTTTAATTACCTTTTCGTTGCACATTATTTAATTCGTTGAAAATCATCAAGTTCCGAGTAGTCCAAATAACCCAAATTATTAAGACAAATGTTGTAATTATTAAATAAAAGCCAATTTGTTTTATTAGTTCTTTCATGCTCTTGGGAGATATAAAAAATACTATGTGTATACTAATAGTCCCACATTATATTTTGAGGAAAAACAATTGGAAATAATTAATATAAAATAATTTCTTATTCTTGATGAGGATTTAATGACTACTTATTACAGATTAACGACTCTTTAATTGTGTTGTTACACAAGTTACCAAGCCTTGGTCAACACAACGTCTGGTTTTAATGAGCATGGAAGAGCCTTTATGTGACGGTTTTTTGTCTTTTTATTTCTTCTATAAATGGTAACATTGTCACTCGTCTTTCTAGAGAATAAAAAATCATTTTAGAGGGAATATAGAAAAAACTATTTTAGAGAAATATAGAAAAAACTATTCTATAGAAAATGGAAAAATAGAGAGAATAGATAATAGAATATAAAGAAGTAAGAATTTAGAAAAATAGGAAACTCTTTTTTCCATGATAAGTCAAATATTTTTTGATATAATGATTAGAGTGATACAATTGTTAGAGATACTAGTTCTCCCAGAATATTTTTTTTTTTAACGCCGCTACACTTTTTTCTAGTGTATTTGTATATGTTTCTGTTTCTCTAAATTTCTATGTAAGTTTTGATTGTCTAATTTCCATGTAATAGTTGTAGTATTACATACTTTGGATACATTTATATTCTTGTTATTCCATTTTCTTGTAATAGTGGTTGTATTACCTTTTTTGGAATATATTTATATGAAATCCATCTTTTACTGTTCTAGTGATATTGTTAGATTTTTCCAACAATTAAAAAAAGAAATTTTTAATATCACTGCTAGTAAGATGGTTTTTCTATATCGGCGGTTGCTTCATCCTTGAACGCAAAAGTCATTATCGACGTGACTAAGTTGGAGCCTTTCAATGGTTCCAACTACAAACGTTGGGCACAACAGCCACTGATATGCCTTGAACAACATGAACTAGACCTTTCCCTTCTCAAGGTACTCCCCGCCATTGAGGCTAATAGGGAATATACCAAAGAACTACATGCTAGGTTTCTGGCTCTCGAAGTTGGGTCCAAGAAAGCTAATTCAATGGTTAGGGGATGGATCTTGGATAATGTGGCGACCCCACCTTTTTTTTGTGACTTTGAGAAGTCAAGAAAGACTGTCTATGAAACGGTTCAGAAAAGGCATGGAGGTTATGATTTTGATGAGAATAAATACGTCACCGGGAAATGACCCAACAACATCTAATTAGTCCCATAAAAGTCTAAAATTGAATCGACTCAAGGATAGGACCTTATTTTTCCATATTTATATAACTTTTAGGATTACTTTGACCCCTACTCCCTTATACAACCACCATTTGACTCTTATTACACTAAATATCATTCACAAACATGATTATACATCATTCGGATGTTAAATCAATATGTGAATGAAGACCTATATGGTGCAACTTGAAGGGTTGGTGGTTTTGGGTCAAGGGGATAAAGTAGGAAAACTTGTGAAATTTTTTTAGGTTGTTAAACGACCACCTTGCTAATGAAATTGTATCTCAATAAAAGATGTATCATATTGTGTTACACTTTTGTCAATAAGTGTATAACATGATCCACGTTTGGTACTTTCATTCATGGGACTTACTTATTTTATTCTACTATTTGTGAATAAAAGATGTAGGGGAAGCTGATCCTAAGGATAAAATTCATTAGAGTCAATAATAGAATTTACCTTAGTTAGTCTCACTTTGTTGGAAAGGTTTGACTCCATTGATATAATATTTGGAAAAAAATCCTTATAATACTAGTATTCATGGATAAGAGAATTGTGGCGGGTGTACCCTTTAATGAATATGAAATAATTATAAGGATTATGATGTTATTAATGAACTATACTCAACTTGGTATTGTTGGAAAGTGACTCAAGTGGTGACCATTGGATTATTAGTTGTCATTTAATAAAGTAATAGAGAGGTATTATTTATCTAGATATGCGTTTAAAAATTACTCATGTAGTTCTTCAAGGATTTTAGTTACGCAAACGGGGTCACTGGTGGGTCCTTGTGTGTTATAAAATAAAATGCAAAAGATCAGGTCTTATAAACCGCAAGTGTACGGCTGTCCAAGTAATAAAACAGATAAATCAGATTCGTTTGCAGGGACGGATTAGGTACAACTCAAGTGTGGATCAAATAGTGAGATAGTTGTAAATACGAAAAAGTGAATGATATAAAAGATTGTTTGGGGTTTTTGTTTATCAACTAAAATGCAAAAGTAAATTAAAGACTAAATAAATTAAGCTGAAATGAAAATAATGCAATTGAAAGATGTAAACGCAGGGAAGGAAGTAGTACTTGAGTCTCGCTAGAGATTCACCTAAACCTTCTTAATTAATGTCTTCTTTCAAGGGCTGAATCATTATTATTATGCTAGTCAGGATTCTAAAGTCTCTTAGCCCCCGTAAGGGTGGACCTAAAAGCTCTCCTACGGTATTCTAAACTCCATCAGGATGATTAAAACTACTTTCGGATGATTAAAACTTACCACGTTGGCTATTGGCTAGTCAAGCATGTCAAGGTCATTGGCGGATACCAACGACAATTACCTAGTTTTGTATCTAAACTCTGTCAAGGTGATCAATACGCCACTATATTGTTTAGTCTAGATACTAAAACTCGCCCTTAGTTCATGACTCTGAGAATAATAAGTAAAGCATAAAATAAAACCCAACATAAAATAATAATGCAATTTAAATTCTTAAATCCCAAATCGGAAAAACATAAATTAATCTAGTTTGGGTTCAACCCAATTTGCGATTCTCAAGTACAAATGGAAATTAGCTCATAATTGAAATGAAGACAAAAGAATTTAAAGTAAATGTGTTCATGTTTTACAAAAAGAAAAAGAATAAAAGAAACCGAATTAGGAATTTGGATTTGGCTGTGATTTGGAGAAGATGAATTCTCCAACTCTTGGCTTCTTTCTTTTCCTAGCTTCTGACTTTCTCTCTGGCGTTTCTGACTTTGCTAAAGTGAGTTGTGTGTAAAAATAAAGTCAAAAGGTCTATTTATACTAAATAATTCGGACTTGGGCTTATTTTAAGTGAATTAATGAAATAATAAATTACCAAAGTCCACTCTTCAAGTCCAAATCCCGTAACTGGTGTACACCCTCTACTAAAACGGCTGTAACTTTCTCAATTTAACTCCGAATTGACTCACTGAACTTGCTAACTCTTCGTAAATCGCTAAGGAACGAATCTCCTTTACAACTCATAGGCTGAATCCATGTTTAAGTCACTAGAAATCAGCAATTACCATCAGCCTTCCAGATTTGCAGCTCTAACTTGTCAATTCTTTAGGATATTTCTTCTCTCCTTTGACTTCTTTACACGATCTAAGACTTCAATTCTTGATTCCTCTCCTTTCTAGTATTAAAACCTACAAACTTTACACTAAAACAAACCATTTAACGTGCAAAATCTTAATAAATGAAAAATACTAAAATCCAAGGAGGGAAAATGAAATATGACAAATTATCACTAAAAGTCTATTGAATTAGTCAAATAATCACCCAATTTGATGTCTCCAAAAGGCATATAATTAGAACAAAAGAGGAGACATCAGTCACATATAAATGATTAAATAAATGGTTGATTTGTTTACTAAAAGACTTAACTGGGAAAGTAATCCTGGAAACATTGAGTGATAGGACTAGAACCCGTTAATGGGGAACCTATGACTAATAAGTCTATATGATGCACTAACTTCCTATCCATATAGTGTAAATTGTGTATACATGAGATAATTAAAACTTAATGAATTCATAGCCATGTGTGGTGGTCCTATTGGGACGAACTTGATATATTCACCGTCGAGGTTGTTGTATATTTCTCAAACTTAATGAATTCATAGCCATGTGTGGTGGTCCTTTTGAGACGGACTTGATGAACTCACTGTTGAAATTGTTGTGTATTGTTCCTACTTAATAAATTCATATCCTGCAGTGGTGGTCCTATTGAGAAGGGCTTGATGAGTTTACTAATAGGATGGGGGCTTGTTGCTCTTGAAAGAGCTAAGGATGAGTTTATAACTCTTATTGGATTCATAGTCATCAAATGGTGGTCCATTGATAAGGACTTAATGAATACCCGTCATGATTGAGATACGACTTCAAGGATATGTCCTTGATATTTCTAATGGATGAGTTGTTAGGCTCACCATTAATTCGTAGCCCGTAAGGGTGGTCCTAAAGAGAAAGGACTTGATGAATTCGTGAGACACATAATGGGGGTGAGCTTTATTGCTCTTCATGATCTCAAAATCCGAGAGGGGTCGGCTAATGAGGCCATACTCTCTTGGAGATCACCTATGTGTATGGAAAGGGTGATATTTGAGGAATTTGTAACTATCAGCCAGGTAGAGTATGTGTTGTGAGGGTCTCGATCGGAAATCGTCAAGTTCAAGAGTACGTTCACTTGATATATTTTTGGTGGTTTTTTCACTTCACTACGTGTCAATTCAAATTGAAAGATATTGGCACTTAAGTACAATTCACCCAAATGCTGGTATTTATAGAAACCTGCTGACCTTCTCTCCAAAAGAACCTGAGTGGGGGATTGTTGGAATTATTAAATGAAAACCAATTCAATTTATTAGTTCTTTCATGCTCTTGGGAGAAATAAAAAATACTATGTGTGTATTAATAGTCCCACACTATATTTTGAGGAAAAACAATTGGAAATTATTTAATATAAAATAATTTCTTATTCTTGATGACGGTTTAATGACTATTTATTATAGATTAATGACTCTTTAATTTTGTTGTTACACAAGTTACCAAGCCTTAGTCAACATAACGTCTGGCTTTAATGAGCATTGAAGAGTCTTTATGTGACGGCTTTTTGTCTTTCTATTTCTTCTATAGATAGTGACTTTGTATATTAGCACCCAACGATTCCCCTTCCAGGTTCAAGTTACTAACCACCAGATCTTTGAAGCCCTCATGGTGACTCTAAGCTGACTCAAAACAGAAATGTCACAATTTAACGTTGGGTGGCACCTTCTTATCAAGGAGAACAAGGATGGGTGCATGATCCGAATGAATACGAGGAAGGTGTTGAGCTCTAGTGTTTCCAAAAATATCAATCCATCTTTGGTTGCCATAGCCTCTATCTAACCCCTTCAACAACCTCAATCATGTGTTCCAAGTCGCTCCATGTGAACCTTGGACCCTCGAAACCCAAATCAACTAAACCACATTTGTCTCTCCATCTTTCAAACTTAACCATGAGCCGAGACATACCAACATTCTCTCCAAAGATATCTTCTTGCATTCCTACTTGATTAAAATCCCCTATCACTAGCCAAGGTTCCTGAATAGAATCTGCAGCCTCTTCAAGCGCATCCCAAAGATACTCCCTAATCCACGCTTTTGGGTTCGCGTATACTACATAAAGAATCCAAGAAATACATGAAACTTTAGACACGAGTACATTAATTACCTTCTTGCAAGCCGATAAAACTTTGATATCAATATCCTTATTGTTCCAAAATATCCATATTCCTCCTGAGAATCCCACTGCCTCACTCTAGCGGAAATAGACATTTGGAGTGGTTGGACTATCCTTGTAGCTTCCGACCCTGCCGCCTTTGTTTCTACCACAATAGCAATAAGTGGCTTGTGGCACTGGCGCAAATCATTAAAGGTCATTCTAAAATCTGCACTGTTCGATCCTCTACAATTCCAAAATAATACATTAATAGGATGGTTGTTCGAAGACCAATTACCATGGCAAATATTGGTTGTAATTAGGGCTGCAAACGAGCCGAGCCGAGCCGAATACTAGATGTACAGGCTTGGTTTGTTAATTTCTCGAGCCGAGCCGAGCTCAAATTTAGACGAGCCGGACCGAGCCGAGCTCAAATTTAAACGAGCCGAGCCCGAGCTTCCAATCATCCAAATCAGAAATGTTAGAACTTGTTTGTTTAACTTATTGAATAATCTTTTTTAAAGTCGGGCACGAGTTGCTCATGAACAATTTGTTTTTTATGGTTGAAATGGGACTTTCATGAGTGTGTGGTATGAAAATATGAAACATAACACTAATGAAAAAATAAATGACTAAAGATATTAAAAATATCCAATTAGATATTGAAGGTTAATAATATATTTATAAGTAAATAATTTATTTTTATTTATACTTCATAATTTTAAACGAGCTCACGAGCTCACGAGCCGAGCTCGAGCAGGCTCGTTTACGTATCGAGCTTAAAATGGAGCTTGAGCTTGAGCTTGTTTACATTCGAGCCGATCTCGAACGAGTTTTTCTCCGAGCCGAGCTCGAGCTGCTCGCGAGCGGCTTGGTTCATTTACAGCCCTAGTTGTAATCGATATAAAAAAATAAACTTGAGAAGGAAAGAAATAACCGAATTAGGCAATGATGACTACTTCGCCATCTTCTATATTTGTGTCCTAGATCCGTAACTACCAAACCGGCGTGATCATTATTACCCTTTGGCGAAAATTTCGTATCTGACCCATCTAAGAAAAAATCCTTATAGTCCGGTGCAGAGGGTTTTCCGAAAAAAACTCTTTGAGCGCTCTTTCCCCTATACACAATCTCTAGGTTCATGTATGGTGGGTCCTGGTGTGTTATAAAATCAAGTACTGAAATAAAAAGAACCACAGTACCGCAAGTGTACGGTTGTCCAAGTAATACTTCGATAAATCGGGTTTCGTTCTCAGGGATTGGACTGGTCTAACCCAAGTGTCAAAAGATAAATAGTAGAAATTGTAATTACAGAAAATAAAAGATAAAAGATATTTGTTTTATTTCGAGTTATTAAATTACTAGACGCAAAGAAAATAATTAAATAAAGTTAAATACTAAAAGATTAAGACACGGATATGAGCTATACCCGAGTCTCGCTAGGGAATCACCTAAACTTACGTAATTAATGCTTTCGTTAAGGGCAAAATTGATATTTCTATATTAGTCAGGACTCTATAATCTCCTAGCCCCCGTCAGGGTGGACCTAGGAGCTATCCTACAGTATTACAACCCCCGTCAGGGAGATTATAAGCTACGTTCAGATGATTGAGATCTTACCCAATTGTCTATAAGGTTAACTAAGTCCGTCAGGATCAATAATTTCTACCTTACGTTTATTACCTATGTCCGTAATTAAACCCCCCATCAAGGCGGTCACTTCCCCACCAAAGTGAATAGCTTAATTACTATGTCCTATCTCCGATTAGCTAATTCATTGATAGTAAAATTAATATAAAATAATAAGCAATATGAAATACCCAATTCAAATTAAACTAGAAACTAATCCCAAATTTAAATACATGAATTAAATAAATTAGGGTTCATCCCATTACGATTCTCAAGTAATTAAGGTTTAGCTCATATTTGAAATAAAAACAATAAAGAAATTAATAATATACATGTTCCTAATAACAGAAATAAAATAAGAACCTAGATAGAGGAATTGACTTGAGCTGTTGTTGGAGGAAAAGGATTCTCCAGCTTCTTCTCTTGCTTCCGCCTCTTGACTCTCTCTCTCTCTCTAAGGATGATTTAATATGAAGGTTTAATGAGAGGTACTGAATAATGAGGTCTAAAGGAGCTTATATAGTGCTAAAAAACGGATTAGGGATTAGGTTAAGAGCATTAGGTCAAATTATAAAAAGCCCAAGCCCATCTCCTTCTTTTAATTCACGTAACTGGTATGCAGCCTTTAGTAAAACGGCTGTAACGTTTGCATCTCAAATCCAAATGGGCTCATTCAACATGGAGAATCTTCCTAGCTCAATAGGATATCAAAACATGTCTCATGGTCCACTGCTAATTCTGCTCCTAAGTAGCTAAAAAATAGCAATCTTTAACAGCCTTTCAGATCTGCAACTTCTTTAATTAAGTTCTTGGAAATTCTTTTATTTCCTTTAGCTCCTCCACTCGATCTAGGACTTTAATTCTCACTTCTCCTCCTTGTAGTGGTTCTTCATGAATTTACAAAACCTACTAACTTTCCATTAAAACAAACAAATTAACGCACAAAAGCTCGAAAAATGCAAATAGTCTAATTCCAAGGGGAGAAAGTGCAATATTATGAAATAAGCATAAAAGTCTATCTAATAAGTCAAATATTCACCTAAAATGATGTCTCCTAAGGGCTAATATATAGAACAAATAGGGATACATCGATGTAATAACACATTAAGCTGCTGCTACTTTAATTGATCATCAGGTGCTGTTGTCTTGGCCAAAAACTTTGACTAGAGCGCTCATCATTACCTTCTAGAACCCTCGAATCAGTGTTTGTAACGGAATCATGGGCCAGACCAAGCACGTGGAAAGCCGAATCGGGTCTAGCAGGCCCGCGCGAACTAATGTCTAGACTCGAGGGACCCTTGAGTTGCTGTAATTGCAGCCAGGTCCCTAGTGCATCCTTCTACTGAAATGGGCCTATTACTAGGTGAAAAGTCCATGTTATTCTGATCTGGACTCACTGAGTTACTAACCCTTAGCACGACTGAAAAATCTTCCTCCAAACTAGCACCCTTACTTGCCCCACTTCGAGCTACGTGCGACCCATTCTTTCCACCAGCTTTATTACTACTAATACCCTTCGATTTATTTTTTCTTTTCGGAGCTGGACAAACCTTTTCACCATCAACAACCCAACTCCTTCGACATTAAAAAAATCCCCCTTGTAACTTATCACTAACCAACTACAGGACATTGTGTTTGGAGCATTTAGCCCCTTCCGGTGTCGATACCTTAGCGCCCTTTTCACGAACCACGCCAATAGTTGGGATTGTGTCCTTTCCAAATGAGAGTCTCTCCACTTGTTTCCCCTGTATCAATACCATTCAGCACCTCATATCTCGACCCCGATACCTTGTCGTTAAAACTTCTGGTTTTCTTCTTGTTTGGTGTTGCATTGCCTCTATTAGAGCCTGTATTATTACCCTTGAAATCGCTCCACGTGGCCTGGCTATTGCTATTTTGACGAGGTCTACCCTTCCTCTATAGACGGTCATCCAGTCACCAAATAGAGATGGAGGTTTATATGTATCCAAACCAGACGAGACACCAACTTTCACAGTACCACTACTCTCCCCTTGCTTCTCATTCATACCACTACTCAAAGGATAACCCTCCCTGACATGACCAAAATTACCACAATTAAAGCAGATCAGATGCAACCCCTTGTATTCCACTTTTTGTAAATGGTCACGGATACAAATAATCGAAACTAAAGGTTTATCAAGATTCACTTCCACGACAATTTTCCCAAAATTACCCCTCTCCCTTGATCTAGTAATCGGGTCCACACACACCATTTTACCCACAATGTTTCCTAGTGAAGTAAGAATTTCCTCTGTATAATTCATGTGTGGAAACCATTAGACCAAACCCAGACCATGGTTTTGACAATTGGAGCATCGTGCGGCATGAAGTATGGGTCCTAGGAGCGGACAATTAGGTACATGTCTAAAATCATCCAAGGTCCCCCCCAAGGCCTTATTATAGTCCTCTAAGGTCATAAAATTTTCCATAAAGTACCTAAAGCCTACTTCTAATAAGCCCATATGAGCTTTCGGGGCCCAAATTTGTATTAATTTACTGAGCAAGTACTTAAACCCCACGTTATAACCTAGTAAGCGAATAATTAACGAGTGTTGCCATACTTTATGTTTTGTTTCTGTTTAGCGGTTCAAATCAGTGCGGACATGTAGTGTCGGTTGAGGGAATGTCATCCACCATTCCATACTGATCAAAATCCTCCCCCAGATCATTATGTAATTCTTGGTTCTGACTCCCCGTAATTTGACCGTTCTGCCCCTCATAAGAATGACTATCTATGTGGGTCTCCTCTACTGTAGAAGGTGAGGTGTTCATGGTTGCCGCCATGTATGATCGTATAGGTTGGGTCGCAGCACTCTCCACTACTAGGGGGGTTATGGATTGTTCCTTCAACATGTTATCGCTCTCCAAATTACCTGCATCATGAAGTACTTGATCAGATAAAACAGAATTGGCCACCAGATGTTTACATGTAGGAGCCGCCAGCTGTAAAGATGGGAATTCCTCTACCACCAATTGCTGAGGCGGCGCCCTAGTTGGAGAAGCCAGTTGTTTGCCCCATCTCCCAAAAAGGTCTGATTTTGGATTATATTACTCAACGGAAACGAAGATTCCTGACCCGATGATGAGTCTGTGATTGCCAACATCGGTTCCTTAATTACGGTCTTAGTATGTTGATTATTAATTGCAATAGCCAGAGTACCATCAATTACTGGAGATAATTCGTCTCTATCCGGATAACTTAGCGCTCTCTTTGAACCCCGCTGGGCTCCTATGCTTTCGCCATTTTTTGCGCCCTCGGAGGGGCTCTTCGCATGTGATTGGGTTGGATGATGGGAATTCTTCTACCACCAATTGCTGAGGCGGCTCCCTAGTTGGAGAAGCCAGTTGTTTGCCCCCATCTCCCAAAAAGGTCAGATTTTGGATTATATTACTCAACGGAAACGAAGATTCCTGACCCGATGATGAGTCTGTGATTGCCAACATCGGTTCCTTAATTACGGTCTTAGTATGTTGATTATTAATTGCAATAGCCAGAGTACCATCGATTACTGGAGATAATTCGTCTCTATCCGGATAACTTAGCGCTCTCTTTGAACCCCGCTGGGCTCCTATGCTTTCGCCATTTTTTGCGCCCTCGGAGGGGCTCTTCGCATGTGATTGGGTTGGATAATGGGAGAAGAGCTTCAGCCTCTTGGTAGAAATCTTGCGCACACTGTTCGACTTAGCATTAGGAGATCAATTCCTCATGGTGGGTTTTGATGGAAGAGAAGCTACACGTGCGGGAGCCTCCCCCTACCCACCATAGAAGTTACCGTTATACTCTATTGAGGGAAGGTCAATGAACAAAAATGGAAATAAAAGCCCAATAAGGAAAGAGTCAAACGGTCAGCCACCAAAGAAAAAAGAATTCTAGAGGACGAATATCAGTGTACTTAAGAGTAATGTTATATATCACCCCTTCACTTCTTATGTGGATTTTTATGTGGCATTAAATAGAAAAGAGAGAAAAAATTTATCTAAGAAAGAGAAATATTATGATTGATTTTTAAAACCTCCACATACGCTCCATATAAGGGGTGAAGGGGTGATATATAACATTACTCTTTACTTAAACTACATGACATCGTGCATGCTTTGAAGTAGGTCAATGGTGGGTTGGTCTATTTGGGTGTAATCATGATAAAAAAAGTATTGAGAATTTATTTTTAGACATCAGGGGATAATACTCATATTGTTTACATGTCTTACGTGGTGGAATTCTGTGTGTTACATTTTGGGGTTTTAATGGAAGATGAGTAGGCTCTATACTTAGAGACAAAATCACTAGATTTTTAGGTTGTTAGTGAAGAGTCGTGGGAACTCTTAGAATAAGTCAAATGATATATAAAAAGTGACAAGACAATATATTACAAATAAATGAAAGGGTTGTAGTTAATTATATTTCAATTTAATTAATTGCATTGAGACCCATAGAATCCTAAAAGTAAAAAATGAGAGCAGATTTCATTTTTTGTCCTCGAAGTATATACCTTTTTCTTGAATGGTCCTTGAACTTCTAAAGCTATCCGAAGTATTCTCAACCTTAATTTTTGTCCCCTAATTAGTCTCCGTGTATAAATTTATTAGATTTTGACCGTTAAGTGCCACATGGAAAAGACTTTCGAGGGCCATACAGTAAAAAGGGGATAGTTCAAAGACCATGTTGGGTTCAAATTTTGAGGACTATTTGGGTAGCAATGCTACATGTTCACATTTAGAATCAACAATAAAGATTGGTGGAATTTGATTTGGAAACTAACAGGGGTATAAAGAATAGTTTGGTGTCTATTTGGGTATTTTAGAAGTTCTAGTAACATTTGGATAACAAGCCTATAGTTCAAGGTTCATTAGGGGTACATATCCCAAATAAGAACACTCTTACCTTATGCATTAGATAATTATGTATTATAGTGTTTTCTTTCAAATTAGTAACCTTATAGCTTACATAAAAGATGTCATTTTATAATTTTTCAAGAATTATTTTCATCCACTCATTCTGTTTGAATATCAGTAATCCAAATACATACTGATGAGATTGTCATAGCAATACAATATTATAAATATTAAGTTGTCCTGATATTAACCAATTATGGAAGGCATAGTGGATAAAATTTTTCATCATCATCACTATCTTTCTATTATTTTTATTTTTGTTAGAGACTCCGTTACTATTATGTTAATTATAGCGTTGGAAATTGGAACAAATTTTTTCGATTTTGGCTAATTTCGATCTAGAAAATTTGAATTTGGAGATACTTTTATACCTTTTGAATTTCAAAATTTCTAATTTCGATTTTACAAATTTTTTAAAACGGAATTGGAATTACTTTTAGAAAATTTAAAACTTCCGATTTTCGATCCAATTTCTTTTTACTTGAATATTTGTGTTTATTTTCTATTTAAATTTTAGAAATAATTTAATGTCACATTTTATGCATGTAATATTAAATAAGCATTGTTTTTATATAATTCGGATTATTTTATATAATTATACTTTCCAGAAAATAATATAATATTTCAAAATTATCGAAAATAAAAATTATGGAAACTCAAAAATGAAAAATTGTGATATCCTAATATTTCTGAAATTTCCGAGTCTTCTGAAATCGGAACTAAATTTTGAATTCTATTTTTTTTTGGATTGAAATTGGATTAGATTTCTATTTCAAAAAATAATTGGAAATTTCTAAACAACCCTTTTTTTCGATCGGATATGTCCGATTGCTACCCCTATTTGATAATCTCAGTGCCTGTTTGGGATTTCTTTTTAAAATAATCACTTAAAGTGATTTATATCCATAGCAATATTTTAGACTCTAAAAACCACTTTTAGAAAAAGTACTAGATTAGTGATTATTAAAATAATCACTTAAAGTGATTTTAGATGTCAAAATATTTTTTAATATTTTTTACAAATATTTTAATTTTAATCAAAAAGCACTTTTAGCTCCAAAATAATCAATCCCAAACGGGCACTCTCTCATTTTATTTAAATGGAACGAGAAAATAGAAATTCACTTATTACCATGAATTCAAGATAACTATACACTTTTTATCATATACTATTTTAACCTAAATTTAATTAGGGGTATTTGCTAAAAGATGCCTAATAAAAATACCTAATTATTAAATTAAGTCTTTAATTATTTATTTAATAAAAAATGCCTAATGAAACAATTATTTATAGAAAACATCTCATTTATATTTTTTATATATTTACTGCCCTTATTATTAAATATATTATTTTATTTTTAATACAATATTTATTGAGATAATTCCCAATTAATTACACTTCCTCACTTTTCATTCTCAAAAAAAGGAAGGAGGATATTACTTCCTACTTACTCACAAATTTTCAACTTAATTCTCAAATAAGCACATGCTCATATTTACCTTCCATTATTGCCCTTATATATTTTTTTATTTTATTATATATTTATATTATATTTCTATATTTAATATCTGAATTTATTTTTTCATTTTTTTAAAATATTTTTTTTTTCGATTTTTATTTTAATTTTTTTCCCAATTTTTTTTTGAGAAAAATATTTTTTTTTTCTGAAAATATTTTTTTTTTGAAAAATATTTTTCTTTTTTTTTGAAAAATATTTTTTTTTTTCGAAATTTTTTTTCATTAACACACAAGTCCATACTGTTTTGTGTTACTGTAACTCATACATCAAGCGATTGTGTGTTACATTAACACACAATCAGATTTTCAGACTATCTGTACACTATTATCTATTTCTGTATACAAATATTCTGTATATCTTATTCTGTGTTCCTGCAACACACAATTGTTATTTGTTGTGTGTTTAAGCAACACAAAACTGTAAATGACACACAAGTCCATACTATTTTGTGTTACTGTAACCCACACATCAAGCAATTGTGTGTTACATTAACACACAATCAGATGTTCTGACTATCTGTACACTATTATCTATTACTGTGTACAAATATTCTGTATATCTTATTTTGTGTTCCTGCAACACACAATTGTTATTTGTGTGTGTTTAAGCAACGCAAAACTGTAAATGATAAACGCATTGTGTGTCTTACCAACACAAAACCCATACTGTTGTGTGTTACTGTTACACATACTTTCAGCAATTGAGTGTTGCATGAACACATAATCAGCCTACATATACATTATTCTATACCTTTGTGTACAAATATTCTGTCTGTCTGATTTTGTGTTCATGTATCACACAATTTGTTATTTATGTGTGTTTAAGCAACTCAATATTATACATATTGGGTGTTCATGCAACACACAACACATATGATTTTGTGTTACTTTAACACACAATTATCATATGTACTAATCTTACATCATGTTATCATGGAAAAAAAAATCCGGGGGAAAAAATCGACAAAAAAAAAAATCAAAAAAAAATTTCGAAAAAAAAATTTCCGAAAAAAAAAATATTTGAAAAAAAAAAATTTCGAAAAAAAAAATATTTTTCGAATTTTTTTTTTTTGAAAAAAAAATATTTTAAAAAAAATCTGAAAATAAATAAATAAACATTAAACTATAATTAATAAAATATATAATTAAAGTAATTTATAATAGGTAGAAGGATATTTTGGTAATTGGGTAATATTTTGTGCTTAATTGGGAATTAAGTTGAAGTTGTAATTAATAGGAAATACTTACCTTCTCCGCGTAATTAATTGGGCGTTGCCCCATATTTATTTTTAAATATTACACAAATAATAGTGTACCACCACCACCACCACCACCACCACCTACTACTAATTACATCACACACGCGCGTCCGTGATTTTATTTTTAAAATCGTGATAACTAATTTAAAAAAAAATCAAAAAAATAAAAAATTTGCATTTTTGGATAAAGCAGATTAATATTGACGTATATGATTTTTTTTGCTTTTTTTATTGTTTTTTAAATTTTTTTTTCACTGACACGGATTTCATGTTTGAAAAATGAAATTCCATGTTCAAAACATGAAATTCACTATTTGATATCGTGATTTTTCTTTCGTAGGCACGAATTTTCAAGTTTAAAACATGAAATTCCGTGTCTCCGAAAAAATTCCAAAAAAATTCAAAAAAAATCATAGACATAAATATTATTTTGATTATCCAAATATATAAATTTTTTATTATTTAAATTTTTTTAAGAATTAGTTATGACGATTTAAAAAAAAAATCACGGACGCGCGCGTGTATTTATTAGTTTTTGTTTTTTTTTTCTTTTTTTAAATTATTATTTGTAGGGGTATTTTTGGGTGAGGCGTTTTTTAATTAAAAGTCTTATTCTAGGTACCTTTTTAATAATAGTTTTTTCAATAGACATTGTTTGATAATTAGCTTATTTAATTATGTAGGCTATTTTAGTCTAAATACCCGTCAAAGGATAATTACCTTTCCAGTGGTTTAAAAAAGAAAAAGTATAATCATGAAGGACATTAAATTTTATTCCTAATTAGTAATTGTAGGGATATATATGTATAATTTTGTTTTTTTAGTAATTAATCGGGTCTAAAATATTTAATCCACAAATATATCTCTATGTCCTTGTAATATGAAAATATTAAGATAATCTCATTATTTTATGTAAATATTTTGATAATTCCAACTAGATTTTGGAAATCCATATTCTAGAAAATCTTCTTTAAATACCTTTCTTGTGTGAGCCTTTAGGACAATCATCTCTTACAAAATATATTTCTTTCGATGGAAGTTATAAAAATGAAGAAGAAGGGTAAAGGTCGTCAAAAAATTCCTATTAAAAGAATAATAAATGAGAGTCACCGTCATGTGACATTCTCAAAACGTAGGAGTGGTGTATTCAAAAAGGCCAGTGAACTTGCCACTTTATGTGGTGTTGAAATTGGCTTGTTTGTTTTTTCACCAGGAAATAAGGTGTATTCATTTGGACACCCTGATATCAAATCAGTTGTCGGTAGATATCATTCTCAAAATGTTCCATTACTACAAATCCAAACCAATCGAATAGTTCATGCACATCGCAATGCAAGTGTGCAATCTCGAAATCATGAACTCACATCACTCAACGATCAAATCGAATTTGAAAAATATCGACGAAAACAATTAGAGATAATTGGAAAAATTGATTTGGATAATCACTGGCGGAGTGCCCCAATAGAAAATCTTACTTTGGTGGAGTTGCAGAAATTGCGAGCTGCACTTTTGAAGCTAAATTCAAATGTACAAGCATGTCATGGACATAATCAGGCTCAATCTAATGCCACTTTGACAAATTTCTTCCCTTGTGATCCTCCCTCTACTGTCAGTGCTGTATCAGCTCTTCCGTCTTTCATAGCAGCAACCAACTTATTGGATCTTCCATTTAAAGGTGTCAATACTACCTCTTCTCAACTTGTTCTTCCTTTCAATCCAAATGCTCCTACATTGAAAAATATGTCAAATGCAACTTGTTATTATCCTGGAGATGGTTTTGGTCATATTTAAGTTGATTGTTACCGATATAATAAACCACATGCAATGATGTTATCCAGTTTTGCTCAACTTGTCTGTGTCTTTTAAATTTGTTTCTGGCACATTAAATGTAATTTTTATTACTTTAGTTCCATTTATGATATCTTTCCTTTTCATCTAATAAAACGATTTATAATTCCATTTATGTTGAAACAATATGTAAAAGAAAGTAGTTGATGAGAGGCTATATGGAGATAAGAAGAGTATATAATTATATGGATTCCAATATTACTTTGAGGGAATGGACAAGCCCTTTATATAGGCAATATGAGACTATCCAACTGCCTTACTATTTACATAATAAGTAGGATGTTACAAGGGATAAATATGAAGGTTACACCACCCCACTACTCTATAATAAGACTAGCCACTAATAATTGGTTTATAACACTCCCCCTTGGATATTATTTCAGATACGCATTTGTAGTTGCCTCATTAAAAACCTTGCTAGTAAAACCCATTGGGAAAAAACCTATTCAGGGGAAAAAGAGTGCAACAGGTACTCCCCCTCATTTGTACAAGTCAAGATAAATCTCTGAGTCAACGCATCCCAACCTTGTATGTCAATCTTTCAAACGTTTTCGTAGGTAATGCCTTTTTATTAGATCTGCTAAATTTTCACTTGATCGAATTTGGTGGACGTCTATTTCATCTTTCTTTTGAAGTTCATGTGCAGAAAAAAAAGTTTGGCAAGATATGCTTGGTTCTGTCACCTTTGATAAATCCTCCTTTGATTTGAGCATTACAAGCGGCATTGTCTTCATACAGTACGGTTGGACCGGTTTTCGTCTTTGAAATGCAACATTCTCCTTGAATATGTTGGGTCAAAGATCTCAACCAAACACATTCTCGACTAGCTTCATGTAATGCAAGTATCTCTGCATGATTTGATGAAGTGGCTGATAAAGTCTGCTTTGTAGAACGCCAAGATATCGCAGTACCACCAATAGTGAATAAGTATCCAGTTTGTGATCGACCTTTATGGGGATTAGATAGATAACCAGCATCTGCGTATCCAGCTAGTTCTGCTTGAGAATTTCGTGAATACAATAGTACTTTATCAATAGTTCCCCTAAGGTAACGAAATAAATGTTTGATTCCGTTCCAGTGTCTTCGAGTTGGGGTAGCACTATACCTTGCTAGCAAATTTACAGAGAATGCTATGTTTGGTCTAGTGTTATTTGCAAGATACATTAGTGCTCCAATGGGACTTAAATATGGTACTTCTGGACCAAGTATTTCTTCATTATCTTCTCGAGGACGTAAAGGGTCCTTGTGTACGTCTAGTGAACGAACGATCATAGGAAAATTTAATGGATGACATTTATCCATATTAAACCTTTTAAGTATTTTCTCTGTATATGTTGATTGATGGAGAAATATCCCATCTAAGAAATGCTCAATTTGTAATCTAAGACAAAACTTAGTTTTCCGAGATCTTTCATCTCAAATTCTTTATTCAAGTTTACGGCTGCTGATGTGAGCTCTTCAAGGGTCCCAATTAGATTCAAATCATCAACATATACTCCAATAATGACAAACCCATTGTTCGATTTCTTTATAAAAACACATGGGCAAATGGGACTATTGGTGTATTCTTCTTTAAGAAGGTACGTACTAAGACGATTATACCACATTCGTCCAGATTGTGTAAAACCATACAAAGATCTTTGTAACTTGATTGAATATTTTTCCCGGGAATACAAGTTGCATGCTTTTGGTACTTTTAGTCATTCTGGGACTTTCATATAAATTTCACTATCAAGTGATCCGTTAAGGTAAGCAGTTACCACATCCATTAGACGCATTCGAAGTCCTTTAGAAATTGCCAAACTGATTAGAAACCTGAAAGTGATTGCATCCACCACTGGAGAATATGTCTCCTCATAATCAATCCCATGTCTTTGGGAGATTCCTTGTGCTACAAGTCGTGCCTTATATCGTACAATTTCATTTTTTTCATTTCTTTTTTGCACAAATACCCACTTGTAGCCAACAGGTTTAATATTTTCAGGTGTTGGAACTACATGTCCAAATACTTCATATTTGGCAAGTGAATTTAATTCAACTTGTATTGCGTCTTTCCATTTCGGTCAATCATTTCTATGTCGACATTCTTGAACGGACTTCGGTTCAAGTTTCTCACTTTCATTCATCAAATCAGTAGCTACTGCATATGCAAATATGTTGTTAAAAAGGACTTGATCTCGGTTCCATACAATTCCTATAGAAACATAATTGATTGAGATCTCTTCGTTTTCAAAAATTTCATTGTTTAATTCATGATTAGGTACCTACGATTCTGTTGAAGTTTCCTTTTCACCAGTATTAGGTGTTGTGATTTCTACAGGATTATCCAAGATCGTAATATTTCCAACTTGATTGTTTGGCTCCCTTTTCTTTCTTGGATTCTTATCTTTGGAACCGATTGGTCTGCCACGCTTTTGGCGTGTGATCAACTCATTAGCGGGTTGCTCGTTTAAAATATCTATTCGAGCGGGAGCATTTATAGCTGGTATGTGTTACTTAGTCACTTTCTTGGTATTTATGAATGCATCTGGTAATTGATTCGCAACCCTTTGTAAATGAATGATCTTTTGAACTTCTTATTCAGATTGATTTGTGCGAGGATCAAAATGAGATATTGATGCTTTCTACGAAATTTCTTGTTTTCCCAGCTTATGCTTATGTTCCTCTCCCCCTAATCCTGGTAATATTGATTCATTGAATTGACTATCAGCAAAACGTGTTGTAAAATGATCTCCGGTCAAAAGCTCAAGATATTTAATAATAGATGGAGATTCATAGCCAGCATAAATTCTCAATCGCCTTTGTGGTCCCATTTTTGGTGAGATATGGTGGAGCAATTGGGACATATACTGTGCAACCAAAAATTCTTGAATGGGATATATTTGGTTCATGACCAAAAACTAATTGTAATGGAGAGTATTTATGATAAGTTGTTGGTCTTATTCGAATTAATGTTGTTCCATGTAATATTGCATGAGCCCTGGCTGAACTAGGCAACTTAGTTCGCATGAGTAATGGTCTAGCCATTAGTTGTATACGTTTGATAAAAGATTTAGCTAAACCATTTTGTGTATGTGTGTGTGAGCTACAGGATGCTCAACTTCAATTCCAAATAACATGCAGTAGTCATTAAATGTTTGAGATGTGAATTCTCCAGTATTATCAAGTCTTATTTTCTTGATATTATAATCCGGAAGTTGAGCTCGTAGTCGGATAATTTGTGCAAGTAATTTTGCAAATGCCACATTTCGGGTGGATAATAAGGAGACATAAGACCAACGAGTTGATGCATCTATTAACACCATAAAGTATTGAAATGGTCCACATGATGGGGTAATAGGACCACATATATCTCCTTGAATTCTATCCAAAAATGCTGGAGATTCAATACCGACTTTAGTTGGTGATGGTCGGATGATTAGTTTTCCTAATGCACATGCGACACATGTATAATCATTTGGTAAAAGAAATTTTTGGTTCATTAATGGATGACCCTGTGTATACGCAATTATATTTCTCATCATTATTGTTCCCGGATGACCTAGACGATCATGCCAAAGAATAAAGGATTTTGGGTTGTTCATCCTTTTATTAATCGCTAAATTAGATTCGAGTTATATAAGTATAATATAATCCAGAAGATAACATCGAAATTTTTTCTATCATTATTTTCTTGCCGGATATAAGCGATGTAATATAGAGATATTCTTTGTTTATATCATTTATGGTTTCAATGTGATAACCATTATTTCGAATATCTTTAAAACTTAGTAGATTTCTTTTTGATCTACTAGAATATAAAGAATTTCTTATTAATAATTTTGTCGCCATAGGGAAAACAATGCATGCTTTTCCAAAACCTTCAATCATATTTGTTACACCAGAAATTGTGACAACGGCTGCTTCAGCAGATTTAAGTTCGGAGAAATATGTTTTATTTTTCAAAATAGTATGTGTTGTAGCATTGTCTGCTAGGCACATTTCTCCACCATTGATATTAGGTAATTCCTTGTTTCTTCAAAAAAAAAAATACACATAAACAATTAATGAATAATAAAATACTAATATTTCCATTAAAGAACAACTTGGAGGCATTTTATTCATAAAATTAAAGACTTGAACTTAAACAATTAAGAAAGGAAAAACAATAAAAAATAAAACGATAATGCCTCTTATTTCTTTTTACTAGGCAATCTAGACAAAATATTTAGCCACTTTGAGCATTTCCATCAGTATTTGGTAAAATAGTATCACCATTGTAATCTCCAAATATATCTGAATAATCAAGAAGATTATTTTTTGAACTTTCACCAATATTTTTATAATCAAGAAGATTATTTTGTGAACCTTCACCAATATTTGTATAATCAAGAAGATTATTTTGTGATTTTTCAACAAAATTTGTCTCAACGAGTTTGTTCTTGTTCTTAATTGAGTCTTGGTAAAGTTTGAAAAAGTAAGATGATGTAAGACATATACGCTTCCAATGTCCTATCTTACCACATCTTGTGCAATTTGTCTCTGTTTGAGAAGATTTGTTTTGCACAGATTTGTTATTGCCTTTATTTGTTTGCCTTTTAAAACTTTGATGATGGTGATTATTACGTTGGCCAAAATTATTTCGACCACTACCGCGATTATAACCACGTCCTCTGTTTTGGCGACATCCACGACCACGATCACGACATTGTTGCGATTGTCAACAAATATAGCATTGGTCTCAGGGAATGCCTCTGAGCCAGTTGGTCGTGCTTGATGATTTCTTGTCAAAAGCTCATTATTTTGTTCAGCCACTAGAAGGCATGAAATTAGCTCTGAATATTTTTTAAAGCCTCGCTCTCTATATTGTTGTTGTAAGAGCATATTGGAGGCATGAAAACTGAAGAATGTTTTCTCTAACATGTCTGCATCGGATATTTTTTCACCACATAATTTCAGTTGTGAAGTAATCCTAATAACAGCAAAATTATATTCGCTTACAGATTTAAAGTCCTGTAAACGTAAGTGGATCCACTCATAACGAGCTTTAGGCAAAATTATTGCCTTATGGTGGTCATATCTTTCTTTTAAATTTTTCCAAAGGACATTTGGGTCTTTGACCTTAAGATACTCGGCTTTTAAGCCTTCATGGAGATGATGTCGAAGAAAAATCATAGCTTTTGCGCGATTCTGAGCGGTTGCTTGATTTCCCGCCTTTATAGTTTCTCCAAGATTATTTGCTTCTAAGTGGATCTTGGCATCAAGAGTCCAAGGAAAATAGTTATTACTGGTTATATCAAGTGCGGCAAACTCAAGTTTAGTGAGATTTGACATTATAAACTAAAAAAAATATATAACGGTAAAAAAAAAAAATTTAGTCGAAAGAAGTACTTATATTAAAAACTTCGAATTTACAACATCAGCCTATCCCTAAAGGATCAAAATCCGAGCCTAGTATCCTTGCTAATTGAGGTGGTGGAAATAAATTCCAAAGGCTAAACAACGCACCTTTAAGCACTTGTTTAGCCACCCAATCTGCAGCACAATTTTTAGTTCTCCTAACAAAGGAGATTTTAATCCTATACTTAACTTTACATTTGAGTATGTAATTGACTAAGTTATGGATATTACAAAAAACTTTCCTACCAAAATACATTTGATTAACAAGAACTAAACTATCACATTCAATCTCTACAGAACCAGGAGGTAAAGCTGATGCCATATCACAAGCTTGAGCCAAACCTCTAGCCTCTGCTTCAAGACTTGAATTTGCATCCATGTTCCTCGCAAAACCATCCACCATGCACCCTGTTGAATCACGAGTAATACAAGCAAGTGAGGCCTTTTTAGTATTATTTAAAAAGGTTGCATCTGTATTAATTTTAAAAGAATTATAAGGGGGAGGTTTCCATTTCTCATTTCTGTCTTTTCCATAGGTAGGACCTTGAGTTACAGAGTTTGAATTAAAATTTCCATTTATAATATTTGAATCTGAGACTTCTCTCACTTTGAAATTAAGTTTGGCCTCAGAGTTTGACCTATTCAAGGTATTGTTCTCATCATAGGCTTTCAAAGCTTCCTGCAGAACAAGTAAAGGGTCAGGAATAGTGCCTCTAAAGAGACTTTGATTTCCTTTTCCAAATAAACCAAACTAAGTAAAAAGCAAGTTCTCCTGAGTAAGCATCATTCTTTTTACTTTCCAGGCTACAATTCCTAACAAAAGCCACCCATTTCATAAAGTTGAAGGTAGGCTCAGTCATTGAATCGAAATTTAAGGGACTAGCCTTCCACAGAGCTCTTGCCCAAGAGCAGTGGAAAATAAGGTGTTCAACATTTTTTGAATCCATCTCACAAATAGCACAAAGGTCACTTTTGCAAGATTTTCTCTTTTTCCTATTCTCATTTGTAGCTAACCCATTAACACAGCATTTCCATATAATTTTTTTTTTACCTTTGGATGTATTTTCATACTCCAAATGAAATTCCATTCCTCAGATTGAAGTTTAAAGGATGAGGAGCTTAAATTTTCATCCTTAATTTTTTCAACTTCCAATTATGCCTTCCAGAGCTGTCTATACATATCCTTAACCATGACACACCCATTCATAGACAAAGGCCATAATGGCACATCAAGACAGTTAAAAGGAGGGATATATAGAGTAGCTATGGTTGCAGCAATATCTGTTGAGAAATATAATTCAAGTAACTCAAGCCTCCATTCAAAAGTAATAGGATTTATAAGTTCAGAGACCATTTTCAAATCACAATTAGGGGGTTTGACCATTAGACCTTGAGAAGGGACCCAAAGATCATCCCAAAGTCTAATAGAACTCCCATTTCCAATATTCCATCTTATAGAGTTAACAAAACATTTTTTTCCTTCAAAGAGGCTTTTCCAACCCCAAGAGCAGTTTGAGCAAAGATTTGAATTCAGAAAATCACCTTTGGGAAAATATTTTCCTTGAAAAAGTTTGAAAACCAAGGGGTCTTTATTAGAGAAAAATTTCCAGGCATTAGAAGATAAGAGGGCTAGATTTTGTAAGTGAAAATCTTTGAAACCAAGCCCTCCTTCTTCTTTAGTATTCATAAGTGTTTGCCATTTTATCCAATGGAATCTATCCTCACCTTGATTGTTCCAATAGAAATTGGCAATAAGTGAAGTCAAATGAGATGTTACCTTTTTGGGAATAAGAAAGACAGACATTATAAAGTTTGGGATTGCTCCTACCACTGCTTTAACCAGTACCTCCTTACCACTTTTTGAGAGCATCTTTGTATCCCACCTATCCATCCTTTCCATAACCAATTCCACCAACCATTCTAATGATTTAACTTTTGATTTTCCCCAAGAAGAGGGAATTCCAAGATATTTACCCAAGTGCTCTAGTTTGTTCATCCTGAGATTAGAGGCAAAGTGAGTTCTAAGATCATTTAGGGTATTTTTACTGAACATTACCCCACTTTTATTCAGATTAACCTTTTGACCTGTAGCAAGAGTATACCAGTTAATCTCATTATTGAACATATCAATATTATAATCAGTAGCTTCTAAGAAAAACAAGATATCATCAGCAAATAAAACATGAGTGACTAAAGGGGCTGCTCTCGCAATTTTGATGCCTTTTATGAGTCCTTGGTCAACAAAATAGTCAATCAGATGTGTTAAAGCTTGAGTAACAATGCAGAACAGGTAAGGGGATAGGGGGCCCCCCTGCCTAAGTCCTTTTTGAGGTTTCTCCAAGTCAAAGAGTTCTCCATTGAATTGTATTTTATAAGTGACTGAAGTAATACAATTTTTTATCCAAGCTATCCATTTAGGGTGAAATCCCATTTTGGACAGTAGGTCAATTAGAAAGTCCCACTCAATATTCTCATATGCTTTACTCATATCAGCTTTAATAGCTAGTGAGTAATTCTTTGAGGTCCTCTTATTATTGAGGTAATGAGTTAATTCCTGAGCAATCAAAATATTCTCAAAAATAGACCTGTTAGGAATGAAGGCAGTTTGAGTCTCAGAGACCAAATCACCAATCCATTCCTGAAGTCTTAAGGTTAAAATTTTAGACATAACTTTATATATAAAGTTTGCACAACTGATTGGCCTATATGAAGCCACAACATCTGGGTTTCCGCACTTAGGAATAAGTGCTATAATTCTACAGTTTATAGTTTCAAGTGATGTATTATTTAAGATAAAATCTGACACCATCTCAATAAGATCATCTTTGAGTGTTTCCCAAAATTTCTTAAAGAAAAAACCTCCATAACCATCTGGTCCTGGAGATTTATCACCTCCCAGTGACCAAATTGCATTTTTAACCTCTTCACAAGTGACCGGTTTTATAAGGGAGATGTTCATCTCATCAGTGACAACCTTTTTAATTTTACTCAAGACAGGAGCATAATTTCTATTCCCACAAGATTTGAACACTTGATTATAATAACTTGTTATTATATCTGGTATAATATTGGTATCTGTAACCCACTGACCACTAGGGTCTTTGATCTTACCAATTCTATTTTTAGATCTCCTGACTTTAGTAGAGGCATAAATTTTTTTTGTATTTCTATCCCCAAGCTTAAGCCAATTATTTTTGGACCTCAGGGACCAGTACATTTCTTCCTTTTTCCAAATTTCTTCAAGTTCCACACTCAGAGTATTGAATTTGACTTCATACTCATCATTGTGAGGTTCATTGAAAAGTTTTTCAAGATCTTTAATCTTGTTCTGAATGAGAATTCTATTATTTAAGATTCTTTTCCTAGCCCAATTGGATGTAATTTTTTGAATCTATGATAATTTATATCTCAATTTTGAGATACCTCTCAAATCCATCATTACACCTGATTTCCATTTCTCAACAATCTTTTTACAGAGTTGTTTATCAAAAATCCAACCTTTTTCCAATATAAACCTTTTTTTATGAGTGGTGGTCCTTTGTGTGTTCTAAAAATAAATGCAAATGCTAATCGAACCACAACCGCAAGTGTACGGTTGTCCCAAGTAGTATGTATGATAATACAGATTCGTTCCAAGGACGGATGGTTGATCACAATGTTTAGCAAGTAGTGATTGATGCACTTATGAAAGTAAAAGATAATAAAATGTTTGTTTGATTTTGTTTATTAAAGCTAATGAATGAAAGACAAATATTAAAATGCAAGTAAAAACTAAGACGCAAGGAAAATAAGTGAAAACGCAATATGAGATGTAGTACTTGAGAACGCAAGGATCCTCCTAATCTTACTTCCTAACTTATGTTGTTTAAGGGCTAAATTAGTCAATTACAATGGTCGGGATTCTAAATTCCTTATACCCCCGTCAGGGTGGACTATAAGGCGATCCTAAAGTGTCACTAGTCCCGTCAGGGTAAATATGATCCACCGTTGGATGATTAAGTTTTATTACCTCATTGGCCCTAGGATTAGCTAAGCTCGTCAGAATCAATAGCTTCTATCCTAGATTCGAATAAATGGTTCTGTATTTAAACCCTCCGTCAGGATGATCCAATTGCCACTAATTGGAATAGCCTAAATACTAACACCTGTTCTTAGTTAGCTACTCTAAAAACAGTAAAATAATCTCAATTTATTGAAAAGAGTAAAAGCCCTAATTTAGTTTAATTCAATAAAAACCCAAATTCAACATTCGTTAATTAATAAGATTGGGATTCACCCATTGTTTGTTCTCAAGCACTATCAATTGTTTAGCTCATATTAAAAAGAAATACTAAATTAAAAATAAATGAATTCATACTTGATTACAAAATTAAAATTGAAAGAACCTAATTTCCGGAATTGGAATGACTACGAACGGAGCTATAAACCCACTCCAGCTCTTGTAGCTTCTTCTTTCTTCCTTTTGTTGCTTCTCTCTGGTGTTTAATCTTGTAGAATGTGAATTGTGTGAAAAATAGAAGTCCAGACCTCCTTTTATAAGCATAAATTCGGACTAGGGCTTGGACCAGAAAATAAAAGACTAATTAAATGTCCAAGCCCAATTTCCAAGCCCAAAATCCCGTAACTGCTGATACACCTTCACTAAAACGGCTTTTCCCGATGCGTTACAACTCCGATTGACCTCATTCCAGTTGCTAAAGTTCCGTAACTCGATAAGGAATGATTTATCTTCAAAGGTCAACAGCTAAATCATCGCTTAAGAACCTCGAAATCAGCAATCTATGGCCTGGAAAATGGATTTTCAGCTCTAAAAATAATATCTTCGGGATTTATCTTCAAGTCTTGACTCTTAATTCACGATCTTTGACTTTCTCCTCGGATTCCTCTCCTAGCTAACATCTAAAACCTGTAAACTTTACACTAAAAATACCAATATTACGCGAAAAAGTTTAATAAATTAAAAATGCTAGAAATAAAAAGGTAATTCCGGATTATTGCATATTAAGTCCAAAAGTCTATCAATTTAAGTAAATAAACACCAAAAATGATGTCTCCCAAGGGTCGAAAATAAGAACAATTAGGGAGACATCAAGACCCCCAACTCAAACCTTTGTCGTCCCGACAAAGTAAAACAAAACAAAGGGGTAGAAGTAAACGTATAAACACATAGAAGCTAGCAAATAAACCCTAAAGCAATTCTCAAAATAAATCTCATATAACCAACTCTAGAAACTAATATACACATACACTAATCATGCAACATCAAACATAAATAATCTCAATCATAAAATTAAAGTCGCAATGCTTGAAGGTTACACTTGTACTCATCTCTGTATGATGGCTATAGGGTGGTCATTAATCCTACCTCGCTTTGAACGCTCCACTTAGTGTATTCCCTATCAACAGAATTATAAATTCACTATGCACTTAGGAATCACGAGGTCTTTACGGTTATAATATTGGCTTAAGGACGGGTGTGGATGTATATTTGGTAAATTTGAAGTGAGCTTTTGGCTCTCTCCTCACTTACCATCAACAGTGTCCTCGAGCTTGAGTTAACGCTCAAAAAGATGTTCTCACTCACCCATATACGCAACAATTTAGCGTCCCATGTCTACCCACTATTAACAAGATGATTTTCAGAAAATTCCACTTTGCCGGATGTTTTATTCATTCATATTTTTCTTTTTCTTTTTTTTTTTTTTTTTTTTTTTTTGTGTACAGGAGCAAACCGGGTTCCCGGTTTTGATGAATCCGGGTTCCCGTTTCCTACTGTATGGATTTTTTCATTTTTCATTTTTTTCTTATTATTATTTTTTTTTTCACTTTTTTTTTCATTCCCGGCAAAGGGTTACAAGTATATATCATCTGCAATTGTGCTACAATACAAAGCACATCAATCCCAACCCATTAAATTCCCCATATGTGGTCCCACCACCCCAAACTCAAGCTCGAGACATGTCTCAGGATTGTGATTCAAGTGCGGGTCATATGGTCATGCCTAATAATCTAAGGGATAATGGCTTATATCGTGGCTACAAAGAAAAGGCTAAAGGCTCAAAGTGGGCTAAGACGGATAATAATTAATACAAGGGATAGAAGGCTAAAAAGGCACAAATGGCTAACAAAGAACTGCCCCTATCATTTTCCTAAGTACATAGCTTGTCTTTAGTTCATATCTAGGTGGGTTCTCTACTAATTAGGATTTCACGTTCTACACACCAAACATATTCCTTGAGTACAAGTTTACTTCATTTGCATTGTTCATTAATTTTTCCTATCAATTACCTATGTTCGCATGCAATTGTAAGTGCGTTTTATATCAATCCCTAAAGTCCACTATTTACTATCATAGATTCATCAAAAGTATGCTTAAAGGGATATTTAAAAATTTCTACAGTCAAACGCAACTCCGAAAATTATTTTATTGAAAGCAAATAAAACATATAACACATAAAAACTGGGATGAGGCAACGAACCCCACCCCAAACTCAAAAATGAGTCGTGTCCCCACGACTCGAAAAGACTCAAAGCAATAAAATAATATACACTAAATGAGAAGGGATAGAAAACGTATCTGAACCAGCGCGAGGCTGGTTGTCGGTGTTGCGTCCCTGAACTTTATCTCGCGTCTAGATATCGAAAGTTGTGCATTGAACAAATAAAGTTCAACTTGTTTGTAACGTTTCCCAAAATAGTGCACCTCGTATCCTGATTCTCTTCCAACACCTTGATTTTCGATTCCAACCCATCATCGGATCATTTGCCTCCTCACTTTCAGGTTCCTCAATCACTTCCCTCTTCTTAGGATTAGCCTTAATTTGAACCTCTTCAGTCTTGTGTTTGAAACGTGAAATAGGAATCTCAATAGCTTGTTCTTGAGTAGCACCAAAAGTGTTTCTGTTTCTTGGAGAATTCCTTCGATAAGTACACATGAAAACGGTTCTGATAAGCATCTCTTTCCACCCCAAACTCAAAACTTCAAATAGTGAGAAGCTAAGGCTTAGAACTTTGATGTTTTGAGGCTTAAGACTTGAAGATTATGGTGGAATATGAGATGGGTAAAGGCTAATTGATGCGGGGGAAGAGGGAATTGGATTTAATTTGAAGCTTAGATGAAGAACAATTGGAGAAAAGTGGGACTTTAATCATATTTTTCGGATGGGAGATGAGTTGATTGCATGTTGTTGTGGTGAAAGAGAGCAAGATTTGAGGATTGTGTGGTTGTTGATGATGATGTTCAGGAAATTCTAGGTTTTGGGAGTGTTTTTGGAGGCTGGGTTGAAGAAAGAGGTAAAAATCTAGGGCTAAAAAGCTTCAAACGGCCCTGTCACAGATGAAACCGGGTACCCGCATTTGAAAATGCGGGGCCCCAGTTTCGCGTCGCTGTGTCGACGCGAAAAATAATTTTTTTTTTTTTTTTTTTATACCTCAAAACGCGGGACCCAAAACGCGGGGTCAGAGATTTGCCCTTCGAAACCGGGTGCCCGCATTTGCAAATGCGGGTACCCGCATTCTCGTCGATGGCGCGAGCCAAGACGCACCAAAACGCGACCTCCCAAAACGCGGGGTCAGAGAAATTGGAAAGTTACAGCTCCGAAACCGGGTACCCGCATTTGCAAATGCGGGGCCCCGGTTTGCGTCGATGGCGCGAATTCAAAACGCAGCAAAACGCAGCAAAACGCGGGAAAACGCGGGACCCAAGACGCAGGGTCAGAATGTAGAATTTTTAGCTTTCGAAACCGGGTACCCGCATTTGCAAATGCGGGGACCCGGTTTGGCCCCTGGAACACCACAAATTTTCTCTTATTTTAGCCCTTTCGACCCCAAACTCATGACCTTTTTATCCCTGAAATCATCAAAAACAACTACCCTTCCTCATTTCTTAATAATAAACACTAAAATTACGAAAATCAAACTAATCTAAATTGCAAAAAATAAAAACTTAGACTAATATACAAGAAATTGGCTTTTGTTTAACGTCGTTAAGCTCGACGGGTTACCTCATTTATCAGTCATTCACATAACCTCCCCAGCAGTGAGTGAGGTTATCAATATTTGCAACTCGGAATTTACAACCCTTAGCTTTTATTCCAACTAACTTATCTGAGATTACCTTAGCAACCACGAATGGTCCTAGCCAAGAGTTCTTTGATTCACATGTCTTTGGAGGAGGTTTAGGCTTTTTCATAGCAACTTCTTCGCCTACTTTGAACTCCTTTTTCTTTCTTTCCTTCTTAGGTTCCTTTGGAACCTTCGTGACACGTGTTTTCTCTTTCTTCTTCGCATGATTGAGTGGTGGATTTCTCTTAGGATTTGGAGGAACTTTGATCGGTGGTTTCTTTCTTAGTTCTTTTTCCTCCACCCCTAAGGTTTCCACAACACTAATTGGCTCTGTTCTTACCGGCTCCATTACATCTACACGAAAACATTCTTCCTTGGAATCCGGAAACTTCATAGGTCTAAACACATTAAACATCATCTCCTCGTCTTGGATTCTCATAATCATTTCGCCGTTTTCTACATCAATCAAGGTACGCCCCGTGGCTAGGAATGGTCTTCCCAAAATAATGGGGACATTCCTATCCGCGTCGTAATCAAGTATAATGAAATCAGCGGGAAAAATTAACGTACCTGCCTTAACGAGGACATCTTCGATTCGGCCTTCTGGATGTGCAAGAGATCGATCCGCCATTTGCAAGACCATAGAAGTGGGTCTTGCTTCAATATTAAGCTTGTCAAAGATTGATTTGGGCATAAGATTTATGCTTGCACCCAAGTCACATAGTGCTTTTCCTCTCCACTCATTACCAATAGATATCGGAATTGTGAAACTCCCAGGATCAACTAACTTTGGAGGTAATTTACCTTGACAAATAGCACTACATTCTTCAGGAAGACCAATCATTTCATTATCAAAATATGGCCGTTTGTTGGTGAGGGCTCTTTTCAGAAACTTAGCATACTTGGGCACATCTCGAATAGCTTCTAACAACGGAATATTTATGCTAAGTCCTCTTACCTTGTTAAAGAATTTTTGATAATCAGCCATGTCACCCTTCTTTTGAACTCTCGATGGAAATGGTGGAGGAGGACGATTAATCATAGTATCATCTTTCTTCTTTAGAATCTCACTTGGCCTCACTATTTCTTCAACCTCACTATCTTTCTTATTCTCTTTCTCTTTCTCTTTTTCACCCACTTCCTTTTCTTTTCTTGGGACTTCTTTCTCTTTCATAACGGGAAAAGGAGGTGGAGGAAGGTTCTTACCACTTCTGAGAGTAATAGCTTTACAGTCTTCGATTTGGATTGGATTCTCAGTATCGCTAGGGAGTTGCCCTTGTGGACGTTGATTCAGTTGTTTGTTAATTTGACTTAGCTGATTCTGGAACAACTTCATACTTGCTTCAACTGCGTTTTGACGTTCCATAGCTTGTGTCTGAAGAGCGATTAAACTTTCAACTGTTTTCTGAAGAGTAACTCCTTCTTGCGGATGGGCAGGTAAGGCCTTCTGATTCATTGTGTCATCATAATTGTCTTGAGGAGCTTGTCTCTGAACATAATTTTGATTCTGTCCTCCTTGGTAATTGTTGTGTGGTCTTGGATTGTAGTTGTTACCTTGGGGACGCGGCTGATACGCATAAGTAGGATTTGCTGCCCCATCAGGATTTGAGTATTGAAACCCCGGATGGTTTCTGTTAGGCTGATATCCATTACCACTTGAATTAAAGTCACCTCTATTGGACACAAACATCACGGATTCTTGATTATTTTGACAATTTTCCCAACTATGATCATTGACACCGCAATACTCACATCCATATACCTCTTGTGCGACCTTTACCTCACCTCTTTTATTCGAGAAACCTTCTTTCACGGCTAGAGTAAGTTGTCTCAATTGTTGTTCTAGTGTGCTCTGAAGCTTTGTCTCTAGCGTAGCAAACTTTTCTTCCATATCAACATTATTCACTCTTTTAACTGGTGTTCTTACTGAACTCCACCCAACTTCATTCTTGACTGTTCTCTCTAAGATGATCTTTGCATGAGCGGGTTGAACTTGAAGAAAACCTGCACCACATAGCATATCCAATTTTTCTCTTGAAGTCCCATCAAGGCCTCTATAAAATATTTTTAATTGTTGTTGTTCTGAAAAGCCATGATTGGGGACTCTACGTAAGCACATCTGAAATCTTGTCCAACTCCTACCCAAAGTTTCATCATATTCTTGACGGAACTGCGTCAACTCTAATTCAGCATCTAACCTCATGTTACTTGGGTAATACCTGTCAAAGAAAGCAATCTCTAATTGATCCCAATTAGTAATTTTCGTCGGATCTTGCGTATCGTGCCATTCACTTGCTCCATCAATAACAAAAAATTTAAACACAGCGTAGTACATCTGTTCTTTTGAAACTCCTTGTGTGATGTAAGAATCACATATCTGTTTGAATTTCTGTATCGCTCTAAGAGGATCTTCTCCAACTCTACCACGAAAATTTCCAAAGTTTTGGAATTGAGCTATCATACCCGGATCTGGACGAAACTTCGGAACATTTATATCTGGAGCACCTACTCCTATAGCAGGAGCACTGAATGGAACATCTGGTGGACCATTAGTAAACCATGGATCTTGAATATTCGCCATTTCTCTTTCCTCTTGTTCTCTTCTTTTCTTATTTGCAAGTCTGATTAACGAATCCGGATTATCAAGGATTTGAACTAGCGGTTCAAATCTGAGCCTTCTTCGCATACACCAAACCTAAAAACCTGAGAAAACTAAACAAGCAAAAAGCGTAAAACTGATAAAAACAAATATAAAAATAAATGCAACTATCACTAAAGGATAAACACCGTGGTCACACGCTACCGTCCCCGGCAGCGGCGCCAAAAACTTGGTGGTCCTTTGTGTGTTCTAAAAATAAATGCAAATGCTAATCGAACCACAACCGCAAGTGTACGGTTGTCCCAAGTAGTATGTATGATAATACAGATTCGTTCCAAGGACGGATGGTTGATCACAATGTTTAGCAAGTAGTGATTGATGCACTTATGAAAGTAAAAGATAATAAAATGTTTGTTTGATTTTGTTTATTAAAGCTAATGAATGAAAGACAAATATTAAAATGCAAGTAAAAACTAAGACGCAAGGAAAATAAGTGAAAACGCAATATGAGATGTAGTACTTGAGAACGCAAGGATCCTCCTAATCTTACTTCCTAACTTATGTTGTTTAAGGGCTAAATTAGTCAATTACAATGGTCGGGATTCTAAATTCCTTATACCCCCGTCAGGGTGGACTATAAGGCGATCCTAAAGTGTCACTAGTCCCGTCAGGGTAAATATGATCCACCGTTGGATGATTAAGTTTTATTACCTCATTGGCCCTAGGATTAGCTAAGCTCGTCAGAATCAATAGCTTCTATCCTAGATTCGAATAAATGGTTCTGTATTTAAACCCTCCGTCAGGATGATCCAATTGCCACTAATTGGAATAGCCTAAATACTAACACCTGTTCTTAGTTAGCTACTCTAAAAACAGTAAAATAATCTCAATTTATTGAAAAGAGTAAAAGCCCTAATTTAGTTTAATTCAATAAAAACCCAAATTCAACATTCGTTAATTAATAAGATTGGGATTCACCCATTGTTTGTTCTCAAGCACTATCAATTGTTTAGCTCATATTAAAAAGAAATACTAAATTAAAAATAAAGGAATTCATACTTGATTACAAAATTAAAATTGAAAGAACCTAATTTCCGGAATTGGAATGACTACGAACGGAGCTATAGACCCACTCCAGCTCTTGTAGCTTCTTCTTTCTTCCTTCTGTTGCTTCTCTCTGGTGTTTAATCTTGTAGAATGTGAATTGTGTGAAAAATAGAAGTCCAGACCTCCTTTTATAAGCATAAATTCGGACTAGGGCTTGGACCAGAAAATAAAAGACTAATTAAATGTCCAAGCCCAATTTCCAAGCCCAAAATCCCGTAACTGCTGATACACCTTCACTAAAACGGTTTTTCCCGATGCGTTACAACTCCGATTGACCTCATTCCAGTTGCTAAAGTTCCGTAACTCGATAAGGAATGATTTATCTTCAAAGGTCAACAGCTAAATCATCGCTTAAGAACCTCGAAATCAGCAATCTATGGCCTGGAAAATGGATTTTCAGCTCTAAAAATAATATCTTCGGGATTTATCTTCAAGTCTTGACTCTTAATTCACGATCTTTGACTTTCTCCTCGGATTCCTCTCCTAGCTAACATCTAAAACCTGTAAACTTTACACTAAAAATACCAATATTACGCGAAAAAGTTTAATAAATTAAAAATGCTAGAAATAAAAAGGTAATTCCGGATTATTGCATATTAAGTCCAAAAGTCTATCAATTTAAGTAAATAAACACCAAAAATGATGTCTCCCAAGGGTCGAAAATAAGAACAATTAGGGAGACATCAATGAGCCTTAGAGAAAAGACCCAATTTCAAAAGTATTGGAGAGTGGTCAGACCCCAAAGGAGGTAAATAATCAGTACAGGAGTTTGGAAATGAGTCATTCCATTCCTGGTTTACCAATATCCTATCTAGTTTCTGCTTGATCAGCTGGTTGCCATTTCTCTTGTTGGACCAAGAGAAATTACACCCCTCAGCTTGAAGATCAATCAAAAAGTTAGACTGGATAAATGCATTAAATTGCATCATGTTTTTCTTATGCACTGAGTTAAGATTTCCCCCTAATTTCTCAGAGGGGTACCTTATCATGTTAAAGTCTCCCATAATACACCATTTGTCCTCCATATGATTCAAATCATTAAGTTTTCTAAGGAAAGAGCTTTTATTCTCATCAACAGGAGGGCCATATACAAATATTATCTCACAAATCCCACATTTATTACTTTGATAAGTACATTGAATAATGTTCTTATCTGAGTTAAAGAGTTTGAATTTACTAACATCCTTCACAAAAACTGCTAGTCCACCACTTAGACCAACAGGGTCAATTTGAGCAACAAGGGACAGCTTAAATTTAGAACACAAAGAAAGTAAAAAATCAAACTTTTGTTTAGTTTCAGAAAGAAATAATACCTCTATCGGATGAGTCTTGATCATGTCAATCAAGCCCAGCTCTGTCAAGGCTGTGCCTAAGCCTTGACAGTTCCATGCTTGTATCATTGAAGGTCTAGGGGTTGATTTGGGTCAACCCCGCAAACCTCTTCAGCTTCCATTCCTTCAAGTAATCCATCCTCATACCATTGTTCAATTCCTTCCTTTGTTGTATCTTTATCATTCTCTAAATTCTCATCCATCTCATCATCATCCTCATAGAGGTTGACAAGAGTTGCTGAGTTTTGATCACTTTTTTCCTCCTCAAGAGGAAGCCCAAGATCTTTCCTTACTTGTTCAATCCTGTTTTTATTTTTCTCAAGAGAGCCAAAACAAATAATATCACTCAAGTTTTGAGTGATTGAAGGGTCAATGGTCACTTTTTCTTCCGATTCAGGAATTGGACTAAACTTTGGGTTATCCTCATTAGCACCACATAGTTTGAAAACCTCAGATGATGCCAGAGGTCTAATTTCAGTTTTAAAAGCAACACCTTCAATAAATTTGTTACCAAGCTTGACAGTTGGCATGATAAGAGATTTTTTAACATAATTCAGTGTTTTACTTTCAGCAGAACCTGTTAAAACTTTTGAAGTATCAATTTCCCCTTCTTCAAGGGTTAAAGGTTTTTTCTTTTTCTTATTCCTCAAAGATTTTTTGGTTTTTGAAACCTGATTACCTTCTTTCATTGCTTTAAAAACAAAAATTTTATCCCTCTTTTCAAAATCTGTAGCCTTAATCCAGTTTCCCAATCTAACAGCAAGATTGTTAGGGTTATCACAGTTCCTTTCTTCATGAGAAATCAGCCCACATTTGAAACAAAAATCAAAAAGTTTTTCAAACTTAAAAGAAATCCAAACTGATTGAGTTTTAGAAATTTTAAAGTTAAAACCAGCTGAAAGAGGCTTCATGACTGAAACATTCACTCTAGCTTTAATACAAGAATTTTCTTTGAATTTTAGAGGGTCTGGAAGAACAACCTCTGTAACAAATCCAATTTTAGAAGCAATTTTGAAAACATTTGACTCCTTGATAAACAAGGGTGGAATGCCAGCCAATCTAACCCAGAAAGTCGTTTCCTCCAAAAGAGAAGGGTTTAAAGTTTCATCATATTTTTGTACCAACACATGAAAACCAAACACATGGTATGGTCTATTAGCCCACACTATTTCGAAATCCTTTTCCTTATCGAATTGAATCGTACACATATTTTCACCTTTTTTCTCAATATTGATTCTTCCTGAAATACCCCAATATTGTACTACTATCTTCTTAAGATAGTTAAGATTAATGTTACCTGAAGCCAGAATGCGAACCAAAAGCTTTGGTTCTTCATATTTTGAGTATATAGCTTCTCGATCTGGTGATAGGCAAAAGTCATCTTCCGATTCTTCCGCCTTATCACCATTACCCACCATAGAAGCCATAACTAAAAGATTAACGTGAACGAGAACTCTATAAAACACCTTACGGTGATTTTAAGATAATGGATCGAAGCTATTGAAAAGTAGAAGATGTTAAATTTCATAGATCCCAAAAGAATCTTAAGATGAAACTTAATCGGGTGAAAAGGAGAGAGATAGGAGGGTAAGGGGCGAGATTTGGTGGTGGTTAGGGTTAGAGAACAGAGAGAGAGTAAGCTCGGTGGAGGATGGTGGTGAGAGAGGGAGAGGTAGGGTTTCAGACGCGGGGGAGGGTTTCATAAGTAAAGTATTAGTGTGGTACCGCTAAGCTATGTTTAATTGTCAATATTTATAATCTGAATTTTAGTCAATCACCAATTAGCCAACAAATAATAATATTGTAGCTTACAAAAAAAAATATACAAATGAGATAATTTAAAAAAAAATCTATTTCTCTATCCATATGCGATTATAACAAATAATCATGAAATATATCTCATACACAAATATAAAAGTTTATATATGATAAACACATATTTTACTTCTCTTTTGAAATTAGTTTTCAAAGAGATGCAAATATATAGTGATTCTTACAACTCTTTAAAAAAATTAAATTTTGTTTAATCTTTACACTCTCTTTTGAAATTATTTTTCAAGCAGAGATAAAAGATTAAAATATCATCAATGCATATAATAATAATCATAAGAAATCATTTTACCTCAGTTGGTTAGAACTCATGTTGATAACGTGTTGAAACAATATGTAAAAGAAAGTAATTGATGGTTTTGTCAAATGCAACTAGTTATTATCCTGGAGATGGTGTTGGTCATATTTAAGTTGATTGTTACCGATATAATAAACCACATGCAATGATGTTATCCCTTTTTGCTCAACTTGTCTGTGTCTTTTAAATTTGTTTCTGGCACATTAAATGTAATTTTTATTACTTTAATACCATTTATGATATCTTTCCTTTTCATCTAATAAAACGATTTATAATACCATTTATGTTGAAATAATATGTAAAAGAAAGTAGTTGATGAAAGACTATATGGAGATAAGAAGAGTATATAATTATATGGATTCCAATATTATTTTGAGGGAATGGACAAGCCCTTTATATAGGCAATATGAGACTATCCAATTACCTTACTAATTACATAATAAGTAGGATGTTATAAGGGATAAATGTGAAGGTTACATAGGGATGGCAGGGGTTACGATTTTAATCCGAAACCGACGGATTACCAAACCGAATAAAATCCGATTATGTAACCGTGGTTAAATCCGTTAGGGTTTGGTTTTAAAAAGTCAAACCGATGGTTAAAACCGTTAGGTTATGGTTTTAGATTAAAAAAAACCCGAAAAACCGAAAATCCGTTTTGTATATATATATGATTTTATTTTACCTATTAAAGGCTAAAATCCATGTATATTTATATTTTGAAGTCCATCTTTCTTATATTTTTTTTGATTTTTTAATTACCAAAAGATCAAAAGTCTCAACCCAACTATAAATATGGATGGAAATAGTTATGGTTTAAAATCAAAATCGATGAAAATTTGAATGAACCGATTAAAAATCGATTATGCAATCATGGATAAAACCGTTAGGTTATGGTTCTGAAAAATGTAACCGATGGTTAAATCCTCTAGGTTAAAATTTTAGATAAAAAAAAAACTGAATAACCGAAAACTCGTTATTATCATCTACTTTTGTATATTTTATAGTAATATAGATAAAAAAGTATTTTAATATCTCAAAACTATAAAGTTAAATATTAGAATTAACAAAAACGTTATTCAATTAAAGATCAACACAATATTTTATATATTAGAGATTTTTCATGTATTTGTCATCCTGTTTCAATATTTTCAATATATTTAGAGAGTTATAGTTTGGCATGTCACAAGAGCGAGGCGAGGTTAGGAATCCTACTGCAAGAGGGACGCCTCGTGAGCCGGGTTATGGTTAAAATCCAAAAAACCATTTAAAAAACCGAATCCGAATTATTCGGATATGGTTTTGAAAAGTAAGTCCGATGGTTAAATCCGTTAGGATTTGGTTTTTGATAAATTAAATGGATATGGACATGGTTTTGGAATTTTTTGCAATAATCCGATCCGTTGCCATCCCTAAGGTTACACCACCCCACTACTTTATAATAAGAATAGCCACTAATAATTGGTTTATAACAATTTAATAATTATTGTACTATTTTCATGAAAATATATGTTGTTAAATTTTTATTAAATTAATTTAAGATATATATTATTTCTGTATAATTATACCGTTACTTATCTCAAGAACAACATAAACTAGTTTATGATTTGGAAAATATCAATCAATAGTTAACTAAATTTATTTTGTTTATTAGTAGTGTTAATACTATTCAAAAAATTATTTGTTGCAGAGAATTATGATAGTGAGCGACTTACTAAAATATGAAGGTTGAAAATATGATATTTTAGATATTTGTTAGGAAAGGAAAATATGGTTTCTAAAAGAATGATTAGAAACAAAATTATCAGTTGTGGAATTGTTTAATTAAGGCACAAGAATACTATATAGAGGGTTGATGATGACATATTGATTAGATTTTTTATTGTATTATTTTATGTGTTTGTTCAACGAAATACATTATATAATGAAATAAAAAAGTCAATACTTAAAACCACAACTTCGGATTTGTCAAACTTGATATGTGAGGCAAATCATACATTAAGTAGACGAATCAATCTTCTCATCTTTGAAATAATTCTTAAATACAAAGAGGTAGTTGATGGGTACATACTACTATATTAAGCACTTAACTCTCTTTCGTAAAACCACAATGCTGGAATTTCAGGCCATAACCTATTTTTATCGAAAATACTAGGAAATTAGGTGTACACATTATTCTTCACAAATAACTTTTCCCTTTAAGTTAAATAATTATTGATTAATACCTCCTTTAATTTTTGTAGTAACCTGAAAACCTACTGAACTAAATTAGTGTTAAGTTATCCTCCTAAATTATTCACACATTTGTTGATTCCTACGATGACACATTCATCTAAAAAGTGATTCGTGTGAAATTTAAGTATAGTATTTTTAAAACTTTTTGACTAAGTATTTCACCTTTTTGCCCTCATCTTCTTTACATGTATGAATAAGTTCATACATATACTAACATTTATTTTTTAATAAGTGTATATGAATTTATATGTGTATAAAGAAGATAAGGTGTGATGAAGATGAGAGAAAAACGTAAAATACTTGGTCAAAAAGTGAAAAACTAGCTTAAAATCACACACAAAACATTTTTTTAGGAAAATATATCACTTTAAGAGAGGAACCATCATATGTGTGAATACTTTAAGGGGGTAACCATATGTTATTTTAGTTCATATAGATTTTAGCTTTCTCAACATTATTCGAGAGGAGGGGGTATCAGTGAATAGTATTGAGTTAAATAATATTGACATTTATTTAAACTCGTAAACATTATATAATGATCAATTGAAAGTGTTATCCACTATCAAGTAACCTATTTGAGTTTATGGAATATCCAAGGGCTACACAAAGTGTCTAATTGACACTCTATATATAGTTGTATGCCTTCACTTTGTTGTATAATGATATATATTATATGTGGGGAATAAATTAAAATCACTGTATTTTAAAACAAGAGAAATGGAAATCCAGAAAATTATTTCGATTGAGGTAAACTGACTATTACAGAAATAGAAATACAAACGCAACACTTACGCAGAAATCGGAAAAGAAAAACAAGTACACGGAAATATAATGGTGTTAAAAAAATATTTTGGCGTACCGGTTATCTCTAACAGAGATTCTACTACTACAACTATAATTTTCAGAGAGAAGAGAAGTCAAGTGTTTGTTCTTTTCGGATGTGTTTCGTAGCTAAGAAAAGTGGGGAGGAGTTGTATTTATAGGAGAGTAGGTGAGAAGTGAGCTATTATCAGAATCATCAGCAATAAATGCCCTTAATTTTCTCCATGATTATAGACGCTTTGATTGACATATGTTACATGTTTTTAATTTTCAGCAATGAACCTGGATACTATGTTGACTTGATGCATTCCCGTGGTGACCAAGTACTGTAACCGTTGATTGTTACATAATTGGTGGACGCTTTTCTTCTGGTGCGTAATTGGTGGACGTTTTTCTTCTCGCTGAAAGGATTTGACTAGCCACCATCTACTATAAGAACTAGTCTTCTTCCACCGACTTTACTACAGAAAACTTGTTTCATTTTTTGACTCCCCCAACTCCCCTACTCCCCCACGAGCCCACAGCCCACAACCCACGCCCATGTCGTCGTCGTCGTCGTCGTCGCCGCCGTCGCCGCCGTCGCCGGGCCGGGCGGGTGGTGGTGGTGCGCCGGTGTGGGGCTTTGTCATTTCCTTTTTGGCTTTCATAGCCTTTAGTTCATTTAGAAGTAATAGGTGGGTAAAATATTATAAGCAATTATTTTTCCATCTCTCCTATATGAGACTTTTTCTTCGCAAAAAATGTGACTTTCCCACTTCTCCAAAAGAATAGGAGTGTATTGATTAATTTAATACTTAATATTAAATTGAATCTTTTCCACTTCTCACAAAGAGCATGATTGGATTTATATTAATCAATAATCTAAATTCTAATAATCAAGACCGATAGTCTGGTGGTTAGACTACTCCGGAGAGACCAAGAGGTCATGAGATCGAATCTTATAGGAGTCAAAATGATTTCGAGTCTAAAGTGGCTCTCATATGTATCAAAAAACATATGTTACTCTAAGACAAGTGGGGAGGAGCCCTATTTATTGGAGAGTATGAGAGGAGTGAGCTCTTATTAGAATCGTCAATAATAAATGCCCTTATTTTCTCCATGATTGTTGACGTTTTGATTGACATATGTTACATGTTTTTAATTTCCAGCAATGAACCTGGACACTATGTTGACTTGATTCATTCCTGTGTTGACTAAGTTCTGTAACAGTTGACTGGTGCGTAGTTGGTAGACACTTGTCTTCTGGTGCGTAATTGGTGAAGGTTTGTCTTCTGGCTGAAAAGATTTGACTTGCCACCGACTACTATAAAAAATAGTCTTCTTCCACCGTATTTACTTTAGAAAACTTGTTTTATTTTCTATTTTTCATTTTTTTACTCCCTAACTCCCCCACGAGCCCCACGCCCACGTCGTCGCTGTCGCCGGGCCAGGCCGTGTGGGTGGTGGTGGTGGTGGTGCGTGTGGGGCTTTGTCATTTCCTTTTTGGCTTTCATAGCCTTTAGTTCTTATGAAATTAAAAGATGGGTAAAATATTATAAGCAATTATTTTTTTCATCTTTTCTTCTATGTGGGACTTTTTCATCACAAAAAAGTGACTTTCCCACTTCTCCAAAAGAATAGGAATGGATTGATTTATTTAATACTATATATTAAACTGAATCTTTTTCACTTCTCCAAAAGAGCATGATTGGATTTATATTAATCAATAATCTAAATCCCCCACTTAGGGTCTTTGGAATAGAAGGGGAACAGGTTTCCAAATCTACCAGCATTTGGATGAATTGTACTTAAGTGGCAACATCTTTCGATTTGAATTAACACGTAATGAAGTGAGGCAACCACCGAATTCCATTAAGTGAACTTAGTATTTAACTTAATGGTTTTCGATCGAGACCATGAAAACACATATTCTACCCTGCTGAAAGTTATAGTTCCCTCGAACATCACCTTTCAGTTTGTTCATCAAGTCCTTCTTTAAGGACCACCCCTTGTGGGCTATAAACATTGTGGATTTCTTCATTCACTATTGTTTAAGGACGTCTCATTAATATTCTATAATGAAGGTTGGGTCTCACTATTACCCGTGAATTCACCAAGTCTTTCTCAAAAGTACCAGCATAAAGGCTATGAATTCGCTATGAGTTAAACACTCAGTACGCCTTATTCATCAAGTCCTTCTCAATAGGACCACTACGAGTGGCTATGAATTTTTAAGACGATTTTGTTTTAAGCCATAGGGATGGAGAGAAATCACATGGACTCATTAGTCACATGTTCCCCATTAGTGGATTTCAATCTTATCCCCTTCGACGTCTCCAGGACTACTCTCCTAGTTGGACCTTTGGTGAACGGGTCAGCTAGATTTTTCTCTTATCGTACATATTCCCAAGGCTATTACACTATTCTTCAGTAACTATTTTACTGAACCATGTCTGATGCGACTATGTCTTCTCTTTCCATTATAGGCGTTATTATGAGCGACTCCAATGGTTGCTTGTGGATCACAGTGGATACACACAGGTGTAGCACTTCCTTCCCAAACTGGCACATCTGATAGGAGACTCCGCAACCACTCAGCTTCTTGCCCAGCGAGCTCCAGTGCTGTGAACTCAGACTCCATGGTGGAGTGTGCTATACAAGTATGTTTAGAAAACTTCCACGATACAGCACCTCCCCCTAAGGAGAACACAACCACTGGTGGATTTTACTTCGTCATTGACAGAAATCCAGTTTGCACCAAAAAATTCCTGAAGGACTGCTAGAAATTTTGTTATAATGCAAGCCTAGATCAATGGTACCCCTTAAGTACTTCAATAGACGACGAAGTATAACCCAGTGGTCACTACTCGGGTTATGAGTACAGCGAATAAGTATACTTACGACATAGGCAATAACGGATCAAGTGTAGCTCATTAAGAACATCACACTACCTATGATCTTAGCATATTCATTTTGGGATACAACATCCCCACCATTTTTGGACAAATGAATACTAGAATCATAAGGAGTTTTTACAGGTGTTATCTCAAGGGATTCTAATTTCTTCAGCATCCTTTCTACATAATGATACTGATTCAAGGGAATACCAGTACTACTTCTAATGATTTTCACGTCGAGTATCACATCATCTTCTCGCATGTCTTTCATAACAAATCTTGAATACAAGAAGCGTTTAGTATCATTTATGATATGAATAGAAGTACCAAAGATGAGCATGTCATCTACATAAAGGCAGATGATAACACACTCTGAGCTTGTTACTTTGGAGTAAACACATAAATTAGAAGTGTTAGGCACAAAGCCATCTGTAGTAAGCGTAATGTTAATGTATAGTTTTTCATGCCATATTTAGGTACCTGTTTCAAACCATACAAAGACTTTTTTTAGCTTACAAACTTTGTCCCCTTGACCAGGAACCAAACACCCTTCACGTTGCGCCATGTAGATCTCTTCATCAAGATCTCCGTTCAAAAATGCGGTTTTAACATCCATTTGACGTATAACTAGTCCGTGAATAACGGCTAAAGCAATAAGGGTTCTTATAGTGGCGATTTTGGTCACAAAGGAGTAAGTGTCAAAGTAATCTAAACCTTTCTTGTGGGTAAAACCCTTAATAACAAGTCTCGTTTTGCATTTTTCTATTGAACCACCAATTCTCAATTTTTTCTTAAAAATCTGTTTGCTACCCTTAGATAAGTCGGTGATTCCCATGTATGGTTGATTTTAATAGACTCAAGTTCACTATTAATGGCCTCTTTCCAAAAACTAGCATCTAAAGATATTAAACTAGGAGGCAGGTGACAACTTGTTCACTTATTAGGTCAATGTGAAAGTCTTCTGTCATGAAGGTTGTGAAAAATTTGGGTCCAAAGCTGGACTCGATCCTAGGCCTCTTACTTCTCCTAGGTTCTTCCTTGGGAATACTACTAGGCTCCATAGAAGTAGAGGGGCCAGGGGAAACATCACAAAGAGGTAATTCAACACTACTAAATAAGTTATCAACATATAAATAAGCATTATCAGAATTTAAAGTTTTCAAAGGGAAGATGTGTTCAAAGAACTCAACATCTCTAGATTCAAAAATTTAGTTATCATCTAAAGACAAGAATATATATGTCACACTATTCTAAGCATACCCTATGAATATTGAGTCTATGGTTTTGGGTCCAATGGTGACTATTTTAAAATCGGTTAATATGACTTTGGCAAGGCACCCCCACACTTTAAAAATTGCAGGTTTGGTGGAGAACCCTTCCACATCTCATAAGGGGTCTTATCAAGAGATTTATGGGGTACCCTATTAAGAACATAACAGACTGATGAAACGGCTTCCCCACACATGTTGGTTGGTAAACCTGAACTTATTAACATGACATTCATAGTATCTTTAAGGGACCTATTCTTTCTTTCATCTATGCCATTCTGTAGGGGCGTATAAGGGGCACTAAGTTCATGGATAATTTCATTACTTTCACAAAACTCTTTAAGGGAATTAGAACTATACTTGCCTCCTCTACCAGACCTAATTCGTTTGATTTTACAGTCTAGTTGGTTTTCAACCTCAGCTTTATATTTTAAAAATGCATTTTCTGCCTCATCTTTAGTTTTAAGAAGGTATACTTTAGTGAACCTAGAGTAGTCATCTACAAAGGTTATATAGTAAAGTTTTCCTCCTCTAATAGCGGAGTTTTTAAAATCATCTAAGTCCGAACGTACTAAGTATAGCAATTTAGTCTTTCTCATAGTTATCGTATCAAAAGGTTATTTTGCAAGTTTGGACTCTACACATATTTGACATTTCTAAAAGTCATCCATAATGTGAAGGGGTATTACTCCAAGATTTATAAGACTTTTAATAAAATCAATATTTAAATGACCTAATCTACCATGCCACATATCAAGAGACTCGACGACATAAGCAGAATTAGAAGCATTCACAATAAGGGTTACAATGTTTAAAACAAACAAGCCATTATTTGAATACCTTTTCCACACAAACTCATCATTTTTTGTAATAACGATTTCCCCCCTCGAAAACAAATTTGAGTCCCACTTTATTAAGAAGAGCTCCAAAAACTAAGTCCTACGGAGAAAGGGGACGAAGAGAACATTATTTAACTCTAAAATCTTAACAGAATTGAGTTTGACGGGAACCTTTTTTTTTCGAGAACCGTAGCGATTGAAGAGTCACCCAAATACACGCATTCACCATCAGTTGCTTCCTCGAGTTTTTTGAACAGGGATTTGTTTGTGCAGAAGTGTCGAGAAGCTCGGGTGTCAAGGATCCACTCGGTTTTGTTCTCAACTAAATTTACCTCAACTATTACCGCGACGATTATTTCTTCGGGCTCGTTCAGATTTACGACAGCTTTGGGACCCTGGCCGGCTCTAAAAGTACATTCGAAAGCTCTATGTCCTTTTTTCCCACAATAGTAACAAACGCCCTTGGGTTTCTGAATCTTACCGGAAGTTTTGAATCCTCCGCCTTGTTTGTTGGAGTTGTCGCGGTTCTTGTTTCCCCTAGATTTGGATTTGTTTGAGCATTGTTGTTTTTTCTTCCCTTTGAACCTGTCTTTGTTACCTTGACCATAACTTTCAACAAGGTTAGCTTTTGAGGAATGAGGAGGGAAAGAGAGAGACTTATCCTTGAGTCGATTGGCTTCTTCGACTTGAATATGGATGATGAGTTCTTGGAGGGTCATTTCTTTCTTTTTGTGTTTAAGATGGTTACGATATTCACTCCAAGATGGGGGAAATTATCAAGCAAGATTTTGGCTTGGAAAACTTCGCACATCTTCATGCCTTCAGCGATTACCTCCGCGCATAGGTTTTCGTACTCATGAAGTTATTCAGTTATATGCTTCTTATCGGTAAGTTTGAAGTTATACCAGTTCCCTGTGACATATTTTTTCTTACCCGGATCATTAACCTCATATTTCTTCTCGAGAGTCTCCCATATGACCTTTGTCGATTTCTCTTTGGCAAGGAGATCAAAAATGAGATTCGAGACGTTGTTCAACATTTAGCCCCGAGCCATTGTTTTTCTCTTTTGAACTTGGCTTCGAGGGTAAGATGTCTAGTCATATCTTCTTCAGTAGGAACTCAATTATCCACCCGATGTCTCCCTATTTGTGATGATTTAATCTATATTGGTGACAACATTTCAGGAATATTTAGGAAGTCAATACTCGATTTTTACTTATATTTTAGTATTTTCTTATTTCTTGGCTTGATTTGATGATTTATTATTTTTAAAGCATATTTGGTTTAATTGTTTGTTAATTGTGAAGCTTTAAAGATATATATGGTAATTAATTAGATGCCAAATCAATTCTAAAGAGATAAAGTAAATAAGATAATGATGCAAATTGGAGATAAAGAAAGTAAAAGATAAAATATAAAAAGAAAAGTTGTCAAGTAAATCAGAATTTCAGCATCCACATCCACTAAAGTGATCATAACTTAAAATCGACTGGGAATTTGGAAGAATGGTCTGAAGCAAAAGTGCAGAGCTTTCCGAGATGATCGGTTTTGATATAATGAACGCGTCAATCGGAGCAATATTGAAGAAGTTAGGACAAAACAAGACATCAACAGTTTATTACCTTTTCTATATTTTAGGGCTACGAATTTGATTTGGTAAAGGAGTCCAATTGCTTTCCTTCTACTCCAAGAATCCGAATGAGGGCTTCCTAAACACCTATAAATACATCCTTTAACTATTGTAAACATTTCCTTACTTGTCCTTGCTCAGTTCTAAACCTTGAGCATCATAGAAGTTATTCAAGAGAAGCAACAACACCTGTAGAGAGGAAGACAAGAAGCTGGAAAATAGCAAACACCTCTTCTCCACCATCTCCCTCTATCATTAGGGTAAATTGTATTAGATTCTTTAGCTTATCTTTGTTTCTAATTACTTTTATTAGTAGTTTATTTCTATGTCTTTAGATATGAACTAATTTTCTCATAGCTTGGGTTTGCATATGTATAATCTTTGATTTCTAATTCTTATTTGGTTTTACATTATTTGGAAACCCCTTTTTAAATTGATTCTAGCTTCTTAACTATATATCTGTTTTATGTGCTTTGATTTATTGACCGTAGTTCTAGCTAGTGCACGAGTATATACTACCCGATTAATAGTACTTAGATGGTCACCCGGAAGGGGTGTCTAATTATTGAAACACCACATAAGCGTCTAGTGTGCGGTAGTGATCCGGAAGGGTTTGCCTAACTAGATAGTCATTAGGGTTTGATTTAATCACCGATCATTATTGCAGGCCAGTCTCATCTAAGAAACTAGTGGCGTAGGAACACCTTATTTAAGTCCCCTGGTAATTGTTAGATCACCTCTTAAGTCCACCCAGAAGAGGGTTAGGAGGAATTTAGAATTCTGGCTATTTATCTAAGAGCTTTAATAACCCTTATAGCTAGAATATTGAATTAGAAGGATAAGTGCATGCTAGCAAACCTAAGCTATATTTCTCATTTTCTTTGTTATATTATTTATTTGCATTATTATCTTTTCTATCAACAAACTAAATAAATATTATTACTTTTATTGTCTTTTTATTTAACAAGTAATTTCTCCTACACTTATTTATATACATAAGTAGATCTAACAGATCAAATCCCTGCGAACAAACTTTTACTTACTAGCTAAACTTGCGAACGATCTATAATACTTGTAGTGAGTTTCTCATGGTAGTCAAGAGTGTTTCTTTTATTATTATCTTTATTTATCTATTTATTTATGGTGGGGCCTAGGGTGTGATAAAATAAGATATGAATAAAGTGCAAATAACACCCTAAAGCTACACGGTTCTGTAAGTATACAGATCGTATGCAAGTTTTAGTTAAATAATTAAGATTCGTTCCACAGAGACTACGAAGGTTAGGGGAATCTTATGCAAGTATCAAGTGCAAATAATTTAAAGCTAGAACAACTAAACGCAAATAAAAGTAAAGACAATAGATGTTTGTTTGATTTTCTAATTAACTAAATTAAAACTAAGAATTTAAAGACAGAAAATAAATACGAAATAGAAGAAATATGAGAATATAGCTCGAGTTATTAGCATGTAATCCCCACTAGTTTTGTCGTTCTAAACATGTAAGGGTGAATTATGTAGTATTTCAATAATCGGTTCCAATTCGCTATCGGTAGTTTAAAATAGGATTTACCTGTGTCAATAAGGCTTCCTAAGCAAACTTTTCCTGTAATTGGTAAATAGTCACCAGAACTAAACCATAGTGATTATCTAGTTAGGTTGATTAGTCAGATCTAAACCGAATACTAGACGTTATGTGCTAAACATGTAATTAAACACCGTTGTCAATGGTGATCTAACTACTAGATGGTAATTCTAAATGGCTGCAGTCCACAAGAACACAGAATATAAATCCAAACACATAAATAGAGAATAAAAACTATAATTCAATTTAAAATATAAAATTCCCAAATTAGATAGATGTCAACCAAAACTAGGGTTCATACATATATGCTAAAAACTCAAGCTAAATAAATTTAGTTCATGAAAGAAAAGAAAGTAATTACAAATTTAAAGGTAGAAGAAGACATTGTTGATGAACAGCTCCTTCCAGACTTCTCTCTTGTGTTGTAAGCTTCCTCTTGACTTAAGGTTTCACCAAGGATGATTTAAGAGTGTTAAGAGGCTGTATTTATAGAGTATAGGTTGACCTAATTCGTTTCTTAGAGATAAGGCCAAGTAATAGACTCCAAGCCCAACTCAAATTCGTATGGATAATTACTGTTGAACTGTTTTGAGTATATCTTCTTCGTTATTGGTCGGTGTTTGCTCCATAATATACCAAAAGAATCCTCAGAGAATTTTCTATGTCCCTATGAAAGGGATTTACCAAAATCGGCTTATTTCTTGGAGTAATCGCCACTTCTTTAGGCGTGTGCTGCAAAATCTCAGATTTAGGCAGCTTTTCCTTTTCCATATTTTTAGCCTTTGTTTCCTTTATCTCCAATTTTCATGCAAATCTCTTTCCATAAGTTGTAGTTTTTGACTTGGACTCTAATTAATCTCCATAATTATCTTTAAAGCTTCACACTAAATAAACAATTAAACCCAATATGCTCTAAAAATATTATGTTTCTAAATCAAGACTCAAAATAGGAAAGTGCACTAAACTAAGCTAAGATCGACCTATAAAATAATAAATAGGCCTAAAATGATGTCTCAGAAGTATATTTTATTATCACAAATGAGGAGACATCAAGAACCCCAACTCAAAGTTGTATCGTCACGATACAATGAAAGTAAAGAACAGAAGGGTAGTCTAATAAACAAGAAGAAGTCGGAGGAGAATAAGAACAGAACATAATGAATGATCCTAGAGCATAGATATCTAAAAAGTCTCATGTAGTAATGCTTGAGAAATAATGCATAAATATACTTAATATACATGTAATCAACAATCCATAAATTCAAGTTAAGATTAATTTCGCAATGCCAGAAGGAGAGGATGATAACTTAGTTCAGGTTAATGGCTATAGGTTGTTCATAGGTCCCAAATACATAATCCAATGGTCCACTCACCTATTACCTAATAGCTCAATTTTTTCTCCATCTAGTAGTTAGAAATCCTAAGGTCTTTGGTTATAACTTGGCTTAAGGACGGGTGTGGTATATTTGGATACTGAAAAGTGAGCTTTTGGCTCTCTCCTCACTAGCCATCAACGAATCGCCATAGAGCTTGAGTTTTCACTCGAAGATGTTCTCAATCAACCCAATTTATTGATGCTTTTGATTTGCATCCCCAATAAATCCCAAATAAAACCTTTTTCATGATGATGTAAAATCCACTTTGCCGGTCCGCATATATATTTTCTTTTTAAATCAATTTTTTTCTTTTGTATAGCTATGATTCTCTTTTGATGTTGAGATATCATACTATTTTTCTCATATATATATTCTTTCTTTTTATGCCCTTGTTGGCTAATTTAGCTCGTAGCTTCTTTTCCATTCACTATTACCCCGGCAAAGGGTTACAATAATAACAATTTCATCATCAATAAAATCACAAACATAATTCCCAAAACCCAATGTTCCCTAATGATGAAACCGACCACCCCAAACTCAAGCTCTAAAACGAGTTGTCTCAGGTTTTGCGATTCGAGTGCGGGTCATATAGATAAGTCCTACAACTAAGGGTATGGATTATAATGTGTTTCAATAAAAAGGCTTTTAGAAAGGCTCAGAGGGGCTAAGACGGATAAATAACAATAATATCAAACAAAAGGGTGAGAAAGTATAAAGGCTCCAAGTGTTTTATCATGAAAGAACTGCCTTATTCATTTTTCTAACTACCGGATTTCGTTACTTTTTCATTATTAGTTCATAGATAAGTGGGTTTTCAACTAATTTTGAACCTCATGTTCTACACACCTAATAACTATCCCTAAGTTTCAAAGTGACTTCTTAGCATTGCTCATTAACTTTCCTATCTTTTATTTCCTGTTTTCATACATGCATCTAAACAATTTTGTTGCATCTTTCAAAAACATACTACTTACTATCATTGACCTAACAAAATCATGCTCAAATAGGTACATTCAAAATATTTTGTGCCTTAATTCAACCTAAAATTTTTAAATTTTATCCAAAAACGAAAAGAAGATGAGGACAACGAATCCCCACCCCCAACTCAAAAGTGAGCCGTGTCCCCACGACTCGAAAAAGACTCAGGAATGGAATAAAATTTAAAATTAAAAATAACTAAACTACCTAATGCATACAAGCTATTAAGAAAAATTAGAATGACCTACCTGGTTGGCCATAGAGATCCATTATATCATCCTCCTCATCCGAAGCTGAGGGATCGGTATAACTATCAATATCCCTTTCCAAGGTTAAATCTTCTATCTGTGATTCCATCTGTATGATTTCTGTCCAAAGTTCTCTGTTATCTTCTCGTAATCTTTCTATTTCGTTCTGTAACTTGAGAGCCCAAGGAGGAAGATCATGAACAATTTCAGAGGAAGAAGTAGAAGAACCTTGGTCTTGAATTTTTATCTTCTTCAAAGGCCTCCTTGATGGTATGGACATTCTAGCAGTTAACTTCTTTGGTAGTGGTTGTGCTGGTGCCTTTTCTTTTGATTCTTCAGTAGCCTCATCAATGGTAATAGGCTTTTCAATGGTGGCTCTAGGCAATTTCTTATTCTTCCCAAGGATAGAACACTTTCTCTTGTATTCCATAGCTTCAGATCTGTTAGTCATGCTTGATTTACCCACAACTCAAGTTATACCAAGGATGGATTAAAAGTTTAAGGAAATTTGGTTTAGCTTGAGGTTGTTGCTTGGAATTTATGAAAGAGAAAAGTTTCTTGATGGATCTTGGAAGAAATATTTAAAGCTTGTTGAATTTGATGGTGTTTAATGGTGTAGTGTGATGAATTTGATGAAGAGATTGTGTTTATGGAGGATGGATGAGAGGATTTGAGGAGTTGTTGTGTTAATTGTGAGGGTTTGTACAAGCTTTAAGATGTATATATAGTGTTTGGGTCTGAAAAATTCGTATGGGAGAGGCTAGGGTTAATCTTGTTAAGGTAAGAAGTTGAATAGGCTTCAAAGTCTTCACAAACCGCCTGACGCGGTACATCCCTACGGTACATGGGTACCCCGCAAGGGTACACCGCAGCACTTATGCTCTTGAATTTTCGCCTCGGTAATATACCCGTGATAGCACCCCGTGGCACGCGTTTTGTGCGTGCGGTATAGGGGTGCGGTGCATGGGTACTCCGCGCCTACTCCGTGAAAAAACCCGCGGTACATCACCCCGTGGTACGCGTTTTGTGCGTGCGGTATAGGGGTGCGGTGCACCGCGCCTATCAGCTATCTTTTTTTTGTCTCGGTAGAAAACCCGTGGTGCTCGACCTGTGGTACGGGTTTTCAGGGCACGGTATATCCCTGTGGTATAGGGGTATACCGCATGGGTAGTCCGCGCCAGCTTTTCGAATTTTTCCAACTTTTCGACCCCAAACTCGTTTCCTGCACAATAGCACACTACCTTTCTCTCCTATTAGCTTGTAAACACAATTAAAAATATACACTAACTTAAAATTACACACTACAAAGCAATAAAACTAATCTAAGCAATTAAAACAAGGGGTGTCTCCCAAGAGCACTTTTGTTTAACGTCTTTGAGTTAGACGTGTACCTCAGGCTAAGCGCATTCAACGAGATGGATTGTCTCCTCTCGCCCAAAGTCCTCACTGTCATGGTATCTCTTCAAACGCTGGCCATTCACCATGAATGTCTTTTGCTCGGTTGGATGTTCAATTTCAATCGCTCCATGAGGTGTGACTTTCGTGACAATGTAAGGTCCTTCCCAACGGGATTTAAGCTTTCCTGGGTAGTTCGAAAATCAAGAGTTGTATAATATAACTTTTTGTCCTCTCTCGAAATGCTTTGGACGGAGTCATTTATCATGCCATCGCTTTGTTTTCACTTTATAGAGACGTGAATTTTCATAGGCAAGATAACGAAACTCCTCCAACTCGTTCAACTGCATCATCCTTTGTTTCCCAGCCAATTCTGGGACTAGATTCAGAGTTTTAATAGACCAGTAGGCTCGAGCTTCAAGTTCAATCGGTAGATGACACGCTTTGCCGTAGACCATGCGATATGGAGATGCCCCAACTGGTGTTTTAAATGCTGTTCAGTAAGCCCAGAGAGCATCATCTAGTTTTAAAGACCAATCTTTCCTCGATTTATTAACGGTCTTCTCAAGAATAGATTTGATTTCCCGGTTGGAAACTTCAGCTTGACCGTTAGTTTGTGGGTGATAACCGGTTGAAGTACGGTGTCTCACTCCAAACTTACGAAGATAGTTTCTCAGAGGAGCATTAATAAAATGGGTACCTTTATCACTGATGAGAACACGTGGCGTACCATGTCTTGAAAAGATGTTTGATTTTAAGAATTTAATCACTGTTTGAGCATCATTCTTTGGTGTTGCCACCGCTTCTACCCACTTTGATACATAATCTACTGCAAGCAAAATATAAAGATTTCTATGGGAGGTGATGAAAGGTCCCATGAAATCTATTCCCCATACATCAAAGATTTCAACTTCAATAATATTATTAAGCGGCATCGCGTCTCTTTTTGATATATTGCCAGTGAACTGGCATCTTTGACATAACTGGACAAAACGATGACAATCTTTGTGTATGGTAGGCCAATAGAACCCGAATTGAAGAATTTTAGCTGCGGTTCTATCGCCTTTAAAGTGACCTCCATAAGGTGAACTATGACAACCTTCAATGATTTTTTCCATTTCACCTGCATGTATACATCTTCTAACCACTTGGTCACTACAAATCTTGCAGAGGTATGGTTCATCCCAATAATATTGTTTGGCCTGGTGAGTTAATCTTCGTCTTTGTTGTGGGTGGATATCTTTGGGAAAGACACCACTCACAATGAGGTTGACTAGATCTGCATACCATGGCACAAACGCATGTTTAATAGCAAAAAGTTGTTCATCGGGGAATACCTATTTAACCAACAATGGTTCCTTGTTCGCATCAGATCCTTCGAGCCTTGATAAATGATCAGCAACTTGATTTTCGCTTCCCTTTCGGTCTCGAATATCTATGTCGAATTCTTGAAGCAATAGTACCCATCTAATAAGACGCGGCTTAGCGTCCTTTTTCTCCATAAGGTACATAATAGCTGAATGGTCCGTGAATACAACAGTTTTCTTCCCAATCAGATATGAACGGGATTTATCAAAAGCATACACCACGGCCAACATCTCTTTCTCCGTTACTGTATAATTCATCTGGGCAGCGTTGAAAGTCTTACTTGCATAATAAATCGTGTGGAAAATCTTGTATTTCCTCTGTCCCCACACAACACCCATAGCGTGATCACTAGCATCGCACATAAGTTCAAACGGAGCTTTCCAATCAGGAGGTATAACAATAGGTGTAGAGATCAGTTTCTCCTTAATCGTCAAAAACGCTTGAAGACATTCTTCAGTAAAGTTAAAAGGAGTATCCTTTTCAAGCAAAGAACAGAGCGGTTTGGCGATCTTGGAGAAGTCTTTAATAAACCTTCGATAAAATCCTGCGTGACCCAAGAAACTTCTCACTCCTTTAACAGAAACTGGAGGTGGTAATGTTTTGATAACTTCAATTTTAGCACGGTCAACCTCCATCCCTGCCTTTGAAACTTTATGTCCCAACACAATTCCCTCTTGAACCATGAAGTGGTATTTTTCCCAATTAAGCACAAGATCTTTTTCTCTACATCTCACAAGGACTTTCTCAAGATTATTCAAACAATCATCAAAACTGTCTCCAAACACCGAAAAATCATCCATAAAAACTTCCAAGTATTTATCAATCATGTCCCAAAATATCGCCATCATGCACCTCTGGAACGTGGCAGGTGCATTTCATAATCCAAACGGCATTCTTCTATAAGCAAAAGTACCAAACGGACAAGTAAAAGTTGTTTTGTGTTGATCGAGGGGATCCACACAAATCTGATTATAACCCGAATATCCATCAAGGAAACAATAATATTCTCTCCCTGCAAGTTTGTCTAGCATCTGATCAATGAATGGTAGCGGGAAGTGATCTTTTTTCGTAGCTTTGTTCAGTCTTCGGTAATCCATGCACACTCGCCACCCCATAACTGGTCTTGATGGTATGGCTTCATCTTGATCATTAAGGATGGTAGTGATACCTCCTTTCTTCGGAACACATTGTACTGGACTCACCCAATCATTGCTAGCAATCAGATAGATAATTCCTGCGTCTAACAACTTGATAACTTCCTTCCTAACCACTTCTTTCATAGCTGGCATGAGTCTTCTTTGTCCCTCTATAGATCGCCCACCTTAGTTCTCAAGAATGATTTTGTGTTTGCAAACAGAAGGACTAATTCCTTTGATGTCGGCAATAGTCCATCTGATTGCTTCTTTGTTTGCGCGAAGTACTTGAAGTAGCTTCTCCTCTTGAGGTCTTGAAAGGTTAGCAGAAATAATAACAGGCAAAGTTTTATTCGTACCTAGATATGCATAGCGTAGATGATCTGGAAGTGGTTTTTCTTCGAGAACAGGTGGACATATTATAGATGGTTGTTTCATTGGTTCAATTTCACCTGATTCTCGAAGTAGTTCTCGTACATTTGATCCTAATGCAGCTACATCTTCAGGGGGAATCTTGAGTTCCTCTGGTCATTCAAGTGCTAAGGCTTCGTCAAGATCATCATCTAAGCTTGCTTATTGAAGACTTGTTGCGCAATTTTTCCGATGACATCTATTTTGAAACATTCATCTTTTTAATTTGGTAACTTCATAGCCTGAAACATATTGAATCGTATCTGTTCGCCTTGTACTCTCATGATCAACTCACCATTCTCAACATCAATTAGTGTACGCCCCGTGGCTAAGAATGGTCTACCCAAAATGATGGGGACATTCTTATCCGCGTCGTAGTCAAGAATAATAAAATCACAAGGAAAAATAAAAGAGCAAGCTTTAACTAAAACATCTTCAATTTTACCTGTCGTGAAAGGGAGCGATCTGCCATTTGTAATACCACAGATGTGGATACTACTTCTCCAATATTAAGCTTCTCGAAAAGGGATCTAGCCATGAGATTGATTCTCGCACCTAAATCACATAATGCTTTCCCGGTCCAACTATCTCCAATGCCGATGGGAATTGTAAAACTTCCGGGATCTTCTAGCTTTGGTGGTAACTTACTTTGACATATAGCACTACACTCCATAGGTAATCCAATTGTTTCCCCGGTTTCTATACTTCGCTTGTTGGAGAGAATGTCTTTCATGAATTTAAGATAGGTCGGCATTCTCTTGAGAGCTTCAACAAGAGGTATATTAACTTCCAATTTCTTCAACATGTCAACGAACTTCTTGAATTCTAGGTCATTGTCCTTCTTTCTGACACGTGAAGGGTATGGTGGTGGAGGGCATGTGTTAAGTTCCACTAGTTTTCTCGTCTTTTCAGGTGTCTCGGCTTGGACACTCTTTGGGTTAACTACCTTCTCAACTGTATCTTTGATTGTTTCTTCCCCTCTCTGTTCTGGAATAGGGATTGGTTATGTTTCTCGTCTTGGTGGAGGTAGTTGTTTTCCACTTCGCAATTCAACTGCATGGAAAGAGTCAGCTCTAGGAGAAATAGTATCACTTGGAAGTTGCCCTGTTGGCCGATTTTGTAATGTACTCGCCATATGTGATATAGTATGCTCTAGTTGCTTAATAATCTTCTGTTGGGCTTGAATCTTCTGTTGGCTACGACTCATTTTCTCAGCTGCTTGCATTAATTTAGCCATACTCGAATTCAAGCTTGGGATTAGTTCCTTCTTTGCCAGTTGCGTTGATTGTTTAGGTGGATCTTTCTTTGGTTCTTGACAAGCTTTCTCAACAATGGGTGCCTTTTTCTGAATAGGTTGTGGTGGATTATAGGATTGAGGTTGGGGGTTGATGATAAGTCTCTTGATTTTTGTCCCAACTTCTTTGTTGTGGGGGTTGTTGATAATAAGTGTAGCTTTCTTGAGGATAAGCATAACCATTAGAATAATAGTTATCTTGCGGATAGGTTACGGAAGCTACTGCTGGATTATTCATATATCCTTCCCCACACATGATTTCTTGATCCACAACCAGGACACGAAGGAATTGTACGTACTGTATTCACCTAAGCAATTGTTCGGGCTTGTTCTTGTAGCTCTTCGAGTTGCTTAGCCAATTCTTTAAGCTTCAGAGATTATGAAGTGTTTTCTTTTTCTGGTTTCTTTGGCCAACTTCTCTCGTTCTCAAGAATTCTTTCCATCCCCAACTCAGCCTCTTCAGGATCTAGCAACACAAAACCTGCGTTTCCTAACGAATCTGCTTTCTCTCTTGATTTGTCATTAAGGCCTCCATAAAACAAGGTTAAATAATATTCCGGCGAGGATTGATGATATGGACATCTCGCCTTCTTTTCTGTAAATCGTAACCATGCTTCACCCAAACTTTCTCCGTTTTCCTGTATAAATTGTTCAAGCTCCAACATATCTTTTAAACGTCTGCTAACCGGATAGAAGCGGTCTAGGAATCTTGCTTGAAGCTTGTCCAATCTGGAATAACATGAGGGTATTGGGTATCATACCAATCGCTTGCACATCCGGTCAAGAAGAACTGGAACATCAGGTAATATACTTGCTCCCTAGTAACTCCTCTTACGATATAAGCATCACATATTTGCATGAATTTCTGAATATATCGGATCGGATCTTGATGTGCAGCACCGCTGAATAATCCATGAGTTGCAAACTGAGTTAGCATCCCTGGATCAGGCTTAAATTTTGCGGCTTGGATTTCTGGAGCGCGAATTCCTCGTGGCTCCACTCTAAACTCGATGGGTAGATCAAGTCTCCTTGGGTTCTCCATCTGTAACTAAATCTGAAAAACAAAAACTAAAAACAAAAGCGTAAAATAGAACTAACTGAAAATAAAAGCACAAGATATATGCACAAGGACTAATGATGTAGTCCCCGGCAGCGGCGCCAAAAACTTGGTGGGGCCTAGGGTGTGATAAAATAAGATATGAATAAAGTGCAAATAACACCCTAAAGCTACACGGTTCTGCAAGTATACAGATCGTATGCAAGTTTTAGTTAAATAATTAAGATTCGTTCCACAGAAACTACGAAGGTTAGGGGAATCTTATGCAAGTATCAAGGGCAAATAATTTAAAGCTAGAACAACTAAACGCAAATAAAAGTAAAGACAATAGATGTTTGTTTGATTTTCTAATTAACTAAATTAAAACTAAGAATTTAAAGACAGAAAATAAATACGAAAGAGAAGAAATATGAGAATATAGCTCGAGTTATTAGCATGTAATCCCCACTAGTTTTTCCGTTCTAAACATGTAAGGGTGAATTATGTAGTATTTCAATAATCGGTTCCAATTCGCTATCGGTAGTTTAAAATAGGATTTACCTGTGTCAATAAGGCTTCCTAAGCAAACTTTTCCTGTAATTGGTAAATAGTCACAAGAACTAAACCATAGTGATTATCTAGTTAGGTTGATTAGTCAGATCTAAACCGAATACTAGACGTTATGTGCTAAACATGTAATTAAACACCATTGTCAATGGTGACCTAACTACTAGATGGTAATTCTAAATGGCTGCAGTCCACAAGAACACATAATATTAATCCAAACACATAAATAGATAATAAAAACTATAATTCAATTTAAAATATAAAATTCCCAAATTAGATAGATGTCAACCAAAACTAGGGTTCATACATATATGCTAAAAACTTAAGCTAAATAAATTTAGTTCATGAAAGAAAAGAAAGAAATTACAAATTTAAAGGTAGAAGAAGACATTGTTGATGAACAGCTCCTTCCAGACTTCTCTCTTGTGTTGTAAGCTTCCTCTTGGCTTAAGGTTTCACCAAGGATGATTTAAGAGTGTTAAGAGGCTGTATTTATAGTGTATAGGTTGACCTAATTCGTTTCTTAGAGATAAGGCCAAGTAATAGACTCCAAGCCCAACTCAAATTCGTATGGATAATTACTGCTGAACTGTTTTGAGTATATCTTCTTCTTTATTGGTCGGTTTTTGCTCCATAATATACCAAAAGAATACTCAGAGAATTATCTATGTCCCTATGAAAGGGATTTACCAAAATCGGCTTATTTCTTGGAGTAATCGCCGCTTCTTTAGGCGTGTGCTGCAGAATCTCAGATTTAGGCAGCTTTTCCTTTTCCATATTTTTAGCCTTTGTTTCCTTTATCTCCAATTTCCATGCAAATCTCTTCAAATAAGTTGTAGTCTTTGACTTGGAATCTAATTAATCTCCATAATTATCTTTAAAGCTTCACACTAAATAAACAATTAAACCCAATATGCTCTAAAAATATTATGTTTCTAAATCAAGACTCAAAGTAGGAAAGTGCACTAAACTAAGCTAAGATCGACCAATAAACTAATAAATAAGCCTAAAATGATGTCTCAGAAGTATATTTTATTATCACAAATGAGGAGACATCAATTTATCACACCTTTTCCCCTACCAAGTTTTTGGCGCCGCTGCCGGTGATTTATCTTTAAGTTAGTTTTATTTGTGTTTTTTTAGTGTAGAAGTTTTTATTTGTTTTCAGTTCTACGCGTTTCCTTTTTAGTCTCTTCTCAGGTTCCTTAGGTATGGCGAATTTCTTACATCTATGGATCGATGTTCACACTGTGGGTTGCCAGGACACCATTGGAAAGAGTGTGTGTTCCCAAGATCAACATTTAGGAAACCCACATATCAAAATCAATTACCGCAACCACAACCAACCTACGCCACTAGTACCAATAATAGTACTCAAATAGAGTTGAAATTTGATAATAACTTAGAAATATTGAGGGCAGAACTCACCCAAGGCTGTAATATTTGTGAAGATGCTCGAGCTCCACTACAACTCATGGATAAGCCGCAAGAAGATTCTAACAATGAGCTCTCACAATCCCTGGAAAAGTTCATGGAATCAACATTAACCAGCTTGAAGACATTATATGAAAAAGACATAAAGTGTTCCTCTGAATTAATCATTCAAAAGATGCTCCTTCAACGTTTATCAAAGATTCAACCGATAAAAGGAAAGAAAGTGATGCAAAGCTCAATGCTATCCTATGAACAATTCATCTCATGCGCCAACAAATTCAAGCGATGGAGCAAATATTGACACAAGTCACTATGATCAATCAACAATTACAACAAGAATTACATATGAAACTGGGCGATAGCAATGTTGGGTTCAAAGTTTTAACCATAAAAGAACCAACCAAGCTAAGCTTAAAAGAAGTAATTGTTAAATATCAGAATGCAAAAGAGGTTGAACAAGAATTCAAGCATGGGGTTTGAGAAGATAAAAAAGAGACTATAAGAAAGAAGAGACAGTCGCACAAAATGGAACGTCCAAGTATCAATGGAACGTGTTGACTTGCAATGCTATCAAGAATAACGAAATCTGTAGGTATAGAATAAACTCAATAAAGAAATTAAAATTTAACAGCTAATGCATATAGATAAATGGTAAGTAAGAAAGAAAAAAAAAATACTCTTCGAGGCTATTTACCTCGCCTGATAAATACCCAGAATAGGGTGCAGATCTTTGCATGTATGTGGACTTCATGTATCACCAATTTTGCTTTCCCTTACATCTTCTTATGCTCCATCCCAGTCAATCACACTCTAGAAATCTTTTATGTTTACCTTTTTCTAACTTCTTTCTCGAATTCGTGTTGTGATCGCTACTAGGGCCCTTAGAAACTTCACTTGTTTTCCTCCTGCTCTCACCCAATTCTTTTCTAACTTGGATGAAAAGGATTTAAGAAATTGAAAAAAAAATCAGAAATTTTGGTTTTGATTCTTCGATTCTAAGTGTTTTGGAATGATTTGATTGGTTGAATTTTCTTTGTAATGATGTGGGGAAGGATTTGGATATAAATTTATGGTGATTGGGTAGTTTTTTGATTTTTGGTGAAGGTTTATTGAAGCTTTAATGGAGTTGGGAGAGGCTTGGAGAAGAAAGGAGGCTTAAAGCAAATAGAAATTCGTAATGGAAGTAACCCCTTCTTCGTTAAAACCCAAAAAAATAAATTCTCTTTCCAGCGGCGGCGCCCGGCATACCGGTCCCATACCGTGCCGACTCTCGCGCCCACGGTTTTTCCAACTTTGTATCGGCAATGAACCCGATTCCTTGTACCCTGCCCACGGTTTTTCGTGCATCGGCATACCGGTCTTAGGACCGGCTAGCCGGTCAGCCAATTTTTTATTTTCTTCGTCTCGGCAAGGAACCTGATTTGGAAAACCGTGTGACGGTTTTTTACCCACCGGCATACCGGTCATCTCACCGCCTAGCGAGTGGGTCAGAATTTGCTCAAATTTTTTTCTTTTGCTCCCTAACTCGATTTTCTTAGTACCTGAACATTAAAAACACTAATACCTTCCTCAATAATGCAATAACAACTAAAAAGTACGTAAAATAACTAATACTCACTAAAAAACTAAACTAATAAAGCAATTAAAACTTGGGGTGTCTCCCAAGAACACTTCTATTTAACGTCATTTAAAGTTTGACGGGTTAGCTCCATTATCCCTTGATTATGTAGCCTCCCCAGCAGTGGGTGAAGTTATGTATGTCTATAATTCCCAGCCTTTGACCTCTCGAAGTTTGTATCCCTATTAATTTTGATGTTACCAGTCGAGTAACAACAAATGGCCCCATCCACGCATTTTTGAAAACCTCATGGCCTATTCTCTTGTTTGGAGGCCTTCCAAGCAACCATGGTTCCAACCCCAAACTCATATTTATCTCTCATCTTCACGGGTTTATAGTGGTGGTCCTTCTCTTTAACCTCTTTAGATACTTCTAGTACAATGGGGAACTCAAGTGGCACCTCCTCCAGCTTTTTGTCCAAAACAAGGGATATTTCAGACTTTTCTTTTGTTATGAGGGCCACGTTTTCAACCTCAATCTCTACACTCGCATTCTCATTTGTTTCTGAAATAGCTTCTGTGAATACTTGTTGCGGTGTGAGTTCTTTTGTATCACCTTCAAGCATTTGGGTGTAGGTTTTGTCTTCTTTGCACGCTGATGTCTCCCTAAATGTTCTAATTTTATGCCATTGGGAGACATCATTTTTGGTGTTTATTTGATTATTTAGATAGACTTTTGGTGCTAATATGCAATAATCCGGAATTTCCATTTTATTTCTAGTAATTTTGATTTATTAAACTTTTGCGCGTAATATTGGTATTTTTAGTGTAAAGTTTACAGGTTTTAGATGTTAGCTAGAAGAGGAATCCGAGGAGAAAGTCAAATATCATGATATGGAGTCAAGACTTAAAGATAAATCCCGAAGATATTATTTTTAGAGCTGAAGATCTATTTTCCAGGCCATAGATTGCTGATTTTGAGGTGCTTAAGAGATGATTTAGCCGCTGACCCTTGAAGAGATTATGTTCCTTATCGAGTTACGGAACTTTAGCAACTGGAATGAGGTCAATCGGGGTCATAACGAAGCAGGAAAATCCGTTTTAGTGAAGGTGTATCAGCAGTTACGGGATTTGGGCTTAATTAGTGGACTTGGGCTTTTCTAATTTTTACTTAATCCTTAAGTAAAAGCCCTAATCCGATTTTATGATTATAAATAGGTCTTTAGACCTCATTATTCAGTACCTCTCATTTTATTCTTCAAATTAAATCATCCTTAGAAGAGAGCGTCCAGAGAGAAAGTCAGAAGCAAGGAAAAGGAGAAAGCTACAGAGGTGGAGACGGTCTATATCTCCAAATCACAGCCAAACCCAAATCCTAATTAGGATCTATCTTTATTTCTGTAATTGAAGAACATGAATTCTTTCTGTTTTAATTTAGTATTTCTTTTTAATATGAGCTAAACAACTCATAGTACTTGAGAACAAACAATGGGTGAATCCCAATTTTATTGAATAACGAATGTTGAATTTGGGTTTCTGTTAAATTAAACTAGATTAGGGCTTTTACTCTTTTCAATAAATTGAGATTATTTTACTGTTTTTAGCGTCATGAACTAGGAACAGGTGTTAGTATTTAGGCTATTCCAATTAGTGGCAATTGGATCATCCTGGCGGAGGGTTTAAATACAGAACCATTTATTCAATCTAGGATAGAAGCTATTGATTCTGACGAACTTAGCTAATTCTAGGGTCAATGAGGTAATAAAACTTAATCATCCAACGGTGGATCATATTTACCCTGACGGGACTAGTGACACCTTAGGATTGCCTTATAGTCCACCCTGACGGGGGTATAAGGAATTTAGAATCCCGGCCATTGTAATTGACCAATTTAGCCCTTAAACAAAATAAGTTAGGAAATAAGATTAGGAGGATCCTTGCGTTCTCAAGTACTACTTCTCATATTGCGTTTTCACTTATTCTACTTGCGTCTTAGCTTTTACTTGCATTTTACAATTTGTCTTTCATTTAGTAGCTTTAATAACAAAAACCAAACAAACACATTATCTTTATTTGCTTTCATAAGTGCATCAATCATTAATAGATAAGCATTGTAGTCAACCATCCCGTCCTTGGAACGAATCTGTTTTATCAATTATACTACTTGGGACAACCGTACACTTGCGGTTGTGGTTCGATTATTTATTGCATTTATTTTAGAACACACAAAGGACCACCAAGTTTTTGGCGCCGCTGCCGGGGACGGTAGCGTGTGACCACGGTGTTTATCCTTTAGTGATAGATGCATTTATTTTTATTTTTCAGTTTTACGCTTGTGTTTGCTTGTTTTGTTTTTTTTTTACAGGTACTTTATTCAGGCAATGATCAAGAAATTTAATTAACGATGTATAGAGAACATTACCCAAATCCTGGTCCATTTGACTATTGGGAAGACTCTTCGGGACAACAACAATGGGGTATAAATTCTTACCAACAACCATATCAATACCCGCAAGAGCAAGGATGGAACAATCAATGGATCGGGAATAATCAACAACAATCATCATATCACTATCCCCAGGAGCAAGGATGGAACAACCATTGGGTTGAAAACATTCAACAACCCTCACCTCAACACTATCAGCAAGAGACACTACTAGAGAGAGTTAATCGCCTACGCGAGGAATTTCAAGCAGGAGAACCAGAGCGTAAGGCAAGAGATGAGGAATTCAAAGCCACCCATGCACTCATACAACAGAGCCTAGATGAAATGGCTGCCCGAAACAACCCTCCTAACTTAGTTGAAACTGGTAGTATGTCTTATGAAGATTCCACTCCCCCGAGGGATAGAAGAGATCAACTGGAAGAAGTAGTTGAGGAAGAGGTGTTGAAGGAAGATACTATTGATAGTGATATGACCATCATGCCGGATATAAATGAAGACCACTATGTGGTTAACAATCCTATTAGCATGGTGGAAGAAGGAGTAGCAACAAAAATCCTAGAAATTGAAGCTGAGATTGCTATTCCTATGGTGCGTGCACATGATCCAGATACTGAACGCAAACAAGAAGAAGAGGTGATCGAGATTCAGATTCCACATCGAGAATATGATGAAGTAATAGTGGAAGATTGGATTGAAAGTGAAGACGAATGTGAAGTGGTTGAGAAATCAATTGAAGAGTTAAAGCTTCATAATAAAAGAGAAATCGAATTCCCACCACAAAAAGTTCACCAATCCCTATCTCCACCACTAGTCATCATTAGAGATAAAATATCGGAATCACCTCTATTATTAAAAATGATCAATAGGTGCTACGCAAGAAAGGTGCTACACCGCGAGAGTAAAGCGGCAAGGAGAAGCATCTACCCACCACACTTTAAAGAGGAACGCGAGATTAAAGAAAATACAAATGAGCTTATACCGTCGAGAACGGTTATCTACTATCGTGTGGTGAAGAACGAGTTTCGCCATGAAAGCAAGGAGGCGAAACGAAGGTACTACCCACCCCCTTTCAGAGATCGATTAAATAATATTCTAAAGGGGAAGGTTCTAAATATTTCACATCAAGGGAGAGGAGAGTTTAAGCGGAGGAACACCGCAAGGGCCTCAATACCATCTTCATGGAAGGTAACGCGTCGAACTTAAAGACGTAATAAACAAAAGTGCTTCTTGGGAGACAACCCATGTTTTAAATTGCTTTCATGTCTTTTAAATTCTTAGTGTGAATTAGAGTAATGGTTATTTATTTAGTGTTTATTTTTAAGAAATGAGAAAGGTTGGTGTTTTTGATGATTACAGGAGTAAAGGTCACGAGTTTGGGATACCTAGAACGAAAAAGAATGAAAATTTTGGGTTCCAATACAGTAGAAACCGGGTACCCGGTTTGTAGAATGCGGGTACCCGTTTTCGGTGCTGTACCCCAGGTATCAAAACTTCGGAAGATCATAACTTGACGCTCGGAGGTCGGAATTAACTTTTTCTTGAGCCTAAACCGCATAACTTTTCGAGCTCTATCCAATGGTGAAGTCTAAAATTTCGTATGAACAGCTAAAAGTTTCTGACCCAGCGTTTTGAGGCCCGGCATTAGTTGCGTCTCGTGGTTGCGTCTCCACTTAGCACCATTGATGACGAACCAAAGCTCCAAAAACACTTAAATTCCATCATCAAAACACCAATATATCACCAATCCTTACCTCTAAACATCATCCCAACACATAATCAATCACAAATCTTTTCAAAATCACCAAGAAATTCAAGTTTTAACCCAAAAATTTCTTCACCAAAGCTTAAATTATATCCTTTAAACCTTTCCAACACCATAGATATTAAATACCCATCTCAACTAAATCACAAATTCCACTACTGTGCCACTTTCAACAATATCAAGAGACACAAATTTCATCAAAAGCTTTGGTAATTTGAAGGTTGGAGATTGCAAGTGCAAGGTATCAAATCATCATAAATTCCATGGCCAATCCGGTAAAATAGCTAGAACTATTCTTTTATTTCTATTACCAGTTGGGAATTAAGATTTATTTTAGTTATTTAGCGGAGGAATTGTGAATTGTTTGAGCATATTAATATTATATATTTTGCAAGTAATCTTTAAGTAGGTGAAAAATTGAGTTTGGGGTCATCAAAGATGACCATGAAGGTTGGAAAAGGTACGAAGAACATGATGAAGATAAAAGTTGGATGTTGAGGAAAGATTTTCGTAGAAGAGATGATGATTTAGAGGGTTAGGAAAAGATGAAGACTTGGAAAATATGACATGAGAGTTCGAAGTATTCAAAATTTCAACATGAGACTACACGTAATCGGCCTAGTGCCGATACAGATATGTTTTCCTATCCTTTCTCATTTAGTGTATATTAGTTTAATTGCTTTATTGAGTCTTTTCGAGTCGTGGGGACACGACTCATTTTTGAGTTTGGGGTGGGGTTCGTTGCCTCATCCCAGTTTTTATGTGTTTATTTGTTTTAATTGCTTTCAATAAAATAATTAGGAGTTGCGTTTGACTGTGTCCCGTTTAAGCATACTTTTGATGAATCTATGATAGTAGATAGTGGACTTTAGGGAATAACATAAAACGCACTTACAATTGCATGCTAACATAGGTAATTGATAGGAAAAATTAATGAACAATGCAAATGAAGTAAGCTTGTACTTAAGGAATATGTTTGGTGTGTAGAACGTGAAATCCTAATTAGTAGAGAACCCACCTAGATATGAACTAAAGACAAGCTATGTACTTAGGAAAATGATAGGGGCAGTTCTTTGTTAGCCATTTGAAGCCTTTTAGCTTGCTATCCCTTATTATAATTTCATCCGTCTTAGCCCAATTTTGAGCCTTAAGCCTTTTCTTTTGTAGCCACGTTATAAGCCCATTATCCCTTAGATTATTAAGCATGACCAAATGACCCGCACTTGAATCACAACCCTGAGACTTGTCTCGAGCTTGAGTTTGGGCTGGAGGGTCCACATTTGGGAAATTACATTGGGAAGGGATTATATGTGTTTGTATTGAGGCACAAAAAGGTAGATGATATTATTATTTGTAACCCTTTGCCGGGATTTGAATTTAAAAAAAAAAAAAGAGAAAGAAAAAGAAAATTATAAGAGACATGACTTTTCACATCAAAATGATGGTCATGGGTATCTTGTACAAAAAAAAATGAAAAAGAAAATAAAAAGAAAGAAAGAATAAAATAAACCGGCAAAGTGGAATATTTTTGGAATTCATCTTAGTCTCATTTGGGTTGACATTGGGGACGCAACATTAGCGCGTCAAATGGGTGAGTGAGAACATTTTTGAGCGTAAACTCAAGCTCGAGGACATTGTTGATGGTAAGTGAGGAGAGAGCCAAAAGCTCACTTCAAATTTACCAAATATACATCCACACCGTCCTTAAGCCATTATTAAAACCATAAAGACCTCGTGATTCCTAAGTGCATAGTGAATTTATGATTCTGTTGATAGGGAATACGCTAGGTGGAGCGTTCAAAGCGAGTTAGGATTAATGACCACCCTATAGCCATCATACAGAGATGAGTACAAGTGTAACCTTCAAGCATTGCGACTTTAATTTTATGATTGAGATTATTTATGTTTGATGTTGCATGATTAGTGTATGTATATGTTAGTTCTTAATGTTTGCTATATGAGATTTATCTTTAGCATTGCTTTAGGGTTTATTTGCTAGCTTCTATTTTCTCTTGCATCTACTTCATTCCCCTTGTTTTATTTAGTTTTGCTTTGTCGGGACGACAAAGGTTTGAGTTGGGGGTCTTGATGTCTCCCTAAATGTTCTAATTTTATGCCATTGGGAGACATCATTTTTGGTGTTTATTTGATTATTTAGATAGACTTTTGGTGCTAATATGCAATAATCCGGAATTTCCATTTTATTTCTAGTAATTTTGATTTATTAAACTTTTGCGCGTAATATTGGTATTTTTAGTGTAAAGTTTACAGGTTTTAGATGTTAGCTAGAAGAGGAATCCGAGGAGAAAGTCAAATATCATGATATGGAGTCAAGACTTAAAGATAAATCCCGAAGATATTATTTTTAGAGCTGAAAATCTATTTTCCAGGCCATAGATTGCTGATTTCGAGGTGCTTAAGAGATGATTTAGCCGCTGACCCTTGAAGAGATTATGTTCCTTATCGAGTTACGGAACTTTAGCAACTGGAATGAGGTCAATCGGGGTCATAACGAAGCGGGAAAATCCGTTTTAGTGAAGGTGTATCAGCAGTTACGGGATTTGGGCTTAATTAGTGGACTTGGGCTTTTCTAATTTTTACTTAATCCTTAAGTAAAAGCCCTAATCCGATTTTATGATTATAAATAGGTCTTTAGACCTCATTATTCAGTACCTCTCATTTTATTCTTCAAATTAAATCATCCTTAGAAGAGAGCGTCCAGAGAGAAAGTCAGAAGCAAGGAAAGGAGAAAGCTACAGAGGTGGAGACGGTCTATATCTCCAAATCACAGCCAAACCCAAATCCTAATTAGGTTCTATCTTTTATTTCTGTAATTGAAGAACATGAATTCTTTCTGTTTTAATTTAGTATTTCTTTTTAATATGAGCTAAACAACTCATAGTACTTGAGAACAAACAATGGGTGAATCCCAATTTTATTGAATAACGAATGTTGAATTTGGGTTTCTGTTAAATTAAACTAGATTAGGGTTTTTACTCTTTTCAATAAATTGAGATTATTTTACTGTTTTTAGCGTCATGAACTAGGAACAGGTGTTAGTATTTAGGCTATTCCAATTAGTGGCAATTGGATCATCCTGGCGGAGGGTTTAAATACAGAACCATTTATTCAATCTAGGATAGAAGCTATTGATTCTGACGAACTTAGCTAATTCTAGGGCCAATGAGGTAATAAAACTTAATCATCCAACGGTGGATCATATTTACCCTGACGGGACTAGTGACACCTTAGGATTGCCTTATAGTCCACCCTGACGGGGGTATAAGGAATTTAGAATCCCGGCCATTGTAATTGACCAATTTAGCCCTTAAACAAAATAAGTTAGGAAATAAGATTAGGAGGATCCTTGCGTTCTCAAGTACTACTTCTCATATTGCGTTTTCACTTATTCTACTTGCGTCTTAGCTTTTACTTGCATTTTACAATTTGTCTTTCATTTAGTAGCTTTAATAACAAAAACCAAACAAACACATTATCTTTATTTGCTTTCATAAGTGCATCAATCATTAATAGATAAGCATTGTAGTCAACCATCCCGTCCTTGGAACGAATCTGTTTTATCAATTATACTACTTGGGACAACCGTACACTTGCGGTTGTGGTTCGATTATTTATTGCATTTATTTTAGAACACACAAAGGACCACCACACGCCTCTACAAATTCTTTGTCAATTCCACCATTTGAATGGTTCGTCTTCATAGGGCTGGGTGGTGACATCAATGGAGTACAAGGTGGTGAATCCATCCTAGTATCTTCTTCTTCTATCTCTTTTCTAACCAAGATCTCAATATTTTATTCCTCTAAACGTGACTTGGCTGGGTTTTCCATGGATGTAAGCTTCCCTTCACAAGGTTTAATTATAACTTCGACTCGTTTATAAAAAATTGTCTCATCTATGCTTAGCGTGGTTGATTCTTCTATTGTTGGAATCTCTAGTTCATAGGTGTCTCTTATGGAGATTCCACTTCATTCTCTTCTTGAAGGCTAAACTCTTCAACTACATCGAACTGAATATCGCTATCTTGACTGGCCTTATGATTACTATTTGTACCTTGGCCAGTTTGCATAGATGGTACTTGTTGTAGCCTCTCAATTGTTTATGTGAGTTGTGCCAATCGTTGCTCCATCAATTGATGTTGTTTTGCATATTTTGGACTAATGATATGGTAGCATCGCTTTTCACCTCACTTTTTACTACATTATCCATTGCAACCTTAATGAAATGATCGAGGTAGTCCTCCAACTTCCTGAGCCTCTCTTCATGATCTCTAAAGCTCCCTCGTGACAGGTCTATGAAGATGTGTGCTCTATCAATAAAGTTTTGTACTTGAATACACCAGGCCTATGGTGGCTTTTTCTCTTGATAGAGAGAAATCTCCATACCTAAAGAAAAACCTGAAAAGAGACTAAAACAAAACAAACGTAAAACTAAAAACAACTAAAACTACTAACTACAATAAATCCCCGGCAGCGGCGCCAAAACTTGGTGGGTCCTGGTGTGTTATAAAATAAAGCAATAAAAGTAATAAAAGTAAAGGATCCACAGACCGCAAGTGTACAGGTCGTTCCAAGTAATAGATAAGTAAAATCGGGATTATTGTCTCCACAGGGATTTAAGTAGTTATTCTAAATTCGTGCTCAATATTATAATAGATAGTTTTAATTGTCTTAGTTAAAAAGATAAGCAATGAAGTAGTTTGTTTTCTAATTAACTAAATAATAAAACAAATAATTTATAACAAATAATTATGCAAATAAGATAACGAGATGCAAGTATGAATCTATCCTATTGAATTTATGATTCCTAAGAATAAGGGTAAATGAGAAATCTCACAATAGTCGAGACTATATAATCTCCTAACCCCATGTCCGGTGGACTTAGGAGCTATCTTAAAGTACAATAAACCCCTATATGGGCAAATATGCCTCTTTGGATGTGAAGTTCTTTTACCTCTTTGGTTACGTGGTTAGTCAAGCCTGTCGGTCAATAACGGACACCACGCGTCTATATCCTAGTTATGTAACTAAACCCCCCCTGTCGGATGATCACTCACCACTAAGTGAATAGCCTAATTACTAAAACCTACCCTTGATTCATGACGTAAATGATAGTAAACAAGCACAAGAATATAGTCAATGAAAATTAAGAATCAATTCAATTATATACTAAAATCCCAGATTCAAATTAAAACAGAAAAACAATAACCAATGATTTATATAATTACAATCCTAAAGAGATATTATGCATACTAAAACTCTTGAATAAATAGCTTAGAAATACCTCATAGACAAAATAGATCTAATACTAATTTACCCAAAGAATAGAGATGGAGAAGTGTTGAATCGATGTAGTTAAGCTCTAGCTCTTGCTTCTTCCTCCTCTAGATCCTCCTGATTGCTTCTATGATATATTATGTATGTATATTAAGCTTATGCAGCCAAGGGATGATTTTCTAAGGTTTAGAACTGATATATATATATATATATATTATATATATATATATAGGTGGTAGGTCAAAATATTGGAGTAGGGGTCAAGTAAAAGAGTGCAAGCCCAACTCAAATTCGTAACCCTAAAATATAGAAAAGGTAAGAAACTATTGCTGTCTGGTTTGTCCGTAAATTCTTCGATACAGCTTCGATTGACGCGTTATTTATATCGACACAGATCGTCTCGGAAATATCTACAACTTTGATTCAGACTATTCTTCCAAATTCCCTGTCAATGTTGAGTTATGATCACTTTTAAGGACGTAGCTGGTGAAATTCAGATTTATTTGGCAACTTTTCCTTTCCTAGTTTATCTTTTTCTTCTTCTATCTCCTGATTTCTTCAAGATCTTCTTCCCTTATTTTTTTAGAATTGATTTGGCATCTAATTTATTTTTATATATATTTAAAGCTTCACATTAACACACAAATTAAACCAAATATGCTCTAAAAATAATAATAAATCAAATCAAGACAATAAATAAGAATATTACGATTTAAGCACAAAATTCAATATAAAAAGACCATTTTCTACCTAAAATGATGTCTTTTAAGGGCTTATATTTAGAACAATTAGGGAGACATAAGATGTCAGCTATAATAGGTGGCGTAAGGAAGGAGGAGGGGCAGAATCATTAGGGATGAGAATGTCGATTGGTACATGGTTTTCATATGGAAATTTATCACGAGCTTCCAGTCGTTGTGGAATTGATTGCATTATGTGAGGGCTTGAAGATGGTGGAGGTATTGGGTATTAATGAGATAGATATTGAGGTTGATTCTTGGGAGGCTATTGAAGTTATACGAAGGATAGAAAGTGATAGAGGGCTAGGGGCGCAGTGGATCAACTATATTCGGCTCATGCTAGCAAGGAATAAAAGTTTCACATTAAAGGTATTTTTAGAGAGGCCAATTCATGTGCGGATTCATTGGCACGAATGTGCATGAATCGAGGCGATGATCTTAAAATACTTGCGGACCCTCCAAATGGCATTTGGGGACTCCTCATAAAGAATAGATTGGGTTGGAAGACACCAAGGGTTGTAGATGATCCTAGTTATGTAATAGTCTAGGTTCGTTTTTTGTTCCTATTCTAAACTATCCGTAAGATCTCCACTGTAATTGGAGAAAAAAAACTATTTAGAAACAACTTTTTAGATATAATTCATATACATATTTTTTCAATTAAATTAATTTTATACTTGTAGAAATGACGTTTTTTTACAATAAACTATTGTATTAAAATGAAAAGGAAGGTACAAGGGTAGTTAAGCGATAACTGTCCAATTACCCAGACTTACCGGAATCCTCGATCGTTGATAAAGAGCGATGACAATGATTTGGAAGTAAATTACATTTAGAACTCCTAGCTAGAAAATCTAACTGTTCATTTCTATATCTAGAAAAATGCCTAATAGATATAAGGGTTTATTACTAATATACTCTTGAGTAATGACATTCATCATTCCTTTTTGGTTTACCCTTGTATCACTTCTTATGTGTCACCTTATGTGTTATTAAATTAAAGAGAGAGAAAAAACCAATTAAAAAAAAATATTCCGATTAGTGTTTAAAACCTCCACATAAGAAATGATATAAGGGTAAACCAAAAAAGAGTGACAAGTATCATTACTCTAAACTCTTAATTATACATATGAGATGTCTACCTCTCAATTACATACAAATGCAAAGACTAGGCCTTAGAAAATACCAACAGAGTCAGTGTGAATCATAACCGTCCTATCACTATGGGTTTGTTTGGATATAGAAGGGATTAATTATTAAAGGATAGGAAATGATAGTATATTAAAGGAAAGGAGAGGAGAGTATTAATCTTGTTTGGATTGAGTAGAAAAAGAAAGGAAAATATTAGTAAAGGATTATTTGAATATTGTGTTTGGATTGTATAAGTAAAGGAAAGTAAAGGATTATTTTATAATTAAATTACTTTTATACCCCTAATAAAATATATTTTAAATAGCACATAAGGGTAATAAAGATATTTTACTATTAAATCTAATCCCTTCCTTCTAATGACTCCAAATTGAAGGGATAGAATATAAAGGATTAGAAGGTATAACTTTAATCCTTTAATAACTTATCCCTTCAAAAATGTATAATACAAACAAAGGAAGGATAATTTTTATCCTTTATAATCCCTTCCCTCCTCTTCTAATCTCTCAATCCAAACATAACCTAAAGCAATCCGTTGCAACACATGCTTATAGGAATAACATAAGGTCTAAATTAAGGTTAGTCTAGGTTAGTCTAGGCGTATCGAATTAACACCTAGGCCATTTTCTAGATAGGGGCTAGGCGCCGTCTTTAATTTTTCAGGCATTATAGAATCCAAAGAATTATACACAAATAAAATAAGATAGGTAACCATAATAACAATAAAGACAATATTAATCATTATCACAAACATAACATTATTATCCCCAAAAAAAGTGAATTGACATCACAGAGTGTCACGCTGCTTTTAAGGTTATGTATATACATACATTATAAATACAATAAAATAAATAATATAACTGAATCAAAGTAACATACAATCCTCTAACAAGCTCTTCTTCACACATAAACAGAACCCTTTTGCCATCCAAATCAAAAGGCAGGACCAAAAGGAGAAAACGAAGCTCCACAAAGGTGTAAGCTTCCAGACTCTATTCTGTTTTTAAACAATACTTGGTCAAACAAAAAACTCTCTAAACAACCTTGTAACTTATACTCTTCTGCATCATAACTTGATCTTCTCTTTTCTATATCCTCATCTCTTTCAAAATTCTTAACATAACTCATAATATCATTATGAGTAACATGACTCTGACTTGTTTGACTCACTTCCTCTAATGAAGGTTCAACCATGTTATGGTCAAAATTTGTAGTTCCAGCTGGATCTTCTGTAGCTGAGAAATCTGAACTATCGAAAGTTGATATTGACACACACTCATCAAAAAACGCCATAGCTTCTTCAGAAAGACGTTTAGACATGTTTTTCCTTTCACTACTCGGCTGCAAATGAATATTAATATATTCAAATCAATGTAATTAATGCGACAAAATAAAATATATCATACTCTTTTGCGTAAACGTGATCTTTGAGAAGTATAAGCCTTTGGTTCAGGGATTATATCCTTTAAAATTCTATTTAATTCCTTTCCTCGATGCTCTTCAACTGCTAAATCTTCTCGAAGTTTTCTTGCTCGTTCTTCTGACTGAATTATTCACCACATATTAAGTAAATTTTGTTCACTGTTATTTATGTTATACGAAAATTACCTCTTTTAGTTTTTTAGAATATTCCCTTCTAATATCAAACACTAATTCAACAGCTCCAGGATTAACTAAATCTGGAGGAATATTACCGATATTATGGTTTGTAATAGTGACGTTATTGTTTCTTCGTATAACCTTGAAATGGAAACAATACAATGAATCAAGGAAAATGCATAACCGTAATTAAGGAAATAGAAATATTAAAAGTTATATGATTTGTAGAATTGTGTAACTTACACTTTCAAGATCATTTTGTATGTCTGAAATGGCACGTCTCACTTCAGCTTGAACAGTTTCATATATTCCAATAGTGGTAGTATCATTACTCGAATGATCACCATGAAATAACTAAAACATTACATGAAATTCACATCATTAATATAATTATTTCGGATAAAATATGAAATAGTTCACCTTCGTTTGTTCATGAACAGTGGTTTTGTCTTCAGCTTCCGAAAAAGAACCGTTTGAAATCATTTCTTCCCAATTCACAATTTGCAAACTACTCTGTAACATGACATATCTCAGTAAATAAAGATCTAGTTAAGTAAATCTTGTTGATAATTCACAGAGAAACTATATTAATCTTACAACGGAATCATCTTCTGAATACTCGGAAACTTGAGCCTGGCTTGTTGATGTTTGCAAACTTTTGGCCCGGCCCGATAAATCAGAAGCATTTCGAGTCAAACTAGCAATTTTCCCACTCTTAGCAAATTGTTTTGACTCGCTTTGTTTGTTAGAATATGTGGTTATAACCCTTTCTTCTTTCTCACTCTGCATTTGGAAATTAAACCTACTTTCTTAGAGATCCAACACGAAATATAACCATTTAAGATTCACTCAAATTCAATCGAAAATCAGTAAAAACACTAAAATTCACAGTAATTTTGAGCTAACAGTGAAATTAAATACTTTCTAAGCACTTGAAAGTCGTAACAATACTCTGAATTATTATTAAAGTTTGCGCGAATTGGATTGCAAATCATAGTGTATCTAGTATATGGCATCTTCTAAGACGGGGTAAAAACTGTTCAAAGTCGTAAAATGTTTTTCTACTGACCTCTCTAATGTAACTACAAATGGTAGGAAAAGACGAAAATAACCTCGTAGGAACTATGATGCCCTCTGGAAACAGAACGACGTCGAACTCTGGAAACACTCCGTCCAATCCCAGGTTTAGACGACGAATCTCGCGTCACAGATCGACCTCTCCCGTCATCACTAATAGCAGCCGTACGAGTTGTACCCAACGCTTTACCGACAGTACTTTCAGCATTGTCGGTATTGGAAAAAAGAGGATTATTGCATTTATTGGAGAACTCAGAGGGGATATCGAGTTGTGGGGTGTCTTTCGTTCTAGAGATAGCGCTAACGCTTCGAGAACGTCTTAAAATTCTACTATTCGAATCGGCTATGGTTGTTGTTGTTGTTGTAGAGGTCCCTCGTTTGGATGTAGACTTGAAAGCTGAGGTTGCCATTTCAATGGTGATTTTTAAGGTCACGGGGTTTTCGAGGATTATGAGAAAGAATTTCTGACGGACACCATGGAAGGAAAAGGAATACGAATTTTTGCTTTATTCTTGTCTTTCCTACTTCTCTTTTTCTGTCTTATGTTGTGCTCTACTTTTTGCTTCTAAACGGTGGTTGGAGATGGAGTGGGGTCGGGTGGGTGTTAAGAACAAATCTAGGCCAAAATTTTGTAATTTTTAAAATAAAAATTGGATTCACTTATAAAGAATTGAATTTTAAAAAAAAAATCGATACATACTAAAAGTTAAATATAGTGTAAAATAGTGGATTCATGAATTCAATATATACCTAATTTAACAAATTCAAGAGTATTGATACATAAATTTTCTCTTCGAATACATAAAATATTACATATACTCGAAGAACAAGAATGAGATTGTCTAAGAAAAGACCAGGAGAAGGAAAGAGATTGTGTTGGGTGTTAAGAACAAATCTTGGCCAAAATCTTTGTATTTTTTAGATAAAAAATTTGATGCATGCTGATTATCTTTTATATTTAAAGTTAAATATCGTGTAAAGTAATGAATTTATGAAGTTAATGTATACCTATATTTCACAAATTTAAGAGTATAGATACACAATTTTTCTCTACGCATACGTAAGATATTACGGAAGTCCGGAGAACAAGAACGAGATTGTCTAAGAAAAGGTCACGAGAAGATAAGTGGTGATAATCCACGATGAAACGACGAGACAAATTGTCCAAGATAAGGCAATAACCGAACATAGCTAACCCACTCGAGGGGTAACAATAACCGGCATAAGTCAGCTGAGGGAGCGAATATACACGCATCTAATAACCAAAGATGTCGTCGCACGCCAAAAAATAAGCGACATGCTCTTATAGGGGATGGGGTGGTGGTGGTGTGAAGAACGAAAAAATTGAATTTAACGAAAAAAAGTTGATACATTTTAGTTATTTCTACTAAAAGTTAAATATCGTGTGAAGTAGTGGATTCATGAATTCAATATATACCTAGATTTCACAAATTCAAGAGTATTGACTATTGATACACAAATTTTCTCCTCGAATACATAAGATATTACAGATAATCGGAGAACAAGAACGAGATTGTCTAAGAAAAGTCCATTAGAAGGAAAGGGTTTGTGTTGGGTGATAAGAACAAAAATTGGCCAAAATCTTTGTATCTTTTAAATAAAAAATTTGATGCACTCTAATTATCTCTAATAATTACAGTTAAATATCGTTTAAAGTAGTGAATTCCTGAATTCAATGTATACCTAGATTTCACAAATTCAAGAGTATTGATATACAAATTTTCTTCACGAATACGTAAGATATTACGGATGTTTAGAGAATCAGAACGAGATTGTCTAAGAAAAGGTCATGAGGTCATAATCCATGATGAAACGACGAGACAAATTGTCCAAGATAAGGTAATAACCAAACATAGCTAGCCCAATCGAGGGTAAACAATAACTGGAATAAGTCAACCGAGGGAGCGAATATACATGCACCGAATAACTAAAGATGTCGTTGCGCGTCAAAAAATAAGAAAGAAACATGGGCTTACAAAGGCCTTACATGCCCAAATTATCTATAAATACCCTATGCATGCCTCCCAGCAAGGGTACTTAATATTCTTTACTCAAAATTCAATATTCACAAATACAGGAGAAACTTCTGCAGCTTACTCTCTCTCTCTCTCTCTCTCTCTCTCTCTCTCTCTCTCTCTCTCTCTCTATATATATATATATATATATATATATATATATATATATATATATCCCCCCATCTCTCTCTCTCTCTCTTTCTCTCTCGAGTCATAAGAATACTCTTGGTCATAATACTGACTCGAGCGTTGGAGTACCATCGGGAGAAAAAATTCATGTAGTCCTAACTTAGTGTCTAGTTTCAGGTATCATCATTTATTCCTTGAGCAAGTCTTTCGACAGATCAGGAAGACTCCTAGACCAAGCTTTCTTCTACCTCAGATTCTTCGTCAACCTTCATAATACTATCTCAGGCGATTCGTTTCTGATTTCTCCTTAAATACATTATAGTGGTAGAGTTTTATGCTCTATGAAGTGGCGTCTCTTGTGGCGATTGAGGTTTAAAATTTATTAAGAGGCCACAATTCTGTAAGGTGAATGGATACTCAACGTGAAGAAAAAATTGTAGTTGATATTTCAATTTATGTGATAGATTAATTTAGTCACAAGATGTCTTTTTAAGGTTATTTTGTGATTATTTGAGGGATTATTCCTTATATTTAGATTATTTCTCATTTCTTGACTAGTTTTGGATATTTGTTACTTTTAGAGCTATTTGTGTGTATTTTGTGTATTAAGTGTGCAACTCTTAGGTAATTAGATGATATTAGATTCCAAGACAAGTATAAGAAGTCGAGAAAGTGTGGTCAAACCCAAGTCAAGGTGTTAAAGGACCAAAAAACCACTTTTGCAAAGCGAGAGCATTTACCGGCTAACTTTGGAAATCAACAAGATAGAGTCACCACACGCAATTGATGAAGATTCTGGAGGAGATATTTAGTTTAATCATAGTACTTGAAGTTAGGAGCACGTGAGAGTTGACGGTTTGTGATTTGGAATTAAGATGAAGAAGTTATTAAAGTTTCGCCTATTGGGGCTCGAATCAGTTCACTCCTTTAATAAACCATTTTCGGGTTGACTTGCGCCATCTAAAAGGTTCCCACAACACATAAAACGTAATTGGACCTTAATATATAAGTTTTTATCATTGTAAAGGAGACCTTAGTCAATTAGAATTTATTTACATGGTTGGAAGAAAACAATTCAACAATCTACACCATTCCACCTTTATCATTAGGGTAAGATATAGTAGTTTCTTGTCTTAAACATGATTCTTGTACATTTACCATTTATTTTATTGATTTCGTTATGAACTAAATCCCTTTAGTTTGAGTTGCATAATTGTATGAAACTTGACATGACGATTGATTGTTTTGATGCTACTTGAGATATTTCTATTTTATTGAGTTAAGTCCTTATATCATGTTGCATATTAATTGAGGTTATTAGTTGTTTATACCTGATCAAATATAGGTAGTCCTCTAGACTGCCACCCTGGCAGGGATGGGGGATTAGGTAACCGAAAGAATTCATATTTGTCTGGTGTACATTAGTGATCCTGACAGGCTTGACTAGCCGGATAATCACGTGGGTTAATTACTTTTTATCATAGAGTTTTTGCATAGAACCACCTTACCCATGTACCTTAGTAATAGTTAGGAAACATTTGAAACTACTCTGACGAGAGTTAGAAGGAAGTCAGAATCCCGATTAACAAGAATGCCCAAATTTCACCTTTATAACTAGAATAAACCATTGTCACTATAGGGGATTACTTGCAACTTGATTTATAGTCTCATACTCATCTATTCTTATTTAGTTTAATTTTTTTTATTAGTTTGATTAATTAGTTTAGTTTATTTGTATTTAGTCTTTTAAACAAAAAATCCGAACAAATATCTTATTTTTAAATTCAGTCTTTTTAGTATTAGCAACTAATCCATCTACGCTTCTTAAAAACATGATACATAAATTAATAAACTTAGTCCTTGTGGAGACGATAACTCTTATACTTACATTATTACATGTCAACCTTCGTACACTTGCGGTAAGTTAAGCTCTCTCGAGGTGTGAATTAGTTAGGTTATTTTATCATACCTTGGGAGAGGACAAGTTTCTGGCGCCGTTGTCGAGGACTATTTTGCTAATTATTGTGTTCTGTTAAGTGTAGTAGAGTTGTTTGTTTTTTGTTTTACGCTTATTTTTGTTTTTGTCTCTTTCAAGGGGTTGTAAGTTACGTGTATGCTGTCAGGTCGTGAGAGGTTGCTTTGAGCTCAAAGTAAGCTAGAGAGAGAAAATAAAGCAAGAAGCTATGGCAAATTCGAATGCGCCAGTGAATTTAGATGTTGATGGGAATCTTATCACAAGAGTAGAGGTTGTACCACCACTTATTGCAAAACAAGCCAGTCAAAATCAAAAATCCCCCAGGAGGTCAACAACCAGTAGGAGGTAATGGAGGAGTTCATCCTAATATTTAGAACAATCTGCGTAGAGAGCAAGGTCTTCCTGGACAAGGTGGCCAATTTTTAGTGCAATCGTTAGGTATTCTCCTCTAGTTATTCAAGTTGTGAGATTTGAGCCTAATTCGGGTATGTTGAACCAGTTCATGAGTTATGGAAACTATATAGGAGTCGTACACCAAGATTAGGTCCAATTTGTTCAGGAATAGTTAGATGGTTACCCGGAATGGGTGTTTAATTATTGAAACACCACATAAATGTCTATGTGCGGTAGTGATCCGGAAGGACTTGCCTAACTAGATAGTCATTAGGGTTTAAGATTTAATCCTCGATCATTGCGCAGGGTCTCCTCACCCAAGTCCCATGGTAATTGTTAGGTCGCCACCTAAGTCCACCTGGAAGGGGGTTAGGAGGAATATAGAATCCTGGCTATTGCATATCACACAATTCTCCCTTACATGAATAGAATAAACAAGGCTAGTGGGGATTACTTGCTAGATCTCGAGCTAAACTATCATTCTTCTCTTTATTTATTTTCATGTCTTTACTTTATTTAGTTAGTTGTCAGAGTCTTTAAAAACCAAACAAATATTTCGTTAGTCTTTTATTTCCAGTGTATTATTCTCCTAGCTTAATTATTTGCACTTTATATTGCATAAGTTCTTCATAACTTTCGTAGTCTCTGAGGAACGAATTCTACTTATCATTAAAACTTGCGTACGAATTGTGATACTTGCAGTGAGTACCGTGTTTAAACTATGGTGTTAGTTGCATCTTTTATTATCATATTTTTATCATGCCCTAGTCGACACCAAGTTTTTGGTGCCGCTGTCGGGGAGTGCATCGTTAGTCATTGTGCAATTAATTTAGTGCTTTTATTGCAGTTAGTTATATTTTGTGCTTTTGTTTTTAGTTTCGTCTATTTCAGGTTATTCAGATGGCAAGTCCGAGGAAACTCGATCTTCTCGTCTCATTCAGAGTGCAACCTAGAGGGATCCGTACTCCAGAAATCCAAGCCGCTAAATTCAAACCTAATCAGGCATGATTGAACAATTTTTGAGTTATGGCCGATTTAGTGGTGTTGCACACCAGGATCCGGTCTGTAAAATTTATGCAGATTTGTGACGCCTACATCATCAAAGGTGTTACACAGGAACAGATGTACTACGTTATGTTCCAATTCTTCTTGACCGGAAGTGCAAGCAATTGGTATCACTACCAACACCCTGATTCAATTCCAGATTGGGATCAAGTCCAAGCAAAATTTCTAGATCGATTCTACCCGATTAGTAGACGCTTAAAAGATATGTTGGAGTTGGAACAATTTATGCAAGAAGAAGGGGATAGTGTTGGTGAAGCATGGTTACGTTTCAATGAGAAGAAAGCGAGGTGTCCATTCCATATCTCTTCGCCTGAATATCAATTAACCATGTTAGTGGAAGACATTATAGCAAGTCCAAGACAAAAGCAAATATATTAGAAGATGGAAGTTTTGTGTTATTAGATCCTGAAGACGCTCATATTATCATGGAAAGAGTTCTGGATAGTGTAAGAAGTTGGATGTTGGAATTAGAAAAAGAATAAGATACCTTAGAAGCCCTAAGGATCGAAGAATTAAATAAAAAACTCAATCAATTGCAAGAACAAGCAAATTTAGAGAGCAGCTTAGTAGCTCAGGTGAATCTAGTACACACTTTACCTTTATGTCCTAGTTGTGGAGCAAGAAATTATTCATGGGAGAATTGTATTAACAATCCTGCTTCGATCTCTTTTGTATCTCATTAAAGAAACCATTACTCGAATGATTATTATCATCCTTAAGGAAGTCACGGCAATCATTATTCCCCACAAAAATAGAATTAGGTCGAAAACCAAGGTAATTATTTTCCAACTCGACCTCAAAATTATTATCAACCACAACCAATCTATCAATAAGTGCCAAAGAAAGAAGATTATTATCAAGAACCACATTCATATTCAACACAACAAGCCACACATGAGCAACCTTCATCGCAACCTTCAAGTGTTGATCAAAGTCTAGATAAATTTATGAATTTTCTTGAGGAAAGCATGAAGGTGAATCAACAAAGGTTTCAACAACAAGCGAGGGTTATTAAATATCTAGAGAATACTATATCATAGATGGAGAATGCAATACAAAGCAGGCCAAAAGGGCAACTTCCGAGTGATACTATAACTCCTCAAGATTATGATTGTCATGTGGTTGACTTAAGAAGTGGAAAAAAATTACATCCACCTAGAGTAGAAGAAACAAAACAACCAAAAGAACCAACCCCTATTCCTGAAGAAGTGGTTGAAGAAATTGTTGAAGATAAAATCGAAGAGGTAATTGAACCAAAGAGTGTCCATAGAAGACACCAGAAAAGAATAAGAGTTTCGTGGTAAACAATACACATCCTCCTCCACCATTCCGATCACGTGTCAAAAACAAGAACAATGAAATAGAATTCAAGAAGTTCCTTGAAATGGTGAGCAAGTTAGATATTAAGAGAATGCCAAAATATCTGAAATTTATGAAGGACATTCTTTCTAACAAACTAACTTTAGAAACTAGGGAAATGATTGGATTACCTGAGGAGTGTAGTGTTATATGTCAAAGCAAGTTTCCACCAAAATTGCAAGATCCCAGTAGTTTTACAATTCCCATTGCTTTGGTGAAGGATGGACCGGGAAATCATTATGTGATTTAGGCGTGAGTATCAATATCATGCCAAAGTCCCTGTTCGAGAATCTCAACATAGTAGAGGTAGTACCCACTTCAGTGGTATTACAAATGGCAGATTGCTCCCTCTCCCAACCAATAGGTAAAATTGAAGATTTTTTTAGTTAAAGCTGGTAGTTTATATTTCCTTGTGATTTATTATTATTGATTACGAAGCGGATAAGAATGTTCTCATCGTCTTGGGTCAACCATTCTTAGCCACGGGGTGTACACTAGTAGATGTTGAGAATGGTGAATTGATCATGGGGGTCCAAGACGAACAAGTACGATTCAATGTGTTTAAGGCTGTGAAATATCCAAATACGAAAGATGAATGCCTTAAAATAGATGTCATAAGCAAAATTACGCAAGAAATTTTCAATGAAACAAGCTTTGATGACACTTTAACAACATCCTTGGCACTTGAATCCCCAAAGATATATGACGATATAGTGGAAGAAGTCGTAGCATTAGATTTAGTAGAAGGTAGACCAAGAGCAATTCAGCAACTTCGAGAATCAGGAGACATTGAACCAATGATGAAACCATATATAATCTGTCCTCCTGTTCTCGAAGAACAACCACTTCCAGCCCATCCGCGTTATGCATATTTAGGTATAAACAACACTTTTCCTGTTATTATTTCTGCTAACCTTTCAGATCCTCAAGAAGATAAGCTACTACGTGTGCTTTGTGCTAACAAAGAAGCAATTGGGTGGACTATAACCGCTATAAATGGAATTAGTCCTATCATTTGTAAACACAAGAAAAACCTCGTCTAAGAATTTCCATGCTTGAGACCCCCAATATAGTCAAGTAGACTGAATCCCATATCATGCAGTAACACAATTTCAAACCAAAAGCAATGTTTACCATTTGTTCCTGTAATTGGAGTGGTTATTTGGTGAATCTTGAGTTGATTTTTGGTCGATGTTTGTTTCCTCTTCTTTGAGCCCACTACCTCCATAAAATTCTTCTTCACCACCAATATGCCCGTTGAATCCCGCCTCTCAAAATCCATCTCTGATGCACCACCACCACCTAGTTTTTTTCATCCCGAGACCTTACAACGCTTGATATATTTCTTTCATTTTTAGACAACTTCTTTCTACTTCTTTGGGGTAGATGTGTAAGGAGACAGAAGTTGATGGTTATATGTTATAAGGGTTCAATCATATCACCAACGCGTCAAGTCTGGATGCTCATGCAATAAACCTGAATTAATTGGAATTCGAGCTAAGCTTTGAGGAAGAATTTGTTGTGTTTTATTTGTATAAACCAGTAAAACAATATAGAAACTAATGCAGAAATAAAATAAAAGTAAATAATTAAATAACAATAATTAAATAACTTTACTTGTCGAGGCTCGGATTGGATCTGATATCTTTAAGGTATTTAGGCCACGTACAAGTGTCTTACGTTTGTTGGCTTCAACCTCCAGGATACAACGACAAAACTATTCAAAAGAAATTGACACACGAATTCTAAAGAATTTCAACGAACTTAATAATGCTGCTTCTTTCTGTCTCTCTCTTATAATTTTAATGCTTTTGAAAAATGAATGAATAAAATGGTTTAGTTGGCCAACTATTTATAGAAAATGAAAAGGTGGCTTGCCAAAGGTTGTGATGTTTCATTTTGGAGTTACGTTGTATTAATTTAAGATACAACGTTTACTTAAAAGAACAAAAAACTTGGGCTAGTCCAATTGTATGAAACTAAGGCCCAAAAGCCCAACAAAGATGATGGTCCAAGTTCATACCCCACCTAAGGCCCAACAAAGGTATAGTCCTAAGGCCCAAAAGCCCAACAAAGCTAATGGTCATGGACCTAAGGCCCAAAAGCCCAACAAAGCCTTTTTTTTTTCTTTCTTTGTTTTATAAAAAAAATAAAATAACATATATTATTATTTTTTTTAATTTCTCCAAATTACATGACTCAATTTCTCATTCAATTTCAAATGATTTTAACCAAGTGAATATATTACGTTAATCTTTACGACTTGAATAAACGTATTAATATCTGAATCATTTCATTTAAATTGAGTCACCGACTAACATCGTAAACATGGTCAACACTTGGGTAGAATCCCATTTGTCCAACAATCCCCACATGAATGAAAATTGACTAACCACCTTAAAATATTGTGCAAAAGAATGCTAAACACTTGGGAGAGAGCGAGAGAGAAGCATAGAAGAATACTACATCGAGAAAGGTAGCTTTTGGCCTTGAACCTTCTGTAGTAAGAGCTATCGGATTTACTTGCTAACTAGTGAACGTGATGTCTTAAACTATTCAGCTTTTGTGTAAACCAAGACAATAGAACTTACATAGTATAGTTTCAAACATTATTTGGTTCTCACGGTTGTGTCCATTTACGGCCCTGGACAACTCCTGGTATTTCATGAATAACCGTCAGAGAATTTCGCCTTTAAAAATTCTCGTAGGGCGGCCCTACCCATGTTATTCATATAGGTGGTCTCTTGTCGAGAGTATTCTGCATTACTCTATCTTATTTTATCTAAGATACAAGAACCATTAAAAGTTTAACTTATCCTTCACTTTTACAAGTAGCACTGTTTAATTTTGTCCTAGGAATGGTTTGGGGAGGTCTCCCCACAGTGCGTCGCACCAAGTTGCAGTTTCATGATTCAGTTTTCCCTTTGAACCTAGATTGTGGGATCTCCACTCTGCTAGGTAGGGTTCCCATCATGGCAACTCAGCTTTCGTAGGCTTAAGACCCATTCTCCTTGACAACACTCACACTTGCTCTCTTTGTAGACCTTTGGTTAGTGGATCCGCTATATTATCCTTTGATCGAACATAATCCATTGTGATAACTCCGTTTGAGAGCAATTGTCTAACGGTAGTGTGTCTACGACGTATGTGTCTAGACTTACCGTTATACATTTCATTTAGTGCCCTAACAATGGTACTTTGACTTTCGAAATGTATGTAGATAGCTGACACAGGCTTTGGCAAATGGAATATCATCTAAGAAATTCCGAAGCCACTCGGCTTCTTCAGCAGCTTTGTCTAAAGCTATAAACTCAGATTCCATAGTGGATCTAGCTATGCACGTTTTCTTAGTGGATTTCCAAGACATAGTTGCTCCTCCTAACATGTAGACAAATCCACTTGTGGATTTTGAGTCGGTGGAGTCTGATATCCAGTTTGCAATACTGTATCCTTCTAGTACAGCTGGATATCCTGTGTACAACAGCCCTTCATTCATAGTGTATCTAAGATACCTTAGAACTCTATCAAAAGAAATCCAGTGGTTCTTCCCTGGATTATGTGTAAACCTACTTAGCTTTCTTACTGCATGTGCTATATCTGGCCTAGTGCAGTTCGTTAAGTACATGAGACTCCCAATAATCCGAGAGTACTCCAACTGGTTGATCATATCACCAGTGTTCTTAGCAAGATGTAAATTTACATCAACAGGTGTCTTGGCGATATTTGTGTCGCCATTACTAAATTTGTTTAATACTTTCTCAATATAGTGTGACTGAGATAGTATAATACCTTCAGATGGTCGGAGAATCTTGATACCCAAAATAACATCCGCAAAGCCTAGATCTTTCATGTCAAACTTACTTGAAAGCATCCTTTTGGTGAATTTAATCACATCATTGTTACTTCCAATGATTAACATATCATACACATTAAAACAGACAATGAAATATCCTGTCTCATTTCGTTTTACATGAACGCATTTGTCACATTCATTGATCTTGAACTTATTTGAGATCATGAATCTATCAAATTTGTCATGCCATTGCTTCGGTGCCTGTTTTAAACCATATAAAGATTTAACAAGTTTACATACTTTCTTCTCCTTACCTAGAACTACGTAACCCTCAGGTTGTTCCATATATATTCTTCATTTAGTTCTCCATTTAGGAAGGCGGTTGTTACATCCATTTGATGTATTTCGAGCTTGTATATTGAAGTTATAGCGATTAACATTCGAATGGATGATATTCTCGTGACTGGAGAATAAGTATTAAAATAGTCAAGTCCTTCTTTTTTACTATAACCTTTTACAACAAGGCGAGCCTTGTATTTTTCAATAGACCCATCGGTCTTTAGTTTCTTCTTGAATATCCATTTGCATCCAAGTGGTTTATTCCCAGGAGGGAGATCCACTAGTTCCCATGTATGGTTTTGCATAATGGAATCTATCTCGCTATTTACCGCTTCTTTCCAGTATGGGGCGTCAGGGTTTGACATAGCCTCCTTGAATGTTCGCGGTTCGTCATCTAGAATGTAAGATAGAAAGTCAGGACCAAAAGACGTAGAGGTTCTAATCCGATTACTTCTTTTTGGTTCTCCTTCATTTGGCAATGATTCTTGATCTTGCCTTTCAGTTGGCAATGATTCTTGATCTTGCTCTTCTTCAATTGCATCACGTGTTCTTTTAAGGGGACCAGATTCTGGTGTGGTCTTGTACGGAAAGGTTGTTTCAGAGAAATGTGCATTTCTTGATTCAATCATCATATTGACGTTAATGTCAACATGACAAGATTTGTGTACCAAGAATCTATATGCAGCACTGTTGTGAGCATATCCAATAAAGACGCAATCGATGGTCTTTGGTCCTATTTTGACCATTTTAGGAGCAGGAATTGCTACCTTTTCAAGCATCCCCACACTTTTAAGTATTTGAAGGAATGTGGTTTTCCTTTCCATAATTTGTAAGGATTTTTATCTACCTTCTTGTGTGGTACCTTGTTGAGGATGTGATTTGCAGTGAGCAAAGCCTCTCCCCACAAGTTCTGTGGTATCAACAAGGTATTCATCATTTCCTTCAGCGTGCGGTTCTTGCGTTCAACAATACCATTTTGTTGAGGCGATTAGGGGGCCATAGTTTGATGGATGATTCCATGTTTAGTGCAAAAACTCCTCAAAAGGAGACATATATTCTCCTCCCCTATTTGTTCTAAGATTCTTAATCTTTTTATTTAGTTGATTCTCAACTTCAGTTTTGTATTGCATAAATGCATCTAAGGCCTCATCCTCACTTCGAAGCAGGTATATTTGACAATACCTTGTGCAATCGTCAATGAAATTTATGAAATACTTTTTACCACTTTAAGTTTGCACAAATTTCAAGTCACATATGTCATTGTGAATTAAATCTAAAGGTACCAAAGTCCTTTCTATAGATTTAAATGAGGTTTTTGTTAATTTTGACTCAACACATACTTCACATTCCTTTTGAGAATTGAGGTTCACATTAGATAGTAACCCGATGTTTACTAACTTACTTAATGAACCAAAATTAACATCTCCTAATCTATCGTGCCATAAATAAGGTGAGTCAAGGATATATTACTTACTCGGTTACATTTTGGTAGGTACTAAGGTCATTATATTCATCTTAAATAAACCATCACATAGGTACCCTTTACCCACAAATATCCCACCTTTAGTGAGAATAAATTTATCAAACTTAAATACTAGTTTGAAGTCATTCTTACTCAATAACGAATCTGAAACTAGATTCCTTCTAATGTCAGGCACATGGAGAACGTTATAAAGACTCAACTCTTTCTTTTTTTTTCTTTTTTTTTAAAGTCATTATTAGAATAACGATTCAAGATCCAACTACTTTTGATGTAGAGAAATTTCCCATACATAAAGTCTCTTCAGTAGTTGCAACTTTGTATGTCTTGAACATACATGTCAGGTGGCCCCAGTATCCACCCACCAGTGTTCGGTATTGCCAACCAAATTTACTTTAGAAACTAATATAGTAAAATCAATCTTATTTGATCTTAGTCATCGTTGCTTGGCCTTATTTTCCTTTCATGGAATTGCCTTTACCCTCTGTGATTTCAGCCGTTTATTCCTTTACACAGATAGTCATTTCCATTTAACCTCTTAGACACCTCAACGGGTCTATAAGAGTCGGGATCATGTCCCACAAATGTATTTTCCATAAGTGAAATTGCTGATGGTATGTTGTTACCGATTCCATCATTTATGGACATATTGTCTATCTTGGTAGACATCATTTCAATTACCAAGGATTACACAATATTATAGATAATTCAAACAAACGAATTATTCAACCTTTCTCACTAAAAGACAACACAAAAACTTGATTCTTTCTTACGACAGAATGATTGAAGTAATTTTAATTTTCCCAAGTTTTTATATTCTTGTTAGTCCCCCAAGTTTTTATATTCTTGTTGTAGAGGATCGAAGAAATTAAAGAGATAATCAATTCACGTAAAAAGAAGAATCTCAATCAATTAAGAATTCTTTTAGCGGAAAATTTTTAAACCACAAGGTTCGACAAGTATGCAGATACTAGCAAGATTGATATTAGTTGTTAAAAACAAACTAATATTACAACGTAATATGACGTTAGTAAGCGAGTATTTTTCTAGTATGTATACACAAGCCTAGAAATTAGAACAAGAGAAAAGAAATAGAATGTAATATTCATGTTTTGTATACACAGACCCAGAAATTTCGTAAAAGTAAAGTTTATAAAAACATAAAGAGAAAATGTTTTCTGGTTTATACAACGTGAATCATAAATACCTTAAATTGTTGTGTTTTATTTGTATAAACCAGTAAAACAATATAGAAACTAATGCAGAAATAAAATAAAAGTAAATAATTAAATAACAATAATTAAATAACTTTACTTGTCGAGGCTCGGATTGGATCCGATATCTTTAAGGTATTTAGGCCACGTACAAGTGTCTTACGTTTGTTGGCTTCAACCTCCAGGATACAACGACAAAACTATTCAAAAGAAACTGACACACGAATTCTAAAGAATTTCAACGAACTTAATAATGCTGCTTCTTTTGATCTGTCTCTTATAATTTTAATGCTTTTGAAAAATGAATGAATAAAATGGTTTAGTTGGCCAACTATTTATAGAAAATGAAAAGGTGGCTTGCCAAAGGTTGTGATGTTTCATTTTGGAGTTACGTTGTATTAATTTAAGATACAACGTTTACTTAAAAGAACAAAAAAACTTGGGCTAGTCCAATTGTATGAAACTAAGGCCCAAAAGCCCAACAAAGATGATGGTCCAAGTTCATACCCCACCTAAGGCCCAACAAAGGTATAGTCCTAAGGCCCAAAAGCCCAACAAAGCTAATGGTCATGGACCTAAGGCCCAAAAGCCCAACAAAGCCTTTTTTTTCTTTCTTTGTTTTATAAAAAAAATAAAATAACATATATTATTTATTTTTTTTTTCTTTTAATTTCTCCAAATTACATGACTCAATTTCTCATTCAATTTCAAATGATTTTAACCAAATGAATATATTACGTTAATCTTTACGACTTGAATAAACGTATTAATATCCGAATCATTTCATTTAAATTGAGTCACCGACTAACATCGTAAACATGGTCAACACTTGGGTATAATCCCATTTGTCCAACAGAATTACCATAAAATACAGTACAAACATTGAATTTGTCAGCAAATTCATACTAAATGGTCTAGTTTTATACAAGTGTGAATTGCTCGCATTAATATTAGTGAAGCCTAAGTATTGTTTACTGTTTTTATTATCATTTGATTGAAAAACATTTTGAGCAATTTTTTTACATCATCTGGAGTGGTAATATTTTTGGTGAAATTCCTCAACATCAATTAAAACACACGGTAAAATAGAAGGAAAAAACGAGAGAAGAGAAAAGAATTACCATGGTGATCGTGGGCTGCTGCACTAGCTGGAAAGTAGAAAAGGAGAAGAAGAGAGAGGAATTAAACCATCTCCAGCAGTTGCTTAAAATTTATATTTACTCCAAAACAATTCAAAAAAATGCAGTACAAAACCAAACTACTCCCTCCAACAACACGGTACCCACAAAACTCCAACCCCTTCCCTATGTACGGTATTCTCAGTGCATCACTTCTCATACGTTATAAGGCTTCAAACGGTCATAAAATGGCCACTGTAGGATCGGTATAAAAATATAATAAACAATTATACTTAAATCATATGGCCATATCCATGTATACAAAATCAATACTCAGTGCGAAACAAAAAACCGATATTAGAGAATGAGAGTCGTTGAACGCGCCTCACGCGCTTGTTAATTTTCTTTTGTTTTTTTTGCAGCCTTTCCTTTTCTTTTTCACTGAATCAAAGCAAAAAAAAAACAATCAGGAACTACACCTTTTGGTTTCTCTCTCCTTCGATTCTTTGTTAATCCCAAAATTCATGGGATCTAATAAGGATTCAAAACACTTCTCAGCCCATACACACACTCGATTCAGTGCTTCTACAACCTAAAACTGCATCTAAACCCTTCAGCTTCTTTTCTTCATCTCTAAACTATTCTTTGTTGCAACAATGCCTCCAAAACGAAACATCAAAAAACAAAACATAAACTATATAATCTTTGAGGATAGTAATGTATCAAAGCGGAATAGTACTTCTGACCGCTCAAATGGTGGGAAGACAAATAATTGTAAGGATCTAAAGGATAAGGGCAAAATGATTGGTCAAACATCGATGATTCAGAGCAAAAAACAGAGTGGGCCTCGATATGAGATTCAACTGATAATGGTGATGCCGATAGCAACACATCCGGCTAGTGCACAAACGCCGATTGTAATTACTAAGGATGTGGAGATTACTATTGATAAACTAGAAGAAGTCCTAAAAGATGAAGTAATTTAGAATGTGCAATACAAGCAATGGACTGTGATGTTTGAAGGTGAAATTGAGCCTGTTCTTGCACTCGATTATCATGAACAGGTGCTCCATGAAGGTAAAACTGTAATTAAACCTCCTCAAGTATTAATGGATGAAGGACCTAAGATATGGGAGAATTGTTTAATTGGTCAGTTCATAGGAACCCCACCACAATTCTACATGATTACAAACTTTGTGAAATATCAATTGAAATAATTGGGTAGGGTTAACATAAACACTAATGGTAATATGCTAGTGTTTAGTTTTGATGATAAGGAGAAATGTGATAAGGCTTTATAGCAGATCTGGCATATTGCTGGCAAACCACTCTTTCTAAGTAAGTGGAAGGAGGATATGCAATTTGACAAAGTAAAATTGGATAAAATTCATTTATGGATTAGGCTTCGAAATATGCCTATGAATTTTTGGACAAGAGGTTGTCTGAGCTACATTTCTAGTGGTGTAGGAAGGCCAATACGGATGGATTCAATTACTGAATCAAAAACTAGACTTGGATATGCTCGGGTTTGTGTGGAAGTTTATCTTAAAAAGGAGTTTATTAACAAAGTTTATGTGGATACTGGAATTAAAGAATTACATGAAGTTGAGGTTGTTTACGAATGGAGGCCAATCCCTTTCCCAAGATGTAAAAGTTTCAAACATAATATCTGTAAAGAGGTAGTGGTGAGGAAGGAATGGGTTCCAAAAAACAAAGGAAATATTGCTCAGAAAGAAGAGGTAATACAAGAAACTGGAAAAGGGAAAAATAAAGAGAATCAGGCTGAGAATGAAGAAGGAGGTTGGAAATATATTACTAGAAGGTCTAGAATAATGGATCAACCTATTAGTAGCTCTTATAACTCATCAGTAAACAAAGATGGAAATTCCTTCAGTATTTTAAACAATCCCTTATCAGCACTTGATTGTGATGTTCTAAAAATTATACAAAGTGCTGGAAAGGAGCCCACAAAACCACCTGATCCATGATCTTTGGATCATGGAATGTGAGGGGTCTAAATATGCTCCTCGGACAACAGGATGTTGCCAATTTCATATTCAATAATAAGGTATAATTGATGTTTATTTTAGAAACTAAGGTGAAAATTCATAATATGCAGGATATAATGAGGACCAGTGTTAATGGATACAACATTATACACAACTATTCAAAAGACCCTAGTGTGAGCATTTGGATCATTTGGAGGGATAATGATATTAAAATACATGTAGTAGAAGATACACATCAATATATATTAATAGAGGTCACGAGTAAGATGGACCAGATACATATCTTTTTAATGGTAGTATATGCGAGTAATGATGACAATATTAGAATGAATTTATGGAATGATATGATTAAGTGTAGTAATATATACAAAGATGAACTGTTTGGATGTATAGGGGACTACAATGAAATATTAAAAATAGAAGATAGGTTAAATTGTGATGAATTGGATGGTTCAGCTGAGCAATTTGTGGAGTGTATAGATGAGGCTGAGTTATATGAACATAATACATGTGGGAATTTCTATACATGGACAAATAGGAGCCTAACTCAGTTAAGGGACAGTAAAATTGATAGGTTATTTGTTAATGCTAAATGGTTTGATAAAAGCCACTCTAATGTACTATGCTTAGCTCCATCTACCTCTAACCAATGTGCATTACATGTCATAGTTGGTGAGCAAGTTAAAACGGGCCCTTGTTCATTCAAATATTTCAATGTGTGGTCAAAGCATGAAAAATTCCTAGAAAGTGGTGGGTGAAGCCTGGAAAATTGAGGTACAGGGCATTGAGTTATTCAAGTCTTACTCAAGACAGAAGGAAGTTAAGAAAGCTTTGAAGAAGTTTAATATACAGTATTTAAAAAAAGATTCAAGTCAGATACAAAACATGAGAAAGAACTTGGAGAAGCTACAAAATATGATTATGAAAGGAGATTTCAGAGACATAACTTTGGCTGAAGAGAAAATGCTTTTACAAAGCCTAGAAACAGCTATAAGTCATGAACAAGAAGTCCTAAAACAAAATCTAGAGTTACTTGGGCAGTGGAAAGTGATTGCAGCTCATCATATTATTACAAAGTTATTAAGGGTAGACAAGTCAGAAATAGAGTAACCACATTAGTTAATGAGAGTGGAGTTATTCTAACTGAACCAGATCAAATTAAGAATACATTTGTGGCTTTTTATACTCAGTTAATTGGTACTCAAGACCCATTGGAAGAGTGTTGCTCATTACAAGTGCTTTAGGAACTATTAGGAGATACATTATCTCAAGAGCACATTGATATGCTTAATGCCCCTATTACAGATGAGGAAATAAAGGGGGTTTTGTTCTCCATTGATGAAGGAAAATGCCCTAGACCTGATGGGTTTACTTCAAATTTCTATTAAGCTTCCTGGATAATTGTGGGTGATGATTTTTGCAGAGCTATTCATGAAATTTTGGACAAGAATATTATGCCTAAAGGTTTTAATGCTACTAATATAACATTGATTCCTAAGGTCAGTACCCCCATCAAATGTTAAACAATTTCGACCAATATCTTGTGTTAATACATTCTATAAGGCAGTTTCAGGGGTGTTTGCTAATAGAATAAAGAAGGTTCTTCAGTATATCATAGCTAGTAATCAAGCAGCTTTTGTGGGCAATAGAATTATTTGTGATAATATATTGGTAGCTCAAGAAATAATACATAATTATGATAAAGATAATATATCTCCCAGAATGACTATTATTTTGGATTTACAGAAGGCGTATGATAGCATTAATTGGGGATTTTTATTCAATACTCTTCAGGCTATGAAGTTTCCTATGAAAATGATTGGATGGATAAAAATGTGTGTTAGCACACCTACTTATTCAATTGCAGTAAATGGTGAAATGGTTGGTTATTTTAAGGGAAGCAGAGGTTTGAGGCAGGGACCCACTGTCCCCTTACCTATTTGTTATTTGTATGCAGGTTTTCACTGCCTTATTTAATAGGATTGGTCTGAACAAAGAGTTTAGCTATCATCCAAAGTGTGGTAATATGAAGTTAAACCATATTATTTTTGCTGATGACTTATTGATTTTTGCTAGATTAATAAAAGAAGGTATTGAGTTATTTGCAAGGATATCTGGGCTTATGATAAATGAAAAAAAAAGTCAGATTTACTTTGGAGGGTGTAATACTCAGCTAAAGGGAGAGATATGTAGAGTTTTGGGTATTTGTGAAAGAGTACTTTTTGTCAGATATTTGGGAGTACCCCTTAGTTCAAGAAAACTCAACATGGAGGACTCAAACAAATTGGTAGATAAAGTCTGTGAAACAGTAGGGCAGTGGAGTAATAAGCTTTTAACCTATGCTGGAAGACTAGAGTTGATTAGGGTAGTCCTAGTTAGCAAAATCCTTTACTGGTGTAGGGTTTTTATGCTTCCTAAATATATTATTTACAAATTGAATCAGGTACTGACTAGCTTCTTATGGAAGAGATGTATTGATGGGGCTAGAGGTGCAAAAGTGGCTTGGGTTTATATGTAGACCAAAAGATGAAGGAGGTCTAAATATACCAAATTTTGGAGTACCTTAATAAGGCTTGTCTGCTGGGAATATTTGGAGAATATATAAGAAGGGTGACAATTTGTTGAGTATATGGGCTCATGAAAATATCATACAAGGTAAGTGTATATGGATTATGCCTATTCAAACATATATATCTTGGACTTGGAAGAGGATCATGAAGATGAGGGATAGTGCTTATCAGTTTATAAGTCATAATATTGGTGATGGTGCAGATACCTTTCTATTTTGGGATAGATGGATTAAAGGTGATAATGTGCAAGTGGCTCTTGGTAAGGAGATTAGTATGAGTGAGATTTGGAGCAGCAAAAATGTGAAGAGCTGCTTTGTGAGGGGTAGGTGGCAATTCCCTACCACCTTACATGGGCTTAATGAAAAAATACCTGCTCAGCTGAATATGAGAAGAGACAGAAGAGTTTGGAGTGCAAATATGAAGGGGAAATTCTCATTAAAAAATACCTTGGAGCATATTAGAGAAAAGGGAATGAAATTGGACTGGACTAGATTGGTTTGGTGCAAAAGAAATGTTCCAAAATGTAGTTTCTACACTTGGTTAGCTTGTTTTGATAAATTTCCAACAAATAAGAGAATGAGTGAGTGGGGTGGTTTGAGTAACACTAAATGCGAGTTGTGTCAAGGAGCAGTACAAGATAGGGACCACTTGTTTATACTGTCCTCCTTTTCTAAAAGAATTCTCAGAAGATGTTTTGATTTATGTGAAATAAATCAACCTGATATAAAATGCAGGGAGGACTTAATTGAGTATATGCTTAATAAAGCTGCTGATAAATTCATGGAAGCTGTCATAGTGGGATGGTTTACTGCTTATGTATACATAACCTGGAATAGCAGGAATGCACATATCCATGATGGGAGGAAAGCTAATGAAGAACAAGTTATGACGAATATAAGGTTTTTCCTTAAGGCAAAAATTAATAGGTGTAACAGATTTAAGGAGAAGGCAAATAGGTCTAGTATTGCGTACAAGTGACATTTGCGTAATATTTTTAAATGATTAGGTCTTTAATGTATTAATGGTTGAATAAATAGTGGTTGTGAAAGTAAAAAATGTAATAGATGCTGCTGTAATAGTTCTTTAGCTTGTAAAATTTACAATGTTTGATCTAATATAAAGTTACTTATCAAAAAAAAAAAGTATACTTAAATCAGAAAATTCTAAAAAAATTGTAAAAGTGATAAAATTAGGTTAAAAATCATTCAATTTTTTTAAGAAAGCATATATAATGAAGAGATATTAAAGTACAATAAAGAATTATACTTAAATCATATAATTTTGGAAAATTGTAAAAGTGATAAGATTAGGTTAAAAATAATTATTTGTTTACTTTTTAATTTGGGTTCTTCAGCGGGTTGATGATGGTGGAGAATAGTTTAGGAGTGGCGGCGGTTTTCTTTTGTAGGAGAGCAACTTGGTGGGTGGGAGGTGAGAGTCGCTCAAAAATTATTGGAAGTTTTGTTTTGATTTCTTACCTGCTAGATTTTTTTTTTGAAAATAGGATGTGATCTCTCGACCGTATCTTTTATAGAAGTTGTTTCTAGTTATCAATATATACTATGTATAATATATATGTTTAGTTATTGATAAGAAATAGTTGCGGATATACTTCTTGAGTTATCTTTCCACCTTTCTCTGTAATCATAGTGGGTTATATACCTTAAGATTATCAGATTCCAAGGGAAATCAAATTGGCACCTCAGTCTTTTTGGGTCGACCATGAAGGGTTTTATTTCTAAAGGTTTGGTGAACATGAAAGTCGATTTCTGAATGAAAGGCTCACAATTTTTATTTTCCAGTATGGATCACTGTCACTTAATGAGTGATATTCCGACGTATATAATGCTCACAACAAAAAATCTGGTATATTTTTATTAGAAGTGGATCGGTCAGGGATGCATAATCCTAAAATAAGTTGTTTCTTAGAAAGTTGGGATAGAAGATTTTGTAGGATACCTGGTAACAAGTGTAAGTACATTGATGCAAAAGTGTTTCTGAAATGGCTTTATGCCTTTCTAAACAAGACCTTGGCACTCGAGGATGTCTACAAATATTTTTCAGGGATAGAAACTCTTTCAAAAGAAGTGGTTGAAATGGAAACAAGTAGGGGTCTACATAGTTTAATCTTGCTTCAAAGTGATGTAATGCCATGGAAATGGCCAATTTTTAATGGGAAATGAAATGGAAAATTAAGTACCAGCTAAAAATAATGCATTTCTTATGGAGTTCGATCATGATAGCTCGCCCACCCAAAATATTTTATTTTTGTATGTAACGAACTCAACCAAGTAAAATAGGTACAAATATGGAATGGATAGTGTGTTGTAGGTCTCTTATTTGACGTTGTGCATGCTTTAAAATACGTTAATGTTGGGTTGGTCTTTTTGGGTGTAATCATGTTTAAAAAAGTATTGTGACATTTTTTTTAGAAAACAGGGGATAATACGCATATTGTTTACATGTCTTACGTCGTGGTATTTTGTGTGTTACATTATGGGTTTTTAACGGAACATGAACACTTAATATATTTGGAGTATGAAAATACACTCAAAGATCAAAAATTTTATTTGGAAATGTTGTGAGAAAGGTTTGGCAACTAATGAAAATAGGAAGAAAAGAAAATCTTGTCAAAGTGATCTATGTTCTTTATGTGGGATTGAAACTGAGAATGTTGAACACTTAATATTTCATTGCTCATGGGCAAGAGCTTTTTGGATTGCTAGTCCTTTTAATTATAACTCTATGACTGGGCCTACCTTTAACTTCATGAAATGGGTGGCTTTTATTAGAAAATACAGTATTGAAAGTAAACATGATCCTGACCCTCTTCTTGTGTTACAGGAGGCTTTAAAAGCCTATGATGATAATAATCAAGTCAAAAGATTAATTTCTGAGGCTAAAATCAAAAAATCAATTGAGTCTAATATTGCTTTTTATTCTTGGAATGATAATTCAAACTCTGTAACTCAAGGATTGAACTTTAGAGATGACAAAGTTGAGAAACGGAAACCACCTCCATCTGGTTTACTTAAAATTAATTGTGATGCCTCCTTTGTTATTGATACAAATAAATCCTCATATGCTTGTATTACTCGTGATTCAACAAGTAGCATGGTGGATGGTTTTGCGAGGGATATGAAGGCTAACTCAATTCTTGAAGCAGAGGCAAGAGGGATGGCTCAAACTTGCGCTATGGCAGCTGTCTTACCTCCTGGTTCAGTGGAAATAGAGAGTGATAGCTTAGTGTTAGTTAATCAAGTGTATTTTGGTAGCAAAGTGTACTGTAATATTCTGAACTTGGTGAATTACATTCTTAAGTGTAAAATTAAGTATAGGATTAAAATCTCCTATTTGAGGAGATCTAAAAACTGTGTTGCTGATTGGGTGGCTAAACAAGTGCTTAAAGGTGCCTTATTTAGCATTTGGAAGTTTTTTCCACCTCCTCAATTAGCAAGACTATTTTTTTGTGATTTTGATCCATTAGGGATAGGTTAACTTGTAACTTGAAGATTTTTAATATATGCTTCTTTCGACTAAAAAAAACGGAACATGAACACGCTTTATTGATTTGTACATAGAGACAAATTCACTAGATTACTAGGTGCAACCTATTAAAAATATAAATCCAAACAATACATTAGAATCAGTCAAATAATATATTACGTGACACGGGATAAATATATTACACATAAATAAAAGGATTGTAGTTTATCATAATTCAATTTAATTAAATGCATTGAAACCCATAGTATCCTAAGTATAAATGAGAGCAAAATTCATTTTTTGTCCTCAATGTATATAACTTTCTCCTGAATGGTCCTTGAACTTCTAAAGCTACCTGAAGGGTTTTCAAAATTAATTTTTGTCCCCGTGTTAGTCCCCACGTGTAAATTTATTAGATTTAGACCATTAAGTGCCACATGGAAAAGATTTTTGAGAACCGGATATGTAAAAATATGATAGTTCAAGGACCATGTTCCGGAATTTAAAAAAAATTGATAACTATTTGGATAGCAAAAATACATGTTTACATATGGAGTTCAGGATAAAAATGGTGGAATTTGATTCTTTTTTTTTTTGTTCCAAACCTTACTTCATATATAAATAAGACTTATTACAAATTAACCAATTCCCGAAGGAACGGTCTCGTCCTTAATGATATTAGCTAACCTACTTGGGTACGTGTCTAGACACGAGCCTAACATATTGTCACTTAGCTTATGTTTGGCTACCCCATCGGCTAACTTATTTCTACTTCGATTAATCCATCGAAAAGTAGGTTTAATGTTTTCAGAAACTAAGTAAATACTCTTAATAATATTACAAATCATGGGAGAATCAAATGAAAGCCTATTCTCTAAAGGAAACATCACTTGTTTGCAATCACTCTCTATAATTACATTGAGGTATGAATTATGTTGAGCAACTAAGCAAGTTTTAAGTATCCCCAAAGCTTCAGCCTCCTTTGGACTCTCGGCTTTGATCTCCCATGCTTTGCACTCCAAGATTCTTCCTGCTGCATCCCTAGAAACACAAGATAATGCACTTTTGTTAACATCAAACGCAGCATCACAGTTAATTTTAATAAAATTATTAGGAGGGGGTATCCATTTCAAGCTTTTATTACCATTATTATCACTTGAAATTGGGTTATTTCTACTAACCTCATTTGTACTACTAGTAATAGTAGCAACTTCATTATTATTATTTATATCATCCTTCAGTGGTGTTATTACATCATTAGGATAATTAATGTTTTGATATTCAAGCCACTCTTTTCTTGCGCTTAGTACAATTCTTATTGGGTCAATTTTCACATTTTTGAACTTATATGCACATCTTTCCTTCCAAATATGCCATAGTAATGTGCAAATCTGTTCCATTAGGAATTTATTATTGGTTTTTTCTTCCTTGCCCTTATTTAGTATACTTGCCATCCATACATCTACTTTAGCAGTAGATTGGTTGCATGTAAATAAACTGAGGGAAGAAGCAAACCAGGATGCTCTCGCATACTCACAATTCAAGAGCATATGTTCATTATTTTTTACTTCTTTGTTACATAAATCACAAATAGGATTCTTGATAATCCTTCTTTGAAACACATTTTCATTTGTAGGAAGTAGGTTCTTCACTACTCTCCATATAAAGTTCTTAATTTTAGGGGCTACTTTTAGCCTCCATATCATTCTCCACACTGAAATATCAACAATATGGGAAGAGGAAGCTTTAGGTTTACTAATGTTCATATCTAACCCTTCTTTATTATGTTTAAGTATATGATAACATTTCTTAACCGAGAAAATACCACTTTATCATGAATCCAGTAAGGAGTATCATGTCCTCCACTTAGTGGAATGAAGGTATTTAAAATACAATTTGCCACTTCATCATTATATAACTTTTTAATTAATTCAATATTCCATCTTCTCTCATTATGAACCAAAAGATCATTTACTTTTGTAACCTCATTGCTATTGGGTTTTACTAATTCGTTTTAATTACATATCCATATGTCCTTATGTAAATTTATAGTATAACCATTTCCAACTTTCCATTTAATATCCATTTTAATATTATCTCTACCCCTTAGTAAACTCTTCCATCCCCATGAGGGTTTACTTCCAACTTTAGCCTCCATAAATGTTTCAAGAGGGAAGTATTTACCTTTTAGTACTTTATATAAAAGAGTATTGTTATTATTGTATAAATACCATGCTTGTTTACTTAATAGTGCAAGGTTCATGAGGTTTAAGTCTCGAAAACCCAAACCACCATTATACTTACTTTTTGTAATAGGATCCCAGCTTCCCCAATGAACTTTATTATTGCCTTTACTCCCCCACCAAAAGTTCGCAATTTGAGAAGAGATTAAATCGCAAATTCTTTTAGGGATTAAGTAAGAAGACATAAAGGAGTTGGCGAGACTTTGGAGCACGGATTTTATAAGTATAAAGAATAGTTTGAGGATTATTTGGGCAACTTTAGAAATCTTAGTACCATTTTGGTAATTAGCTTATAGTTTAAGGTCTATTTGGGTAATTATCCAAAAAAATAACACCCTTGCCTCATGCATTAAATGATTATGAATTATAGTATTTTATTTCAAATTGGTAACCTTATAGGTTACATGAAAGTTTTTTTTTAGAACTTTTCAGGTATTATTTCCATCCACTCATTCGGCTTGAAAATCAGTAATCCAAATACATGTAAATGAGATATTTTTCCTTTAATCAGATTGGTAATATATTATAAATATTAAGTTGTCATTGTATATTTTTTCCTTTTTTTAATCATGACATCAACAAATTATGAAAGGTATAAGTGGATAAAAATATTCATCATCATCACTATCTTTTTATTTTCCCTCTATTCTGGAGACACCACAATTATTTTGTTAATTATAAGGGTGAAAATTGGAATAGAATTTTCTAATTTCGATCTAAAAAATCCAAATTTAAAAATACTTTACATCTTTCGAATTTTTTTGTACTTTTCAATTTCGATTTTCTCAAGATTTTTGGAACGCAATTGGAATTATTTTTAAAAAATTTGAAATTTTTTATTTTCGATCTAATTTCTTTTCACTTGAATATTTGTATCTATTTTCTATTTAAATTTTAGAAATAGTTTAATGTCACAATTTATGCCTATAATATTGAATTAGAATTGTTTTTTCGATTTGGTTGATTTCATATAATTATACTTATACAGGTATATACTTTCTAAAATATAATATAATAATGCGAAATTAGAGAAAATAAAAGAATTTAAAAACCCAAAAATGAAAAATAGAGATATTCCGAGAATTCCAAAATTCCAAAAATTTCCGGATGTTCCGAAATCGGAATTAGATTTTTTTTGGATTGGAATTAAATTAGATTTTTTTATTCCAAAAAATAATTGGAAATTTCTTAACAACCCTTTTACCGATCTGATACGTCCGATTTTCACCCTTAGTTATTATCTCACTCATTCTATTTAATTCAAACGAGAAAATAGAAAATCACTTATAACAATGAAATTCGGATAACTATACACTTTTAATCATATACTATTTTAACGTAAATTTAATTGTGTAGGATATTTTAGTCTTAATATCCGTCAAAGAATAATTATCTTCCCAATGGTGTAAAAGAGAAAAGGGTATAATCATGAAGGACTTTAAATTTTATTCCTAGTTAGTAATTATATATATATAATATTTTTTTTAGTAATCAAAAGAGTCTAAAATATTTAACCTACCAATATATCTTCATTTTATTGTAAAATGAAAATATTAATATAATTTACATTATTTTATGTAATTATTTTTCTAATTTAGACTAGATTTTGGAAATTTCATATTCTAGGAAATCTTCTTTAAATACCTCTTTAGTGTGAGTCTTTGGACACTCGTCTCTTTCAAAATATATTTTTTCAATGGAAGTTACAAAAATAAAGAAGAAGGGTAAAGGTCGTCAAAAGATTCCCATTGAAAGAATAAAAAATGAGAGTCACCGTCATGTGACATTCTCAAAACGTAGGAGTGGTATATTCAAAAAGGCTAGTGAACTTGCCACATTATGTGGTGCTGAAATTGGCATGTTTGTTTTTTCACCAGGAAATAAGGTGTATTCATTTGGACACCCTGATATCAAATCGATTGTCGATAGATATCATCCTCAAAACGCTCCATTACTACAAATCCAAACCAATCAAATAGTTCAGGCGCATCGCAATGCAAGTGTTCGAACCCGGAATCATGAACTCACATCACTAAACTATGAGATCGAACTTGAAAAAGAACGACGAAAACAATTGGAGATAATTGAAAAATCTGATATGGATAATTACTGGTGGAGTGCCCCAATATATAATCTTAATTTGGAGAAGCTGAAGGAAATGAAAGCTGCACTTTTGGAGCTAAATTCAAATGTTCAAGCATGTCAAGGACATAATCAGGCTCAATCTAATGTCGCTTTGACAAATTTCTTCCCTTGTGATCCTCCCACTACTATCAAGGCTTCATCGTCTCTTCCGAATTCCATAGCAACGACCAACCTATTGGATCTTCCGTTTGCAGGTCTCAATACTACCTCTTCTCAAGTCGTTTTTCCATTCAATCCAAATGCTTCTACCATGAAAAATCTATCAAATGCATCTTGTTATTACCCTGGAGATGGTTTTGATCATATTTAAGTTGATTAGTACCAATATAATGAACCACATACAATGATGTTATCCCTTTTTGTTCAACTTGTTTGAAGTCTTTTAAATTTGTTTCTGGCATATTAAATGTTATTTTTATTGCTGTAATGACATTTATGATATCTTCTTTTTCAATTTTACATTAGCAGTAGTTTTTCCTTTGATTTGATACCTATTTATTTAGTTGCAATAAATGAAAACAATATTGTACTATTTTCATGAATATATACGTTGTTAAATTTTTATGAAATTAATTTGAAAAATATATAACTTTTTCGTGTAATCATACCAATACTTATTTCAAGAACAACATAAACTAGTTTATGATTTAGAAAATATCATTCAAGAGTTAACTAGATTTATTTTGTTTATTAGCTGTGTGAATACTATTCTAAAAAAAATTCTTGTAGAGTGAATAGTATTCTAAAAATAATGTCTTGTAGAGAATTCCGATAGTGAGCAACTTACCTGTTTGGGATTGATTATTTTACAACTAAAAACACTTTTCAATAAAAATAAAATATTTGTAAAAAATATTAAAAAATAGTATAAAAGGTTGAGGATGACAGATATGTTTCTAAATTATATTATATTATATATGAGTAATGCTCACTTAAACATAACCCATGAAGTGGCGGTTAAGTGGTCCAATCATGGAATTTCTCTTTTCAGATTTACTTTTTTCTCTGGCAGTAAATTGAGTAATGTTGGATGAATTTGTCAATAAAAAATTGCATTATTGATCGTGTTAGCTTTTCAACTCGGACATTGTTGGACCACCTAACTTCTATTGGATGAATTATTAGTCAATCAAAAATTGCATTATTGGTCCATGTGTTTCAAAAAACTGCAAACATACTCCAAAAATGATTGTGTAACTTATTCTACAATAGAGGAAGGTTTCTCGTTCTACTCAAACAATGCAACCAACGTTATAGCGTAAATGGAGAAAGATGAATAAGAATAACATCACAAATTAGATTTTGTGGAAAATATTACTCATAAATGAAAATAACCATAAATTCATAATAGAATGGAACATTTATTAAGAATAAAGCCTCTTTTTTCAATTCTTTTTCCTGCCAAAACAGAAAAAATTAAGCTAATTGCACTGTAGATCCCTATATTACACAAAAATTGCACTATAGGTCCCCATATGAACATGCCTATCCCAACATTAATTACTCAGACATAGCTATTCTCAGAGCATCACTTCTCATATGGTTAAAAGCTTACAACAGCCATAAAGATGGAAATTGTAGAATTTGAATAAATACATAATAAACTGAGTAATGTTGGGTATCATCTAAAAAGTAATCACCCATGATGTGGATCCTGGGTGGTCCAATCATGCGAGAGAGAGAGAGAGAGAGAGAGAGAGAGAGAGAGAGAGAGAGAGAGAGAGAGAGAGAGAGAGAGAGAGAGAGAGAGAGAGAGAGAGAGCGAGAGAGAGAGAGAGAAAGTAGCTAGGAAAGAGAAACTGAATGATTGGACCACCCAGGATCCACATCATAGGTGATTTTTGGGTGATTGCTTTTTGGGTGATACCCAACATTACTCTAATAAATTGTACTTCAATCTGATAGTTCTAGAAAATTGTAAAAGTGATTATATTAGATTAATAATTAAATCAATTTCTTAGAGTTTCAATGATAAAATTTAACTTTTTACCTTAATATGGGTTCTTCGCCAAGCGGGGTTGATAATGGTGGAGAATGGCCCCCCGAGCGGCAGCGGTGTTGTTGTTCAAAAGAGCGGCTTGGTGGGAAGGTGAGTGTAAAGAGATATTGTAAAATTGTAAAAGTGAAATTAATTTCTTACCTTAATTTGGGTTCTTCGCCAAGCCGGGTTGATGATGGTGGAGAATGGTCCCCGAGTGCCGGCAGTTTTCTTGTAAAGGAGAGCGCTAGTGGGAAGGTGAGTATGAAGAGATTTCTTTTAAGATTTATGTTCCAATGAATTTGTGTAGCTGGACTAGTTAAATTGGTTGAAAGATTGACCTAAAACTAATAATATATTAATTAGAGTAGTTAATTGAATCATTAACATTCCTCATATTTTGAGGAGTCAACCTTCTCCAGCGTGGGTAGTAGTGTTTTGAGAGATGAGATGGGAGAGTCTCTTTTTTTCATTTTTGTTCTAATGAGATGGGACATAAAAATCATCTCATCTCTTCACACTCACATTCTTTTTTTAGTCAAAAAACTATTTCATTCATCCAAAAAAAAGAACAAATCATCCTATGCCTATGGCATTGTAGTCATCATAAGCTAGTTTGGTTAAATAGGGGGATTTCATCCAATCAAATAAAAACAAGTTGCCTTAAAGGCCTTGTTTTTTTACCCAACCAACTATTATATTTTTTCTACTTAAAACATATTGAACTTAGTACTACCTTTACTAGCGAGTTTAATGTCTTTCACTAGGTTACTAATACAAAAACTAGGTTTAAATCTATTAAACATAAGAGCTTTAACAAGTGGCTCGCAATCACTTTCGATTGTAATCTCTTTATCTCCCAAAGACTTAGTACACACTTGCATCACTCCCTTTGCTTCATCTTCTAATGGTGATAGAGCTCCTATACACTTCATGTTTCCTGCCAAAAGCCTTCCTTTATGATCCCTAGCAATAGAAACAATACAATATTTGTAAGAATTAGCCTTAAATGTTGCATCTGTATTAATTTTAATGTTTCCTTTTTTCGGTGGTTCCCATCCTGTATTTGAAATATAAGCCTTTGAGTGTGAATTACCACTCATAAATTTGTTTTTGTCTAGGTTTGAAACCTGATCATCATTATTTTTTCTTACTTGTTCATCAGAGATAATCAAGCTCTCTGTGTTCAAGTTGTTACACTGAGCTAACTGATTTGGTTCTTTTGAGACCTCAGAATGTTTTCCATTGGAAATAAGATATTAATCATACGTCTTTGAATCATTTTTGTGTTGTTCTTATAGGATTTGGTACAATCCCTTGAAAGATAAAATTATTTCTTGACTTCCATATGTGTTAACCTAGAGTTACTGCCAACTCTCCCTTAAAACCATCTATATCATCTATTTCAGTGAGTTGGGTCCTTAGTGATTCAATCCATTTAAGGAAAGATGAGGTACCAATCAGAGATAAGAAATTTAAAAGGGAGGCTAGCTAAGCAACTTTGGCTCAATTATGTTTTATGGATTCAGTTTGGTATGAGCAAACATAACAATCCATTGTATCTGTCATTTTTCTTTTATATCTGTTCTCATTTGTTGGGAGGCCATTATGGCAAGCCATACAAATGAAATTTTTGATCTTTGGGGAAACTTTTAAATCCACAATGAATTTCCTTATCTTTTTTTTGGGTGGTGATGAAGATTCACCTCTATTTTCCAAAGTTATTTTTTCCTTTGAACTTTGTGCCTTCCTAAGTCAAGCGTACACTTCCTTAACTGTTATAGTCCCTTGCTTAACATTTGTACATCCCAACCTGTACCGGTGTCATTCATCAATTCTTTTACCCAGTTTACATGAGTCTGAGTTGGCCGAGTTGTAAGATTAACTCCAGGAATCCAATTAGATTCCTAAATATTCACTTTATTTTCTTTACCAATTTTCCAAAAAAGATAATTTTTAAAAATATCTCTCCCATCCAATAAACTTTTCCAGCCCCAAGAGGAATTATTTCTAATTCTTGCTTCAAGTAAGTCATCATTTGGAAAATATTTTCCCTTTAGTAGTGTATAAATAATAGAGTTTGGTTTGTTGAATAGTTTCCAGGCATTAGAAGCCAACAGAGCCAAATTATTTCATGAAAATCCTTGAATCCCAGACCTACATCAGATTTGTGTTGCAACAGAGTTGTCCACTGAACCCAATGTGTTCTATTTTCTCCTTTGTTTCCCCAGAAAAAAATCAGAAATTAAAAAAGAGATATGATTAGTAACCTTTTTTGGGATAAAAAAAGTATACATAATATGATTTGGTATTGCACTTATAATAGCTTTGATAAGAACTTCCTTACCACTAGGGGAGAGAAGCTTAGTGTCCCAAGCCTCCATTCTCCTTATAATCGTTTCAGTTATCCATTCCAAACACTTCACTTTTGATCTTCCCCATGATGTGGGAACACCTAGGTATTTACCAAGGTCAACAAGTTCATTCATCCTCATTATTTGTTTTACTTTACTTATCATCTTAAATGGATATTTTTTTCTGAAAAGATCTCACTTTTATTTAAGTTAACTTGTTGCCCTGAAGTATAACTATATTTGTGAATCAAGTTTTGAAATCAATGAACATTTTCTTCTGATCCATATATTTAAAAGAGACTATCATTAGCAAACAAGCAATGTGTGATACTTGAAGCCCCTCTAGCTATTTTGATACCTTTCAATATATTATTTGCATGTGCTTCCTTAAGCAAAGATGAGAGTGCATGTGTCACCAAACAACATAAGAAGGGAGATAGGGGGTCCCCACGCCTTAAATCCCTAGTGGAATTTATAATATCATGTAAGCTACCATTTATTTGAATTTTATATGAGACAGTAGTGACACAATTTTTGATAAAATCCACCCATTTGTTAGTAAAACCCAGTGTGTCAAGTTAATCAAATAAAAATTCATACCAAAAATTCATAGGCCTTTGAAATATCAGCTTTGATAGCCATGGAACAAGTTTTTGAATATCTTTGGGGTGAATTATACATAGGGTCTTAGAGACAATTTTTCTTCTCTATAGAGTATAGTCTAGAAACATGTTCTTCTTAGGGACCTCAGTTTTGACAATAGTCTTTCCTACCCTTACTAACACTAAAAGACAACAACAGTGTGATGTCACGGTTTCTCTCTCCACTACCTACCACTACCCACCTACCTCCAACCTCCGACCACCTACCACCGACCACCGACCTCCGACCACCAACCTCCGACCTCCGACCTCTGACCACTAGTCACCGGTCACCGGAAAAAACATAGAGTACTCTATATATTTGCTGAGTACTCTATAAATTTGCGGGGTACTCTCTAAATTTTTTCGAGTGCACTAATAAAATCTCGGAGTATTCTAAGAAAAACTCAGGGTACTCTAAGGAAAATCTCGGAGTACTCTAAGAAAATCTCGGAGTACTAAAAAAATTGGTGAGTATTTTATTAATTTGATGAGTATTATTAAAAAAACAAAGAATACATAGTCAAAAAAAATTATTCATCTTTATTACACAATTTTGAATATATTACAAATTAATATACAATTAAAATAATAAAATAAGTAACCTAACTACCTTGACCAGATCTGGTCAAACCAAATCTGAAAAAAAGAAAAAAAAATCCTCATGCGTACATAGTACGCCACCATCACCAAGCTTCTCCGGCGAAACAGCAGTCGAAGGAAGCTCTTCTCCAGCTCCGGCGAAGGAAGCTCGAACCAGTGCAGCAGTCTTCATTGCGAACCAGCTTCTCCAGCTCCGGCGAAGGAACCTCGAAACAGTGCAGCAGTCTTCATTCCGTAACAGCTTCTCCAGCTCCGGCGAAGGAAGCTCGGCCCTGTGCAGCAGCAGCAGAAGAAGAAGAACGGCAGTGTGAAAGTCCTAGAGGGGGGGTGAATAGGATTACTAATAAGATTAATGCCTAATTAAAAATATTTTGGACAATTATAAGTTTAAGAGAAAACTTCTAAGTCAACTTAATATATCAAACACTTATAGGATCATGCAAAGGAAAAGTTAGAGGTTCGATATATAAGTATAACAAGTAAATCGTCAATCTAATCTCTTACTACTCTAGAAGACAATATGTTAGATAAACTAGATAATCAATATCATAATATTCATACTAGCATATTATCAAACATATAAGATGCGGAAAGTAAATAGAGTAGGGATAGAAAGATACACACGATTTATAGTGGTTCGGTTTCCCTACATCCACTACCTAAGGAAGCCTCCTTAGGATTTCAAGCTTTTCACTAAGCTCCCGTGTCTCTCTTAACCGGGTCGAGAACACAATAACCTTTACAACCTCTTCGATAACACGAAGGACAAACTCTTGTGTAATCACAACACAAGGATACCAAGTATACTCCCTATACTTGAATTCTCTCTTAATCTATCTATTACAAGACCTAGACTTAAGAGGATAGATACAAAGTGTTTTAAAGGGGTGAAACTACTTTGCTAGATAATCTCCTAAAGAGTAGATATAACTATAAGCATGTAAACTCCTCTTGAGTAGATAAAACTTTGTGGCTTATTTGATTAACTCCTTGAATGAGTTGGATAGGACTAATAAGCTCACTAAGATTGATTTTGACAATGTATAGCTCTTGACACCTTCTTGAATGATAACAATTAAGCCCCTTAATGTTTGTGATTAGTTGGTGTAGTTGTAGTCTTCAAAGAGCTTCAATTTATAGCTGAAAATTGCTTCCAACGGTCATAAGGCTTGGGTCCAACGGATCTATTAATTTCCCCAACAGATATATTTCTTATGACTTAACTTTGTGCAGAAAAACCTTCCTTGCGGTGTACCGCACCTCAACGGTTAGATTTTCTATCTAACTGACGGGCTAGCCATGCACCGTGCCCTGGTCCGCATTCTTGGTCCGGTGTACCGCGCCATTGGTCCGGTGTACCGCACCAAACATCTTTGATATAATTGACCTATGCTTTGATGCTCGGATCAATAAATCTTCTTCACGAAAGTTGTAGATAACATCATTCTTTAAAACATTGATGTTGATCATTAAGGCTATATCTCAAGGTATATAAAGATATGAATAAAAGTAATGAATGAGATATAATAGGAATGATATGCAAAGTGTTTTTGATGAATAATAGTGCAAGTAAGGATGTATATAACAAGAGTAATTAGCACACTAATCATAAGAGGATTTGTCATATTAAAACAACCTATTAAGGGAGGCTATATGCCAACAATCTCCCCCTTTTTTATGATGACAAATCCTTCACTAAAACACATTAGGAATGATATGATAGTTTAAGCACTAATGAAATTAAGCTCCCCCTCACAATAAGCATATAAGTTTTGAGATGCATTTGTGAGATTAAAAAGTGCAATTTTTTGAAAGTTTTAGTGCACATATTTCTCCCCCTTTGTCTTCATCAAAAAGACGGGGTAATAAAAACAACTAAAGATAGAAGAGCTAAAACTTAAGTGAATAGATTTTAAAACAATGATTCTAAGAGTGTGCAAGAGTTTAGGGATTAAAACAATTTTAGAAGGAGATGCACAAAGATAGATAATGTAAAGCAATAGCTAAGAGATAGAGACATTTTACCAACTCCTTGATTGATATATTTTCATTTCATATGCTTTCAAATGACACAAACGATTAGTTGCAATATATGAGATAAATGATTAGCCTAAGCATTTGAGTTTTTAAATATGATTTAACAAAAACTCCCCCTTACATAATGCATAGAGTTTGTTTCAATTTGTAAAAGTTTGATCTACAATTTCTCCCTAATAAGATTATTTGAAATCATTTTTAAGAAAGTTAGGGGTAAAGTGTAATTTTTGAAAAGTATGGGGACAAAAATTATTTTTCAAAAAGTTTTAGGGACTCAAAAGCAATTTGAAAAATCTTTTAAGGACCTAAGTGCAATTTTCTCCCATAAAAAGGAACAAACTAAAGGGACTAAAAAGCAATAGAATAAGATCAAAGATAATAGACGCAATAGTACCTATATCATCAAAGAGAATGTTAGCAACATCAATATCCAAAGCATAAAAAATTTAAGCATCTAATCATTTAAGATAAAAACAAAACAAACTTAACCAATTATCCAAATAAAACACATAGCACTCTAAAACAATATCCAAATTTAAACTAAGTAGCAATAGCATCCTAAATGTCCAAAACACAGACCCAAAAACAATTAAAGCATAAACACCACATACTTAGTCCAAAACAACCACAATAAAACACATAAAACCAAGTAGGATAAAATAAATAATAAAAACACTCAAAACACGACCAATTAACGATTTTCACGGGGAGAGCGGCTTCTAGAACGGTGGCGAGAATGAGACACATCATCTTTAATGCACGAGACATCATTTTTCACGCAAGTCAACTCACTAGCAAGAATTCCCAATTTCTCTTCTAAAACCCCAAATTTTCTTTCTAATTTCTCTTCCAAAACCTCGAATTTTCTACCCATATAATCCATAAAACGAGTTATTGTGATTTCAAAACGAGATGGATTAGGAGGATCCTCATGAATGGGTTGGTTTTGAGTAGGCTCATTTGGGATAGGATTTTGTGGGGCCGGGTTATCAAAAGTTCAAGCGAATTAAGATCCGGACCGAAAGTTCCTTCTTTAGCTTGTAAAATGCGATTACGAATTGAAGCATCCGAAATACGATTAATATGTGAGTGCGAAACATAGGTGTTGTTGTAGATAGCGAATTTCATTCTCTTGATCGTGCTATAATCGAAACACCAAGCCCTATCTATTGGTTTCACATTTGTTCCTCCTAAAGAAATTCCACTTGCATCAAAGATTTTAGTTAGAAAAATACCGTATGGGACTTTATCCCGAGATGCTCTAGCATGGTTCATCCATTTGAACATTATCGCAATAATGTTAATCCGTTGTTTAGCAAAGATCAAATATAATAGATAAGCTTCATAAGGGATTAGTTTAGCATCATGCTTATCCTTTGGAATCACGGCCGAAGTAAGAAATTTGTGAGCCACTATGAACTCCGGATCAAAGTTACGTAAATTCCAATTTCCATCACGAATAAGCATCCTACCATTAACGAATTCAATAACCTCGTTTTGAGCTACCACATCAAGACTAGAACCATCCCAACCACTAGACCAAAAGCCATTAAAACTATCCGAAGGAATATCATATCGAGCACACAAATCATTTAACTTTAATCGTAAAGGAGTACCCGAAACTATTGATTTTATCGAATTATTAGCACAATTATATTCAAAGTTTGAGTAAAATTCTTCAATCAACCCACTAGCTAAATGACTACCCGAAAATTGAAAGATATTGTGACAACCTTGAAAGGAAAGGAGTTCAAAAAGAGAATCATCACCGGAAGGAAAAGCTGAAGCACTCATGATTCTGCCCGGGAGAGAATCGAATGGCCGGAGTGGAGGAGGTGTTGGTGACCTCGCCGGAGATGGTGCACGGCGGCGGCTAGAGGAGGCTCCGGTGGTGGCTTTCTTCCTTGGAGCAGATTTCTTTTCTCTCATGGTGAAAAGAAGTGGGTAATGAAGGAGAGAGAGAGAGAGAGGAGTGATTTGGTGGAGAAGATAGAACTCTAGGCGGCGGAAATATGGTGGAGGAGTCGCCGGAAATCGCAGCAGTGGGGAGAGGTTTTTGTTTTAATGGTGGAATGAAGAAGAAAAGGAGACTAACGGGTTTAAAACGCGGACAAAAACCTAACTCGCGGTGTACCGCGGCAATCGTGCGGTGTACCGCACTGCAAAAATAAACTGGGCGAAAAAACAAAGGAAAAATAAAAGGGCTGAAACCCTGGATCGCGGTGTACCGCGGATTCGTCCGGTGCACCGCAAAAGCGTTCGGCGAAGAGAACAAGATGGAAATTTTTGGTTCTTTTAAAAACATCCGAAACACATTCGAAACTTCCCCAAAAGATTCGGAATGGTATAAAACTAATAAGACAATTTTTGTTTTGAAAAGAAACCACACGGAAAACCCGAAAACACATAAAACAGTTTATTTCACAAAAACCCTATATTTCCTAAAAGTACAAAAAGACCCAATGTAAAAACAAAGCAATATAAAGCATGAAAAGATCAAGATATACAAGATATTAGCACATAGAGGAAAAAGCACATAAACACATAATAACACAAAAAAAAAAGATAAGAAAGGAAGGAATTCACCGTATTTTCCTTTTACGAGGTTTGAGCGTCTTTTTGCATATAATTCCATTTTCTTGACGCTCAACACCTACAATGAATATTACTATGGTATCCGAGGTGGAATGGATCCGGAAATGTTATTAGCATTTGTCACGATCCATATTGGCTTTTCCCACGAGGGTATCAAAGATCCGCTTTCAAGTTGTTCGTGGTAATGGCATGTAGAAGCATGATGACCGGGTTTACCACAATAATTGCAAGAACTTCTTTTTCGAATAGAACTATCATGTGAGGGTTTTGAACACGAATTTTCCTCATTATCCAAATTATTACTCAAATACAATTTTTCTTTAAAAAGACCATTTGGATCAAAAGGAGTGACATTTGAAAAGGGATGATTTTCTAAAGTTTTAAGAGCGAGGGAAAAAACTTCATCCAATTTTTTAAAACCTTCTATATTTTTCTTCATAGGATGTTGACTTTTATTTGAAGAAAAAATGTTTTCAAAACAAGGGTTTTTAGTATTACCTAGAATATCATCTAAAGTGATACAACATTTAAAACAATTCTTTTGCTCAACTTTAGCCTTTTTTAACATAAGGTTATTCAAGTGGATTTGAGAATCAAGAATTTTGAGAAGGGATGAAATTTGCTTAATATCATCATAATTATAAGGAAGAGATAAAGAGTTAGGATAGATTGCTACCTCATGGTTTGGTTTAGAATTGTCATGGGATTCATCATGGATTAAGATTTCTTTTTCTTCGTCATTCTCGACAATTCCATATAGAAACTCCAAACGATTCCAAAGCTCTTTTGCGGATTTACAATCTAACATTTGTGAGAAAATTTCTTCGGAAATTCCACGAATTAGAGTGTATATTGGTTTTGCATTTTGAGTGAGCTTAGCCTTATCCTCAATGGTGAGTTCATCATAATCTTTTTCCTCTTGATTTAGCTTAAGAACTCCCGCTTCATTTAACTCTTCTTTATATGGAATGAATGGACCTTCCATAACTATTCTCCATTGATCGGGATCTTCGGCTTTGATAAATTCCTCCATTTTTGTTCTCCAAGCAAAATAATAAGTTCCTACAAAAAGTGGAGGTCGGGTAGAAGACGACTCTTCCAAAAGATTAAATTCCATATTGTTTACTCTACTAACGATTAAGCTATTCACGTAGAGTTAGGCTCTGATACCAATTGAAAGTCCTAGAGGGGGGTGAATAGGATTACTAATAAGATTAATGCCTAATTAAAAATCTTTTGGACAATTATAAGTTTAAGAGAAAACTTCTAAGTTAACTTAATATATCAAACACTTATAGGATCATGCAAAGGAAAAGTTAGAGGTTCGATATATAAGTATAACAAGTAAATCGTCAAACTAATCTCTTACTACTCTAGAAGACAATATGTTAGATAAACTAGATAATCAATATCACAATATTCATACTAGCATATTATCAAACATATAAGATGCGGAAAGTAAATAGAGTAGGGATAGAAAGATACACACGATTTATAGTGGTTCGGTTTCCCTACATCCACTACCTAAGGAAGCCTCCTTAGGATTTCAAGCTTTTCACTAAGCTCCCGTGTCTCTCTTAACCGGGTCGAGAACACAATAACCTTTACAACCTCTTCGATAACACGAAGGACAAACTCTTGTGTAATCACAACACAAGGATACCAAGTATACTCCCTATACTTGAATTCTCTCTTAATCTATCTATTACAAGACCTAGACTTAAGAGGATAGATACAAAGTGTTTTAAAGGGGTGAAACTACTTTGCTAGATAATCTCCTAAAGAGTAGATATAACTATAAGCATGTAAACTCCTCTTGAGTAGATAAAACTTTGTGGCTTATTTGATTAACTCCTTGAATGAGTTGGATAGGACTAATAAGCTCACTAAGATTGATTTTGACAATGTATATCTCTTGACACCTTCTTGAATGATAACAATTAAGCCCCTTAATGTTTGTGATTAGTTGGTGTAGTTGTAGTCTTCAAAGAGCTTCAATTTATAGCTGAAAATTGCTTCCAACGGTCATAAGGCTTGGGTCCAACGGATCTATTAATTTCCCCAACGGATATATTTCTTATGACTTAACTTTGTGCAGAAAAACCTTCCTTGCGGTGTACCGCAGGAATCGTGCGGTGTACCGCACCTCAACGGTTAGATTTTCTATCTAACTGACGGGCTAGCCATGCACCGTGCCCTGGTCCGCATTCTTGGTCCGGTGTACCGCACCAAACATTTTTGATAGAATTGACCTATGCTTTGATGCTCGGATCAATAAATCTTCTTCACGAAAGTTGTAGATAACATCATTCTTTAAAACATTGCAGTTGATCATTAAGGCTATATCTCAAGTTATATAAAGATATGAATAAAAGTAATGAATGAGATATAATAGGAATGATATGCAAAGTGTTTTTGACGAATAATAGTGCAAGTAAGGATGTATATAACAAGAGTAATTAGCACACTAATCATAAGAGGATTTGTCATATTAAAACAATCTATTAAGGGAGGCTATATGCCAACACAGTGGTTCTACGATGGTCACGGAAAGGCGAAGCAACTCCTTGTTCAAAGATCTGGGAGTACTCTAGCACGCTGGTGAAGATCCGGTGGTGATGCTCTAGCACGCTGCTCCTCCACCGCCTGCAGCAGCGAAGCAACGAAGACATGGAGGTGGTGGTACTGTTTGAAGCTCGAATCTTCCATCGAAGAAGAATAAGAACCAGATCTGGTGCGGTGGTGAGCTTGTGCGAGCTCCAGTTCCTTCAATGGCCACTCCGAGATCTTTGTGGTGTTATTCTTCGAAGAATGTGAAGCGTGAGAAGAAGGAGATCGGTTAGGATCTCGGAGGAGAGTGGTGTTGGTGTGGTGGCCATTTCGGCGGTGGTGGTGGTGGCCATTTCGGTGGTGTCGGTGGCTATTGAGAGGAAAGAGAAGCAGTGAGGTAATGATTTATGATTTAGAACGTGAATGAAATTGTAAATGGGAATAATTAGTATATATAGGTATAAAAATACAAAAGAGGGTATAATTGTAAATGGGGTTTTGGGTTTCATGTGTTAAATTCTTTTTGAGGTCTTTAGTAAGAAGAGACTCCTAGAGGGGTTGCTATCTCGAAGAGGGGGTGTGTCTCATATCTTTGATTTTTCAAATAATGACTCATTTCATGAGATATGAGGATGTTATCAAATATAGATCTTCATGGAATGAAAGCATTTTGGGATTGATCAACCCATTGTTTCATATATGATTGCATCCTCAGAAACATGATCTTAAAAATATCTTTATAAATGAAGTTTTCACAGCTGATAGGTTTATAAGACCTAGGGATGGCAATGGTTACGGTAAAAAACAAAACCGATACTACCCGAACCGATAAAAAATCGAATTATATAACCGTGGTTAAAACCATTAGGTTATGGTTTTGAAAAGTGTAACCGATGGTTGATGTCTCCCTTTATGTTTCCCTTGGAATTACACTACTTGTGTTTTAGAGCTTTTGTGCGTTAATTTGCTTGTTTTTAGTGTAAATTTCTTAGTTTTATGATTTGATGGAGTACCAAGACAAGGAGAATAAACGGGAATTAAGTCTTGGATTGAGCGTTGAAGTCAAAGGCGAGAATAGTTGATTCGAAGAAGTAATTAGTGGGGAATGAAATGTGGAATGCTGTCACAAATCACTGTTTTTGAGCATCGTAGCCACTGCTTTAGCTTCTTAGCATATAATGAGGTCGATAGAGCTTGAAGTCAGGAAGACTTTCCAAGTTAAACGAATTGATTCCGAGTCCGGAAGCAAAAGTTACAGCTGTTTTAGTAACAGCTATACAACGGTTACGGGATTTCATTAAATGGATTGAGCTTTTATTCTAATTAACCTATTCATTCTTTTTAAAAGCCCAATCCGTTTTTCTCACTATAAAAAGGCTTTAGACTTTAGTTTTTAGACACACAATTCACATTAGAGAAAAAGACACGCTTGGGAGAAGTCAGAGAAGCAAACAAGAGAGAGAAAGCTGAAGCTGGAGAATTATTTCTTCCAACAATCAGTCATATCAATCCTATAATTAGGTTTTTCTATTTCTGTAATTCATTATGAACACTTTTTATTTTAATTCAGTATTTTTTAACATTAGCATGAGCTAATTTCCTTAAGTGCTTGAGAATCGCATTGGTAGGTTGAGTCCCAATTTATTGAATTTGTGTTTTTGAATTTGGGATTGAATAGTTTAAATTGAATTGGGTAATTTCGTATTAACTATTATTTTGCATTTAATTACTGTCTTTGAAATCATGAATCAAATATAGTAATTAGTAATTAAGCTATTTACTTAAGTGCCAAAGTGATCGCCTTGACGGGGGGTTTAATTACGGAACTAGGTAATAGACATAAGGTAGAAATTATTGACCCTGACGGGCTTAGTTAACCTTATAGCCAATTGGGTAAAGACCTTAACCATTTGAAGGTGGATTATAATCACCCTGACGGGGTTTGTAACACCCTAGAATAGCTTCTAAGTCCACTCTGACAGGGGTTAGGAGACTACAGAATCCCGACTAGTACTTAATCCCGATTCATCCCTTAAACAGAAACATTGAATTAATAAATTTAGGTGAAACCTTTGCGAAACTCAAGTACTGCTTTTAAATCTTTGTGTCCACTCATTTTTATTTAGTCGCGTCTTATCTACTTGCATTAGTTAATTTGGTATTTTATATTATTTGTATTTTAGTCCTTAGTCAAAAACCAAAACAAATCTTTATATCATTTACTTTCTGCATCATATATCAATTATCCACACTTATTACATAACATCGAAAGTCATATCCAATCCGTCCCTGAGATCGAAATCCTGTTTACCGGATATTACTTGGACGACCCGTACACTTGCGGTACGTGTCTTGCCTTTTTAGGTGTGTTATTTTAGAACACACAAGGAGACACCAAATTTTTGGCGCCGCTGCCGGGGACGGTAGCGTGTGACCACGGTGTTATCCGTAAGTGTTTTAGTTTTTATATTCAATTTTTGTTTTCATTTTTAGTTTTACGCTTTTCTTCGTTTTTGTTCTTTCTCAGGTCTTACAGGTTTGGTGCATGTACTCAAACCCTGAGAGGTTAGTTAGAGATAGAAATAGAAGAGAAAGAGAAGCAAGAGAACAAGCAAAGAGAGAAAGAGAAATGGAGGATTTGAATATTCAACACGTTGAAGGTCCTGGCGTTCAGTGGGACGCAAATGGCCAACCACTAGTACCGCCAATCATTCCTAATCCACCAGTTCTCAACAATCAACAAAATCATCCACCTATGCAACAATCTCAACCCCCTATGTATTATGATCCATGGTTCATACATGGTCCAGAGCAAGCTCCCTATCGCGCTCCTGCTCTCGGTATTGGTCCTGCAAATATCAACGTTGCATTGTATAGACCCGACCTTGGTATGCTATCCCAATTTCAGAATTTCGGAAACTTTCATGGAGTATCTGGAAAAGATCCTATTTGTGCAGTTCAAAAGTTTATGCAAATCTGCGATTCGTATATAACTTAAGGAGTGACCAAAGAGCAGATGTATTTTGCTAATTTCAGATTTTTCGTGATAGACGCAGCTAGTGAGTGGCACAATTCACAAGAACCTGGAACAATAAATACTTGGGATGAGCTACAAACAACATTTTCCGATCGTTATTATCCAAAAAATATGAGATTAGACGCACAGGTTGATTTGACATCATTTGTCCAAGAACAAGAAGAAATTGTGGGAAGATGTTGGACAAGATTTCAATCATGTTTGAGAAGAGTTCCTGACCATGGCCTCACAGAACGACAACAGTTGAAGATCTTTTATAAAGGCCTATATGGAGGTTTAAGAAAAGACCTATATTTATTATATGGTGGTGTAGCTCCAGTACATGCTAAGATTATTTTAAATAGAACGGTAACGAATGAGCAAGGTTGGAATATAGTAAGAACACCTATCCAAGGTAGAAAAGAAAGTAATATGGATATTGATGAGAATTCTCCTCTTTGGAGGATAAATTGAAGAGTACATTGGAAAAACAAATGAAACAGCTCACTTTAGCTGTTAAAGAGGGTTTTTCAGGTAAGAAGGCAGGTGTTAATGTTACTCAAGAGGTGTATGGGTGTTCGAATTGTGGTGTTCAAGACCATGACTGGGAGCATTGTGAAAGTAACCCCGAAGATGTAATGTTTATTTCTAATACAGGGAGTTACAATTCAAGTGTTCAAGGATACCAACCCAACAAAATCCATCCGGGTTTCTAATATTCAAATCCTAATGGGGCAGCTAATCCTACTTATGCTTATCAGCCCCGCCCCCAAGGTAACAATTATCAACCTAGACCACAGAATAACTATCAAGGAGGACAACATTACGGAAATCATATTCAGATACAACCTCCTCAAGATAATTACAATGATACCATGAATCAAAAATCCTTACCTGCTCAACCTCAAGAAGGTACGGATGATCTTCGTCAAACTGTAGAGAGATTAATGACACTACAGGCATAATCTATTCAGAGTCAGCAAGCTTTTGAAGCTTTAATTAAGTTAATGGGGAATCAAATAGCTCAGATGTCGAAACAGTTAAGTCAGCGTCCACAAGGGCAACTCCGTAGTGACACAAAAGTCCTGAGACAAACCGAATGTTGTAATGCTATTGCGTCAAGAAGTGGTAAGAAGCTCCCTCCACCTCCTTTTCCTGTTATTAAAGAGAAAGAAGTTACCAATAAAGAGAAACCGGTGAAAGAGGTGGAAGAAAAAGAAGATGAACCTGAAGTGGTAGAAGTGGAGAAAATTCCGGAAATTCCAAAAAAGTAAGATGGTATAGAAATCCGTCCTCCTCCACCTTTTCCCTCAAGAGTTCAGAAAAAAGGAGATATGGCTGAGTATCAGAGATTTCTGAATAAGCTGAGAGGTCTAAGCATTAACATTCCGTTGTTAGAAGTTATTAAAGATATACCTAAGTACGTGAAGTTTTTGAAGAGGGCCCTCACCAACAAGAGACCATATTGTGATAATGAGATGATAGGATTGGCAGAAGAGTGTAGCGCCATCTGTCAAAGTAAGTTTCCACCTAAGTTGCTTGATCCTGGAAGTTTTACGATTCCGATTTCAATTGGTAATGAGTGGAAAGGGAAAGCTCTATGTGATTTGGGTGCGAGTATCAATCTCATGCCCAAATCAATTTTTGATAAGTTAAAGATGGGAGATGGGAGACATACCTCTATGGTCCTACAAATGGCTGATCGATCCCTCGTACATCCTGAGGGACGAATCGAAGATGTCCTCGTCAAGGCAGGTACTTTAATTTTTCCTGTTGATTTTGTTATTCTTGAATACGACGCGGATAGGAATGTCCCCATTATTTTGGGACGACCATTCCTAGCCACGGGGCGTACTTTAATTGATGTAGAATACGGAGAATTAACCATGAGAATCCAAGATGAGGAGGTAAAGTTCAATGTGTTTAGAGCTATGAAGTTTCTAGACGTTCCAGGAGATTGTTTCTGAATGGATATAGCAGAACATGCCACACAAGAGGTATTTGATTGTTTTAATTATGATGATATCTTCTAGGCAGCTTTGACACTTGACTTACCTGAAATGATGGAAGAGCTTGCCGAAACAGTGGCAGCTCTTAATTATGAGAATCCAAAATATAGGCGTCTTGCTTATGAACCTGTGAGAGAACCGGGGGAGATGGTCATTAAAAATAAACCATCCATTAAATCTCCTCCGAAGTTGGAAAATAAACCATTGCCAACACACTTGAGGTATGTGTATTTAGTACTAATGATACTTTACATGTTATTGTTTCAGCAAATTTAACAGGTCCTCAAGAAGATAAACTGTTGTGTGTACTAAGAGCTAATAAAGAGGCGATTGGTTGGACTATTGCTGATATCAAAGGTATTAGTCCTTCTGTTAGCCTCACCTTGTTTTTATTCCCGTTTTAATATTCGACAAATCATCCTTTAAACTAAAATTCATCTTTATATCACTTTAGATGTTTTCCAAAACCCCTCATTAGATTAGTTGTGCTCATTTCATTGTACTTAGCTTAATACTCAAAAGAGCAGCTCCGCGGTGCACCGGATGAATTACGCGGTACACCGCAGCATCACGGACCAGTCCCACGGTGCACTAGATGGCCCGACCAGTAAGCTCAGAAATCTGCACGGTACACCGGACCTCTGTCACGGTACACCGGACGACTACACGGAGCAGGGATGCGGTACACTACATAGTCCGACCAGTAAGCTCAAAAGTCAGTCGAACAGTCACGCGGTGCACCGGACCCTACCCGCGGTACACCGCACGAGAGGGTTTCAGCACTATTACTAGAGGACAAAGCTTATATCCGTTAGAAGATTAATAGATCCGTTAGAGAGAAGCTTTATGACCGTTGGACCATCTTTTCAGCTATAAAATGGAGCTCATTCAAGACACAACTTAAGCCTTCCATCTACCAATCTTAAGAGCAATTAATTCTATCATTCAAGGAGGTTTCAAAGGAGCATTCAAGTCATATTTATTGTGAAGCTAATTAGTTCTATCTACTCATTTAGGAGTTTAGTCACAAAGCTTTTATAAGCACCCCTAAACACTTTTTCCCTTTCCTCTTAGTTCTTGTAATAGATTAAGAGAGTAGTGTGAGCATAGGTTTATGCTTGGTTCCTTGTGTTGGTGATAACACAAGTGTATTTCCTTCAAAGGGTTTTTGAAGTGGTTGTAAGGGTTTGTATCTCACCCGGTTAAGAGTTACGAAGATTAGTGAGAATCTTGCAAATCCTAAGGAGGCTTCCTTAGGTAGTGGATGTAGGGAAACCGAACCACTATACATCGTTGTGTATCGTATTCTATCTCTACACTCTTTATATTTCCGCACTCTATATGCTTGATAAAATGCCTACTTGAATAGTTTGATATTATTGTCTGTTAGGATTATCTAGTTTTATACTATTTAGTTTGCTAATACAATAGGATTTAAATTAGCTTTTAATTTTATTTACTTGAAATAAAATTAGCCGATTAATTTCTATTGTCCTATTCAACCCCCCTTCTAGGACGCATATAGTATATCAATTGGTATCAGAGCCTAGCTCTATTGTACTTAATCGTATCTAGAGTTAATACGATATGGATTCTAATCAACCGGAAGGTTCATGTTCTACTAGACCTCCGCTTTTTGTAGGAAAAGACTACTTTGGTTGGAAAAAGAAGATGGAGATTCATGTGAAAGGAATCGATTACTTTTTATGGATGGCTATCAAAAAGGGTCCTTATATTCCTTACGTTACCGGAAGTACAACGGTGGTAAAAGATGAAGATGACTACAATGATCAAGACATAGCTAAACTTACCAAAAACAACAAAGCTATGAACATCCTCATCAATGGATTAAGTGTCACGGAATATGCTAGAGTGAGTGAATGCAATTCCGCTCATGAAATGTGGCAACTCTTGGAGCTATCTTATCAAGGAACGGAGGATATAAAAGAAACCAAAATTGGTCTCTTTATCACTAAGTATGAGCTCTTTCGTATGGAGCCCGATGAAGCCTTGAATGCTATGCATCAAAGATTTTCTAACATTGTTAACACTTTGAAGACTCTTGGTCAAGAGTACACCAACAAGGAACAATGCCGAAAAATCTTATTTGCTCTTCCAAGGAAATACAAGACAAAGATCAACTCTATAAGAGACACTAAAGATCTTTCAAAAATGACGGTTCATGAACTCATTTGCAACCTCATGACGGAAGAACTTGTGCTTGAAGAAGAAAAGATAAGAGATGATGAGGAGAAGAAAATTAAGAAATCTATTGCTTTCCATGCCATGAGTTCTAAGTTGAAAGAACGAAAAGAAAGGAAAGAAAGTGAAGAAGAAAACTCTCATGAAGAAGAAACTAGTGAAGATGAAGGAGTAGCTATGCTAGCAAGAGACATGAAAAAATTCATGAGATATAAACGCTTTGCCAAGAAAGGAAGCTCTTCCACACCCTACAAGAAGAATGATAGAGCTATCAAACAAGATGAACCCACTTGCTATCATTGCAAGAAGGTTGGTCATATCAAAACCTATTGTCCTCTTCTTCAAAAGGAGAAACCGAAAAGAGCTATGCATGCTAATATCACTTGGGATACTCAAAATTCGGATGAAGAAGAAAGTGATAATGAAAATGTCAATCTTGTTGCCTTTATGGGAAAAGTTGAGAATGATGAAGATGCTTCTTCGGATGATGATACCGGTACTACTCACTTTGCCTTTATGGCAAATCATGATGAGGTAACTCCTAAATCCAAACTCTCTTTAACTAATGATGATGCTAGTGAACAAGATATTCATGAGGCATTTGATTCTCTTTATAATGATTTTTTAAATTCTATTGAAACAAACAAAGTTTTAACAAAAGATTTAGAATTTGAGAAAAATAGAACTAAAGAGGTTTTAAAAGCTTTGGAAGATTGTCAAAATCTTTGTGATGAATGTATAGATGATAATGAGAAACTTCATCTTATTGAGAAAAATCTTTTGGAAGAAAAAGCTTTGTTAGAGAAAAAGATTGTTGATCAAAATGCCATTATTTTAAAATTTACTAGTGGGCAAGAAAACTTGGATTTGATTTTAGGTTCTCAAAGAATGGCTAATGAAAAAAGTGGTGTTGGATATGATCCATTCACTCACCAAAAACCTTTGAAAAATGTCTTTGTAAAATCAAAAATTTCAAATGAAACCCCATCCTCTTCAAAATCTTCTATCACTTGCACCTATTGTGAAAAACTTGGTCATGATGCATCTCATTGTTACTATCGTAAATTGTTAGATTTGGGATCTCTTGTGCCAATTTGGAAAAGACCTAAATGGGTCTTAAAAAGAAAATCCACTAACCCTCATGGACCCAATCCTAATTGGGTACCTAAAGCTTAAATTATCGTTTGTTTGTAGGGGTTGAGCATCAAGAAGCAAAATATATGGCTACTTGATAGTGGATGCTCAAGACACATGACCGGAAATCCATCATTATTTACAAATTTATATAAAACTAAAGGTGATAAAGTTACTTTTGCCGACAACACTAAGAAACGCGTTTTGGGTAAAGGTAACATTGGTAATATGGACTCTTTACTTATCTCTAATGTGTTACTTGTTGAGGGTCTCTCTTTTAACTTGCTTAGTATTAGTCAACTTTGTGATGTTGGTTTTAGTGTTAAATTTGAAGCTTCTAGATGTGTTGTTTTCAAAAATGATGAGTTAGATACTATGTTTATTGCAAAAAGATCGGATAATGTTTTTGTTGTTGATCTTGAGAGTCTTATGTGCAAAAATATTAAATGCTTATCCGTGGTTAATGATAGTTGGCTTTGGCATAGACGTTTAGGACATGCTAGCATGGATTTGATTTCAAAATTATCTAGAAAAAATCTTGTTGTTGGTTTGCCTATTTACAAATTTGATAAAGATAAATTATGTGATGCATGTCAACTTGGTAAACAACATCGTTCATCTTTTAAATCCATTAATAAGGTCATCACCGTTAGGCCACTTCAATTATTGCATATGGACCTATTTGGTCCCGTTGATGTCACTAGTCTAGGAGGGTCTAGATATGTCTTTGTTGTTGTTGATGATTACACTAGATTCACATGGGTGATGTTCCTTGCTTTGAAAAGTGATGCCTTCAATGAATTTGCAAAACTTTGTAGAAAGGTGCAAAATGAGAAAGGCTACTCTATTACATGCATTCGTAGTGATAATGGTAGTGAATACGTGAATTCTCCTTTTGTGCATTTTTGTGATGAATTTGGGATTGAGCATAATTTTTCGGCCCCTAGAACTCCCCAACAAAATGGGGTAGTGGAAAGGAAAAACCGAACTCTACAAGAAATGGCTAGAACTATGCTAAAAGAACATAGCTTGCCTACATACTTTTGGGGTGAAGCCGTTCATACGGCTTGTTATGTGTTAAATAGAGTTCTTATTAGACCCCTTATTAAGAAAACCCCTTATGAGCTTTGGAATGGTAGACCACCAACTATTGCTTATTTTCGTGTTTTTGGGTGCAAATGTTTTATCCTTAACACTAGGGACTATTTGGGAAAATTTGATGCTAAATCGGATGAAGGTATTTTTCTTGGTTATTCCACTAAAGGAAAAGCCTATCGCATTTTCAACAAACGTACTCGTACCATTGAGGAATCTATGCATGTTGACTTTGATGAGACTAATCCGTTTTGTATCAAGAAAGTGGTAGATGTTGTTGAAGATACTCCACTAGATCAACCCTTAGAATCTCCTATTCAAGAAGTCAAATCTCATGAAGAATCTCTTAAGGAAAATGATCAAGTGTTAAATGAAGCTAGTACGGATTTACCAAGGTGTTGGAAACATATCAAAGATCACCCAAGTGACTTAATTCTAGGTGATCCAAAAGAAGGTGTTACCACTCGCTCCCGTATTATTGCTCTTTGTGCTCATCAAGCTTTCTTATCTCAAATTGAGCCCAAGAATATTAAAGAAGCTTTGTTAGATGATCATTGGATTAATGCTATGCATGAGGAATTAAATCAATTTGAGCGTAGCAAAGTTTGGACATTAATGGAGAAACCAATTGGCCCCACTATTATTGGCACTAAGTGGATATTTCGCAACAAGCTAGATGACACCGGCATCATTACTAGAAATAAAGCAAGGTTAGTTGCTCAAGGGTACAATCAAGAAGAAGGTATTGATTTCGATGAAACTTTTGCTCCCGTAGCTAGACTTGAATCTATTCGTATGCTACTTGCTTTTGCTTGCTATATGAATTTTAAACTTTACCAAATGGATGTCAAAAGTGCTTTTTTAAATGGTTTTATAGACGAGGAAGTTTTTGTTAAACAACCTCCGGGTTTTGAGGATCCAAAATTTCCAAACCATGTTTTTAAACTTTCAAAAGCTTTATATGGTTTAAAACAAGCACCTCGTGCTTGGTATGAACGATTAAGCAAATTTTTATTAGATGATGGTTTTAAAAGAGGAAAAATTGACTCCACTTTATTTATAAAAAGGTCTTCAAAAGATATCCTTCTTGTTCAAATTTATGTGGATGATATTATATTTGGTGCTACTAATGAAAATCTTTGTGAGAATTTTTCTAAAAGCATGCATAAGGAATTTGAGATGAGCATGATGGGAGAATTAAATTACTTTCTTGGACTTCAAATCAAGCAAATGAAAGATGGTATCTTTGTCAATCAAGCCAAATACACAAGAGAATTGATCAAAAAATTTGGCCTTGAAGATGCAAAGGAAATTGGAACTCCAATGAGCACATCCACAAAATTAGACAAAGATGAAGATGGTAAGAATGTTGATGAGAAACTATATCGAGGTATGATTGGTAGCTTACTTTATCTAACCGCTTCTAGACCCGATATTATGTTCCCCGTGTGTCTTTGTGCTAGATTTCAATCTTCTCCCAAAGAAACCCATCTTAGTGCCGTTAAGCGTATTTTTAGGTATTTGAAAGGAACCCTTAGTCTAGGACTTTGGTACCCAAGATTTACCTCTTTTGAACTAATAGGTTATTCGGATGCCGATTATGCCGGTTGTAGACTTGATAGGAAGAGTACTAGTGGTAGTTGCCAATTCTTAGGTCAATCCCTTGTTTCTTGGTCTAGTAGAAAACAAAATAGTGTTGCTTTATCCACGGCCGAAGCCGAATATGTTGCGGCCGGAAATTGTGTGACTCAAGTTCTTTGGATGAAACAAACCTTACTAGATTTTGGCCTAGAGTATGATCGTGTTCCCATTCGTTGTGATAACACTAGTGCTATAAATCTTACCAAAAATCCCATTCAACACTCTAGAACAAAACACATAGAAATCCGCCATCATTTTATCCGTGATCACACTCAAAAAGGGGACATTGCTCTTGAATTTGTCACTTCGGAAAATCAACTAGCCGATATCTTTACGAAACCTCTACCCCAAGATCTTTTTGAGAAAATTCGTTGTGAGATTGGCATGCAAATTCTCTAACCCTTCTTTCATGTCATGTTTTTGTTTAGAGCTTTTTGTGTATATAATCTTGTTGCTAATCTTTTCTTGATGTTATAGGTTCCTTGAAGCTTCTAATTGTTATCCATTTATTCCTTTAGTCCTTGTTTTTACTCAAAATGTGTTTTGACCCCTTAAATTTTTTCAAAAATATATCATTTGTTCTTTTTGTTGTTGACAAAGGGGGAGAAATTTTAGTTGAACTTTTTAAAATGCATTTTGTGAGGGGGAGTTTTTATAAAAACTCTAGTGATTAGGTTGAGGGGGAGTTTTTGTTCAAAACTTAATTTTAAGCATCTTCAAAAGTTTATGATTTGTCAAACATCAAAAAGGGGGAGATTGTTAGCCTCACCTTGTTTTTATTCCCGTTTTAATATTCGACAAATCATCCTTTAAACTAAAATTCATCTTTATATCACTTTAGATGTTTTCCAAAACCCCTCATTAGATTAGTTGTGCTCATTTCATTGTACTTAGCTTAATACTCAAAAGAGCAGCTCCGCGGTGCACCGGATGAATTACGCGGTACACCGCAGCATCACGGACCAGTCCCACGGTGCACTAGATGGCCCGACCAGTAAGCTCAGAAATCTGCACGGTACACCGGACCTCTGTCACGGTACACCGGACGACTACACGGAGCAGGGATGCGGTACACTACATAGTCCGACCAGTAAGCTCAAAAGTCAGTCGAACAGTCACGCGGTGCACCGGACCCTACCCGCGGTACACCGCACGAGAGGGTTTCAGCACTATTACTAGAGGACAAAGCTTATATCCGTTAGAAGATTAATAGATCCGTTAGAGAGAAGCTTTATGACCGTTGGACCATCTTTTCAGCTATAAAATGGAGCTCATTCAAGACACAACTTAAGCCTTCCATCTACAAATCTTAAGAGCAATTAATTCTATCATTCAAGGAGGTTTCAAAGGAGCATTCAAGTCATATTTATTGTGAAGCTAATTAGTTCTATCTACTCATTTAGGAGTTTAGTCACAAAGCTTTTATAAGCACCCCTAAACACTTTTTCCCTTTCCTCTTAGTTCTTGTAATAGATTAAGAGAGTAGTGTGAGCATAGGTTTATGCTTGGTTCCTTGTGTTGGTGATAACACAAGTGTATTTCCTTCAAAGGGTTTTTGAAGTGGTTGTAAGGGTTTGTATCTCACCCGGTTAAGAGTTACGAAGATTAGTGAGAATCTTGCAAATCCTAAGGAGGCTTCCTTAGGTAGTGGATGTAGGGAAACCGAACCACTATACATCGTTGTGTATCGTATTCTATCTCTACACTCTTTATATTTCCGCACTCTATATGCTTGATAAAATGCCTACTTGAATAGTTTGATATTATTGTCTATTAGGATTATCTAGTTTTATACTATTTAGTTTGCTAATACAATAGGATTTAAATTAGCTTTTAATTTTATTTACTTGAAATAAAATTAGCCGATTAATTTCTATTGTCCTATTCAACCCCCCTTCTAGGACGCATATAGTATATCACCTTCCTATTGCCAACACAAAATCATTCTAGAAGATGATAGTGCACGCTCAGTTGAAGGCCAAAGGAGACTAATGCCAGCGATGAAAGAAGTGGTGAAGAAAGAAGTTATCAAGCTACTAGATGCGGGAATCATCTATCCCATAGCTAGTAGTGAGTGGGTAAGTCCAGATCAATGCGTACCAAAGAAGGGTGGTATTACTACCGTCGTAAATGCTTTGAATGAAGCCATTTCCACGAGAATCGTTGTTGGTTGGAGAGTGTGTATGGATTGTCGTAAGTTGAACAAGACTACCATAAAAGATCAGTTCCCTCTTCCTTTCATAGATCAGATGTTGGATAAATTGGTTGGTAGGGAATATTATTGCTTTTTGGATGGTTATTCAGGGTACAAATAAATCTATGTAGATCCAGCTGACCAACACAAAACCACCTTTACATGTCCGTTTGGTACCTTTTCCTATCGGAGGATGCCATTTGGATTGTGTAATGCACCTGCTACTTTTCAGAGATGTATGATGGAGATTTTTTGGGATATGATCGATAATTTCCTTGAGGTATTTATGGATGACTTTTCTGTGTTTGGTGATAACTTTGATGAGTGTTTACAGAACTTGGAGAAGGTGTTGATTAGATGCAAGGAAACTGATTTGGTGTTAAATTGGGAGAAATGTCATTGTATGGTGTGTGAAGGTATAGTGTTGGGACACAAAGTTTCGAGTGCAGGCTTAGAAGTTGATCGTGCTAAGATTGAGGTAATAAAGACTCTTCCCCCTCCCATTACTGTAAAAGGGGTGAGAAGCTTTTTAGTCCATGATGGGTTTTATCGCCGGTTCATCAAAGACTTTTCAAAGATCACAAAACCTTTATGTAACTTACTCGAAAAGGATAATAATGGCATATTTTGTTTTAAATTAGTTTTTTTTCAAATTCTTATATATAAATAATAAATGAATTGTTTAGTCTATCCCTATAGAGAGGGCATCGGCTATCCTTATAGAGAGGGTATCGACTGTTACAAGTTTCGCTAACTGAGGATGAAGATAGTCATAAGCTAAAACTATTGCCTAAAGGCGAATTTTTCGATACCCAATCAGCAACTTCATTGTTTCGTCTCTAAATAAAGGAGAAAGTAGGATTACAAGTTTGTGAAATAAAATAGATACTCCTAATAATATTACAAACACTAGGGTTAAGAATAGAGAGATTAAGGGCGAGAGGTTCTATAATGGCTTTGCAATCGTTCTCGCACACTTGATTATCTTTGAAAATCTTAGCCCATAAGCATGCTTTCAAGATTTCTAATGCCTCCGCTTCAAGTAGACTCTCCTCTCCAATCTCCCAAGCATTTAGATTGATAATAGATCCTCTAAAATCCCTTACAACACAAGATAGTGTTAATTTATTAGCTTTATAAGATATATCATTATTTATTTTATAAATGTTAATAGGAAGAGGATAACATGAACTCTTGATTTTATCACTCCCTCTTTGTTGTGAATGTTTACTATTTCCTGTTTGTATATCGCCATTTCTTATTTCATTTTGTATCCTCACTCCCTCTTTGTTGTGAATGTTCACTATTTTTGTATCCTCACTCCCTCTTTGTTGTGAATGTTTACTATTTCCTGTTTGTATATCGCCATTTCTTATTTCATTTTGTATCCTCAGACTTGTTATACATCATCAGATGTTATGGGACAACTTCCTGCATCAGTTTCAAATTGATTTTTTTCCAGTTTTTTTCCATTTCTAACCCTCAGATAATCAAGTTTTAAAGTGAGGTCCTCTCCTCCCTTTCTTGTCAGGAGGATAACCTTATAACTATACTGAGCATATAACATAGCGCATCTTATGTATACTGACCATTTATTGTTAGAAGTGACTATTTTTGTAATACATTGATTTCTTGCGAGGTAAAAGTTGGTAACAAGTTATAAATGGAGAGTCACAAAACAGACTTCAGAGACTGGTCATAATCAAACGTTTTGACTTGGCTCAAATGTCCTTACTTGTCATACAATTAGAAGAAATGGCCTGTGATTGCACTACTAAAGAAATGAATATGGTTAAGTATAAACTGAATTAACATTATATATTTACAAATCATTCTCCCTTTACCACTTTTACGCTCAATAAATTTATCAAACCCAATGATTCTGTCTAGGAAACTGTAACAGAACTAATCCACATAGCATACACTCCATTATCTCTTTGCCTATAGAAAAAAGAATATAAATTTCAGATTACCCAACCTCCATAGATTCTTTATTTAGTATATAAGAAGATATTACTTACAAGTAAATATCATCCGAATTAATCTCTTGAAACAGATTGATGAAAAAGCGAAACCCATCAGGACTTACATCTCTACACAGTAACCCTGTAAACAATATTTGTTAGCTTTATATACATACGATTAATATATATATTTTTTTTTTAAATACATACCTTTGCTCTCAGCAATTAGAAGATACTCCTTCGCCATTGCTGGAGCAACACCGAGTGTTTTAGCAGCATCACTAGCAGCTATACCAGATCGTAAAGCATCTGTCTTTAAAGCCACTGATCTAATTCTAGCAAATATCTGTAAATTCACAGCATAATTTCATGATGATTATTATGAGAAAGAATTAATTGTGATAGATAATTGTATAAAGGATTTACCTCATCATCACTGTGAGTCTTGTTCTGGATGACCATAACACCACTATCAAACTTTCGTAACATAACTGGACTGTCAATAAAGAAATACATATATGTTTTTATATTAGAAAAATCTAGCACAAATTTCACAATAAAAAGACATTATATGAAGTAAACACATTCAAGATAACGAAATACATACACATCAAATTTCTCCCAAAGGGAACATGCTTGCAGCAAATCATCAGGAGAGATCAATTCTGTAGCAAAGAAGAAAAGATATTACTATATGACAAAAATAATTATAAAAAGAGATTTTAAAATAAGTAAAACGATTAAATAGGGAGCACCTGTTCCCCTAGCTCGATTGAAGAGGCAATAAATATCTATAAGATTCATCATCCCACCAGCTCTCTCTAAGGGAATTTTGACAAAATCTGCTAACTAAAAAATAAAATAAACTAGTGACCATCAATTTTTACTATTCACTTATAAATAACTAGAAATATTATGTAAAAGAGGCAAAAATGAACAAGAACCTGACGAGACAATTGTTGATGATATAAAGCACCAGCAGATTCTTTGGTGACTGGAGATATTATACCTATACTAAGTAACAATTCTTGCATATCTTCTTTACTTCCCATCTCTTCATCATTTGTTCCACTAGCTTGATTATTCAAACCTGACAAAAGCTTTAACCTCATTTTATCTGCCAGCATCACCATCTCTTTAGCTTTACTCTGTATATATCATACTAATAGTTATGAACAAGAAGGATATTTACTAATATTATATAATTAGTTAAGTTCATACCATGAGGGCATTGAGGTCCTGAAAAGCATCCTGCAAACTTTTATCAGTACTCTCCCACATTTCTTGCTCTTTCCTCAAAATCCCGGACACTCCAACCACAGGCATTCTAATTGCTACACTCTCAGGTGCTGATGTAGACCCGGATACACTCTCGGACCTTGAGCCAGAGCCTGGGTCGGATACACTTTCCCAAGCTCTTCCTCTCCAGGCCTCCCAAAACTTGGTCAAAAATGTGTCTGGATCTGACTTTCCCCTTACAACTAACATAATTACAATTGATTTTAGAGTGACATTTACAGGTTTGTTATCGGTAAAAATGCGGCCGTCAGGGGTGGAGGAAGCTTGGAAGCGGATCCTAGGGCTAGCGAACATGGATTTTATGGATTTTTTAGTGGAGAATATGTGTGAGATGGAGGAGAGTGGAATGTAAATAGCGCCAGAGTTGGTGGTGGTGGGAGGGTCAGGTAGCCAGAGGAGGCGGTGGGTGGTGAGAATTAGGACGCCTGATTTTAGTTGTGGGAAGTTAGGGTTTTCTTCTGAGAGGAGATCCACGGCGGAGAGGAGAGAGCATTCTACTTCACCCAATTGCAGCACCGGCCGTCCACTTCCGGTTAGCTGTGCCGGCGGTAAGTAGTCGTTAGCCATAGGTGGATTGAGATCAATAATGTAATTATATACTAGACTAAGGAAGGTCAATGGAGAGAGAAAGAGATGGAGTTGATCGGAGTTGAATTGAGGTTAAGTGCCAAATATTCCCTTTGCTTTGTCTAAGTTCAGAAAAACCTCATATTATACTGAAAGGAACAAAAAGGCTATTGCATTCTGAGATACAACACTGAATAGATTATTTTTAATTCCAATTCGGATCCAAAATTTTCAGAACTGGAAAAAAAATCCTGAATTTCGGAATTAAGAGACTTTTGTTGGGTTATGTTAGACCATCTCCAGAAGTTGAGCCAAATGGATATTTACTGCAGAAATTAAAAAATACAGTATAAGACCAAATTGATACACGGCATCCCTCCCCATATACGCTATTTTCAGCGCATCACTTCTCATACGGTCATCAAATTGCCATTGTAGGATTTCTATAAATATATAATTAACATCACGACTGTAATTATACTTAAAAATTCTAAAAGTGATGATATTAGGTTAAAAGTAATTCAATCTTTTAGAGTTTCCATGGTTGAAATTAATTTTTTACCTTAATTTGGTTCTTCGCCAAATCGGGTTGATGATGGTGGAGAATCGTCCACGAGTTGCGGCGGTTTTCTTGTGCAGTAAAGCGGCTTGATGGGAAGGTGAGACTGAGTGTGAAGAGATTTCTTTTTGTGGTTTGTTCCAATGCTAGTGTGAAGCGATGGGTTCTAAGTTTTATCATTCTTCAACGTTTTTTTTTCAGCGTTTGTATTTTTTTTTTCTGTTTTTTTTTTATTACATAAGATTCAATTCCATTACCTCTTGAAAATTTAATATTCTAAATGTAGAATTAGAAAAAAAAATCAAAAATACAAATCGGAAACAAAAACCAGATTGAAAATTTCGAAAATTTATATGTACTTCCAATTCTAATCTAATTTTTTCGGAAAAATCGAAAATCGTAATTTAAGAACATTAAAAATCTGTTCGGAAATCGGTTTGTCAGATTGGAAAAATCAAAAATTGTAATTTCAGATCCGATTTCCACCCTACGGATTGAGGAATGAATTATATTTTGCTGATTTAAATCTTAATTGGCAAAGGGTTTGAGTTTGAGTTCGCTAAGGGTTTGTTTGAGTTCGGCTTGTTAGTTAAACAAGCCAAACTCAAACTTTAAATTCAGGCTCGTTTACTAAACGAGAGGAACTCAAACTTGTATAAGCTCGACTCGTTAAACTCGTGAACAGTTTGGTAAGGGTTCTTTAAGAGTTTGTAATAGGCTTGGTAAATATATTCAATTAAAAATTATTAATATATATACACAAAAAGTCAAAACTACGTAAAACTTTTGTATATGTAATTAATCATAACTATATTCTATATCTAATAAGTATATTTATTTTTTTTCTTCAAGTCAAATTATTTATTTGTTGTATGAGTTTGCTAAGGGTTTGTTTGATTTTGGCTCGTTAGTTAACGAACCAGGCTTAAGAAAGCTAAAGTTCGGCTCGGCTCGGTTTGTTTCAAACTCAAAACAAGCTCAAACTAACAAAAATATTAGCAAACCAAACTCAAAAAAGCTAAAATTTGGCTCGGTTCGGTTCGTTTGTAGCCATAATTGGCATATCATTGTCCACAAAATTGAATGAGAATAAGGAGTTGGAGTTTTTTCATAGGGGGTGTGACACTGAATCAATAAGAATGTTTGTATTTTCTAACCATTTCAGATCTGAATACCTCTTAACTAGTCTGTTTCATTAAGATTTCAAACTAAGTTTGATTCGTTCAGACCTTTACACTTAACAGATTCAGTTGTTATTCAGCATTTAGTACTTATCACTAAAAGAAATCAAAGGACACCTTAGACATAACTTGAACATGGATTTAGATAAGTCGTGCCGAATGGTTTGAAGACTAAGTCATATTACATAGTGGACTTTTCTTGGACCATATTTTATGATTTGGGCTCGTTGGATTGAATTTTATATGGTGTGTTGGAAGGGAGCTTGATAAGAGAGTGAAATTTGAGGTTTTGTTGTGACATTTGGGCTTGGTTTGGACGGATGAGTAAATTTGTTGTCGGGGAAGTCCTTTTTTAAGTGCGGGGAAGACCAATGTAACATATGATTAAGGGTTTGTTTGGATATAGAGGATATTTTTTAATAAAGGAAAGGAACGCAAAAGGATACTATATTAAAAAATAGGAGGGGAGAGTATTTAATTTTGTTTGGATTGAGTAGTCTAAGAATAGATAGTATTAGTAAAGGGTTCTTTGATATCTGTGTTTGGATTCTACAAGTAATGGAAATGAATGGATTATTTTATAACTAAAATACTTTTATACCCCTAATAAAATATATTATAAATAGAACATAAGGTTAATAAAGACATTTTACCATTAAAATAATTCATTCCTTCTAATGACTCCAAATTAGGATAAGATATAAAAGATTAGAAGGTATCCCTCCAAAATTTTATAATACAAACAAATGAAAATATCTACTATCCATTATGATTCCAACCCTCCCCTTCTAATTCCTCTATCCAAACAAAGGCTAAGGAAATAATTATTTTGGAGATTCAAATATGAAAACTTGAAAGGAGTTTGGTTGAATTGCGTTGTTGGTGAGATCTATATACTAAGGGGTATTCTGACGGTTCCAAAAATGTCTGACGACTTTGAATGAGTACGATGTGAAATTGTCAAGGTATTTTGTACACCCTTAACAAAAAAGGTAAATGGGTCTTTGATTAATAAATAATGTGATGCGTTTATTTATTTATTTGAAACCATGCTTAAGTTTTGAAACTCTGTATTGTTAGACAAGCTAGGTTTAATAATGTTTTTATTAGAGACCCTAGGGGTCCTGGCGAAATTCTTTTAATACTAGTGTTGTCAATGAGTGTAAGCACTATGTTATTAGTAAGACTATTGATAATAGTAATGTTTGGTATCTCGTATGTGTGCATGTGCCACCTAAGCATAGAGCACATCATGTCTTTTGGAATGAATTGACGAAACGGAAAAAACATCATAATAGGTCATGGATGACAATCGGGGATTTTAATGCGGTTTATCAAAATCTGAGATATATAGTCGTAATCATGTCGAGTATAATCATATTCTTTATTTTAATTCTTTTATATCTATAATGGATTGATCGATTTAAAGTCTTGTGGATGTTTTTACACGTGGTTTAATCGGATAATGGATGATGATCTCGTCACGCAAAAGTTTGATCGGGTACAAATTGGTGTAACAGGTTTCCTAGAGCTAATATTTTTGTTCTGCTGGCTATTGGCTCGAATTATTCGTCGTTTATTTTACACAGAGATATGAAACAAGATTCTTGTCAATGTTCTTCAAAATTGAACTTTTTTGGATGTGTCATTTAGATTATAGAGGGGGTGTGGAGAAAACCATGTTTAGAAGAAGGCTGACCTCTAGCCGTGAATATTACATAAAGAATATAGTCGTGAATAAGACATTGCAAGATCGAACCTCCAATATAGAAGTAGTCGGACTGCTGAGAGTTGAATATCCAACCAAATATTTGGTACTATATGGACATGAATATAAGGTTTTAAATTAGCTAAAATGGTTATTATTTACACAAAATATCAATCTTTCAAGTTGATATAATCAAGAAGAGTTCCAAATCAATTTCAAGCCAAAATGGTCATCCTTTGTAATTGCTTTGTAAGCCATATATTATATCTACTCACCGCGGAGCTTGGTAGTGTATCTTCAAATCTTCTACCCTAGGGTTTTCCTCTTGTTCTAGATTTGACTAAAAATAGAGTCTTGTTTGTCTTTGTGTAGGTGCATACAAGAGAGAAGGCTTCACATGTGTGTGAAAGTGGTTTATTTAGTAGCGGTTGTATACTCAATTCTTTCTATTGTGATTACACAAGAGGAGGCTTCACATGAGTATGATATGGTATTGTAAATGTGTATGTTCTCACCTCATTGAAGAGACACGAGATATTAGTGGAGATCTTGAAATCCTAAGGGTCAAATAGACTTTAGGTAGTGGATAAGACTTCCAAGAGCCTAACCACTATATATGGTTGTGTACTGCTTCTCTTCTCGTACACTTCCACATTATGCAAATCATGTGTTTTTTATTTTGCTTATCTCATACTTGCCTTTGTTAGGTTATATGTTTCTCATGCATACAAAGTGTTTGTTCCTTTTTTTTTTAATAAAATATATGTTATACATAATTATTAGTTAGATTGATCTAATTTTTAATTGCTAAATAGTCCTAATTCTAATTTGAACTTAATCAATCCTAGATGTTTAGGACATAGAAGCTAACCAACAAGAAGGTTCATGTACTACTAAACCTCCAATTTTTGTAGGTACCAATGACTTCCTTTGAAAGAAAATAATGTAGATCTTTCTCAACTAATCGACTATGAGCAATCGTAACTAACCAAACATAGTCACTATGTGCCTTATAAGGATGCTGTAGCGAAATGATCAAGAATAATGAAGAGATTACCAAAAAAACAGGGCACTGAACTGTGATTAGAAAGTAAGGAGGATCTCCAAAACTCGTTGGGTAATTAGCCATTTACTTAACTCCTGTTGAGATGTATTTTCAGCTGTATTTCCTTACCTCCTGTTACGGATGCCTATGAGGCTTACAGCATGCATAGATCTGATAAGATTGAACACAGTTTGGGTAAATTATGAATTTCAACAGAAAATCTGGAAAATATCTGCCAAAGAAATTATTTTTGTGATATGGTACTACTCTCTGAGTGTCGATAAATGATCCTATAGGGGTTGCATATAATCAGACTATAAATTTTAAATAACGAAACAAAACTCAAGACAATCTATGCAAAGCTAGAATTCCAAATGAAAATTCTAGAGAAGGAGTATGTGAAACCAAATACAACATCTATGCCATCCATATGTATTAACTAATAATATTACATTTGTACAAGCATCAGAATGATTAAGCTTGCTTTAATTTAGATGAGCAGGTGATTCTTGATTACTGTTGGAATTTTGCATCCATGTATCTTGAACCTGTGCTGCAAATTGCAAATTCCAAATCACATCTTCAACAGAAGGCCGATCAAGAAGTTGATCTGATAGACATCTCACACAAAGCTCCATCAGGGTCTTCAATGAATCATCGGAGATATCCTTTCTGAGCGATGGATCAACAATACTTTTTCTTGCTATATCATCATCCGCTGTTAAACAAACTGATAGCTGGACCCCACATCAATCAGTTAGAGAAAAATTAAACAAAATAAACTCAAACAAGTGACTTACTATGTCTTTCGATACATGAATATCGTTATTGTTTATCATTCCCCTTCCTACTAAGATTTCAAGCAATATCACTCCGAAGTCATAAATGTCATCTTTCTCTTGATGCATCAACTTCACTTCTATACTATCCTTTGTTCCACACGAAGAATCTCGCTTATGACCCTGGGGACCAGATTGTAAATTATAAACTTAGCAGGTTCGAAAGGAAATTCATTCAAGATTTTCGACATACCGGTCTCGAATTCTCCGCTAGTAGAGGAAGATTATACTTGTTAATTTTCACATGAAGATCTTGATCGAGTAAAACATCTTTTAACTTCAAATTATTCGAATATATTCCTGGTACTATTCCCGTATGAAGAAACTGAATCCCTCGTGCAATCCCTATTGCAGAGGCTATCCTCTGTGTCCAAATAAACTTTCGTCCCTTTCCTTCCGGAGATTTTTTTTAGCATAAAGCGAGAGTAAGAATACAAATACACGAAAGCCGAAATTATACTCAAATACTAAAACTATTACCTGTTATGAACCGCTTAATTGTACCGTTTGGAATAAACTCAAACACGATATATATTCTACCGACACTTGAATCTTCTTGATTACACTCAAAGCAATGTCCAATAGCACTAACAACATGTTGGTGTCTAAGTTTTGAAATTATCTCGAGCTGATGTGTATAGGATTGTACACTGTGTCTCTTCGTCATAATTAAGCTTCTTATCGCAACAACAGTTCCATCAGGAAGTATTCCTTTGTAAACCTGATTTTCACCATCAAAATAAGATTAAAAGAATTTTAAATAATTGGTAAATGTAATGTTAAAATATGAGTACCTCTCTATGTGAATCTTTAGCAATGAGAGTTGATATATGGAAATTATTTGTAGCTTCCTTAAGTTGATCGAGAACAAATGTTCGATAAGGTGGAATTCCTAGTGGTCCGAGCTTCATCGTTTCAGAAATGGCCCCTATACAATATAAATTAGTGTCACAAATACAAGTAAAAAATATAAATTAAAATTTATTTTTTAAAGGGACAAAAATCTTACTTGCATCTTGAAGAACCTTGAGTGTGAAAGCAGGTGAAAGCTTCTCAACAATAAGCCTTGTGTGAGATTTTTCACTTAGTTTTTTCTTAGCATGTTCTCTTCTAACAAATAAAAACGCTACACCTAGAACAAGCCCTCCTCCTATAATCCCTCCCACCATACTTGAAGCAAGAACAGCTTTACCATTTTGCTTCTTTTCTGTATCCTCTTGTAAGATTTGCACAGCCAAAGCTTCATTCTTACAAAACGAGTATGGATGTTGATGCTTATACCTCCCCGAAAAACAATTTTGATCATATCTAACAACTTTTCCACTTATATTTGAGTGTAAACAAGATGGTAACTCTCCAGTCAATCGATTAACCGACAGATTCACGAAAGTGAGTTTATCATTGCATGACATGTTCTTCGAAAGCTTTCCTGTGAGTTTATTTCCCGATATATCGAGATAAGTAAGTGAAGGCATGGAGAATAGTGACGGAGAGAAAGGGCCAATAAGTTCATTTGCAGATATATCCAGCTTCTGTAATTGATAACATGAACTCAAATTGTTCAATAATGCGAACTGAAATTTGTTTTTCCTTAGCACTAAAGAAACCAATTTGGTGGGTATAGCAGGAAGTTGAGGACCAAAACTGTTATTTTCAAAATCAAGAACTTGAAGGTTAGTCAAATTGCGAAAATCAGGAACATCCCCAGATAAATTATTTTCAGCAAGGATTAAATTCCTTAAATTCCTCAAATTCAATAGAGTAAATGGTAAAAACCCAGAAAATGAATTATTCCTTAAACTTAAAACCGATAAACCTGTCAACGAACCAATCCATGTAGGAACCGGACCTGAGATTTGGTTACCATCAAGGACAAGAGTTTGCAGATCCTTCAAAGACGAAATTTGCACAGGAAGGCTTCCGTTAAACTGGTTTGAGCTTATATTCAATATCTCTAATGAAGATAATTTTCCAATATTTGCAGGAACAGGTCCTTGTAATCCCAAAGAAACCAATGAAAGGACCTTCAAATTTGGTAAACTCGCAAAATTATCAAAAAGAGAAAAAGTTGAGAAATCGTGAGGAAGATTAGGAAACCAATTGTTGCCTATAACATGGAGTTGTGTTATGTTATCTTCATAGCATACAACCGTCAGAATTGGATGTGGCTCAGTGTTGCAAAAATCTGTGTTATCACTCCAAATGTTCAATTCTTCTGGAAAATTTAGCTGTCTCTTGATATTTGAAACGGCTTGATATTGTGATGGTTGTAAAAATTGTTGTGAGAAATGGGGTAGGAAGATAATCATAATTAAGAGAAGAAGCTTTGAAGAAATTTTCACTTGTCTATCCATGGCTACACTACACACAACTAAAATTTAGAGTTGCGTATGAACGATAACTTGGGATGGTCGGTTTCTTTAGTCGAACTTATTAAAGGAGTTTTGTCTTTCTATATCTTCTGACATCACTATTACTCCGTACAGTGTTTTATTGGAAGTCTTACTATTCATTTCTTCACCTTTTAACTTATCGACTAAAAGAAATAAAAAAAATATTTTCCTTTTTTTTAAATGGATTATATATATTAATTCTTTACCTAAGAAATGCATTTATTTACCTTTTTGCCAGAAGATTTTGATGATATATTCAATTATATAATATTACCTCTATTTCTTAATAATTGTCTTTTCATATATAATAGAGTTAATATTACCTATAATTCGATTAATATTTACTTTTCAGCAGGTTAAACATTTAAATTTATGGATCAAAATATAAATTAATGTATATAAATAAATATTTTTCTAAAAGGATTTCCATACGATTTGACCAACTCAATTAGGGAAAAGGATATATTATTTTAAATTTCAAAAAAATATATTGGAATTTGTGTAATCTATAAACTTCTTTTTTTCAAACATACATACTTATATTGGATTTTATTAAATTTTATAACATATTTTTTAAGAGATTTTAATAGAATTTATTAGATTTTACCAAATTCTTACAAAAACTTACAAATTTGTAAAATTTTATGGAGTAACAATTTTTAAAGGGTGTGATTATTAGGTGTTTCAACACGCTTGAAAGGTAATTTATTATTTTTTTATTTTTTCAGAATACACAATATTTTCAATTAAAGTGTTATAATTTCTTTTTTTATAAAAACAATACTAAGAAGTTTTAAACATGAGTTGTATACGTATAATTGAAAGATTCTCTTTTAACTAAATCAATTGTCTCACGTATAATTATTTTCATGTAAATCTTTTAAAGTTTTACATGAAATATATTAATAGCAAGGATGGGTTTTTTTAACTGAAGCAATAGTTTTACGGCTAATTTTTTTATTAAGTCTTTCTAAGCGAAGTCTCACATGAAAAATATAGCATGTTTTGTTGTTAATTGTTTTTTTCAATTTGTTAGAAGTTATTTTCAAAAAAAAAATAATCATCAAAATCTCCAGTTAAAATGATAGATTTTATAATAAAACAATTATAGAGATCCTTGATCTTATAGGGCTCTTTTTAATGAAAAGGGAAAGGATTTAAGATCCTCGGTCTTATAGGGATTCTAAGCATTTTAACTCATCTTTATCTATAATGAAAAAAGAAAGAGTCTAATGTCTTCGATCTTAGAGACCTCCGACCCTTCTAACTTATCTTTTACTTTAATGAAAATGGAAAGAATCTATAACTATATAGCTCTTGACCCTATTAACTTATCTTTTTCATTAATAAAAAGGGATATATGATCCTAACGACCATAGGTTTCTTGACCCTCTTATTTTCCTTAAAAAGAAAAATGAAAAAAAATCTAATTTACTCGATTTCAAATACTCTCGATTATGTCAATTTATCTTTTGCTTAATGAAAAGGGGAAGTATCTAAGATCCTTGATCTTACATGATTGTTAACCATATCAACTTATTTATTCCTTTAATGTATAAAGTAGAATTTATTGTCTTTGACTCAATAATCAATTCATGCACACCAAAGTACATAAATATGAAGTATTTAATTTACAAAAACAGTAATTGGCCTATAAGAGAACAAACATTCATATGGACTTGGGCCCAAATAAACAACAAGCAAAAGTTAAATTATTTACTATTTATCAAAACACTTGGTATTGGGGAAATAAGTTGCCTTGTTAACTTTAAGACTTATCCACTACATGGATAATTTCTTTCTCTTGCTCTCGGAGAGAGTATTCCCACTAGTTGCTCGTCAACTTGGCTAGTTTTGACTTTTTTTTCTTCTAAAGTAGAAGAAGCAAGATCATCTACCTTAATCTTAGGATCCAATTCAAGATAAATTTTGTGAATCTGATCGAAGTACTTGTAACAAACATCATAAGTGAAATATTAGGAAAATTTAAATTGATCCATCTCACAGTTTGAGGTTTTCTTGTACTCATCGACAATAATGGAAAAGGCTTCGAAAAGGCGACTTTTTTATTTCCTTGATCTTTTAGCATAGACTTTGTTAGCTTTAGCCTGAGCTTCTCCATATTTAAAATGGGATTCATCGCCTTTAAAAGGGATGCATCATCTTTATTATGTGATTCTTGGTCCTATAAAGATCATCTGCAAAACTCTTGCGGATAAATTCAAATTATAGTAAAATCTGGACAACTTTGTTCTTCTCTTCGCACGTTAGATGAAGAGAAGTCTTAGAAATTTTATGAGTCTCAGTGAGTATCATAACCTCATCTCCAATCACTTTTTACTTTAATTCACATGCACTCTTCTCCATGGTAAGAGACTTTATCGATTCTTGAAGCTTGGATCCTTAATCGGTTGTCCATGTAGGGGTAAGGTCCAGTAAAACCTTATACATGAGCTTATCTTGACAAAATTATCAAAGAACACAAACTTGTTTATATATCAAGCAACTCAATATATGTACCTCACAAAAAGTATGCTTTGGGTAGCCTGCCATTCCAAAAGGACAACCACGTCAACTATCGAGTAACATGTAATGGTATGTACGAGGAATGATCCAAGAAAGGAAGAGCCTCATTATTCTTGATATTTGCCCATGGAGGTTTTAGCTGGGTAATTCGCTTACTCCTCGGAGTAGGCTTCGTATCACACTTCTCCACCACCTTGATGGGGGTCATTGAGGCATTGACTTCTGAGGTTCCTATTGGTCTAGCCTTAAGAATTATAAGCTCTTCGGAAGGAGTCCATCTCGTATAATAGGGAGTAGCAAGCCCAACATTACCAAGGTGAGCATCAATCTCACTCAAAGTCTCGTTCTAGATGCCAAGCCTTTTGGGTATCTGATGTCTCGTCTTTTGTGAAAGATTTATATGATTACGAGACCTCATTTTAGGGATTTATAGACTTGTTTGTGCTTATTTATCCCCATTACCTGACACTAATTGAGATTTTAGTCTATCTCAAATATTATTGTGTTTTTGGAGCTTTTTGCCTTAATTATGTGGTGAGTGTGTAGCTCCTAGGTACGTGGATTGTGAGAGATCCCAAGATAGAGCTAAGAAGACAAAAATTCAAAGTCAACCCCTAGTCAAGGTGTAAAGGAATAAAAAGTACTCCTGAAAAGATCAAGTGAAATTGCCGATAATACTTTATTATCAACGTTAAAGAGTCACCACACTCAATTGGTGATATTTTTTATCAAGCCCCTTCAGCTCAAGATAGCCATTGAGTCTAGAATGCGTGAGAGGAAACAGTTTGTGAATGAGACTACAAATTTATGCTAATATTACCATGATGACTCGAACAAATGGATTTGGGCCACCTTAGACCCACCCAAGTGGGCCCACTTAGGCCAAAACATGTTTAGCTTTAATTATATCAGTTATACACATTTTAGAAAGGGAAAAAAATTCACCATTCAAGAGGAGAGAAACACATGGGAGGAGAAGAAGTAAGTGGAAAGTAAACCAACTCCTCAACCATTCATTTTGCAAGCAATCCATCAACATTTTAAGTGTAATTCTAGTATCCTTTCATTTACTAAATCAATTATGTACCTTTTTATATTTATTTTACATTACTTTAGTAATAATTAATTCTAATATTAGCTTGAGATGATTTCATATGAACCCATTGTTGGAACTATTAAATTAAAGATAATTTTTTCTATTATCTCTTTCATGCTCTTGGAAGAAGTGAAAAATATATCTATGTTTAGTAGTCTCATATTATAATTTGAGGAAAAAGTTGTTGGAATTATTTAATTAAAAATATTTTCTTTTTCTTGATGATAACTTAATGGCTTGCGATTGCAGATTAATGGCTCTTTATTTTAGATGTTACGGAAGCTACTAATGCTTGGTCAACAAAATGACTAACTTTAATGAGCATTGACGAGCATTTATCACCAGCCATTGATGAGCATTTGTGTGACGTTTTTTTGTCTTTCCATTTATTATATAAATAGTGACTTTATCACTTGCATTTCTAGAGAAGAGAAAAAACTATTCTTAAGAGAATGAAAACTATTCTAGAGAGAATAGAAAAAAACATATCCTAGAGAGAATAGAAAAAACTATTCTAGAGGGAATATAGAATAGAATATAGATGAAACTTAATTCAGAAAGACTACTCTCTACTCTCTTCTTTTATTATATTCTTATATTTTCTAGACTAGAGTAGAACCATTGTTAGAGATACCGACACCACCAGAATATCTTTTTAAGGTAAAATTTGTATACTATGTAGTAGTCTTTTTCTTGAATTTCCGTGTAAGTTCCGTTATTTTCAATTAATTGTAATAGAGAATTATTTAGTTTACTATTTTTGGAATTCCGTTTCTCTATTTTTAAAACCCGTGAATGTTATTGTTTCCAACAATTTAAAAATATATTCTTGTAATATCACAAGTTATTTTTTTTAGAAATGGTTTGCTTCATAATTGAACGCAAAGGCCTTTCCCGACGTTACTATATTGGAGCCTTTCAATGGTTCCAACTACAAACGTTGGTAATAAAAGCCACTGATATGCCTTGAACGACATGAACTAGACCTTTTCGTTCTCGAGGTACTCCCTGCCATTGAGGCTAATGGGGAATATACCAAAGAAATACATGTTAGGTTTCTGGCTCTCAAAGTTGGGTTCAAGAAAGATAATTCAGTGGTTAGGGAATGGATCTTGGATAATGTGACAAACCCCACCTTTTATCTCTGTACCGTTGTGAAGTCAACAAAGACTATCTGTGAAGGTTTAGAAAAGGCACGAGGGTGATGATTCTGATGAGAAGTAATGCGTCATCGCTAAATGACCCAACAAGATCTAATTAATTAGTCTCATACAAGTCGGAAAGTGAATTGACTCAAGGATAAGACCTTATTTTTCACATTTATATATGTTTTAGGATTACACTCGCTTATACAACCACCCTTCGACTCTTGTTGCACTAACGATCATTCACAAACATGATTATACATTAGTTGGATGTTATATCTATATATGAATGAGTATGTAGATGAAGTGATCTATATAGTGCAACTTGAAGGGTTGGTGGTTTTGGGGCAAGGGATAAAGTATGAAAACTTCATAACTTGTTTTGGGTTTTTAAACGCGCACCTTGCTAATGAAATAGTATCTCAATAAATGATGGATCAGTTTGTGTTACACTTTTGTCAATATGTGTATGACATGATCCACTTTTGGTACTTTCATTCATGGGTCATACTTCTTTTATTCTTCTATTTGTAAATAACAGATGTGGCGGAAGCTGGTCCTAAGGATAAAATTTGTTAGAGTCTATAATGGAATTTACCTTAGTCAGTCTCACTATGTTGGAAAGGATTGACTCTTTGATGCAGTGACTGGTAAAACTCTTTATAATACGAGTATCCATGTATAAGAGAATTGTGGGGGTGCGTATCTTAATGAGTATGCAATAATTATAAGAAATATGATGTTCGTAATGAGTATTCTCAACCTGGTATTGTTTATATTGTAAAGAAATCAAGTGATGACCACTGGGTCAGTTTTTGTCATTTGATAAAGTACGGGAGAGGTACTATTGATCTAGATCTGCATTCTAACAATTTGTAGAATATCATGTAATAGATTTATTGACAGTTGTATGATTTGAACCCACACCCTTTCAAACCAAAGACTAAATTTGGACCCTTAGCCAACATGGCGTAAACTGTGCATAAAGTACATATTACCACTTAGTAAATTCATAGCCATGTGTGGTGGTCCTATGAAGACGGATTTGATGAATTGGCCGTTGAGGTTGTTAGTATATTGTTCATACTTAATGAATTTGTAGCCATGTGTGGAGGTCCTATTGAGATGGACTTGATGAATACACCGTTAATGTTGTTGTACATTTTTCATACTTAATAAATTCATATCCATGTGTGGTGGTCCTATTGAGACAGAATTGATGAATTCACCGTTGAGGTTGTTGTATATTGATCATAATATGACTTCAAGGAGGCGTCCTTGATGTTCCCAAGGGATGAGTTCTTAGATTCACCACAAATTCATAGCCCGTAAGAATGGTCCTAAAGAGAAAGGATTTGATGATTTCGCGAGACACATAATGAGGCTGAGTTTTATTGCTCTTAATGATCTCGAAATCCGAGAGGGGCCGACTAATGAGGCTAGACACTCTTGGAGATCCTATATGCGTAAGGAAATGGTGATGTTTGAGGACTCTGTAACTATCAGCCGGGTAAAGTATGTGATGTGAAGGTCTTGATAAAAAACCATCAAGTTCAAGAGTACGTTCACTTTATATGTGTTTGGTGGTTTCCTCACTTCACTATGTGTCAATTCAAATCGAAATATATTGCCACTTAAGTATAATTCACCCAAATGCTGGTATTTATGGAAACATGTTCACCCTCTCTCACAAAGAACCTAAGTGGGGATTGTTGAAATTATTAAATTAAAGATAAATTATTTTATTAATTCTTTCATACTCTTGGAAGAAGTGAAAAATACTATTTGTGTTAAGAGTAATGATATATATCACCACTTTCTGGTTTACCCTTGTATCACCCTTTATGTGTCACCTTATGTGGCATTAAATCAAATAGAGAGAAAAAATCATTAGGAAAGAGAAACCCTCTGATTGGTGTTTAAAACCTCCACGTAGGAGGTGATATAAGGGTGAACCAAAAAGGGGTGATAAATATCATTACTCTTATGTTTAATAGTCCCACATTATGATTTGAGAAAAAATCCATTGAAATTATTTGATTTAAAATAATTTTCTTTACTTGATGACAACTTAATGGCTTTCGATTGCAGATTAATGGCTCTTTATTTTTAGATGTTACGGGAGTTACCAAGGCTTGGTCAATAAAACGACTGACTTTAATGAGCATTAACGAGCATTTATCACCAGCCATTGATGAACATTCATATGACGATTTTTTGTTTTGCCATTTCTTTTATAAATAGTGACTTTGTCACTTGCATTTCTAGAGAATAGAAAAAACTATTCTTGAGAGAATAAAAAAACTATTCTAGAGAGAATAGAAAACTAGACTATTCAAGAGAGAATAGAAAAACAAACTTTTCTAGAGAGAATAAGAAAAACTATTCTAGAGGGAATATAGAATAGAATATAGACGAAACTTAATTCAGAAAAGACTACTCTCTACTCTGTTCTTTTATTATATTCTTATATTTTCTAGACTAGACTAGAACCTTTGTTAGAGATACAGGCATGATCGAAATATCTTTTTAACGTAAAATTTGTATACTATGTAGCAGTCTTTTTCTTGAATTTTCGTGTATGTTTCGTTATTTTCAATTAATTGTAATAGTGTAGTGTTATTTTTAATTTAGAATTATTTCGTTTACTATTTTTGGAATTCCATTTCTCTATTTTTAAAATCAATGATTGTTCTTTTTCCAACACCGTAATGTATCATTTTTGGGATTAATTTTATGCTTTTGGGATAATTATCATTTAAACAAATTATTATTTGTATATGACAAAAACTCGTGTTGATAACGTGTTATAAACTAAAAGCAAAGAAGATAAAGATATAGAAAAAATATAGTTCTTATATTTCCATAACTAGTAATATTACAATGAAATGAGTTTTATATTTATAAAAAAAAAGAGTGACCATTCATTTGTCCTATTTACAAGTTATGAATAGAAACAATAAAATTTTAACTTTATGAGACATTCACTATTAATAATATAATTTTTTTATCAAATATTAGTAATATAATTTATTTATATTAATTTTGTTTAACTATAAAAATAAAAATATTATAGTAAAATTATTAATAATTAAGTTTTTTATTTAAAATGAGTAAAATGAGGAAAATAGGTAAAATTAAGAAATAATTTTATGATTTATATATAAATGAACATCTAAACAAGATCTAATGATATTCCTACAATTATTCATCGGGGCAATTATTTTCTAAAGCCCCAACAACATTGGATTAGCAAAATAAAGTCCAAACCTTATCACCTAATAACTATTCGTCCATTACCAACTAAAACCCACTGAAATACCCAAAAACCCCTTATACCCTCTTATACCCACTGAAACAACAAAAACAAAAAACAAAAACCCGTATTAGGTTTTTGTTTCTGAAAAACTATCCTCTCTCTACCTTCTCTGTAACCTCTCTCTATCGCTCTCTCCTCACCATTATAACTGATCCCTTCCACCTCCCACCATCATCATTGATTCACCTCCTCACCACCATCACCGACCCAGCTTCTCCACCTTCCACCTACGTTCGTGAACCAAAGCATCGGCGCCGGAGACCTCCGTCCATGAAGAAGAAGTGGACCTCCGTTCGTTCGTGAAGAAGACGGGACCTCCACTCGTGAAGAAGACGGGGACCTCCGCTCGTGAAGAAGACGCCGTGGCCAGCGAAGAAAACCGTTGCTCTCTGTTTTCCTCCCCATATCTCGACACCAACACACCTCCACCTCCACCAACCTTCAAATCTGCTCGAGGACAACACATTCAAGTCCGCTCCTCTCCGCCGCTCTCTCCAGTGTTCCATCTCCATCTCTGCTGCAGATCCAAATCTCACCGCCCCAGATCTCGCCGCCCCACCACACTTCGTACAGACCTTCACTAACCTTCGTCGCCGGACTTCACCAACCTTCAGGGATGCAGGCCAACTCGTCAAGAGACCAACTCGTCAACCATCGACCAGATCTGTTCGAAGCCCAACTCGTCAAGAGCACAGCACATCGACCAGATTTGTTCTTCGCCGCCCAAGAACATCAGATCCGTTCAGAGGTTTTTTTTTTTAATTTAATCTGAACTGTTTCTTTGGTCTATGAGTTTCATGTTGATTTTTTTGTTACAGGTTGTGGCCAGACCTTTGTGTCTAGACAGTAGTTCATCGATCAAGTTTTGTAATTTTTTCATGTTATGGTCTATGAGTTTTCATGTTTTTATTTCACGTGTTAAAGCTTATCTAGCCACTATGGTCCAGACACTATGGTCCAGACCCTAGGGTCTAGCCCATTGGGGTCAGCCTGTTGGGTCTATCAATTAAAGCTTGTGATAATTGTTTTAAATTGAAAAAATAGTTTTGATCATATTCAAAAAAATACAGTATACAAAGGGATGAGAAATGGACATGTTATGACTATTGATTAAATGCATTGACAATATTGACGCACTAATTTAAAATAAACTTAAATAAAATTAATGGAATATTTTGTTGTTTCTTGTTCCTATGCAAGTGTGAATAGATTTTGTATGGTATATTCCCTTGGGTACAGCCCGTAGGGTACCGCCAGTGACTATTGACATTGATAAACCCGGATAAGAACCGTATTCCTATACTTGGACATGGACAAACAGTCATAGGTATGTACCTTCGTGAAAAATAGGTGCATACCCTCACAAAAAATGTAGCTACGTACCTCACAAAAAATGTAGCTACGTACCTCACAAAAAATGTAGGTACGTACCCCGGTAAATGTACCGAAAATGTATATCGGGTAAGTTAAAAAAAAATAATAACTCAGAAATAAAATTAATAAAAAAAAATTACTGAGAAAAAAAATTGAAAAAGGTAAAATTGGAAAAAATCCAACAAAAAATTAAAACTACACTTTATTTAAAAGTATTTTTTAACTAGGCTTTAAAAACTCTTTTTGATAAAATTTGGATTCTAATTTGTAGATGAGGCATTTATCAAAAAATGCATATTAAAAAAACTATTAATAAAAAAGTATCTAGACTAACACCCTTTATTAAAAAATGCCTCAACCCAAAACACCCCTACAAGTAGTAATTAAAAAAAAAAAAAAAACAAAACAAAAACTAATAAACACACGCGGCGTCCGTGATTTTTTTTTAAAATCGTCATAACTAATTCCATAAAAATATAAAAAATCAAAAATTTATATATTTGGATAAATCAAATTAATATTTACGTCTATGATTTTTTTTGGAACTTTTTGAATTTTTTTTTGATTTTTTTCGCAGACTGCAAAAAAAAAATCACTATGTCAAACATTGAATTTCATGTTTTGAACATAGAATTTCGTGTTTTAAACATGAAAATTCATGTCTGAAAAAAAAGATTAAAAATAACAAAAAAAAACAAAAAAATCCATAGATGTAAATATTAATTTGTTTTATCTTAAAATGCAAATTTTGTATTTTTCTTATTATTTTAGAATTAGTTATGACGATTTTAAAATAATTTCACGGATGCGGTGTGTGATGGAATTAGTAGTAGGTGTTGGTGGAGGTGGTGATAGTTATGGTGGCTGTAGTGGTTGTTAAATACATAATAGTGGTGGTGGTACCCTATTATTTGTTTAATATTTAAAAATAAATATTGTATTAAAAATAAATAATATATTTAATAATAAAAATAATAAAATATATTAAAAATATAAAAAAAATGTTTTCAATAAATAATTATTTTATTAAATATTTATTTATTAAATAAATAATTAAAAACTTAAATTAGGTCTCTTCGTAGATTCCTATTATTCATCGTTTTAACAAAAGAAAGATTAGGGCTTTAAGCCTAAAATAATCATCTCAATGGCTTTCCTAGAAAAGGTATCCCTACTCATTATCTTTTCCCCCTACTCAATATTCAGCACTATTACCTGTCAAACAGAGGAAAGAAACGGTGAAAAGCTACTCAATCATATAAATAATATATCGTAGGGGTCCCAACAAATCCTTGATAAGACCAACATGAAAGACATTTATGTCCAAAGAACTTTCACATGATATTGTCCTATATTATAACAGTGTCATATGGGGGCCAAAGACGTGCTACACAGTGAGATTTTTTAAATTTTTTGTTCAAATTACATAGTGAGATAGCTACTATTCATTTTTCGGACTAAAACGTTTTGCAAAGTTTTTCGCAATCAGACAAAGACATGTTTATTTATGTTGCATTCGATTAGTCACTCACGGGATCTACTTTTGTTGAGCCTGACCATTTTATTGGGAAATATAAATTCATACCTTTCTATCATCTTGTGGAGTTCTTTTTAAAATATTTTTAAATAAAATAATTGTAAGAAAAAATTATAGAACAAAATAATTGCAAAAGTAATTTAGACGTTCCAAGAAGCGTCTCACTTCCAATTTTATTTAACGTTAATTAGTGTGAGACGCTTCCTAAAGGAGCGCTTTCTTTATAACCCAAATTGAGTTCAGAGACGCTCCTTAGATGAGTGCCTTCACCTAAGATGATTGCCTTCACCTAATAAAATACAGAGACCTTCAAATCTGGCATGAAGAAGAAAACCCTTCGCCAGAAGATTGTAGTGCGGCCGTTTACTCTGACCCCACTACCAACAACCTAATCATTTTCTAGTTTTTCTAATCTACGTGTATTTTCCTCACCCCCTACCAACAACCTAATCATTTTCTAGTTTTTCTAATCTACATGTATCTCCCCCCTTATCATGAATACAATCACACATATATAAAAATGTGTAATTTGTGTGAGTTTTTTTAGCTTTATTGTTGGTGCTATATTATTCATCGATTTGAACTCGAAATTGATAATTTTGTGTTAGAGTTTAGATGAACTTTTGAGTTATTTAGCACTATTGGTCCCTTATATAAATGTTACTGCACAAGTGGTCCTTTAATTAGAGTTGTATAATTTAATAATCTTATTGCACTATTGGCCGTGTTTCAAAAAGTGCTAAATGGATGGTCGGCCACCTTCGAATGCCTAGGGTCTAGGCGGGCGTCTAGGCGTTTCCTCCTACGCGGTTTTGTAATTTATTTATAAATATTATATATTATTACTTTATTTATTTTTAAATTCACACAATATATTAGAAAGAATAAGGAAACATATTTGAAAAAAGCTCGGTTTATATATTTATTTCCGAGATACATAATTTATACAATTTAGGTGAATGATAACCGATTATATTTGAATATTTTTTTGGGTTTATATAATTTTCGAAATAGTTTTATATAATTTTTTGTATAAAAAATAATTTTTCTTATATTTATTAGCCTTCTGACCGCCTAGACCTGTTTGGGACCTTCTAGAACCACCTAGAGGCCGCCTGGACAATTTCTGGAAGGTTAGCTACTTTCTAGCGCCTAGACCTATTATTAAACCAAAGACTATTGATACTGAAATAAATGTTATTCCACTTTCTGTCCCTTAAATTGATGAATATGCACTATTGGTCCCTTAAATTATGTTATTGCATTATATGTCCCTTAAATTGGGTAATTGCACTATAGGTCCCTTAAAGTATTTAATTGCACTATATGTCCCTTAAATTATGTTATTGCACTATTGGTCTCTTTACATTATGTTATTGCAATATAGGTCTCTTAAATTATTTGATTGTACTATAGGTCTCTTAAATTATGTTATTGCACTATTGGTCCCTTAAAATTATTTTATTGCACTATAGGTCCTTTTAAATTATGTTATAGCAATAATGACCCCTTATATATATTTAATTATTGCAATATTGGTTCCTTTGATTTTGTTATAGGACATAACAATGGCTGGACTAAGCCAAATAGACTATGAACGTGATTTTACATTTCTCTTGCTTATTCATCAAAATTTTCATCGGGGTGGAAAAATACGGAAAGACGATGTAAGTTATCCTTATATTTTTTAATATTTTATTTGTTTTAATTTTACTATTAATCCGTTATTTGTTTGTGAATAAGACAATTATGAAATTAATTATATCCAAGCCACTTTATGGGAGCCCGATGTGCAGATTTTGTCATTTCTTGAAAAAACCGGTTTTGGGTGTATTCCGAAAAATTCACAAAGTTATTACCAACCGATTCTTGTGTGCCGCTTTGGTAGAAAGGTGGGGGCGAGAGACCCACATATTTCACTTTTCAGTCGGTGAGATGACGGCGACATTATAGGATGTCTCCATGATCCTAGGGTTACCCATAGACGATCTGTTTTATACAATGATACTCCAATAGACATACCTACAGAGTGTCTACGACTATTTGGTCGGAGTCCTATAGTGGAAGGAATAGAGGTACCACAGGGGAATAAAAATGATTTAATTCTAAAATGGCTTAATGATAATTCAGCACTGGTAAGTGTATTTAATTTTTTAATTGTTTTTCCATATATTTCTTTTTTTCTTTTTTTAGGATCCCCAAATCCAAATGTCGATGACGAGATACTGCAACATTATGCGAGGGTATACATTTTACTTGTCATTGGCAGTTATCTCCTCCCAACTTCAAAGAAGAATGAGGTGTTTGCCTTAAATTTTCAATTTCTGGGATATTTTGCCGGGACGTGTACTTATAGTTGGGGTTCGGTTGTCTTGGCGCATTTGTTAGTGTCTTGTGTGAATTTGTCAAAAAAACAACCACTACCTATTTGTCGGGATGTGTTCCACTCCTATAGGTATTAAAATATGACTACTTCTTATGTTTTTTGTTGCCGAAACTTTGGCCCTAATTATAAATACTTTGATATAGATTTGGTGCTGGGATCATCTACATGTGCTACCAATATTTATAAGTGAACCTCAATTGATTATGAATGCTCACGTGTCGGCTCATAAGTTCAAGTATATTATTATCTCTATTAGAATATTCTTGTGAAATTATACTAATGATAGATTTTGTTTGTAGTTAGAATGGGCCTAATCGTGGAAAGGGATATCGATAAACGTTCTTCTATTCTATCTGGATGAGTTGGATCAATTGGAAATGAGACAAGTAACGTAGACTACATATTCACTTTCAACAAATTAGTACTAAATCTTAATGTAGTATTCTTGTGGTAGGTTAATTGGACACCATATAATGGTACTCCAATTAGCTAATGCGGCGGTAATTTGCATAGACGACTTGGATATTTATTTGTGCATTGTACCTTTGATTCACTTTGCTAAAGTCAAGTGGTACCGGTCAGATAGGGTTTTGAGAAAATTTAGTTGTGTACAAAATATACCTCAAGAAATTAGCCAAAATAGTGACGCTACCCATGACTATACAAACAAGAGAGAAGCGGCACACTAGGGTTAGACGACTCGTCAAAGAATCTATATTGACTTGTGGGACTACCTTTTTCAGAATGTTTTGGACTTAAACGAGCTTGAATTTGCAAACTCCCTACTACTAGCCCGGAGTACTTTGATTGGGATAATGATATTACGTGGAAGTTAATTGGTTTCCTGAAACCGAAGAATGAGTCCACCATGGTAGAACAAGGATGTATTCCTTGGGACATCGAATTTCAAAAAAAGGTAATATCGAGGCTTTATTAATAAAATTATGATAGATTTATCAAATATACTAATTCAAATTGCTTTTTATTGATAGATTGATGGTACCATTAGATGACGTGAGCTAGCGTTTAGTGAATATGCTACATCTGAGATTGGAAATACTATATGGTGGAAATGATGTGGCAATGCCGGCCAAACTCAATTGTGCGAGAGAATTCAGAATATTTTTTTTATCTAATGAAATGTCGGATTAGTATAGTTCGTCAGAAGATACCTCACCTTAGTCATCTAGCCGACAATCTAGGAGAAGAATAAGAAGTAGAACTTAATTGATTGTAATAGTAATTTAGTATAAATTGTACTAGTTAGTGAACTTGAATGACTTTTATTATTTTGATTATGATTTTTATGTTTGAATAATTTGCAATGATTTTTAGATTTTAATCCTTATGATATGGGCATTTTAATCCTCAAATACAATGCATTTTATGTTTGAATCAAATACTTGAAATCTTGTTTTTTTATTATTGTGCAATAGTAATAATTTTTATTATACATAAAATAAAGCATTAGGACATGGAGGCGCTTTTCAGAGAAAAGTCTCCTATATTTTTAATATCAATAATAAAATTTGGACATGGAGGCGCTCCTCGGAGAAGCACCTCCCATATTTTAAATATTAATAATAAAATCCGCACAGTGAGGCACTCCTTGGAGAAGCGTCTCCCTGTCCTAATTTCTAGTGTGAATATTAAAAAATATGTGGAGTATTTTTGTTTATTGAAAAAACACTAAAAATCACTTCATTATGCATTATACACAACATAAAATATGTAAACAATAATAAGTAAGTTTGATAATCACTACAAATTAATAGAAACCATACATTGTTTACAGTTGTTATAGAAAAACTACATCTACTGAATCACGACTTACAAGTTTTGCGATTGTGCTCATATTGACAACATTTACCACATTTGTTTTTACCATGGATTTCTCTATCATCCACTTTGTTATGTATGCGTGATGATCTTCTCTTCCCCCTTCTTGTAATTATTCTTTATTGCACGACCCAACTTGTAAACCATCATATACTGGGTAGTCTAATTTATCCATAAGTGGTAGTGATGTCTCCCCATTTGTGATGCTTTAATATTAATTGGAGACATCATTTTAGGTGTATTTATTAGGATATAGGTCGATTTTCTCATGATTTAGTACACTTTCCTATTTCGTGTCTTGATTTACCTATTTATTATATTTAGAGCATATTGGGTTTAATTGTTTGTTAATTGTGCAGCTTTAAAGATATATGGTAATTAATTAGATGCCAAGTTAATTCTAAGAGATAAGGGAAAGAAGATAAACATGAAAATTGAAGATAAAGGAAAGAAATATAAAAGAGGAAAAGATAAAGTTGCCAAATAAATCTGAATTCCAGCAGCTACAAACATAAAAGTGACCATAACTCAAGATTAGCTAGGAATTTGGACGAATGGTCTGAATCAAAGTTATAGAGCTTTCCGAGACAATCAGTTTTGACTATTGGAAAACGTCAAACGGATAAGTATTGAATGAGTTACGGCCAAAACAAAACAACACCAGAATCTTACCTTTTCTACATTTTAGGGTTACAAATTTGAGTTGGGCTAGAGTCCAAGTTACTTGTCTTCCACTCCAAGAAAACGTTTTAGGGTTTCCTATACCCTATAAATAAACCCTTTAATCAGAAGAAACATATCCTTGGCAAACCTTAAGCCAGGAAGAAGCTTACAACACAAGAAAAAAAGTCTGGAAGGAGCTGAACACCAAATTATGTCTTCAACCTTCAAATCCGTATTTGTTTTCTTTTATTTCTTTAGTATGAACTAAATAATTTTAGCTTGAGATTTAGCATATATGTATGAACCCTAGTTCTTTCTATCTGATTTGGGATACTATTGTATTTAATTTGAATTCATGTTTTATTCTCTGTTTATGTGTTTTGATTTATTAACTATTTTTCTTGCTAGTGCACGAGTATAGGATTACCTTAATAGTAGTTAGATGGTCGCCCGGAAGGGGTGTTTAAATATTGAAACACCACATAATGTCTAGTGTCCGATATTGGTCTTGACAACACCGATTCTAACTAGATAGTCATTAGGGTATGTTTTCACCACCATATCACCAATTGAAGGAATTGTATTGCTTAGGGCCTTGGTAGCGCTTGATTACCCTAAGTTTAGTCTACCTCGTGGTTATGTCGTAGCCCCCCTGAGTCACTCTCAAGGTCAAAGGAATGGGAATTTAGAATCCTAACGATAGTAATATCACAGGATTCACCCTTACATGTTAGAATAAACAAGACTAGTGGGGATTACTTGCTAATATCTCGAGCTAAACTATCATACTATTTGTTCCTTGCTTATTTAATTTTATGTCTTTTAATTTATTAGTTACTTTCTATCTCTAAAAATCAAAAAAAATCTTTAGTCTTTTATTTTCATGCGTATTATCTAATCTAGCTTTCATATCTGCACTTGATAATTTGCACAAGTTCTCTCTAACTTTCGTAGTCTCTGAGGAACGAATCTTGTTTGTCATTTAAAACTTGCATAGGTCTTGTATACTTGCAGAACCATGCTAGCTTAGGGTGTTTATTTGCACTTATTTTATTTATTATTTTATCACGCCCTAGGCGACACCAAGTTCTTGGCGCCGCTGCCGGGTACTACATCGTTAGTCCTTGTGCATTTATTTAAGTGCTTTTATTTCAGTTAGTTCTATTTTACGCTTTTGCTTTTAGTTTTGTTTTGTAGATTTTACAGATGGCAGGCCCGAGGATACTTGATCTTCCCATCTCATTCAGAGTGCAACCACGAGGAATCCGCACTCCAAAAATTCAAGCTGCTAAGTTTAGACCAGATCCAGGCATGATAGCACAATTTGCGAGTCATGGAAAATTTAGCGGTGCTGCACAACAAGACCTGGTCCGGTATGTTCAGAAATTCATGCAGATCTATGACACTTATATCATAAAAAGGCGTTACAAAGGAGCGGATGTATTACGTCATGTTCTAGTTCTTTTTTACCAGAGGTGCAAGTGTATGGTACGATACCCAACACCCTGATGTTATTCCATATTGGGACAAGCTTCAATCCAAATTCTTAGAACGATTCTATCTGGTTAGTAGAAGATTAAAAGATATGTTGGAGCTCGAACAATTTATGCAGGAAGACGGAGAAATTGTTGGTGAAGAATAATTATGTTTTAATGAGCTGTAGCCGAGATTTCCATTCCATGTATCATCGCCAGAATATTCATTAACCATGTTCTATGGAGGACTCAATAACGAGTCCAGAAGAAGAGTAGATTTATTAGAAGATGGAAGATTTTTGTTATTAGATCCTTAAAAAGCTGGACTATTATGGAGAAGGTTCTTGAGACCGAGAGAAGTTGGCCGATTGAATCAGAAAAACAATAAAAGACATCAAAATATATGAGGCCCAAAGAGCTAAACCAACAACTCAAGGAATTACGAGAGCAAGCGCGAACAATAGCTCAGGTGAATCTAGTACATACTTTACCTTCATGTCCAGGTTGTGGAGCAAGAAACCATTCGTGGGAGAATTGTATGAATAATCTAGCTTCGATTCCCTTCGTATCTCATTAAAGAAACCATTATCTTAATGGGTATCACCATCCTCAAGGAAATTACGCTAATTATCAGTCCCCACTGAATAAAAATTAGGTCATAAATCAAGAGACTTATTATCAACCTCGACCTCAATCTTATTATCCACCACAATCTATCTATCAAGAAACGCCAATTTATAGAGAAGCTTATCAAGAACCACCTCAATATTCAATGCAACAAGCTACACAAGAGAAACCTTCGAGTTTGGATTCAAGTATGGCTTCAATGATGAAACTAGTTGAAGAAAATATGAAGATCGTCCAGCGAAGACTCCAAACCTAGTCCAAGGTAATCAAGAATCTTGAGCATACACTGTCACACATGGCGGGTACACTTCAATACAGGCCAAAAGGGAAACTCCCAAATAACACTATTGCTCCCGAAAATTATGCTTGTCATGCAGTTGAATAGAGAAGTGGAAAACAATTACCTCCACCTAGAGTAGAACTAGAACCAACCTCTATTCTTGGAAAAGTTATTTTATTATTCTTTGTAATTTATTTTATCAGTTGTGCAAGCAGTTGGATTTATAAGATTCATTACATTTTATCGAATTTGTAGTCTCAGTACAAATATTGAAGAAAATGATTATAGATTTTCTCTATTGCCACAAATCATAACCCAATACAAGAAACACTTAACATAAAAAATTTAATACAAAAAAAAGCAGAACCAGCTTGGAACCGGTTAGAACCGGACCGGAACCAGTCAAACCAGTTCTTCTTACCGGTTTGTGTCTCAATATTTACCCTATAAAACCGGAACGGACCGGTCAAATAAGGGGCATGACCGGTGGACCGGAACGGTCTGGTATGTCCTAGTAATGCTATGAACCGGATCAGAATGTTAGTCAGGCTGACGAACAAGTAATGCATAAAATCATTTATACTGAAAGGAGTTGGCCAGTGACACGAGCACAAAGAGGTCTTTTACATGTTAATAATGATAACATGATAGATTCCAAACTCTCTACGTTGTATAATCAAATGAAACAATTGGCTATGTTCGTGAAAGATGGATTCCAATATAAACAAAAATAAGTGAAAGTCGTACAAGAGTCCTTTGGGTGCTCATATTTTGGTGTCAATAATCATGTTTTATAGGAGTGTCAAAGCAATCAAGAATCCATGACGTTCATATCTAATCGAGGTAACCACTATGTTGGTGGTCAGGGCTATATGAAACCTAATCGCAATCATCTCGGATTCCAATAGCAAATCCTAATGGGGCGGCAAATCAAGGGAATTATCAACAACGCTCCCAAGGATAAAATTTTCAACTAAGACCTCAGAATCAATTCCAAGGAGGCCAAAAGCCCATTCAAGATGTTTATTCCAAGAGTCTTACTCAAAAAGCACTTCTCGAGTATCCACAAGAATGTAATTCCAATTTTCCTTCACAGACATTAAGCTCATTTGTGATAAAGACTCAAGATAATTTGAAGTCCAATAAAGAGGCGTGGAAGTCCAACAATGAGAGAATGAATGAAAACACCGCGACGTTAAAAATGCTCAAAATTCAGGTATCTCAGATTGCTAACCATTTGCATATGAGACCACAGAGTCCATTACTAAGCAATACTGAGAACCCAAAAAAAAATGAAAAGTGTATCACGATTGTGTTAAGGAGTGGGAATCAGTTGCCCCTTGGTGGGTCCTAGTGTGTTTATAAATTGAGAACTGAAAATAGGGAACCACAAAACCGCAAGTGCACGGTTGTCCAAGTAATATATGATAAACAAGTTCGTTCGCAGGGACGGATTAGGCACAACTCAGGTATCAATCAAAAAGTAAGAATAATTGCTTGACAGAAAAATAAAATAAAGATTTTTGTTTGGTTTTTATAAATTAAAAGATGCAAGAAAATAAACTACGAAAATAAAAGAAAGCAAATAAAAGAGACTTGAAACTTCAGAAGAGAAAGAGTTCTTGATCCTCGCAAGGGTTTCACCTAACCTATCTAATTCATGATTTTATTTAAGGGTTAAACTGGTGTTATTGTGCTAGTCGGGACTCTAATATCTCCTAACCCCCGTCAGGGTGGACTTAGGAGCTACCCTACGGAATTATAAACTTCGTCAGGGTGAATATAAGCTACTTTCAGATGAATACTAATTTACCTCATTGGCTGCATGGTTAGTTAAGCCCGTCAGGGTCAATAACGGATACTATGCGTCTATTATCTAAGTTTGTAATTAAACCCCCCCGTCAAGGTGATCCATACGCCACTATATGGAATAGCCTAATTACTATGAGCTAAGTTTGATTCATGACTTCAAAATTAGTAATTAAAACAAAATAATAGTCAACACAAAATACCTAGTCTAATTTAAACCATTAAATCCCAAAGTCAGAAAACATAAATTAAACAGAATTAAGTTCAACCCATATAACGATTATCAAGTACTAAAGAAATTAGTTCATAACGGAATGGAAAACTAAAATTAAATAAAATGAATTCATGTTCAAATACAAAAGATAAATTGATAACCTAAAGGGTAAGATGACTGATGATGGAAGAACAGGACTCCTCCATCACTAGCTTCTCCTTGCCTTCTTGCTCTGACTTGAAAACCTTAAGGCTCTTGTGTAATTCTCTGAAGTGTGTGAAAAGAGGAGGCTAAGGGGTGTATTTATAGGTGTTTGGAAGCCCTAAGTCGAATTTACTTGGAGTGGAAGACAAGTCAATAACTCTTAAATTCATAGCACTAAAATCTAGGAAAGGTAAGATTCTGCTGCTGATTTGTTTTGGTCATATCTCATTCAATACTTATCTGTTTGACGCGTTCCAATATTCAAAACTGCTTGTCTCGGAAAGCTCTTTCCATTGGTGCAGAACACTCACCCAAATTCCTAGCCAATATTAAGTTATGGACTCGTCTTTGAAACATGGCTGGAATTTCAGATTCATAAGACAGCTTTATCTTTACCTTCTTTGCATATATCCTTCCTTAATCTTCTTATTTTCATGTAAATCTTCTTTCCTTTACTTCTTTGACTTGACTTGGTCTCTAATTAATTACCATATATCTTTTAAAGATTCACAATAGATAAATAATTAAACCGCATATGCTTTAAATAGAATAAATTCAATAATTCAAGACTAGAAATAGGAAAGTGCACTCTAAAAATAGAAGCTCGGGTAAAAGTACTTCCTAACACACTAAAATACCCTAAGAATTTAATTCTCACTTCTCCTCCTTGGATTGGTCTTTCATAAAATTCAAGAACCTACTAACTTTGCACTAAAAATAATCAAATTAACGCACAAAAGATCTAAAAATGCAAATAGTCAATTTCCAAGGGGAGAAAGTGCAATATGATCAAATAAGCATAAAAGTCTATCAAATAAGTCATTTATTCACCTAAAAGGATGTCTCCAAAGGGCTAATAATTAGAACAAATAGGGAGACATCACCCCAATCCTTTCTAGCAATGAAAGAGAAAGGATTAACCTCTAAACCGAAATACGTAGAAGAAGAGACCGAAGAGGTTGAAGAAGAAATGATTGAGCTAGTGATCGTAAAAGAAAATATTGAAATGATACTAGTAGCTCAAAATAAGAAGAAAGAAGTTATTAGTGAGAGTTGACCCCCTCCCCCCACCTTTTCCTCACTTGTCCAAGATAAGGACAATGACAAAGAGTACAAGAAGTTCGTGGACATGGTGAAAAGGTTACTGAAATAAATAAAGAATAAATAAAATATATTTTATTTAATATTTATTTCTTGTCGGCCCAAAAATTAGTTAGTTTGTGTATTTTGAATTTTAAATTCAAAATATATTGAGAGTTAGTATTGTACGTGGAATAAACCACCTCCCCATTATCTTATAAGAACTATCATCATTTATCTGATAGAGTTACAAGTCAGACACAACTCCAATTAGATTTTTCATTCAACGCTTTATATCTTTTCTTTCTTTTCTCTACTACAAAAGGTTCTGCGCACAAAAATCACAAAGCGAATATCTGAGGCTCTTAGGTTGTGAACAAAGGTTCTTTTTCACTGTAAGAAGATCCGTGATCGAAGCTATTCAATCCAGTCACACTAATTTCCGCTGCTCTTTAAGAGATAAACACAAGATAAACCTCTTGCCTTATATCTAATTAATTTTTTCAAATGGTATCAGATAACGAATTGATTAATTAAATTAAATAATATATAATACTATTTTAAAAAAAATAGAAACGAAAAGTTTTTCCTTCATGTGAATCTGTGTTTCGGACCATCAAATACTATATTTTATTCAATATTTATTTCTTGTCCGCCCATAATTAGTTAGTTTGTGTATTTTGAATTTTAAATTCAAAATATATTGGGAGTTAGTATTGTACGTGGAATAAACCACCTCTCCATTATTTATAAGAACTACCATAATTTATCCGATAGAGTTACAAGTCAGACACAACTCCAATTAGATTTTTCATTCAACACTTTATATCTTCTCTTTCGTTTCTCTACCAAAAAAGGTTCTGCGCACAAAAATCACAAAGCGAATATCTGAGCCTCTTAAGTTGTGAACAAGGGTTCTTCTTCACTGTGTGAAGATCCGTGATCGAAGCTATTCAATCAAGTCACACTAATTTCCGCTGCTCTTCAAGAGATAAACACAAGATAAACCTCTTGCCTTATATCTAATTAATTTTATAAAATGGTATCAGAGCATGAATTGATTAATTAGATTAAATAATATATAATATTTTTTTTAAAAGAAACAAAAAGTTCTTTTTTCATGCTCTGATACCATCGAATATTATATACTAATTTCCGCTGCTTTTCAAGAGATAAACACAAGATAAACCTCTTGCCTTATATCTAATTAATTTTTTCAAATGGTATCAGATCATGAATTGATTAATTAGATTAAATAATATATAATATTATGTTTAAAAAATAGAAACGAAAAGTTTTTTTTTCATTTGAATTTGTTTTTTGGACCATCGAATACTATATTTTATTTAATATTTATTTCTTGTCTGCCCGTAATTAGTTAGTTTGTGTATTTTGAATTTTAAATTCAAAATACATTTGGAGTTAGTATTGTACGTGGAATAAACCACCTCTCGATTATCTCATAAGAACAATCATAATTTATCTGATAGAGTTACAAGTCAGACACAACTCCAATTAGATTTTTTATTCAACGCTTTATATCTTCTCTAATAAAAAAGTTCTGCGCACAAAAATCACTAAGCGAATATCTGAGGCTCTTAGGTTGTGAACAAAGGTTCGTCTTCAGTGTGAGAAGATCCGTGATCGAAGCTATTCAATCCAGTCACACTAATTTCCGCTGCTATTCAAGAGGTAAACACAAAATAAACCTCTTTCCTTATATCTAATTAATTTTTTAAAATGGTATCAGAGCATGAATTGATTAATTATATTAAATAATAAATAATATTATTTTTAGAAAAATAGAAACGAAAAGTTTTTTTTTCATGCTCCGATACCATCGAATACTATATACTAATTTCCGCTGCTCTTCAAGAACTAAACACAAGATAAACCTCTTGCCTTATATCTAATTAATTTTTTCAAATTGTATCAGAGCATGGATTTATTAATTAGATTAAATAATATATAATATTATTTAAAAAAATAGAAACGAAATTTTTTTCTTTCATGTGAATTTGTGTTTTGGACCATCGAATACTATATTTGATTTAATATTTATTTCTTGTCCGTCCATAATTAGTTAGTTTGTGTATTTTGAATTTTAAATTTAAAATATATTGGGAGTTAGTATTGTACGTGGAATAAACCACCTCTCCATTATCTTATAAAAACTACCATCATTTATCTGATAGAGTTACAAGTCAGACACAACTCCAATTAGATTTTTCATTCAACGCTTTATATCTTCTCTTTCTTTTCTCTACTAAAAATGGTTATGCGCACAAAAATCACAAAGCGAATATCTGAGGCTCTTAGGTTGTGAACAAAGGTTCGTCTTCACTGTGAGAAGATCCGTGACCGAAGCTATTCAATCCAGTCACACTAATTTCCGCTGCTCTTCAAGTGGTAAACACAAGATATACCTCTTGCCTTAAATCTAATTATTTTTTTAAAATGGTATCAGAGCATGAATTGATTAAGTAGATTAAATAATATATAATATTATTTAAAAAAATAGAAACGAAAAGTTTTTTTTCATGCTCTGATACCATCGAATACTATACACTAATTTCCGCTGCTTTTCAAGAGGTAAACACAAGATAAACCTCTTGCCTTATACCTAATTAATTTTTTCAATTGGTATCAGAGCATGAATTGATTAATTAGATTAAATAATATATAATATTGTTTTAAAAAAATAGAAACGAAAAGTTTTTCTTTCATGTGAATCTGTGTTTTGGACCATCGAATACTATATTTTATTTAATATTTATTTCTTGTCCGCCCATAATTAGTTAGTTTGTGTATTTTGAATTTTAAATTCAAAATATATTGGGAGTTAGTATTGTACGTGGAATAAACCACCTCTCCATTATCTTATAAGATACCATCATTTATCTGACAGAGTTACAAGTCAGACACAACTTCATTTAGATTTTTCATTCAGCGCTTTATATCTTCTCTTTCTTTACTAACTAAAAATGGTTCTGCGCACAAAAATCACAAAGCGAATATCTGAGACTCTTAGGTTGTGAACAAAGGTTCTTCTTCAATGTGAGAAGACCCGTGATCGAAGTTATTCAATCCAGTCACACTAATATCTGCTGCTTTTTAAGAGGTAAACACAAGATAAACCTCTTACCTTATATATAATTAATTTTTTCAAATGGTATCAGAGCATGAATTGATTAATTAGATTAAATAATATATAATATTATTTTAGATTAAATAATATATAATATTATTTAAAAAAAATAGAAACGAAAAGTTTTTTTTCATGCTCTGATACCATCGAATACTATGTACTAATTTCCGCTGCTCTTAAGAGGTAAACACAAGATAAACCTCTTGCCTTATATTTAATTAATTTTTTCAAATGGTATCAGAGCATGAATTGATTAATTAGATTAAATAATATATAATATTATTTAAAAAATAGAAACGAAAAGTTTTTCGTTCATGTGAATCTATGTTTTGGACTATCGAATACTATATTTTATTTAATATTTATTTCTTGTATGCCCATAATTAGTTAGTTTGTGTATTTTGAATTTTAAATTCAAAATATATTGGGAGTTAGTATTGTACGTGGAATAAACCACCACTCCATTATCTTATAAAAACTACCATCATTTACCTGATAGAGTTACAAGTCAGACACAACTCCAATTAGATTTTTCATTCAACGTTTTATATCTTCTCTTTCTTTTCTCTACTGAAAAAGGTTCTGTGCACAAAAATTACAAAGCGAATATCTGAGGCTCTTAGGTTGTGAACAAAGGTTCTTCTTCACCGTGTGAAGATCTGTGATCAATTACAGAGCATGAATTGATTAATTAGATTAAATAATATATAGTATTATTAAAAAAAATAGAAACAAATATTTTTTTTCATGTGAATCTGTGTTTTGGACAATTGAATACTATACGCTTTTGTGGTGGTTTGAACCTGGACAGTTCATTCCAATGACTAGTAGACTTACCAGATTCGCTACCTTAGTTGTTATTAATGAATAAAGTTTCTAAAAAGATAATGTAAATCTATTTTTTCATTGTTTACTAACCGATTTTGGTGTAATTTTTATCGTTCTTATTTTTTTCTATATGTAGAAAATGATGGAAACACGATCCAGGGGATCACTGGAATCGAGGCTCCGCCTATATTAGAGATTACCGAGTGCTTCATAGGAACGTAAGAAATCCAAATGGACCATTAAGGGTTTATACACCACATCGAGCAAGGTCACCGAAACAAAGACAAGCTTTGAGGAACAGTATCCGAGCACTCCGTTATAGGAAGAAGCCTCATTAATTGGACTATTAATGTCATATGTTGTGATGATTGCAAGGTAGATGTCCTCCGCAAAACTTTGCCGAGAGAGTTGCGAAGGGATCTCGATATATTATGGTAGTATGAGTTTCCAGCGAACTATGTTCATGGAATATATGATACATATGAGTGGATTGTGTATGCTTTGACTGAGTCTCACTTATGGAGGTGGATTGTGTATGCTTTGACTAAATCTCACTTATGGAGGCATTTTAATAGTTCCACTAGGTAGGACCAATGCAACTGTGGAATGCATTATGGAACTATTGATGTTAATAGATATTTTCTGATTGAAAAATATGAGAAAGTGAGATTTGAGGAGTCAATTCCAAAATTAAGGTTTTGGATATGAAAGGTGTTTGCTAGTTGAACTTGCAGTAGGTAGTTTGCTTAGTAGGTTGTTTTTTTCTTCGATGTTTTTCATTCCATGTTCGTTAAGAATTACATTAGTTGTTTTTATTCCCTTTGATTCAGTATTTTCTTTATTGAACATGTATTTTCACTTATGTATGAATTCAACTAGTTTTCTTTGCTTTTATGCTTTAGTTGTTTATTTTCATACAATATCGGTCTATTTATGTTAGAGTAAGTGGGAGTTCTTGAAGAACTTAATTTTGCTGTTAATGAAATTGATTGAATGATTAAGACAAACAAAATATGGTGATTCATGATTGAGAACATAATGAACTTTCTTTATCACTTATTTTGTTATCTTTCTTATTCATTCCATTTGCATTAATAGCTTAGAGTTGTTGAATAAATGTATGCTATTAATGGAAATCTCTTACTTTATAGAGAAAATGGCATCAAAAACCTGGAAATCTCTTACTTTATAGAGAAAATGGCATCAAAAACCATCATTGCTGATCTCAACAAAGGAGAAAAGATGAATGGTGAGAACTATAACCTTTGGAAGCTCAAGATACACTATGTTCTAGAAGAGCAAGATGTTCTTGAGGTTGTTAACAACGTCATGGCTCAACCTGAGGAAGGTAACACAGTTCAAAACAAAAGGGACATGGAGGCTTATGAGAAGTGGAAAAAGAAAGATTCCACTGCAAGAGGCATCTTGATAGGCTCCATGAATGACGATATTGTCTATGAATGTCAAACACCCCACTGCTCATGAGATGTGGAATTCTCTTACTGAGAAGTATGTGGGTACGACAGTGACTAAGTTACGTCAATTGACCATTAAGTTTGACACTTGCAAGAAGAAGCCTAATCGAACCATGCAACAACATCTCCGAGAGATGTCTAACATGATTGGGGTACTTAAGAATGCATGTCATAACCTTACTGATGAACAACTAGTTCAAGCTGTGATCCGATCTTCTCCAAATAATTGGGAGCATTTGAAGATAAACTTGACTCACAATGTCAACATCAAAATCTTTGATGATGCTGCTCATCATGTGACATTGAAAGATGAACGTCTAGATGCAATTAAGCCTCAAGGTCATGCTTATGTTGCTGAGTCAAGTTCCCACAAAGTTTCTGGCAATAAGCACAAGAATAATGGGAAGAAGAACGGAAATGAGCATGTCTCCAAGAAGAACAAAAAGGGTGGTAACAATAAGGAAAAACGTTTCCGTGAGAAGAAAGACAAGAGTAAGATGAAATATTTTAACTGTGACAAATTAGGTCACTTTGCTCGTGAGTGCAGCGAGCCCAGAAAGGTTGCAATTTCATTTACTTCTAGTAATTTTACATATGTTACCAGTATTGTATTGCTAGCTGATTCTAATCCTTTGGACAGTGGATTCAGGAGCGACAGACCATGTAGCCAAAGACCGAGAGGCATATGTAGAGTACCGTCAGATTCCAGAGGGATCAAGGTGGATATATGTAGGAGACAACAATAAAGTTGAAGTCAAAGGAGTTGTCACTTGCAAGTTGAACTTGCGAGGCGGTCAAACCTTGAACCTGCATGATGTACGTTACGCACCTGACATTCGACGGAAGAAACCATTGCATCATCAAGCAATCCTATTTCTCAAGATTCTCAACTTAAGAGAAGTGCTAGAGGTTTAGTTCCTCATCGTCGATTTGAAATCGAATGAGAAGTCTTTATGATAACTCCACAAGACGAAGAAGAACCTCGAACAACTAATGAAGCACTTTCATGTCCTACTAAGAATGAATGCAGAAAAGCAATGGAAGAAGAAATGGAGTCGATGAAGAAAACCCAGGTATTGGAACTGGTTGATCTCCCGAAAGAACCTAAGGCAATTGGGAACAAATGGGTTCTCAAAATAAAGAGGAAACCTGACAATTCCATTGACAGGAATAAATCTCGCTTGGTAGCGAAAGGCTATACTCAACGGGAAGGAATAGATTTTGAGGAAACTTTTTCTCCTGTTGTTAGATTTACCTCAATACGTCTTATTTTAGCTATTGTGGCGCATATCGATCTGGAGGTGCACCAAATGGATGTTAAAACTGCATTTCTAAATGGAGATTTAGAAGAGGAAATTTTCATGGAACAACCCTCGGGTTTCGTTGCAAAAGATCAAGATAATAAAGTGTGTAGATTGTTGAAATCATTCTATGGTCTTAAGCAAGCCTCGAGACAGTGGAATTTAAGATTTCATGAAGTCATCTCATCAAATGGATTTGAGATGATAAGTGAAGACCACTGTGTTTATATTAAGCACTCCAAGAGAAATTTCATAATTTTATCTCTATATGTGGATGACATCCTATTAGTTGGGAATGATAAAGAGTTTATTCAAGCTAATAAGGAGTGACTAGCTTCTCAATTCGATATGAAAGAAGATTCACATAGATAGGTCTAGAAAACTATTATCTCTATTTCAAGAACCTTACATTATGAATGTACTTGAGCCCTTTGGTATGACTACGTGCAATGCCATTGACACTCCTGTAGCAAAGGGAATAAACTTAACTCTCGACATGTGTCCTAGTACTACAAAAGAGAAACAGAAAATGTCAATAGTACCACATTCTAGTGCCATTGGTAGTCTTATGTATGTTATGATGTGTACGAGACCAGATATATGTTATGCAGTAGGTTTAGTTAGTCGTTTTCAATAGAACCCTGGACAAGATCATTGGAAAGTTGTGAAAAGGATATTGAGATATCTAAAAGGCACTAAAGATCATGCCTTATGCTTTCGAGGAGACAGATTACGCCTAAAAGGATATACAGACGTAGATTGGGCTGGTGATATAGATGGGCGTAAATCCACTTCAGGTTATGTGTTCTTGCTAAATAATTGCGCAATTTCTTGGAATAGCAAGAAACAAACCTGTGTAGCTTTGTCAACGATGGAAGCTGAGTTTGTAGCTTGCTCAGCTGCGGTTCAGGAGGCTGTTTGGTTAAAAAGGTTCTTTGAACATTTAGGATTCTCTGGTGATAGTGGGAATCCAATCACAATATACTATGATAGTCAAGCTGCAATGGCTTATGCGAAAGATCCAAAATATCACAACAAGACCAAACACATTGATATAAAGTATAACTTCGTTAGAGATATAATTGCACAAAAGGATGTTACTTTGCAATATATATCCACACACACAATATGCTTGCCGATCCATTCACAAAATCTATCCCAAGGGATGTATTCATGGATCATGTTATATCTATAGGATTAAGCAAGATATAATGTATGGATTATTGATAGTTTATGTGCATTCATGTATATATTTCCATTAGTATGTTTATTTAACTATGTATTTAAATAATATCATGTTCGATATGTATTATATATTGCGTTGTGATTTTGTAAGTATGTATATCCTATAGACTGAGATTGGCACTGTCACACGGGCAATCACCTACGCAAAGATGAGACTAACTCATAGTAGTGAAGAACCCTTAAGATAAGTTGAGTTAAGATAGTCGCCTTAACTAAGTGTTAAGATGAGATCATAAATATGGATAAACGATGTTAAGCTTATATAATGATCGAAGTAGAATCCCACTATCTACTTAGTCTATAATAGCCAGATATGAATTGCTTGATTGATTTCATAGGCAACGAGGCTTGTCTAATTATATAGTATGGTATTTGTAAGATTGTGACATACAATTTGAGATATATGAATAATACCATAACACGTGTGTCATACCACGTGTGCTTTCGACCAAAAAGGAAGTGAATAATTGATCCCTGTTTCTTATCTGTGTGACACCTTTGATTTGTGCCCTTATTACTTTTGACTATATCTTGGTATTTTGATTAGGTGTATGCTACTTTGAACACATTACCAATGATCATGAATGATTCGGTCTAATGGGGTATGTTTAGGAAAGCAACCTAATCAATATAAAAGGATATAACTGTAAATAGAAGACTAGAATTGTGTATAAAAATGTGTGCTTGCAGGTTAACCGATCATGTAAGTCAATACGGACTATAACATGATAGTGAGACACATAAACGAAATGACAGTGAACTCTTTTTTCACATAGAAGTTGTTATATAAATTTGAAGGGGTCAGATTTATTGTAATGTGATACAACATATTGTTAGTCTGGGGTACAGCAAGATACGTAACAGATGAGAACTAATTTTGAGCAACTATGTACCCTAACAGGTTATTAGTAACATATGCTCGTATGCTTGCCGGTTGCACGACCTATTTGCCAAGTATGATGATATTTTGGTTCAGGTGTGTATATGAGTGGATATAAAATGATGTGATGTGGATCTCATGGATAAGATTTAACTTTATTATGGACGAGTGGGAGAATGAAAGAAATAAAAAATAAATGAAATATATTTTATTTAATATTATTTCTTGTCCGCCCATAATAAGTTAGTTATTGTATTTTAAATTTTAAATTCAAAATATAGTGGGAGTTAGTATTGTACGTAGAATAAATCACCTCCCCATTATCTTATAAGAACTAACATCATTTATCTGATAGAGTTACAAGTCAGACACGACTCTGATTAGATTTTTCATTCAACGCTTTATATCTTCTCTTTCTTTTCTCTACTAACAAAGGTTTCGCACAAAAAAATCACAAAACGAATATCTGAGACTCTTAGGTTGTGAACAAAGGTTCTTCTTCACTGTGAGAAGATCCGTGATCGAAGCTATTCAATCTAGTCACACTAATTTCCGCTGCTTTTCAAGAGGTAAACACATGATAAACTCTTGCCTTGTATCTAATTAATTTTTTCAGTTGCAAATCAACTTGCCGTGTATTGAAGCCATCCAAGGTATGCCAAAGTATTTGAAGTTATAAAGGATATGCTCTCAAACAAACGCAAATACATCTAAATGGAAATGGTTGGATTACTGGAGGAATGTAGTGCACTATGGCAAAGTAAGCTGCCTCCAAAATTGAAGGATCCCGGAAGTTTTAACATCACGATCTCCATTGGAAAAGAATGGACCAGGAAAGCCACGTGTGACTTAGGAGCAAGTATCAACCTTATGCCAAAGTCACTATTTGAGAAATTTAATATTGGGGAAACAAGGGCTAGTACAATGGTCTTGCAAATGGCAGATATAACATTTTCCCATCCTGAAGGAAAAATCGAAGATGTACTCGTCAATGCATGTAATTTTATATTTCTGTGTGATTTCATTATTCTTGATCACGACGCAAATTAGAATGTGTCAATCATTTTGGGGCGGTCATTCTTATCCACGAGCGTACTTTAATTGATGTAGAAAACAGAGAATTGATAATGAGAGTACAAGACGAGAAAGAGAATTGTAGTGTGTTCAAGGCAATGAAGTTTCTAGATCCACCAAATGATTGTTTCCACTGGACACTCAATCATTTAGAGAAAGATCCAAATCAAGGTGATGGAAACCTTAGTGTTGGAGGAGAAGAAGTTAAGAAACAAACCACCATTCAAATCTCCTCCCAACCTAAAAAGGGATCCATTAACCAAGAAGAATGCTAAGAAGGTTCCAAGAACTTCCAAGAAAAATGAAAAGATGATGAGTTTAGAGTAAGAGATGAGGTAGTAATGAAAGATTCCGATCCCCCAAACAAATTACATCGGCACAAGAGTTCTTGGCGTGGCTCGTTCAAGGTTACAAAAGTTGTTTCCGCAAGATTAGTTGAAATTATGACCAAGAAGAAATGAAAACTTCGCTTGGTAGAAGTTAGTCGTCTCACCCACTGCTAGGGAGGCTATGTGAGAAAGAAATAACTTTAAGGTAACACGTCGAACTTCAACGACGTCAAATAAAAATGTTTCTTAGGAGACAATCTATATTTTAAATGCTTTAGTAGTTTTATTTAATGTTTTTAGTGTTTATTAGTAGATTTTATTTGATCTATATTATGTAATGAGAAAGGTATTTAGTGTTTTTTTGTGTAGATGAACAAACCGTCAATGCATACTACTTAATAGTACAAGCCAGCATTTAATAACAGCTTTCAAATAGATACTTTGACATTAAAAGGCCTCACCCTCTTTTAAATTGAAAGAATGTTTGCACTGACCAATATTACACTATTTGAATAGTGTACACCCATGTCATACTAAAAGTAAAATTTACTGTCTAACTTTCTGTTAATCTTCAACAACATATCTGTTCCTCCTAGCACCAAAAGCTATTCTCTGTCAAGTAAAAAAAAAATGAAAAAGTAATTAATTACAATTATTCTGGAAAAACGGATTTTTAGTGTAGTATACACATCATAAATTGCTTAACTGAGAATATTTTCGAGTAGGCTTTTAATCCAGTTAAAAACCGAATATATGTAGGCTTTGATGATCCATTAGTGGGGATAGATCGAATATTCGGAACAAGGAATTTTGCCACCTACAGATACACAAATTTAAAACTAATACAATTTCACTATTTATAATAATAACCTTGTACTTGATTTTCGACTATATTTAAATATATGTAATTAAAATTAGTTCAGCTGTACAAAGAAAAATGTACCTCGTCAGCAGGTTCAGCTAACACATTAATGAAAAATTTGGCCTGTAATGCAAATAAATAGTTATAGATAATGGAAAAATGAGAAATTATAGATGAGAATCTACCTGTTTTGTATTAGCACCAGACATGAGTAGATCAGTTGTGACCATTCCTGGCTGTAAAAAATTAATAGCAAGAAATGAGATATGAAATAAGAAAAATTCTCAATCATGATTCTTTTAGAAAGTGTAATTAGACATACCGATAAGTTATGCACTATCACATTATTCACATCTTCCATTTTCAACTCTGCCTGAAAAAAATTAAAGAGAAAAAATAGATATTGATAAATAATCTTAAAAAACAAAAAATAAATCTAGAGCAGAATTGTAAAATTTAAGATAATTTAGCCACAAATATTTGTATCCTTTATATGATATTATAGCAAAAAATAGTAGTTCAATACATGCCTGTAATGATTTTGTTAGATGCACCACACTACGTTTTGTTGCCCCATAAGCAGCAAATCTGAGAAATTAAAAATGAAAGATAAGTTATATAGTTGCAGAGATTCTCTACGATACCCTATTAAACAAGCCTACTAAAAAAAAATTAAAATTAAATAAATAGTAATGTGAATGGAAAACTTTACCTAGGGGTTGGTCTTCCATCTGAACCAGCTCCATCAATATTAAATATATGGCCTCCACGAGATTGATTTAGCATCATTTTTATTGCCTAAAAAAAAAGCATTAGCAAATAATTTTTTGCCTTGATGCAGATCAGGTATATAAAGGTATTTACCTCTCGACAACATATCATTAGACCAAGAGTATTTGTAGTGACAACTTCACTGCACGAAATTTAGTTAACATAAGAATCAGAAAAGTTAGAGCAAAAGAAAGCTCACATTAGATCTTTGTCTGAAGTTTCTATTAGTGGTTTATATGTATATGCATTTGATCCTGCATTATTAATCTGCATCATTTTCAATGTCAAAAGAGTGAGAGTTAAATAAAATATATCCCGATAAAAAATTAAGAAAAGTATTCACCCATATGTCAATATATCCCATGTTTTCCTGAGCATATGTAACTAAATTCCTCACATCAGAAGCTTCTCTCACATCACATGTGGTACCCTATAGAGACAAAGACATTATATGTTAGCAAACCATGTCTCTTATAAGGCTGTCTGATCGACATAGTAAAGGTAACAAGACATATGATTCATATCTATCGAATATATTTATGACTTAAATATATACTAGAAAGTTATGGATTACTCAAAATTAAGTGCATTAGGAGTTATAATGGAGGTACCCACACATGCTGCTTCCCTGATTCCTCTTTCAAGCTTTTAAGAGCAGATTCAACACGCTCAGCTGTAAAACAACAAGGATATAAATGTCATTACACGATCAGGTTAAGAAACAATTGATTTCAGTATCTAATAAGTGTATACCAAGATTCAAATCCGAGAATTGTAGATGACTAGTGTTGAATTTAATAGTAAGTATTACCAAATTGTAGTGAATTTGAAGGATAAGAGAAATTACATGAAGAAATTTAACTATCACTGACATGGAAATTATAACCTGATCTTGAGCAGATAATGACATTATCACCTGCCTGCAGAAATTCTTTAGCAAGAGCATATCCGATTCCTGCCACCAGAAAATCATGCTTAAATTAGAGTATTCAGTTCTCTTATAAATAATTTGCAAAATCGTCTAATAATCCATACTGTGTAGGACAAATCTGAGAAATTACATTATATAACTGAAAAAGGATTAGTGGAAACGATACCTTTAGTCGAACCGGTGATCAAGACATTGTAAGGAGAAATCATTGGCTCTGATTTGGGTTTATTTGAAGTAGTAGCAGCAGAAGAAGACGAAATTACTTGATAGTTATTTTTGAGCTTTAAAGTGGAGGCTTCTTTGAGAGCAAAACTGTAACTGCAGTTTTGCTTGCAGATTGGTAGTTGTGTTCTGGAACATAAGTTATAAATAATACTACAAGTAGTACTGCTAGAAGTTGCAGCTAAAACCATTGTTGTATGATGAGAGAAACGAAAGAGGGGGAAACGGCTGGACTGGTTTTTCTCTCTTAGATGAATAGATATTTATTTTTTATTTTTTTAGTCGAAAAGATATTTATTAATTTATGAGTAAATTATCTAAAGAATTTTGAAGACATATTCCTATTATCTTTCTAATCTCCTCTTCTTACTAAAAGTCATAATCAAAACTAAAATTCTAATTACTCTTTTATCCTTTTTTGTATTTTATTTTCTATATATACTTATTTGATCATAAATATAATAAAAACCTAATTATTATTCTTTCTCTCTCATTTCCCTAGTCTCCTCTCACTTTTAGATGAAAGCTTCCAAACACCTCTCTCTTGCCTGAAACCTCCGTTTGTAGCAGTGAAATCCGGCGAAGCATTGAACCTCCAACACATGAAAACCCTAGCTCATGAAAGGAGTCGTCGTTCCTGACCTCCAATCTGTCGCGTCGGAACTTCTCCAATGCCGCCACTCGCATCTCCAGCTTTCGAGGAAACCCTAGCTCGTGAAAAATGGTCAGACGTTTCATTTGAAGCTCCGGTGAATATCTCTAATATTCTTCTTCTGGCTTCATAGCTCCGGTGAAGTCCGTTCGAGCTTTATGGCCAGTACTCAGCAGTTTCAAGCCACTCTGGTCTTCTTTGGCGAGACCCGGTTGCTTGTTCGATTGCACAGAAAATCCGGTGAGAACATCCGCTCACCTTGCACAGATCCATTGTCTGTTCGAGCAGCCATGACGTTTTGGGAGAAGACTCCGGCAAATCGATCTGCCAAACTGAAGCAGGGAAGCTCGATCCTAGCTCAAGCGTGGTGGCAGATATTCTTGGGCGACCCCGTGTTTGCAGATCTAGTTTGAAGACTATACTCATAAGGTTTTTTTCCTTCAGCTATGAACTATCTAGCTTGTATTTTTTTTATATTCAAATACTCAACAGGTTTCAACACTTTTCAATTGTTGTTATAATAGAATTTTTTTTGTAATGTAATTATTTTTTGAATTATATAGTAATATAATTTAATCGATTATTGTAATTTTATACTCACCATTTTCTCTATGAATGCTAAGTAAAAATTCCAAAAACTCATTGAATTTTTTCGCATACTCAGTAAAGTTACTAAGCATACTTAGTAAAGTTACTGACCATACGAGCATACTCAGTTAAGTTACTGAGCATACAAGCATACTCAATAAAGTTACTCAATAAATAAATTTGAACACTCAGTAACTTTTTCCGATACTCAGTACTTTTTCCATACTCATTACTTTTTTCGATGGTGGTCAGCGGTGGTCGGCGGTGATCGGCGATGGTCGGTGGGTGTGGTAGGAGCTGGAAATTATTGATACTTAATGAATGAGGAGAGAAATTAATGGTAATGGAGGAAAAAGAAAAATGATAATGGAAGAGAGAGAGTAATCTTTGTTTTTTTATGTGCACTATAAGGGTATTCATGACAATGGAATCTTAGAGGTCTTTTTAGAGAAAAGAGAATTAGAATGTTACTTTTGGGGCATAAAATGGTCTCCAAGACCCTATGGGAAATTCACCCTAATAAGTTTTAACTCAATTTTGACACGTGTTATTAAAATTTTGACTTAATTAATTAAGCTTTCATATGTTAGAGAGTTTATAATTTGTTACCTAATTTACTATCTCGATCAGATAGCCTTATAAGAAATATGGTTTGCTTGTCTCGATAGGGTACCACATGTAATGTTTTTTTTTGTCAATAAGAAATAAAACCCAATTACTTAACACACTCAATGTTACTTAAAAACACGTCAAGTGACACTAGTGAATCGCCAGTTCATCTTGAGGTATCAATATTTTGTCTCGAACATTTGGCCAGTGCATCTGATGTACTATTAAATGCTCAATTAATATAAGATAATTTCCACTAAGGGTTACGACCTAACCACCTCCAGATCTCCGAACAGAGCGGTTTAAGACTTCAATAGCATCCAGTCTTATTTTTAATGCCTTAAACTAATTCAAGGTTGTCAGAGTAAAAAGACATACTCTGATTAGGAAAATGCTGACCTGGCCGAAAGGCCAGGATGATCGCCCAGGCTCCGCCTTCAATAATCTTACTAATCTTACATCTACGACTTTCCTTCTTAACAATGCTTCCTCCTTTGTCAACACTAGTAGCGATCGCTGCCGGTTCATTACAAGCTGTAAAAGATGCATCACACATCCAAACAATATCGGCCTCGTCAACTAAAGTAGGATTACTATTCTTAATTACTGTGGAGCTCGTAATACTAGATTTATCTACTTTAGTACTCGTATCTTTAAAAAATAATTTGTATATTAAATCCTTAGTTTTGGCGATGATACCCAATTTGTTCCATCCTTCACTTTCGTGAAAGCATTTCATTTTTTCTTTCCAAATATTCCAGCAAATAACAAAGATATAACATGTGGTGTTCGAGAGGCTTCTGAAGTGAGGAATTTAGTTACATATGCTCAGGAAAATATGGGATATATTGATATATGGGTAAATTCTTTTCTTAAAATTTATTGGTACATATTGTATTTAACTCTCACTTTTTTTACATTGAAAATAATGCTAATTAATAATACATGATCAAATGCATATAAAATAAAATTTAACAGTATAAAAATGATATAAGTATTTTAAATTACATAATCCTATAGTGAATATTTTAAAGAAACATAAATGAGCAGCCTTAACACTTCTTAGCGCCCGTTTAAAACTGCTTATAGAACTTTAAAAGCGTTTTAAACTCTAAAAATCACTTTTAGGAAAAGCACCAAAGTGGTGTTTTTTTGTTAGAAAAACCACTTTAAACATTATTTACACATACGGTTAAGAAAATTAAAAGCTCCCAGATTAATGTTACGCCGAGTGCATTTGGCTAGCGCATCTGTCGTTCCATTGAACTTTCTATTAATATGAATTACTTTCCAAGCTGGAAACTTCGAAAGTGGTGTTTTTAAAAAAAGCACTTAAAGGGATTCGAGATTTCAAATTATTTTTAATTTCTTTTAAAAAATATAAATTTATCCTAAAATTGTTTTTTTACTCTAAAATAAGCATATCCAAACGTGCCTTTACTCATGGACAAATTAATATGTAATATGAATAGTCATATATTGTCCTATAAATAAGAGTCGTTATTTGTGTAAGAAACTACGTTTTTGAATCATTAGAATGATATTCCCTCCCTGAAGAAGATATTTGACGTGATAAGAAGAGTAAGAGTTCTCGTGTAGTTTCTTGAATGTAGAGTACGCGTGATAATAACACCAAAAGTATATATGTTTGCCAGAAAAACCTTTTCCCATAATTTTGGAAAAGACCACTTATAAGTAGAGTTATTATGAGACACATTAATAGGAGAGTAAATGAAAACCTCGGACCAAATATTAATTCAGAGATATAGAAGCATTCAAAAAGTGACAACTTTAAATGCTGAAATGAAATTATCATATATCATATAACTTCGATGTGATAAAAAAAGTCATAATTCCAGTTCCTTAGTAATCTTCTGAAGAGTTAACAAGAATTTATTGCCAATATACGAATCATATGAATAATAATAGAGTTGAATGACTTCCTTGTTATTCTTTCCCTGCGTTATGATATAATAAATGTTAGGTTCCTTAAACATAGCCAAAACAAGGCAATAGGGAATAAAAGGGATCAGGAGAAACAATAAAGACCGAATAGAGTAGCCTTGGAAACCGAGATAATTAGTAGGGCATTTTGAGTAAAGATTGTGCAAAGGATCTTTCATTTTTTTAGAAGAATAGTAGCCGTCTTCTTTTTTTGAGATAATCAAGACAGTCAGATAAGAAACTATCCAATAAAAATGCATGCACGAAGAGAAGAAAGTAGGAAGGCTATGAAAAGAGCTCCCACATAACAGATCTTCGGTACAAGATAGGCGAAAAAAGCAAATTCATCGCAGTCATGGGATACTACAATGATAAAGAAGAATGTATTAGAGGATCCTTCGACCCTAGTAGACAAACCTAAAAGTGTGAGATACTCCTGCATGTGATAAGGATTGAGTTTAATCCCTTGAAGATAAATAGGATGTCTGTAGGCTTGAAGATGTATCTGCTAGGGGTCCTGGATCGAATCCGAAGATGAGTAGAAAGGCTAGATACATCCATGAAATTGTGATGCAAATTTCTTAAGAAAATACAATGAGTTGTTGTCTTGGAAATGTTAGACAAAGCTGGAGAACCTTTGAACAATAGATGTTGTAGTATATAACATTTCCAGTAATACATTCCTTGGTCAGCTAAAATATCTTAAACTCCAAGGCCATATTTGTCAATATAGTTTCTTAACCCTTACTAACTGATGAATTTTAAAAAGAGTAAGACTGAATATCATCTCAAATTACAACATCTTTTTAAATGGACCAATCACCTAATTTATCTTTTATAATTTATCACTTTCTTTCTCTGTTGATAAAAAATTGATTTGATTTGGGCTGCATTACTCTTTAATAAAAAAACCAAATTAGAAGTAAAACAAACAAGGGGTTATTGCTAATAACATCCTTATTAAGCTTTCTAATTATTTTTTTTAAGCCTTTAGCTATTTTATTTTATACATATATACCTTCCTAATTACTTATTTGTAAAAAACAACCCCATTATATTTTTATTTCCTAATTTACCCCATACATATAGTACATTTATTTAACAACCCATTACTTACTCCCATAATCGCATCTCTATTCCCATATGTCAGCTCTCCTATTCTCTCCCTTCTCTCTTTCTCTCTCTCCATAACCGCATCTATATTCTTCTCTTCTCTCTCGCCGAATTTCTTAACACATATTCATCTCTCTCCTAGCTTGTTTCTAACTCGGTTTATGAATTCACAAAGTAATTCATCAACACTCTCCTCTGTTTTTTCTTTTTATTTTCTTCTAATTTTTTATTTTCATTTGCTCGATTTTTGTTGCAGGTTTGTGTAAGGGTTACAAATGCATATATTGAAGAGCTCTAGTGTATGTATTGTTCATTATTAGTGCAATTTGATTCAAGTTTCTTCCTCTTTCTCAATCTCATTCAATTTTACTGTTTATCAAGGTTTGTAACTCTTTTTAATGAATGTTGTTTGAATACTTACTGAATGTGTTCATGTACATGTTATGTTTTGTTATGTTTGTGTTTTTCTTCCTATTATTGTTTGATTTTAACAGTTTTTACACTTTTTTTATTATGTTTTTTTTTGCATTTTTGATATGTATGTGTTTATATTCTTCATTTTGTTGATATGTTGTCTCAGTGTTGATTAATTTCATGTTTATGTTGCTTTGATCTGAGTGGAGGTTGTTATCAGCTGTTATGCTCTACATTGGTTTGTGCAGTTGCAGTTTTTCATGTTTAAAACATGGAATTCAATGTTTCAAACAAGAAAATCTGCAACATTCGTAACACCTTTTCCCTTTTCCACCTTGTTGCTTGTGTATGTGATCATGTCCTACTACTTATGTTATGACTTGTTTACTGTAGATGGTTATGGATGTGGTTAAGTTCGGTTCCCAACGGTCTATGCGTTCGTTTGATCTTTTCCCAAGCCTCGATGCGGACGTTGCCACACCCGAGGACTCCATAACGCGAAATCATGTCGAGCTCCTCTATGAGTGATGTTTTGTTTTTACGATCTTTATATTCTTATAACGGTCGATGAATATTCACGTATTTAATATTGTTGACATTTGTATTGTTAAGTTTTTTTAACCTTTTTGTGTTTATATTTGTGTTGTGTTTCATTATGTTAGTATTATTGTCTTTTTATACAGGTTTCGAGCCATGTAGCTTACGTTGCTTCTGGGTTTTCATGTTTTAAACATGGAATTTCATGTTTAAAACATGGACTTTCATGTTCCAGACATGTAATTCCATGTTTAACACATGTAATTATTCTCTGTTTTCACTTTCCCCTTATGTTTTGTTGACCTTTACTTTCCCCTTGAACTTTGAATGTATAATAAATACTACTACATACACAACTATTGTCATATTTGTTTTTTATATTTTGGTTTTTGATGTTGTAGTTTGTACCGTGAAAAGTTAAATAATATTTAACATTTTGTTGTTTTTTTAACCCTTGTTTTCTAACAAAAATGATAATAAACCATTGAGATATCATTATTAATCAAATCCTTGATAATAGTTTGCAAGTCTAACAATTTAACTTAAACATTGCAAATTAAAAACTTTCAAAATAAGTCCATAAAATACGAAATACTAAGTTCAATAGAATAGTAAAAAACTTAAACAAATTCTTCATTTTTCTTCTTCATAAGTGATTTTTTGGTCTTTGTTGTCGATGAACTGCGTAGACATCGTTGCTCGGAACTTGTAGGCTACATTCTTTACATACGTACAGTTTTAGTTAAATGTTTTAAGTTATATATATATATATATATATATATATATATATATATATATATATATATATATATATATATATATATATATAAACCTCATGTTAAGTTTACCTCTTTTTTTCTAAGTTTATCAATTACTGTCGATTTAAACTTGTTGTCTCTATCATATAGCTTCCATCTCAGAATTCTTTTTCACTTTTCTTCTTGGTGCCATTTTTACCTGTTTTTACACAAACTCCAAGCACAAGAAAACATATTAGTAGTCTGAATTGAGTTAATTCCATGTTTAATACAGTTATCAAAACATGGAATTCCATGTTTAATACAGTTATCAAAACATGAATTTTCATGTTTAATACAGTTATCAAAACATGGAATTCCATGTTTAATACAGTTACCAAAATATTTTGCAGAACACACATGTTTACCTTCTAACTGTCTATATTATGCAGTAATTACACTATAAGGTCCCTAAACTAAACATTCTGCATATAATCTGCACAATATTTGCCACAAAATTCAGTCTCAGGCCACTGTTTATGTATATTTGACAGTTATACCTCACTTTTTGTGAAATAATTGCACTATAGGTCCTTGTTTAACATATTATCCACGTTTTATGACTCTAATCCATCTTTCGTTCATGTTGATCACAATAAATTGAACACATTCATCAAATAATCCTATTTCAAACCCTAGAAACTTCTAAATTCGGTTTCTATATAGAAATTAGTAACAAATCAGTAGAAATCAAACAAAATCAACATGCACTATAATTTTGTTAGGTTTTTCTTCATGAATCACGCAAAAGCAGTTTCGAAAATAAGAAACACTATAAAAAATCTCAAAATAAAAATAGAAAATAGATTATATTTGAGTTTTTTCACTTACGTATGCTTTATTTTGGGTTTTGGAGTCGAATCTTTGCTTTGATCGATAGATATTGTTTCCTACTTTGCTCGTCGGAGTAGACTATCCTATCTCGTGTTCACCGTCGTCGCCTGTCGCCGATTCTTCTTCTCTCAGACCTTTCGTTTCTTTTAGTGTGTTGTGTTTTTTTAAGAGTAATGATATATACCACCCAAATTTATACCACCCAATTATCACCCATGACGTGGCGTGAATTGGTTGGAAGTAAATCATTAATTAAATCATGAAAATAAATAGATTAAAGATTTTTAGTCAACCAATTCACGCCACGTCATGGGTCATATACTTGGGTGGTATGAATTTAGGTGGTATATATCATTACTCTTTTTTTAAATAACCGTTTTGTACATAATAACCTTCTAATTTCTTTTTTTTTTAATTATTATTTGTAAGGGTATTTTAGGTTGAGACACTTAATAAAATATCTTATTCTAAATACCTTTTTACTAATAATTTTTTTAATAGACATTTCTTATGGCTCAACAAACAAACCAAAAACCAATATAAGGATATGGGTAAGACTTCCATCCAATATTGGATGGTCCAATTTTCATATCATGGCAATTGCTTATTATAAAAAAACACATGTCATTAGATTAATAAATTAGTTACTTTTGTAAGTTTAAAACATGGGGTATGTGTATTAATATTATTGGTGTAGGATCATCCAATATTGGATGGAAGTATTTTCCTAAGGGTATTAATACATAAATAGATTCACATGACAAAGACGGCGTGCAAGTCGATCTAGGGCACAACTACCAAAGAAAACACATACAAAATTCAATCTTTAGACTTGTAGATTTCTTCTGTGTTTTGGATATATAACGCAAAATAGAGGTAATTTTTGAATCTGTATGTTTACTTTTCACTTCCTTAATTCTTTAGAAAATTTGTTTTTAAATTATTAAAATTAAATTGGAAAATAATATTAATTTGCTAATTCTTTGTTAACTTTATGAAAAATAGTATTTATTTAACTAATTATTTGTTAATATTTTAAAAATTAATGTATAGTTTTGTTTCAATTTTAAAGTAGGTTAACTATTATAATCTCCTGCAAGTGTAATTAATTTTTTTATTAAACATATAAAAAGATATGATTTATTGAAACTTATAATGTACTATATGAGTTTATGATGTTCAATACATTAATTATTTGATATAATTATAATAGTGAAATTTATTTTGTATTAGGAATTAATTTTTAATATATAAAATTATGGATTTTGCCCACAGATCTATGTATTCAAAATTTGGGATTATGTTAGATAAGCTTTTCCCAATAAGATCGTTGATTATGCCATTTCAATCTGTCATCAGCCTTTTCTAATTATCTTGGTAAGATTTTTTTTCTAATTTAAATTAATTTGAAAGTGAAGTAGAGTAATTTTGATAAATATAATTTTTTCATTCATTATTTTAAGTTTGAAAAGACTAGACCTACTATTTGCTTAATCACATAACATCTACCCACATTAAGCAGCTTGGTGCACATTTTAGGCAACAATTGTAGCTTCTAAAATAGTTGCTACTCTAGTATTATTAAGTAGTTAACCGTACTCTAGCTCTAGTTCTAGTTACAGATCTCCTAAAACCTTATCATGGTATATTCAAGAGTCAAGTGTGCAAGTAAAAAATAACAGTATCAAACATTCCTGCATTTGCCACACGGAAATAAAAATGAAAAAACACAAACTCTCTAGAATAATCAAGTTAAGTCGCCCAAATACAGTGTCTTACTATGTGTTGATTTCTTTGGTGGGTATTAGCTATATATGCTCCGTCAATAACAATACTTCAATATATAGTTGTCAATTTTATACGTTGATCATTGTTTCTAGATACATAGTATTTGTTTCATACTACATGTGTGGGACTGGTACATTGTTTTTAAGTTATTGGTGATCATTGTATTCGAATATTTTTTTTAGTACCAGTGACTTATAAAGTGTATGATAGATCTTGTTGTTGATCTTGGAATAGTGGACTTTTTTAGTAATCTATATCACATAAATTTACTATATTTGATAATACAAGATTGAATAAGTCCAGTTCCAGCAAAAAGCTGACCATGTGCCCAATATGGCGCATTCATGTTTATTGGGAATGAGGGCAATTCATGGGAGAGGGTATATACAACTAGGACTAGCGAGTCCAGATTTGTTGTAATGGATGAAAATGGGCCCAAAAAAAGAGTGGGACGCCCACCAAAGAATGGTAATATTGGCGTTGGATCAAATTGGATACATAAGCTTCCATTAAGCAGTTTGACAAAGAATTAAAGGTAATTTTTGTTATAATTTATAATTCTTATACCAATATCAACAAATTAATTTAATATAGATGTGATTTATTGACTTTTATAGACTTAAATTGTTTTAAATTATTGTTAATATATAATGTATTTAATGTTTTTGAAAACAATTGTAATTTTCTTTTTATGTCTACGAATAGATTGATTTATATCTTTCACGGAGTAATATTTTTTTAATTATGTTTGATACAGGCTTTTTCCAAGAGAACAAGGAGAGTATCTCGAACTTTCCTGATTTCTATGATTGTTATTCATGTCATTTCAGTCTGGTAAGCATATACACTTTGAAAGCATGTCCCTTCACTAATTATATATGTCTATCAAATTTGTTAATTTATGTTTGTTTTCTCATCTTTCTACTTATCTTAATCTATCTATGCTCACGCTACCAGACTCATTAATATGATTTAAACTCTTGGTAGGTTTGCCATTGGCATCTTTCATTAAAGCTGTTAGCTCCGGATAAACCCATTTTAAATACATACACAGATGGTTCACACGAAACACCATTTCCTGTAGTTTCAGGAAGCCAAATGGACATTGTTCTGTAATTCTTTAGAAAGTGGAAGTCTAGAGCTTCTAACTCCTCGTTCTTGTTCTGGCCAACAAAATGGACATTTCAAGGATATAAGAAGGTTTTTTAATGCATCAACTAATTTTGTAGCTATATCAAAGAAAGATACAATGTCATTTTTGTCTGCTTGGGGATCTGAGCCTGAGTCTCCACCTTACACCTGAGAAGTTGAAATTTAAACCGGTACTTTCCTTTATAGACAAACTACATGAGGCTCTTTCTTACTATTTGAGCCTGTAATTTGAATTTGTTGTGCTCTTGGGTCTTGAATTTCAAAGTTGCGGAGGAGCGAGAGAGTTCATTTGCAAGTTGACCGATTGAGCAACCCAAATTTCCATTTATCATGAACACTGATGTGTTTCACTTAGGGTCCTCGTCTATTATTCTTGTATAAGTTCAAATGAGTTTTTTTAAAAATAAATAATAATTTGAGTTGTTGATTATAATATTATTTTTGGTGAAGACAATTGCAATTGTCCATTGGATTGATTCGTTAATTCGTGAAACAACATCTAATATTGAAGTCCATCTTTTTTTTCGATGTATGGGTGTCTGGCCAGCTTACGCGCACCACGACTATTTATATAGTAAATATACACGCTTCTTCATGCATATTCCCACTTAATCAGTATTAGGTTACCCATGTTTAGGGAGCGAACTCGAACCTTGCACCTCTTGTTTATCCTCTTTAAGGGCTCAAGAAATAACAAGGCTGAGGGAATTCGAACCATGTACCTTTTATTGAAGTCCATCTTATGTTTTATGTTTTATGTGATGGCGATATAAAAAGACTATGCAATAGTTGAGTCGGACAATCGAGATGCTTAAATTAATATAAATAATAAATATTACTATATTTTTGAAAAATGTGCAAATGAATTTAAAATGAACTGTTTATTCTTTTTTGGTAGGAAAAATTAATTGTTACAATGTATTAGGGTGAGATTGGTGAATCATATAAAGCCACACTAGAGAAATCAGTGTTGCTATATTATATTGTTGGTAGCAATCGACTTGCTCAGTTTATTAATCATCGAAATTTGACCTTGATAATTCATTTTTCATGGTTTGCGTCTTAATTTACAGAATATTATATTGGTAAATGAACTAATTGAACTATAAAAAAATTCAAGCTAATTACAACCTGTCAAAAAATCATCTTCCTTTAGTAGGGATCATCCTAGTATGGACATGATGAAATTATTCACAAAGTAAAAATAAAATAGCGAATGTAGAAGAAGACCATGGAGGTAGTAAATTTTTGGGATGGCCACAATATGTTCTATGTAAAGAATGACCTCTTCAATATTATCAATAGCTGTAATGTGTTTGAAATTATGCCAGCACTTACCATACTTATATTTGCACTAAAAACATCATCTCCTTCATTATTAGCCTTGGCAAATTTATCTAAAGTGTTCATAAAGCAATGCCTAATAACAAATTTCATCTACAAACACAAGAAATACTGAGATTTAGGTGTTAAGAGACTTCTCTTCTTATCCGTTCGAGCTTCATGGCCAGTACTCAGCAGTTTCAGGCCACTCTAGTCTACTCCAGCGAGATCAGGTTGCTTGTTCGATTGTACCGAAACTCCAGCGAGAAGAGCCGCTCACCTTGCATGGATCCGTTTCGAGCAGCCATGACGTTTTGCAAGAAGACTTCGACAAAATCGATCCTCCATCGGACCTGAAGCAGTGAAGCTCAATCCTAGCTCAGGCGTGGTGGCGGTTTTTCTTGCGCGGCCCGTGTTTGCAGATCTGGTTTGAAGCCCATACTTTTTTTTGTCATTCAAAAAAAGTAAAATTTAATTATTACAAGTCAATATTACATTATTAAGATTATCTATACTATCAAAAACATTAATAGATGTCCATAAAGTCATATCACCACCCTTCCTTACACACTTTGCTGAATTGCATTAAGATCTCTCTTAATGTGATAAGTTTTCCATTCCGGAAATTATGAAGTCCACTTCCAAATCGTTTCGATCAATGGCCGGATCTTCCAGTCAATTTCCTTTTTGTGATTAATACCTTGAACAATTTCAAGGTTATCTGTGTAGAAGGAAGCCTCTTTACGATTAGCAATTTCAGTTGCCTTCGTTGCTTGTAAAATAGCCCAACATTCTCCTTCTTTGACACACTTAAAAAGACATCTTCTAAATCTCTTGTCATTGATTCTTCCATCTTTTCCTATAGAAATCGAAGCTATTCCTAATGGCTCCTTGTTATTTACAAAATATGCATCATTATGCCACACCAATTCTGCTGTATTTAAGAGAATTTTATTATCTTCCTCATCTTTTTGTCTAACTTTTCAATAATACATTCTCTTTGCATTTCAAATCCAAATTATAAAGTTTATTAATGGTTTTATTGGATTCATTATAAAGTTTATTAATGGTTTCTTTTTTATTATCTAACAGTTGAAGCCCATACTCAGAAGATGGGGTTTTTTCCATTTATGAACGATTTAGCTTGTATTTTTTGTTTTACATTCAAATACTCAACAGGTTTCAGCACTATTCAAGTGTTGTTAATTTTTTTTATTGTAATGTAATTATATCTAAAATTATATTGTAATATTATTTAATCTATTACAATTTTATACTCAACATTTTCTCTCTGAATGCTGAGTAAAACTCATTGAAATTTTTTGCATACTCAGTAAAGTTACTCAATAAAAATTAGTGCAGCCAGTAACTTTTTCCATACTCAGTACTCAATACTTTTTCTGGCGGTGGTAGGCGGTGATCGACGATGGTTGTGGTTGGAGCTGGAAATTATTGATACTTAATGAAGGAAGAGAAAGAAAAAAGATAAGAGAGGAGAGAAATTAATGTAATGTAGGAAAGAGAAAAATGGTAATCGAGGATAGAGAAGAATCTATTTATTTTGTCTTATATACACTATAAGGGTATACATGACAATGGGCATCTTAGAGGTGTCTTTGGAGGAGAGAAGATTAGAATGTCACTATTGGGGAAATAAGATGGTCTCCAAGACCCTATAGGGAATTCACCCTAATAAGTTTTAACTCAATTTTGACATGTGCTATTAAAATTTTGACTTTTTTAATTAAGCTTTCATTTAAATTTGTTCTCTGAAATGCCTCTTTTGTTCGGTATCATAAGTAAGGCAGTGATCGATCAAGTCGTTCAAAAACAGTTCTCGGGTCGAGAAATTGTTAATCCAATCTCGTTCGTTTATATACAAACTCAAAATTAATTCTAAATTGAAATAGTTCAAACCCATTAGTTAATGGCTCTTTATATTTTTATTCACAGATTAGTATTTTATTTATATTTTGAATATAATATTAACGAGAACGTGATTTTCATTACTTCATTAATATTACTATCTAACTTCATACTATAAACTCTATTAAGAGGTGGTCATTTGAGCTCACACGTCGAGACGGTCTGGGTTGTCCACGATTTTTGACGAGTCGAGATGAGCCCAAGGTAAATCTACAGGTTGTTAATACTCAACAGGTTTCAGCACTATTCAAGTGTTGTTAATTTTTTTTATTGTAATGTAATTATATCTAAAATTATATTGTAATATTATTTAATCTATTACAATTTTATACTCAACATTTTCTCTCTGAATGCTGAGTAAAACTCATTGAAATTTTTTGCATACTCAGTAAAGTTACTCAATAAAAATTAGTGCAGCCAGTAACTTTTTCCATACTCAGTACTCAATACTTTTTCTGGCGGTGGTAGGCGGTGATCGACGATGGTTGTGGTTGGAGCTGGAAATTATTGATACTTAATGAAGGAAGAGAAAGAAAAAAGATAAGAGAGGAGAGAAATTAATGTAATGTAGGAAAGAGAAAAATGGTAATCGAGGATAGAGAAGAATCTATTTATTTTGTCTTATATACACTATAAGGGTATACATGACAATGGGCATCTTAGAGGTGTCTTTGGAGGAGAGAAGATTAGAATGTCACTATTGGGGAAATAAGATGGTCTCCAAGACCCTATAGGGAATTCACCCTAATAAGTTTTAACTCAATTTTGACATGTGCTATTAAAATTTTGACTTTTTTAATTAAGCTTTCATTTAAATTTGTTCTCTGAAATGCCTCTTTTGTTCGGTATCATAAGTAAGGCAGTGATCGATCAAGTCGTTCAAAAACAGTTCTCGGGTCGAGAAATTGTTAATCCAATCTCGTTCGTTTATATACAAACTCAAAATTAATTCTAAATTGAAATAGTTCAAACCCATTAGTTAATGGCTCTTTATATTTTTATTCACAGATTAGTATTTTATTTATATTTTGAATATAATATTAACGAGAACGTGATTTTCATTACTTCATTAATATTACTATCTAACTTCATACTATAAACTCTATTAAGAGGTGGTCATTTGAGCTCACACGTCGAGACGGTCTGGGTTGTCCACGATTTTTGACGAGTCGAGATGAGCCCAAGGTAAATCTACAATAGATCAAAACGAGACAATCCAAATTATTATAATGGTCGACTCATTGACTCACCTAGTTAGGTGAGCTAGATGGATGGGCCAATAACCCACTCATCTTTACATATAAAATAAAATTTTAACAGAATAAAAATTGAATAAGTATTATAAATTACAAAATTCTATAGTGGATGTGTTAAAGAGACATAAGTGAGCAGCCTTAACACTTATTAGCGCTGGAAGTGTTTTTTTAAAGCACTTAAAAGTGCTTTTAGAACTGTAAAAGCGTTTCAGACTACGAAAGTCACTATTAGGAAAAGCTGCAAATTGGTGATTCATAAAAAAAAAAAATACTTAAAGTGATTCTAGATTTCAAAATTATTTTTAATAATTTTTTTAAAATTATAATTTTATTCTAAAAGCGCTTTTCTACTCTAAAATAAGCACATCGATCTAAACGAGCCTTTATTCATGAAAAAATTAATATGTAATATAATATTCATATATTGTCCTATAAGTAAGACTCGTTATTTCCTGTAAAAAACTACTTTTTGGAAACATTAGAATGATATTCTCTCCCTGGAGAAGATATTTGGCGTGATAAGAAGAGTAAGAGTTCTTTGGGATCTCGTGTAGTTTCTTGCATGTAGAATATACGTGATAATAACACCAAAAGTATATATGCTCTCCAGAAAAACCTATTCCCATAATTTTGGAAAAGACCACTTATAAGTATAGTTATTATGAGACACATTAATAGGAGAGTAAATGAAAACCTCGGACCAAATGTTAATGTGGATATATAGTAACATCGAAAAAATGACAACTATAAATGCTGAAATGGAATTATCATATATCATATAACTTCAATGTGACAAAGTAATCTTTTGAAGAGTTAATAAGAATTTATTGCCAACATACGAATTATATGAATAATAATAGAGTTGAATGACTTACTTATTATTCTTTCCCTGAATTATGATATAATAAATGCTAGGTTCCTTAAACATAGCCAAGACAAGGCAATAGGGAATTAAAGGGACCAGGTTAAAAAATAAATACCAAAATAGAGCAGCCTTGGAAATCGAGATAATCAACAAGGCATGTTGAGTAAAGATTGTGCAAATAATCCTTTATCTTTTTAGAAGAACAGTAGTTGTCCTTTTTTTTGAGATGATCAAGACAGTCTAGTAAGATACTCTCCAATAAAAATACATGCACGAAGAGAATAAAGTAGGAAGCCTATGAAATGATCTCCCACAAAAACAAATCTTCGGTACAAAAGAGGCACAAAAGCAAACCCATTGCATGCAAACATGGGATACTACAATGATAAAGAAATAGGTATTAGAGGATCCTTTAACCCTAGTAGACAACCCTAAAAGTGATGGATACTCCTGCATGTGATAAGGAAGGAGTTTTAATCCCTTAAAGATAAATATGACGTCTAATAGTCTTGAAGATGTATCTGCTGGGAACCTGGATCGCATCTGTGGGTGAGTAGGAAGGCTAGATACATCCATAAAATAGTGGTGCAAATTTGTTAAGAAAATAACATGAGTTTTTGTCTTGGAAATGTTAGACAAAGCTGGAAGAACAAAAAAAATTACAGAAGAAATTAACTATAAAATTTGAACGATAGATGTTGTAGTAGAGAACATTTTCAGTAATATATTCCTTGGCCAGCTAAAATATCTCAGACTCCACGACTATTTTGGTCAATATAGTTGCTTAATCAGTACTAACTTTTTAAAAAAGAATAAGGCTGGATATCATCCCTACATCTTTTTTAAATGGACCAATCACATAATTTTTTTTTCATAATTTTTTCTTTCTTTTATGATTGGTCATATAATACTATAAAAAGTGATTTGATTTGGCTGATATCAGCATTACCCTTTAAAAAAATAGAAAAAAAAACCAAATTAATAAGTAAAACAAACAATATTGAAGACCCGAGAGAAAAAAAACCAAAAACCAATATAAGGATATTAATACATAAATAGATTCACATGACAAAGACGGCGTGCAAGCCGATCTAGGGCACAACTACCAAAGAAAACACATACAAAATTCAATCTTTAGACTTGTAGATTTCTCCAGTGTTTTGAATATATAACTGGATATATAACGCAACCTTCATAGAGGTAATTTTTGAATCTGTATGTTTACTTTTCATTTCCTTAACTATTTAGAAAATTTGTTTTTAAATTACTAAAATTAAACTGGAAAATAATATTAATTTAGTTAATTCTTTGTTCACTTTCTGAAAAATAGTATTTATTTAACTAATTATCTGTTAATATTTTAAAGATTTGTGTAAGGTTTTGTTTCAATTTTAAATTAGGTTAACTATTATAATCTTCTGCAAGTATAATTAATTTTCTATTAAACATATAAAAAACATAATTTTTTTAAAATTATGATATACTATATGAGTTTAGGATGTTCAATACATTAATAGTTTGATATAATTATAATAATGAATTTGTATTAGAAATAATTTTTAATGTATATTATTATGGATTTTGCCCACAGATCTATGTACTCAAAAGTTAGGATAATGTTAGATAAGTTTTTCCTATAAGGTCGTTGATTATGTCATTTCAATCCGTCACCACCAGCCTCTTCTAATTATTATCTTGGTAAGATATTTTTTCTACTTTAAATTAATTTAAAATCAAAGTAGTAATTAAGAATTTAAAGAAATTGTAGAGTAATTTTGATTAATATAATTTTCTCAATCATTATTATAAGTTTGAAAAGAGTAGACCTACTATTTGCTTTATCATATAGCATCAACCCAGTTTAAGCAGCTTCGTGCACATTTTATGCAACATTTGTACTCTAACTTATCAATATGTAGCTTCTAAAATAGTTGCTGTTCTAGTATTATTAGGTAGATAACTATAGTCTAGCTCTAGTTCTAGTTACAGATCTCCTAAAACCTTATCATGGAATTATCAAGAGTCAAGAACACAAACATTCCTACACGTGTCACACGGAAATAAAAATAAAAAAACACAAATATTCTAGATTCTAGAATAATTAAGTTAAGTGGCTCAATACAATATCTTATTTGTTGATTTCTTTGACGGGGAATTAGCCATCTGCTCCCTCAATAACAATCCTTCCATATATAGTTGTCCTGTTCTGACATAGTATTTGTTTCATACTACATTTGTGGGATTAGCAGTACATTGATTTTAAGTTATTGGTGATCATTTATGGATCATTTTAATCGAATATTTTGTACCATTGAAAAGTGTATGATAGAACTATCATGACATAAGTATTCTTGTTGGTTTTGGAATAGTGAACTTTTGTTAGTAATCTATATACAAGAAAATTAACTATATTTGACAATAATACTTAGATTAAGATACCTTTACCCCAACTGTTACAAATCCATATAGGTAATACTTGGACTTTTTTTTTTATTTATTTTTACTTTTATTTCAAAATTTCCATATAGGTAATAATCATTCAGTTTTTCTAATTCTTCTTGTAAAAACAGGAATAATTATATGTCTGGCATTCAAGGACGAGTTATTGATCTGCCCAGAGCTTCAACGGAGCTCTGGGACTGGCTCTTCTCTGATTTTTGTCGAAGACATTCTTCCTTCCTCCTCTTCTTCGTTAGTGCCGTGTACACCTGAAAGGTATGATCTTTATGTATCTTTTTATCTCTTCATAAATGCTCCTCTGTGATCCCCGCTAGTCAGCATTCCGGGGAGTATAGGATTTTTATTGTTTACAGTATTCAAGTATTCAAGCTCAATTGCAATATTTCTTTGATTGTTAATTATAAATAACTTTTAAATTAATATTTTGTATTTCGAAGGAGACATCAAGGTGGCATTAAACGTTTGTAGAAAATATCAAATCAGCATCCCAGTAACTTTGGAATCAGCATTCTGATTTTGTTCTTCAGAAACATTAATTAATGTCTAAATTATTAGATCAACATCGTATATACTTGAATAAGGAACCCGGCATTTCTCTTGAATAAATATGTTTATTTGAATCCGTTACCCGAATTTTGTTAGGTGCGGCTACCCGATGCTGACTCTATATTGATACTTTAAAATTACTTTAAAATTTCGTTTCATCACTCGAAATTAGACCTTCATCGAAATCTTCCAAATTAAATTCTAAAGAAGTTAGTGTTCTATGGTATTTCGAGAATCAAATCACACAGAGTTAATGACATAAAACATGTTCAATAAATGTTAAAATGGAAGTAATAGGAAGAAAATGTCACCTTACCTTGAGCAAATAGAATATCAGTGAAGAATACTATCCATAACCATGAGATCTTCAAAGATATCAATAATCTCTAAAGAAAAACGGTATGAACCCTATGAAGAAGATATCACTTGAAAACTGATCATCTTGCATAAAGCCAACAAGTAGGGATATCTCACAATCCCACCAACTCCAAACTCAAAAACATGATCCATTATGATGCCACATAATCATCTATCCATTAACATGGCCTATGATAATAATAAGCCAAACATCGCAACAATAGTGGATAAAGATGAACGTGTTTATGTAATCAAGGGTAGTCCATATAAATAAAAGGTTGTATTCATATATTTTTATATACACACAAGGCTCTTTAGCGCCACGATCATTAATAGAAATTATTTTACTCTTGTTTCAAACTTTATTTTAACAAATTTATTTTATTAAACTCAAAAACAAAACCCAACCACGTTTGTTCATCCAAGTTAATTCATTTTATTTAGAATATTTCTATATGGCATAAACTACTTTATTAGCAGTATGTACATGTTTTGCATGGTCAGTGATGCTTGAATATTTTTTCTACCAAACACATGAAGTTAAATGTGCAACTTAAAATGTATCCAGTTGACCACTTAACCAAATACTAGGCACATGAAAAGATTTAGATTAGCTCTAGCTCTTTTAAAACACTGATATGTTTCACTTAGGGGTTTCGTCTCTCATTCTTGTATAAGTTCAAATGAGTTTTTTCTAAATAAGAATTTGAGCGGTTGATACTAGGATTAATTTTTGCGAAGACGATTTCAATTGTCCATTGGATTATTTCGTTAGTTCGTGAAACAACACCTACTATTGAAGTCCGTCGTATATGATGATGATGATATAAAAAGTCTATGCAATTAGTTGACTCGTCCAATCGAGATAATGCTTAAAGGTATTTTGAATAATATATTACTATATTTTTAAAAAATGGGTAACATAATTTAAAATGAATCGTTTCTTCCTTTTTGCTCCGAAAATTTAATTGCTTACAATGTATTAGGGAGAGGTTGGTGAATCATCTAAAGCCGCACTAGCGAAATCAACTTGCTCCGTCTATGAATCACTATGAATTTGGCCTTAATGAATCTTGTTTTTGTTTTGCTGTTAATATCACTGATAAAAGTAAAAATATATTTAATAAAAAAAGTATTTCAAACGTAATAATGAAACTATTACAAGAATTTAAATGTATATATCTTACACGGAAATCTAATCTCTATGTCAGAATCATTTTTAAGTTGAAGGGAGATAGAGCTATCTTTTTTGAATTCTTAGTTTTGTGTATAATGCAGGTGACTATGGCTCTATTTATAGGAGAAATGGTTTACCAGAATTGTCATATTAAAGATTGGTGACTAAAGCGTCATAAATGCAGGCGGTTTGCTGGTTACATAATTTTCAAAGTCTTCTATGAACTTGGACATTTTTCTAGTAGCTGGTCAATGTACAAGCCTGGACAGATTGACCAGACTCTTGTAACATCCATAACAGTTTAGTCTTTATGGTGAAATATAGTGAATTAAGTATGAATAAAAGAGACATTAAGCCTAGGGTGTTTTATCTTTTGTTGGGATTAATATAAATGATTAGGGATTGTCATAAATACTAGTTTCAAAACTAGGTTTTTTATTTATTTTTTAATTCCCAAAGACTCCCCACGACCAAGACTACGCCGTTACCAGGCCAGTCCAGAAAGGAGGGAGGAGGTGGTGATGGTATGGTGGTCAACGCATGTGGGGTTTTCGTGTTTCTCCTTTATTCTCCATAATGTTATGTGATATGAAATAGAAAGAAAGGCAGTATAATGTATAATAACTTTTTTACTTTTTCATTTACTGTGTGGGATTTTTTCCAAAGAAAAAGGTTTTTCCACTTATTCCAAGAACATGAAAGGATCAATAAAAGAAATATCTTTAACTCTATTTTAATTATTCCAACAATCCCCCACTTAGGTTCTTGGGAGAGATGGAGAACATGTTTCATTAAATACCATCATTTGGGTGAATTGTACTTAATTGATAATATCTTTCGATTTGAATTAACACATAGTGAAGTGAGGAAACCACAAAATCCCGTCAAGTGAACGTACTCTTGAACTTGATGGTCTTTAATCGAGACCTTCATAGCACATATTTCTACCCTGCTGATAGTTACAGATTTCTCGATCATCACCTTTTTTTTGTTCATCACGTCCTTCTCGAAAGGACCACCACTTGAGGGTTATAAACTTGTAGAATTATCCATATGGAATAATTACAGACGTCTCCTTGATATCCTATCATGAATAATGTCGATTTAATGAAGAATACGATTTTTAGGCCGAGAGCAAGGGCTGGTTATGGTAAAACCACCAACCCATGCAGTACACTACATGACCGTATCAGTGACTATCGTATCACATAATTTACATACCGTGCCACAGTATATGAAATTCAAGGCTTTGCACAGACCTATGTGGTACAACGCACAATCGTGTTGTAAAAGCTACGAAAAAGGTTTAGTTTATTCCCACGATCTCTCCATTTATGTGATAGAATAACGTAGTCACGAGACATCATTTTAAGGGTATCTAGTGCTTAATTTTTGGATTTCCCCCATATGGTTTTACTTTACACATTCTTGTCTAGTTTTAGGTGTTTTGCTATTTTATCAGCTTTTGCGCGTAACTTGTGTGTTATTTGTGTACAACTTAGGTAATGGAAGCTGATTCACCTTGGGATAATCATAATAAGTTAATAAAAACAAGGAAAACCTCTTAGTCATAATTGAAAAGGAAAAGTTTGGATATATTTGGAAAGTAAAGAGTCTGCCATACTATAAATACGTCCATTAATTATATGCTGCGGAAAATTGGTTACAAATTTGGAGGATCCGTTTAATGAGCAGATAGATCTTTGAATTGTGGTAATTTCCATATAAAATACATTAAAATCTAATAAGTAACGAAGGAGATATGACCAAATCAATCTGCAAGAATTTATCGTGTCCTACAATTTAGGAATGCAGATTTTAGTAAGATTTGAACTCCTTAACTTGGGGACTACTCCATATTTCGACCAAGGGCCTATATATATATATATATATATATATATATATATATATATAGTGTAATGATATATAGAGTAATGATATATACCACCCAAAAACATATCACCCAAATATATATAGAGTAATGATATATATCAAGGTTGTCAGAGTAAAAAGACATACTCTGATTAGGAAAATGCTGGGCTGGCCGAAAGGCCAGGATGATCGCCCAGGCTTCGCCTTCAATAATCTTACTAATCTTACATCTACGATACAAGCTGTAAAAGATGCATCACACATCCAAACAATATCGGCATCGTCAACTAAAGCAGGATTACTATTCTTAATTACTCTGGAGCTCGTAATACTAGATTTATCTTCTTTAGTACTCTCATCTTTAAAAGATAATCTGTATATTAAATCCTTAGTTTGGGTGATGATACCCACTTTGTTCCATCCTTCACTTTCGTGAAAGCATTTCATTTTTTCTTTCCAAATATTCCAGCAAATAACAAGGATATAACATGTGGTGTTCGAGAGGCTTCTGATGTGAGGAATTTAGTTCCATATGCTCATGAAAATATGGGATATATTGATATATGGGTAAATTCTTTTCTTAAAATTTATTGGTACATATTGTATTTAACTCTCACTTTTTTGACATTGATAATAATGCAGATTAATAATACATGATCAAATGCATATAAAACAAAATTTAACAGTATAAAAATGATATAAGTATTTTAAATTACATAATCCTATAGTGGATATTTTAAAGAGACATAAGTGAGCAGCCTTAACACTTATTAGTGCCAGTTTAAAACTGCTTTTAGAACTTTAAAAGCGTTTTAAACTCTGAAAATCACTTTTAGGAAAACACCATAGTGGTGTTTTTTTGTCAGAAAAACCAGTTTAAACATTATTTACACATAAGGTTAAGAAAATTAAAAGCTCCAAAAACAGAAAAATCTATCCAATGGTCCAGATTAATGTTACGCCGAGTGCATTTGGCTAGCGCATCTGCCATTCCATTCAACTTTCTATTAATATGAATTACTTTCCAAGCAGGAAACTTCGAAAGTGGTGTTTTTTAAAAGAAGCACTTAAAGTGATTCGAGATTTCAAAATTATTTTTAATTTCTTTTAAAAATATAATTTTAACCTAAAATTGTTATTTTTACTCTAAAATAAGCATATCCAAACGTGCCTTTATTCATGGACAAATTAATATGTAATATGGATAGTCATATATTTTCCTATAAATAAGAGTCGTTATTTGTGTAAGAAACTACTTGTTGGAAATATTAGAATGATATTCCCTCCCTAAAGTAGATATTTGGCGTGATAAGAAGAGTAAAAGTTCTCGTGTAGTTTCTTGAATGTAGAGTACGCGTGATAATAGCAACAAAAGTATATATGTTTGCCAGAAAAACCTTTTCCCATAATTTTGGAAAAGACCACTTATAAGTAGAGTTATTATGAGACACATTAATAGGAGAGTAAATCAAAACCTCAGACCAAATATTAATTCAGAGATATAGAAGCATTCGAAAAATGACAACTTTAAATGCTGAAATGAAATTATCATATATCATATAACTTCAATGTGATAAAAAAGTCATAATTCTAGTTCCTTAGTGATCTTTTGAAGAGTTAACAAGAATGTATCGCCAATATATGAATCATATGAATAATAATAGAGTTGAATGACTTCCTTATTATTCTTTCCCTGCGTTATGATATAATAAATATTAGGTTCCTTAAACATAGCCAAAACAAGGAAATAGGGAATAAAAGGGATCAGGAGAAAAAATAAAGACCGAATAGAGTAGCCTTGGAAACCGAGATAATTAGTAGGGCATTTTGAGTAAAGATTGTGCAAAGGATCCTTCATCTTTTTAGAAGAATAGTAGTCGTCTTCTTTTTTTGAGATAATCAAGACAGCCAGATAAGAAACTATCCAATAAAAATACATGTACGAAGAGAAGAAAGTAGGAAGGCTATGAAAAGAGCTCCCACATAACAGATCTTCGGTACAAAATAGGCGAAAAAAGCAAATTCATTGCATGCAGTCATGGGATACTACAATGATAAAGAAGAAGGTATTAGAGGATCCTTTGACCCTAGTAGACAAACCTAAAAGTGAGAGATATTCCTGCATGTGATAAGGATTGAGTTTAATCCCTTGAAGATAAATAGGACGTCTAGTAGGCTTGAAGATGTATCTGCTAGGGGGTCTTGGATCGAATCCGAAGATGAGTAGAAAGGCTAGATACATCCATGAAATAGTGATGCAAATTTCTTAAGAAAATACCATGAGTTGTTGTCTTGGAAATGTTAGACAAAGCTGGAGAACCTTTGAACAATAAATGTTGTAGTATATAACATTTTCACTAATACATTCCTTGGTCAGCTAAAATATCTTGAACTCCAAGGCCATATTTGTCAATACAGTTGCTTAACCCTTACTAACTGATGTATTTTAAAAAGAGTAAGACTGAATATCATCTCAAATTACAACTTTTTTTTAAATGGACCAATCACCTAATTTATCTTTTCTAATTTATCACTTTCTTTCTCTTTTGATAAAAATGTGATTTGATTTGGGCTGCATTACTCTTTAATAAAAAAATCAAATTAGAAGTAAAACAAACAAGGGGTTATTTCTCATAACATCCTCATTAAGCTTCCTAATTATTTTTTTAAGCCTTTAATTATTTTATTTTATACATATATACCTTCCTAATTACTTATTTGTAAAAAAAACCCCATTATATTTTTATTTCCTAATTTACCCCATACATATAGTACATTTATTTAACAACCCATTACTTACTCCCATAATCGCATCTCTGTTCCCATATTTCAGCTCTCCTATTCTCTCCCTTCTCTCTCTCTCTCTCTCTCTCTCTCTCTCTCTCTCTCTCTCTCTCTCTCTCTCTCTCTCTCTCTCTCCATAACCACATCTATATTCTTCTCTTCTCTCTCGCCGAATTTCTTAACACATATTCCTCTCTCTCCTAGCTTGCTTCTAACTCGGTTTATGAATTCACAAAGTAATTCATCAACACTCTCCTCTGTTTTTTCTTTTTATTTTCTTCTAATTTTTTATTTTCATTTGCTCGATTTTTGTTGCAGGTTTGTGTAAGGGTTACAAATGCATATATTGAAGAGCTCTAGTGTATGTATTGTTCATTATTAGTGCGATTTGATTCAAGTTTCTTCCTCGTTCTCAATCTCATTCAATTTTACTGTTTATCAAGGTTTGTAACTCTTTTTAATGAATGTTGTTTGAATACTTACTGAATGTGTTCATGTACATGTTATGTTTTGTTATATTTGTGTTGTTCTTCCTATTATTGCTTGATTTTAACAGTTTTTACATTTTTTTATTATGTTTTTTTGCATTTCTGATATGTATGTGTTTATATTCTTCATTTTGTTGATATGTTGTTTCAGTGTTGATTAATTTCATGTTTATGTTGCTTTGATTTGAGTGCAGGTTGTTATCAGCTGTTATGCTCTGCATTGGTTTGTGCAGTTGCAGTTTTTCATGTTTAAAACATGGAATTCCATGTTTCAAACATGAAAATCTGCAACATTCGTAACACCTTTTCCCTTTTCCACCTTGTTGCTTGTGTATGTGATCATGTCCTACTACTTATGTTATGACTTGTTTACTGCAGACGGTTATGGATGTGGTTAAGTTCGGTTCCCAACGGTCTATGTGTTCGTTTGATCTTTTCCCAAGCCTCGATGCGGACGTTGCCACACCCGAGGACTCCATGACGCGAAATCATGTCGAGCTCCTCTATGAGTGATGTTTTGTTTTTACGATCTTTATATTCTTATAACGGTCGATGAATATTCACGTATTTAATATTGTTGACATTTGTATTGTTAAGTTTTTTAACCTTTTTGTGTTTATATTTGTGTTGTGTTTCATTATGTTAGTATTATTGTATTTTTATATAGGTTTCGAACCATGTAGCTTAAGTTGCTTCTGGGTTTTCATATTTTAAACATGGAATTTCATGTTTAAAACATGGACTTTCATGTTCCAGACATGTAATTATTCTCTGTTTTCACTTTCCCCCTGTGTTTTGTTGACCTTTACTTTCCCCTTGAACTTTGAATGTATAATAAATACTACTACCTACACAACTAATGTCATTTTTGTTTTTGATGTTGTAGTTTGTACCGTGAAACGTTAAATAATATTTAACATTTTGTTGTTTTTTTAACACTTGTTTTCTAACAAAAATAATAATAAACCATTGAGATATCATTATTAATCAAATCCTTAATAATAGTTTGCAAGTCTAACAATTTAACTTAAACATTGCAAATTAAAAACTTCCCAAATAAGTCCTATAAAATACGAAATACTAAGTTCAATAGAATAGTAAAAAACTTAAACAAATTCTTCATTTTTCTTCTTCATAAGTGATTCTTTGGTCTTTGTTGTCGATGAACTGCGTAGACATCTTTGCTCGGAACTTGTCGGCTACATTCTTTACATACGTACAGTTTTAGTTAAATATTTTAAGTTATATATATATAAACCTCATGTTCAGTTTACCTCTTTTTTTTCTAAGTTTATCAATTACTGTCGATTTAAACTTGTTGTCTCTATCATATAGCTTCCATCTCATAATTCTTTTTCACTTTTCTTCTTGGTGCCATTTTCACCTGTTTTTACACAAACTCCAAGCACAAGAAAACATATTAGTAGTCTGAATTGAGTTAATTCCATGTTTAATACAGTTATCAAAACATGAAATTCCATGTTTAATACAGTTATCAAAACATGGAATTTCATGTTTAATACAGTTATCAAAATATGAATTTTCATGTTTAATACAGTTATCAAAACATAGAATTCCATGTTTAATACAGTTACCAAAACATTTTGCAGAACACACATGTTTACCTTCTAACTATCTATATTATGCAGTAATTACACTATAAGGTCCCTAAACTAAACATTCTGTCTATAATCTGCACAATATTTGCCACAAAATTCAGTCTCAGGCCATTGTTTATGTATATTTGACAGTTATACCTCACTTTTTGTGAAATAATTGCACTATTGGTCCTTGTTTAACATATTATCCACGTTTTATGACTCTAATTTATCTTTCGTTCATGTTGATCACAATAAATTGAACACATTCATCAAATAATCCTATTTTAAACCCTAGAAACTTCTAAATTCGGTTTCTATATAGAAATTAGTAACAAATCAGTAGAAATCAAACAAAATCAACATGCACTATAATTTTGTTGTGTTTTTCTTCATGAATCACGCAAAAGCAGTTTCGAAAATAAGAAACACTATAAAAAATCTCAAAATAAACATAGAACATCGATTATATTTGAGTTTTTTCACTTACGTATGGTTTATTTTGGGGTTTGGAGTCGAATCTTAGCTTTGATCGATAGATATTGTTTCCTACTTTGCTCGTCGGAGTAGACTATCTATCTCGTGTTCACCGTCGTCGCCTGTCGCCGATTCTTCTTCTCTCAGACCTTTCGTTTCTTTTAGTGTGTTGTGTTTTTTTAAGAGTAATGATATATACCACCCAAATTTATATCACCCAATTATCACCCATGACGTGGCATGAATTGGTTGGAAGTAAATCATTAATTAAATCAAGTAAATAAATAGATTAAAGATTTTTAGTCAACCAGTTCACGCCACGTAATGGGTCGTACACTTGGGTGGTATGAATTTAGGTGGTATATATCATTACTCTTTTTTTAAATAACCGTTTCGTACATAATAACCTTCTAATTTCTTTTTTTTTATTATTATTTGTAAGGATATTTTAGGTTGAGACACTTAATAAAATATCTTATTCTAAATACCTTTTTACTAATAATTTTTTTAATAGGCATTTCTTATGGCTCAACAAACAATCATAAGTTATTGAAGACCCCCGACATTAGAACAGACAAAAAAAACCAAAAACCAGTATAAGGATATAAATACATAAATAGATTCACATGACAAAGACTGCCTGCAAGTCGATCTAGGGCACAACTACCAAAGAAAACACATACTAAATTCAATCTTTAGACTTGTAGATTTCTCCTGTGTTTTGGATATAACGCAAAATAGAGGTAATTTTTGAATCTGTATGTTTACTTTTCACTACCTTAATTATTTAGAAAATTTGTTTTTAAATTATTAAAATTAAATTGGAAAATAATATTAATTTGCTAATTCTTTGTTAACTTTCTGAAAAATAGTATTTATTTAACTAATCATTTGTTAATATTTTAAAATTTTTATAGTTTTGTTTCAACTTTAAAGTAGGTTAACTATTATAATCTCCTACAAGTATAATTAATTTTTTTTTAAACATATAAAAAGATATGATTTATTGAAACTTATGATGTACTATATGAGTTTATGATGTTCAATACATTAATTATTTGATATAATTATAATAGTGAAATTTATTTTGTATTAGGAATAATTTTTAATATATATAAATATGGATTTTTCCCACAGATCTATGTATTCAAAATTTAGGATTATGTTAAATAAGCTTTTCCCAATAAGATCGTTGATTATGCCATTTCTATCTGTCATCAGCCTTTTCTAATTATCTTGGTAAGATTTTTTTTCTAATTTAAATTAATTTGAAAGTGATGTAGAGTAATTTTGATAAATATAATTTTTTCAATCATTATTTTAAGTTTGAAAAGACTAGACCTACTATTTGCTTAATCACATAGCATCTACCCACATTAAGCAGCTTGGTGCACATTTTAGGCAACAATTGTAGCTTCTAAAATAGTTTTTTTTTTGTCATGCTAAAATAGTTGCTACTCTAGTATTATTAAGTAGTTAACCGTACTCTAGCTCTAGTTACAGATCTCCTAAAACCTTATCATGGTATATTCAAGAGTCAAGTGTGCAAGTAAAAAATAACAGTATCAAACATTCCTGCATTTGCCACACGGAAATAAAAATGAAAAAACACAAACTCTCTAGAATAATCAAGTTAAGTCGCCCAAATACAATGTCTTACTATGTGTTGATTTCTTTGGTGGTTATTAGCTATATATGCTCCGTCAATAACAATACTTCAATATATAGTTGTCAATTTTATACATTGATCATTGTTTCTAGATACATAGTATTTGTTTCATACTACATGTGTAGGACTGGTACATTGTTTTTAAGTTATTGGTGATCATTGTATTCGAATATTTTTTTTAGTACCAGTGACTTATAAAATGTATGATAGATCTTGTTGTTGATCTTGGAATAGTGGACTTTTTTAGTAATCTATATCACATAAATTTACTATATTTGATAATACTGCTCAGATTAGCTTACCTTATTTACTAATGTTGCTATTTGTTATACAAGATTGAATAAGTTCAGTTCCAGCAAAAAGCTGACCATGTGCCCAATATGGGGCATTCATGTTTATTGGGAATGAGGGCAATTCAAGGGAGAGGGCATATACAACTAGGACTAGCGAGTCTAGATTTGTTGTATTGGATGAAAATGGGCCCAAAAAAAGAGTGGGACGCCCACCAAAGAATGGTAATATTGGCGTTGGATCAAATTGGATACATAAACTTCCATTAAGCAGCTTGACAAAGAATTAAAGGTAATTTTTGTTATAATTTATAATTCTTATACCAATATCAACAAATTAATTTAATATAGATGTGATTTATTGACTTTTATAGACTTAAATTGTTTTAAATTATTGTTAATATATAATGTATTTAATGTTTTTGAAAAGAATTGTAATTTTCTTTTTATGTCTACGAATAGATTGATTTATATCTTTCACGGAGTAATATTTTTTTAATTATGTTTGATACAGGCTTTTTCCAAGAGAACAAGGAGAGTATCTCGAACTTTCCTGATTTCTATGATTGTTATTCATGTCATTTCAGTCTGGTAAGCATATACACTTTGAAAGCATGTCCCTTCACTAATTATATATGTCTATAAAATTTGTTAATTTATGTGTGTTTTCTCATCTTTCTACTTATCTTTATCTATCTATGCTCACGCTACCAGACTCATTAATATGATTTGAACTCTTGGTAGGTTTGCCATTGGCATCTTTCATTGAAGCTGTTAGCTCTGGATAAACCCATTTTAAATACATACACAGATGGTTCACACGAAACACCATTTCCTGTAGTTTCAGGAAGCCAAATGGACATTGTTCTGAAATTCTTTAGGAAGTGGAAGTCTGGAGCTTCTAACTCCTCGTTCTTGTTCTGGCCGACAAAATGGACATTTCTAGGATATAAGAAGGATCTTTAATGTAGCAACTAATTCTGTAGCTATATCAAAGAAAGATACAATGTCATTTTTGTCTGCTTGGGGATCTGAGCCTGAGTCTCCACCTTACACCTGAGAAGTTGAAATTTAAACCGGTACTTTCCTTTATAGACAAACTACATGAGGCTCTTTCTTACTATTTGAGCCTGTAATTTGAATTTGTTGTGCTCTTGGGTCTTGAATTTCAAAGTTGCGGAGGAGCGAGGGAGTTCATTTGCAAGTTGACCGATTGAGCAACCCAAATTTCCATTTATCATGAACACTGACGTGTTTCACTTAGGGTCCTCGTCTATTATTCTTGTATAAGTTCAAATGAGTTTTTTTTAAAATAAATAATAATTTGAGTTGTTGATTATAATATTATTTTTGGTGAAGACAATTGCAATTGTCCATTGGATTGATTCGTTAATTCGTGAAACAACATCTAATATTGAAGTCTATCTTTTTTTTATGTATGGGTGTCTGGTCAGCTTAAGCACACCACGACTATTTATATAGAAATATACACGCTTCCTCATGCATATTCCCACTTAATCAGTATTAGGTTACCCATGTTTAGGGAGGTGACTCGAACCTTGCACCTCTTGTTTATCCTCTTTAAGGGCTCAAGAAATAACAAGGCTGAGGGAATTCGAACCATGTACCTTTTATTGAAGTCCATCTTATGTTTTATGTTTTATGTGATGACGATATAAAAAGACTATGCAATAGTTGAGTCGGACAATCGAGATGCTTAAATTAATATAAATAATAAATATTACTATATTTTTGAAAAATGTGCAAATGAATTTAAAATGAATTGTTTATTCTTTTTTGGTAGGAAAAATTAATTGTTACAATGTATTAGGGCGAGATTGGTGAATCATATAAAGCCACAATAGAGAAATCAGTGTTGCTACATTATATTGTTGATAGCACTCGACTTGCTCAGTTTATTAATCATTGAAATTTGACCTTGATAATTCTTTTTTCATGGTTTGCGTCTTAATTTACAGAATATTATATTGGTGAATTAACTAATTGAACTATAAAAAAATTCAAGCTTATGACAACCTGTCAAAAAATCATCTTCCTTTAGTAGGGATCATCCTCGTAAGGACATGATGAAATTATTCACAAAGTAAAAATAAAATAGCGAATGTAGAAGAAGACCACAGAGGTAGTAAATTTTAGGGATGGCCACAATATGTTCTATGTAAAGAATCACTCTTCAATATTATCAATAGCTGTAATGTGTTTGAAATTATGCCAGCACTTACCATACTTATATTTGCACTAAAAACATCATCTCCTTCATTATTAGCCTTGGCAAATTTATCTAAAGTGTTCATAAAGCAATGCCTAATAACAAATTTCATCTACAAACACAATAAATACTGAAATTTAGGTGTAAAGGGACATCTCTTCTTATCCGTTCGAGCTTCATGGCCAGTACTCAGCAGTTTCAGGCCACTCTAGTCTACTCCGGCGAGATCAGGTTGCTTGTTCGATTGCACCGAAACTCCAGCGAGAAGAGCCGCTCACCTTGCATGGATCCGTTTCGAGCAGCCATGACGTTTTGCAAGAAGACTTCGACAAAATCGATCCTCCATCGGACCTGAAGCAGTGAAGCTCAATCCTAGCTCAGGCGTGGTGGCGGTTTTTCTTGCGCGGCCCGTGTTTGCAGATGGTTTGAAGCCCATACTTTTTTTTTGTCATTCAAACAAAGTAAAATTTAATTATTACAAGTCAATATTACATTATTAAGATTATCTATACTATCAAAAACATTAATAGATGTCTATAAAGTCATATAACCACCCTTCCTTACACACTTTCCTGAATTGCATTAAGATCTCTCTTAATGTGATAAATTTTCCATTCTGGAAATTTTGAAGTCGACTTCCAAATCGTTTCGATCAATGGCCGGATCTTCTAGTCAATTTCCTTTTTGTGATTAATACCTTGAACAATTTCAAGGTTATCTGTGTAGAAGGAAGCCTCTTTACAATTAGCAATTTCAGTTGCCTTCATTGCTTGTAAAATAGCCCAACATTCTCCTTCTTTGACACTCTTAAAAAGACATCTTCTAAATCTCTTGTCATTGATTCTTCCATCTTTTCCTATGGAAATCGAAGCTATTCCTAATGGCTCCTTGTTATTTACAAAATATGCATCATTATGCCACACCAATTACGCTGTATTTAAGAGAAATTTATTATCTTTCTCATCTTTTTGTCTAACTTTTCAATAATACATTCTCTCTGCATTTCAAATCCAAATTATAAAGTTTATTAATGGTTTTATTGGATTCATTATAAAGTTTATTAATGGTTTCTTTTTTATTATCTAACAGTTGAATCCAATACTCAGAAGATGGGGTTTTTTCCTTCAGCTATGTAGCTTGTATTTTTTTTTACATTCAAATACTCAACAGGTTTCAGCACTTTTCAAGTGTTGTTAATTTTTTTTATTGTAATGTAATTATATCTAACATTATATTGTAATATTATTTAATCAATTATTGCAATTTTATACTCAACATTTTCTCTCTGAATGCTGAGTAAAACTCATTGAATTTTTTTGCATACTCAGTAAAGTTACTCAATAAAAAATTAGTGTAGCCAGTAACTTTTTCCATACTCAGTACTCAATATTTTTTCTAACGGTGGTAGGCGGTGATGTGGTTGTGGTTGGAGCTGGAAATTATTGATACTTAATGAAGGAGGAGAAAGAAAAAAGTTAAAAGAGGAAAGAAATTAATGTAATGTAGGAAAGAGAAAAATGGTAATCGAGGATAGAGAAGAATCTATTTATTTTGTCTTATATACACTATAATGGTATTCATGACAATGGGCATCTTAGAGGTGTCTTTGGAGGAGAGAAAATTAGAATGTCACTATTGGGGAAATAAGATGGTCTCCAAGACCCTATAGGGAATTCACCCTAATAAGTTTTAACTCAATTTTGACATGTGCTATTAAAATTTTGACTTTTTTAATTAAGCTTTCATTTAAATTTGTTCTCTGAAATGCCTCTTTTGTTCGGTATCATAAGTAAGGCAGTGATCGATCAAGTCGTTCAAAAACAGTTCTCGGGTCGAGAAATCGTTAATCCAATCTCGTTCGTTTATATACAAACTCAATATTAATTATAAATTGAAATAGTTCAAACCCATTAGTTAATGGCTCTTTATATTTTTATTCACAGATTAGTATTTTATTTATATTTTGAATATAATATTAACGAGAACGTTATTTTCATTACTTCATTAATATTACTATCTAACTTCATACTATAAACTATATTAAGAGGTGGTCATTTGAGCTCACACGTCGAGACGGTCTGGGTTGTCCACGATTTTTGACGAGTCGAGACGAGCCCAAGGTAAATCTACAATAGATCAAAACGAGACAATCCAAATTATTATAATGGTCGACTCATTGACTCACCTAGTTAGGTGAGCTAGATGGATGGGCCAATAACCCACTCATCTTTACATATAAAATAAAATTTTAACAGAATAAAAATTGAATAAGTATTATAAATTACATAATTCTATAGTGGATGTGTTAAAGAGACATAAGTGAGCAGCCTTAACACTTATTAGCGCCTAAGTGTTTTTTTAAAAAGCTTTTAGAACTGTAAAAGCAGACTACGAAAGTCACTATTAGGAAAAGCTGCAAATTGGTGATTCATAAAAAAAAACTTAAAGTGATTCTAGATTTCAAAATTATTTTTAATAATTTTTTTAAAATTATAATTTTATTCTAAAAGCGCTTTTCTACTCTATAATAAGCACATCGATCTAAACGAGCCTTTATACATGAAAAAATTAATATGTAATATGAATAGTCATATATTGTCCTATAAGTAAGAGTCGTTATTTCTTGTAAAAAACTACTTTTTGGAAACATTAGAATGATATTCTCTCCCTGGTCTTTGGGAACTCGTGTAGTTTCTTGCATGTAGAATATACGTGATAATAACACCAAAAGTATATATGTTCGCTAGAAAAACCTATTCCCATAATTTTGGAAAAGACCACTTATAAGTAGAGTTATTATGAGACACATTAATAGGAGAGTAAATGAAAACCTCGGACCAAATGTTAATGTGGATATATAGTAGCATCGAAAAAATGACAACTATAAATGCTGAAATGGAATTATCATATATCATATAACTTCAATGTGACAAAGTAATCTTTTGAAGAGTCAATAAGAATTTATTGCCAACATACGAATTATATGAATAATAATAGAGTTGAATGACTTCCTTATTATTCTTTCCCTGAATTATGATATAATAAATGCTAGGTTCCTTAAACATAGCCAAAACAAGGCAATAGGGAATTAAAGAGACCAGGTTAAAAAATAAATACCAAAATAGAGCATCCTTGGAAATCGAGATAATCAACAAGGCATGTTGAGTAAAGATTGTGCAAATAATCCTTTATATTTTTAGAAGAACAGTAGTTGTCCTTTTTTTTGAGATGATCAAGACAGTCTAGTAAGATACTTTCCAATAAAAATACATGCACGAAGAGAATAAAGTAGGAAGCCTATGAAATGATCTCCCACAAAAACAAATCTTCGGTACAAAAGAGGCAAAAAAGAGAACCCATTGCATGCAAACATGGGATACTACAATGATAAAGAAATAGGTATTAGAGGATCCTTTAACCCTAGTAGACAACCCTAAAAGCGATTGATACTCCTGTGATAAGGAAGGAGTTTTAATCCCTTACAGATAAATATGACGTCTAATAGTCTTGAAGATGTATCTGCTGGGAACCTGGATCGCATCTGTGGGTGAGTAGGAAGGCTAGATACATCCATAAAATAGTGATGCAAATTTGTTAAGAAAATAACATGAGTTTTTGTATTGGAAATGTTAGACAAAGCTGGAAGGACAAAAAAAAAATTACAGAAGAAATTAACTATAAAATTTGAACGATAGATGTTGTAATAGAGAACATTTTCAGTAATATATTCCTTGGCCAGCTAAAATATCTCAGACTCCACGACTATTTTGGTCAATATAGTTGCTTAACCAGTACTAACTTTTTAAAAAAGAATAAGGCTGGATATCATCCCTACATCTTTTTTAAATGGACCAATCACACAATTTTTTTTTCATAATTTTTTCTTTCTTTTATGATTGGTCTTATAATACTATAAAAAGTGATTTGATTTGGCTGATATCAGCATTACCCTTTAAAAAAATAGAAAAAAACCAAATTAAGAAGTAAAACAAACAAAATATTGAAGACCCTAGAGAAAAAAAACCAAAAACCAATATAAGGATATTAATACATAAATAGATTCACATGACAAAGACGGCGTACAAGTCGATCTAGGGCACAACTACCAAAGAAAACACATACAAAATTCAATCTTTAGACTTGTAGATTTCTCCAGTGTTTTGGATATATAACTGGATATATAACGCAACCTTCATAGAGGTAATTTTTGAATCTTTATGTTTACTTTTCATTTCCTTAACTATTTAGAATTTTTTTTTTAAATAACTAAAATTAAACTGGAAAATAATATTAATTTAGTTAATTCTTTGTTCACTTTCTAAAAAATAGTATTTATTTAACTAATTATCTGTTAATATTTTAAAGATTTGTGTAAAGTTTTGTTTCAATTTTAAATTAGGTTAACTATTATAATCTTCTGCAAGTATAATTAATTTTCTATTAAACATATAAAAAATATAATTTATTTAATCTTATGATATACTATATGAGTTTAAGATGTTCAATACATTAATAGTTTGATATAATTATAATAATGAATTTGTATTAGAAATAATTTTTAATGTATATTATTATGGATTTTGCCCACAGATCTATGTACTCAAAAGTTAGGATAATGTTAGATAAGTTTTTCCCTATAAGGTCGTTGATTATGTCATTTCAATCCGTCACCACCAGCCTCTTCTAATTATCTTGGTAAGATATTTTCCCTACTTTAAATTAATTTAAAATCAAAGTAGTAATTAAGAATTTAAAGAAAATGTAGAGTAATTTTGATTAATATAATTTTCTCAATCATTATTATAAGTTTGAAAAGAGTAGACCTACTATTTGCTTTATCATATAGCATCAACCCAGTTTAAGCAGCTTCATGCACATTTTATGCAACATTTGTACTCAACTTATTAATATGTAGCTTCTAAAATAGTTGCTGTTCTAGTATTATTAGGTAGATAACTATAGTCTAGCTCTAGTTCTAGTTACAGATCTCCTAAAACCTTATCATGGAATTATCAAGAATCAAGAACACAAACATTCCTACACGTGTCACACGGAAATAAAAATAAAAAAACACAAATATTCTAGATTCTAGAATAATTAAGTTAAGTGGCTCAATACAATATCTTATTTGTTGATTTCTTTGACGGGAAATTAGCCATCTGCTCCCTCAATAACAATCCTTCCATATATAGTTGTCCTGTTCTGACATAGTATTTGTTTCATACTACATTTGTGGGATTAGCAGTACATTGATTTTAAGTTATTGGTGATCATTTATGGATCATTTTAATCGAATATTTTGTACCATTGAAAAGTGTATGATAGAACTATCATGACATAAGTATTCTTGTTGGTTTTGGAATAGTGAACTTTTGTTAGTAATATATATACAAGAAAATTAACTATATTTGACATTAATACTTAGATTAAGATACCTTTACCCCAACTGTTACAAATCCATATAGGTAATACTTGGACTCTTTTTTTATTTATTTTTACTTTTATTTCAAAATTTCCATATAGGTAATAATCATTCAGTTTTTCTAATTCTTCTTGTAAAAACAGGAATAATTATATGTCTGGCATTCAAGGACGAGTTATTGATCTGCCCAGAGCTTCAACGGAGCTCTGGGACTGGCTCTTCTCTGATTTTTGTCGAAGACATTCTTCCTTCCTCCTCTTCTTCGTTAGTTCCGTGTACACCTGAAAGGTATGATCTTTATGTATCTTTTTATCTCTTCATAAATGCTCCTCTGTGATCCCCGGCATTCCGGGGAGTATAGGATTTTTATTGTTTACAGTATTCAAGTATTCATGCTCAATTGCAATATTTCTTTGATTGTTAATTATAAATAACTTTTAAATTAATATTTTGTATGCAGGCCTTATTCGAAAGAAGGAGACATCAAGGTGGCATTAAACGTTTGTAGAAAATATCAAATCAGCATCCCAGTAACTTTGGAATCAGCATTCTGATTTTGTTCTTCGGAAACATTAATTAATGTCTAAATTATTAGATCAACATCGTATATACTTGAATAAGGAACCCGACATTTCTCTTGAATAAATATGTTTATTTGAATCCGTTACCCGAATTTTGTTAGGTGCGGCTACCCGATGCTGACTCTATATTAATACTTTAAAATTACTTTAAAATTTCGTTTCATCACTCGAAAGTAGACCTTCACCGAAATCTTCCAAATGAAATTCTAAAGAAGTTAGTGTTCTATGGTATATCCAGAATCAAAGCACACAGAGTTAATGACATAAAACATGTTCAATAAATGTTAAAATGGAAGTAATAGGAAGAAAATGTCACCTTACCTTGAGCAAATAGAATATCAGTGAAGGAATACTATCCATAACCATGAGATCTTCAAAGATATCAATAATCTCTAAAGAAAAACGGTATGAACCCTATGAAGAAGATATCACTTGAAAACTGATCATCATGCATAAAGCCAACAAGTAGGGATATCTCACAATCCCACCAACTCCAAACTCAAAAACATGATCCATTATGATGCCACATAATCATCTATCCATTAACATGGCCTATGATAATAATAAGCCAAACATCGCAACAATAGTGGATAAAGATGAACGTGTTTAAGTAATCAAGGGTAGTCCATATAAATAAAAGGTTGTATTCATATATTTTTATATACACACAAGGCTCTTTAGCGCCACGATCATTAATAGAAATGCTTTTACTCTTGTTTCAAACTTTATTTTAACAAATTTATTTTATTAAACTCAAAAACAAAACCCAACCACGTTTGTTCATCCAAGTTAATTCATTTTATTTAGAATATTCTATATGGCAGAAACTACTTTATTAGCAGTATGTACATGTTTTGCATGGTCAGTGATGCTTGAATATTTTTTCTACCAACACATGAAGTTAAATGTGCAACTTAAAATGTATCCAGTTGACCACTTAACCAAATACTAGCCACATGAAAAGATTTAGATTAGCTCTAGCTCTTTTAAAACACTGATGTGTTTCACTTAGGGCTTCGTCTCTCATTCTTGTATAAGTTCAAATGAGTTTTTTCTAAATAAGAATTTGAGCGGTTGATACTAGGATTAATTTTTGCGAAGACGATTTCAATTGTCCATTGGATTATTTCGTTAGTTCGTGAAACAACACCTACTATTGAAGTCCATCGTATATGATGATGATGATATAAAAAGTCTATGCAATTAGTTGATTCGTCCAATCGAGATAATGCTTAAAGGTATTTTGAATAATATATTACTATATTTTTAAAAAATGGGTAACATAATTTAAAATGAATTGTTTCTTCCTTTTTGCTCCGAAAATTTAATTGTTTACAATGTATTAGGAAAGGTTGGTGAATCATCTAAAGCCGCACTAGCGAAATCAACTTGCTCCGTCTATGAATCACTATGAATTTGGCCTTAATGAATCTTGTTTTTGTTTTGCTGTTAATATCACTAATGATAAAAGTAAAAATATATTTAATAAAAAAAGTATTTCAAACGTAATAATGAAACTATTACAAGAATTTAAATGTATATATCTTACACGGAAATTTAGAAAAAAACAAGATATGATTACATATATATTATTGTTTTAAAAAAAATATTTTGGAAATACTGGTATCTCTTACAAGTGTATAAATCTAATCTCTATGTCAGAATCATTTTTAAGTTGAAGGGAGAATAGAGCTATCTTTTTTGAATTCTTAGTTTTGTGTATAATGCAGGTGACTATGGCTCTATTTATAGGAGAAATGGTTTACCAGAATCGTCATATTAAAGGTTGGTGACTAAAGCGTCATAAATATAGGCGTTTTGCTGGTTACATAATTTTCCAAGTCTTCTATGAACTTGGACATTTTTCTAGTAGCTGGTCAATGTACAAGTCTGGACAGATTGACCAGACTCTTGTAACATCCATAACAGTTTAGTCTTTATGGTGAAATATAGTGAATTAAGTATGAATAAAAGAGACATTAAGCCTAGGGTGTTTTATCTTTTGTTGGGATTAATATAAATGATTAGGGATTGTCATAAATACTAGTTTCAAAACTAGGTTTTTTATTTATTTTTTAATTCCCAAAGACTCCCCACGACCAAGACTACGCCGTTACCAGGCCAGGTGGTGATGGTATGGTGGTCAACGCATGTGGGGTTTTCGTGTTTCTCCTTTATTCTCCATAATGTTATGTGATATGAAATAGAAAGAAAGGCAGTATAATGTATAATAACTTTTTTACTTTTTCATTTACTGTGTGGGATTTTTTCCAAAGAAAAAGGTTTTTCCACTTATTCCAAGAACATGAAAGGATCAATAAAAGAAATATCTTTAACTCTATTTTAATTATTCCAACAATCCCCCACTTAGGTTCTTGGGAGAGATGGCGAACATGTTTCATTAAATACCATCATTTGGGTGAATTGTACTTAATTGATAATATATTTCGATTTGAATTAACACATAGTGAAGTGAGGAAACCACAAAATCCCATCAAGTGAACGTACTCTTGAACTTGATGGTCTTTAATCGAGACCTTCATAGAACATATTTCTACCCTGCTGATAGTTACAGATTTCTCGATCATCACCTTTTTTTTGTTCATCACGTCCTTCTCGAAAGGACCACCACTTGAGGGTTATAAACTTGTAGAATTATCCATATGGAATGATTACATACGTCTCCTTGATATCCTATCATGAATAATGTTGATTTAATGAAGAATACGATTTTTAGGCCGAGAGCAAGGGCTGGTTATGGTATAACCACCAACCCATGCAGTAAACTACATGACCGTATCAGTGACTATCGTATCACATAATTTACATACCGTGCCACAGTATATGAAATTCAAGGCTTTGCACAGACCTATGTGGTACAACGCACAATCGTGTTGTAAAAGCTACGAAAAAGGTTTAGTTTATACCCACGATCTCTCCATTTATGTGATAGAATAATGTAGTCACGAGACATCATTTTAAGGGTATCTAGTGCTTAATTTTTGGATTTCCCCCATATGGTTTTACTTTACACATTCTTGTCTAGTTTTAGGTATTTTGCTATTTTATCAGCTTTTGCGCGTAACTTGTGTGTTATTTGTGTACAACTTATGTATTGGAAGCTGATTCACCTTGGGATAATCATAATAAGTTAATAAAAACAAGGAAAATCTCTTAGTCATAATTGAAAAGGAGAAGTTTGGATATATTTGGAAAGTAAAGAGTCTTCCAAACTATAAATACGTCCATTAATTATATGCTGCGGAAAATTGGTTACAAATTTGGAGGATCCGTTTAATGAGCAGATAGATCTTTGAATTGTGGTAATTTCCATATAAAATACATTAAAATCTAATAAGTAACGAAGGAGATATGACCAAATCAATCTGCAAGAATTTATCCTGTCCTACAATTTAGGAATACAGATTTTAGTAAGATTTGAACTCCTTAACTTGGGGACTACTCCATATTTCGACCAAGGGCCTATATATATATAGTGTAATGATATATAGAGAAATGATATATACCACCCAAAAACATATCACCCAAATATATATAGAGTAATGATATATATCAAGGTTGTCAGAGTAAAAAGACATACTCTGATTAGGAAAATGCTGGGCTGGCCGAAAGGCCAGGATGATCGCCCAGGCTTCGCCTTCAATAATCTTACTAATCTTACATCTACGATACAAGCTGTAAAAGATGCATCACACATCCAAACAATATCGGCATCGTCAACTAAAGTAGGATTACTATTCTTAATTACTCTGGAGCTCGTAATACTAGATTTATCTTCTTTAGTACTCTCATCTTTAAAAAATAATCTGTATATTAAATCCTTAGTTTTGGTGATGATACCCACTTTGTTCCATCCTTCACTTTAGTGAAAGCATTTCATTTTTTCTTTCCAAATATTCCAGCAAATAACAAGGATATAACATGTGGTGTTCGAGAGACTTCTGATGTGAGGAATTTAGTTACATATGCTCATGAAAATATGGGATATATTGATATATGGGTAAATTCTTTTATTAAAATTTATTGGTACATATTGTATTTAACTCTCACTTTTTTGACATTGATAATAATGCAGATTAATAATACATGATCAAATGCATATAAAATAAAATTTAACAGTATAAAAATGATATAAGTATTTTAAATTACATAATCCTATAGTGGATATTTTAAAGAGACATAAGTGAGCAGCCTTAACACTTCTTAGCGCCCGTTTAAAAATGCTTTTAGAACTTTAAAAGCGTTTTAAACTCTGAAAATCACTTTTAGGAAAAGCACCATAGTGGTGTTTTTTTTTGTCAGAAAAACCAGTTTAAACATTATTTACACATAAGGTTAAGAAAATTAAAAGCTCCAAAAACAGAAAAATCTATCCAATGGTCCAGATTAATGTTACGCCGAGTGCATTTGGCTAGCGCATCTGCCGTTCCATTCAACTTTCTATTAATATGAATTACTTTCCAAGCAGGAAACTTCGAAAGTGGTGTTTTTTAAAAGAAGCACTTAAAGTGATTCGAGATTTCAAAATTATTTTTAATTTCTTTTAAAAAATATAATTTTAACCTAAAATTGTTATTTTTACTCTAAAATAAGCATATCCAAACGTGCCTTTATTCATGGACAAATTAATATTTAATATGGATAGTCATATATTTTCCTATAAATAAGAGTCGTTATTTGTGTAAGAAACTACTTGTTGGAAACATTAGAATGATATTCCCTCCCTAAAGAAGATATTTGGCGTGATAAGAAGAGTGAAAGTTCTCGTGTAGTTTCTTGAATGTAGAGTACGCGTGATAATAACAACAAAAGTATATATGTTTGCCAGAAAAACTTTTTCCCATAATTTTGGAAAAGACCACTTATAAGTAGAGTTATTATGAGACACATTAATAGGAGAGTAAATGAAAACCTCAGACCAAATATTAATTCAGAGATATAGAAGCATTAAAAAATGACAACTTTAAATGCTGAAATGAAATTATCATATATCATATAACTTCAATGTGATAAAAAAAGTCATAATTCTAGTTCCTTAGTGATCTTCTGAAGAGTTAACAAGAATTTATCTCCAATATACGAATCATATGAATAATAATAGAGTTGAATGACTTCCTTATTATTCTTTCCCTGCGTTATGATATAATAAATATTAGGTTCCTTAAACATAGCCAAAACAAGGAAATAGGGAATAAAAGGGACCAGGATAAAAAATAATGACCGAATAGAGTAGCCTTGGATACCGAGATAATTAGTAGGGCATTTTGAGTAAAGATTGTGCAAAGGATCCTTCATCTTTTTAGAAGAATAGTAGTCGTCTTCTTTTTTTGAGATAATCAAGACATTCAGATTAGAAACTATCCAATAAAAATACATGTACGAAGAGAAGAAAGTAGGAAGGCTATGAAACGAGCTCCCACATAACAGATCTTCGGTACAAAATAGGCGAAAAAAGCAAATTCATTGCATGCAGTCATGGGATACTACAATGATAAAGAAGAAGGTATTAGAGGATCCTTTGACCCTAGTAGACAAACCTAAAAGTGAGAGATATTCCTGCATGTGATAAGGATTGAGTTTAATCCCTTGAAGATAAATAGGACGTCTAATAGGCTTGAAGATGTATCTGCTAGGGGGTCTTGGATCGAATCCGAAGATGAGTAGAAAGGCTAGATACATCCATGAAATAGTGATGCAAATTTCTTAATAAAATACCATGAGTTGTTGTCTTGGAAATGTTAGACAAAGCTGGAGAACCTTTGAACAATAAATGTTGTAGTATATAACATTTTCACTAATACATTCCTTGGTCAGCTAAAATATCTTGAACTCCAAGGCCATATTTGTCAATACAGTTGCTTAACCTTACTAACTGATGTATTTTAAAAAGAGTAAGACTGAATATCATCTCAAATTACAACATCTTTTTAAATGGACCAATCACCTAATTTATCTTTTCTAATTTATCACTTTCTTTCTCTTTTGATAAAAATGTGATTTGATTTGGGCTGCATTACTCTTTAATAAAAAAACCAAATTAGAAGTAAAACAAACAAGGGGTTATTGCTCATAACATCCTCATTAAGCTTCCTAATTATTTTTTTAAGCCTTTAATTATTTTATTTTATACATATATACCTTCCTAATTACTTATTTGTAAAAAACAACCCCATTATATTTTTATTTCCTAATTTACCCCATACATATAGTACATTTATTTAACAACCCATTACTTACTCCCCTAATCGCATCTATGTTCCCATATTTCAGCTCTCCTATTCTCTCCCTTCTCTCTTTCTCTCTCTCCATAACCACATCTATATTCTTCTCTTCTCTCTCGCCGAATTTCTTAACACATATTCATCTCTCTCCTAGCTTGCTTCTAACTCGGTTTATGAATTCACAAAGTAATTCATCAACACTCTCCTCTGTTTTTTCTTTTTATTTTCTTCTAATTTTTTATTTTCATTTGCTCGATTTTTGTTGTAGGTTTGTGTAAGAGTTACAAATGCATATATTGAAGAGCTCTAGTGTATGTATTGTTCATTATTAGTGCAATTTGATTCAAGTTTCTTCCTCGTTCTCAATCTCATTCAATTTTACTGTTTATCAAGGTTTGTAACTCTTTTTATTGAATGTTGTTTGAATACTTACTGAATGTGTTCATGTACATGTTATGTTTTGTTATGTTTGTGTTGTTCTTCCTATTATTGCTTGATTTTAACAGTTTTTACACTTTTTTATTATGTTTTTTTTGCATTTTTGATATGTATGTTTTTATATTCTTCATTTTGTTAATATGTTGTTTCAGTGTTGATTAATTTCATGTTTATGTTGCTTTGATTTGAGTGCAGGTTGTTATCAGCTGTTATGCTCTGCATTGGTTTGTGCAGTTGCAGTTTTTCATGTTTAAAACATGGAATTCCATGTTTCAAACATGAAAATCTGCAACATTCGTAACACCTTTTCCCTTTTCCACCTTGTTGCTTGTGTATGTGATCATGTCCTACTACTTATGTTATGACTTGTTTACTGCAGATTGTTATGGATGTGGTTAAGTTCGGTTCCCAACAGTCTATGCATTCGTTTGATCTTTTCCCAAGCCTCGATGCGGACGTTGCCACACCCGAGGACTCCATAACGCGAAATCATGTCGATCTCCTCTATGAGTGATGTTTTGTTTTTATGATCTTTATATTCTTATAACGGTCGATGAATATTCACGTATTTAATATTGTTGACATATGTATTGTTAAGTTTTTTAACCTTTTTGTGTTTATATTTGTGTTGTGTTTTATTATGTTAGTATTATTGTCTTTTTATATAGGTTTCGAACCATGTAGCTTACGTTGCTTCTGGGTTTTCATGTTTAAAACATGGACTTTCATGTTCCAGACATGTAATTATTCTCTATTTTCACTTTCCCCCTGTGTTTTGTTGACCTTTACTTTCCCCTTGAACTTTGAATGTATAATAAATACTACTACATACACAACTACTGTCATTTTTGTTTTTGATGTTGTAGTTTGTACCGTGAAACGTTAAATAATATTTAATATTTTGTTGTTTTTTTTAACACTTGTTTTCTAACAAAAATAATAATAAACCATTGAGATATCATTATTAATCAAATCCTTGATAATTGTTTGCAAGTCTAACAATTTAACTTAAACATTGCAAATTGAAAACTTCCCGAATAAGTCCTATAAAATACGAAATACTAAGTTCAATAGAATAGTAAAAAACTTAAACAAATTCTTCATTTTTCTTCTTCATAAGTGAATTATTTGGTCTTTCTTGTCGATGAACTGCGTAGACATCTTTGCTCGGAACTTGTCGGCTACATTCTTTTACATACATATAGTTTTAGTTAAATGTTCTAAGTTATATATATATATATATATATATATATATATATATATATATATATATATATATATATAAACCTCATGTTCAGTTTACCTCTTTTTTTTCTAAGTTTATCGATTACTGTCGATTTAAACTTGTTGTCTCTATCATATAGCTTCCATCTCAGAATTCTTTTTCACTTTTCTTCTTGGTGCCATTTTTACCTGTTTTTACACAAACTCCAAGCACAAGAAAACATATTTGTAGTCTGAATTGAGTTAAGTCCATGTTTAATACAGTTATCAAAACATGGAATTCCATGTTTAATACAGTTATCAAAACATAGAATTTCATGTTTAATACAGTTATCAAAATATGAATTTTCATGTTTAATACAGTTATCAAAACATGGAATTTAATGTTTAATACAGTTACCAAAACATTTTGCAGAACACACATGTTTACCTTCTAACTGTCTATATTATGCAGTAATTACACTATAAGGTCCCTAAACTAAATATTCTGTCTATAATCTGCACAATATTTGCCACAAAATTCAGTCTCATGCCACTGTTTATGTATATTTGACAGTTATACCTCACTTTTTGTGAAATAATTGCACTATAGGTCCTTGTTTAACATATTATCCACGTTTTATGACTCTAATTTATCTTTCGTTCATGTTGATCACAATAAATTGAACACATTCATCAAATAATCCTATTTTAAACCCTAGAAACTTCTAAATTCGGTTTCTATATATAAATTAGTAACAAATCAGTAGAAATCAAACAAAATCAACATGCACTATAATTTTGTTGTGTTTTTCTTCATGAATCACGCAAAAGAAATTTCAAAAATAAAAAACACTATAAAAAATCTCAAAATAAACATAGAAAATAGATTATATTTGAGTTTTTTTCACTTACGTATGGTTTATTTTGGGCTTTGGAGTCGAATATTAGCTTTGATCGATAGATATTGTTTCCTACTTTGCTCGTCGGAGTAGACTATCCTATCTCGTGTTCACCATTGTAGCCTGTCGTCGATTCTTCTTCTCTCAGACCTTTCGTTTCTTTTAGTGTGTTGTGTTTTTTTAAAGAGTAATGATATATACCACCCAAATTTATACTACCCAATTATCACCCATGACGTTGCATGAATTGGTTGGAAGTAAATCATTAATTAAATCAAGAAAATAAATAGATTAAAGATTTTTAGTCAACCAATTCACGCCACGTCATGAGTCGTATAATTGGGTGGTATGAATTTAGGTGGTATATATCAATACTCTTTTTTTAAATAACCGTTTTGTACATAATAACCTTCTAATTTCTTTTTTTATTTATTATTATTTGTAAGGATATTTTAGGTTGAGACACTTAATAAAATATCTTATTCTAAATACCTTTTTACTAATAATTTTTTTAATAGGCATTTCTTATGGCTCAACAAACAATCATAAGTTATTGAAGACCCGACCCGACATCCGAACAGACAAAAAAAACCAAAAACCAGTATAAGGATATTAATACATAAATAGATTCACATGACAAAGACGGCGTGCAAGTCGATCTAGGGCACAACTAGCAAAGAAAACACATACGAAATTCAATCTTTAGACTTGTAGATTTCTCCTGTGTTTTGGATATATAACGCAAAATAGAGGTAATTTTTGAATCTGTATGTTTATTATTCACTTCCTTAATTCTTTAGAAAATTTGTTTTTAAATTATTAAAATTAAATTGGAAAATAATAATAATTTGCTAATTCTTTGTTAACTTTCTGAAAAATAGTATTTATTTAACTAATCATTTGTTAATATTTTAAAAATTTATGTATAGTTTTGTTTCAATTTTAAAGTAGGTTACCTATTATAATCTCCTGCAAGTGTAATTAATTTTTTTTAAACATATAAAAAGGTATGATTTATTGAAACTTATGATGTACTATATGAGTTTATGATGTTCAATACATTAATTATTTGATATAATTATAATAGTGAAATTTATTTTGTATTAGGAATAATTTTTAATATATATAATTATGGATTTTTCCCACATATCTATGTATTCAAAATTTGGGATTATGTTAAATAAGCTTTTCCAAATAAGATCATTGATTATGCCATTTCAATCTGTCATCAGCCTTTTCTAATTATCTTGGTAAGTTTTTTTTCTAATTTAAATTGATTTGAAAGTGAAGTAGAGTAATTTTGATAAATATAATTTTTTCAATCATTATTTTAAGTTTGAAAAGACTAGACCTACTATTTGCTTAATCACATAGCCATCTACCCACATTAAGCAGCTTGGTGCACATTTTAGGCAACAATTGTAGCTTCTAAAATAGTTGCTACTCTAGTATTATTAAGTAGTTAACCGTACTCTAGCTCTAGTTCTAGTTACAGATCTCCTAAAACCTTATCATGGTATATTCAAGAGTCAAGTGTGCAAGTAAAAAATAACAGTATCAAACATTACTGCATTTGCCACACGGAAATAAAAATGAAAAAACACAAACTCTCTAGAATAATCAAGTTAAGTCGCCCAAATACAGTGTCTTACTATGTGTTGATTTCTTTGGCGGGTATTAGCTATATATGCTCCGTCAATAACAATACTTCAATATATAGTTGTCAATTTTATACGTTGATCATTGTTTCTAGATACATAGTATTTGTTTCATACTACATGTGTGGGACTGGTACATTGTTTTTAAGTTATTGGTGATCATTGTATTCGAATATTTTTTTAGTACCAGTGACTTATAAAATGTATGATAGATCTTGTTGTTGATCTTGGAATAGTGGACTTTTTTAGTAATCTATATCACATAAATTTACTATATTTGATTATACTGCTCAGATTAGCTTACCTTATCTACTAATGTTGCTATTTGTTATACAAGATTGAATAAGTCCAGTTCCAGCAAAAAGCTGACCATGTGCCCAATATGGGGCATTCATGTTTATTGGGAATGAGGGCAATTCAAGGGAGAGGGTATATACAACTAGGACTAGCGAGTCCAGATTTGTTGTATTGGATGAAAATGGGCCCAAAAAAAGAGTGGGACGCCCACCAAAGAATGGTAATATTGGCGTTGGATCAAATTGGATACATAAGCTTCCATTAAGCAGCTTGACAAAGAATTAAAGGTAATTTTTGTTATAATTTATAATTCTTATACCAATATCAACAAATTAATTTAATATAGATGTGATTTATTGACTTTTATAGACTTAAATTGTTTTAAATTATTGTTAATATATATAATGTATTTAATGTTTTTGAAAACAATTGTAATTTTCTTTTTATGTCTAGGAATAGATTGATTTATATCTTTCACGGAGTAATATTTTTTTAATTATGTTTGATACAGGCTTTTTCCAAGAGAACAAGGAGAGTATCTCGAACTTTCCTGATTTCTATGATTGTTATTCATGTCATTTCAGTCTGGTAAGCATATACACTTTGAAAGCATGTCCCTTAACTAATTATATATGTCTATAAAATTTGTTAATTTATGTTTGTTTTCTCATCTTTCTACTTATCTTAATCTATCTATGCTCACGCTACCAGACTCATTAATATGATTTGAACTCTTGGTAGGTTTGCCATTGGCATCTTTCATTGAAGCTGTTAGCTCTGGATAACCCATTTTAAATACATACACAAATGGTTCACACGAAACACCATTTCCTGTAGTTTTAGGAAGCCAAGGGGACATTGTTCTGTAATTCTTTAGGAAGTGGAAGTCTGGAGCTTCTAACTCCTCGTTCTTGTTCTGGCCGACAAAATGGACATTTCTAGGATATAAGAAGGCTCTTTAATGCAGCAACTAATTTTGTAGCTATATCAAAGAAAGATACAATGTCATTTTTGTCTGCTTGGGGATCTGAGCCTGAGTCTCCACCTTACACCTGAGAAGTTGAAATTTAAACCGGTACTTTCCTTTATAGACAAACTACATGAGGCTCTTTCTTACTATTTGAGCCTGTAATTTGAATTTGTTGTGCTCTTGGGTCTTGAATTTCAAAGTTGCGGAGGAGCGAGAGAGTTCATTTGCATGTTGACCGATTGAGCAACCCAAATTTCCATTTATCATGAACACTGATGTGTTTCACTTATGGTCCTCGTCTATTATTCTTGTATAAGTTCAAATGAGTTTTTTTTTAAAATAAATAATAATTTGAGTTGTTGATTATAGTATTATTTTTGGTGAAGACAATTGCAATTGTCCATTGGATTGATTCGTTAATTCGTGAAACAACATCTAATATTGAAGTCCATCTTTTTTTTATGTATGGGTGTCTGGTCAGCTTAAGCGCACCATGACTATTTATATAGAAATATACACGCTTTCTCATGCATATTCCCACTTAATCAGTATTAGGTTACCCATGGTTAGGGAGGGGACTCGAACCTTGCATCTCTTGTTTATCCTCTTTAAGGGCTCAAGAAATAACAAGGCTGAGGGAATTCGAACCATGTACCTTTTATTGAAGTCCATCTTATGTTTTATGTTTTATGTGATGACGATATAAAAAGACTATGCAATAGTTGAGTCGGACAATGGAGATGCTTAAATTAATATAAATAATAAATATTACTATATTTTTGAAAAATGTGCAAATGCATTTAAAATGAATTGTTTATTCTTTTTTGGTAGGAAAAATTAATTGTTACAATGTATTAGGGCGAGATTGGTTAATCATATAAAGCCACACTAGAGAAATCAGTGTTGCTACATTATATTGTTGGTAGCACTCGACTTGCTCAGTTTATTAATCATCGAAATTTGACCTTGATAATTATTTTTTCATGGTTTGCGTCTTAATTTACAGAATATTATATTGGTGAATTAATTAATTAATCTATAAAAAAATTCAAGCTTATGACAACCTTTCAAAAAATCATCTTCCTTTAGTAGGGATCATCCTAGTAAGGACACGATGAAATTATTCACAAAGTAAAAATAAAATAGCGAATGTAGAAGAACACCACAGAGGTAGTAAATTTTAGGGATGGCCACAATATGTTCTATGTAAAGAATCACTCTTCAATATTATCAATAGCTGTAATGTGTTTGAAATTATGCCAGCACTTACCATACTTATATTTGCACTAAAAACATCATCTCCTTCATTATTAGCCTTGGCAAATTTATCTAAAGTGTTCATAAAGCAATGCCTAATAACAAATTTTATCTACAAACACAAGAAATACTGAAATTTAGGTGTAAAGGGACTTCTCTTCTTATCCGTTCGAGCTTCATGGCCAGTACTCAGCAGTTTCAGGCCACTCTAGTCTACTCCGGCGAGATCATGTTGCTTGTTCGATTGCACCGAAACTCCAGCGAGAAGAGCCGCTCACCTTGCATGGATCCGTTTCGAGCAGCCATGACGTTTTGCATGAAGAGTTCGACAAAATCGATCCTCCATCAGACCTGAAGCAGTGAAGGTCAATCCTAGCTCAGGCGTGGTGGCGGTTTTCTTGCGCGGCCCGTGTTTGCAGATCTGGTTTGAAGCCCATACTTTTTTTTGTCATTCAAACAAAGTAAAATTTAATTATTACAAGTCAATATTACATTATTAAGATTATCTATACTATCAAAAACATTAATAGATGTCCATAAAGTCATATCACCACCCTTCCTTACACACTTTGCTGAATTGCATTAAGATCTCTCTTAATGTGATAAATTTTCCATTCCGGAAATTTTGAAGTCCACTTCCAGATCGTTTCGATCAATGGCCGGATCTTCCAGTTAATTTCCTTTTTGTGATTAATACCTTGAACAATTTCAAGGTTATCTGTGTAGAAGGAAGCCTCTTTACAATTAGCAATTTCAGTTGCCTTCATTGCTTGTAAAATAGCCCAACATTCTCCTTCTTTGACACTCTTAAAAAGACATCTTCTCAAACTCTTGTCATTGATTCTTCCATCTTTTCCTATGGAAATCGAAGCTATTCCTAATGGCTCCTTGTTATTTACAAAATATGCATCATTATGCCACACTAATTCCGCTGTATTTAAGAGAATTTTATTATCTTCCTCATCTTTTTGTCTAACTTTTCAATAATACATTCTCTTTGCATTTCAAATCCAAATTATAAAGTTTATTAATGGTTTTATTGGATTCATTATAAAGTTTATTAATAGTTTCTTTTTTATTATCTAACAGTTGAAGCCCATACTCAGAAGATGGGGTTTATTCCTTCAGCTATGAAAGAAGATGGGGTTTATTCCTTCAGCTATGAACGATCTAGCTTGTATTTTTTTTACATTCAAATACTCAACAGGTTTCAGCACTTTTCAAGTGTTGTTAATTTTTTTTTATTGTAATGTAATTATATCTAAAATTATATTGTAATATTATTTAATCAATTATTGCAATTTTATACTCAACATTTTCTCTCTGAATGCTGAGTAAAACTCATTGATTTTTTTTGCATACTCAGTAAAGTTACTCAATAAAAATTTAGTGCAGCCAGTAACTTTTTCCATATTCAGTACTCAATACTTTTTCTGACGGTGGTAGGCGGTGATCGACGATGGTCTGTGGTTGTGGTTGGAGCTGGAAATTATTGATACTTAATGAAGGAGGAGAAAGAAAAAAGATAAAAGAGGAGAGAAATTAATGTAATGTAGGAAAGATAAAATGGTAATCGAGGATAGAGAAGAATCTATTTATTTTGTCTTATAAGGGTATTCATGACAATGGGAATCTTAGAGGTGTCTTTGGAGGAGAGAATATTAGAATGTCACTATTGGGGAAATAAGATGGTCTCCAAGACCCTATAGGGAATTCACCCTAATAAGTTTTAACTCAATTTTGACATGTGCTATTAAAATTTTGACTTTTTTTAATTAAGCTTTCATTTAAATTTGTTCTCTGAAATGCCTCTTTTGTTCGGTATCATAAGTAAGGCAGTGGTCGATCAAGTCGTTGAAAAACAGTTCTCGGGTCGAGAAATTGTTAATCCAATCTCGTTCGTTTATATACAAACTCAAAATTAATTATAAATTGAAATAGTTCAAACCCATTAGTTAATGGCTCTTTATATTTTTATTAACAAATTAGTATTTTATTTATATTTTGAATATAATATTAACGAGAACGTTATTTTCATTACTTCATTAATATTACTATCTAACTTCATACTATAAACTCTATTAAGAGTGGTCATTTGAGCTCACACGTCGAGACGGTCTGGGTTGTCCACGATTTTTGACGTGTCGAGACGAGCCCAAGGTAAATCTACAATAGATCATAACGAGACAATCCAAATTATTATAATGGTCGACTCATTGACTCACCTAGTTATGTGAGCTAGATGGATGGGCCAATAACCCACTCGTCTTTACATATAAAACAAAATTTTAACAGAATAAAAATTGAATAAGTATTATAAATTACATAATTCTATAGTGGATGTGTTAAAGAGACATAAGTGAGCAGCCTTAACACTTATTAGCGCCTGTCTGGAAGTGTTTTTTTAAAAGCATTTAAAAGTGCTTTTAGAACTGTAAAAGCGTTTACTACGAAAGTCACTATTAGGAAAAGCTGCAAATTGGTGATTCATAAAAAAAAATACTTAAAGTGAATCTAGATTTCAAAATTATTTTTAATAATTTTTTTTTAAATTATAATTTTATTCTAAAAGCGCTTTTCTACTCTAAAATAAGCACATCGATCTAAACGAGCCTTTATTCATGAAAAAATTAATATGTAATATGAATAGTCATATATTGTCCTATAAGTAAGAGTCGTTATTTCTTGTAAAAAACTACTTTTTGGAAACATTAGAATGATATTCTCTCCCTGGAGAAGATATTTGGCGTGATAAGAAGAGTAAGAGTTCTTTGGGAACTCGTGTAGTTTCTTGCATGTAGAATATACGTGATAATAACACCAAACGTATATATGTTTGCCAGAAAAACCTATTCCCATAATTTTGGAAAAGACCACTTATAAGTAGAGTTATTATGAGACACATTAATAGGAGAGTAAATGAAAACCTCGGACCAAATGTAAATGTGGATATATTGTAGCATCGAAAAAATGACAACTATAAATGATGAAATGGAATTATCATATATCGTATAACTTCAATGTGACAATGTAATCTTTTGAAGAGTTAATAAGAATTTTTGCCAACATACGAATTATATGAATAATAATAGAGTTAAATGACTTCCTTATTATTCTTTCCCTGAATTATGATATAATAAATGCTAGGTTCCTTAAACATAGCCAAAACAAGGCAATAGGGAATTAAAGGGACCAGGTTAAAAAATAAATACCAAAATAGAGCAGCCTTGGAAATCGAGATAATCAACAAGGCATGTTGAGTAAAGATTGTGCAAATAATCTTTTATCTTTTTAGAAGAACAGTAGTTGTCCTTTTTTTTGAGATGATCAAGACAGTCTAGTAAGATACTCTCCAATAAAAATACATGCACGAAGAGAATAAAGTAGGAAGGCTATGAAATGATCTCCCACAAAACAAATCTTCGGTACAAAAGAGGCAAAAAACCAAACCCATTGCATGCAACCATGGGATTCTACAATGATAAAGAAATAGGTATTAGAGGATCTTTAACCCTAGTAGACAACCCAAAAAGCGATGGATACTCCTGCATGTGATAAGGAAGGAGTTTTAATCCCTTAAAGATAAATATGACGTCTAATAGTCTTGAAGATGTATCTACTGGGAACCTGGATCTGAGTAGGAAGGCTAGATACATCCATAAATAGTGATGCAAATTTGTTAAGAAAATAACATGAGTTTTTGGCTTGGAAATGTTAGACAAAGCTGGAAGGACAAAAAAAGAAATTACAGAAGAAATTAACTATAAAATTTGAACGATAAATGTTGTAGTAGAGAGCATTTTCAGTAATATATTCCTTGGCCAGCTAAAATATCTCAAACTCCACGACTATTTTGGTCAATATAGTTGCTTAACCAGTACTAACGTTTTAAAAAAGAATAAGGCTGGATATCATCCCTACATCTTTTTTAAATGGACCAATCACATAATTTTTTTTTCATAATTTTCCTTTCTTTTATGATTGGTCTTATAATAGTATAAAAAGTGATTTGATTTGGCTGATATCAGCATTACCCTTTAAAAAAATAGAAAAAAAACCAAATTAAGAAGTAAAACAAACAAAATATTGAAGACCCGACAGAGAAAAAAAAACCAAAAACCAATATAAGGATAATAATACATAAATAGATTCACATGACAAAGACAGTGTGCAAGTCGATTTAGGGCACATCCACACAGCCTACCTAAAAAACACATAGAAGATTTAATCTTTAGACTTGTAGATTTCTCCAGTGTTTTGGATATATAACTGGATATATAACGCAACCTTCATAGAGGTAATTTTTTGAATCTGTATGTTTACTTTTCATTTTCTTAACTATTTAGAAAATTTGTTTTTAAATTACTAAAATTAAACTGGAAAATAATATTAATTTAGCTAATTCTTTGTTAACTTTCTGAAAATAGTATTTATTTAACTAATTATCTGTTAATATTTTAAAGATTTGTGTAAAGTTTTGTGTAAAGTTTTGTTTCAATTTTAAATTAGGTTAACTATTATAATCTTCTGCAAGTATAATTAATTTTCTATTAAACATATAAAAACATAATTTATTTAAACTTATGATATACTATATGAGTTTAGGATGTTCAATACATTAATAGTTTGATATAATTATAATAGTGAATTTGTATTAGAAATAATTTTTAATGTATATTATTATGGATTTTGCCCATAGATCTATGTACTCAAAAGTTAGGATAATGTTAGATAAGCTTTTCCCTATAAGGTCGTTGATTATGTCATTTCAATCCGTCACGACCAGCCTCTTCTAATTATCTTAGTAAGATATTTTTCCTACTTTAAATTAATTTAAAATCAAAGTAGTAATTAAGAATTTAAATAAATTGTAGAGTAATTTTGATTAATATAATTTTCTCAATCATTATTATAAGTTTGAAAAGAATAGACCTACTATTTGCTTTATCATATAGCATCAACCCAGTTTAAGCAGCTTCGTGCACATTTTATGCAACATTTGTAATCAACTTATCAATATGTAGCTTCTAAAATAGTTGTTTTTCTAGTATTATTAGGTAGATAACTATAGTCTAGCTCTAGTTCTAATTACAAATCTCCTAAAACCTTATCATGGAATTATCAAGAGTCAAGAACACAAACAATCCTACATCTGTCACACGGAAATAAAAATAAAAAAACACAAATATTCTAGATTCTAGAATAATTAAGTTAAGTGGCTCAAATACAATATCTTATTTGTTGATTTCTTTGACGGGGAATTAGCCATCTGCTCGCTTAATAACAATCCTTCCATATATAGTTGTCCTGTTCTGACATAGTATTTGTTTCATACTACATTTGTGGGATTAGTACATTGATTTTAAGTTATTGGTGATCATTTATGGATCATTTTAATCGAATATTTTGTACCATTGAAAAGTGTATGATAGAATTATCATGACATAAGTATTCTTGTTGTTGGTTTTGGAATAGTGAACTTTTGTTAGTAATCTATATACAAGAAAATTAACTATATTTGACAATAATACTTAGATTACGATACCTTTACCTCAACTGTTACAAATCCATATAGGTAATACTTGGACTCTTTTTTTATTTATTTTTATTTTTATTTCAAAATTTCCATATAGGTAATATTCATTCAGTTTTTCTAATTCTTCTTGTAAAAACAGGAATAATTATATGTCTGGCATTCAAGGACGAGTTATTGATCTGCCCAGAGCTTCAAGGACAAGTTATTGATCTGCCCAGAGCTTCAAAGGAGCTCTGGAACTGGCTCTTCTCTGATTTTTGTCGAAGACATTCTTCCTTCCTCCTCTTCTTCGTTAGTGCCGTGTACACCTGAAAGGTATGATCTTTATGTATCTTTTTATCTCTTCATAAATGCTCCTCTGTGATCCCCGCTAGTCAGCATTCCGGGGAGTATAGGATTTTTATTGTTTACAGTATTCAAGTATTCAAGCTCAATTGCAATATTTCTTTGATTGTTAATTATAAATAACTTTTAAATTAATATTTTGTATGCAAGCCTTATTCGAAAGAAGGAGACATCAAGGTGGCATTAAACATTTGCAGAAAATATCAAATCAGCATCCCAGTAACTTTGGAATCAGCATTCTGATTTTGTTTTTCGGAAACATTAATTAATGTCTAAATTATTAGATCAACATCGTATATACTTGAATAAGGAACCCGGCATTTCTCTTGAATAAATATGTTTATTTGAATCCGTTACCCGAATTTTGTTAGGTGCGGCTACCCGATGCTGACTCTATATTGATACTTTAAAATTACTTTAAAATTTCGTTTCATCACTCGAAATTAGACCTTCACCGAAATCTTCCAAATGAAATTCTAAAGAAGTTAGTGTTCTATGGTATTTCCAGAATCAAAGCACACAGAGTTAATGACATAAAACATGTTCAATAAATGTTAAAATGGAAGTAATAGGAAGAAAATGTCACCTTACCTTGAGCAAATAGAATATCAGTGAAGGAATACTATCCATTACCATGAGATCTTCAAAGATATCAATAATCTCTAAAGAAAAACGGTATGAACCCTATGAAGAAGATATCACTTGAAAACTGATCATCTTGCATAAAGCCAACAAGTAGGGATATCTCCCCACCAACTCTAAACTCAAAAACATGATCCATTATGATGCCACATAATCATCTATCCATTAACATGGCCTATGATAATAATAAGCCAAACATCGCAACAATAGTGGATAAAGATGAACGTGTTTAAGTAATCAAGGGTAGTCCATATAAATAAAAGGTTGTATTCATATATTTTTATATACACACAAGGCTCTTTAGCGCCACGATAATTAATAGAAATGATTTTACTCTTGTTTTAAACTTTATTTTAACAAATTTATTTTATTAAACTCAAAAACAAAACCCAACCACGTTTGTTCATCCAAGTTAATTCATTTTATTTAGAATATTTCTATATGGCAGAAACTACTTTATTAGCAGTATGTACATGTTTTGCATGGTCAATGATGCTTGAATATTTTTTCTACCAACACATGAAGTTAAATGTGCAACTTAAAATGTATCCAGTTGACCACTTAACCAAATACTAGGCACATGAAAAGATTTAGATTAGCTCTAGCTCTTTTAAAACACTGATGTGTTTCACTTAGGGCTTCGTCTCTCATTCTTGTATAAGTTCAAATGAGTTTTTTCTAAATAAGAATTTGAGCGGTTGATACTAGGATTAATTTTTGCGAAGACGATTTCAATTGTCCATTGGATTTTTCGTTAGTTCGTGAAACAACACCTACTATTGAAGTCCATCATATATGATGATGATGATATAAAAAGTCTATGCAATTAGTTGATTCGTCCAATCGAGATAATGCTTAAAGGTATTTTGAATAATATATTACTATATTTTTAAAAAATGGGTAACATAATTTAAAATGAATTTTTTCTTCCTTTTTGCTCCGCAAATTTAATTTTTTACAATGTATTAGGGAGAGGTTGGTGAATCATCTAAAGCCGCACTAGCGAAATCAACTTGCTCCGTCTATGAATCACTATGAATTTGGCCTTAATGAATCTTGTTTTTGTTTTGCTGTTAATATCACTGATAAAAGTAAAAATATATTTAATAAAAAAAGTATTTCAAACGTAATACTGAAATTATTACAAGAATTTAAATGTATATATCTTACACGGAAATTTAGAAAAAAACAAGATATGATTACATATATATTATTGTTTTTAAAAAAATATTTTGGAAATACTGTTATCTCTTACAAGTGTATAAATCTAATCTCTATGTCAGAATCATTTTTAAGTTGAAGGAAGAATAGAGCTATCTTTTTTGAATTCTTAGTTTTGTGTATAATGCTAGTGACTATGGCTCTATTTATAGGAGAAATTGTTTACCAGAATCGTCATCACTTGATCTCTTTACAATATAAACAATACCAGGTTGAGAATACTCATTACGAACATCACGCTACTTATAATTATTGCATATTCATTAAGAATAAACACGCCCCCAATTCTCTTATACATGAATACTTGTATTATAAGGAGTTTTACCAGACACTACATCAAAGAGTCAAGCCTTTCCAACATAGTGAGACTGACTAAAGTAAATTCCATTATTGACTCTAATGGATATTATCCTTAGGATCTGCTTCCCCACATCTTTTATTCACAAATAGAAGAATAAAATAAGTGAGGCCTATAAATGAAAGTACTAAAAGTGGATCATGTCATACACATATTGACAAAATTGTAATGCAAACTGATCCATCTTGTATTGAGATACTAGTTCATTAGAAAGGTGGCCGTTTGACAAACCAAAACAATTTCCTAAATTTTCATACTTTATCCCCTTGACCCAAAACAACCAACCCTTCAATTTGAACTATATAGATTTCTTCATATACATTTTCATTTATATATAGATTTAACTTCCAACTAGGTTATAATCATTTTTGTGAAAGATAGTTAGTGCAACAAAATTAGAAGGGTGGTTGGATAAGGGAGTAGGTGTCAAAGTAATCCCAAAACTTATATAAATGTGGAAAAATAAGGTCTTATCCTTTGGTCGATTACGTATTTCTTTTCATCAGAATCATCACCGTCATGCCTTTTCTGTCCATGTTGACTTCTCAAAGACACACATATAAAAGGTGGGATTCATAACATTATCCAAGATCCATTCTTTAACCACTGAATTAGCTTCCTTGAACCTAATTTTAAGATCCAGAAACCTAGAATGTAGTTCTTTTGTATATTCCCCATTGGCCTCAATGGCGAGTAGTACCTCGAGCACGACAGGGTCTAGTCCATGTTGTTCAAGGCATACTAGTGGATTTTGTGCTCAATGTTTGTAGTTAGAACCATTGAAAGGCTCCAACATAATCACGTTGGGGAAGTTCTTTGCATTCAATAATGAAGCAACTGCCGAGATAGGAAAACCCATTTCTAAAACAACTAGTGATATAAAAGTAATATTTTTTTAAATTGTTGGAAAAATAACAACCACTGTTTTGCAAAACTAGAAAAATAGAGTTTCATAAAAAAACAAAAAAATTTCAATTAAAGTAACACTACACTTTGACAATAAATTGTAAATAATTAAACTTAATAGGAAAATACGAGAAAAGAACTATTCCACGGAATGTAAAATGGTGTTAAACAAGATATTTCGGTTATACTAGTTATCTTTAGCAGAAGTTCTACTCTATATAGATATTATATCAGAATATTTTAGAGAGAAGTAGAATAGTGTTTTCTATATTCTCAGCTTCGTTCTACATTCTATTCTACACCGCCAAGAAGTAGAATAGTCTTTTCTATATTCTCAAATTTGTTCTACTCTATTCTATAAATACTCTAGAATAATTTTACATTTCCTATTCTCTCTAGAATAGTTTTTCCATTCTCTCAAGAAATATTTATTTTCTTCTCACTTAAATGCTCTTCAATGGTTGGTGATAGATGGCCTTCAATGCACATTAAAGCTATCCGTCTTGTTGACCAAATTTTGGTAACTTTCATAATAACTGAAAGAAAAAGCCATTAATCTGCCAATCAATAGCTATTAAGTCGTCATCAAGTAAATAAAATCATTTTATATTAAATGATTTTCAATGTTTTTTCCTCAAATTTTAATGTGGGGCTATTAGTACACACATAGTCTATTCCACTTCTCGCAGGAGCATGAAATAATTAATACAAAAATTGTATTTTATTAAATAATTCCAACATTACATATGCCCAAAGCCTCAACTTCCAAAGAACTATTCACTCTAATTTCCCAAGAATTAAATTTGATAATTGATCCTCTATGATCCCTAGCAACACATGTAATAGAAGATATGTTAATTTTGTAATAAGCGTCACAATTTATTTTGTACCATTTATTAGGTGGGGGTATCCATTTACTTATTGTCTTTTTATTTTCTCTTATATCATTTTGTTCTTGTCTTTGTAGTTGAGATTTTGATATAACATAATTTTCTAAAAATTATTTTCCAGTTTTTGTTTCCTTTCTTACTTTTAGATGGGACAAAGTATTATCTTTTTTCCTCAGACTTAATGAGTCATCCTCGAAAATTGTGTTGTTAGCGCTTATAAAATTTTCATTTATTTGCCTTTGGAAAGGGACATTTTCAGTTTCTTCACACTTGTACAGTCATCCCTAGGATGTAATATACTTTTTTTCTCGTTCCACAAGGCTAAGGCTCATTGTAGAGTATTTATAGGGTAGGGGCTGATATTTTTGGAAACATAACAATTTCTTTCTCTCCATATATGCCAAGCTATAATTGTTATTTGTTCTAATAAATATCCTTCCTTTTCCACATTTTTATTAGCTTCCTGGAGTGTATTAGCGATTCAAGTGTCCAACTTATTTGTACATTGGTTGCTAGTTCTTAGTGTCATTGGAGAAGCCAACCAAACTGTTTTTTCCCATGGGCATTCAAAAAGCATGTGTTAAGTGGTTTCTTCCGTATTATGATAGATACTGCAAGCTTTTGAAGTTTGCACCTTTCTTTTATAACTTTTAACATCTATAGGAAACATGTTTCTAAGAGCTCCCCATAGGGATTTTTTTTATCTTTGGTAGAGATTTTATCCGCAAACCATTTTTCAAACCACCGAATTTATAACATGTGATGAGTTTGGGTTTAGATTGTTTTTTTTTTATTTCCTGTTTCTCAAAATTATCTTTCATATAGAGATATGCCACCTTAACTGAATAAATACCATAAGTATTGAGATTCCAATATATAGTATCAGAAATTGAGACTAAAGGTATAAACATTTTTAAAATTTTCTGAATAATATCCTCACAGAATTTGTTTCTTCATATTTAAGGTTCCAATTTCTTGTTCCCATTTTTATAAGATATCTTACTGTTCTAACATTATTATTTTTTGGTGTGGTAACCCCTACACCGTTTCTTATCACTTATCTTTAGAAAAGTTTATAGTTTTTCCATCTCCCATTTTTCATTGTACGTATTTTAATATAATGTTTCTACCTGCAATGCTACTTCTCTATCACCATAATGGAGAATTTCCAACAATCACCTTAGAGAATGAACAATTATTGAAATATTTTCTTTTAAAATTTCTATGTAAATTATAAATTCGACATAGTTTTCGAGCCTTTACAATTGATATATTCTTCAAGTAATTAAAACTTGATCTTGTCTACAAATATTTAGATAATTCATTCTATACTTTGGGTATATAGATTTTGTTCTAGACTTTGGTTCTATAAAATTTAGTGTATGCTTCTGGCGTACAAATTCCGATGTAGGTTTGAGACCAATAAAATTTGTCTTATTTTTTCGGCATATAAAATATGACGCAGACTTCAAGCCTATAAATTTTCTTATATGCTTTTGGAATATTTATATTTAATATACATTTTGATGTAGGTTTTGGGCCTATATAATTTCTCTTATCCTTCCGGGAATACATTTATTGTAGGCTTCACGTCTATAAATTTTCGTATTTTATCCTAGCATATAGAACCTGTAGTAGGTTTTGTGCCTACAAATTTTATTCACTTCAAGAAAAACAGTATCATTCATTTTAGTGAACTGATAGTAATAATTTATACATTCAATAATGTTCTCTTCATGAGATGAATGAACAACTTTTTTAGAAGTTATATTCCATTTCTCAATTCTTTTATGAAAATTATAACAAAAAATTGATATAGACTTCAAGTCTTTAAACAATTTTTTTAATATTTCGGGTATATAAATTGTATTATAGGCTCTAAACCTATGAGATTTGTTTTATTTTTCTGGCATATAAAATTCATGATAAAATTCTGACATATATAATTTGTTATATACTTTTGGCATATAAAATTCTTTGTTTGCTTCGAGCCTATAAAATTTGTAGAATATGAAGAATATATACTCCAACAATATATAGAATTGTAGATTATATTCTTCAATAATTATTGGATATAATATATATATATATATATATATATATATATATATATATATATATATATATATATATGAACCCGTGCCTGAAGGCACTCTTACAATATTGATTTTGAAAAAAAAAATTTACTCAGAATAAACGAATAATTCTTGAGATAAAAATAAACTGATAAAATTCAACCAAGCACAAAAAGTAGGATGATGTTTTCACAAACAGTTACATAAATCATAAATCAATAAACCAAGATAGACTATTATAAAAACTATGTGATTGTATTCCCATCCAACCAAAACCTATGTAATGGTAACAATATCGTATATTAGTTATTATTATATATATATATATATATATATATATATATATATATATATATATATATATATATATATATATATATATATATATATATATATATATGTATATATATATATACACACCTTCCATCTGAAGAGATTCCAAAACCTTTCCTATATTTTCCCAATCTAATAAGAACTGGCCAAATCAATTTCTTTAGTAAACATTATTAAAACCTTTTCAGTCATTAAAACTATATTTCCTATTTATTAGTGCTTAATATACCTGTGCAAGGTGGACTCATGCCTCAACAAAATTCTTATCAAGTTGAATGGATTTCTTATGAGCATCCTTAGCTTTTTTATATTCACCAAGTGAAGAATATGCTAATCCCTATGAAACTCATTTTGTCTCAACTTTATTACATTACACATACAAAAACTCTGTCAAAGTGAATCTATAAACTCACCAAATAAGTGTATGCAGATTTGTTATACTTATCAAGTTTTACACATTCAGACAAATCTTCAACAACAACTTTTAAATCCTTATACTTGAAATTTACAATTCCTGCACTAATTTTAATCTTCCATAAGCATTACATCTGATATAGTTAGTTGATAGTGCAAAAAAGAGCTAAATTCAAGTAATATACCCCTTTCATGTAATACATCTGCTATATTTGGCTCAAATTTTAGTGCTTCAATCAAGTCTGAAATTGCCTGTTAAGCAAGAAATGTTGAAATATAAAAGGTATAATAGATATGGCTTTCTATTAGCTTCCTAACAAAAATCAAAATAGTAAAAATAATTTCAAACAATTTTACAGAGACAATGTATGAAAATATACCTCAGAGAACTCACCTAAAGCAGCACGTGCATGCCCTCTTCGTTTCCATGCTTCCCCAGCAGCTGGGATTTGTTTGTATAGCCTAAAATATATTTAAAAAAAAACACAAATTGTGAATAGGTAATAGATATAAAAGCTAGACACACCTTTGTAAAATCAGCAATAGCAGAATCAAGTTCTCACTTGAATGCATATGTTGTTCCCCTTCCAATTAATGACTCAGCTATAAGTCTGCAAATACGCTCAGGTGATGGCTTTCCGGGACAATTCTGATAGATCTTGTTAATGTACGAATTGTTTGAAGTATTTGAAATAAAAATTGAATGTTAGTAAAAGAAACTAATACATTGCAACTAAAGCTGACATAAAATACTCTGTACAATAAATTAATGTAGGGACCTTCAGTGCTATTTTTTAATAATATAAGGACCAAGACTGTAATTAAACTCAATAAGTACTTCATGGAATTTGATATGGGAACTAAAAATGGTATAAAAACAAAGTCCAGGGATTATTATGACGTTCGATAACTAAACCGCAAATATCCTATAGTTCAGGGACCATTTAGCAAACATGAGGAAAAATTAACCTTTGCATTCTCTTAGTGTGATAAATCTCCCTGCTATGACCTCCATTATACGGGAATATTCTCACATGTACAGATAAAAAATTTATACTCATTGATAGTAAGACTAAAATACCAAATATACGTCTATAGTTTGAAAAAACATGAGATATACCATTACCATATAAAATATTAGGATTGAATTGGAGAAAAATACGAATACCGACTAGTTTGATTGATTTGTTATGTTCCTCAATAGCAAATTTGGCAAGCTCACAACAATGATTTTTTTCCTGACGAAATTTATTTAAATTGAGTAGAATTATTGTAGTCTGACTACAAAAGCCTGAAAAATCGGTGAACCTATTAACTTATATAATAGATATATAAATTTGATATACAAAAAAGCTAATTACCTGCTCAAAATTCACCACTGATCTTTCAAAGGTTTTTGCAGAGATATAATTGTTTTCGATGTAAAAAACTTGGGTTTTTCTCAATAAACTTTGAACAAAATAAAGGTAATTGATTATATTATTCTTCAGTTGTACCTTGAAGCTGTTCTTTAGCATCTTCCATAGCTCGCCAAATCTGTGTGTAACTTAATTTCACTCCGTATTCTCGTAAAATATCATTCGCTATATCTTTCGGTTTTTGATTCGGTAAATCTTGTAATTTAACTTTGGTTACACGTAAAAGCCAGTTTTTCGAAGGGTGTGATGTCTTTACTGTATTTCCAAGGGGGAAAGTGTGTAAATTGTTAATCAACACAAATTCCGGCTTTTTATTTAACAATCAAAATATTAAAATAAAAAATTTACTCAAATAGTCCTTCTATTTTCAATTATATACCTTTATCTCACCAATGTTCAAGTTCAGCAGGCATAGGTAATCATTCACCTTCATATGTGAAACAGGAAAAATGAAAAAATTAATGGAGTAGATTATTTGTATTGTGGCATGGAGTAGATTATAATATATTAATTAAATAAATAGTAAAAATATATAGCATCCTTCACATATACGCAACTGAATAGACCTGATCGCCCTTATCCTCTGCTAGCCATCTCTGATGATCCTCATCAAACTCCCACACCTACAAAAAAATTATTACTTCATATACGAAAAAAGATATCTGAGTAAGATGATAAAATAACCTTGCATGAATTTAGGTGAGGAATATCTGAATTAAAATCCAAAACAAAGCTCGATTGTTGAGTTTCGCCTCTTTGTGGATTCCAAGAAATTGACACTGTTGAACATGAAGTCTTCTTGAATTTCGACACAGAATTTGTTACATTTTGAAATTCAGCCTTCAAAATCAAGAAAAACTTTGGTTTAATTGCACCCAACCCCTTGTAAATTAACAATGTAACGATTAAACTTGGTGTAATTAATAACCAAAAATTGCCATTTGTTTAATTCCAATGGATCTAAGAGCTCAAAGATCTTTACATGTCAATATATATATATATATATATATATATATATATATATATATATATATATATATATATATATATATATATATATTTTACTGAGAGAAAATTATATAAAGAATTAATTATCTTAGACACATTCGATATAATTATATCTTACCACCCAACTTCAGCTCTTGCTTCTTATCCTTTTATGCCGGATTTAATGACTCGGCAATAAGCCTGCGAATACGCTCAGGTGATGGCTTTCCCCGGATTTGTTTAAAGTATCTGAATAAATATATCTTGTGGTACTTAACAAATAGCAAAGACGCTCTAATGTTTTTTTAAGAGTAGAAAATATATACATATGGAGGGATAAATTAGCAAGGCCGATGCATAACAAATAGGTAATTTTCTCCTTATCAAACATAAGGATGCATTTTCTTTATTTCTCATAACACATTGGACTAATAGTGCAAACTCTTAATCAACTTTATAAATTAACTAAAAGATTAAAATATCTTCTACCTGATGAGGTTGAGCAGGAGATCCATTTTTCATGTATGGAGTGCTCAATACCTAAATCATGTAAACAATATATCAAAGATTGCATCATATTGAAAAATTAAAACTAATTTAGAATATATATTAAACATACATTGACTTGATCATGGAGAAACTTGATGTATTCGATTTCTTCGTGAAGAACTGATGCAGTATGCGTCTGGATAAAGAAATAAAGTCATCATAATTAGCTGACCCTAGAAAAATATTGCTCTTTTAAAAAGTAGGATACAACAAAAATTTACCTTTCGGAAAGGTGAAACCAGTTGTTGAAGAGCAGTTATTCGGTTCCCAAGTTTTTCCTTGCGAACCAAATTAAGGGTGTAGAGACATCTCTTAAATATTAATACTAAGAACCTAATAAACGATACGTAAAAAGTGAACAAAATCAACAACAAAGAAAGCATACCCAATCGAGAAAATCACGGATTTGTTTGAAGTATCTGAATAATAGACTGTTACAACATTTTCAAATTATTTTTAACACCGATTCAAACTCGAAACTCATTGAAATTAAGCATAAAAGTGAACAAAATCAACAACAAAGAAAGCATACTAATTGAGAAAATCATTCTTAAGCAAACTAACCATTTAAGAAAGCAAAATGTTACAAAATTGAAGAAAACTTAATACTCCAGCACCTGTGAATAGGGTGTGCCGACGGGGAGGCGCATGTACGGATTGAGGAGGTGACAGATTCTTCGATTCAGATTGGGTTTGTGGAGGGGAGGGTTTGCGACGGGTTGGTGATGGTGGATGCTTGGCTATGCGTGCTTGGCTACGTGATTACCGGAGCTGGAGATTGGTTGGATGGAGAGTTCTTGGATTTCTTCGATTCAAATTGGGTTTGTGGAGGGCGGCTTGGTAGGAGAGAAGAAGTGGTGAAGTGAGCCGTGAAAAACTAAAGTGGTGAAGTCATTTTTTTTTGTTTTAAATTTTAAATTTTAAAAATAAGTAATCCAAGGGTTGGAAAATATAGAGGAGACATCAAGATATTTAAAAATTGAAATTTGATAAGGCTAGAAAATGTAGAGAAAAACAGGAGATATTTCGGGACCGTTGGGCATTCTCCAATATTATATATATATATATATATATATATATATATATATATATATATATGTGTGTATATATATATGTATATAAGAAGATAAAAATTATATATGTCTTAACAAATCACATACCTCTTCCACTAGATAAAAAAAAAAGCAAACTCATGCTGATTACGTGTTATAAACTAAAGAAAGAAAAAATACAATATAAAGAAAATATTTTCTTGTATTCCAATAACTAGTAACATTACAATGAAATGATCTTATATTTATGGGAAAATAAGTGACCCTTCACTTGGCACAATAAATAGAAAATATAAAGTCTTAAAACTTTGAGCATACACTATTAAGTATAATTTATTTATAATAGAATTCATTGGTGTTGTCTTTTTACCTTTTTTGAATCATTTACAAAAAAATATGATTATTTTGCATGCATATAAAAAAGTAATGTTAAAGTTACTATAGATATCTAAGAGTAAAATAGAAATTTTAGGATTTAAATTTTTTAATAATTTTTAATAATTATTTATTGTTCATAGATTATTTTCTTAATTTTTTAACTATTCGGCCATATCTCTATTTTAAGTTAGATGATTTTAATAGTAGTTATAATTTAATCATACTAAAATTTCAAAGTTATTTTATTAGTTAGAGTATCTTGTAACGCAATGATTAAAAAAATTATTGAATTTGTTGTAAAACAAGTAGAAAAAGTATAAAGTTAATAGAGGAGTTTTATTCATCGTATGCAACCAAAAGTGTCAAAGTAATAATGGTAAACTAGCCTTTATATAGAGAATTATAGACCCTTGGACTGGCCTACTAACTACACCATTATATAGGATTTATGTGAGTTACAAAGAATAAAGGAGATTTCAAATATGCATAAACAGGTGCTTCGTTAAAAACCTCGCTAGTAAAACCCAATGGGAATAAACTAGTCAAGGGAAAAACTGTGCAACACTTATGCATTACTCCTGAATGTGTGCAAAAAGTGTTTTAATTATTAGTATTATCGACTTTTCTCATGAAATAGAATTTTTGCATAAAGTTATAAAGTGCAGCCAATAAATTATATTGATATGATATTCAACTTGGACTTTGCATCTTGGGCTTACCTTGTGAACTTTAATTTGACCAAGTCGATTTTAATATCCACAAAATTTTTATTGATATGCCTCATTAAAACTTTACTAGGAAAACCCTGTGGAAAGACCACCTAGTGAAGGAAAAAGGGCACATAATTCTTATCAATACGCTTTTAATTTTACTCGTTAAAAACCTCTTCTGTAAAACCCCGTGGAAAAAAACCTTGATGAAGGGAAAAATAGTGCAACATGTATTCCTCTCCCCTCATGTAAATGTATACGTGATGATCTTCAGTTTCGAGTATGATCTCGATATTCAGTATTTTAAACATTTTGATAAAAGTAACTATAATTCAAATTAAACAATGTATGCAGTCATATCGTCATGTAACATTGGAAAGATCCATAAAACAAAATCATGTGTAATTTAGAGTAATAAATATTCATGCACTTAATCATAAATAAACACATATTCTACTTATGACATATTAAACAAATATATGTTATTACATGGCAATATATAAGACATCAAAGATTTTCAGAGACAACAAAAGTTATACAAAAATTATTCTAATATATCACGGGAGTTATATACACGTGTTTTAGTCTTTAAAATACTTTCATGTGATTTTTCATATCGCACGATTCATATTGGTAAATTTATTTTACCATAAATATAAGAAACTATCAAGCAAATATTTATCACCAAAAATGTACTTCATATATTCACATTGACTATGTGAGTATGATTATGCCTAATTGTGTCTTTTTATATTTGGCCACTTAATTTTTCTAGTAGACATTATAGAATGGACTTTTACTCAAGATCTTCGTTATTATTCTATCAAGTTCAATTTATTTTTTGATTCCATATATTTATATAGTAATATAATTGAATTAAATTCTATTCTCTCAATTTCTCAATAATTAGAAAATATTCAAGTATTTGGTACTCTTTTAGACATCTGTTCTTTATTTATATTATCTATATTATTTCATTATGATTTGAGAAGTGCCAACCTGCTAATACTGCTTAATTTTATGTTATTTTTGGAACTAGTAGGTCGACCACGATTTAAGAACTTTCATTGTTGCACGAAGCCATAGATCCTTCATTAACACACTAATCAGAACCTTACACCATGCTGATATATAAGAATCTACATGGAAATCAAAGCTCTTATATACAACAACCATCGTGGTTGCTCGTTGCTCGCCATAGTTGTTTTGCTGCTCTCCAGAAATCTCGCCACTACTATGGGGTGTTGGACATTGCTGCTCCACTATGAAGCCTAGCCACTATGAATTATATAAGGGTATCATGCGAACTATTAAACCTAATTATACTAAAGATATGCTTCGTGGAATTAGAAATAAGCACATATTGGAGATTCCCGAATAAGGAAATCTTTCCAACTGCGGTTAAATCATGTGTAGGCAACAGATAATATGATGAACTAAAATTTCTTGGAACCAGAAGAAAAGAAAGCAAAAGTTATTTCTATAATAACCGTTAGCGAAATGGGAGCCACCTAAATCGTGAAAACAAAGTTGGGTGAAAACAATCCAAGCATCACCATTAATGTTGCACCCTGGATGGTAAAAATCACGTAGCCTAAAGTAGAGTTGAGCACGTGTCAGTTTAGTGCGGTTTAGGGTATAGGGTATGGGTAGGGTAAATTAGTAGGGTTTAAGTTTTCCTGAGGGTAAGGGTAGGGTGAAATTTTACCCTAACCTTGGGTTACCCCTATCCAAGTTTACCCGGTTTTACCGAGGAGTAATTTAATATACCGTATTTTTTATTAAGCATAAAATGTATATTTTATAATCAAATCAAAAAAGTACTTTTTAAAATAGTAAAAAAATTACAACTTGATTCACAAAATATTACAAGTTTTTACTTGAAAATTAGTACAAGGGTAATCTATCAGAAAAGTTCAAATAAAATAAATTAAATTAAACTTGTGAGAGAATCATAGAGATGAGGAAACCATCCTTCACCGATTCATCTTCTACTTTTGTTTTCTCTTCTCCATGCATGTAAAGAGATGAAGAAAAAATAGCATGTGTAGCCACTAACACATATGATCATCATATGCTATAGTTGTGGGATGCCTTCCAGCTGGCAAATTTATTCTATGAAAACGAAAGGCATTCTTCAATCTTCATAGTTTGACACAAAGGGATTGAAATGTAAGTTATAATACAACTCAAAATATTCATCCTTAAAGCTTTTACTCAAAGAATCGTCCATCTTGAAACCCCTTAGAACACCATCTTCACATGATATATGCACAAAAATAGTGTGACTAGGTAAAAGTTAATAAATTTAAATTGTGAATGCACTGCCGAAAAATAGAAAAAAATTGATTTTTCCAAGCGTCTTAAGCATTTATACTAGTTAGTAACCTATCTAATAAATTGATTAAACATTTACCACAAAAAGATAAAACACGTAACACAAGTAGCTCCTTAATGAATAGACAAGTATACTAGACAATAAGATTACTTTTTGCAAGATTATGATCATCAATTGAGAAACATAGACTTGTGACAGAATCCACATGACTTTTCAGAGTATTCAAATCCAAAGCGTGATGCCTCTTGTTCAAACCCTGCATTACAAACATAATTTTATACATATCTAAAAGTAGACCAGGTCTTCTTACTTTAGCAATATCCCACTGCTAAAGTTCCAAAAAACATGTACCACCACCTGCTTGAAGCCATCCCAATTAGTACCATTATAATTATTCTCATAACTAAAACATAAATGTTGTATGGGAACGAATTTGCCAATGCGACATATACTACTAAATACAAAAGTCACAAACATGCATACCATGCGTCAAATTTCAATATTAGATAGCTTGATTTGTATTTTTATCATCATCGACGTCACATACATAAATCATCAACCTTAATTTACATTGTTGATCATTTTTCTTTATTTGGGATACAACTCAACCATTAATTAGTTAACAAATTTTTGGTATCTCAAAATAGCTAAGTCTACCATGTTAAATCTAACTAATTATATGGAGTGCTTCCCAACATTAACCATTCATACTTGCAAATAATTAATATACCATATTAATATAATCACTAGAATTCCAAAAATAATCAGGGAGATGGTGGTACAACAAACATAAGCTAAACAATTTTGAAATTAGAAACAAAAATAAACAATTTTGAAATCATACTTGACATAAAATTTTGAAATCATAAATCAAACCATTTCAAATACATATACCATTTTGAAATAACAAAACATACCATTTTGAAATGAGAATCGAACCCCAATCGAAATAAGAAATGAAAGAAACAATATTCAAAAAAAAAACTCCAAAACATTCCTATGTACAAAAGAAACCCCACAACATTGGTTTATCACCATTTCCATACATCTCACATGTATATAGAGCCACAAATAAGAGAGATAAGCACACCCCAACGAATAGGCTTCGAATCAACAATTTAAGGACATAAAAGTAATGGGTCATTGATCGGCGGGTTTGGGGATAGGTTTTATCGGACAAGAGAAGACGAAATAGAAAGAGAGGGATGTACACCAAAGAAGGAAGCTAAAATGACAAGATGCTGAATAGTCAGCATATATGTAACTTTTTTTAATAACTCCAGTCCATGTCTCAAAGTACTAAAGAGGCAAGTTTCAAATTTAATGGGGAGGCCAACGTTATCTAGGCCATTTTTTACCATTACCAAAATTCCTGCTACCTTAGGCTTGATCCAAAATTCCTGTTTTCAAAATCAATCTTAGTTTAAGCCGAAAAGAATGATTCCTAACAACCTAAAACCTACTATCTTCCTCTTTTACCTCTTTCTATTCCCATATTTTTAGAACAATCCATTTTTCATCCATTACTAGTAGTATTTATTAATCAAATTAGTGAGATATTTAATAGGTTTGAACTATCATTCATGGATAACTCGGGTAAACCAGAAATAAGAAAGAGAAAGAAAAAGAAAAATAGATACCAAGATTAAGTTTGCTTCAGAGTTGCCAATGGATGCTGCAATTGTTGAAAGATGGTGTTGCTTTTTTATAACCCCTTTAAAAAATTATGATATTAATAATTATGTTGACCTAATTTATAATGTTTCTTAAATTTCTTAAATTTTTGAATTGTAAAAAGATCTTGAATATCGAATTTGCTTTCAATTAATATTATAATATTCAATAAAAAATGTTTGTTGGATAGTAATCTGAGACAAATAGTAGGATGGGAAATTGAAAATAAATTATTGATTAGCTTTATAAAGCATTTAATTGTGCAACATTATGAATGGCTAATAAAAATTAACCTTGGATTTTTTGGTGATTGTTCTTTGTTAATAAAACTTTCTAATTAATTGAAGTTTCAGTAATAGTAATAAGTAAATAACTAAGTTTTTATTTAAAATGTTTCATTTATTTCATGACTTTCTAATAGATTTTTTTACTTCATAGGATAAAGGTCACTGGCCATGGTATTTCAACAGGAAAAAATTTGTGTTAGTAATAAGTACTCTTATATCAAACCATTTATACTTGTTATTGAATTTTTTACCTCGCTATATTGTTTTTATTGCTATGAGGACCTTGGGTGTTTTTCTTTTATGAAAGCTCATCTGCCCTCCCTAAGCATTGGAGCTTAGAATCAGATAAAGAAAAGATTTATAAATTTAAATTCTTCACCATATTAATATATATGCTCTAAATAGATCCCTTTTCCCTTTTCCCTTTGTGATGATATATGTAGTCTAAAGAAACCCCTAATTTTTTTTATTCTTGAGCATATTGTATTGTTTGATTACTAAGTTATGATGCATGGTGATACTAGTTTTTGCTTGAATTAACTTACATTAATAAGTTGACTTGAATACAAATAGTGTAGTATTATTTATTCATATTTATAACATGTGTCTGGAGTAATGCTAATACCATAACTCAATCAAAGGATATTGCAATTTGAACACCTACATTCCTAGTAATTAATATTATTATAGTTTTCCTTTTCAGCCTAATGGATGATGGTTTGAATTTAATTGTAATCTTGGAATATTTCGTTCCATTATACATGGGCTAGCCGAGCTGGAAGTTACAATACCGAACAAACTGGACCGGTATAGTTATTTCTATGTTCAGAAAAACCGAACTGATTAACCGAAACGCAAAATAAACCGGCTAAACTGGTACAAAACCGATATGAAGTTTGACCGAACCGGTTTGGTAAAACCTTAATTAAAACTCATTAACCTAACTCTACCCACAATTGCCTCATTAATTCAACTTTACCCAATAATAACCCACCGGCACCTCAATAGCCTTACTCTACATAATTACCAACTCACCTCTCATTACTCTTATTAACCTATATCTACCACCACCAACTCTCATTACTCTCCTCTCATCTCTCAGTGATCTCTCATCTACCGATAGCTCAACTAATTGCATTACTCTAGCTCTCTTTACTCTAATACCTCTCATTCCATCAGTTAACGGCCACTCCCTATAACCTTTAAACCATTATAATCGTAATAAATATTTTGGCCAATATTCTACCTTTTTTCATTTGATAATATTTTTAGTGGTGTTTGACGATCTCAGATTTGTGACTGCCGTGATCGGTGATACTCGTGCTCTGAGATTTTTCTTGGTTAATTAGTAATACTTGTGATGGGTTTTTGGTGCATTTATGGATTACTTAGTGTGTTTCTCATTAGTATAAGTCGATTTTTCTACTTGTTTATTGATGCATGTTGTTATTAAGATGATTTGAGGACGTATTTGTCGATGCGTAATGGAAAATTACAAATTTACTCCCTATGCATTTCTTCTATTTATCTAAATCTATGTAATGATGTAACGTAATAGGGCTATTTCTTAGAGGACACAAACAAATTTAGAGATAATCCAATAATAAAATAACGTCAAATAAAATCAGAAACACATAAACCAACAACTAAGAGCTATTGAGTATTAACATTATTCATCGTCGACCCTCAACTATCACCGACACCACGTCGGGGCTTACTCAGAAAAATCTCCAAGTATAGAGTCTTTAAGTATGAAAAATTTCTGATTTTCAAAATCTTTAAGTATGTTCGAAAAGTTTTTTAGTATGCTCTAATTTTCTCTAGACATACTCGAAAATCTTTGAATATATTGAGTAAATCTCTTAGTGTGTTCCAAAAACATTGAGTAATTGCACAAATTTGACAAAAAGATTATAATTAATAAAAAATTACTCTTGATTTACATGAACAAATATCAAATTGAAGAATAAACATAAAGATTACTCATTTATAAAAGACTAAGATTCAAATAAAAAAAAGATAGAGATTACCATGAAATCAGCATGATGGCATCGCCGACGTCATAATCACTTCCAACTAGATCTGCGTTTTTTTTCGTGAACAACACAACAACCATGGAACATCCATTATTGCACGAAGATATACGAAGCTACACTCAAAGTCATGGAACCTCCATTAAATCTCTAAAATTTAAGAACCTCTAATGTTGCACGAGACCATGGACCCCTTCATTAAAACTCTAATGGGAACGTGACACCTAGGGATGAAAATGGTTATGGTTAAAAACCAAAATCAATGATAAGTGAACTCATTAAAACCAAATTATATAACTATGGTTAAAACCATTAGGTTATGGTTTTGTAATGTGTAGTCGATGGTTAAAACTACCAGATGTAGATAAAAATAAAACCGAATAACCAAAAATCGTTTATTGTCATATATGTACTTTCATATTCTATAATTTTCTGGGTAAAATAGTATATTGAAATTCTAAAACTAAAATCTAAATATTAGATTAACCAATTACATAATAAACAAGTAATTTAATCAAAGACCAACACAATTTTTTATATATCTTGGAAAATTTTCTTATATGTGTGGTCTTAGTTTATGAAATTAATATATTTACAAAACTATCATATCATTATGGTTAAAAATTGCAAAAACATTTAAAATTCTGAAACAAAAAGGTGCGGTTGGGTTTTGAAAATTGTAACCGATGGTTAAATATTTAGTTATAATTTTAAAAAAATTAAATGTTATGGTTTTTGAAATCTTTACAAAAAATAAGCGGTTGCCATCCTATTTACGCCACGCTGGAAATATCAAAATCTACATGGCCATTAAAGCTCGGATCTACACAAAGCCATCGTGGTTGCTTCTTGCTCACCATGGTTTCCCTGCTGCTCTCCCAAAATCTCGCCACTGCTATACGGATTTGGACATTGTTGCTCCACTGTAAAGCTTAGCCAATGCGCATTCTAGAAAAATAACATACGAACTATTAAATATGATTATACTTATGGTATGCTTCGTGATATTAAAAAAATAAACACGTATTAGAATTTTGAATAAGGTAACATTTCCAAGTACTTCTGAATCATGTGTAGGCAAGAGATAATCTAATGAACTAAAATATCTTAAAACATAAGAAAAGAAAGGAAAAGAGATTACTATTATAGCTGCGAACGAAAGGTGAGCCCTTAAATCGTGAAAATAAAGTTGTAGAAAACCAATCCAAGCATCACTAGCTTAGGCTTGACCCAAATAACATGGACCACTTGAAATCGCATATTGATTAGCTATTCCTTTGTATCAAAATTACGTCTAGTTTGGAAGTGATTATTTTAGAGTTAAAAAAATATCTTTAGAATAAAATTAAAATTTTGAAAAAATTATTAAAAATAATTTTCAAATTAATAATAACTTCAAGTGTTTTTTAACAATAACATATTTAGTATTTTTTCTAAAAGAATGTTTTATAGGGTAAAAAATACTTTTAAACTTCTACAAATACTTCTAAATGTTTTTTAAAAAAAAAAAACTTGTAAACCGGCCATGTCAAACATACACTTAACACTCAATAGTTTAAGCCCAACAAAATTTAGTAAAATGCCGAAAAGAAAGATTTTAACAACCTAGAACCTTCAGACCAAAACAATAACAACCTAAAAACCTACAATTCTCTTCGCCTCTCTCTCTCTCTTCCCATATTTTAAAAAATTTCACATTTCACCATTACTACTAATTATCGAATCGGTGAGAAATTCAATATTTTCTAACAACCATTCATGGATAAAGAGGAGAAAGAAGATAAAAGAAAGAGAAAGAAAAAGAAAAACGGATATCAAAATCAGTTTACTTCAGAGTTACAAACTGATGCTGCAATTGTTGAAAGATATTGTTGTTATATCATAGCCACTCAGAAATATTATGAAATTGGTAATTAATTTAATCTGGTTTAACATATGTTTTACAATTTATATATTTTTTGAATTGGTAAACAAAACCTGACTTCCAGAATTGTTTTCAATTATTATTATAATTTTTTATACAAAATGTATGTTTGATATGCAATCTGAGATTAATAATAGTGATTGGAAAATTGAAAATAAATTATTGATTAGGTTTATAAAGCAGTAAATTGTGCAGCATTATGGATGAATTATAAGCCGTATAAATTTAACTTAGAATTGTTGGTAATTGTTGTTTTTTATTAGGACTTTATAATTTGTTGAAATTTCAAACTGAATATTAAGTAAATATCTAAGTTTTTATTAAGAATATTTTATTTATTTCATGCATTTCTGATAGAGTTGTTTACTTCACAGGTAGTTGGTCATGTCATTTCAATCAAGAAAGATATTTGTAAGTAATAAGTATTATATGAAACCCTTTGTACTTGGATTCTTTGTATTTATGGGTTGTTATCGAATTTTTTACCTCACTATATTGTTTTATTGATATAGGACTTTTGGTGTTTAACTTTTATGAAAGATCTTGCCCAAGCACTAAAGCTAAAAATAACCAGGTAATGAAAATTTCCATAAATTAAATTTTTTTTTCACTTTGTTAATATATGTGCTTTAACGAAATCTCTTTTCCTTTTTGACATTATTGCACACAGAGTATAAATAGGTATCAGAAATTTGTTTTGATATATGAACTCTAAGAAAGTCTTAATTATTTTTATTCTTGAGCCCTATTATATTGTTTGATTACTAAGTTATGATGCAAGCTACTATGGTGCTACTGGGTTTCACTTAAATTAACTTACATTACTAAGTTAAATTGAATAAAAATAGTACAGTACACATATATTATGTCATGTGTGTTGAGTAAAGCTCATACCACAACTTAATAAAAAAATATTGCAATTTGAAGACCTACATTCTTTGAATGTTTTTTCTTAATAATGGACGTAGTAAATATGCATGTGACGATTGATTTGTGTCAATATTTTTATACTTTTCCATTTCTACATAATGGATCATGGTCTGTATCTAATATTTGAATCTAGTAATCTTGGCATGTTTATTTCCATTATACATGACTCAAAAACTTAGATACAGAGTCAATTCCCAACAAGAAATTGTGAACTTTGATGGTATTGAAAAGACGTTGATTGTTAATATTGTATAAATTTTTAGTTAATGTTAATATCCGAGTCTCCTATGTATTTGGTCATGTCCTCAATTGTGTACAGTAGAAGTTATGGACATACAACCACCACCTTCCAGATTTCCTATTGTATTACCCTACTCATGTAAAATAAGTGAAAAAGAAAAACTTGTAATTCCATAAGTTTGTTTTTCAAATACAAATCTAATTTGTATTTCTTTATATAGTATTCATGATAACTAATTCACCATTAAGAGACTCTCTTTGGTGCCCCATCATATGATGATGTAAGAAAATATAATTATTAAATATTATTTTGTTGTATTCTATTGTTTTACTCTATTGAAAAGAATTATTTTTCATGTGATTTGTTTATCAGAAATGCTGGCCCATTTTAATGCGAAAAAAGGTATTATTATATTTACTTTCCATGCATCATTTAGTGATTGCTAATCTAATGTATTCTATGTTCCTGCTATTCCATTTTGAACTTCTTGTGCTTAATAATATATGGAAAATCTCTTTTCAGGTGAAGATCTCCAACAATCTTTTGACTACTTTGAGATTATTAAACTCCATTATTTCATAAAGCGACGGATATTGAAGTGTTGTAGAAGTGAAGTGATACTGCGTTTGTATATGAATGTGATTCTATCAAACTAGTAATGTAGTTTTCAATTAGCTTCTTTGCTTTTTCAGATCTATTCTCGTAGAAACTATCCATAAATTTTTGTATCTCGTCATAACAAACCCCAAAAGCTTGAACAATATCTACTATAAGCTTATCTTTCATTCTTCTTCTGATATAAAACACAAAACACTTAGCACCTAAAATATGTGCTTTCATTAAGTCCTCCTTGGTGGTTCAATGTATGAGAATTTCATGAAGAGCATACTTGAACAAGTCAAACAACATTTCTAATCATGTGGGATAGTGAACAGAGATGTCAACTCAAGGTATTTAAACATTTACAACCTAAACCCTTGAATATATATTTCATGTAGAAGGTGTTAATAATGTTGTTCCGTTGTCTTTTTGTCAAGGTTCAGGCATCCAATGAAGTATAGTGGGAGCGCTATAAGGGTAAGTCTTGCAATAATCAATTATTTGGTTTTATGGTGTCATTCATCCATGTGATAACTTATACTACCATCATATTTTGTTCCTAAAGGAAAAGTCAAGCTAAGGTCGTGGATCATGACATTTCAACAAGGATTTAAAAGCAGGGAAGAGTTTACTTGTGCAACAATAATGTTAGGTTTAGGGTAGTTCTTCTCCGCACCTACATTCTTATTATGGGGATTAATTAAGTTCCTTTGTAATTATCTCAAAAAATATTCCACTCAATGAAGTTCCTTTGGTATTAGAGCACATCTTGCAAATTTTTAGCCAAATCCCATTTCTTAACAAAATGAGCACATGTTAATAGATACCCTTGAACTGATTCTTAGTTTACATAATATGTACCTGAACTGGTTGCATAGACTTAGCATCCAAAAAGTCAATGACATCTCGATTAATGAACCTACAGATTAAGCACACATGTTTTAATCTAAGAAATCAATCCATAATCTATAGGTATTGGGCAGAGAAGTTTTTATAAAGTAAGAAAATAAAGGTGAACTCACACTCTCATTTTGGAAGGGCTTGTTCCATCAGCACCACAAACGATTGAGATGCTTTTGATCTTAACATCTGATGAAAAATTATGTTGTATCAATGTCCAAAAAGTATACACAATATATAAAGTATAAGTTATAACAAACTAATTCACACAGATAACAAGAATTTAATCACAAAAGTAAACAAAGTTGAGACATACGGAATATGTACAAGTAACTCAGGGTCACCTTTATTACTTTCCACATGAGCTGGGGATCACAGAATCAGACAAAAATAAAAAAAATGGTAAGTAACTAAACTAATGAATAAACGAACACTCAAAAAATAATTCAACAAATGATACTGAATATAAACAGAATTATATAGAGATATCATACATTCTTTTGATGAAGATCATGAATTAACCAAGAGTAGTGCATAAATTACCTCAGATGTATTCAAACGCTCCTCCCACATCTTATCAGCTCTCTTTTACTGCAAAATGAACATTTAACAAGCATATATTAGAAAAAATAATACCTTCACAAAGGTATAAGTTGATTGTAAGATAGTGGATAAGTTGTTTAACCTGTTCAGTTAGAGACTCAAATACTTTATTTATTTGTAGCTTTGTGCTTCTTCTCAGCTTTCAGAAGTTTAAATTTGGTAACAAGTTCTTTTATCTATAACATTTTTTTCATATTATAATTTTCACTCCATGCTTCATAATTTCATAACTATAAACACGCATATAGGCTTTGCCTGAGCTTGGGTGTTTTTCTTTTATGAAAGCTCATCTGCCCTCCCTAAGCATTGGAGCTTAGAATCAGATAATGAAAAGATTTATAAATTTAAATTCTTCACCATGTTAATATATATGCTCTAAATAAATCCCTTTTCCCTTTGTGATGATATATGTAGTCTAAAGAAACCCCTAATTTTTTTTATTCTTGAGCATATTGAATTGTTTGATTACTAAGTTATGATGCATGGTGATACTAGTTTTTGCTTGAATTAACTTCCATTACTAAGTTGACTTGAATACAAATAGTAGTATTACTTATTTATATTTATAACATGTGTCTGGAGTAATGCTCATACCATAACTCAATCAAAGGATATTGCAATTTGAACACCTACATTCCTAGTAATTAATATTATTATAGTTTTCCTTTTCAGCCTAATGGATGATGGTTTGAATTTAATTGTAATCTTGGAATATTTCGTTCCATTATACATGGGCTAGCCGAGCTGGAAGTTACAATACCGAACAAACTGGACCGGTATAGTTATTTTTATGTTTAGAAAAACTGAACTGATTAACCGAAACGCAAAATAAACCGGCTAAACTGGTACAAAACCGATATGAAGTTTGACCGAACCAGTTTGGTAAAACCTTAATTAAACCTCATTAACCTAACTCTACCCACAATTGCCTCATTAATTCAACTTTACCCAGTAATAACCCACCGGCACCTCAATAGCCTTACTCTACATAATTACCAACTCACCTCTCATTACTCTTATTAACCTATATCTACCATCACCAACTCTCATTACTCTCTTCTCATCTCTGAGTGATCTCTCATCTACCGATAGCTCAACTAATTGCATTACCCTAGCTCTCTTTACTCTAATACCTCTCATTCCATCAGTTAATGGCCACTCCCTATAACCTTTAAACCATTATAATCGTGATGAATATTTGGGTCAATATTCTACCTTTTTTCATTTGATAATATTTTTAGTGGTGTTTGATGATCTCGGATTTGTGACTGCAGTGATCGGTGATACTCGTGCTCTGAGATTTTTCTTGGTTAATTAGTAATACTTGTGATGGGTTTTTGGTGCATTTATGAGATACTTAGTGTGTTTCTCATTAGTATAAGTCTATTTTGCTACTTGTTTGTTGATGCATGTTGTTATTAAGATGATTTAAGGATGTATTTGTCGATGCGTAATGGAAAATTACAAATTTACTCCCTATGTATTTCATCTATTTATCGAAATCTATGTAATGATGTAACGTAATAGGGCTATTTCATAGAGGACACAAACAAATTTAGAGATAATCCAATAATAAAATAACGTCAAATAAAATCAGAAACAAATAAACCAACAACTAAGAGTTATTGAGCATTAACATTATTCATCGTCGACCGTCAACTATCACCGACACCACCGTCGGGGCTTACTCAGAAAAATCTCTAAGTATAGAGTCTTTATGTATGAAAAATTTCTGATTTTGAAAGTCTTTAAGTATGTTCGAAAAGTTTTTTAGTATGCTCTAATTTTCTCTAGATATGCTCCAAAATCATTGAATATATTGAGTAAATCTCTTAGTGTGATCCAAAAATATTGAGTAATTGCACAAATTTGACAAAAAGATTATAACAAATAAAAAATTACTCTTAATTTACATGAACAAATATTAAATTGAAGGATAAACATAAAGATTACTCATTTATAAAAGACTAAAATTCAAATTAAAAAAGATAGAGATTACCATGAAATCAGCATGATGGCATCGCCGACGTCATAATCATTTCCAACTAGATCTGCGTTTTTTTTCGTGAACAACACAACAACCATGGAACATCCATTATTGCACGAAGATATACGAAGCTACACTCAAAGTCATGGAACCTCCATTAAATCTCTAAAATTTAAGAACCTCTAAAGTTGCACGAGACCATGGACCCCTTCAGTAAAACTCTAATGGGAACGTGACACCTAGGGATGAAAATGGTTATGGTTAAAAACCAAAATCAATGATAAGTGAACTCATTAAAACCAAATTATATAACTATGGTTAAAACCATTAGGTTATGGTTTTGTAATGTGTAGTCGATGGTTAAAACTACCAGATTTAGACAAAAACAAAACCGAATAACCAAAAATCGTTTATTGTCATATATGTACTTTCATATTCTATAATTTTCTGGGTAAAATAGTATATTGAAATTCTAAAACTAAAATCTAAATATTAGATTAACCAATTACATAATAAACAAGCAATTTAATTAAAGACCAACACAATTTTTTATATATCTTGGAAAATTTTCTTATATGTGTTGGTCTTAGTTTATGAAATTAATATATTTACAAAACTATCATTTCATTATGGTTAAAAATCGCAAAAACATTTAAAATTCTGAAACAAAAAGGTGCGGTTAGGTTTTGAAAATTGTAACCGATGGTTAAATAGTTAGTTATAGTTTTAAATAAAATTAAATGTTATGGTTTTTGAAATCTTTACAAAAAATAAGCGATTGCCATCCTATTTACACCACGCTGGAAATATCAAAATTTACATGGCCATTAAAGCTCGGATCTACACAAAGCCATCGTGGTTGCTTCTTGCTCACCATGGTTTCCCTGCTGCTCTCCCAAAATCTCGCCACTGCTATACGGATTTGGACATTGTTGCTCCACCGTAAAGCTTAGCCAATGCGCATTCTAGAAGAATAACATGCGAACTACTAAATATGATTATACTTATGGTATGCTTCGTGATATTAAAAAAATAAACACGTATTAGAAGTTTTGAATAAGGTAACTTTTCCAATCCAAGCATCACTAGCTTAGACTTGACCCAAATAACATGGACCATTTGAAATCACATATTGATTAGCTATTCCTTTGTATCAAAATTACGTCTAGTTTGGAAGTGATTATTTTAGAGTTAAAAAAATATCTTTAGAATAAAATTAAAATTTTGAAAAAATTATTAAAAATAATTTTCAAATTAATAATAACTTCAAGTGTTTTTTAACAATAACATATATAGTATTTTTTCTAAAAGAATGTTATATAGGGTAAAAAATACTTTTAAACATCTACAAATACTTCTAAATGTTTTTCAAAAAAAAGAACTTGTAAACCGGCCATGTCAAACATACACTTAACACACAATAGTTTAAGCCCAACAAAATTTAGAAAAAAGCCGAAAAGAAAGATTTAAACAACCTAGAACCTTCAGACCAAAACAATAACAACCTAAAAACCTACAATTCTCTTCGCCTCTCTCTCTCTTCCCATATTTTAAAAAATTTCACTTTTCACTATTACTACTAATTATCGAATCAGTGAGAAATTCAATATTTTATAACAACCATTCATGGATAAAGAGGGGAAAGAAGATAAAAGAAAGAGAAAGAAAAAGAAAAACGGATATCAAAATCAGTTTACTTCCGAGTTACAAACTGATGTTGCAATGGTTGAAAGATATTGTTGTTATATCATAGCCACTCAGAAATATTATGAAATTGGTAATTAATTTGATCTGGTTTAACATATGTTTTACAATTTATATATTTTTTGAATTGGTAAACAAAACCTGACTACCAGAATTGTTTTCAATTATTATTATAATTTTTTATAGAAAATGTATGTTTGATATGCAATTTGAGATTAATAATAGTGATTGGAAAATTGAAAATAAATTATTGATTAGGTTTATAAAGCAGTAAATTGTGCAGCATTATGGATGAATTATAAGCCGTATAAATTTAACTTAGAATTGTTGGTGATTGTTGTTTTTTATTAGGACTTTATAATTTGTTGAAATTTCAAACTGAATATTAAGTAAATATCTAAGTTTTTATTAAGAATATTTTATTTATTTCATGCATTTCTGATGGAGTTGTTTACTTCACAGGTCGTTGGTCATGTCATTTTAATCAAGAAAGATATTTGTAAGTAATAAGTATTATATGAAACCCTTTGTACTTGGATTCTTTGTATTTATGGGTTGTTATCGAATTTTTTACCTCACTATATTGTTTTATTGATATAGGACTTTTGGTGTTTAACTTTTATGAAAGATCTTGCCCAAGCACTAAAGCTAAAAATAACCAGGTAATGAAAATTTTCATAAATTAAATTTTTTTTCACTTTGTTAATATATGTGCTTTAACGAAATCTCTTTTCCTTTTTGACATTATTGCACACAGAGTATAAATAGGTATCAGAAATTTGTTTTGATATATGAACTCTAAGAAAGTCTTAATTATTTTTATTCTTGAGCCCTATTATATTGTTTGATTACTAAGTTATGATGCAAGCTACTATGGTGCTAATGGGTTTCACTTAAATTAACTTACATTACTAAGTTAAATTGAATAAAAATAGTACAGTACAAATATATATTATGTCATGTGTGTTGAGTAAAGCTCATACCACAACTTAATAAAAAAATATTGCAATTTGAAGACCTACATTCTTTGAATGTTTTTGCTTAATAATGGACGTAGTAAATATGCATGTGACGATTGATTTGTGTCAATATTTTTATGCTTTTCCATTTCTGCATAATGGATCATGGTCTGTATCTAATATTTGAATCTAGTAATCTTGGCATGTTTATTTCCAGTATACATGACTCAACAACTTAGATACAGAGTCAATTCCCAACAAGAAATTGTGAACTTTGATGGTATTGAAAAGACGTTGATTGTTAATATTGTATAAATTTTTAGTTAATGTTAATATCCGAGTCTCCTATGCATTTGGTCATGTCCTCAATTGTGTACAGTAGAAGTTATGGACATACAACCACCACCTTCCAGATTTCCTATTGTATTACCCTACTCATGTAAAATAAGTGGAAAAAAAAACTTGTAATTCCATAAGTTTGTTTTTCAAATACGAATCTAATTTGTATTTCTTTATATAGTATTCATGATAACTAATTCACCATTAAGAGACTCTCTTTGGTGCCCCATCATATGATGATGTAAGAAAATATAATTATTAAATATTATTTTGTTGTATTCTATTGTTTAACTCTATTGAAAAGACTTATTTTTCATGTGATTTGTTTATCAGAAATGCTGGCCCATTTTAATGCGAAAAAGGTATTATTATATTTACTTTCCATGCATCTTTTAGTGATTTTTAATCGAATGCATTCTATGTTCCTGTTATTCCATTTTTAACTTATTATGCTTAATAATATATGGAAAATCTCTTTTCAGGTGAAGATCTCCAACAATCATTCGACTGCTTTGAGATTATTAAACTCCATTATTTTATAAAGCGACGGATATTGAAGTGTTGTAGAAGTGAAGTGATACTGCGTTTGTATATGAATGTGATTCTATCAAACTAGTAATGTAGTTTTCGACTAGCTTCCTTGCTTTTTCAGATCTATTCTCGTAGAAACTATCCATAAATTTTTGTATCTCGTCATAACCAACACCAAAAGCTTGAACAATATCTACTATAAGCTTATCTTTCATTCTTCTTCTGATATAAAGAACAAAGCACTTAGCACCTAAAATATGTGCTTTCATTAAGTCCTCCTTGGTGGTTCCATGTATGAGAATTTCATGAAGAGCATACTTGAACAAGTCAAACAACATTTCTAATCATGTGGGATAGTGAACAGAGATGTCAACTCAAGGTATTTAAACATTTACAACCTAAGCCCTTGAATATATATTTCATGTAGAAGGTGTTAACAAAGTTGTTCCATTGTCTTTTTGTCAAGGTTCAGGCATCCAATGAAGTATAGTGGGAGCGCTATAATGGTAAGTCTTGCAATAATCAATTATTTGGTTTTATGGTGTCATTCATCCATGTGATAACTTATACTACCATCATATTTTGTTCCTAAAGGAAAAGTCAAGCTAAGGTCGTGGATCATGACATTTCAACAAGGATTTAAAAGCAGGGAAGAGTTTACTTGTGCAGCAATAATGTTAGGTTTAGGGTAGTTCTTCTCCGCACCTACATTCTTATTATGGGGATCAATTAAGTTCCTTTGTAATTATCTCAAAAAATATTCCACTCAATGAAGTTCCTTTGGTATTCGAGCACATCTTGCAAATTTTCAGCCAAATCCCATTTCTTAACAAAATGAGCACATGTTAATAGATACCCTTGAACTGATTCTTAGTTTACATAATATGTACCTGAACTGGTTGCATAGACTTAGCATCCAAAAAGTCAATGACATCTCGATTAATGAACCTACAGATTAAGCACACATGTTTTAATCTAAGAAATCAATCCATAATCTATAGGTATTAGGCAGAGAAGTTTTTATAAAGTAAAAAAATAAAGGTGAACTCACACTCTCATTTTGGAAGGGCTTGTTCCATCAGCACCACAAACGATTGAGATGCTTTTGATCTTAACATCTGATGAAAAATTATGTTGTATCAATGTCCAAAAAGTATACACAATATATAAAGTATAAGTTATAACCAACTAATTCACACAGATAACAAGAATTTAATCACAAAAGTAAACAAAGTTGAGACATACGGAATATGTACAAGTAACTCAGGGTCACCTTTGTTACTTTCCACATGAGCTGGGGATCACAGAATCAAACACAAATAAAAAAATGGTAAGTAACTAAACTAATGAATAAACGAACACTCAAAAAATAATTCAACAAATGATACTGAATATAAACAGAATTATATAGAGATATCATACATTCTTTTGATGAAGATCATGAATTAACCAAGTATAGTGCATAAATTACCTCAGATGTATTCAAACGCTCCTCCCACATCTTATCAGCTCTCTTTTACTGAAAAATGAACGTTTAACAAGCATATATTAGAAGAAATAGTACCTTCACAAAGGTATAAGTTGATTGTAAGATAGTGGATAAGTTGTTTAACCTGTTTAGTAAGAGACTCAAATACTTTTTTTATTTGTAGATTTGTGCTTCTTCTCAGCTTTCAGAAGTTTAAATTTGGTAACAAGTTCTTTTATCTATAACATTTTTTTCATATTATAATTTTCACTCCATGCTACATAATTTCATAACTATAAACACGCATATAGGCTTTGCCTGAGCTTGGGTGTTTTTCTTTTATGAAAGCTCATCTGCCCTCCCTAAGCATTGGAGCTTGGAATCAGATAATGAAAAGATTTATAAATTTAAATTCTTCACCATGTTAATATATATGCTCTAAATAAATCCCTTTTCCCTTTGTGATGATATATGTAGTCCAAAGAAACCCCTAATTTTTTTTATTCTTGAGCATATTGTATTGTTTGATTACTAAGTTATGATGCATGGTGATACTAGTTTTTGCTTGAATTAACTTACATACTAAGTTGACTTGAATACAAATAGTAGTATTATTTATTCATATTTATAACATGTGTCTGGAGTAATGCTCATACCATAACTCAATCAAAGGATATTGCAATTTGAACACCTACATTCGTAGTAATTAATATTATTATAGTTTTCCTTTTCAGCCTAATGGATGATGGTTTGAATTTAATTGTAATCTTGGAATATTTCGTTCCATTATGCATGGGCTAGCCGAGCTGGAAGTTACAATACCGAACAAACTGGACCGGTATAGTTATTTCTATGTTTAGAAAAACTGAATTGATTAACCGAAATGCAAAATAAACCGGCTAAACTGGTACAAAACCGATATGAAGTTTGACCGAACCGGTTTGGTAAAACCTTAATTAAACCTCATTAACCTAACTCTACCCACAATTGCCTCATTAATTCAACTTTACCCAGTAATAACCCACCGGCACCTCAATAGCCTTACTCTACATAATTACCAACTCACCTCTCATTACTCTTATTAACCTATATCTACCACCACCAACTCTCATTACTCTCCTCTCATCTCTCAGTGATCTCTCATCTACCGATAGCTCAACTAATTGCATTACTCTAGCTCTCTTTACTCTAATACCTCTCATTCCATCAGTTAATGGCCACTCCCTATAACCTTTAAATCATTATAATTGTGATGAATATTTGGGTCAATATTCTACCTTTTTTCATTTGATAATATTTTAAGTGTTGTTTGACGATCTCGGATTTGTGACTGCCGTGATCGGTGATACTCGTGCTCTGAGATTTTTCTTGGTTAATTAGTAATACTTGTGATGGGTTTTTGGTGACACAAACAAATTTAGAGATAATCCAATAATAAAATAACGTCAAATAAAATCAGAAACACATAAACCAACAACTAAGAGTTATTGAGTATTAATATTATTCATCGTCGACCGTCAACTATCACCGACACCACCGTCGGGGCTTACTCAGAAAAATCTCTAAGTATAGAGTCTTTAAGTATGAAAAATTTCTGATTTTGAAAGTCTTTAAGTATGTTCGAAAAGTTTTTTAGTATGTTCTAATTTTTTCTAGATATGCTCGAAAATCTTTGAATATATTGAGTAAATCTCTTAGTGTGTTCCAAAAACATTGAGTAATTGCACAAATTTGACAAAAGGATTATAATAAATAAAAAATTACTCTTAATTTACATGAACAAATATCAAACTGAAGGATAAACATAAAGATTGCTCATTTATAAGAGACTAAAATTCAAATAAAAAATGATAGAGATTACCATGAAATCAGCATGATGGCATCGCCGACGTCATAATCATTTCCAACTAGATCTGCGTTTTTTTTCGTGAACAACACAACAACCATGGAACATCCATTATTGCACGAAGATATACGAAGCTACACTCAAAGTCATGGAACCTCCATTAAATCTCTAAAATTTAAGAACCTCTAATGTTGCACGAGACCATGGACCCCTTCATTAAAACTCTAATGGGAACGTGACACCTAGGGATGAAAATGGTTATGGTTAAAAACCAAGATCAATGATAAGTGAACTCATTAAAACCAAATTATATAACTATGGTTAAAACCATTAGGTTATGGTTTTGTAATGTGTAGTCGGTGGTTAAAACTACCAGATGTAGATAAAAATAAAACCGAATAACCAAAAATCGTTTATTGTCATATATGTACTTTCATATTTTATAATTTTCTGGGTAAAATAGTATATTGAAATTCTAAAACTAAAATCTAAATATTAGATTAACCAATTACATAATAAACAAGCAATTTAATCAAAGACCAACACAATTTTTTATATATCTTGGAAAATTTTCTTATATGTGTGGTCTTAGTTTATGAAATTAATATATTTACAAAACTATCATTTCATTATGGTTAAAAATTGCAAAAACATTTAAAATTCTGAAACAAAAAGGTTCGGTTGGGTTTTGAAAATTGTAACCGATGGTTAAATAGTTAGTTATAATTTTAAAAAAATTAAATGTTATGGTTTTTGAAATCTTTACAAAAAATAAGCGGTTGCCATCCTATTTACGCCACGCTCAAAAATCTACATGGCCATTAAAGCTCGGATCTACACAAAGCCATCGTGGTTGCTTCTTGCTCACCATGGTTTCCTTGCTGCTCTCCCGAAATCTCGCCACTGCTATACGGATTTGGACATTGTTGCTCCACCGTAAAGCTTAGCCAATGCGCATTCTAGAAAAATAGCATGCGAACTATTAAATATGATTATACTTATGGTATGCTTCGTGATATTGAAAATAAACACATATTAGAAGTCTTGAATAAGGTAACTTTTCCAAGTACTTCTGAATCATGTGTAGGCAAGAAATAATCTGGTGAACTAAAATATCTTAAAACATAAGAAAAGAAAGGAAAAGAGATTACTATTATAGCTGCGAATGAAATGGGAGCCCTTAAATCGTGAAAATAAAGTTGTAGAAAACCAATCCAAGCATCGCTAGCTTAGGCTTGACCCAAATAACATGGACCACTTGAAATCTCATATTGATTAGCTATTCCTTTGTATCAAAATTACGTCTAGTTTGGAAGTGATTATTTTAGAGTTAAAAAAATATCTTTAGAATAAAATTAAAATTTTGAAAAAATTATTAAAAATAATTTTCAAATTTATAATAACTTCAAGTCTTTTTTAACAATAACATATTTAGTATTTTTTCTAAAATAATGTTTTCTAGGGTAAAAAATACTTTTAAAAATCTACAAATACTTCTAAATGTTTTTCAAAAAAAGAACTTGTAAACCGGCCATGTCAAACATACACTTAAAATTCAATAGTTTAAGCCCAAAAAAAATAGAAAAAAGCCCTAAAAACCTACCATTTTCTTAGCCTCTCTCTCTCTTCCCATATTTTAAAAAATTTCACTTTTCACCATTGCTACTAATTATCGAATCAGTGAGAAATTCAATATTTTCTAAAAACCATTCATGGATAAAGAGGGGAAAGAAGATAAAAGAAAGAGAAAGAAAAAGAAAAACAGATATCAAAATCAGTTTACTTTAAAGTTACAAACTGATGCTGCAATTGTTGAAAGATGTTGTTGTTATATCATAGTCACTTCAAAATATTATGAAATTGGTAATTATTTTGATCTGGTTTAACATATTTTTTACAATTTATATATTTTTTGAATTGTAAAACAAAACCTGACTACCAGAATTGTTTTCAATTATTATTATAATTTTTTATAGAAAGTGTATGTTTGATATGTAATCTGAGATTAATAATAGTGATTGGAAAATTGAAAATAAATTATTGACTAGGTTTATAAAGCAGTAAATTGTGCATCATTATGGGTGAATTATAAGCAGTATAAATTTAACTTAGAATTGTTGGTGATTTTTGTTTTTTATTAGGACTTTATAATTTGTTGAAATTTCAAACTGAATATTAAGTATATATATCTAAGTTTTTATTTAGAATGTTTTATTTATTTCATGCATTTCTAATAGAGTTGTTTACTTCACAGGTCGTTGGTCATGTCATTTCAATCAAGAAAGATATTTGTAAGTAATAAGTATTATATGAAACCCTTTGTACTTGAATTCTTTGTATTTATGGTTGTTATCGAATTTTTTACCTCACTATATTGTTTTATTGATATCAGGACTTTTGGTGTTTAACTTTTATGAAAGATCTTGCACAAGCATTAAAGCTAAAAATAACCAGATAATGAAAATTTTCATAAATTAAATTTTTTTCACTGTGTTAAAATATGTGCTTTAACGAAATCTCTTTTCCTTTTTGACATTATTGCACACAGAGTATAAATAGGTATCAGAAATTTGTTTTGATATATGAACTCTAACAAAGTCTTAATTATTTTTATTCTTGAGCCCCATTGTATTGTTTGATTACTAAGTTATGATGCAAGCTACTACGGTGCTACTGGGTTTCACTTAAATTAACTTACATTACTAAGTTAAATTGAAAAAAAATAGTACAGTACACATATATATTATGCCATGTGTGTTGAGTAAAGCTCATACCACAACTTAATAAAAAAATATTGCAATTTGAAGACCTACATTCTTTGAATGTTTTTGCTTAATAATAGATGTAGTAAATATGCATGTGACGATTGATTTGTGTCAATATTTTTATACTTTTCCGTTTCTGCATAATGGATCATGGTCTGTATCTAATATTTGAATCTAGTAATCTTGGCATGTTTATTTCTATTATACATGACTCAACAACTTAGATACAGAGTCAATTCCCAACAAGAAATTGTGAACTTTGATGGTATTGAAAAGACGTTGATTGTTAATATTGTATAAATTTTTAATTAATGTTAATATCCGAGTCTCCTATGCATTTGGTCATGTCCTCAATTGTGTACAGTAGAAGTTATGGACATACAACCACCACTTTCCAGATTTCCTATTGTATTACCCTACTCATGTAAAATAAGTGAAAAAGAAAACTTGTAATTCCATAAGTTTGTTTTTCAAATACGAATCTAATTTGTATTTCTTTATATAGTATTCATGATAACTAATTCACCATTAAGAGACTCTCTTTGGTGCCCCATCATATGATGATGATGTAAGAAAATATAATTATTAAATATTATTTTGTTGTATTCTATTGTTTTACTCTATTGAAAAGACTTATTTTTCATGTGATTTGTTTATCAGAAATGCTGGCCCATTTTAATGCGAAAAAGGTATTATTATATTTACTTTCCATGCATCTTTTAGTGATTGCTAATCTAATGTATTCTAAGTTCCTGTTATTCCATTTTTAACTTCTTATACTTAATAATATATGGAAAATCTCTTTTCAGGTGAAGATCTCCAACAATTTTTCGACTGCTTTGAGATTATTAAACTCCATTATTTCATAAAGCGACGGATATTGAAGTGTTGTAGAAGTGAAGTGATACTGCGTTTGTATATGAATGTGATTCTATCAAACTAGTAATGTAGTTTTCAACTAGCTTCTTTGCTTTTTCAGATCTATTTTCGTAGAAACTATCCATAAATTTTTGTATCTCGTCATAACCAACACCAAAAGCTTGAACAATATCTACTATAAGTTTATCTTTCATTCTTCTTCTGATATAAAGAACAAAGCACTTAGCACCTAAAATATGTGCTTTCATTAAGTCCTCCTTGGTGGTTCTATGTATGAGAATTTCATGAAGAGCATACTTGAACAAGTCAAACAACATTTCTAATCATGTGGGATAGTGAACAGAGATGTCAACTCAAGGTATTTAAACATTTACAACCTAAACCCTTGAATATATATTTCATGTAGAAGGTGTTAATAAAGTTGTTCCTTTGTCTTTTTGTCAAGGTTCAGGCATCCAATGAAGTATAGTGGGAGCGCTATAATGGCAAGTCTTGCAATAATCAATTCTATGGTTTTATGGTGTAGTTCATCCATGTGATAACTTATACTACCATCATATTTTGTTCCTAAAGGAAAAGTCAAGCTAAGGTCATCGATCGTGACATTTCAACAAGGATTTAAAAGCAGGGAAGAGTTTACTTGTGCAACAATAATGTTAGGTTTAGGGTAGTTCTTCTCCGCACCTACATTCTTATTATGGGGATCAATTAAGTTCCTTTGTAATTATCTCAAAAAATATTCCACTCAATGAAGTTCCTTTGGTATTCGAGCACATCTTGCAAATTTTCAGCCAAATCCCATTTCTTAACAAAATGAGCACATGTTAATAGATACCCTTGAACTGATTCTTAGTTTACATAATATGTACGGTTGCATAGACTTAGCATCCAAAAAGTCAATGACATCTCGATTAATGAACCTACAAATTAAGCACACGTGTTTTAATCTAAGAAATCAATCCATAATCTATAGGTATTAGGCAGAGAAGTTTTTATAAAGTAAGAAAATAAAGGTGAACTCACACTCTCATTTTGGAAGGGCTTGTTCCATCAGCACCACAAACGATTGAGATGCTTTTGATCTTAACATCTGATGAAAAATTATGTTGTATCAATGTCCAAAAAGTATACACAATATATAAAGTATAAGTTATAACCAGCTAATTCACACAGATAACAAGAATTTAATCACAAAAGTAAACAAAGTTGAGACATACGGAATATGTACAAGTAACTCAGGGTCACCTTTATTACTTTCCACATGACTTAGGGATCACAGAATCAGACACAAATAAAAAAATGGTAAGTAACTAAACTAATGAATAAACGAACACTCAAAAAATAATTCAACAAATGATACTGAATATAAACAGAATTATATAGAGATATCATACATTCTTTTGATGAAGATCATGAATTAACCAAGAGTAGTGCATAAATTACCTCAGATTTATTCAAACGCTCCTCCCACATCTTATCAGCTCTCTTTACTGCAAAATGAACATTTAACAAGCATATATTAGAAAAAAGAATACCTTCACAAAGGTATAAGGTTATTGTAAGATAGTGGATAAGTTGTTTAACCTGTTCAGTTAGAGACTCAAATACTTTATTTATTTGTAGCTTTGTGCTTCTTCTCAGCTTTCAGAAGATTAAATTTGGTAACAAGTTCTTTTATCTATAACATTTTTTTCATATTATAATTTTCACTTCATGCTTCATAATTTCATAACTATAAACACGCATATAGGCTTTGCCTGAGCTCTCCAGTTTTTTATGACAAATTAATTACTCTGCTGGAGTACCTTTCCAAATCATCAATTCTGTGTGGTTTTTCATCAAACACCTTGTGTGTTGTCGCTTACATCTTCTTCACCATTCATACCTTGCCAATATTACTCTCTAGTCTCTTCACCCATCGCCTTCAACTATAAGAAAAATCTGAAAAATTCAATTTCATAACCAAAATTAGCAATTGATTGTAAGATAGCGGATAAGATGTTTTACCTTCTCGGTTAGAGACTCAAATACTTTTTTTTTATCAGTAAATCAAAACTTTTATTAATATAAGCCCAACTACAAATATATTTTACACTCATCACTTTTTGAGCCCACTAACTTTTCCGTCCAACATGGACAGAAAAACGAAGTGGACAATGAAACGTTACAAACTTTAAATAATAAAACATTGAAAGATAAATAACTATTACATAACTTTTATCAAAAACTATTGAGTAAAGTCGGACCATACTTGTAGCCCATTACACAGCTGCAATCTTTTTGACGAGGCTTTTTGCACTTTTCTTTTTGAACTTCTTTTGCTCAAGCTTTATATGGGTTAAGCTGTAAATCTTCTTCCAAATTTGATCTTCATTTAACCCTATAGCACCATGTTCTCTATCATTTCTTTCACACCACATACAATATATATACCATGTGAAAAAAATTACAAGTATATTGATCATCTCATCACAAGAACTCTGAACCATTTAATCAATTAAATTATCTAAGTCATTTGGACAATTCTTGATCTCACATAACTCTAATACTTTTATAATTATTCTTTTCGAGAAAGAGCAGCTAATGAACAAGTGATTTATATCCTCAGAACAAGCCCTATAGAATATACATAGTAGATTTACCTGTATACCCCAACTCACCATTCTCATTTTAGTAGGTAGTATATCCTATACAGCTAGCCAGGCTATAAAGGAGCACCTAGGAATACACTTTTTAGCCTATATTAACTTATACCATTTCACCTCAGTTTCATGAACAGATATATGATCAAGAGTCTTTTTAAAAGAGAAAACCTTCTTACTAGTATGAGTCTAGCATTTTTTATCAGTTGCTTGAGATAATATGAAATTATTTAGATAAGGTAATAATTTGCCAACTCTCGGAGGTAATCTCCATCTTTGTCTGCCATAGAAACTATCAACTGTCTTGTCATTATTTATGTTCGGTTTATCAATGTCAAAGTTGAGAGTTTCTTGAATACTTTTACCATCTAACCATCTGTCCCACATAAGAAAAGTACTACTGCCATCTTTTACTTTATGTTATATGAAGTTATAGGCAATATTTTTGATTTTCATTAATTGTTTCCAAATCCAAGAGTGAGCATTCTTCGTGTCTAAGCTCCAGATACAGTTCCATTTAATTATATTCTGATGCACCCACATATACCATAAGTTATTAGGTTGTGAGTACATCCTCCAGAAAGTGAAGAGTAGGCAAACTATGTTGAGATTTTCAATGTTAGGAATGCCCAATCCACCATAAGCTTTTCCAGTGCAGATGTTTTTCCAAGATATTTTAGCTCCAAAAGTCCTTCTACTTAGTTTCTAAACTAGCAGAATCGTGGGAACCATCTGCATTGCCCTTCCAAAGGAAACTACTCATTTTTTGGTTGAGCTTGTATATTTCATGTTTTGGCATTAGGAATACTCTACACCAAAACAAAATCTTGCTTATTAACACTGTTTTAATCAACTCGGCCCTCCCTGCATATGAGAGGAACTTTGAAGACCAAATATTAATACAACTACAAATATTCTCCACAAGCTTGTTATCATTTGATATAGTTAGTTTCTTTGAGTTCAATGGTACACCTAGATATCTGACAGGCAATTTACCTGTCTTAATGTTGAGAATTGAAGAAATACTTTGAATTATACTATTATCAGTGCCTCCAATATACAGTTCACTCTTACCATAATTTATTCTCAACCCAGAGATTCTTGTGAATATATCAAGCGCATCTTTGATTACCTTTGCTGAGCTGGTATTAGCTTTCATGAAAATTAGTAAGTCATCAGCAACTATCATATGGTTGAGCTTCAAAGTTCTATGTTTGTGATGATAGTAGAATTGACTCTTCTTTGCCATGTGATTAAAAAGCCCTGTAAAAATTTCCATACATATAACAAATAAATAGGGTGAGAGAGGGTCTCCTTGTCTGAGCCCTCTCTTCCCTTTAAAGTAACAACACATTTGTCCATTGATACACACTGAGTAGTGAGGAGTACACACACACACATACTAATCCAGGTGATAAACTTTTTTGGAAAATTGAAGGCCTAAAGTGTGTTGATTAAAAACCTCCAGTTAACACTGTCATAGGCCTTTTGAAGGTCAAGATTGATGGTACATTTAGGCTCTGAATCTTTCTTTTCATACCCTAACACTATATCTTGTGCAACAAGTATATTGTCACTAATATATCTTCCCCCCACATAAGCAGCTTGGTTAACTGACACAATAGAATTGAGGACTTTTTTAAGCCTATTTGCAATAGCTCTTGAGATTGTTTTATAGGTAGTGTTAACACATGATATAGGCCTGAATTTTTGAGGTTTGAGGCATTTTTTTTCCTTAGGAATTAGCACTAGTTTTGTAGCATTCACTTGAGACAATAACTTACCTGTTTCAAAGCATTGTTTAATAGCTTTGATAAAGTCATCTCCGATAATACTCCATGATGCTTTATAGAAGCATGAATTTAAACCATCAGGTCCCGGGCTTTTGTTCTCATTTATGGAGAACAAAGCATCTTTAATTTCTTTATCAGTGAAAGGAGCAATCAGTTGTTGAATTTGATCTTCACTAATTCTAGAACTGACAATTTGTTGAATGGTTGAGATTGAACAAACTTCCTCTTCACTATCTTCTGAGCCAAGGAGATTTTTGTAGAAGTTTATAAACTCTTCTTTGATGAGCTATGGATTAGTTATAATATCACCATTATCAGATATGAGTGAAGATATATTGTTTCTTGCAATTCTACCCTTAATGACCTTGTAAAAATATTGTGAACTGCAATACATATCAATAGTAAAAACAGCTTTTGCTTTCTGCTTTAGTATATTGTATTGATTAATGATTGCATCTTCAAGTTCTTTCTCAATGATTTTTTCTTCTTTGAGAGTCTGTGAGTCAATATTACCATGCATAATACAAGTTTGAACCTTATTGAGTTGAGTTCTGAGAGCCTCTATGTTTTCAGCATTCCTCTTGAAGTAAAGATTATTAAAATTTCTTCAAGGCTAGCTTTGTATGTTTTTGCTTCATACATAGTTTAAACATACAATTACCTTCAATATCTGTGTTCCAAGCTTGTTTAACAGTCTCTATATACTTTTCATGATTAGTCCAAGCATTGAAAAACTTGAAAGAACTAGGTATGAACTTCTTATCTTCACCAATAGTGACTACCAGTGCACATTGGTCAGAAGTTGAAGGAGGAGTAATACTTACATTAGAAAACTTCATATCCATCCATTTTGAGTTGATTAAAACTCTATCAATTTTACTAGCTCTAATATTGTCTATAGAGCTCTTGTTAGTCCATGTATGATATTGACCAACATAGTTGTGTTCAAATAAACTAGCTTCATCTAAGCACTCTGCAAACTCTGTTGCTCCTTTCTCAAGAGAATCACAGTTAAGCCTATCCTGTATTTTCAGGATTTCATTGAAATCACCTAGCACACATACTTTTTCATTCTTATATTTATCACACCATTGAATAATGTCATTCCAGAGTTCCTTCCTCTTATCATCCTCATTATAAGCATATACTATACCAATAAATAATACTTCATTTTTGTCAATATTGTTCACCTCTATAAACATTGCCTGAGCTGTTTCATTAATGAGCTTGACTTTAACATAGTTTTTGTCCCATAATATCCATATTCTACCAGATTCCTCCTTGTTGTAGTTGTGCAACATTTCTAAGTGAGAGAAATGAGTTTTTATTATACTAGCATAGTTGTGGCTTTTTACCTTTGTTTCAAGCAAACCAACTAACTTAACTTTATTACTAAATAAAAAGTTCTTCACATCAAGCTGACGCAGAACATTATTGAAACCTCTAACATTCCAGGCTGCAAAATTCATATATTGGAAGGTCTTGTTATCTCCTTTCCACCATTATGATTGATAAACTGTAGGACATCTTTATCAATATTTGTTTCAGCTTCCTACAGATCATCAAACTTATTTCTAGTAGAGACTAAGCTAGTATTCCCACTTACAGCTTGACCTTTACTTGACTCTCCTTCATAATGTTCTGTACCTCTGTTTTTAACTACACTCCAGTCCTCATCAACTGCCTTTTGTTTATCAGCCTTCAGATTTTCAGTGTGAGTTTATTTAGGTCTCCATACCTTTTGAGTATTATTACATTTCTCTTCAACATGCCCAAACCTTTTACACTTGAGGCATATTGTGGGCTTCCAATCATATTGGTGGTCCTTTGTGTGTTCTAAAATAAATGCAAATGATAATCGAACCACAACCACAAGTATACGGTTGTCCCAAGTAGTATATCTGATAATACAGATTCTTCCAAGGACGGGATGGTTGATCACAATGTCTAGCAAATAGTGATTGATGCACTTATGAAAATAAAAGATAATAATATGTTTGTTTGGTTTTGTATTAATGCTAAGTAAATGAAAGACAATTATTAAAATGCAAGTAAAAGCTAAGACGCAAGTAAAATGATGTAAAACGCAATATGAGATGTAGCACTTGAGAACGCAAGGATCCTCCCAATCCTATTTCCTTACTTATGTTGTTTAAGGGCTAAATTGGTCAATTACAATGGTCGGGATTCTAAATTCCTTATACCCCCTCCAGGGTGGACTATAAGGCGATCCTAAAGTGTCACTAGTCCCGTCAGGGTAAATATGATCCACCGTTGGATGATTAAGTTTTATTACCTCATTAGCCCTAAAATTAGCTAAGTTCGTCAGAATCAATAACTTCTATCCTAGATTGAATAAATATTTCCGTACCTAAACCCTCCGTCAGGATGATCCAATCGCCACTAATTGGAATAGCCTAGATACTAACACCTGTTCTTAGTTAGCTACTCCAAAAACAGTAAAATAATCTCAATTTATTGAAAAGAGTAAAAGCCCTAATTTAGTTTAATTCAATAAAAACCCAAATTCAACATTCGTTAATTAATAAGATTGGGATTCACCCATTGTTTGTTCTCAAGCACTATGAATTGTTTAGCTCATATTAAAAAGAAAAACTAAATTAAAATAAATGGAATTCATATTTGATTACAAAATTAAAGATAAGAAAAACCTAATTTCCGGAATAGGAATGACTACGAACGGAGATATAGACCCTCTCCAGCTCTTGTAGCTTCTTCTTCTTCCTTCCGTTGACTTCTCTCTGGTGTTTTATCTTGTAGAATGTGAATTGTGTTGACACTCTCTTCTAAGGATGAGATAATTTGAAGAACAAATTGAGAGGTAAGAAATAATGAGGTCAAAATCTCCTTTTATAAGCTCAAAAACGGATTAGGGCTTGGACCTAATAATAAAACACTAATTAAATGTCCAAGCCCAAAATCCCGTAACTGCTGATACACCTTCACTAAAACGGATTTTCCCGCTTCGTTACAACTCCGATTGACCTGAAATCAGTTGCTAAATTTCCGTAACTCGATAAGGAATGATTTCTCTTCAAAGGTCAGCGGCTAATTCATCGCTTAAGCACCTCGAAATCAGCAATCTATGGCCTGGAAAATGGATTTTCAGCTCTAAAAATAATATCTTCGGGATTTCTTTTCAAATCTTGACTCTATCTTTTGATCTTTGACTTTCTCATCGAATTCCTCTTCTAGCTAACATCTAAAACCTGTAAAATCTTCACTAAAAATACCAATATTACGCGCAAAAGCTTAATAAATAAAAAATGCTAGAAATAAAAGAGGAAAATCATAATATTGCATATTTAGTCCAAAAGTCTATCAAATTGATTAAATAAACACCAAAAATGATATCTCCTAAGGGTCGAAAATAAGAACAATTAAGGAGACATCACATATACTACTTTAACTTCATGAATTTCTTCAACTCCAACATCAACATACATAACATCTGGTAATGTTTCTTTAGTGTCAACTTCAACACAAACACGCGCATAACCCGATATTGTTTTAGATTCTTTCACAGAGTCCATTTGAAGTGGGACACCTATTCCACTCGCTATATAGCTTAAACCTCGTTGAGTCCATAGATTCATCGGTACATTTACTAATTTAGCCAAAATCAGGATTTTCGTAACATCTATCATTTCAAATTGAACATCAGAGCTCCAAGGCCTAAGTAGAAGAGGCTTACCATTTATATGCCAGATTTGCTCATAACTTTGTTACTGTGTTGTTGATTCTCTAATTTGAACACATAACCGCCTTTTCCACTCGATTTAACTTCAATCTTACCTAAATTCTTCCACTGGAACTTCACAAAGTTTGTTATAGCATAGAAATTAGGTGGACTGTCAAAAAATTGACAGATTAAACAGTTATCCCACAACTTATCTTCTTCTTCAAACACGTCTTGAGGTGGCCTAATGACTTTCCTATCTCCATCTTTGTTTGGTGAGTGAAATTCAAGCTTGAGCACCTTATCAACACTCTTTCTGAACAACGTTGACCATATAACAGGTTTGTTGTTCATTATTTCACCCGATTTATCACTTGGAGTTTGTATTGGAGTAACAATCGGTGTTTGAGTTTCCACAACTTGCACCGGAGTGACAATAACATTCGATTCATGATCTTGTGTACTCTCCTCTACAGGTTCAGAATTGGGAGGAGAGAACATTAACTTTGTGATATTGGTGTATTTCGTCTTTGTCTTTGGATTTGAGTTACTTGTTTGATTCACTTTGCTGGATTTTAACATTTTCGTCATTTTGAGAGTTAAACACGGTGTAGGGGGTGGGTTTGGGGGTGGGGTATATTTAGGAGGTGGTGGTCGGTTGAAAGGTTAAGATGAATGGATAGAATTTTTTTGAAGTTGACTTGGTGATAGATCCCAGATTTTGGGATAAACACCAAATCAGCTAAAGAAAAACGAAAAAAGTGTGTGAAAAGTGGATAAAAGAGGTGGAAAACAAAAAAAATGTGTGGAATAAAAGTTAGGTGAGATGAATGGCTAGAGAGAATATTTTCTTGTGTTGACTCTTATTTGACTTTTTTTCCAAAACATTACGAGACTCAATTACTTTATTTGCAGCTTTTCTCTTCTTCTTCTTGTGCTTCTTCCCTAGCGACCTTCACTTGCGTTTTTTTTTTCTCGAGTTCAGCTTTCCAATGTTTTGATTTGATAACAAGTTCATCTATCTATAACATTTTTTTTATATTATAATTTTCACTTCATGCTTTTCTGCATAATTTCATAACTATAAACATGCATATAGGCTTTACCTAAGCTCTCCGGTTTTTTATGATAAAATAATTTCTCTGCTGGAGTAGCTTCCCAAATCTTCAATTCTCTGTGGTTTTTCATCTAACACCTTGTGTGTTATAGTATTAGTAACATAAACTCATAATTAAATTTAGTAATCTCTTTGTATATGATTTCTCTATATAATGAGGATTAAGAGAGCTCTACATTGATGTTAAATAAGAGAGAAGAATACATGAGAAATTATAATCGTTGAATTAAAATAAAATAATTTGGAGATAAAAAGAATAAATTAGGGTTGTTGAATTGGGAGAATATTATTTGAGTTATTTGGAGATGAATGTAATTTGGAATGTGATGTTATATCGCAGAGGAAGAAGATTGAATGTAAATGAAAAGCATAGGTTATTTTATCTTTTTTTTGTTTCAAGTTATTTTATCTAAATTAGAGGAAAACTTTTTTTTGGACGGAAATTAAATTACACAAAACCTAGCTATATATGATGCATATATACACTTAGCCTATCCCATCTTCGAGAACCTGTATTACATACCCAAAGATTGTTCGTGGTTGTCCTTTGTCCTGTGTCTGACCCTTTTTGCTAGTGAGTCGGCTCTCACATTCCATTTTGTGGAATATGTTTGAAGTAGACTGGACCATAATCTTTATCCAGTCTATTGATTTGTTCTATCCATGGTTTGAGCATCCACCTAGAGGCCGACACTTGTTGAATACCTTGTATTAACTCAAGGTTATCCGAGAAAATGGTCTTACTTTCTCGTTGATATACTTTCCCTATCTCCAACGCTGTAATAATAGCTTGTGCCTCTCCTTCTTCACTTGAGTCACATGTCGTTGTGGCCGAAAACTCCTTTTGGGACACTGGTTGCTTTATGACTTGAACGACCCCTATTCCTGTTGGTTTATACGGTTTATCAAATGAGGTGTCACATGTATACGCAATGTCTGAAATTCGAGATGTATATCTATCGCGTCCTGCCCTTTCATATCTCGTGTTGTTTGTTCGTGTTTTGTTACCCAATTACCTCCAAAATGTTCTGTCATTCCTTGATTTGTGACCCGAATAACCTTATCTGGTTGTCACCTTATAGTATTATGTCTACTTTCCAGCTTTGCTTTCCATATATTCCATATCATAAGCAAAAGATAAGCTATAATTACCTCGTTTCTCCATCCCCCCTTAGTATAAGTATCCACAATTCTTAGCGGCTATCTTTTTTAATAATTAATTATTTTACTTTATCTCGGTATGTAATATTATTTATTATATAGATTTTTTTTAATTCAATTATTTTTATTTGACAAGATTTTGCAAGTTGTATTTTTTTTAAATGTATTTTTAAAAACATAATGAAAATAAAATTAATATATGTTTTTAAAATAATAAAAAATATTTTGATATTTATTGTTTATTATAATTTTTAAATTTTTGTTTCATAATATATTTTTACTTATTTAAGTATTTTTATTTTGTTAAACTAGTAATTTAAGTATAGATAAAGTAAAAATTAGTTTAAGCAAAAAAAGACATGTGTATTAATAGCCCACTCCTATTACATGTGAGTAGGAAATGTAAAATTGCAGTTTTTATAACAACTAGACAAGGAGTATGGGGAAAGAAGTGTGGGTAAATGATGTATTTCTTGTAGTGATAGTTTGTCTTTATGTTGTTCAACTTCTAACTTTTGATCTTGCCAGTAATATTTATTCATTGGTGATTATCAAAGGTTTTTTTTTTATTGGAATGATTATCTAAGCTAGCTGTTGTGTTTTTGTTATATAGCATTTATAAGGTTGTGTAAGTATTAATTTGGGATGAGATAAGTGATGTGCATGAAATATTTTTGGGTTGAAGATGGAGTTTTTATTGTATTGATTGAGATTTGAAAGAGATTTTGAGTTGGTGAAATGACTATTGAATATCTGATTGAGAGAGTACTTAGAAAAACTGTGGTTGTCGGCTTGATTGCTCGGTTGCCACTCCAATTTTCTGTATGTTTGCCACGGTTAGTTAGGGATAATTCAGTAATACTTTCCATGTTTTTATGAACCCCAACTATACTTTTATCACCTCCCATATTCCATGAACATAGCCCCATGGCAAATTCATCCCAAACATAATGCACCCATTTATCATGCCATATGATTATTGCACATAAGTACTCGAAAACGCAAACGTTTAAAGTAATGTATATGCAATTAGGAAAAAATTTATACCTTGGGTTATGTCATTTAAGAAGCACTTATACTGAACGACGTGGGTATCTCTCATTCAAGGGCTTAGATCCCCTTCCTTAGTTTAAGGTGACCAACACATACTTTTCATGTCATTTTAAGTTTAATCTAGCTTTTGAAGTTATTAATGGTGCTTTTTAGTAACTTCACCTAAAACACATCCAGTATAAGATTAATGGTCCAAATGGTGAACGGATCACAACTCTTTCATTTTGTGCCTTCATATCAACCTACTTCTTACTCCTTGGTTTAACAATATTAATAATTATGCATTCTTCCACTTAGATCACGAATTCAATTCAACTTTTAGAATGGTAATGTTTTATGTGTTACTGCGCAAATACTAGGTATTTTTTTAACTAAATTTCAATTCTTTTTTCACAGACGGGTCCGGATAATGTTACAGAGGAAACCATGGGAGTAAATTACAGAGCATCAAACTCATAAGAAAGGAAAGACGTAGTTGCTTATGAAGTCTCTGTTCAAATGTTGGAAATACACAACAAGCAAGTTAGAGATCTTCTAGTCACCGATGGTCAAATCAAAAAAATTCCTTTTTTATCAACTTTCTTTATTTTCAATATATATAAATTACGTAATCATGCATTTTCTTTACTCCTAAACACGTTAGAAATCCGTAATAATTCCTAGAACAGTAATAATGTCCCAGATGCGAATTTATTACTTCTTCTATCTATTATCATGTTATGAATTTAATGAACCTCGGACATAAGAATGGTGTAGTTAATTCTACAGCTATGAATGCTCGAAGTAGTCGTCCCAAGATACATATTTACATTTCTTTGTGGTGAAATTGCCATTTTTTAATAATATATATTGTATAATTTAATATGTATGTAACGTATGTATCTATAGTTACTTGACTGTTCATGTTCAGGGGTGATACCTCACTCTGGTACAATTCTTCGTGGTTGTATGCATTTAGTGGATTTAGCCAGAAGTGAAAGAGTTGATAAATCTGAGGTAGTTGAGATAGTTTAAAGGAGGCTACTCATATTAATAAATCTCTTTCAGCTTTAGGTGATGTCATACCTGCTCTTGCGCAAAAGAATGCACATGTTTGGTACAAGAATAGCAAGCTTACGCAGTTGCTACATGATGCACTTGGTAAGATTAGCTTTAGTTCAGGAGGTGTTTTAACAATTAATTTCTATCTTTTAATTTATTAGGAGGGCAAGCTAAGACGCTTATGTTTGTTCACATTAGTCCGGATCCAGCTGCTACTGGAGAAACAATAAGCATCGATTATCTCTAACAGAAGTTCTACTCTATAGTTATATTATATCATAATATTCAAGAAAGAAGTAGAATAGACTTTTCTATATTCTCAATTTCGTTCACCATTTGATTCTATAGAAACTCTGGAATAGTTTTTCATTTCCTATTCTCTCTAAAATAGTTTTCCCATTCTCTCAAGACATAGTTTTGTTTTCTTCTCCAGAAATGCAAGTGACAAAGTCACTATTTATAGAAGAAATTGTAAGATAGAAATCCTTCACTTAAATTCCAAAGCGTCAAAGAAAAGAGCAGAAGCTAGGAAAAGGAAGAAGTCTTCTCCAAATCAACAGCCAAATCCAACCTCCTAATTAGGTTTTTTATTTTATTCTCTTTCTGTAAAACATGAGTTCGTCTAATTATATTTATTTCCTTTTACTTTAATTATGAGCTAAATTTCCATTGAACTTGAGGATCGCAACATGTGTTGAACCTAAACTAGTTTAATTATTGTTTTTCAAATTTGGGATTCTAAGAATTTAATATGAATTTTTATTTTACGTTGTCTTTTATTTTACGCTTTATTTATTATCTTTAGAGTCATGAACTAAGAATAAGTTTTAGTATCTAGGCTATTCAATATAGTGACGTATTGATCATCTTGACGGGGGTTTAAATACAGAATTGGGTAATTGTCGTTGGTATCCGCCAATGACCTTGACAGACTTGACTAGCCAACAGCCAATGTGGTAAGTTTTAATCATCCGAAGGTGGTTTTAATCAACCTGACGGGGTTTAGAAGACCGTAGGAGAGCTTTTAGGTCCACCCTGACGGGGGCTAAGAGACTTTAGAATCCCGACTTGCGTAATAATAGTAATTCAACCCTTAAAGGAAGACATTAATTAAGAAAGTTTGTGGTGAAACCCTAGCGTGACTCAATTACTACTTTTCTCTTGTGTCTACCTCAATTACTTGCATTATTTCCATTCTAGTTTAATTAATTTAGTATTTAAATTATTGCACCTTAGTTTTAGAAAACCAAAACAAATATCATATCTTTTACTTTTCCGTATTTTCAATTATTCCACTATTTGATAACATTAGAGTCAACCTATTCCGTCCGTGCGAACGAACTTGATTATCATATATTACTTGGGACAACTGTACACTTGCAGTTAGTGGTTCCTCTATTCTTAGCATTTATTTTATAACACACAAGGACCCACCAACCCTTCAAGTTGAACCATATAGATCTCTTCATCTACATTTTCATTCATATATAGATTTGACATCCAACTAGGGAATAATCATGTTTGTGAAAAATAATTAGTGCAACAAGAGTTGAAGGGTGGTTGTATAAGGGAGTAAGTGTCAAAGTAATCTTAAAACTTATATAAATGTGGAAAAATAAGGTCTTATCCTTGGGTCGATTCACTTTTCGACTTGTACAGGACAAATTATATCTTGTTAGCTATTTCTTTTCATCAGAATAATCACCGCCATGCTTTTTCTGTACAGTTTCACAGATATTTTTTGTTGACTTCTCAACGACACATATATAAAAGGTGGGATTCATCACATTATCCAAGATCCATCCCCCAACCACTGAATTAGCTTTTTTGAACCCAACTTTATGAGCCAGAAACCTAAAATGTAATTCTTTGGTATATTCCCCATTGGCCTCAATGGCGAGGAGTACCTCGAGAACGACAGGGTCTAGTCCATGTTGTTCAAGGCATTTCAAAGGATTTTGTGCCCAATGTTTGTAGTTAGAGCCATTGAAAGGCTCCTACATTGTCACGTCGGGAAAGTTCATTGCATTCAATAATGAAGCAACTGCCGAGATAGGAAAACCCATTTCTAAAACAACTAGTGATATAAAAGTAATATCTTTTAAAATTGATGAAAAAATAAGAACCATTGATTTGTAAAATTAGAAAAATAGAGTTCCATAGAAAAACAAAAGACAATTTTCAATTAAAGTGAGACTACACTTTGACAATAAATTGTAATTAATGAACCTACACGGAAAATACGAGAAAAGATCTATTACACGGAATGTAAAATGGTGTTAAAAAGATATTCCGGTCGTACCGGTTATCTCTAACAGAAGTTCCACTCAATAGAAATATTATATCAGAATATTTGAGAGAGAATTAGAATAGTCTTTTCTATATTCTCAGCTTCGTTCTACATTCTATTTTACACCGCCAAGAAGTAAAATAGTCTTTTCTATATTCTCAAATTCGTTCTACATTCTATTCTATAAATAATCTAACATAGTTTTTCTTTTCCTAATATCTCTAGAATAGTTTTGCCATTCACTCAAGAAATATTTTTTTTCTTCTCACTTAAATGCTCTTCAATGGCTGATGATAGATGACCTTTAATACTCATTAAAGCTAGTTGTTTTGTTGACCAAACTTTGGTAACTTCCGTAACAATTGGAATAAAAAGCCATTAATCTGCTAATCAAGAACTATAAAGTCGTCATCAAGTAAAGAAAATCATTTTATATTAAATAATTTTCAATGTTTTTTTCTCAGATTCTAATGTGGGACTATTAGTACAAATATAGTCTTTTCCATTTCTCGGGTGTCTTTAAGACCCCGTAGGTAATAATCTTTATTTTTAACTCTTCCAAAATTAAAAATTAAGTAGTACATGTTCAACCGAAAGTTGACTGCGAGTCTAAAGTGTGTGTCTTATTTATTAAAGAAACTAACAATTAAGAAATTACGTCCAAAAAAAGAAACTTACCCAAAATTTTATTAGTTGATCTAATATATATCTACCTCCCTTCTATGAGAAAAATTCAGGAACCACCCCTTCACATAATTATTTTTTGTGAGAATAGAGTAGAGTACGCGGGGTTATAATTATTTTACATATTACAATATCTTTATTTAACTTTACATGAGAGGAACTATACATCAACGATTACATAGTGTATATATACGTTCCAAGTGCAACGATAACTAACACAACGACACCAACTTTAATCACCAACAATTGCCTCTCTTCATCCCTCTCCTCAAGATTTTCATCCGATTGCTTCAAACTTTTCAGCGCGAAATGACTTGTCCCAGAACTACTTGCATTCGGTTTTTGCACCAAATTCTCACCCAGCTTCTCCTCTTCAACAGAATCAATTCTTCTTTTTTCTAGTTTAGGCCTGTCAAATGTAAGCTTACCATTCTCTTCATCCCTCTCCCTCCTTTCACCAGCTTGACTATACGCGTTATCCTTTGGATTTTCACCTTCACGCTCATTGAATGATGTCCCAAAGTCTGCACCTTCTGAATTTTTTACATCTGTTTTCTTCTCACCACCAATTTTTGGAGAATTTTCATCATTGAACATCTCCGGAGTAACAGGAGGATCAAAGTGATCTTCTCCCTTCATTCTAGGCGCTATTGGAGAAAATGGAGGAGGGTTCAGTGGAGGGTTTTCCATGTGTTGGATAGGGTCTTCACCCAATGATTTTGCTTCATCTTTTGGCGTATTATAGCATTCTTGACTCGGAGGGGTTGATTGTTTTTTATTTTCAGCAGCTGGTTTGGTTTCAGGATCTTTATTCTTTTTCGGGACAGTGATTGTAAGAGTTCCACCATTAAATCTAGCACGAACTCCTAGCAAGGTACAAGATTCTGGAATTTGATAACTTTGTTTAAATCGATGCCATTTTTCACCAGCAACTAAGCATTCACCATGAACCTTGATCATATTTCGGCTTTCTGTTAAAACTGTAACACTCTCCTTGGTGAAACCTGAAAAAATTGTATGGTTGAAAATTAAATAAACATAGTTTTCAAGGTAAGGGAAAACAAAAGCAAAATATATTTGTAAAAAAATTATATTTATTGAACAAAAGAATAGTTTTGGTACTTGCAGTTTTTATAAGAAACTATAAAGAGGTTATGTTTAAAAAATCATGTTACAAATTTATACATTTTCATTTTTCATTGGCATAACATTTGAAAAGGAAATATGAGAAATTCATGAATCACGAGACTCTGATATATATAAAAATGAATCAGCTAGCCATATAAATTTAAAGGTGACAAACCAGGGAGATGAATAAGTAAAATATCTAATTTGTGATCATGTATCCACTCTGATATGGGCTTGATATCTTCATAGATTGGTTGTAAATTCTCTGTTCCACATGTCTCTCTTGTTTCCATACTTGAATAATCTCAATCTTAATGGTGCTACTTAATTATCGATAAACAAAGCCTTTAGTATAGTTTTAAAGTTTGAGAGCCTTTTAATAGTTAAAGTTTTATATTTTGCTTGTTAATGAAGGTATACTGTTTGCTTTTCTCTTGTGCAAAGATATACTTGCTTCCTTATTGTGTTTGAGGGATCTTTCACCCATGAACTTCACGGGCAGATAGATCACAAGATAATCCTAATTACATTGAAACTACATTCAAGGATTATCAAGGCACTGGCTAAGTTGAGTCATAAGAAAGATTATATGGCCGATGAAAGATATCTTGATCACCAAGCTAAGAGCCTAAAAGCCAGTGTTGTTCAAAATTTTTAATCTCTAGGTAGCTATTACCTAAAATGGAGAATTATAATAGGTAAAGCTAATATGGTGGACTTTAAATCAGGGTATCATCAAAAAACAATATCCGGGAGAAGACAAGAAAAGGTAATCTAATCTCACATTTCTCATTAGAGATCGCGATATTACGAAGAGGCTGTAAGTACTGACATGTCCTAAACAAGGGGAAGGCGATCATTGTAAGAAGCAGGCAAAGAAAGCCATACATAAAAAGAGTTGTGTTTTAGAGCTCACATAGATGAGTAGAGTTAGCGAACAAAGATTGGTCACACATTGATATATGAACAAGACTCTAACACAAAGTCAAATAAATTTTAGATTCTATTTTATAGTACATCAATTTAGATTGGAATAGCCGTATGAAGTGATATAAGAAACCAATACGTGTAAGAAATGTATATTGCAACAACGCTTTATTTACTTTTACATTTATATAACTTAAGCATCAATTAATTATTACATATATTCATTTTATTCTTTAAATTTGTTGCAGACATAACTTCCAAGTGCCACGATCACCAACACAGCAACACCAACATTCACAAGCAATTGCCTCTCTTCGTCTTTTTCCGCAAGACTTTTAACCGATTTCTTCAAATCAACTAGCCCAAAATGACCTGTCCCAGAACTACTCGCATCGCTTGTGTGTTTCGGTTTTTTCTCTAAATACTCAGCCGTATCTTCTTCAGCAAAACCAACTCGTTTATTTTCTAGTTTAGACTTCTCAGCGATAAGCTTACCCTTCACTTCATCAATCTCCGACCTTTCACCAGCTCGTTGAACAATATGTTCAGCGCTTATCATTTGATTATTCGTGTTGTCCTTCGATTCATCTTCTCTAGCCTTATGAGCCTTTCGCTCAATAAACGCTGGCTTAAAGTCTGCAGCTTCTGAAGATTTTTCAACAGTTTGCTTCTCACCACTAATTCTTGGAGGGTTTTCTTCATCGAACATCTTCGGAGTGACCGGAGGAAGATAGTGATCTTCGCCCTTTATTCCAGGAACTATCGGAGAGAGTGGAGGAAGGTTCACTTGAGGGGTCTTTTTGGGTAGTAAAGGTTCTTCATCTTTTAGATTTTGAGCAATTTTTGGAGAATTATTGTAATCTTGATTCTTTAGAGGGCTTGGTTGCTTTTGATCTATAGTTGGTTTGGGTTCATCTTTTGGGCCAGCTACACTCTTTCTCGGGACAGTGATGGTAAGAGTTCCACCTTCGAATCTAGCGCGAGTTCCTCGCAAGTTACAAGAATCTGAAACTTGAAAATCTTCTTGAAACCGATGCCATTTGTTACCGGCAACTAAGCGTTCACCCCGAACCCGAATGATATTTCTGCTCTCTGTCGAAACCTTAAGATTTTCCTTGCTGAAACCTGTACAAAATTGAATTTATATAGTATTGAGGAAGAGAAAGATATATAATTTGGAAGAAAGTGTTATATAAGAACAAAAGAATAGTTTTTGGCAAACCAGGGAGAGGAATAAGTATAATATCTGATTCTTGATCATGTATCCGCTCGGACAGGGGCTTGATATCTTCATAGACTGGTCGGACAACAAGTCGTTGACGACCAGTGGGATTGGTTCCTCCAATAACTCTTGTAGGTCTCATCGCCATTCTTGAATTTAAATTTTAGTCTCAGAAAGATTGAAATTGTTGTAATGATATTAATCAACACAGGATTCAAGTCTTTTTTATACATGTTGAAATTTGAGAAGTTTCGGGTGTTGAGGTTGTTGTTTGCTTTTTCCTTATGAAAAAGATATACCAATTTTATTGCTTCCGTATTGAGTTTGAGGAGGTTTATTTAGTTTTGCGGGAAGGCATCTTTATAGTTTGAAAACAGAATAACTTATTCCTTCTAATCTTTAAAAAAGAAAAAAATGAGGGCATCCAGAACGTAACAATTTCTAGCAAGTTTTTATAGGGATATTTTTCTTTTGACTAATGATACATACCATCCAATTTCATATACCACATCACCCGTAGTGTGAATTGGTTAGTAAAAACTCTTTAATCAAATTAAAAAAATAAATAGATTAATGATTTATAACCAATCAATTTATGCCACATCACTGAGTGGTATTTGAGTGGTATGAATTTAGTGGTATACATCATTACACTTTTTTAGCCTTTTTAGAGAAGATATTCGTTCTAATTACGGTGATTGACTAATAGAATCCATATATTATTATCAGTTGCCTATCAGGTATAATTCACCTAAAAAGTCTGAATTTTCTTTTTGTTGCATTAATATCTTTTGACTTACTAAAACTGATTTCCTAATTATATGTAACCAATAATTAATATCAAAACGAAAAGGAAAAAATTACCAAAAACATTAAATTAAAGTACAAAACAAAACGAATAAAACGAATAGAAATCAATGATTATATATTTTTAATATTTTTTATTGTAATCGTGGTAATTAGATCAAATTCCAATCTGTCGTATATAATCCATTCAATTCTGTACACACACCACCACAACTACCCCAGTAATCCGTTCTTTTTTCATACCGTCCAAAACACCAATAATTACAACTCACCGATGTTAACTAGCACACCACTAATATTCCACACATAACCCATCAGAACTGAAGATTGAATATTTTATGTTAATTACAACCCACCGATGTTAACTAGCACACCACTAATATTCCATACATAACCCATCAGAAATAAAAGATTGAATATAATTACAACCCACCGATGTTAACTAGCACACCACTAATATTCCACACATAACCCATCAGAAACAGAAGATTGAATATTTCACGTGCAGTGTGTATACCCCTTTGTTTTTTCCTGTTACACCATCACAAGTTAAAAAGCACACCATCATAATTTCCCGGTCTTTGAAGCTGCTCCGGCAACAGCTGTCCGGTCAATTTGTATTTCAACAACTTCTCTTTCGATTAATTCGGTTTCTTCTTTGTCTGACTCCTATAACTTTTCTAAAAGCTTGCATAAGAGTTTCGGTTTTTGAAATCTCTAATCAGAAAAGCTCACTTCCAACAAGCATATTGAAAGAGTTTCTTGTCCAATAGATTTGTCCTCCCATACCTTCAGATACTTGACGTGCTTCTAGAGCTGAGTCTAGTCTCAGGACGCGGATATGGGAGTGTGCTCCGATTCTTTTTATGTGTCGTTAAGTCACGCATCTCTGAGAGCTTTATCTCCGCCATTGTTGTGGTGGTGCCGTACGAAGATGGCGGGATTGAATGTTGATGATGGTGCCGAACAACCATATTTGTATATAACAATGTGTGATTATGCAAAAATTGAAGATTTATGTGGCAGAGAAAAAGAAAGAGATTTGAATATATGAATGGATTTCTATTTTTTATTGTGGGATTAATTAGTTATGATATATAAGCGGAAACAGTTACAAAATGATAAGGTATAAAAGAAATCTGATAAGATCAGTTAACTACAGAGATAAGAATGGTATTACTATTAAAACGTTGGACCTTTATAGGATAAATTAATAACTTAAACTCTTTAAGGGTGGGTTATTGGGGTTGTAAACTTTTTAATCTAATATCTCTTCTAATTATATGTAAAACGATAACTTATTTTAGGTTATAGACTTCATTTGTATCTTGATTCAAACTTAAAGTCATTTACCAATTTTTTTAACTCTAACACAAATAATTTAATTAACCAATAACTAATATATAACTAATTTTTAAAGGATAATTTCTAATTAATTACGAATTTGCAAATTACATTAAAAAAAAGAAGGAAATTATTTCCTACCTACTCATAGTTTAAAGGAATAATTCTCAATTAAACACTTTGTCATGTTTTCTTTCAACTATTATCCATGTCATTTTAATTTTTTATTATATAATATTCATAATATATTATTTATTTATTTTATTTTTTATTATAAAATCCGGTCACCTCCACCACCTCATGCATTTACCACCGGCTATCACCACCACCTCATACATTTTCCACCAACCATCACCACAACCACCACTCCCACCACCATCCACCCCAACAACCACCACCCACCACCAAAACCACCCAAACACCCCTACCACCATTCCCACCACCATCCTCCACCCCCACCATCCCCCACCCCCACCTTCCACCATCATTACCATTATTCTTCGCCGACCACCACCTTCGCCTATAACCACCACCGACTAGTTTCGTCACCACCAATCACTACAAATTAATTACATCACACGCGCGAGTCTGTAAATATTTTTAAAAATAATTCATAACTAACTCTTAAAAAATCGTAAAAATAAAAAAAATTGCATTTTTAGACGAAACAATTTAAATTTACGTCTATGAATTTTTTTGAATTTATTTTTTGATTTTTTGATTTTTTATTTCGATAATCAGTTTTATGTGTTGTTATAACAATAAAAAAAGATTTTCCAGTTCACACAACACACGCGCATCCGTGAATTTTTTTTACAAAAATCATAATTAAATCCAAAAAAATCAGAAAAATTTAAAAATTATATTTGTTGAAGGTACAAGTTCATATCTACATCAGCGAATTTATTTTTATTTTTTTATTTTCAAATTTCGATATTCAGTTTTATGTGTTCTTACAATACATAAAAATATATTTATGTATTCATGTAACATACAAAATCATAGAATCAATTTTAAGCATTATCTTCTTTATAAAGACAGTTTTTCTCTTTATTTATCACATATACAATATGTGTACTCGTTTTTAACTATCTTGATGTATTTTATCTTTTTGTCCAACATTTTTTGTTATTTTGTGTGTTGTAATACACGAAACAGTACTCGTCTTTTAGTAAGAAAGAGAAAGAGAGTGACTTGTTAGGGTTGTCGAAGAGCAAAGAATCACATTTGTGTATTACAGTAATACACAAATTCATTTTGTCTCTTCCAGTCAAACGATCGATTTGTGTGTTCATATGGTACACAAAATCACAGGCTGAAAAGGACATATATCTACAAGGGAATACAATGGTATTCAATTTTTAATTTGATTTAAGATTGTTATTTTGTTTGAAGAGAGATGATTGTGTGAGTATTCAAGATTTTGTGAGTTTCTCTTCTGAAATTAAGGAACGTTAAGGATTAATTGTTTCCTTGTCGAAAAAATTATATTTTTATTAATTCACCAGTGTTAATTTTTTTGTAGATGAGATGTGGTAGTTTTTTTGGGTTTAAATGAAACACTTGTACTCTAACCTCAACTATGTGTTGCATTGTCCACTATTCAGTTAATTACACTTACATATAAACCATTGAAGCTTTCTCGCCATGGAAAACAAATAGAGTTTTTATGATCAGTGTAAATTCTTTTTGTAGGTTCCAGGTGATGTGGTTTTGGTTCTTTTCATGTGTGTTTATGCAATTATTCATGAGTATCAGTATATGTAAAATTCTCTTTTACTTTTATTCATTTGAGGATCAATACATGTATAATTCTTCTACTTTCATAAATCTACTTGTAATGAAAATGCTTGATGGGAATCTCCCTAATGTTGAAGAATAAGTGAAGTCCATTGTTTCATTTTTTATCTTAGGTCTTTCACCTCAGCTGAAAAATGCATACGAAATGATCTTCTTTTTGTGAAATTGTAGGTTAATAAAGTAACTAGGAGCTGGAAGTGAATATATCTGAAGATCTGAAGGAAAGTGGATTAAACACCAGATTGGTTGAGTAAGTGACGTGTAAATAAATGCCTTTTTTTCTTTTTTCCCTTTTTCTGTTAAGTGATTATTTAGAGAAAATGTTAATATATATCACGTGATAGTGAAGTTAGTGCACAAAGCATGTTAATATTAGTTGCCCTTGAAGAAGCACCAACAACCTTTGAATGGGGGTTTCCAGTTACTCTGTATGTATTCAATTTTGGTACTTATATTCAGGTAATAAGCAGAAATCTTTACATCATTTTTTATTGTATATTGACTTATAGTGCAATTTTAGTATAATGTAGTCCTATTAACTTCGAAAGAGGTCTAGTGCATTTTCTGCATATTATAGGGGCTTATAAATTTTTTTTTGTATAATATAGGAACCCATAATGCAATTCAACCTGAAAAAACCCCCCCTTTTTTGAATTTTCACTTCTCCCTCCAACTTTTAAAATTTATTGTATATTTTTTTATGTTTGGTATAATATAACTATCTTATAGTGCAATTTTTGTTTAATATAGGGACCTAAAGTCCAATTAACTTTAAAAACCAAGTATAGTGCATCTTTTGCATACCATAGGAACTTATTGTGCAATGGTTGTATAATATAAGGACCTATAGTGCAATTGATTCATTTGTTTTCGTACCAGAGGGTAGCACATGTCATATATCTTGGTTATATTCATTTATTTATTTCAGACTCATGTAAATTACCTTAAGTCTCTATTTACATAGAATTGCATATAATATTTTCCATTTTAATATGTTTGTTATTTTTCAAGATATAGCATCTAGTTAAAGAGTCGGTAAAATTTGCCATCAAGGAGTTTGTTGTATTGAAGTCTCTAAACTAGCTGTTGAATCACGGGATCTATTTTACTTCAATTATGTGAAAACCTAAATTATGTATATGATATAGCAAAAAACAGAAAAAGTTCATTTTGTAGTTTATTTTCTTTAGATTACGTGTTAAGCGAACGTTTATAAGCTTGTCCCCAATGCTTGGGCGACGTTTTTAAAGTTGTTCCCAATGCTTGGGCGAAGTTTATAAAGATGTCCCCAAATAACTGGGTGACGTTTAAAATTATGTTTCCAATGCATTAGGTGACAATTCTGTAACTGATCCTAGTGTATTTGTCGACATTATAAAAGATGTCACCAAGTATTAAGCGGCAATTTTTCCAAGATGTCTCCCAAATATGGTGACATAAAAAATAGTGATTGTTATTTTTGTATTGGAGAAAGTTGTAATAATGTCATCTACTACAGTTCAAAAACCGTTGCCAGACCAAAGAAAATTGTCGCCAAAAGCTAGTTTTCTTGTAGTGATTATTAAACTAACCACTAATAATTATTTATCAATTAGTCTTGAATTTTTCATCGATTTTGAAACTTATGGATCAACCTAAAGGGTGTAAAGTGAGAGATACAAGGTTCGAAACCCATCTCTGGACATGGGTAAACCTAGGATATGCATAAGGAGACTTACATATTTATGTGCGATTAATAGTGGTACACGGAAGCTGGCCCAGACTATCCACGTACCAAAAAAATCTCAAACAATTGAAATTCGTTTTTGCAGATATGAAATTTGTTCTTCATATTTTAACGTCATTGTTTTTTTATTCTTTTCTAACGCTTTTGGCAGAATTTATTTCTGACATCTATTTTTTGATTTGCTATATATGAACAACGTAACCACTCTCCTAAAATCTTGCATTTTAATTTACGTTTTTTTCTTTTGTTTTTTTGCTTGTTATATTCTCTAAAAATTTAAATAACTTCAGTGTCCCTTCACGTTTTAAGCCCAGATTTGTCTTTTTACTTTATCATTGTGATTCGTTTCTCTTTTACTTGCAGTTGTGTTTATTAATTTAAAGTATAAATTGTGCATTGTTCCTTACATATTTTATTGTTATATGTGCACTGAAACACACATAGTTGATGAATTTTGATTTAAATATTCTATATAGCCTTGTTTATGCAATTTTGTGCTTCAAGTACAACTAGTAATCAATATATGGGTCGTAGTTGAATATTGTATGTGTTCTTACAATACATAATTAACCAATAAACAATGCAACTAACACTAAAGGATAAACACCGGGATCACACGCTACCGTCCCCGGCAGCGGCGCCAAAAACTTGGTGGTCCTTAGTGTGTTCTAAAAGAAATGCAATAAGTAAGAGAACCACAATCGCAAGTGTACGGTTGTCCCAAGTAATAATAGTGATAAACAGATTCGTTCTCAGGGACGAGTTGGTTGACTCTAATGCTTATCATGTAGTGTTTAATTGCACGTAAACGCAGATAAATGATTTTAAGTTTGTTTGTTGGTTTTCTAAAAACTAAGACAATAATTAAAAAGACTAAATTAATGCAAGTAAATAACTAGACGCAAGAAACTAAAGTGTTGACGCAAGATGAGAAGGTAGTACTCGAGCAACGCTATGATTTCACCTAAATCAAATCATTCCATGTATTGTTTAAGGGACGACTTCGGTAAATAATATTGGTCGGGATTCAATTATCTCCTTACCCCCGTCAGGGTGGACTAAGGGGCTCTTCTCAGGTGCTACAAACCTCGTCAGGGTGAATATAGTCCACCTTCGAATGGTTAAACCTAATTACCCAATTGGCCGTAAGATTAATTAAGCCTGTCAAGGTCAAATAATTTTTATCCTACATTCGTTACTTAGTTCTGTACCTAGACCTCCCGTCAAGGTGATCCAATTGTCACTAATTGGAATAGCCTAAGCACTAAGTCCTAATATTGATTAGCTACTTCAATAATAGTCAATAAGCATAATTAAAGAAAAATATTAAATACCCAATTCGATTTAAATTAAATTAATCCCAAATTCAAAGACATAGAATGAAATAGATTATGGTTCAATCCATTACGCGTTCTTAAGTACTTAATGAAATTAGCTGATAATTGGAAAAACTAAGGAAATAAATAAGAAGGAATTTATAATTTGTTTCACAGAAATGAAAATAAGAAACCTAATTAGGAAGATGATTTGGCTGCAAAGTGGAGATTTAGTTGCTTCTGCTTCTTTTCTTCTTGTCTGACTTTGCGAATAATGAATTGTATGAAAAATAGAAGTCAAAAGCCCTATTTATACTTATGAACTTCGGACTTGGACCTTAGCTAATGATTAAATGAAATAATAAAGGCCCAAGTCCATTGTCTTAGCCCAAAATCCCGTAACTGCTGCACCACCTCCACTAAAACGGCTCTAACCGACTCGTTTCAACTTCGATTGACCTCATTCTAGTTGCTAAAGTTCCGTAACTCAATGGGGCACGTTTTCTCTTCACAAGTCAGCGGCTAAATCTACTCTTAGGTGGCTCGAAATCAGCAATCTTTTGCAATTTCCAGATTTGCAGCTTTAAAATATCAATTCTTTGGGCATTTGTCTTCATGCTTTGACTCCATATCACGATCTTTGACTAAGTTTAGATGGAGCTTGCTAAGTTTCGTTAAGAGAATGAAGAAGAAGTAGGAGACGCATGGACAAGGATTCAATAGAAATTAGCTAGATGCCCGTTTCATGGTTATACCCCATCTTTATAGTTACAATGTTTTATAAAGGTATTAATGCCGAGAGTAGACTGAGGGTAGATAATCTTAGACGAGGAGGATTTGTGTCCATGGATCCTACGGAAACCGCTGAAGGTATGGAACGTATAATAGAAACAGAAAGGAGTTGACCACTTTTGCGAGCTCCTATTACAAACACAAAAGGTACGCTTCAATTAGATGCGGAAACTGCAAACTCAACTCAATTAACCGCATTAGAAAATCAATCAAAGAGATCAAGATTGAGATGCAAAAACGTTAGAATTTAGCAGCAACAAATGTAATGCAAGAGGCACAAGGTTGTCCGAAGTGTGAGGTACCGAATCATACATGGGAAGAGTGTGAAAGAAATCCAACATCTGTTTATTTAATATCCAGTCGAGGAAATTATCAATACGGTAACAGAAATCATCCAGGTATATGCAGTATTCAAATCCACAAGGGGCCGCAAATCAAGGTAACTATCAACCTCGTCCCAAGAATAACAATTACCAACCAAGAGGTCAAGTTCCATATCAGGGAAATCAGAATTTTAATAGACCTGCTCCTCCACAACAACCTACTACTAACGCTTATTTTTTTTTTTTTTTGATGACGAGGGTTCCCGGGCTTACACCCGACTAGTCCCCCGGGAGATATGACTGCCTCCCCAACCATACCTCCAGGTAATCAGAACTAGGTTGCCCATGTTCTGGGGAGGGTTTCGGACCTTGGAAACTTTCCAAACATAATAACTTTCTTCCACTTGCGGGATTCAAACCATGTACCTCTCACTTGAGAGAACTTTCCAAACTTTAATAACTTTCTGCCGCATGCGGGATTCGAACCATGTACCTCTCACTTGAGAGAACTTCCAAACATAATAACTTTCTTCCACTTGCGGGATTCGAACCATGTACCTCTCACTTGAGAGAACTTTCCAAACTTTAATAACTTTCTGCCGCACGCGGGATTCGAACCATGTACCTCTCACTTGAGAGAACTTCCAAACTTTAATAACTTTTTGCCGCCTACGGGATTCGAACCCTGTACCTCTCACTTGAGAGACAGAGCCCTGGCCAGATGAGCTAGCTCACCTGGTTCTACTAACGCTTATACCGATACTTTAGCTCAGAAGGCTTTACCACAACGTACTCAAGAAGGAGCTGTGGGAGATGAACAATTAAAGAACTTCATGGATCTCATGAAGAACAATATTCATACATAGAACAAGAAGTTGAGAGAACAAGAAGTTTCAATTCAGATCTTAGGTACACAAGTAGAACAAATGAGTAAAGTTCTAACGAATATTATGGAAGTGAAGGAATTGAAAGCTATTGAAGGAGGTGATGTCAATTTTGGGTTCGAAGCATGTAAGGCTATTTTCCTTGAAATAAAATAGAATAAGGAAGTACCGCATGCTGCAGAAATTGTCGTGGAAGTTCCAAAAATTGAAGAAGAACCAACCAAGTCTAGCCCCGAAGACTCTAACTTTTCTGAAGATTCGGATTCATCCGAAAGATCCGAGTTTATAGACCTTCTGAGATATATGCAAGAAAAGATTAGATTGGTTATCGAGTTACAAGCTACAAGAGCTAAAGAAAAAGAGGAAGAAGCCTCAAAAGAGCTGAAAGATAAAGTTGCACCTGATGTGCAAGAAAAGAAAGTAGAAGAGAAGTTGGGTCCCACATTTCTTATCATCCACAACCTTTCACATCAGAAAGTCCCAGAAGAAATCCATGCAAAACCTGTGATACTGAGCCAAAGATTGAGTTTGGGGTCGGCCATGAAGTTGTATGGAAAGCCCGCAAACCAGAGAATAGGCCACGCAATCACAAAGATTCGTGGATGGGACCATTCATAGTCACTGAACTTGTTTCAGCTAAGGTGATAGAGATCAGGCCTAAGAGGGGCATTAAACGAAGGTCGGTAGACGTTCATAGCCTTACTCTTTGCTGGGGAGGATATATTCGCAAATCTTGATAGAGGTAATGCGTCTAACTTTAAAAGACGTTAAATAAAAGTGTTGTACGGGAGACAACACACAATTTTTTATGTTTTTATGTCTTTAATTTTTTTTTTAGTTTAGTTGATATTGCATTATTGAAGAAGGTGTTAGTTTTTTTGATGTTCAGGTACTAAGAAAATCGAGTTAGGGAGGAAAAGAAAAAAAGTTAAGAAAATTCTGACCCACCAGCCGGCTAGCCAGTGAGATGACTGGTATGCCGGTGGGTCAAAACCGTCACGACGTTTGCAAAATCAGGTCCATTGACGAGACAGAGAAAAAATTAAAAAAATTTGGACCGGCTAGCCGGTCAGAGGGCCGGTATGTCGGCGCAGCAAAAACAGTCACAATTGTAGGGTAAATCAGGTTCAATGCCGAGAGCAATTGGGCAAAACCGTGGGCACATGTTTCGACACGGTCTGGGACCGGTATGCCGGCGGCAGAACTGGTATGCTGGCGGCCGCCGCTGGAAAGAGAAGAAAAAATTTGTTTTTAGGTTATAAAGTCCTTTAAGCCTCCTTTCTTCTCCAAACCTCTCCCAACTTCAGTAAAGCTTCAACACACCTTCCCCAAACATCAAAACACTACCCAATCACCATAAAAATACATTCAATCCTTTCCCTACATCATTACAAAGAAGATTCAACCACCCAAATCATATCAAAACACTTTGAATCCAAGAATCAAAAGCCACAATTTCCAAATTTTACCCAACAATTTCTTAGATCCATACAAATAAAGCAAGAGTTCATCCTACCCATATAAAGAATCATCATCATAACGCCTATCCCAACCCAAATAAAAAATGTTCAACCTATAATCAAGAGTTTCAAATTTCGAGAGTGTTCAAAAGCTTTGAGTTGGAGGTCAATTGTGATGACGAAAAGAACAAAAACATTATCCACTGTTAGGGAGATAAAGAAGAGTCAAACTAAGGTATTGGGTTCTAGTAAAAAGAAATAAATTGAGAAAAGTTCAAGTTCCAATATAAATGGTAAAGCAGGTCGAGAGAATAAAAGAAAGCTAGTTGTGGTAAATTCAAAGGGTAAAAAGGTTCCAACTTTAAAAAGAAGACACCACAACCTCTACAGATCGAGAGTCCTACACCCAAAGAAAATGAAGAGGCTTCAAAGGACTTGTTAGCTTCAGTGAAGAAACATTTACCGGAACTACCTTTAGCTTATAAGAGAGTATTTGAATAAGAAGTTGGAGAAGGTGAATACAAGAGATTATTAAAGATGGGAGATAGATTGGGTTGGTCTACATTCATGGTAAGATGTTCAAATTTATGTTTAGAGTTAGTTTCCGATTTCTATTTAGGCCTCTTTAGCCGAGATAGTGAAGGTCGTGTTCCAGTTAGAGGCAAGATATTTCCTTTTACAGTTGAAAAGACTAGAAACCACTTCCAGTTCAAAAATTGGTCGGACCATGCAAGTATAGAGAAGCGGTGGAAAATATCAAGGGAGAGTTGAAGGCACCTTGGCCTTACAGATATCTCCCAGTTGATACAGGAGTTTGGCACAATTTCCTTACACTTAATGCGTTTGGAAACACGAGAACATAGGATGCAACTAAGAAGAAAGCAATCTTTTTGCATTGTATTTTAAGGGGGGAAGTAGTAGATGTGGCACAATTGATCTTTGAGTAGGTGATTCGATTTTCGATCTCTCATACTTCTTTATTTAGTTTGAAATATCCTACTATGATCACGTGCCTTTTTCGGAAAGAGGATGTGGTTCCGGGTAAAGAAGAGAAACTATTGTACAAGATGAGTAATAATATTGACAATACTTAGATCAAGACAATTTTGAGAGGAGATGGAGTTACGAAACTCACAAACGATGAAGAAGATCGTATTTGGCAAGAAAGGTAGAGGAGTGATTAAACAAAGTTGAAGCAGCTCAAACTTATTTGGCTGAGGATGTGGCATAAATCAAAGCTAATCAGGTGCACATGATGACACTCTTGGAGCAATTAAAGAAAGATATAGTAAATCCTATCTTGTATGTCGATAATGTGAGGCAATAGCCTAGAGAGTATGTTTTCTTTCTTCCTAACCATTTCTGTATATGTTTTATTTGCTTGTTTTTAATTTCTTGTTAGAGTCTTTTTCGAGTCGTGGGGACACACCTCATTTTTAGGTTGGGGGTGTGGGGATTCGTTGTCTCTCATCTCAATTTCTATGTGATTTTTTGTTTTAGGTAGAAACTAAAATTTTTGATACTTGGGAATTAGATGTAGAGTGTGTTTAATATCTTGAAAGCATAAGCTTAGTAAGTTGATGATAGAAAGTAGTATGTTTATGAGCTGCTTTATTTTGTATGCTTTATTTTCCACCGCTTCTCTATACTTGCATGGTCTGACCAATTTCTTGAAGTGGAAGTGGTTTCTAATATCTTCAACTGTAAAAGGAACTAACTTGCCTCTAACTGGAACACGACCTTCACTATCTCTGGTAAAGAGGCCTAATAGAAATCGGAAACTAACTCTAATCATAAATTCGATCTTCTTACCATGAACATAGACCAACCCAATCTATCTCCCTAATCTAAGAACCTCTTGTAATCACCTTCTCCAGCTTCTTTTTCAAATACTCTTTCATAAGCAAAAGGCAGATCTGGTAAATATTTCTTTTTTGAAGCTAACAAGGCCTTTGAAGCTTCATTAATTTCAGGCATAGGACTATCGATTCGTAGAGGTTGTGGTGTCTTCCTTATGAAAGTCGAAACCTTTTTGTTCTTTGAATTTACCATAGCTAGCTTTCCTCTATTCTCTTGACCTGTTTTTCCCTTTATGCTGGATTTCTTGAACTTTTCTCAATTGATTTCTTCTCAATAGAACCCAATACCTTACCTTGATTCTTCTTCATATCCCTAACAATAGATAATGTTTATGTTCTTTTCGTCATCTCAATTGACCTCCAACTCAAAGCTTTTAAAAACTCTTGAAATTTGTAACCCTTGATTTTAGGTTGAACAAGTGTTGTTTGGCTTAGGAAAGGTGTTATGATGATTCTCTATATGGATAGGATGAACTCCTTCTTGATTGGTATGGATCTAAGAAATTGTTGTGTAAAATTTGGAAATTTTGGCTTTTGATTCTTGGATTCAAAGTGTTTTGAGATGATTTGGTTGGTTAAATCTTCTTTGTAATGATGTGGGGAAAGGATTAGATGTATATTTATGGTGATTGGGTAGTGTTTTGATGTTTGGTGAAGGTTTGTTGAAGCTTTAATGGAGTTAGGAGGGGTTTGGGGAAGAAAGAGAGGCTCAAGGATTGAAAAATTCGTGTAAAAAAACTAACTTTCTCTTTGAAACCCTTCTTATAACCTTTCAATTCTGGATCTGGCGGCGGGAAGCGGTGCACCGGAGCTGAGGTGCGTTGTACCGGACTTGAGGGTTGTTCATACCGTGGGCGCGACTTGTCGACACGGTTTTGCATAGGGGGTCTCGGCTTCGTACCTGATTTACAAACCGTTGACACGGTCTGTGGTGCACCGAACCTAAGCGTTGACAATACTGTGGTCGCGAGTTGTGACACGGTTTTTTCTCTCTTGTCTTGGCATTGAACCAAAACTCTGGACCGTTACCACGGTTTTTCTCGTGTGGTGCACCAGACCTATCCTCCGGTATACCAGATGGATGGTCTGGTTTTCGCCAAATTTTCTATTTCTCACCCTAACTCGCTTTCTTAAGTACCTACACATCAAAAACACACATAGCTTTCTCAATAATGCAATATCAACTAAAAACAACTAATCTAAACAAAATTTGAAGACATAATTACATTAAAAATTGCGGGTTGTCTCCCGTACAACACTTTTCTTTAACGTCTTTCAAAGTTAGACACATTACCTCTATCAAGATTTGCGAATATAGCCTCCCTAGCAATGAGCAATACTATTAACGTCTACTATCCTTCATTTAATGCCCCTCCAGGTCCTGATCTCTATCACTTTATCTGAAACAACTTCAGTGACTATGAATGGTCTCATCCACGAATCTTTGTGACTTCGTGGCCCATTCTTGGGTTTGCGTGCTTTCCATAAAACTTCATGGCCGACCCTAAACTCACTCATTGGTATAGTATCCACATGTTTTGCAGGGATTTCTTTACGGAATCTATGATGTGAAAGGCTGTGAATGATTGGAACTGTGGGACCCAACTTCCTTGGTTTCTTACCCCAGACATAGAATGTGTCGGACACGTTTTAGCACGGAGTGTAACTGTTCCCTCCTGGAAGTTGATGATGCTCTGACTTGTGGCCAAGAACGGCCTTCCAAGTATAATTGGAACCTGCTTATCTGCATCAGAATCAAGAATAACAAAGTTAGTAGGGATGGTGATATTACTTGTTCGGGCATGAATGTCCTCCATTGTTCCCCATGACTTTGAAACTGAGTTATACGCAAATTGTAGCTTCACAAGAGCTTTCTCTGTCTTCTCTAGTCCAAGCCTATTGATGTCTCCCTATTTTTGATGAATTAATCTAGGTTGGAGACCTCATTTTAGGTGATTAAGGTTATTATATATTATATTTTTATTTATACTTTTATATTTTCCTATTTTTTGTCTTGATTTGATGAATTATCATTTTAGAGCATATTTGATTCAATTTGTGTGTTAATGTGAAACTTTAAAGATATATGGTAATTAATTAGATGTCAAATAAATTCTATATAGATAAGGAAAGAAGATAGAGATGGAAATTGGAGATAAAAGGATGTAAAGATAAAATAGGAAAAGAAAAGTTGTCAAGTAAATCTGAATTTCAGCATCCACGTCCACTAAAATGAAAATAAATCAAAATGGGCTGGGAATTTGTAGGAACGGTTTAAAGGAACAGTGTAGATCTTTTCGATGCGGTCGTTTCGATATAAAATGGGCGAATATCAAAGCAATAACGAAGAAGTTACGACCAAAACAAGACAGCAGTAGTTTAACCCTTCTCCTATATTTTAGGAAACGAATTTGATTTGGAAAAGGAGTCCAATAGCTTGCCTTCTACTCCAAGAAATCCGAACTAGGTCTTCCTAAACACATATAAATACACCCTTTAACTATTGTAAACATGACCTTGCTCAGTTCTAAGCCCTAGCTTAGTCCTTGCCTCCCACGGTTAGTCCTTAAGTTTATTCATCATTAGAAGTCATTCAAGAGAGCAAGTTGACAGCATGTATCTTTATTTTAGTTTATTTATTTCTAGCATGAACTAATTTTCCCATATCTTGGGTTTTGCATATGTATGATCTATGAATTCTATTTTCTTCTAACTAAGTTTCTTTGGGAAAACTATTTTAAATTGATTCTAGCTTCTTAACCATATATTTGTTTTATGTGCTTTGATTTATTGGCTGTCTTAATCCTGATCAAGTTAGGGATGTGCTAATAGTAGTTAGATGGTCACCTAGAGGGGTGTATAATTATTGAAACACCACATAAACATCTAGTGTGCGGTAGTGATCCGGAAGGGCTTGTCTAACTAGATATTCATTAGGGTTTGTTATTTAAACATCGATCATTACGCAGGACCGTTTCATCGAAGAACCTAGTGGCGTAGGACCACCATATTTAAGTCCCCAGGTAATTGTTAAGTCACCACCTAAGTCCACCTGGAAGGGGGTTAGGAGGAGTTTAGAATCCTGGCTACTTATCTATGAGCTATTATCACCCTTATTAACTAGTAGCTGAAAAAAAATGATTAGTGCATACTAGCAAAAACTGAGTTATACTTTCTCATCTTATTCTCTCATATTTTATTTACTTGTCTTTACTTAATTTAGTTTAGCCTTATCACCTAATCAATCATATTTATTTATTTTCTTGTCTTTAACTATTATTTGCTACGCTTTTCTAGTTTACCCATTCGTATAACACGCTAAGTCTTTGAGAAACGAATCTTATTTACTATAAAAACTTGCATACGATCTGTGATACTTGCAAAGAGTAACGTGTTTAGTCTAGGGTGTAACACTCAAACGCACATCACACATAGCTTTCAGCTTGAGCATACCATTTATTTGAATAAGAAGATCAAAGCTTCCTGGATCTTTGAGATTTAATGGTAACTCTTTTTCAACTCTTCTCGAGACTCTCTCAGTATGAGTCATAGGTGTCGTTTGTTTTTTTAAGTAATAAGTGCTGAATGCTGAATGAACATCTGAATAGAACTTATTCTGTTAAGAGGCAGCGTCTGAATGATTCAGACTTAGTTTGAAATCTTAATGAAACAGACCCATTAAGAGGCTTTCAGATCTGAATTGAACAGAAAAAACAAACAGTCTTATTGATCCAGTGTCTTAATGAACCAGATTAAGACCTCATTAAGTGCAAACAAACACCCCCATAGTCTCTTTTCTGGCCTCTACACTCGCTTCTGGAATAAGTTGCGTAAAAACTTATTGCGGTGTAAGCCATTTCATCGCAATCCCAAGCATTTGGGCGTTGATATTTTCTGGACTATACGTCTCTGCAAATGTCTTGAGTTCAATTTCAACCTCTGGATCTGTCTCAGGAGTAGATGGTGACATTGTTTGATCAATTGGTGGCGAGCCACCTTCTCTTCTTCTTTCTTTTCTTTCACACAGGTGCAATTTCATCTTTAGCTCTGGTAGCTTGAAGTTCTATAACCAATCTAATATCTTCTTGCATATCTCTCAGAAGGTCTATGAACTCGGATCTTTCGAAGGAATCTGAATCTTCAGAAAAGTTAGAATCTTCGGGGCTAAACTTGGTTGGTTCTTCTTTAATTTCAGGAACTTCCACGACAATTTCTGCAGCATGTGGTACTTTCTTTTTCTCTCCTATTTCAAGGCAAATAACCTTACAAGCTTGGAACCCAACGTTGGCATCACCACCTTCAATAGCTTTCAATTCTTTTGCTTCCGTGATATTTGTCCCAAGATCTGAATTGAAGCTTCTTGTTCTCTTAACTTCTCGTTCTGTGTATGAATATTATTCTTCATAAGATCCATGAAATTCTTTAATTGTTCATCTCCCACAGCTCCCTCTTGAGGATGTTGTGGTAAAGCCTTCTAAGCTAAAGTATCGGTATATGCGTCATTGGCAGGTTGTGGTGGAGGAGCAGGCTGATTATAATTTTGATTTCCCTGATATGGAGCTTGACCTCTCTATCGGTAAGAGTTATTTTGGGGACGAGGTTGATAGTTACCATGATTCGCGACCCCTGTGGATTTGAATACTGCATACCCGGATGTTTCCTGTTACCGAATTGGTAAATTCCTCGGTTGGATATGATATAAACAGATGCTAGATCGCACTCTTCCCATGTATGATTTGGTACCTCACACTATGGACAACCTTGTGCCTCTTGCACCACATTTGTTGCTGCTAAATTCTGACATTTTTGCATCTCAAGCTTAATCTCTTTGATTTGATTTTCTAATGCGGTCAATTGAGCTGAGTTTGCAGTTTCCGCATCTAATCGAAGCGTACCTTTGGTGTTTGTAATAGGAGCTCGTGAAAGTGGCCAAATCCTTTCAGTTTATGTAATATGTTCCATACCTTCGTCGACTTCTACGGGATCCATGGACACAAATCCTCCTCTTCCAAGATTATCTACACTCAATATACTCTCGGCATTAATACCTTGATCGAAAATTTCCTAACTGTAAAGGTGGGGTATAACCATGAAGTGGACATCTAGCTAACTTCTGTTGAAACCTTGTCCATGCGTCTCCTACTTTTTCTTCATTCCCTTGGCCAAACTTAGCAAGTTCCATCTGGTCTTTGAGTCTCATACTCTTCGGGTAAAAACGGTTAAATAATGAGGCTTGAAGTTCTGCCCAAGTATTAAGTGTACCTAGTGGTTGTCTATCTATCCAATCACTAGCTTTCCCGGTCAGAAAGAACGAAAACATGTGACAATACAGTTGCTCGCGTGTAATGCGTGGAGTAATGTAGGTATCACAAATCTGCATGAACTTCTAAATCACTCTTAACGTATCTTGAATTGTTGTACCAGTATAGATTCCAAAGTTTGTAAATTGACTAAGCATACCCGGATCGGGCCTGAATTTGATGTTTTGGATCTCTGGAGGACGATAACCTAAAGGTTGAACTCGAAAAGGTGCTCCCAAGCCTGACAGATCTTGTTCATGTATGTTAATGTTCCTGTTATCTCCTACTGGTGGTGTTCCTCAAGGATCGAGTTGTATCTCTGGGGGAATTCTTTGTTGATTTTCATTCTGATTAAGATTAGTGTTACCCAATAGTGGAAGAAAGTCCTCTTGTTCTGCCATTTCTCTTCTTTGTTCTCTTTCTTCTCTCAAGTGTCCGTTGTAAGCTGTGAAACACCTCTCGGGATTCTCTACCATACACTGTAAACCTAAAAAGCGTAAAACTGGAAAAATAAAATAACTAAAAACTACTACTACTAGAAATAAATAACCCACACGCTAACGTGAAACAAGTCCCCGGCACCGACGCCAAAAACTTGGTGTCGCCTAGGGTGTGATAAAAATAAGATAATAAAATATGGATAAACGATGCACTAATACCCTAGACTAAACATGTTACTCACTGCAAGTATCACAGATCGTATGCAAGTTTTAATAGTAAGTAAGATTCGTTCCTCAGAGACTTAGTGTGTTATACGAATAGGCAAATTGAATAGCGTAACAAATAATAGTTAAAGACAAAAAAATAACTAAATATGATTGATGAGGAGATAAGATTAAACTAAATAAAATAAATACAAGTAAATAAATATGAAAGAAATAAGATGAAAAGTATGGCCCAGGTTTTGCTAGTATGCACGAATCCTTCTATTTATTCTACTAGTTAATAAGGGTGATTATAGCTCTTAGATAAGTTGCCAGGATTCAAGATTCCTCCTAACCCCCTTCTGGGTGGACTTAGGTGGCGACCTAACAATTACCAGGCGATTTTGAATAAGGTGATCCTGCTCCACTAGGTTCTTAGATGAAACGGTCATGCGCAATGATCGGTGATTAAATACCAAAACTCTTATGACTATCTAGTTAGGCAAGCCCTTCCGGATCACTACCGCACACTAGACGCTTATGTGATGTTTCAATAATTAGACATCCCTTCTGGGTGACCATCTAATTACCATTAGCACAACCTTAATTTGATCAGGATTAAGACAGACAATAATTCAAAGCACATTAAAAAAATTGTTAAGAAGCTAGAAGAAAATAGAATTCAAAGATTATACATATGCAAAACCCAAGCTATGGGAAAATTATTTCATGGTATTTAGAATAAAACTGAAATAAAGATACATACTGTCAACTTGCTCTCTTGAATGACTAAGGATTGATATAAGGTTTAGAACTGAGCAAGGGCATGTTTACAATAGTTAAAGGTTGTATATATAGGTGTTTAAGAAGCTATAGTTCGGAATTCTTTGAGTAGAAGGCAAGCAATTTGACTCATTTTCCAAATCAAAGTCGTTTCCTAAAATATAGGAGAAGGAAAAAACTGTTGTTGTTTTGTTTCGGTCGAAATTTTTTGGTTAGTGCTCCGATTTTCGCCCACTTTATATCTAAACGACCGCATCGAAAAGATATACACTTTTCCTTTTGATTGCATCTCCAAATTCCCATCCGATTTTAAGTTAGCTTCACTTTAGTGGACGTGACTGCTGAAATTCAGATTTACTTGCCAACTTTTCCTTTCTATTTATCTCCACTTCCTTTTATCTCCAATTTCCATCCTTATCTTCTTTCCTTATCTCTTTAGAATTTATTTGATATCTAATTAATTTTCATATATCTTTAAAGTTTCACATTAACACACAAATTAAACCAAATATGCTCTAAAAATAATAAATCGTCAAATCAAGACAAGAAATAGGAAAATATCAAAGAATGAATAAAAATCTAATATTAATTAACCAAATACATCTAAAATGATGTCTCTAACCTAAATTAATTCATCACAAATGGGAAAACATTAGTATACTACAGTTTTTTTCTGGCCCTTCTCTATTTGATATTTCGACATCATTACCGTCATTGACCACCTCAGTGTTTTCCCCGAATAGCTCTTCTCTTGTTAGTTTACAACACCTTTATACATTTATCTTTGGTTTTTATATTATTGACTTATATATTGGCGGCTGTAATAATATAATCTTACCTTTTTAAAAATAAGTGTTTATTATTGTTTATCTATTTATAATATTAAACCATATTCTCACAAAATAATTCACTAATATCTTTAATAAAAATAACTAAATTTAAAACCTCATAATTAACATCAATGATATTACTTTGTGAAATATACTTTTTTTTAAATGGCATTCATGATTTTCTTTTAATTAATTTAGAAAGTAATGGTCAAAAAATAATGGACAAATTAAATTATCATTTATATTATTTGCTACTTTTTCATTTGACTACCTTTTTTACCAGAAAATAAATAAATCTTGCCTCCCTATTGTCTTCTCATTATAAATATCATCTTAGCCTTGATGTATGAAAGAATAATCTTGGTATTCTCAATATATTAAATTAAAAGTAAGATAAAATTATTATTATTTTTCCTGTGAGGATGGCTAAAATTTCTCATCTCAATTGTTTATTCATTGTATTTGTTCTATCAGGTTAGTTTGATATCTTATCCTATTATTTAAAAGCAGTAAAACGATACAAACATATATATATATATATATATAATTTTTTTTTACTAATTCAATAGATTGCAACAAAAGGTATTCATGGGGAGGTTTGAAGTAAAAAATATTCAACCTGCAGGCAATATGTGCTTATGTCAGGCTTAACAGGGAAAATTCTGCCATACATTAAATTTTTTTTATTAGTTTAACTTTTTGAAAAGTTACTCTGATGTGACGGAATTTATGAAAAGATATATCAATGATGTAACCGGACATTATGAAAAGTTACCCCCATTTTTATATTTTATGAAAAGTTGCCCTTTGATGTGATTCTTTTTTGTTGTATCGAAAACTCTCTCGCTTAACAGACTAAATTGATAGATCAAATCAATACATCACATATATCATTGAATTTGATAGGTTTCAGGTTTATTGTAGATGGCTTTGATTGATAGACATATCAATTGTTTTCATATTTTTGCAATTGTTTGTTTTCATATTTTTGCAAACGTAAAAATGTGTTAAATATAACTAAAATGAAGAATGATGATATATATGATGCATTTATGGACAACTTTTTATCATTTTATAATTAACACATAAAAAAATGAGCATATATTTCAAATGGTTTCTTGAACAAAATGTGTAGTTCCTATTGTTTAAAATAACTTGATGTGTATATAAAATGCTTTATTAATTTATCCTCTTCTCTAAATATTCATATGAATTTTTTCTTGTTTTGACAGTTGGTTTTATGATGGTTGTTGAAGGAGACTCGTGCACCTCAAATCCAAGAATCAGCCCGTGTGACAAGGAAATGTGTAATGAACACTGTAGTGGGGCCCACACAAATGGAACTGGAATTTGTGTCCTAAATAGTTGTGTTTGTTTCTTTCAGTGTTTGAATTGATCATCAAAAACAAATCACAAATGATATCAATAATTATTTAAGAAAATAGAGGTGGTATTAGTACTTCCTTCGTCCATTAATGTTTATCACAATTTCTAGAAATAAATATCCACTAAAGGTTGTCCATTTAAGATACCAATAAACTTTTTTACCCTTTCTACCAATATTATCCTTATATAATGTTCAATAGATTATCATCATTAAATGTATTTACTTAGTTGGTTGAGGGTAATTTAGTAAAACTAGAGGGAATTAATTTTTTTTTTTAATTTGTGTGAAAGAAAAGGTATGACAAACATTGACGGACGGATAGAGTATTATATAACTATATAACTATGTAACTATTGTAGTTCATATATTGCACTTTACAAATTATGAAGAACACAAGTTTCACTTTTTCAACCTCAAATCCAGAATCTTGTCTAAAACAGTAAATTTTTTAGTTAATTTGAAGAGATGTATACAACATAAAGTCTATTGGATTTATTTGTGTTTTGGAAAGTTATGGGTATTCAATCAAAAAATTAAAATTCTAAGAAACCATAGGGAAAGTATTCAATATGGACTCTATCAGACTTTATTTCATTTTAAAGTTTACTGGGTATTCAGTCACTAATAAAAAAAATAAAGTTGATACTCAACTTAACTCAAAGGAATCCCAACCACCTATAAATCGAGAATATAATTATGTGCTCCAAAGGGATACACAAACACCCAAAGAAGAGAGAAATCAATTTCCATTTTTGGGTTAGCTTCCCGAGGACGAGTTCCACTCAAGTGCAAATTATCAAGTGCAGATATGAGAGCTAGAATAATAAAACGCAGGAGAAGGAAAGATAGAAAGATTTTTATTTGGTTTTTAATTAAGGAAAATTAAACTAATGAACTAAGGACTATAAATTAAATAAGCTAAGAACAAATAGTATGATAGTTTAGCCTGAGTAGTTAACAAGTAAATCCCCACTAGTTTTGGTCATTCTAAACATGTAAGGGTGAATCATGTAGTATTTCAATGTTCGGTTTCAATTGCGCTAGGTAGATAATTTTAGGGTTTACATGTGTCAATAAGAACCTAAGTAATCTTTTCCTGCAATTGATTAAATAACAATACGCTAAACCATAGTGACAATCTAGTTAGGTTGATTTTCAGGTCTAAACCTTGCTCTAGACGCTATGTGTTGTTCCTATAATTAAATATGCCTTAGTTAATGACTTATCTAACTAATATGAAGGTAATCATGTACGGTTGCAATCCGCAAGGAAAACAGATTATAAATCAAACACATAGACAGAGAAATAAAATATGAATTCAATTTAAAACATATAATTCCCAAATTAGATAGGTGTCAATCAAAACTAGGGTTCATAAATATATGCTAAAACTCAAACTAAATTTATTTAATTCATACTAAAGAAAGAAAAGAAAAGAATTACAGAATTGAAGGTTGAAGGTTGAAGAAGACATGATTGATGCACAGCTCCTTCCAGACTTCTCTTCTTGTGTTGTAAGCTTCAACCTGATCTAAGGTTTGGCCAAGGATGGTTTTCTAATGATAAGAGGCTGTATTTATAGTGTATAGGAAGAGCTAATTCGTTTTCTTGAAGGAGAATGTAAGTATTTGACTCCTAGCCCAACTCAAATTCGTAACCCTAAAATATGGATTTAGCCCCGTTTTTGTTTTGGTTCTAACAGCTTCAATATTTATCCGTTTGACGCGTATGAGTACTCGAAATTCATCGTCTCGGAAATATATTTAACTTTTCTCTTGACCATTTCTCCAAAATCCTCACCGATATTGAGATATAAGCTGATTTGTGGTCGTGGGTGGTGAAATTCCGATTTATGGCAGCTTTTCCTTTTCTATATTTTTAGTTTTTGCTTCCTTATCTTCAATTTCCATGTTTATAATCTTTCTTTTAGCTCTTAGACTTTGACTTGAACTGTAATTAATTACCATATATCTTTAAAACTTCACACTAAATAAATAATTAAACCTAATATGTTCTAAAAATAATTAATAATTAATTCAAGACACAAAATAGGAAAGTGTACTAAATCATGATAAAATCGACCTATACTCTAATAAATACACCTAAAATGATGTCTCCAACTAATAATAAATCATCACAAATGGGGAGACATCAAACCTTCACTGCCAATTGATCACCAGATGGCTGAATCTTCTATCATGGAGGAATGTACTAATGAATTGGAAAAGGCTTGCAGGTTTGACCTTCAACAAACCCACTAAGAGATATGACACACCTATGTTGGAATTGTCAAGGGATTGGTACCCCCTTGACGGTTCTAACACTTAAGGATGTGATTCGGATACATCATTCTAAGGTAGTCTTCTTATCAGAAACTATGAATAAATCTAATATTATTAATGCTTTATCTTCTTCTCATAATATGAATATCATTACTACTATCGAGCCTATAGGTAAAGTGGGTGGCCTTTCACTTTTAGCTGATAATAATTACAATAATAAAGTGGAAAGCCAAACACAATGTTATATTCACTGTAAAATTACTAATGCAAACATGTTTACCTTTTATACTACTTATGTTTACATTCATCCTAATGATGATCTAAAGGATAAAGTTTAACTGAAATTATGAAATTGGTATTGCCTTAAATAATATAACTCCCTGGAACATAGTAGGGGATTTTAATATGATAAAATCCTCTGAAGAGAAACTTGGGGGTCTAAATCTTTCTGATAACATTCTTAAACTTAATGACTTCACGAATACCACCAATCTTCATGATATAAATTCCTAAGGCTGTTACTTTACATGGAGTAACAGAAGGTCTGGAAACACTCTTAATTAATGCTGGGATACTCTCATACCTGATGCATGGATTACAATTCTCCCAGCTCTAGGCTCTCACCATAGTCCAAAATATTAGAAAAGCTCAAATATTTTACCACAGAAAAGATTGGAACATTGATGCTGATGTAAATGATATCCTCCATTCTCAATGGAAACTTCACTTAAGTAATATTGGTAAAGGTATTTTGGAATTTGGTAAAAGTTGCATGCCACTAGTGGGGCTATAACTATTTGGGCTAAAAAGAAAAGAATCCCAGATAAATATTCTTATGAAATACAAAAATATTTAAATACCAAGTTAACTGAAAATCATGATGAAAGTAACTTCATAAATTATGAAACTGAAACTCTTTTAAATAAAGAAGAGGAATATTGGAAACAAATAAGCAGGATTTTATGGGTTAAATACGGGGACAAAAATACTTCTTACTATCATGCCTCAACAAAGCTTAGAAGAAAAAATAATAAAATTACTTCTTTTATGAACAATGATGATGTTTGGCAAACAAATCCTTATGATATTGAACAAATCATCACTACTCACTTTAACACTATTTTCTCTACTGTTGGTAAGAGAAATTATGAAAATATCCTAAATAAAATTGATCATGTTATTACCCAAGACATGAACAATACACTTGAAGCTCCTATTACCTTAAAGAAATAAAAAAAATTGTTTGGTCCCTAGGTTGCAATAAAGCACCTGTACCTGATGGTTTTTCAGATTTTAAAAAAAACATTAGCATCTTATCAAAATTGATCTTATGAGGGTCATCACTGATTTCCTTTATAATAATAGCCCCTTAACTCCTATAAATGGAACTTATATTACACTTAATTCAAAAATAGATGGTCCCACCACTATTAGTCACTACAGGCCCATTAGTTGCCCTAACTTTCTTTATAAAGTTATAGATGGTATTCTTGTGGCTAGATTGAAACCTCTTATGCAGATTATCAATTCTGAGAAACAAACTGCTTTTGTTCAAGGTAGAGATATTCATGAAAATATAATTATAGCCCATGAAGTCGTAACTTACTTAAAAAATACTAGAAACTCTAAAAACTACACAGCTGATATCTCTAAAGCATTTAAAAATGTAGAATGGGACTTTCTCATTGATATGATGCGCAAGATGGTTTTTTTTTTGAAAATTGGCTTACTCTTATATATAACTTAATTTCTACAGTATCTTACTCTGTTTTATTAAATGGCTCCCCTATAGGTCTTGAGCAGCCTGCTAGAGGATTGAGGCAGGGGCACCCACTCTCCCCCTTTCTCTTCTGTATAGTTACTCAAGCCTTAAGTGCTCTCATAAAGGATAAAGTTAATAAAAATCTTATCCATGGCATCAAATTAGCTAGAAATTGCGCAAAGATTTCCCATATTTTGTTTGCTGATGATAGATTGTTCTTTCTTAAGACAAATATTGATGAATTCGAACAATTCCTAGATGTTGTAAATCAATATTCTTATGCTTCTGGACAAACCATAAATCTAAATAAAAGTAGTGTAATATATAGTAAAGTACACCACCATATGACATATCTTTGCTTACTAATACCATCAGAATAAATCACTTACCTAATCTAGGGAAATACCTAGGTCTACCCTCTGATTGGGGGAGATCTAAGATTAAATCCCTAGAATGGGTGACTAATAGAGTAATTGCAAAAATAAATTAATGGAATACTAAGTTACTCTCTTCTGGAGGTAAAGAAACCCTTATAAAAGCGGTGATTCAATCTATTCCAACTTATACTATGTCCTTATTTCTTATTCCTACCACCAATTGCAACTTAATTAGTAGTCTTGTGGCCTCTTTTTCGTGGGGTAGTAAAGATAAGAAAAAAAATACATTGGAAAAGATTGGATTAACTTGAGTTACCTAAATTTGAAGGTGGATTGGGCTTTAAAAAAATCTGCTCTCCCAATCTGGCCCTTCTTGCTTCAACACCTTGGAAATTAAAACTTAAGAAAAATTCTCTTACTTACAAAACTTTGAAAGGAATTTTTTTCCATAATAGTGACTTTATGAATGTTAAGGCTAACACAAATGCTTCTTGGTGTTTTAAATCACTCATTATGGACAGAGACTTCTTCAAAAAAGATATTAAATGGGCCTTAGGTGATGGAAAACAAATAAATATTTGGAGCGATCACTGGCTAAACTCTAAGAAAACTATCTCTAATCAAAAGAATTCAACTCTTACAAAAGCTTCCGGACTTATGATTCCTGGTACAAATAATTGGAATATTAATCTCATTAATGAGAATTTTGATGCTACAACAGCTAATGATATTTTATCACTGAATAAACCTATAAATCAATCGAATGATACTCTTTGCTGGAACCTAAGTGCAAATGGTAGTTTCACTACAAAATAATGCTATAATCATATTATATATGAAGATATCAATGCGAATAAAGCTTTAAACACTTTTTCCCCCTCTATATCTTATGATAATGATGCACATTTCTGGAAAAATATTTGGCTTCTAAAATTACCTCCAAAAATACTTATCTTTCTTTGGAAGGTAGTTTCAGAAGCACTTCCCACTCAACAATATCTCTTTAACAGAAAGTGTTCTTTGAATAATTTATGTAAACACTGCGATGATGGTCCTGAAACCATTGAGCATGTGCTTTTCTTGCCCTAGTTCCAGAGCAACATGGCTTGCATCTCCTATGACCTTCTTAACACACTCATCTAATAGTGCTAGAATTGATGGTTAGTTTAAATACCTTATGAGTCTTAACGTCCCTACTGATGAGTGTGATAGAAACATAGTTGAGTTGGAAGCTTGGATAGCCTAGTTCATATGTAAAAGTTGAAATCGTAATTATTATGAGAATCAAGAAATTTTGCCTTTTTACAATATAAAAAGAGCCTACAGCCTATGATGAAAAACACAATAGTAATGTCTCTGAGGCTGAAATTATACAAGAAAATGAAATGATGAAGGGAAATGAAAATGACAAAACTTCTCCACAATATACCACTATTCTGATGATTTAAATGCTTCCGTTGGTAATAATATTTCTATAGTTCCTAGCTTGGATGCTTCATATAATAAGGATACTAAAAAAGCTTATGTTACTTGTGTGTTTAGTTATCAATAGGATTGTTTTTTGGATGGAAAATTATGGAATTTTACTGCCAATCACCAGTGGAAGCTGAATTAATTGAAATAAGGAATGCCAATCACCAGTGGAAGCTGAATTAATTGAAATAAGGAATGCAGTCCTCAAAACCACAACTATCATCATCATCACTTTCATCTAAGGAGTGACTGTATCACCATCATTAAGCCTATTCAATCAGCTACTAATCTAAACAACAATTTCCTTCAACCTCTCTTCAAGGACACCTTACGCATTGCAAAAGACCACCAAATCTCCTTCAAATATGCTAATAGAAGACACAATAGATCAGCTGATTAACTTGCGCGACAAGAGATGTTAAATCTTTATCTTTGTACCAACCCCCTTTCCAATTATTTTCTTTGCTTATAATTAATTTTTCTGCTACTAATATTGGTTGATTGACATTGAACTTATTGTATATGTCTATTTATTTAATTTAAATTTCAATTCGACAAGAAAAAAAATCCACTCAATAAAATCTTGTATCTTCTTTTCCAAGGAGAATATTGTCTTGTAATATCTCAAAGATGCTGATTCTGATATGAAGATTTGGGCGGTTACTAATCAAGATGGTTTTTGTTGTGTAACCCTTTTCTATTTGATGCATATTTTTGATAAAATGACGTGTCACATTGGTTGTTCCTTTCTTTCTTCGAATTTTTTGTCAGATTGGTAATTTTCGTATTAGGTTGAATGTTGGTGGGATGTTAAGTTGCAAAAATATATGTTTACCTGAATATATCATGGATACTTCCAGTCTTTGTTGGGAGAATGTTTATGATAAACAATTGATTTCTGAATCATGCTTGAAAGGAGGTCATCTTTGATCAGTCGTATCATTTGGGTCGTTTAGATCAAACAAATACATGATTTGTAATGAAGATATTACTGAGGTGAACAGGTTTTTTGGCAACTTTTAAAGAACACATGAAATTCAGCCTGATAATTCCTTGGTGCCTCAAAGAATTGTTTGTATTTAAGTTCTTATGTCTCGGAAGGCATGGTTATTTGCGAATTCTTTGCCTGTCAGTTGTTATCTCCCTCAAGGCTTTGTTTTTGGATAAGGTTCGTCCAATATTTTCTAAAAGTCTCTATGAATGAGACGTGGCAAATTTTTCGCCACAACCATTGTTTTTTGACCAGTTAGAAAATGACCTTAAATTTTGGGTGTCGTCACTGTCGTGGGTCTTTCGTACAGTAATATATTAATTTGACAAGCGCATGACATTATTACAAGAAAATAGTACCGTTAGCTTATAGCTTAATAAAAGTTGATGGCCACATAACTATAACCATAATTAAAAACAAAATTAGTCACGTTAATAATATCTAAAACAGCCTGGAGATTCAAGCAACGGTAATTAAAATGTATAAAAGTATGCATGAGCATTATTCACCCAACCCTTTGGCAAAATAGTGACACTAAAAAGACGTTAACTTGAGAAATTGAAATCATATTTCAACTTGTGCCAGTGCTTCTCTTCCTCTTTAAAGTCAAAAGATGTGATATCCCCTCTTTAAGGGTAGCTTTCCTTTGATTTACAAAATTCCAAAGCTCTTGTACTGGGTACCTACCACTAGGGTTGTACTCATTCATCTCGTTCAAAGCAGTACACATAGCTTCATAAGCTTTCATTCCAAGTCTATCCTTGAGATATTTAAGTCTTCCATCATCTTCATCAATTATTTCCTAAGAAAAAAAGCATTCATGTTTATACTTTGTTAGAGCAGAAAAAAAAAAAAAAAGGAAATTGGTAAACAAATAAGTTTGTGAAAGTACCTTATGACCACCACCTTCAACCTCAACAACTAAAAAAGGGTGCCAGTTTGGATCCCTCAGCTTTTCCTCCCATTCTGAAAGAATAATAGTTCCTTCCTTACATTTTATTGTAAACGCTTCTTGATCCAAATCACCCATTCTCTTCACACCTATTTTCGGCTGCTGAAACTTTACCCTTTTCTTTGTCGGACCCACCTGGTCACTCAGCAACTACATATAATGCAACAAGAGTAATAATATTATTATATTAAAACGAATTTATATTCCCATCCCATGCATCGCTATTAAAAGTCAAATTAGCACTTACGGTAATTAGCTCATTTCTTGCTTCTATCAGTTCTCTCTTTACATCGCTCTCCTTGACCATAAATATTTTATTCACTTCTTCCAGACTTTCAATCTCTTCATTATATTCTTTCAGCTTCTCTTCCAACTCATTACTGTAAGGATAGGTCTCCTTGTTTAAGTCTTTCAAATGTTCAATTTCCAACTCCTTTTCTTTCAAACTCTTTTTCAGGGCTTCAATTTCTTCATCTTTCTCTTTTAAAACATGTTTCATTTCATCCATTTTATCCTTATTACCTAATCGATTCCCCCCAATTAGATGTTGTATCTCCATCTCCAATGTTTGCTTTGATATCATTGTTTTCTCACATTCAATCATTTTCATTTGCAGATTCTCCTTTTCCACCTGCCAATTAAACCATCATAATATCCTACATTATCGCTTCATAACTAAATAGACAAGTGGATACGTTACCTTCTGCTCTTCTTCCAACTTCATAATTTCCTCATCTGCTTTTTTTCTCTTTAGGACTGATTGCTCCAGGACCGTGTTGCATTTCTCTAACTCCAATTGCAAATTCTTCTTCTTATTCTCTATCAATACTTCATCAAATTCACCTCCTTCATTTTCATCCATCTCTACTTGTCAAAAGAGAAACAAAAGGTTTGATTTACTTCTAATTAACTGCAAATTTGTTTATGGAAAAATAAGTAAAAACTTGCAACTCTACTATGTTAAACCAAAATCGAAGCCTTCGATTTTGATCTATTCATTTTAATTTCTTATCTTTAGTAAAAAATTAAAAAAATAAATTGTCTATTTTCCCCACCCAACCCCAACTCCGCAACCAATCTCACCGTCCGCCACCCACTAGTGGTGGTGCATGTATACATGAACCATGATTAAGTTCATATAATATATAAATACAGCAGAAATGAACTTCGACCTTGTTGTTAGGTGCTCGTAAAGAAATGTTGGGCGGGAATAGAGAGAGCAAAATGCGAAAGGAAAGTGAAGAGATGGATTAGGTAAGATCAGTGCATATTCTTCAGGGGTTTTTGTTTCTACACTATTTCCTGGATAGTAAATACTGGGCCAGACCTAGACGTAGCCCAACCCAGTTATACTAGACCAAAAATAACTTCTTCTTATTTTTGTTCAAATGGACCAAAACTATTTAGGACACATTTGAAATTGATAATTTTTTTTTTTTTTGTCAATAAAAGAAGAAGATATAACGATATAAGATACCTCTACTACTATATAAGCAAGAGGTAAATTTAGAGAACTCTATACGGGCATCCTGTAGTATCAATGTTATATCAAACACATTTCGCCAGTTTGTCAGCTATACCATTAAATTCTCTCTTAATATGACGTACTTTCCAATTGGAAAATTTGTCCATCCATCTCCAAGTCTCAGATATCTTAGGACGAATTCGCCAATTGATTCCTTTCCTAAGAAAAATACCGTGAGTGGGTCTTGGTCCACTTTATTTGATGGCAACATTAGAGAGGACTTTAAGCTTGAAAATGTTCAACCTGAAGCACATAATGGGAGAATCAGAGTTACACCTTCAAAAGAAATCAAAGATGATGGTTGTAAGAAATGGCAAACAAGTATTGTGGGCCAATTTCTAGACAAACCACCTCCATTTTTCATGGTCAAGTATATGGTTGAAACACAATGGAAGCAATTTGGCAAAGTACAAATAAGCACCTCGAAACAAGGACTTTTTGTATTCAAAATGGAGTCAGAAGAAGCCTGATTCAAAGTATTGGGAGAGCTATGGCATGTTAATAACCGCCCTCCAATTTTTAGAAGATGGAAACCAAACACACATTTCGAAAAATTCAAAATAGACAAGGTTCCTGTATGGGTCAAATTAAGAAAAGTACCAGGAAAATTATTGACCCAAAAAGGATTGAGTGTAGTAGCTAGTGCAATTGGGAAGCCACTACAAATGGATGAAGTTACTGCAAATCACACAAGATTAAGCTATGCTAGGGTGTGTGTTGAGATGGATATCAATGCAGAAGTGGTAGAATCATTTGATATTGATATGGGTGATGACCAAATAGAAACAGTGGAAGTGGAATATACATGGAGGCCCATTGTTTGTAAAACATGTAATGTATTGGGACATAGTGAGAAAACCTGCAGAAAAGTAAAACAAGTGTGGGTTGAAAAGAAAAAAACAACTATAGTGAAGGATAAGTTGAGAAATATGCCTGTGCCCAACAAGGAAAATAAAGATAAAAATATACCAGTTCAAGGAGAAATGTGGTCACAAGTAGTGAGAAGAAAAAGCACAATGTCTCCATCTCAAACTGAGGGAAACAATACTGCTTCAACTTCAAATAGCTTTGAAATATTGGAGAAAGATATTGAGAATGTGGAAAGCCTTATGAACCAATTAATTACTATAAGCACTAATGGAAGAGTGCAAGAAATTCCTCCTGTCCCCAACCTTTAATGATCATTACATGGAATGTGAGAGGAATTGATAAAAAGCTCAAGCAAATAAATTGCCTGAAGCGAGTTAATAAGAACAATGTTCATTTGTTTAGTTTTATTGAAACAAAAGTAAAGCAGCCCAAAGCCAATAAGATATGGAACTCTGTTTTCAACATATGGCAAGTAGTAAACAACTATACTCATCATACTCTGGGAAGAATCTGGACTTTCTGGGACAATAAAGTTTATAATCTATCAGTTTTGGATAATACTAGCCAAGCATTATTTTGCAAGGTAGTACATATTCCTACTGGAACTGAATCTATATATACTCCAGTATATGCCTTGAACAGATCTGAAGAGAGAACTGCTCTTTGGGATACACTTAGGAAATGGGAGAATATTATTAATCAAGGTGATTGGATTATACAAGGTGACTTCAATGAAGTGATGCACACTGAAGAAAGATTAAATGCCACTGATCTATCAGAAGGGGACAAGGATATGGTACAATGTGTACAGGATCTTGAATTAACTGATTTAAAATATACATGTCCTAAATATACATGGACAAACAAATCAGCTGAAGAGGATATGAGGGCCAGCAGAATTGACAGGACCTTAGTAAATGATGAATGGTTAAAAACCTTTCCAAACACCTCATTACATTTGACAAGCCCCATACTATCAGATCATAGCTGTCAAGTGATTCAATTCATGAAAAAGCAACAAAATAGAAAGCCTACATTCAGATTCTATAACATATGGATGAATCACCCTGAATTTTTACCTCTGGTTGAGGAAGTATGGAAAACAAAATTCCATGGGACAGCTATGTATAAGATTACCAGAAAGCTCAAACTCCTGAAAGAAAAGCTCAAACAATTTAATGAGCTAAACTTTAAATATTCACAAGTAAAGATCCTGGACCTTCAAGAGAAGCTGAGTGCTACTCAAGAAGCTAGGCTTCAAGGCAACTACTCTTTTGAGCTTTTAATGAAGGAGAATGAACTTATTAATGATCTTACAGATGAATTAATCAAGGAAGAGTCAATTTCTAAACAAAAATCAAGGGACCAGTGGGTAGAGGAAGGTGACTTAAACACAGCTTATTTTCAAAAGATCATAAGAGGTAGAAATGCACAAAACAACATCTACTCCATCAAAGACAACAATGGAGAGTTCACCTCAGATGAGAGTAGGATAGCAAAAAATTTTGTTAATAATTTCACTCAAATTTTTGGAATAAGGAACCTTCAAATAGAGAGAGTGGATGTTAGTCAAATACAAGAAATATGTGGGAAGAAGATGAGCAAAGAGGAAGGAAAGGGACTTATTGAACCTATAACTGAGATAAAAATTAAAAAGCCCATGTGGTCAATAAATAGTTCAAAGAGCCCTGGCCCAGATGGATTTTCAGCTGGCTTCTTTAAAACTTCATGGGATATTATTAAAGAAGATTTATGTAATGCAGTAAAGAGCACCTTTGAGGATGGACAGATTCTTAAAGAGGTCAACTCTGCAAATATCTCATTAATACCAAAAGTGAAAAACCCAAATCTCACTAAGGAACATAGGCCTATTGCTTGTTGCAATGTGATATACAAGATCATTTCAAAAATAATTGCAAACAGGTTAAAAAATACTTTACAAAGTATTATATCACAAAATTAAATAGCTTTTGTGCTAGGCAGATTAATAGGTGAGAACATACTTATTGCTCAAGATATAGTAAGAGGCTATTCAAGACAGAATATTACTAAAAGATGCACACTAAAATTGGATTTAATGAAAGCCTATGACTCAGTTGATTGAGACTTTATTCTAAAAACAATGAAGGCCTTTGATTACCCAGATAAATTCATCAGATGGTTGAGTATGTGTCTTACCAGTACATCATACTCAATTATGATTAATGGGAATAGGCATGAAAGTACTATCACAAATATTTAGACATATTGGGACTAAGAAAGAATTTCAATGGCACCCAAATTGTGCTAAAATTAAACTAAACAACTTAATGTTTGTAGAGGATCTGCTAGTATTCTTTAAACCTTCAACTGAAGCAGCAATGCTAGTAAAGAATGGACTTACACTGTTTAGTAAAATATCAGGGCTGCAGATCAGTGAAAGCAAAAGTAATATATTTTATGGAGGGTGTACTGATCAAGACAAGAAGGATATGGAAAACATTCTCAATATACCTGAGGGCTTCCTCCCTATGAAATATTTGGGCGTTCCCCTCATAACAGGTAGATTAAGTTTGAATGATTGTTACCCTCTTATAGAGAAAAAGTCTACCAGAATTGATCACTGGGCTTCAAAGCATCTCACTTATGCTAATAGAATTCAACTTATTAAATCAGTGCTAACAAGTATTACTAGCCACTGGTGTAATGTATATACACTCCCAAAGAGAGTGGTTAAACAACTCCAAAGTAAAATCATGGCTTTTTTATGGTGTGGTAAAAGTAATTATGAGGGTGGTGCTAAAGTATCTTGGGAGCAAGTATGTAAACCTATTGCGGAGGGAGGTTTAGGTATAAAGGACCTTTATATTCAGAATCATGTGGCAACTCTAAAACTGTTATAGGGTTGATGTATTCCCAGAAATAGTCTCTGGTCTAAATGGATTAATATAAATCATCTCAAGGGTAAATCATTCTGGCAAGTAAACATACCCCTTGATTGTTCTTGGGGTTGGAGGAAAATTTTAAAGTGTAGAGATGTAGCAAAAAATCTGGTAAAGTATATTGTAGGCAATGGGAAGAATATCTCAATTTGGTGGGATTACTGGCTACCAAATAATACAAATCTATTTGAGGTGAAAAATAGTATGTTTGCATTTGGCTATTATGATAACAGTAAACTATCACAATTTTACTGTAATGGAAGATGGAAATGGTCGCCAATGCTGAGCTTTATGAAGGAATGGGTGAAAGACATCATAATTACATATTCGGAAGATGGAATAAAATATACCTGCACAAAAAAAGGTAATTTTGTTACATCAGAAGTCTATAATCATATTCTCCAAAGAAGAGTTGTTAATAACTTGTTTAAAGTTATATGGAAAAATAACGGGCTACCTAAATATAAAGTAATATATTGGCTAGATCATTTAGATAAACTTCCCACAAAGCAAAGATTAATGAATTAGTGACTTATCTCAAGTACAATCTGTGAGTTCTGTGGATTGATGAGTGAGGATAGGGACCATCTCTTTTGGAACTGTTCCTTCACGGCTCGGATTTGGGCTAGATGTCGAGCAAAAGCTGAAATTAGTTGTGCATCTCTCAACTGGAACACAATAATTGAAGAGCTCTCACGATATAAGGTAAAAACCCTAAAAAATGAGATTGCCATAATGATTTTACCGATAGCAGTTCACTCGATCTGGATTGAAAGAAATAATAGAATATTCAATAAGATTTATTTGAGTGAAGATGAAATTCATGAGAAGATAGTGAATTACCTGATTGAGAATTTAACACAGTTGAAAACCTATGGCGTAGAGAAGATTGCAGAGGAGGCGATAAAGTGGAGAAGATAACCCGTTCGAAGAGAGAGAAAAGTAGAAGTATAGATTTGTTTTGTACTTGTATTGTCTGAATGATAGAGTAGAAGTACATTTTGTTTTATTATGTAGTGGTCTTTGGACCGAGTAGAAGTATGTGTAATGTTGGGCCCTTATAATGGGCCTTGTAATGGATGGTTGAACTTAAATAATATAAAATGGCTGGGCTTGCTGACCAAAAAAGAAATACCTTGAGTGTCTATAAGGTTGTCAAAGTAGAACGAACTACTCTGTAAGTTAATATCTGCTGCAAATCTCATGGCGAAAACAACCTACGCTTCACAAGATATTTGACATGTAAAATCACTTTTAAGTATCTAGTTTTTTCCTTAATATGATTTTAAAAGTTTAAAATATTTTTAAGGATCTAAATAGGGCCGTCCCAAGAAACCAAAATAAGTTTGTTACCTAAAGCAAGAATTTTTTTTGGGCCTTTTGTAACTAAAAAAAAATTGTTTTGATAAAATTGAGGTTTTTTCTTTTTTTTTAAAAAAAAAAGTGAGGCCCAAAACGGCGACATTGGTGGTTCTGCCTTATATTTATTTTTTCTAAGTCCTGCCCGAAAAAACCTTTTTGTTTTAACATTAAATATTTTTTTGTATATAGCCATAAGATTGATAAGTTGTTCACTTCTGGGGATGTGCAAAAGGTGCACACATTAATGCATATCATAAAATAAATCAAAATAAAAGAAATCGAGTTAATTTTAATTAAACTGATCAAGATATATGTCAATTTTACCTGGGTCAATTTTACTCATTGGTTACCTTATAAATTTTTGGGTCCATGTATTTTTTACCTATATATTACCTAAACTATTAGGTTATGTTTATCCAAACTGAGAAACGTGTAATGAAAAAAATATACAAAACATGCATATCATAGAAGTCTTTTCAATTGACTTCTCAGATATTCCAAAGATCACTATCAAGTCCTTGATCAACCTAGGCTTTTGATGTTCAAACAAAATGTCATTTTTTGTTAAACCATTTAATGAACGTGCTAGAGGTAAGAAAGTAACAAAATTACATAATTTAGAAAATGACTAAGGTGTTTCCTTTGATAAGCCCCTCTTGTTTTTTAGCTTGGTAACTATTATGAATTGATATACTATCCGTCTCAACCCCTTATAGACTTTCTAAAGATTTTTATTAGCAACATTATAAGCCATACCCCTTAGATAATAGGATTTTTTTCATATGATTTGCACTCAAATCACCATGCTTAGACACTCGTCTTTAGAGCTTGAGTCTAGGGTGTGGGGAACGATTATGGGAAACATCATTGTGTTCGTTTGGAGTTGTGTATTTGTGCTTTTAATGATGATTCACCTATTTATATTGTAACTATTTGCCGGGGTAAAAATAAAAATATATATAAATTGAAAATAGATATGTTGAAAAGAAGTAGTATTACATCTCACATAAGAAAAGAGTCATAGCTAACTTGCAATAAGAAAAACATATATAAAAAGGACCAGCAAAGTGGAAATTCTTAGGTCATCATCATGGTTTAGAGTTGGGTAATTAGGGATATGAAATAAGTGCAAATCAAAAATTTGGGCTGAGTGAGAACATCTTTGAGAGTAACTCAAGCTTTAGGGTGACTCGTTGATGACTAGTGAAGAGAGAGCTAAAACCTCACTCTATATTATCTATATATACGATCACACTGTCTCTAAGCCGACATTACAGCCTTAAATACCTTATGATTCTTAACTGTGTGATCTAGGAGCGATTGGACCAATATCGAGAAGTTAGGTGGACCATTAGAGTCTATGTTAGGATTGAGGAACACCCTATAGCCACCATAGAAGACTAAGAGAAAAACCCTATTTTTCGTGCATTGCAATGTGATCTAATCTTTAACTTAACCCGTGTTGATTGTTTGTTTGGTAACTGTATACCTGATTTAATCCATAAATAGTACTATATGATACGTGTTAGGGTAGTTGCTTTATGATCATCCATTAATTTCAATTTCTCTTTTTCTTTTGTTTAGATGGACTTAGGCCCCATTAAATTTTATTTTCTTTTATTTTGTCAGGACGATAAAACTTTAAGTTGGGGGTCTTAATATCTCTTCTTTTGTGATAGATTAATCTATTCATGAGACATCTTTTTGGGGATCTATTGGGTCTAAGTGAGGGATTATTCCCTAATATTAGACATATCTTACTAGTCCATCTTATTTTGGACATATTTCTATTTATAGAGTTTTGTGTCGTAACTGTTTGTTAATTGTGTAGATCTTAGATACATGGTTAACACAAGATTCCAAGATTATTAGGAGAAGACAAGAAGTGAAGTCCAAAACCAAGTCAAGGCGTAAAAGTAGTTACTCACTCAGGAAAAGTTGAAACGTTTACAGGCAAAATCTTGACGTCACTTGATTCAGTCACTACGAAGAACTGGTCAGATCTTTAGGCAATATACCTATTGATTTGGTTAGATCTTGAAGTCAGTGACGCGTGAGAAATGACTGAAGTCAATTCGGAGTTGAGATGAAGAAGTTATGTCATTTGCTTTTAGCATGACTCGAACTTGTCCAACACCAGGCTAAAAACAGGCTTTGCTAAATTAACCCATTTAAGTGAGCCCATTAGGACCCAAAATATTCTTAGCCTAGTATGTAAGTATTTTAGCAGCTCCTAATTCATAACAAAAGAAATATTACATACTTTTTAGAGAGTTGCACGCCTGGAGAGAGCATATGAGATGGAGAAGAAGGGGTTTTCCATTAAAATCCACAATTCTTCCTCATTGGAGCTTCCTTTTCCATCGATAATTAGAGTAATTATATTCCATTTTGTATTCTAAACATGACTCTTGCATTATTTTCCAGTAGTTTTCATTATTTAAATATGAACTAAAACCTCTTTTGCTTGAAGTTTGCTAAATGTATGAACCCTAGATGATTATTTTGATGTTATTTGGATTCTATGATATTGCATGTAAATAAGTTGAGTTTATTTCTATTGGGGTATATGCTCGTGATTTTTGCCTATTCATATACTTTCCAAATAATGAGTAATGTTAGTAAGTAGGCTATCAATCAGGAGGGAGGGGTTTGATTACAGACTTAGTATATAAACAATTGGTGTGTGTTAGTGAGTCAGGAGGTCTTGACTAGCTAAGTAGTCGTTAGGGTTTGAACCAATTACGTTCGAAAGTATTGTAGGGTCACTCAGGAGAGGACTCTAATACCGTAGAATAACTTATTATTTATCTGAGAGGGATTAGGAAGAGTTTAGAATCTCGAGTAATATGAAATGACCGATTTTCCCTTATATCTGGAAACACTGAATTAATTGACTTTGGGAAATACTAGCAAGACTCAAGAATATCTCTTTCATATTAAAAATTCCTTCAGTTTGTTTATTTACATTTCGTCTTCAATTATTTTCACTTTAGCTTTATTTGTAGAAACCCAAACCAATATAGCTTTCATTTATTTACTTTTATTTGTCATTTACTTGTACTCGCAACTAACTCTATTGTACTCATGAACACAATGATTATAACCTTTATAGTCCATATGGAGACGATATCCCCTATTACTTACCTTTTACTACTTGTCAACACCCTCTTACACTTGAGGGTAAGCACAACATCCCTTGTGTGGACTTAGTATCACGCTTGAGAGACGAACTTTCGTCTATGTGTTTTTTGTGATTAAATTACATACATTTATATACATATACTTTGTCTTGGACCGACATAAGTTAAAAAATCTTTTTAAATAACAACTCACTATAGGTTCATCATTGGTGCACAAGATGAACTACAATCTTTTTTATATATGACTTTAGTTTATCTTTGATGTTAAGAAGCTTATCACTTAGAATTATATAATAATTTTATTATTACATTCTTCACATGATATTTTATATACACATTTACTTGATATATAATTGTTTGTGTTGTGATATAGATCTTGTGTTATACTAACTTAAGTCTTTAAATTTTATATTCTACAAATATTATGAAGAATTTTGTTTATATCTGAGATATTAAATGATAAATAAGTAAAGTGCCAATATAATCAAAATCAATAACCTTAATATACTCTTAAACCGACAACCTGGTCCAAAATGGCCAACCGTTTTAAGCTAGAAAATGGTATGGCGTTTTTTGTGAAAAACAAAACGGCATCAAAAAGATACAGTCATAAATGACAACCTTAACACACTCTCAAATCGACACCCTGGTCCAAAATAGGAAACAGTTTGTAGAAAGTAAACGATGTGACGTTTTGTCAACAGTGATGTCATTTCAAGAACATATGAAATTATATTCATCATACTAAAGATGTCACGTGAAAAATTGTTGTTGGAGCAAAAAAAGGTCACCCGATTTGTGCAAAATAGTATAACTTTTTTAGATAAAATTTGATCCTTCTTACAGAGTTGTTGGAACTTGATATACTATATATAGAAGGCTTATATACATCATATAGATCGTCTACTGAAGCTCCAATTCATCATCATACTATCTTACACTTCAAGAAATAATTTTAAGTTTGTTTTATCACTTTCACACATCAATACAAGCTTGGTGAAATTTCTTGTGATATCCAACTCATCAAAGGCGTATATCATCTTCACACCATTATTTTTATATATAATAAAAGAGGAGATAAAAGTCAAGGTTCAACTTTCACATCAACTCATCAAGGAGCCACACAATCTTCATTGTAATATTTGCTCATCTAGGATTATCATTTTACATTTATTGTAATCAAACTATACACATGTTACTCTACTCTATATTAGAATTTAGTCTATGTTCTAGAGTTTAGAGAAGAGGGATTTTCATATATTTGAAGAAGATTTGACTTCCATATTGGAAGATTTTTACATGTGTGGTAAACTGCACAAGGGAGATAGCTCGAGGTGTTTGAGTTTGGGTTGTGACTTAACCATTTAAAAGTATCATCTGGTTGAGATAAACTGGGAAAATTCTCATTGTATTGGGTTACAATATCACCTTTAAGAGACGCAAAAGCTTAATGGAATAGAAGTTTTGAAAATCCTAAGAGGGAGACCTTAGGTAGTAGATTAGGTTTGGAGTACAAACCACCATAAATGCCCGAGTAATCTCTTTCCTAAATCTCTTAATTTATTTTTTGCATTGAAAATCTACATTGTTGCTTTCTAGCCTTTTTATTCACTTGGTGTTTTAGTTTTTTTGTTATATAGCTTAGGAAAAACTTTATCACTCATAGGTGCTTAAGTCTTTGGCCCTAGAAATCAAGTTAAGAGGATCTAACATAGTTAGTATATAGGTTGCCATATTACTTCCCTTGGGTGCTTTGGTTTCTTAGTATTAATGGTCTTGAACTTAACCTTATAATCCCTTTCCACTTAGCTTAGATTGTTTGATCTTAGTATCCATAAATAACTACTTACTCTTAGCACACCTAGCACTTGGCTTCCGCACTTAGAAAGATACTTATAAGACCTTTAGTATCCTTGATTAATCGTTTAAATTATAGGTTATTTTATCCTCATTTATCCTATTTTAAGAGTTATTACTTTTTAATTAGGCCTTCATTAGATAAATTTCCGATGCTCCCCCTCCAAGACTTTATATGTTGTATCAGAGCCTACCTCTACATAAATAACTTACCAAATAGTAGAGTTAACGATTTCTTTATCTAATCTTTATTGTCAAATTTCTATTGATTATCCTTCATTGGGTACAAGGAAAAATCTCATTATGCAACTTGGTAATTATGGCGCTCCCTTATTTAATGGTACAAATTACTACATATGGAGAAAAGAAATGTAAATCTTAATAAAATGCATTAACTATGATGTGTGAATTATTATCAAAGGCTGACCTTATATTCCTTATACAGATTATGGATTTGGAACCGAGAAATCTTATGAATAATATACTCCCCGCGATAATATGATGATTAACAACAACTACAAGCCATATTTCATCTTGAACACGGTTTAAGTGATGAAGTCTATTAGATGGAACAATTATGTAGTTCGGCCCATATTACATGGAAATTATTGAGGACACTCTATAATGATGAACCAAAAGTAAAAAAAGAACTAAGTGATCAGGTTGAAAGGTTGAGAATCATAACTCACTTAGAAGGTATTTCTGAGGATGATCGACCAAAAGAATATGGAAGAAAGGCTAAGACATATTGAGGATTACCTTAAAATTTTCTCTTGTTTGTATTTGGTTTTGCTAGTATATTATGATGATTAAAAAGTATATTCTTTTTGGGTTATAAAAGAGTCTTTTAATAATTTCAAGGATCTCTCTAGCAATCTCTCTTTTCGCGATTTCAAACTGGGTACCCGTTTTTTATTATAATGATACCGTTTATCCAACATTTTTGTAGAATCGAGACCGTCTTGAAACTTTTATTTCTTTGTATAGCTCTATTATCCCCAAAAAGTTTTTTCCTTTATCTTCTCAACACTTCCTCATTTCGTCTTCTTCCTCAAAACCCTAACCCTTCTTACTCATCAATCTTCCCATCTCCTTAGGGGAACTAATGGGCAAGATAAAGGATCCCGGAATTCCATCTTCCTTTGAAAGCAAAAAATCAACCCTAGCATCCAAACCTTCCTTATTTAAAAATCCCTCAAAACCTTAGTCATATAAAAATACACCATCCTCTAGAGGTCCTACTAGATAAAATTCCACAAGGTCTTCTAAAAAGAAAGATATGTCTTATGTAGACCCATATGAAAATGATTATGAAGAAACATCGTTGGAGAAGAAGTACCTTCAAATAAAGCTACACAATAAACTATCCATTTATTCCTCCAAACAACAAAGGTATATGAATTCCTTTTCAAATGACATTCGCATTTCCCACATGATCATCAACAAAGGTGTTTTATGTAAAGACATGAATGATGGTACAATCTCCCCTTATGAATCTACTCTCTTAAATATATTTTTTAAATTTGGTAATTTTTTGGAATTTTTTTTGGAAGATATGTTCTATAGGTATATGAATTTTTTTTAAAGGTATATGAATTTTTTTTAAAGGTATATGAATTTTTTTTTAAGGTATATGAATTGTTTTTTTGACATTTAACACATAAATTACCTAAAAAATGCTCAAAACATAATCATTCAAACTAAGCCACTAAATCAAATCATGTCAAATAAAAAGGATAAATACCACATTTAAATACTAAAACCCTATCAATAATGTCTTAAAAACTAAAATGACAACGTTCTAATGTATATGTCTCCACATCACATATAATGGTACTTGTGAATTTGGATCACCTATTTATAACTTTTAATTTATCAAAGTTTGCTTGAACGCAATTATTCACTAATATCCATCCTTTTTCATTTGATTCTGGTGTAGAGTGATTATAAAATGAGTGTCAAAAAGTGATTTTTATAATCACTCAAATAATTTCTTTTTATAAAGTTTTCCAACACATACTGCCTATTCCATCATTTTATTTCAGAAATTCACGATCTAAATTAAAAGCCTTTAGATTCTCACCATAAATAATTTTTTCTCCTTCTTACAGTTCCACTTGTTATCCTAATAATCTGAAAATAATTTCTTGATGCAATTACATTTGCGATTATATTTTACAATTGGTTTCTCTCCAACTTGTTTCATGAGAGTTACTTAATGTGACTTTCCTTAAAATCATGCTCATAGAATGTGAAAAACAAAAAAATAAACTTGGAAGACGAAAGGTCATGCCCATATCAGTCGGTCATTACCTTTTGATATTATTTGTATAATTTTGTTTAAGTAGACCATTCAAATTAATAGCTACATAGAGAATAAATCTACACAACAAGCGCATACCACCACCTGCCCAACCTGACATTGTCGACAGTGCGTCGAGACGTGATCATGGTCGTGGAGAGTTTAAGAGTTTTAGGGTATTTAAAAAATAAAAAATAACACATTTTGGGAGTTGGTATTTATAAAAGCTATTGGCCACTTGGAAAAGTTATTATAATAGTATCCACTTGTACTACTATAAGAAGAGGATCCAATTGAAGTCATGAAAATTTCATTTTATAGTTCTTATTTATGAATTGAGATTAAAAGTAGAATAGACAAAAGAAAACTTAGTCTTCTCTTTTCTAAATCATTCTTATTTCTTATTTAGAATAGTGACAGTATTTTCTTAAACGATACCAATTATATCAAATATATTATTTTTAAGAAAATGATTAGATCATGCTATTAATTGATTTCTCGTAATGTTTTAAATTAGCGTTAATGCCCTCTTAAATTAAAATGACAAACCAACTTCCCATTTAGATTACACAATAATTTAGATGAAAAATTACTATAATACCCTTATTATAGTTGTTGCCTTTGGCTATATATTTATTTCTATTTGAATCAAATATTATCATAGATGTAAAAATCCACCTACTACTAATTTCATCGCACGCGCACGTCCGGGTTTTTTTTAAATCATCATAACTAATTCTAAAAAAATCAAAAAATAAAAGAAATTGCATTTTTAGATGATACAAATTAATATTTACGTCTATGATTTTTTTGATTTTTTTTGAATTTTTAATTTTTTTAATTTTGATTTTTTTTAAATGGGATTTTGTCCCATCTGTAACTTTAAGATTGAGTTGAATGTCTCATATCCATTCTAATACTGAGATGCGATTTGTCCCATCTCTATTGTATAACTAAGATGAGATTTGTCCCATCACTATTGTAAAACTAATTAAAAAGGTATAATGTGTTGGAGATGATGATGTGTTGTTTCGCGAGGTAAAAAAACCTTGACCTGGTGGGGTTATGTATTTATGTCGGGGGATTGATATGATTGCTCCGTCCATTTTTACTATTCTTACTCCGATTTTGTTTGCAGAGCCTTCGAAACCTAAGGCTATTAGCTGCTTATTCTTCTGACCCATTCTCTACAATTTACGTGTATAAAAGAAATAACTTATTTACTTTGAATATTGATGACTTGAGAAGCAATAATTAGTTGAAATGAAGAAAATTATTTTTTCCAGTTCATTATATAACATTCAAAAACCAATTGTACGAGTGATCAACATTATTAAACAATAAAACAAAAAAGAACCCATTTAATACTGATATGGGATTTGTCTCATCTCTATTATAAAACTAAGATGGATCTATCCCATTTGCGATTAAAACCTTCCACCGCCACCACCACGACCCCCAAACACCACCATCACCTTTACCTACTACTAATTTCATTACAGACGCGCACGTCCGTGATTTTTTTTTTAAATCGTCATAACTAATTATAAAAACATTAGAAAAATAAAAAAATTGTATATTTTGATAAAGCAAATTAATATTTAGGTCTATGATTTTTTTTTTGAATTTTTCGAATTATTTAAATTTTTTCCCAGTGAATTTCATGTTTGCGAAAAGAAAATTCACTCTTTCGACAGTAAATTTCATGTTTAAAACAGTGAATTCCGTGTCTGTGAAAAACATTAAAAAATTAAAAATTAAATAAAAAAATTATAGACGTAAATATTAATTTGCTTTATCTAAAAATATAATTTTTATTTTTCTGATTTTTTTTAGAATTAGTTATTACGATTTTAAAAAAAATCACGGACGCGCGCGTGTGTAATGGAATTAGTAGTAGTAGGTGGTGGTGGTGGTTGTGGTGGTTGAGGTGGTGGTGGTTGTGGTTGTGGTAGCTGTAATGGTGGTTAAATACATAGTAGTAGTGGTGGTGGTGGTACCCTATTATTTGTGTAATATTTAAAAATAAATATTGTATTGAAAATAATATATTTAATAATAAGGGTAGTAAAGATATAAAAAATATAAAAGAGATATTTTCTATAAATAATTATTTTATTAGACATTTTTTTATAAAATAAATTATTAAAGGCTTGATTTAACAATTATGTAATTTTATTAGGTTTCTTTTAAGAAATACCTCTATTTTTACTTTAATAATAATAAAAAGGATAAGAAAGTAAAATGATAATAGATTTTGATTTAAATGGGAAACTGAATTATTTAATTAGGAAGAAATAATAACATGTATCTTTTTGGGCTAGACTTTAATAGGCGTTTTCTCTTACAATTATTTGTTTCTTTTACTCTTAAAACTTGTTGTAAATTTTACATAATATTTAAATAATATGATCTGACATTTTTTAATTATTATTGGTCAGTGTTTAATCAGAGATGGTCCTAGCAACTTTTGGGCCCTGGGAAAAAATTATTAGTTAGGCACTCGTACAAAAAGTTTAAACAAAAATTATAAATCAACATAAATTACGAAAGTATAGCACTTCTTATCATAAACAATTAATATTTTTACCATAATCAATACAATAAGTATGTAAATTAAACTTGATACAACTAAAATAAAATGCATACTAAAGGGAACAGTAATAAGAGAAAAGTTAAAAGAACTTGTTCGATGTTCAAGCTGAAATGATAAGTATATTCAATTTTTTTTTTTCCTCTTCATATTCTTAATACATTATGAGATGATAACCACAATGATGGAATGTATAATTTTAATGAACCAACGATCAATTTTTTTGACAGAATACCAACGATGAAATTACCAAATATTTTTAGAGGGTTTGATTTTAAGAAAACAAGCTTATCACAATCTTCTAATTTAACTACAAAACAAAAGAATATAAAATAAAAAGAAATAGGAGAAATCTTTTTTTTAATTTTATTTCTCCAGAAATGAATAATGAATAAGTATTTTGAAAAAAACTTAAAAAAACTCATTCTTTTTGAAAAACTTGATATCTCAAATGAAAGAAAAAATATTTTATATTATAAATAATTTATTTTATCTTTATTATTTAAAAGGAGTCTAATACAAAAATTATAATAAACATATTGACTTTGTAAGAAATCACAGTAACTAATAAAATATAAACTTTAGATGGCATAAAAAAAACAATCTCTGCAATCGATAAAAATGAAACAATCTTGCAAATTTTTTGTAAACATACTAATGATAACAATAATTAACATTCACAAAAATTATAGGAATAAGAGTACTAAATTTTAATTGTTTAACATATCCAAAATTAATTAAATCATACACACAATAATTAATTATAAAAAAATTATAATTACCTGTAATTGAACTATGAATATTATTTAAACTAGAACCACTTAATAAACTATAATAAAAATGGATACGCTTTCTTTAGATTCATTAGGGGTGTTTGTTTGCACTTAATGAGATCTTAATCTGGTTCATAAAGACACTGGATCAATAAGACTGTTTGTTTTTACTGTCCAATTCAGAGCTGAATGGCTCTTAATGGGTCTGTTTCATTAAGATTTCAAAATAAGTCTGAATCATTCAGACACTACCTCTTAACATAATAAGTCCTATTCAGCTGTCTATTCAGTATTCAGCACTTATTACTTAAAAAAACAAACACCATCTAAGATTTTGTTTAAAGATGTGTATTGTATTAGGATTTGAATGAGAAAACAAAAATTTTTTATATAATTTTATGTTTTAATGTTAGTGATTAAAGAATTGAAAATTTGGATTTACTTATATTGGGCTAAACTATTATAAAATGGGCCCTTTATTATTTTTGGGCCCTGTGCTGTCGCCCCGGTTGAACCTGCCGAGGACCGCCTCTGGAAAGATTCGTGTCCCATAACATATACAGTTTTACCCTTAAACAAATCTAACAGAGAATCTAATGCTATTATTACTTACCCTTACTTTTTCCACTACCACCGACCCATTCACTTTCTCCACGGGCCTCACGCATTTACCTTTAATTACCCACTATCGCTTATAAAAATAACCTATATTCACTTTCAATTTCATAGTTTCACTTAGCCTTTGTCTTTTGTCTCCGATATCTATAAGATGTCTTCACCTATTTGATCCGATTGTCTATCAGTATCACCGAGACACTAACAACATAGAGTATTAAGTTCGCTTCAGCTTGTTAAGGTCATCTCTTTACTTAATTTTCCTCTTCATTTATTTTATAATTAATCTACGCTTTTAATTCATATATTGAATTACTTGTGTGTATATATGTGCATGCATGTATCTGATCATGTATATGTCAAAACTTATTTGCTTGATTTTCCCTTTTTAAGTGACAAAATGAGTTATGGTGCCACTGGCGGATGCATTAAAGCATTCAAGTGCCGAGTGACAAAATGCATTCACGATTAATCCTTTCGGAAATTGTCTGCATGCTTTGTTTAGAGAAAATTTTAAAAAAGGTTGATATAGATCCTAGTGTTTTTAGATCACTAGAGATCTATCAACTGGTGCTTCATCATGCACCTACAAATTTTCAATGGAAACTCGAAGTTCAAACGAGCTGGGCTGGGGGTTGGGGTTGGGGTTGGGGTTGGGGTGGCTGCTAGGGAGGGTACTGGGTGGTGTGTAATTTGTCACAACGCTAATATTTTAAGAAAATAAGTTAATATCATAGCTTCTAATTGAGTTCAAATGTTAATCTTTATCGGTCAAACATTATCCATGATTAGGAGCGAGTGCGACTGAATTTTACATTATAAGTTAGAGTAATAGCGGAAATTTGTAATTAATCTTCCTCTAGAGTGCATGCACGACTAAGATAAAAATAAGCATATATAGCTAAACTTGTCTAAACATAGATGACTCAACCACAAAGCCGATCTGGATCGCTTGAAGCTGAAATGTTGGGTTATATGCGAAATCCTCTAAGAACAGGCAAGGACCAACCAAGCATGCAGCCACAAAGCCGATCTGGATCTCTGGAAAAAGGTGTCTTAAATATTCCAGGTAATCCTAGTCTAATTTCTCCTTTTCTTTACCTAATATTCGTCTACTTCTACCAATAGATGAAATTAATATCTCCTCCAACTTTATCAAAGAGATTTTAGTTGCTTATTTTGAATGCTGTGGGAATAATCTGTATCATATCGGCACTTGAATACCTCCCGTATTAAATGCATATATTGGTACAAATTTAAGAAATGTATTCAAATAAGTTGAGTAGAAAAAAGTGTGAAGAGAAATGTGGAATTCCCCTAGGACAGGAAAACTAATTAATTAAACCTTTTCTTTCTGTTTGACAACTAGAAATACAAATGATGGAGGAGAATGAACGCAGTGACTTTGAAAAGTTATCTTTAGAGCGTAAGAGGATGAAATTGCAGTTGGAGTTAGTGACGGTAAATAATGAACTCATGCAGAAAGAGAAGGAATCGGTGATCTTAGAGCGATCAGTGCTGGAACAAAATAGAGCAGATGAACAGTTTCTGAAGTTGGCACAAGACCAGAAGGTATTCTATATACTTGTCTATTTAAGGTACTCTATATTTACAAGTATAATTGTTTAATTGGCAGGTGGAGAAAGAGAATCTTCAAATGAAAATTGTTGAATGGGAGAAAACTATAAATTCAAAGCAAGCACTGGAGTTAGAGATACAACACCTAGTCAGGGGGAATAGACGACTTAAGGAACAAATGGATGACGACTCAAGGAAAATAATTGATGAACTGAAACAGGATTTGAAAGAGAAAGATGGAAAGATTGTAGCCTTGGAAAAGACTTTGAAAGAAAAGAACTTAGAATTTGAACTTTTGGAAGACTTTTGGAACACTTGTGATTTCGAGAGCTATGCAAAGAGAGGAGTGACAGAAGAATGGGAAGAGATGGGAGAGAAGGATAAAAAGATTGAAGATTTGGAAGAGAAGCTAAAAGAAAAGGATGAAGAGATTGAAAGTTTGGAAGAAGTGAAAACAATTCTTATGGTCAAGGAGAGCTATGCAAACAGAGAACTAATAGAAGCACGGAATGAGCTGATTACTGTAAGTGCTAGATTTACTATGATAGACAGCAAAAGGAACAATATTGAATTTTGCGGCCAAAATATTTAGATCATGACTGAATTAAAATAATTTTAATTTGATAATCAATATTGTCTTCAAGTATTATGAATTACTCACTACAACTTGTCATTTTGCATTATAGTTGCTGAGGGAGCAGGAGGGTCCTACAAAGAAGAGGGGAAAGTTTCAGCAGCCAAAAATAGGTGTGAAGAGAATGGGAGATTTAGATCAAGAAGCGTTTACAGTCAAATCATGTAAGGGTGGCACTATAATCCTTTCAGAATGGGAGAATAAGCTGAGGGATCCAAACTGGCACCCTTTTTTAGTCATTGAGGCTGAAGGTGGAGGACACAAGGTACTTTTTATTCCCTTTTTTTCTGCAATTGAAATGGTTTCTGCTCTAATAAAGTTTACATCTCTGACATCTAATACTGATATTGATGCTTAGGAAATAATTGATGAAGATGATGGAAGACTCAAGTACCTCAAGGAAGATCTTGGATTGAAAGCGTTTGAAGCTATGTGTACTGCATTGATGGAGATAAATGACTACAACCCCAGTGCTAGGTATCCAGTACCAGAGCTGTGGGATTTTGAAAATAAAAGGAAAGCAACCCTTAAAGAGGGAATATCATATCTTATGAATCTAAAGAGGAAGAGAAGCACAAGGTGAAATATAATATCAAATTCTTAAGTTAATGTCTTTTTGGCGTCACTGTTCTGGGAAAGGGCAGGCAAATAATATATTTTGTCGTTGCTTGACTCTCCATATTTTATCGTGGTTGGGCTCTTTAGAGCTCTTCAGACCGTTTCAGATATAATTATCGCTACAGGGTGGACTTACTAATTTTGTTTCTAAGATAGTAGTCGAGCCGAAGGTATTGCTGTTATGTGCAAGTCTCTTGTAAAAATGTTGTGCAGTTGTCTAATTATTATCAATTTATATATATATTTTAGTATGTTCTTTTGTTAACTCTACGCGCGACTACTACTACACTATGGAATATATTAAGTGTTACTCTTTTTCTTTTCTTTTTTTCAAATCATTACAACCCAAATAAAAATTACTAATACTACTCTAAAAATCTACTAAAGAATGATAAGGACAAAAAGAAATATTCAAGTTAAATTATTTTCTTAAATAATCGTCTACTTAACTTTATTACTATTACTTTTGGTAAACTATCTTGAAATTAAACAGTCCCATTAATGAGTCTTCCCATTACTAGCTAGGTATACCACCAGGTCACATAAGATGTCACACGATTTATGATTTAATTAAGTCATAATGACTTAAGGGAGGTGACCGTCACTTTCTTTTTGTTCATAGGAGAGCCACTTTGAATTTAGAGTCATTGACTTGATTTGAACCCGCACCACTAGATTGGATGACCAAAATTTTAGTTAGCTAATCCCAACTGGTTAACCGTCACTCTTTCCTTAGCCACTTTGAATTTAGAGTCATTGACTCGATTTGAACCCACATCACTCGATTTGAACCCGCACCACTAGATTATGTTGAGGGTGAATATGAGCGTGTGTATCCCTCTTCTTCGGTTGTTGGGGAGGCTTTTCTGAACAATGTTGATTTGTAATTTAGTTGGACGACCTCTTCCCCGATTACTAACAAGCCTTTAGTCACCTTGGATCATACAAAGGATATTAGTTTGGTGATCATTTGGTCCTTCTCCTCCTCTTGTTCTGATAATAGTGGGTTTACTTCGAGTGATATTGCTCCTCCCGACCTACCGGCGGTAGAGGCAAACATGGTAGTAGTATACGACCCTTTCTTAGTTTACTGAGTGTGGATAATGAGAGATCCTCCTTTGACGGATTCTGAAGCTGAGCATCGAGTGTGCGAGCTTAGTTGTTACAAGTTTCTTAAATTCGTAAGAAGGAGAGACATTGTTGCAGGTGTGAGATCCGCTACCATTTTCTTGATAAAACGGCCACCCGGCCTTGTAAAGGCGAGATAACAGTCTATACTCAAAATCTTAATATGGGGTTGTGTATTCAGTTTTGTCCTTTCATCGTGAATATTTTAAGGAAGTATATGATAACACCCAGGCAATTGACCTAAAATTCCTTTGTCTAATATTTTGAAATTTAATGTTGGCTGTAAAACCCTCTTAGACGTCTTGTTTATCGTCAGATTATTCTGTTTTATCTATTAAGTCATTGAGTACAAAGGTCTGAATGATATTGGTTGGTACAAGATAGCTCCTCGAGTCAAGAAGGTCCATAGAATGACAGATAAATTAAATCGGAGACACATGTGGTGGAATAATATTTAAGTCTTTCTAAAAAGGGGATATGGCGTAGCGTGGTTAGTTATAACATCGTGGGATTTTCCAGTCGATGATTCGGGTGGATTGACGATTTATCGGGAGGTAAATCTCATTAAATGGTAGCATCTCAACAATATTCGTACTTTGGTTCAGAATTGGGATATACATACGATAACTCGGGTTATTTTGCGTAGTCGTATACCTCATATTTAAAAGTGCCTTGTTGTGGAGTTATCAATAATATGGTGTTCTTTGACTCAGGTCTGCACCCTTTCTTTTATTTGATAGCTAGATCATTGACAAAGCTAGGTTGTGGAGGTGGCAGGTTTCGACCCAACTCATCGATTTCTTCTTATATTTACTATTCTACGTGTTTCCCTTATAAGTCCCCTTCCCCGGGTATAGGGACGTCGGGAGTTACATCTCCTTCAATCTTGGGCAACCGATATAGTAGTCGGGCCTTGGTAGACAACCATTGCATCAAAATTTGCTTATCTATGTGTATCATGGTTCAATCAAACTTTGATGACATATAGTACTCTCTTAGGTTATTTTTATGTGATAAATACCTAGATGATTAAGTACTTGAAATATATCTCACACGGTGTTCATACAACATTCTTAACCTGGCTTATATTGATAAAAAACACTTGTGAAATCATTGTTCTACATCATTGATGTCTCCTCTGTTGTGATTTATTAGTCTATTCACGAGACATCGTTTCGAAGGTTCATGGGACCTAAGTGAGGGATTTTTTCCTAATAATCTCCATATTGTACTTTTTTCATTATTTTGGATAGTATTTCAATTATAGTGTTCTTGTGCCATAATTGTGTATTAAGTGTATAGCTTTTAGGTACATGGTTGACATAAGGGTCCAATAATATGAGGAGAAGACAAGAATTAAAGTCCAAACCCAAGTCAAGGCATAAAGAGAGATAGAAGTCACTGTTGGGAAGCTAGAGCATTTACTGGAAAAGTGCATCGTCATATTGTCTCTGTCACTATAATTAATTGGTAATAGCTATGGACATGCTTCCTTCTGATATAGAAAGAGATTGGAGTCAGGGTCGCGTCAGAGGTGACTGAAGCCTTTAGTATATTGTTTGTTAATCCGCAAGTGTACGGAGAATGACTAAGTAGTAATTCGAAAAATCAAGATTCGTGTCCCAAGGGATTCGAAATGTTAATCTTGTGCTTTAATTTAGTTAAGAATAATTCGTTATGCAAAAATAAAGTAAATATGAAATGTGTATTTGACTACACTTAACTACTACAAAAGTAAAGGACTAGATATGAAATTGGTCTGATGGACTATTCTAAATCTGGACATTTTCAGGTCTTGCTAGTAAAATGTTCATAACTTTTTTTACTTAAACTCCAAATAGCAAACCGTTTCTTCTCACGCGATATACACTCAAAGGATTTCCTTGAGCTTGGATTTCATGATAAAAAACTTAACCAATTATGATTTATGGTCTTCTAATGTTGATGTAAATATTTTTGTCAACAATTTCTACTGAGTTTGTATTGGACTTCTTGCCTTTTTTTGTGACTTGATTTGCGTTTCATCTTAACTTTTTGACTTATTCGCTTCATTTTGTGATTCAATATTATTCGTGCACCTGAGAGTTAACATTTAACACATAAATTACCTAAAAAAATTCTCAAAACAAAATCATTCAATAATAAGCCACTAAATCAAAACATGTCAAATAAAAAGGATAAATACCACATTCAAGTACTAAAACCTTATCAAATAATGTCTTAGAAACCAAAATGACAGCGCTCTAATGTATATGTCTCCACATCACATATAATAGTACTTGTGAATTTGGATCACCTATTTTTAACTTTTAATTTATCAAAGTATGCTTGAATGCAATTATTCGCTAAAATCCGTCATTTTCCATTTGATTCTGGTGTAAAGTGATTATAAAATGAGTGTCAAAAGTGATTTTTATAAATCATTCAAATTACTTTTTATAAAATTTTCCAACACATACGACATCCCTATTCCGTCAATTTATTTCAGAATTTCTCGATATAAACAAAAAGTCTTTAGATTCTAATCATAAACAATTTTTTATTCTTCTTACGCTTCCACTAGTTATCCTAGTAATCTGAAAATAATTTCTTGATGCAATTACATTTGCGATTATATTTTATAGTTGATTTCTCTCCAACTTGTTCATGAGAGTTACTTAATGTTGACTTTACTTAAAATCATGCACATGGAATGTTAAAAACAAAAACAAAAAATCTTGGAAGATGAAAAGTCATACCTACATCGATGGGTCATTTCTTTTTAATATTATTTATATAATTTTGTCGAAGTAGACTATTAAAATTAATGGCTTCATGGAAAATAAAATATACACAACAAGCGCATACCACCACCTGTCCAACTCGGCATTGCCGATGGTGCAACAAGACGTGATCATGGTCGTAGGGAGTTCAGGAGTTTTGGGGTGTTAAAAAATAAAAACATACCACCTTTTGGGAGCTGGTATTTATAGGAGATATTGGCTACGTCTGAAAAATGTATTAGAATAGAAATATAGACCTTTAATGATTCAGATTCCGAACGACTTGTGAACAATCAAGTCTTATGTCTCCACCTATACTACTATACATATACAAAAAAGATATTGGCAATTTCATTCTTTTTTTTTATTACAAGGAGACCCAAAAAGATCGTGGAAAACTAGACTAGTACATCATTTAACGAGTTTGGACTAATGATAGCTCGGGATATTTCATTCTATACTACAATACAACCGTGTTTATATATGAGTTAAGATTAAAAGTAGAGTAGACAAAAGAAAATTTTGTCTTCTCCTTTTTAAATCATTCTTATTTCTTAGATAGAATAGCATTTTCGTAATTATACAAATTATATCAAAAATATTATTTTTAAAGAAATGATTAGATTATGCTATTACTTGATTATTGATTATTCGTATTGTCGTAATTTCTTTTTTAACATGGATGTTCGGGCAGTTTACGGGCACCTTGACTAATCTTATGGAAACTATACACGCCTCCCGTACATATTTTCAGGTTAATCAAAACTAAATTACCCATGTTCAGGAAGAAGATTCGAACCTTATACCTCTTACTTTACTCCCTTTAAGAATTCAAGAAATAACAAGAACGAGTGGATTCAAACCATATACCTCCTAAAACTTGTTGTAAATTTTACATAATATTTTATATGATATTTCGGTTATATTTTTTAATTATTATTGGTCAGTGTTCAATTTTAAGATACTTTTTACAGAAGGTCCCTTTTATTGAAAAGTTAAGGAGCCTATTATTTAAAAAAATTAGTAACACTTAATATATCTGAAACGGTCTGAAGAGCTCTAAAGAGCCCAACCACGATAAAATATGGAGAGTCAAGCAACGACAAAATATATTATTTGCCAGCCCTTTCCCAGAACAGTGACGCCAAAAAGACATTAACTTAAGAATTTGATATCATGCTTCACCTTGTGCTTCTCTTCCTCTTTAGATTCATAAGATGTGATATTCCCTCTTTAAGGGTTGCTTTCCTTTTATTTTCAAAATCCCACAGCTCTGGTACTGGGTACCTAGCACTGGGGTTATACTCATTCATCTCTTTCAATGCAGTACAAATAGCTTCATAAGCTTTCACTCCAAGTCTATCCTTGAGATACTTAAGTCTGCCATCATCTTCATCAATTATTTCCTAAGAAAAGCATTCATGTTTATACTTTGTTAGAGCAGATAGAAGGGAATTGGTAAACAAATAAGTTTGTGAAAGTACCTTATGTGCACCACCTTCAACCTCAACGACTAAAAAAGGGTGCCAGTTTGGATCCCTCAGCTTATTCTCCCATTCTGAGAGGATTATAGTGCTACCCTTACATGATCTGACTGTAAACGCTTCTTGATCCAAATCACCCATTCTCTTCACACCTATTTTTGGCTGCTGAAACTTTCCTCTTTTCTTTGTCGGACCCTCCTGGTCTCTCAGCAACTATAATGCAAAATGACAAGTTGTAGTGAGTAATTCATAATACTTGAAGACAATATTGATTATCAAATTAAAATTATTTTAATTCAGTCATGATCTAAATATTTTGGCCGCAAAAATCAATATTGTTCCTTTTGCTGTTCTATCCTAGTAAATCTAGCACTTACAGTAATCAGCTCATTCCGTGCTTCTATTAGTTCTCTGTTTGCATAGCTCTCCTTGACCATAAGAATTGTTTTCACTTCTTCCAAACTTTCAATCTCTTCATCCTTTTCTTTCAGCTTCTCTTCCAAATCTTCAATCTTTTTATCCTTCTCTCCCATCTCTTCCCATTCTTCTGTCACTCCTCTCTTTGCGTAGCTCTCGAAATCACAAGTGTTCCAAAAGTCTTCCAAAAGTTCAAATTCTAAGTTCTTTTCTTTCAAAGTGTTTTCCAAGGCTACAATCTTTCCATCTTTCTCTTTCAAATCCTGTTTCAGTTCATCAATTATTTTCCTTGAGTCGTCATTCATTTGTTCCTTAAGTCGTCTATTCCCCCTGACTAGGTTTTGTATCTTTAACTCCAATGCTTGCTTTTAATTTATAGTTTTCTCCCATACAACAAATTTCATTTGAAGATTCTCTTTCTCCACCTGCCAATTAAACAATGATACTTGTAAATATCGAATACCTTAAATAGACAAGTATATATAATACCTTCTGGTCTTGTGCCAACCTCAGAAACTGTTCATCTGCTCTATTTTGTTCCAGCAGTGATTTCTCCAAGATCGCCAATTTTTTCTCTTTTGGCATGAGTTCATTATTTACAGTCACTAACTCCAACTGCAATTTCATCCTCTTACGCTCTAAAGATAACTTTTCAAAGTCACTGCGTTCATTCTCCTCCATCATTTGTAATTCTAGTTGTCAAAATATTATTTTTTGAAGATAAGGGACTAAACTATCAAAATGTGCAAAAATAAATGACGAACGTTAGTCATCAAATTGAAAAAAAAGGGACTACAATATTAAATTTTTTAAGATAAGGGACTAAACTATCAAAATGTGCAAATAGAAATGACTGCCGTTGTCACCAAATTGAAAGACAAGGGGCTAAAATGTTAATTTTTGCAAGAGAACGGACACAACTGTCAACATCTGCAAAGATAAGGAATCAAATTAGTAGTCATTTATATGAATTCTTATGGTAAAATGTATGTTATTTTGTATAATATAGGAATTTATAGTGCAATTAACTCAAAAAAATTAACATAGGGGCCTATAGTGCAATTTTTGCATAGTCTATGGACCTATAGTGCTTAACCGGTCCTTACAATTGTTGCAGAAATGCATTTGGGCCCTCATCAGGCAGCATATGTTTATCCGGATCAGTAATCTGTGTGGTTCGAGTGGTGCGAGCTATAGTTGATAGTGCGAGACAAGAAGATGGTTCAGGAATTTTGAACCTTATCCTTAAGTGTTGTGTTAATGCCTTACTTTCAGCAATTAATTTTCTCAATAAGTTCACCATTATCTTTGTAGCTATAACTGGAGAATCTTATTGCACCTCCGCAAAAACAACTTATGACCTCCTCAAACGTAACCTTTTATCTGCCGTTTTTGTTGATACTGTGTCCACTCGGATATTGGCTGGGATTATTTTCGTTTTATCCGCTATATATGCCATTCTGGTAACCCTTTTTTCCTTCTTATTTCTAATTTTTTATTTTATAAAGATTTACATTTCTCTACCTGGTACGTGGTGAGTATCACATTCTTGTTTGGGAATTGCAGGTTTGTGTTATATTAAAGACGGTGGTTCATTTAGGGGTGGAGTCATATTTGGTGGCTGCTACGGCGTGGTTGTTGTTGGTGGTGCTAGGTTTCTTAGTTCACGTTTTGGATAATGTTATAGACACGGTGTATGTGTGTTTTGCAATAGACCAGGACCGAGGAGAGGTGTGTAAACAAGAGGTGCATGAAGTTTATGTACACCTTCCCATTAGTACAACTCATAGACAAGTTGATGTAACAACTCCACCTCTTGATGTATAAACTTATTATTTTTTCATTTTTTACTTGTATTATTTTCGTTTCTTGTAATTTATTGATTTTTCCAAGGGTGTAATTGTCTTTTGGTATATATTGTGTATATCTTGAGTATATATCTTATCAATAAAATGACCAATCTGTGAGTTTTTAGCGAGGATTTTTGGCTTTAAATCGGCGTTTGTCATCGTGTAATTCGTTTTTTTGACTGTCACCCCAGATTAGGATTTGGTTTATTTATAAAATTGTCTTAGTTTAAAAGAAAGAAGCTAGAGAGGCGACGGACAGTCACAGAAGTGATGGTGAAAGAAAAGGTTCAGTTAATTAGTTTTCCTGTCCTAGGGGAATTCCACATTTCTCTTCACACTTTTTTCTACTCAACTTATTTGAATACATTTCTTAAATTTGTACCAATATATGCATTTAATACGGGAGGTATTTAAGTGCCGATATGATACAGATTATTCACACAGCATTCAAAATCACTTCATAAGCAACTAAAATCTCTTTGATAAAGTTGGAGGAGATATTAATTTCATCTATTGGTAGAAGTGGACGAATATTAGGTAAAGAAAAGGAGAAATTAGACTAGGATTACCTGGAATATTCAAGACACCTTTCTAAATCCAATTCAGTCCTAGGAAGGATATAAGAAAATCAAATGGGATCTCTTACATATATAACAAATAAATATAAGCACATGATTGTTGCACTACAAAAAATTCTATATTAGGTAGCACTTAAATTGTGGTATTACGTCTAACCGCTACTAATGCCTCGTTTTTAAAATATATTTGATGGCGGTATTATTATATACAACCACCAATTCTAGTGTATAAGGTTAAAAAAGCTGAACTATTTAATTAAATAAGTTAATTGCTTTATAATTACTAATTATTTTCTTTAATAATTTTATAAATAATATAAAAAATTTTGAAAAAATTATTTATGAAAAAAGTCCATCGGACAATTGTAAACAAAAAATAATTTTAAAAAAAAAAAAAAAAGAAGAAGAAACACGCTGCGTTTATAAACGCCACTTTAAAAGTAAATACACTTTACCCCTCTACACCGCCATTAAAACCTCGCCATCAACAACCCTTGAAGAACAATCGAAACTCCCCAATTAAACCCTTTCACCATTTTCTACAAAGCTTCTCCATCGGCCCCAACATAACAAAACCCTCGTCACTCTTCTCTCTCGCTTATCAAAACCAAAACCCTCCTCTCTCTTTAATCAAAACCAAAACCCCCCTCTCTATCTAATCAAAACCCTCATCTCTCTATCTTAATCAAACCCTAACTCTCTCGATGTGATTCGCCCGTTAACTAAATTCTAGATTGAAGAGTATTTTGAAGAATCGGAGATGATCGTCTCGCCCGTTATCTAGATTCGAGATTGAAGAAAAGTGTTTCTCACTTCCATTATCTAGATCGATTGTAGGTAAATCTCATTTTTAATTTGTTTCGATTCTTCAAATTAGATATAAAAACTCTGATTCTTTCCTGATTAGTATTATATGCACACATAATTAGTATTCAAATACAGTATTTGTGCTATAGTTCGTATCTGAGAGCATCTGAGCTCTGCAATTAGGTATTCAAATTAGTATTTGTGTATTTGTGCTATAGTTCGTATCTGAGAGCATCTGAGCTCTGCAATTGAGTATTCAAATCAATTTGTGCTATAGTTCGTATCTGAGAGCATCTGAGCTCTACAATTGAATTGAATTTGTGCTATATAATAACATGTCTTTGGTAAACCTTTTAATAGTTCGTAACTGAATTTTGTAGTGTTTCTCTACAAAATGAAACTTTTTGATTAATTAACATTATTAATTTGTTTAATTTGTTAAAGCATGGATAGAGGAAAGAGTAACAGCCATTCCACTTCAAATGTTACCTCTGAGGTGGCTAGCTCTTCTTCAACCACGAAAAGAAAGACACGAGGGGCCACAAGTTTAGTATATAATGGAGACAGTTTCTTGCCTAAGTGTATGCTTTTTTTTTTTTAAATGTTGTTAATAATTTCGATACTTTGTATTTGTAGAATCTGGTGAATAATTTGATATCGATTGGATCGGGAAGAGAAGCTGCTTTAATTTGTGATGATAGCACTTGATCGAGGTAATGATAGACGAGTCAAAAGTGACGGTTCTGAGGTATTTTATCGATTACTTTACATCTTTTGAAATTTTTTAGCTTATTATAAACATATTTGTTTATATAATAACTATTTTATGAGACTACAGTGACTTTTTCATGAGAATAAATTGATTTTTTACAGTCAGAAGAAGAAAGACGTGACAATAGAGAAAGGGAGGAATTAGAGAAGCATATTAGAGTATTTTGCTTTGGATCTTCTTATGGGAAGTGATGGTATGTTGATTATTTATCTTCTGTATAGAGTTGCTTGCTTATATGAAGAGAAAATTAATTGTTAATTTTTTTTATATTTAGGAACTTGTCAAGGTGTAATTGCATTAAATATGGAGGATGGAACATTACATAGGTTCCAAGCTAATTCCACAATTTTAGCCAAGGGGGTATTTTTTTTTTTTTTAAAATCTAAACTCTATTAAAGGGGTGTACTAAAAATCACTTTCCAAAAGTACTGCACTGGTGATGGTAATGCTATGGTTGCTCGTGCTGGATTACCTCTCGAGGCTTGTCTCTTGACTTTATACTTATTTAAATTTAAAATTAAATCTAACTTTATATTATATTAATGTTACTGTTACTATTTTTTCAGGATCTCGAGTTTGTGCAGTTTCATCCAACTGGTATATATGGAGCTGGGTGTTTAATTACTGAAGGTTAATTCTTTTCTTTTGTTTACATATATAACATTTTTTTGTATAAGCTTTGAATTTTGAATTTTTTTTAAAATACTTATAGGATCTCAAGGAGAAGGAGGTATTCTTAGAAACAGTGAAGGTGAAAGATTTATGGAACGTTATGCTCCAACAGCTAAAGATCTTGCATTTGCATCACGAGATGTTGTTTCAAAATCTATGACTGTGGAAATTCGAGAAGGCCATGGTGTAGGTAATGAGAAATTCTTACTTTTCATTTCATTTTTTTATATGTTTGGATGTACAAATGTTTAATATTTTAACAGGGTCTTTAGATATTGATGTTAAGGAGATTGAGAAGTGTATGGGGGACCCGGAAGCTGATTCTGATAATCCTATTCTTAAGGAAGAGCAACAAGCTCAGGTAATTATCGGGTGAGGGGTATTTTTGTCTTTTTAGTTTTTACCGATATTTTAATCATTTTATGAATTTTTCTAGATTGGGAAAGGTACACGAGGTGATGTAACAATATCACCTACCCTTGTTGTAAATAATCGGCAATACCGAGGTGAGTTTGTCACTTTTTTACAATTTAAACGTTTAGGGACCTATAGTGCATTTTTTGTAAATGGTTTCAGGGAAATTGGGTAAAGGTCCTGTTTTGAAGGCGATATGTGCTGGTTTTGAGGAGAAAACTGAGCCGTCAGTTTGTTTGAGTGACGGTAAGGACTTATAGTGCAATTTTTGTATAATATAGGGACCTATAGTGTAATTTACTCTTTTTTATGGTGTAACAGATGTAGAGACGAACGAATGCTTGGTTAATAATGGTGGTTGCTGGGAAGATAAAGCGGCTAATGTTACAGCTTGCAAGGTATTGAGTAATCTTTATACGTTTTTGCAATTTAGTCCTTTATATTTATTTATTTTTTATAGGACACGTTTCGAGGGAGAGTATGTGAATGCCCTTCGGTTAATGGTGTACAGTTTAAAGGAGATGGTTATAGTACCTATGTAGGTAAATTAACGGGCCTAAACTTTTTCCTCTTTTTTTTATAATATTTTATTTACATTTTGGTCCCTCAGCTAGTGGAGTTGGACGATGTAAAATAAATAATGGAGGTTGTTGGCACGAATCCCGAAACGGACGAACATTCTCTGCTTGTGTGGTTTGTGTTCTTTACATAATACATATTATCTATTGGTATATTGCAATTATACCCCTCAACTATTTATTAATATGTAAAATGATTAATAGGATCACGAAGATGGAAAATGTGTTCTCTAGCCCCTGTGCTCTGATGAGCACATTTGCTTATTAATCCTTAAAGTTTGGATTTAATTTAATGTTATTTTTTTTTACAGGCCTCCATATCAATATCAAGAAAATTCATATATATATTTCCACTTTTGAGTTGTGATTTTTCATGACAGCGTAACTTTGTCGAAAGCATGGCTGAATATTCCATAGTACACAGGTAAATTGTGTAATTCAAAACAACCCCAAAGCTAATTTTCTCTATTTTCCGGTGGGGGTTGTTTTGCAATTTATTTTGTGTATCTAAAAATTATTAGAAAATTGATTATAATTTTTTTGCAGGGACCTAGATATAAATTACAGCCATGGGAGCTTTGTTACAGCCATGAGAGCTCTGTTACAGTAGTTTTCCTAGGATGTAATAAATTATTGTAAATTCTTTATTATGAAAATTTATTGTAATATTTTGGAAAGAATTGAATAGTGTTACAGTTTCGTCACTGAATATTGTAATATTTTTTTTATTTTACTTCTTTTAGAATTGGTGGCGGTTACCATTATTTTTCTTTTTTTTGAAGACTCCATCTTAGGTAGCGTATCAGTGTGACCGCCACGAACTGTTTGGTGGCGGATTTCGTTAATAACCGCCACCTTTAGTATTTGTGGCAGTATTTTGCAACTGCCACCAGAACAATAGGTGGCTCCAAACATGGTGGCGGTCTTTGTGGCGGTTGTGCAAGTGCCACAAATGTTTACGTGGCGGTTATAACCGCCACTAAAGGCCAAAATAATCGCCACCTTTTCTCTTTTTTTTTTGTAGTGTTGTCTAAATAAAAACAATCATGGTCATATAAACAACAAAGAGGAGAAAAGCTCAAAGTGTGTACTTATATAATAACAAAATAATGACCAATAAAATTACATAAATAAATATTCTAATTGTTTATTTGTAAATAAAAAGTTAAACTTTGTGAAAGCATTAATAAGTTGAACGCATTCCTTTGAGGGATAAAAGACTAGGAATTAGAGGGTAGTAATCGATTGCGAGTTGGTGAGAGCATAAACATTCCTTGGCTAAAGATGTATATTTTTTGGAGTGAACATCATATACCATATAATGACAATCGATACTAATATGCAGTTTATCCAAATTTGGTGAGGTATGCAAATTAATCCATCGCGCACTTGGAAAATCCCGACGAATAAAATCCACAGGAATAATATATTTCTTAGACCACATGTGTTCATTGTAATTCTCCAACACCCAAACATGCATCTTATTTGTATATAAGAACCCAATTGCCAGCTTGTCACCATCTACAATAAACATACGGAACCGATAATACTGATTATAACCACTACTTATAGCTCCAGGAACATATTGTGATTTAAAATCCCAAGGGAGCTTGATGTTCATGGAACTCTTTCCGTCCAATGTAAATCGTATTAAATCTGTATTCTCCAATTTCTCATAGGAATAACTCAAAGCGTAACAAACATCATTGTTTGTCACAAAGTATGGCTTGCTTTGCTTACACGATAGAGCAACATCAAGGTATTGATAACTCGAATCATTATCACTTCCAATACTTACCATAGCAACACTTCCAATACTTTCTTTATTCATGCATAAATTAATTAACTTATAGTTACCCGTTGATGAATCGAAACCCAGTCTGACTAAATATCTTGAGTTAATTACTGATTTGTCCTCCACTAACTGAAGCACTTGTTTAGTGGCCGGGTTTCTTATGCGACACTTAATAGTACGCGTGTTTGCATGCATCTCCAGCACTAAGCCATTTAAGCAATCTTGGTAGATATATACTTCACCATTTGATTCACATACACTATCAACATATTGGTAAACAATTTGGGAATATTTATTCGGCCTCTTCTCATACTTGTCAATGAAAAACTTTTGCTGAGTAAACAATTTCCATGACTTGCACACACATCTGCACCTTAATACACTTTTTACTTCCAACAGGCTTAAAACATCACAGATTATTTCATCAGGCATCGTCATTAAAAATCCACCAGACTCCTTATTTGACATCTGTTAAATAAACAGTATTAACGGATTAGTGCCAAGGACTCTTGTATAAAATTACTCCCAAATATTTGACCCCAGGATTCACGAAATCAGATGCATATTAATATTGTAGCGCTACATGTTTCTTTTGTTATGAAATCCCTCCTAAATCTAAAGTCTAAACACACCCTAAAGTAATTTTAAGCAATTTTTTTTATTTTTAAATTTATATTCTGATCAAGCTTATAAATTTTGATTCTGTTTTCTGAAACAAAATAGAACTCTAACATTAAAAACGATAGTATACAATGATTAAACTAACATATGAGCATATAAAAACAGTTCTAAACTAAGGTTTATAATAAACCTAGATGATTACTAATACACAACATATAAATTATGTTAAGAAATTCCTCTAATAAATTACCCGAATCGATCGACAACTCCTTTTTCGAAACTCCATTCCTCTTAAACCAAAATTGCTGACAAAACCATAAAATTTAAGACTTATTTATAAAGGAATCGACCTGGGTCTGTCGGTCGAGTCGGTCGAGTCGGTCCATCTTTTACGAATGGATCGTCAACTAATGTGTACAGACAAATTTTTTTTTTTTTTTTTTGGGATTTAATGTTTTAAGGCCTTAAGGCCATCAACTTAGCATTATAAGTCCCCTTCTTAACCAACCTCTTAGCTGGTCCAACTAAAGAGGTATCGTACCCCTAAGCCCTTCTCCACATTGAAAAACAAAAATCCTATACACAAACCCTATTAAGAACCCGATGAAACCCCTACCCTATTCTTAGCTTTAGTCTCCCTCTCTCTTTTACCCCGGCTAACCACCACCCCATCTCCGCCTTCATCACCGGAACATCACCATGTAGTGAAAAATATCACCGTGTTAAAAATGAAATGGGAAAAACAAATCAGAATAAAAGTAAAATCAATTAACTAGTAAACTAACTATTACAAGGAAATTGAAATTACAACGAAACTTACAAATTATTACACGGAAAATCAAAAAGCAAATGTTACACGGAAAGTAGGAAATTAATCCCGGTGTTAAAAAGATATTCCGGCGTAGTAGTGGTATCTCTAACAGAGTCTACCTAAGTCTTATCGAAGAGGATAAGAAATAGAAGTGTAGAGAGAGAGTTTTTGCTTTTTGCTTTGTAGTTTCGTAGCCAATACTGGTGGAGAACGAGCTCTTTATATAGGGGAGAGGTGGGTTTGAAAACCTTTGTCATCAGTAACGTATCAATTAAGACCGTGATTGCCTCCAGTGATTAACTGGCGGTTTTCTAATTGATTATCTTATTCCACATGTTTTGAATGCTTGTGTAACAGCTAGTTGACTTGACCTGGCGAGTTGACCAGCTGATAGAATAATCTTCTTAACGGGCGCGTGATTGATGGAGTCTTGTCTTACGTTTGTCTTCTGATTGATTGCCAGCGACACTATAAGAGCTGATAGGAAAACCCATTTCATTTTTCATTTTTTGACTCCCCAAACTCCCCAACTCCCCCACGACCCACGACCCACGACCCACGACCCACGCCGGTACCGGTGCCGGGCTGGGCCGGCCGGGCGGGTGGATGGTGGTGGTGCGCGCGTGTGCGGCTTTGCTTTCCCTTCTTGGCTTACATAGTGGTTAGTCATTTTGATAGGAATACATGGGTGAGTACATTTATACAGATAAATTATTTTACTCACCTCCTATGTGGGACAAAATCCTTCATAAAAAATGTCTTTTCCACTTCCAAAGGAAATAGGAAGAGTCTTGGTTAGTCCTCCATATTAATCCAAGTGGTGTGGCCTAAGGTGTGATAAAAAGATGATATAATTTAGATGCAAATAAACACCCTAAGCTAGCACGGTTCTGCAAGTATACAGATCGTATGCAGGTTTTAATGAATAAGTAGAATTCGTTCCTCAGGGACTACGAAGGTTATGAAGAACTTATGCAAATATTCAAGTGCAGATATGAGAGTTAGAACAGATAATACGCAAGTAGAAAGAAGAGAAAGATAGATATTTATTTGGTTTTTGAATAATAAAACTAAACTTATAAATTAAAAGACTAGAAAAATAAATAAAAGAAAAGGAGATAGTATGAGAGTTTAGCTTGAGTAATTAGCAAGTAATCCCCACTAGTTTTGCCGTTCTAAACATGTAAGGTATGAATCATGTAGTATTTCACTAGTTTGGTTTCAATTGCGCTAGGTAGTTTAAAATAGGGTTTACCTGTGTCAATAAGAACCTAAGAAAACTGTTCCTACAATTGATAAAATAGCAATACACTAAACCAATGACTATCTAGTTAGGCTGGGTTGTCAGATCAAACCTTATTCTAGATGTTATGTGCTAATTTTATAGTCAAATATACCGGCTATCTAACTACTATGATGGTAATGCTATATGTTTGCAACCATAAAGAACACAAAATATAAATCCAACACATAAACAGAGAAATCAAAACATAAATTCAATCAAATTAGATAGATGTCAACCAAAACTAGGGTTCATACATATATGCTAAAACTCAATCTAAATTAAATTTAGTTCATACTAAGAAGAGAAGAGAAAAGAATTACATAATCAAAGGTTGAAGGAGACATATGGTGTTCTGCTCCTTCCAGACTCCTTCTCTTGTGTTGCAGCTTCCTCTTGGCCTTAAGGTCTGGCCAAGGATGATTTAAGAGTGTTAAGAGGCTGTATTTATAGTGTATAGGTTGACCTAATTCGTTTCTTGAAGGAGAGGTTAAGTAATGGACTCCAAGCCCAACTCAAATTCGTATGGAAATAAAGATAATTACTGCTGAACTGTTTTGAGCATATCCTCTTCGTCATTGGTCGGTTTTTGCTCCACAATATACCAAAAGAATCCTCACAGAATTATCTACGTTCCTATGAAAGGAATCTTCCAAAATCGGCTCGGTTTTGGAGTTATCACCACTTCTTTAGGCGTAGCTGCAGAAATTTAGATTTAGGCAACTTTTCCTTTTCCATGATTTTAGCTTTTATTTCCTTTATCTCCAATTAGCATGCTAATCTCTTTCCATATCTTGTAGTCTTTGACTTGGACTCTAATTAATCTCCATAATTATCTTTAAAGCTTCACAATAAATAAACAATTAAACCCAATATGCTCTAAAAATATTATTCTACTAAATCAAGACTCAAAATAGGAAAGTGCACTAAATTAAGCTAAGATCGACCTATAAACTAATAAATACGCCTAAGATGATGTCTCGGATATATATTTTATTATCACAAATGAGGAGATATCAAGACCCCCAACTCAAAGTTGTATCGTCCCGATACAATAAAAGTAAAGAATAGAAGGGGAGTCAAATAAACAAGAAGAAGAAGTAGGAGGAGAATAAGAACAGAACATAATGAATGATCCTAGAGAAAAATATCTAAAAAGTCTCATGTAGTAATGCTCAAGAAATAATGCACAAGTATGCCTAATACACATGTAATCAATAATCCATAAATTCAAGTCCAGATTAATTTCGCAATGCCAGAAGGAGAGGATGATAACTTAGTTCATGTTAATGGCTATAGGTTATTCATAGGTCCCAATATAGCATCCAATGGTCCACTTACCTACTACCTAATAGCTCAATTGTTTCTCCACCAAGCAGTTAGAAATCCTAAGGTCTTGGGTTATAGCTTGGCTTAGGTACGGTATGATACATTTGGATAATGAAAAGTGAGCTTTTGGCTCTCTCCTCACTAGCCATCAACGAATCTCCCTAGAGCTTGATTTTTCACCCGAAGATGTTCTAACTCAACCCAATTTATTGATGCATTAATGTGCACCCCCAATAATCCCAATTAAAACCTTTTATGATGATATACAAATTCCACTTTGCCGGTACGAATATATATTCTTTGACTCTATTTTTGATGTTCGAGATATCATGCTATTTTTTCATATATATTCTTTCTTTTTATGCCCTTGTTGGCAATTTTAGCTCGTAGCTTCTTTTTCATTCACTATTACCCCGGCAAAGGGTTACAATAATAACTTTTTCATCATCAATAAAATCATAATTACAATTCCCAAAACCCAATGTTCCCTAATGATGAAACCCACCACCCCAAACTCAAGCTCTAAAACGACTTGTTTCAGGTTTTGCGATTCGAGTGCGGGTCATATAGATAAGTCCTACAAACTACGGGTATGGATTATAATGTGTTTCAATAAAAAGGCTTTAGAAAAGCTCAAAGGGGGCTAAGACGGATAAATAATAATAACAATATCAAACAAAAGGGTGAGAAAGTATAAAAGGCTTCAAGTGTTTTAATCATGAAAGAACTGCCTTATTCATTTTTCTAACTACCGGATTTTGTTACTTTTTCATTATTAGTTCATAGATAAGCGGGTTTTCAACTACTTTCAAACCTCACGTTCTACACACCAAATAACTCTCCCTAAGTTTCAACGTGAATTCTTAGCATTTCTCATTAACTTTCCTATCCTTTATTTCCTGCTTTCATACATGCATGCTAAACAAATTTGTAACATCTTTCAAAAACATACTACTTACTATCATTGACCTAATAAAATCATTCTCAACTGGGTACATTCAAAATATTCTATGCCTAATTCAACCCAAAAAAATTTTAAATTTTATGCAAAATCAAAAAGGAAGATGAGGACAACGAATCTCCATCCCCAACTCAAAAATGAGCCGTGTCCCCACGACTCGAAAAAGACTCAAGAAAGAATAAAAAATTTAAAATTAGCATACATATTGCACATAAAGAAATGGTAGGGAAGAAAGAAAACATACTCTTCGAGACTATTACCTCGCCTTATCGACATCCAAGATAGGATTTTGCTGGATTTTCTTTAATTGCTCATGGAGTGTTGTGATGTACTCCGTTTCTTCTTTTGAAAGTTGCGTAATTCCTCTCAAAACTTTAATAATCCAAGCATTGTCAATATTGTTACTCATCTTATACTCACGTGTTTCTTCTTCACCCAACTTCTTATTCGCTTTCCCGATCATTACAAGTGATCATAATAGGATATTGCATTAAATAACGACATGGGAGAGATCGAAAATCCGTATCACCTCCTTATAGATCAACTGTGCCACATCTTCCTCTTCTCCTCACCCAATACAATTCCCAAAAGAACGTTTTTAGAACGTCTTACCATGAGCGTAGATCAACCTAATCTTTCCAAATCTCCACGAATCTTCATGTATTCTCCTTCAACTTCTTCTTCAAATACTTTCTTATAAGAAAAAGGTAGTTCCTTTAATTGTTTCTTCGGAGAAGCTATCATGGCCATTAAAGCTTTCTCTTTTTCTTCAGGTGTAGAGTCTCCGATCTATAGAGGTTGTGTTGTCTCCTTTACTAAAGTTGGAATCTTTTTGCTCATTGAATCAACACAGCATGCTAACCTCTCTTCTCTTGACTTGTTTTACCCTTTGAATTGGAACTAAGACTTTTCTCACTTGATGTCTTCTCAATTAATCCAATACCTTGTTTTTCTTCATCTCCCTCACAGTAGATAATGTTCATGTTCTTAATCATCTCAATTGACCCCCAACTCAAAGCTTTAACCACTCTTGAAATTTGAACTTTTGAATTATTGGTTGTACAAGCTTAATTTGGGTTAGGAAAGGTGATTTGATGATGATTCTCTATATGGGTAAGATGGATTCTTCATGGATTGGTATGGATTTAAGAAATTGTAGGATGAATTTTTGAAAATTTAAGCTTTTGATTCTTGGATTCAAGGTGTTTTGGTTTGATATGGGTGGTTGAATCTTCTTTGTAATGATGTGGAGAAAGGATTGGATGTGTTTTTATTGTGATTGGGTAGTGTTTTGATGATTAGGGAAGGTTTTTATGAGCTTCAATGGAGTTGGGAGCGTTTTGGAGAAGAAAGAGAGGCTTAAGGTTTAATAAATTCAGAATAATAGCTATTACCTCCTTTTATAAGCTTCAACCCGCGTCTTTTCTCTCTCCAGCGTCGACCTGTGGTATACCGCGCATATGTTCCGGTATACCGCACCTATCAGCGTTCCAAAAAATTTCGCCTCGTCAAAAATCACGCGCTACCTACCCGTGTTACGGGTTTTCTGCCCTGCGGTACACCGCACCTGTGGTCCGGTATACCGGACCCATCAGCGTGATTTTTTTCACCTCGGTATAAAACCCGAGCTCCATACCCGTGGTACGGGTTTTTGTCCTCTACGGTACACCGGGGCTGAGGTACGGTATACCGCACCTGTGGTCAGAATTTTCCGAAATTTTTTGTTTCTCCTTCCCTAACTCGATTTCCCAATACCTAAGCATCAAAAACACTAATACCCTTCTCAAATATGCAATATCAACTAAATTTAACTAAGCTAAACATAAATTAAAAACTAGACACGTAAAAACATAAAAGAAATTACGAGTTGTCTCCCGTATAGCACTTTTGTTTTACGTCTTTTAAAGTTAGACGTGTTACCTCGATTAAGGAGTGCGAAATTTCCACCCCTTGCCTCTAACTCCCATGAACTTTTCAGATCTATTCTTTGGAGCAATGGATGGTTTCATCCATAAGTTCTGGGGTGTAGGTTCGTCTTGTGGTAACTCTATTTCGTTTGTCGCTTTGCACTCCTCTTGCAACCCATTCGTCCCTTGTTTGTTAGAAAGAATGTACTTCATGAACTTGCGATATTTTGTTATTCTTGTGAGAGCTTCTACAAACGGGATGTTGATCTTTAACTCGTTCACCATGTCAATGAACTTCTTGAATTCTTTTTCATTGTTCTGATGTCTGACACGTGACGGGAATGGTGGAGGAGGACGTGTGTTGGTTACCACTGGGCTCTCTTTCTTTTCTGGTGTCTTCTCTGGGACACTTTTTTGTTCAACTACCTCTTCGACCTTGTCTTTAATTGTTTCTTCAACCACTTTTTCAGGACTAGAGGTTGGTTCTGGTTCTCGTCTAGGTGGAGGTAATTGTTTTCCACTTCTTAATTCAACTGCATGACAAGCATGATCTTCAGGAGCAACAGTATCACTTGGGAGTTGCCCTTTTGGCCTATTTTGCATTACACTCGCCATTCATGATATTGTATGCTCAAGGTTCTTAATTACCTTGGATTGGGTTTGGATTCTATGCTGGCTCGTCTTCATATTTTCTTCCATTACTTTCATCATTGCAGCCATGCTTGAATTCAAACTCGAAGGTTGTTTTGTGGAGCTTGTTGCATTGAATATTGAGGTGGTTCTTGAAAAGCTTCTTTAGAATTCGGCGCTTCTTGATAGATTTCTTTGTAAATCGGCGCTTCTTGATATTTAGGTTGTGGTGGATAGTAAGATTGAGGTCGAGGTTGATAATAATTCTCTTGATTTTCGACCCAAATTTTATTTTGTGGGGGCTGATAATTAGTGTAACTTCCTTGAGGACGATAATAACCATTAGAATAATGGTGTCTTTGATGAGATACGAAGGGAGGTGAGGCTAAATTATTCATGCAATTCTCCCACGAATGGTTTCATGCTCCACAACCTGGACATAAAGGTAAAGTAGGTACTATATTCACCTGAGTTATTGTTCGTGCTTGTTCTCGTAATTCCTCAAGTTGTTGGTTTAACTCTTTGAGCCTTAGAGAGTCTAAGATCTCTTCTTGTTCTTCTGATTCAACTGGCCAACTTCTCTCGTTCTCAAGAACATTCTCCATAATATTTTCAACTTCTTCAAGATCTAATAACACAAAACCTTTTCTTCCTAAAATATCTGCTCTTCTTCTGGACTCGTCATTAAGTCCTCCATATAACATGGTTAATGAATATTCTGGCGATGATGTATGGCATGGACATCTCGCCTTCATCTCCCAAAAACATAACCATGCTTCACCCAAACTTTCTCCGTTTTCCTGCCTAAATTGTTCGAGCTCCACCATATCTTTTAATCTTCTACTAACCGGATAGAATCGGTCTAGGAATTTTGATTGAAGCTTGTCCCAATCTGGAATAACGTGAGGGCATTGGGTATCGTACCAATCGCTTGCACTTCCGGTCAAAAAGAATTGGAACATAATGTAATACATCTGCTCCTTTGTAACGCCTCTGGTAATATAAACGTCACAAATCTGCATAAATTTCTGAAAATACCGGACCGGATCTTGTTGTGCAGCACCGCTAAATTGTCCATGACTCGCAAATTGCGCTATCATGCTTGGATCTGGTCTATAATTGGCGGCTTGGATTTCTGGAGTGCGGATTCCGCGTGGTTGCACTCTGTATGTGATGGGAAGATCAAGTCTCCTTGGATTCTCCATCTGTAAAACTCTGTAAAGACAAAAACTAAAAAGAAAAGCGTAAAATAGAACTAACTAAAATAAAAGCACTAGATAATTGCACAAGGACTAACGATGTAGTCCCCGGCAGCGGCGCCAAAAACTTGGTGTGGCCTAAGGTGTGATAAAAAGATGATATAATTTAGATGCAAATAAACACCCTAAGCTAGCACGGTTCTGCAAGTATACAGATCGTATGCAAGTTTTAATGAATAAGTAGAATTCGTTCCTCAGGGACTACGAAGGTTATGAAGAACTTATGCAAATATTCAAGTGCAGATATGAGAGTTAGAACAGATAATACGCAAGTAGAAAGAAGAGAAAGATAGATATTTATTTGGTTTTTAAATAATAAAACTAAACTAATAAATTAAAAGACTAGAAAACTAAATAAAAGAAAAGGAGATAGTATGAGAGTTTAGCTTGAGTAATTAGCAAGTAATCCCCACTAGTTTTGCCATTCTAAACATGTAAGGTATGAATCATATAGTATTTCACTAGTTTGGTTTCAATTGCGCTAGGTAGTTTCAAATAGGGTTTACCTGTGTCAATAAGAACCTAAGCAAACTGTTCCCGCAATTGATAAAATAGCAATATACTAAACCAATGACTATCTAGTTAGGCTGGGTTGTCAGATCAAACCTTATTCTAGATGTTATGTGCTAATTCTATAGTCAAATATACTGGCTATCTAACTACTATGATGGTAATGCTATATGTTTGCAACCATAAAGAACACAAAATATAAATCCAACACATAAACAGAGAAATCAAAACATAAATTCAATCAAATTAGATAGATGTCAACCAAAACTAGGGTTCATACATATATGCTAAAACTCAATCTAAATAGAATTTAGTTCATACTAAGAAGAGAAGAGAAAAGAATTACAGAATCAAAGGTTGAAGGAGACATATGGTGTTCTGTTCCTTCCAGACTCCTTCTCTTGTGTTGCAGCTTCCTCTTGGCCTTAAGGTCTGGCCAAGGATGATTTAAGAGTGTTAAGAGGCTGTATTTATAGTGTATAGGTTGACCTAATTCGTTTCTTGAAGGAGAGGTTAAGTAATGGACTCCAAGCCCAACTCAAATTCGTATAGAAATAAAGATAATTACTGCTGAACTGTTTTGAGCATATCCTCTTCTTCATTGGTCGGTTTTTGCTCCACAATATACCAAAAGAATCCTCACAGAATTATCTACGTTCCTATGAAAGGAATCTTCCAAAATCGGCTCGGTTTTGGAGTTATCACCACTTCTTTAGGCGTAGCTGCAGAAATTCAGATTTAGGCAACTTTTCCTTTTCCATGATTTTAGCTTTTATTTCCTTTATCTCCAATTAGCATGCTAATCTCTTTCCATATCTTGTAGTCTTTGACTTGGACTCTAATTAATCTCCATAATTATCTTTAAAGCTTCACAATAAATAAACAATTAAACCCAATATGCTCTAAAAATATTATTCTACTAAATCAAGACTCAAAATAGGAAAGTGCACTAAATTAAGCTAAGATCGACCTATAAACTAATAAATACGCCTAAAATGATGTCTCAGATATATATTTTATTATCACAAATGAGGAGACATCACCAAGTCTCTTCCGCTTCTCCTAAAGATCATGAATGGATAATAGCCTATACTAAAAGTATAGCATTAATCCAACAATCCCCCACTCAGGGTCTTTTGGAGAGACGGTGATCAAGTTTCCATGACTTTCAGCATTTGGGTGAATTGTACTTAAGTGCCAATATCTTTCGATTTGAATTGTCACGTAGTGAATTGAGGCAACCACCAAATTTCGTTTAAGTGAACATACTCTTGAACTTTAATGGTTTTTGATCGAGGCCCTCACAGCACATACTCTACCCTGCTGAAAGTTATGGTCTCCTGGAACCTCACCTTTCAGTTGGTTCATCAAGTCATTCTCTAAGAACCACCCTTGCGGGCTATGAACATTGTGGATTCCTTTATTTACATCTGTTTAAGGACGTCTCCTTAACATTCTGTTTATAAAGGTTTGGGTTTTGCTACTACCCGTGAATTCATCAAGTCCTTCTCGAAAGGACCACCATAGAGGCTATGAAATCTGATTCATCAAGTCCTTCTCAAAAGGACCACCACAAGTGGCTATGAATCCACATTACTTTAGTTTTATGCCATAGGGATGGAGGGAGATCACTTTGACTCAAGAGTCACATGTTCCCCATTGATGGGTCTTAATCCCATCCCCCTCGACGTTTCCAGGACTACTCTCATGGGTAGGCCTTTGTAAATGGATCAGCAAGATTTTTCTCTGATCGTACAAACTCTAAGGCCATCACACCATTCTTCAGTAACTGTTTTACTGAACCATGTCTGATGCGTATATGTCTCTTCTTTCCATTGTAGGCATTGTGATGAGCGACTGCAAGGGATGCTTGTGAATCACAATGGATACACTCAGGTGTGGCCTTACCTTCCCAAAGTGGCACATCTGATAAGAGACTTCTCAACCACTCAGCTTCTTGTCCATCCATTTCTAGTGCTATAAACTCAGACTCCATGGTGGAGCGTGCTATACAAGTTTGTTTAGAGGACTTCCACGATACAACACCTCCTCCTAAGGAGAAAACATAACCACTGGTGGAGTTAACTTCGTCATTGTCAAAGATCCAGTTTGCATCACAGAATCCCTCAAGAACTGCAGGGAATGAGCTGTAAAGCAGGCCTAGATCAATAGTACCCCGCAAGTACTTTAGAAGACGACGAAGTGCAACCCAGTGGTCGTTACTCGGGTTATGAGTATAGCGACTAAGTCTACTAACGGCGTAGGCAATATCGGGTCGAGTGTAGTTTATTAAGAACATCACACTACCTATGATTTTGGCATATTCATTTTGGGATACAGTATCCCCAGAATTTTTAGACAAATGAATACTAGAATCATAAGGAGTATTTACAGGTGTTACCTCAAAGGAGTCGAATTTCTTCAACATCCTTTCTACGTAATGAGACTGATTCAGGGAAATACCATTACTGCTCCTAATGATTTTTACCCCAAGAATTACATCTGCTTCTCCCATGTCTTTCATGTCAAACTTAGAAGACAAGAAGCGTTTGGTCTCATTTATGGTATGAAGGGAAGTGCCGAAGATGAGCATGTCATCTACAAATAGGCAAATGATGGTACACTCTGATCCTGTTACTTTTGAGTAAACACACGAGTCAGAAGTGTTTACCACGAACCCATCTGAAATGAGGGTATCATCGAGTTTTTCATACCATTTTTTGGGTGCCTGTTTTAAGCCATACGAAGACTTTTTTAGCTTACACACTTTATCCCATTGACCGGGAACCACACACCCTTCAAGCTGGGCCATATAGATCTCTTCATCTAGGTCCCCATTCAAAAACGCAGTCTTAACATCCATCTGATGTATGACCAGTTTGTGAATGACCGTAAGAGCGATGAGGGCCCTAATGGTGGCGATTTTGGTCACAGGGGAGTAAGTGTCGAATTCATCAAGGCCTTTCTTTTGGGTGAAACCCTTAATAACAAGCCTAGCTTTGAATTTTTCTATTAAGCCATCAGGTCTCAACTTTTTCTTAAAAATCCATTTGCTATTGATGGGTTTGCTGCCTTTAGGTAAGTCAGTCAATTCCCACGTATGATTACTTCTAATAGACTCAAGTTTGCTATTAACAGCTTCTTTCCAAAAACTAGCATCAACCGATCTCAAAGCATCGGCATAAGTTTTTGGGTCTTCCTCCATGAGGAGACAGGTGACTACCTGTTCACTTATCAGGTCAATGTGAAGACCTTCGGTTAAGAAGGCTGTGATAAAACCGGGTCCGAAGCTGGACTCGATCCTACGTCTCTTACTTCTCCTAAGTTCTTCCTCAGGAATACTACTAGGTTCATAGGAAGTAGAAGGGCCAGGGGAACTATCACACAGAGGTACATTAACATTATCAGATAAGTTACTAGAAGATAAAGAAGCATCAATAGTATTCACAGTTTTCAAAGGGAAAATGTTTTCAAAGAATTCAGCATCTCTAGATTCAAAAATGGAGTTATCATCTAATGATAGGAATCTATAGGCTGCACTATTCTGAGCATACCCTATGAAGACAGAGTTTATTATTTTGGGTCCAACAGTGACTGTTTTAAAATCGGGTAGTTTGACTTTGGCCAGATACCCCCACACTTTTAAAAATTTCAGGTTAGGTGGAAAGCCTTTCCACATCTCATAGGGGGTCTTATCTAGGGATTTATGGGGTACCCTATTAAGGACATAACAGGCTGACAAAACAGCTTCCCCCCACATGTTCGTTGTTAAACCTGAACTTATTAACATAGCATTCATAGTCTCTTTAAGGGATCTATTTTTTCTCTCGGCTATGCCATTTTGTTGGGGTGTATAGGGGGCACTAAGTTCGTGGATTATTCCATTTGTTTCACAAAAAGTGAATGAGAACTATATTCGCCTCCTCTATCTGACCTAAATCTTTTGATTTTACAGTCTAGTTGATTTTCTACTTCGGTTTTGTATTTTAAAGACGCGTTTTCCGCCTCGTCTTTAGTTTTAAGGAGATATACTTTAGTGAACCTAGAGTAGTCATCTACAAAGGTTATATAGTAAAGTTTTCCTCCTCTACTAGCGGAGTTTTTAAAATCGACTAAGTCAGAATGCACTAATTCTAGTAGTTTAGTCTTTCTCGTGGTTACAGACTTAAAAGGTTTCTTCGCAAGTTTGGACTCTACACATATTTGACCTTTGGAAAAGTCATCTATTTTATTGAGGGGTATTAGTCCAAGTTATTTAAGCCGTTTAATAGAAGAGATATTAAGGTGACCTAGTCTACCATGCCAAGTGTTAAGAGATTCAACGACATAAGCAAAATCAGAGGCATTCTCATTCATTGGTACAGTATTTAAAACAAACAAACCACCATTCATGTACCCTTTCCCCACAAACTCATCATTTTTTGTAATAACCATTTTCCCCCCCTTCAAATACAAGTTTAAGGCCTACCTTATTAAGAAGAGCTCCAAAAACTAGGTTCCTACGGAGACATGGGAGGAAGAGAACATCATTCAACTCTAAGATTTTACCAGAAATGAGTTTTAGAGAAACTTGTCCTTTACCAAAGACCAAGGCGGTTGAGGAGTCACCCATGTAGACAAATTCACCATTTGTTGCTTCTTCGAATTTCTTGAACATCGATCTTGTTGAGCAGAAATGACGAGAAGCTCCAGTGTCAAGGATCCACTCGGTTTTGTTCTTAATTAAGTTTACCTCAACCATCACTGCAGCGATAACCTCTTCGGCCTCGACCAGATTTGCGGCAGGTTTGGGACCTTGACCGGCTCTAAGGTTGCACTCGAAAGCTCTATGTCCTTCCTTCCCACAACAGTATCAAGCTCCTTTGGGTTTCTAAGTTGCCGCGGTTCTTGTTTCCCCCAGATTTGGATTTGTTGTGGCCTTGTTGTTTTCCCTTCCCTTTGAACCTGTCTTTGTTACCTTGACTAGAACTTTCGACAAGATTAGCTTTGGATGATTTAGAAGGGAAAGAAATAGACCTGTATTTAAGTCGATTTGCCTCCTCGACTTGCATATGGCTAATCAACTCTTATAGTGTCATTTCCTTCTTCTTGTGCTTCAGGTGATTACGGTATTCGCTCCATGAAGGTGGGAACTTTTCTAACAAGATATTGGTTTGGAGAACTTCACACATTTTCATACCTTCAGCAATCACATCCGCGCAAAGGTTTTCATAGACATGGAGTTGTTCGGTCATGGGTTTCTGATCGGTGAGACGAAAGTTGTACCAAGTCCCAGTGACATATTTCTTCTTACCCGAATCCTCAGCCCCATATTTTTTCTCAAGTGTTTCCCATATGATCTTTGCCGATTTTTCTTTGGCAAGAAGATCAAAGATGAGGTTCGACACATTATTTAACATCCATCCTCGAGCCATGGTATCAGCTCATTTAAACTTGGCTTCCAGAGCAAGATACCTAGTCTGTTCTTGTTCAGTGGGAACTCCATTGTCCACTAAAAGTGGAGGATCTTCGTATAAAACAAAGTCCAGTTCGTACTGTTCAAGACATATAAGTATCTTTTGTGCCCAACGCTTGTAGTTGGAACCATTAAGAGGCTCCAACTTATTCATGTCGGGAAAGGCCTTTGCATTCAACGATGAAGCAACTGACGAGTTTGGAAAAGCCATAAGGTAAAACAGTGATTAAAAAAACAACTGAATATCTTTTTAAATTGTAGTGAAAAATATCACCGTTTTAAAAAAGAAATGGGAAAAACAAATCGGAATAAAAGTAAAATCAATTAACTAGTAAACTAACTATTACAAGGAAATTGAAATTACAACGAAACTTACAAATTATTACACGGAAAATCAAAAAGAAAACGTTACACGGAAAGTAGGAAATTAATCCGGTGTTAAAAAGATATTTCGGCGTAGTACCGGTATCTCTAACAGAGTCTACCTAAGTCTTATCGAAGAGGAAAAGAAATAGAAGTGTAGAGAGAGAGGTTTTTTCTTTTTACTTTGTAGTTTCGTAGCCAATGCTGGTGGAGAATGAGCTCTTTATATAGGGGAGAGGTGGTTTTGAAAACCTTTGTCATCAGTAACGTATCAATGAAGACCGTAATTGCCTCCAGTGATTGATTGACGGTTTTCTAATTGATTCTGCTTGGCTGATGGAATAATTTTCAACGGGCGCGTGATTGGTGGAGTCTTGTCTTACGTTTGTCTTCTAATTGATTGCCAGCGACACTATAAGAGCTGATAGGAAAACCCATTTCATTTTTCATCTCCCCAAAATCCCCCACGACCCACGCCCTCGCCGTCGCCGTCGCCGGTGCGGGCGGGCGGGTGGTGGTGGTGGTGGTGCGCGCGTGTGGGGCTTTGCTTTCCCTTCTTGGATTACATAGTGGTTAGTCATTTTGATAGGAATACATGGGTGAGTATATTTATACAACAAAATTATTTTACTCGCCTCCTATGTGGGACAAAATCCTTCATAAAAAATTACTTTTCCACTTCCAAAGGAAATAGGAAGAGTCTTGGTTAATCCTCCATATTAATCCAAGTCTCTTCCGCTTCTCCTAAAGATCATGAATGGATAATATCCTATACTAAAAGTATAGCATTAATCCAACACACCACCCCCAAGCCACCTTCCCACTGTCGAGCTGCACTGCTGCAGAAACTCACCCCCACCAACACCATTAACACCACCCCCGTCACCATTAAAACCACCTCACTGAAATATCACCACCTACAAACCACCTACAAACCACCAACAACACCACCCCCACCTCCACCTTCCCACTGCCGAGCTGCACCACCACCCTTCCACCCATCACCGGCACTGGAAACCGCTGTAAGCAACTAAAATTTGAATAGTACCAATATATGCATTTAATACGGGAGGTATTCAAGTGCCGATATGATACAAATTATTTACACAGCATTCAAAATCACTTCATAAGCAACTAAAATCTCTTTGATAAAGTTGGAGAAGATATTAATTTTATCTATTCGTAGAAGTAGACGAATATTAGGTAAAGAAAAGGAGAAATTAGACTAGGAATACTTGGAATATTCAAGACACCTTTTTCCAGAGATCTAGATTGGCTTTGTGGCTGCATGCTTGGTTGGTCCTTGCCTGTTCTTAGAGGATTTCACATATAAACCAACATTTCAGCTTCAAGAGATCCAGATTTGGCTTTGTGGTTGAGTCATCTATGTTTAGACAAGTTTAGTTATATATGCTTATTTTTGTTCTCCGTATCTTGAATATGTGCTTTATCTTTGTCGTGCATGCACTCTAAAGGAAGATTAATTACAAATTTCCGCTATTACTCTAACTTATAATGTAAAATTCAGTCGCTCCTAATATATTACCGAACTACCGAACCCCGTTCTCTTTATCTCATACATATCATGGATAATGTTTGACCGATAAGATTAACATTTTACCTCAATTAGAAGCTATGATATTAACTTATTTTCTTAAATTATTAGCATTGTGACAAATTACACCACCCAGTACCCACCCTAGAAGCCGCCCCAACCCCCAACCCCCAGCCCAGCTCGTTTGAGCTTCGAGTTTCCATTGAAATCTTGTAGGTGCATGATGAGGCACCAGTTGATAGATCTCTAGTGATCCCAAACACTAGGATCTATATCAACCTTTTCTAAAATCTTCTCTAAACAAAGCATGCAGACAATTTCCGAAAGGTTAATCGTGAACGCATTTTGTGACTCGGTACTTGAATGCTTAATGCATCCGCCAGTGACACCATGACTCATATATTCACTTAAAATGGAAAATCAAGCAAATAAGTTTAGACATATACATGATCAAATACATGCATGCACATATATACACATAAATAATTCAATATATGAAGTAATAGCGTAGATTATAAAATAAATGAAGAGGAAAAGTAAAGAGATGACTTTAACAAGCTGAAGCGAACTTAATACTCTATGTATTGTCGGTGATACTGATACATAACCGGATCAAATAAGTGAAGACATTTTATGGATATTGGAGACAAAGACAAAGGATAAGTGAAACTATGAAAGTGAAAGTAAGTCCTAAAGGGTATTTTTATAAGCGATAGTGGGTAAAGGTAAATGCGTGAGGCCATGGAGAAAGTAAATGGGTCGGTGGTAGTGGGAAAAAGTAAGAGGAAAATACTTTTGGAGGCCTCTTTTTTGGGAACTTTATGTTTTAAATCTTAACTAAAAATACCTACTTTTAAAGGTCTTTAGTTACTTTCTGATGGAAGTACTTTTACTATTTTACCCCTATCCAGTCCAGCGTGAGGGTACAAACCCACGAGGACTGAACGGGTTGTACCCATGCCCCCTTTTACAGTCCAGGTGTTATGTATTTTAGTAGTATTTTTCTTGTTAAGTACAAATACAAAGAGGGGTTGGCCCTATAATGAACAAAAATGGGGGTAGGCTGTACCCAAGTAGAACAAAAACAAACATATTTGGATCAACTACAAGATTCAAATGGGTTGTACCCAATATATTAAAAAAAATTACACCCTATAATGGGGCCAGCCCCATTACCACCAACATTTAACAATGGGCTGGCCCCATCAACATTGAGCAGTACAGGGGCTAGACCCACTATCCAACAATCAGAACAAAAAAAAGTACATCGACCCAAACTCATAAAACCATATGGGATGGCTTATGATACATAGCAGGATATGGGCTCGCCCCATTAAACATAACAACCAAATTAAAAAAAAACCCTTCGTGAACAGATCGAGCGAATGGGGTCTTCATGTTCTTCGTCGAGGTGGCGGTGCGGCGATGAGTTGCAGTAGGTCCCGTTGGTGGCGATGGTGTGCAGCAGCGGTGAAGCAGTGGTGGTGGTGGTGGAGGGTTTACTGGTGATGGATCTGCAGAGAGGTGGTGGATCTACAGAGGGGGTGGTCAAGCAGCGATGGTATGGTGGCGGTGATGAAGCGCATCAGATCTGATGCTATTCTCGCTGATGGCGGCGCTGGAGTCTGACGGCGGCGCTTCGTCACGGTGAAGATGCAGGGGTGGTGTTGTTCGCAGTGGTGGCTTCGATGTGCAGCAGCGGTGCTGGGTTGGGGTCTGCAGGGATGAAGAAGGAGGAGAGAGGAGCAACAGGGCTGGCGGTGTTGTTTCTGTGTAGTGGCCCTTCACGGCGGCTCTGCTCGATTGGGTTGGTGGGGATGACTCTCGTTTCCGCAGATCCAAACATCAGCAGCGGTGGTGGTGTTGTTTCTGTGATGGGAGACGAAGGTGGGAAGGGGATGGTGATGGAGGTCAGTTGTTAGGTGATGGTGGTGGTGGTGGGTGGTGGTGGTGGTGGGGGTCTTCCAGTGACGCGAGGGGTGGGGGGTCTTCCATGGTGAGGGTGGTGATGAAGGTAGAGGAGGGTGGTGTTCATGGTGATGGTGGTGGGGCTGATCAAGGTGGTGATGGTGAAGAAGGAGGTAGGGATGAAGGTTTGGGGGTCGGTGGCCATAGTGAGGTTGGTGGTATATAGAGGGTAGAGAGAGAATTAAGGGGGAGAGAGGGAAAGGAGAGTGAATAATGGGGTGGGGGGAATAATGGGATCCGCGTTCTTAAGGGAGTGGGGGATGGTTTTTTTGTTTTTCACTGTAAGAATAGAGTGTAAGAATGGGGTTGGGGGCATTTGTGTATTTTTATTAGCTTTTAGTTGGGTTTCAACTAGTAGGATTTTGTTTATAAACAGGGTATGGCTTTGGGCCTTAGGAAATAAAGAACCCAAAAAGTAAGGGTGAGTAATAATAGCATCAGATTCTCTATTAGATTTGTTTAAAAGTAATGATATATACCATCTAAAATCATACCATATTTAAGTATACTACCTATAAGTGGCGTGATTGGTTGGTTTTTAATCTATTTATTTTATTGATGTGATTAACGATTTGTTATCAATCAATTCGGATTTAAATCCCCTAGAATACACCTTCCATGTAATTTCACGCAATACAGTTTTACATTGACGCCACGTGTCATTTAATAAAATCAATGGTAGAATGATAATATTATATAACTAACCATTAATCATTGTTAAATAACAAATCTTTTAAAAAAATTTACCTAAAATAAATAGATTTAATAAAATCTGAAACTATCAATTATATTTAACCGTCACTGCCTGCAATGGGTTAAATGCTTCGACGTCAAAGTAAACAATTCTGAGAAATTTCATCTTCTAAATCAAAAAAGCAAGGATTTTAAGTGCTTAACACGATTATTGATAGCATGCGGTATAATTTGATTTTACCTTATGTCAATCGTATCTGGGTTACACTATTTGAAAGGGTGCGGATTAGCAATTTTCATTTGAAGATTCTCTTTCTCCACCTGCCAATTAAACAATGATACTTGTAAATATCGAATACCTTAAATAGACAAGTATATAGAGTACCTTCTGGTCTTGTGCCAACTTCAGAAACTGTTCATCTGCTCAATTTTGTTCCAGCACTGATTTCTCCAAGATTGCGAATTTTTTCTCTTTCTGCATGAGTTCATTATTTACAGTCACTAACTCCAACTGTAATTTCATCCTCTTACGCTCTAACGATAACTTTTCAAAGTCACTGCGTTCATTCTCCTCAATCATTTGTATTTCTAGTTGTCAAACAGAAAGAAAAGGTTTAACTAATTAATTTTCCTGTCCTAGGGGAATTCCACATTTCTCTTCACACTTTTTTCTACTCAACTTATTTGAATACATTTCTTAAATTTGTACCAATATATGCATTTAATACGGGAGGTATTCAAGTGCCGATATGATACAGATTATTCACACAGCAATCAAAATCACTTGATAAGCAACTAAAATCTCTTTGATAAAGTTGGAGGAGATATTAATTTCATCTATTGGTAGAAGTAGACGAATATTAGGTAAAGAAAAGGAAAAATTAGACTAGGATTACCTGGAATATTCAAGACACCTTTCTAAATCCAATTCAGTCCTAGGAAGCATATAAGAAAATCAAATGGGATCTCTTAAATATATATCAAATAAATATAAGCATATGATTGTTGTCTAAAGAAAAACAATCATGGTCATATAAACAACAAAGAGGAGAAAAGCTCAAAGTGTGGTTTAGAAGAAAAGTTATACTTATAATAATAAAATAATGACCAATAAAATTACATAAATAAATATTCTAATTGTTTATTTGTAAATAAAAAGTTAAACTTTGTGAATAAAAACAAGAAAGCATTAATAAGTTGAACGCATTCCTTTGAGGGATACAAGACTAGGAATTAGAGGGTAGTAATCCATTGCGAGGTGGGGAAAGCGTAAACATCCCTTGGCTAAAGACGTATATTTTTTGGAGTGAACATCATATACCATATAATGACCATCGATACTAATATGCAGTTTATCCAAATTTGGTGAGGTATGCAAATTAATCCTTAGCGCACTTGGAAAATCCCGACGAATAAAATCCAGAGGAATAATATATTTCTTAGACCACATGTGTTCATTGTAATTCTCCAACACCCAAACATGCATCCTATTTGTAATTCTATATAAGAACCCAATTGCCAGCTTGTCACCATCTACAATAAACATACGGAACCGATAATACTGATTATAATTACTACTTATAGCTCCAGGAACATATTGTGATTTAAAATCCCAAGGTAGCTTGATGTTCATGGAACTCTTTCCGTCCAATGTAAATCGTATTAAATCTGTTTTCTCTAATTTCTCATAGGAATAACTCAAAGCGTAACAAACATCATTGTTTGTCACAAAGTATGGCTTGCTTTGCTTACACGATAGAGCAACATCAAGGTATTGATAACTAGAATCATTATCACTTCCAATACTTACCATAGCAACACTTCCAATACTTTCTTTATTCATGCATAAATTAATTAACTTATAGTTACCCGTTGATGAATCGAAACCCAGTCTGACTAAATATCTTGTGTTAATTACTGATTTGTCCTCCACTAACTGAAGCACTTGTTTAGTGGCCGGGTTTCTTATGCGACACTTAATAGTACGCGTGTTTGCATGCATCTCCAGCACTAAGCCATTTAAGCAGTCTTGGTAGATATATACTTCACCATTTGATTCACATACACTGTCAACATATTGGTAAACAATTTGGGAACATTTATTCGGCCTCTTCTCATACTTGTCAATGAAAAACTTTTGCTGAGTAAACAATTTCCATGACTTGCACACACATCTGCATCTTAATACACTTTTTACTTCCAACAGGCTCAAAACATCACAGATTATTTCATCAGGCATCGTCATTAAAAATCCACCAGACTCTTTATTTGACATCTGTTAAATAAACAGTATTAACGGATTAGTATTAACGGATTAGTGCCAAGGACTCTTGTATAAAACTACTCCCAGATATTTGACCCCAGGATTCACGAAATCAGATGCATATTAATATTGTAGCGCTACATGTTTCTTTTGTTATGAAATCCCTCCTAAATCTAAAGTCTAAACACACCCTAAAGTAATTTTAAGCAGTTTTTTTTATTTTTAAATTTATATTTTTATAGAGCATATAAATTTTTATTCTGTTTTCTGAAACAAAATAGAACTCTAACATTAAAAACCAAAGTATACAATGATTAAACTAACATATGAGCATATAAAATTAAGTGCTAAAAATCTTGCCTTGAGATATTGACAGTTCTAAACTAAGGTTTATAATAAACCTAGATGATTACTAATACACAACATATAAATTATGTTAAGAAATTCCTCTAATAAATTACCCGAATCGATCGACAACTCCTTTTACGAAACTCCATTCCTCTTAAACCAAAATTGCTGACAAAACCATAAAATTTAAGACTTATTTATAAAGGAATCGACCTGGGTCTGTCGGTCGAGTCGGTCCATCTTTTACGAATGGATCCTCAACTAATGTGTAAAGACAATTTTTTTTTTTTATTGGATTTAATGTTTTAAGGCCTAAAGGCCATCAACTTAGCGTTATAAGTCCCATTCTTAACCAACCCCTTAGCTGGTCCAACTAAAGAGGTATCGTACCAATATACCCCTAAGCCCTTTTCCACATTGAAAAACAAAAATCCTATACACAAACCCTATTAAGAACCCGATGAAACCCCCGCCCTATTCTCAGCTTTGGTCTCCCTCTCTCTTTTACCCCGGCTAACCACCACCCCATCTCCGCCTTCATCACCGGAACATCACCATGTAGTGAAAAATATCACCGTGTTAAAAATAAAATGGGAAAAACAAATCGGAATAAAAGTAAAATCAATTAACTAGTAAACTAACTATTACAAGGAAATTGAAATTACAATGAAACTTACAAATTATTACACGGAAAATCAAAAAGCAAATGTTACACGGAAAGTAGGAAATTAATCCCGGTGTTAAAAAGATATTCCGGCGTAGTACCGGTATCTCTAACAGAGTCTACCTAAGTCTTATCGAAGAGGATAAGAAATAGAAGTGTAGAGAGAGAGTTTTTGCTTTTTGCTTTGTAGTTTTGTAGCCAATACTGGTGGAGAACGGGCTCTTTATATAGGGGAGAGGTGGGTTTGAAAACCTTTGTCATCAGTAACGTATCAATTAAGACCGTGATTGCCTCCAGTGATTAACTGACGGTTTTCTAATTGATTATCTTATTCCACACGTTTTGAATGCTTGTGTAACAGCTAGTTGACTTGACCTGGCGAGTTGACCAGCTGATGGGATAATCTTCTTAACGGGCGCGTGATTGGTGGAGTCTTGTCTTACGTTTGTCTTCTGATTGATTGCCAGCGACACTATAAGAGCTGATAGGAAAACCCATTTCATTTTTCATTTTTTGACTCCCCAAACTCCCCAACTCCCCCACGACCCACGACCCACGCCGGTACCGGTGCCGGGCTGGGCCGGGCGGGCGGGTGGATGGAGGTGGTGCGCGCGTGTGCGGCTTTGCTTTCCCTTCTTGGCTTACATAGTGGTTAGTCATTTTGATAGGAATACATGGGTGAGTACATTTATACAGCAAAATTATTTTACTCACCTCCTATGTGGGACAAAATCCTTCATAAAAAATGTCTTTTCCACTTCCAAAGGAAATAGGAAGAGTCTTGGTTAATCCTCCATATTAATCCAAGTGGTGTGGCCTAAGGTGTGATAAAAAGATGATATAATTTAGATGCAAATAAACACCCTAAGCTAGCACGGTTCTGCAAGTATACAGATCGTATGCAAGTTTTAATGAATAAGTAGAATTCGTTCCTCAGGGACTACGAAGGTTATGAAGAACTTATGCAAATATTCAAGTGCAGATATGAGAGTTAGAACAGATAATACGCAAGTAGAAAGAAGAGAAAGATAGATATTTATTTGGTTTTTAAATAATAAAACTAAACTTATAAATTAAAAGACTAGAAAAATAAATAAAAGAAAAGGAGATAGTATGAGAGTTGAGCTTGAGTAATTAGCAAGTAATCCCCACTAGTTTTGCCGTTCTAAACATGTAAGGTATGAATCATGTAGTATTTCACTAGTTTGGTTTCAATTGCGCTAGGTAGTTTCAAATAGGGTTTACCTGTGTCAATAAGAACCTAAGAAAACTGTTCCTACAATTGATAAAATAACAATACACTAAACCAATGACTATCTAGTTAGGCTGAGTTGTCAGATCAAACCTTATTCTAGATGTTATGTGCTAATTCTATAGTCAAATATACCGGCTATCTAACTACTATGATGGTAATGCTATATGTTTGCAACCATAAAGAACACAAAATATAAATCCAACACATAAACAGAGAAATCAAAACATAAATTCAATCAAATTAGATAGATGTCAACCAAAACTAGGGTTCATACATATATGCTAAAAGTCAATCTAAATAGAATTTAGTTCATACTAAGAAGAGAAGAGAAAAGAATTACAGAATCAAAGGTTGAAGGAGACATATGGTGTTCTGCTCCTTCCAAACTCCTTCTCTTGTGTTGCAGCTTCCTCTTGGCCTTAAGGTCTGGCCAAGGATGATTTAAGAGTGTTAAGAGGCTGTATTTATAGTGTATAGGTTGACCTAATTCGTTTCTTGAAGGAGAGGTTAAGTAATGGACTCCAAGCCCAACTCGAATTCGTATGAAAATAAAGATAATTACTGCTGAACTGTTTTGAGCATATCTTCTTCGTTATTGGTCGGTTTTTGCTCCACAATATACCAAAAGAATCCTCACAGAATGATCTACGTCCCTATGAAAGGAATCTTCCAAAATCGGCTCGGTTTTGGAGTTATCACCACTTCTTTAGGCGTGGCTGCTGAAATTCAGATTTAGGCAACTTTTCCTTTTCCATGATTGTAGCTTTTATTTCCTTTATCTTCAATTACCATGCTAATCTCTTTCCATATCTTGTAGTCTTTGACTTGGACTCTAATTAATCTCCATAATTATCTTTAAAGCTTCACACTAAATAAACAATTAAACCCAATATGCTCTAAAAATATTATTCTACTAAATCAAGACTCAAAATAGGAAAGTGCACTAAATTAAGCTAAGATCGGCCTATAAACTAATAAATACGCCTAAAATGATGTTTCAGATATATATTTTATTATCACAAATGAGGAGACATCACCAAGTCTCTTCCGCTTCTCCTAAAGATCATGAATGGATAATAGCCTATACTAAAAGTATAGCATTAATCCAACAATCCCCCACTCAGGGTCTTTTGGAGAGACAGTGATCAAGTTTCCATGACTTTCAGCATTTGGGTGAATTGTACTTAAGTGCCAATATCTTTCGATTTGAATTGTCACGTAGTGAAGTGAGGCAACCACCAAATTTCGTTTAAGTGAACATACTCTTGAACTTTAATGGTTTTTTATCGAGGCCCTCACAACACATACTCTACCCTGCTGAAAGTTATGGTCTCCTCGAACCTCACCTTTCAGTTGGTTCATCAAGTCGTTCTCTAAGAACCACCCTTGCGGGCTATGAACATTGTGGATTCCTTTATTTACATCTGTTTAAGGACGTCTCCTTAACATTCTGTTTATAAAGGTTTGGGTTTTGCTATACCCGTGAATTCATCAAGTCCTTCTCGAAAGGACCACCATAGAGGCTATGAAATCCGATTCATCAAGTCCTTCTCAAAAGGACCACCACAAGTGGCTATGAATCCATATTACTTTAGTTTTATGCCATAGGGATGGAGGGAGATCACTTTGACTCAAGAGTCACATGTTCCCCATTGATGGGTCTGAATCCCGCCCCTCGACGTTTCCAGGACTACTCTCCTGGGTAGGCCTTTGTAAATGGATCAGCAAGATTTTTCTCTGATCGTACAAACTCTAAGGCCATCACACCATTCTTCAGTAACTGTTTTACTGAACCATGTCTGATGCGTATATGTCTCTTCTTTCCATTGTAGGCACTGTGATGAGCGACTGCAATGGATGCTTGTGAATCACAATGGATACACTCAGGTGTGGCCTTACCTTCCCAAAGTGGCACATCTGATAAGAGACTTCTCAACCACTCAGCTTCTTGTCCAGCCATTTCTAGTGCTATAAACCCAGACTCCATGGTGGAGCGTGCTATACAAGTTTGTTTAGAGGACTTCCACGATACAGCACCTCCTCCTAAGGAGAAAACATAACCACTGGTGGAGTTAACTTCGTCATTGTCAAAGATCCAGTTTGCATCACAGAATCCCTCAAGAACTGCCGGGAATGAGCTGTAATGCAGGCCTAGATCAATAGTACCCCGCAAGTACTTTAGAAGACGACAAAGTGCAACCCAGTGGTCGTTACTCGGGTTATGAGTATAGCGACTAAGTCTACTAACGGCGTAGGCAATATCGGGTCGAGTGTAGTTCATTAAGAACATCACACTACCTATGATTTTGGCATATTCATTTTGGGATACAGTATCCCCAGAATTTTTAGACAAATGAATACTAGAATCATAAGGAGTATTTACAGGTGTTACCTCAAAGGAGTCGAATTTCTTCAACATCCTTTCTACGTAATGAGACTGATTCAGGGAAATACCATTACTGCTCCTAATGATTTTTACCCCAAGAATTACATCTGCTTCTCCCATGTCTTTCATGTCAAACTTAGAAGACAAGAAGCTTTTGGTCTCATTTATGGTATGAAGGGAAGTGCCGAAGATGAGCATGTCATCTACATATAGGCAAATGATGGTACACTCTGATCCTGTTACTTTTGAGTAAACACACGCGTCAGAAGTGTTTACCACGAACCCATCTGAAATGAGGGTATCATCGAGTTTTTCATACCATTTTTTGGGTGCCTGTTTTAAGCCATACGAAGACTTTTTTAGCTTACACACTTTATCCCATTGACCGGGAACCACACACCCTTCAAGCTGGGCCATATAGATCTCTTCATCTAGGTCCCCATTCAAAAATGCAGTCTTAACATCCATCTGATGTATGACCAGTTTGTGAATGGCCGTAAGAGCGATGAGGGCCCTAATGGTGGCGATTTTGGTCACATGGGAGTAAGTGTCGAATTAATCAAGGCCTTTCTTTTGGGTGAAACCCTTAATAACAAGCCTAGCTTTGAATTTTTATATTGCGCCATCAGGTCTCAACTTTTTCTTAATAATCCATTTGCTATTGATGGGTTTGCTGCCTTTAGGTAAGTCAGTCAATTCCCACGTATGATTACTTCTAATAGACTCAAGTTTGATATTAATAGCTTCTTTCCAAAAACTAGCATCTACCGATCTCAAAGCATCGGCATAAGTTTTTGGGTCTTCCTCCATGAGGAGACAGGTGACTACCTGTTCACTTATCAGGTCAATGTGAAAACCTTCAGTTAAGAAGGCTGTGATAAAATCGGGTCCGAAGCTGGACTCGATCCTACGTCTCTTACTTCTCCTAAGTTCTTCCTCAGGAATACTACTAGGTTCATAGGATGTAGAAGGGCCAGGGGAACTATCACACAGAGGTACATTAACATTATCAGATAAGTTACTAGAAGATAAAGAAGCATCAATAGTATTCACAGTTTTCAAAGGGAAAATGTTTTCAAAGAATTCAGCATCTCTAGATTCAAAAATGAAGTTATCATCTAATGATAGGAATCTATAGGCTGCACTACTCTGAGCATACCCTATGAAGACAGAGTTTATTATTTTGGGTCCAACAGTGACTGTTTTAAAATCGGGTAGTTTGACTTTGGCCAGACACCCCCACACTTTTAAAATTTCAGGTTAGGTGGAAAGCCTTTCCACATCTCATAGGGGGTCTTATCTAGGGATTTATGGGGTACCCTATTAAGGACATAACAGGCTGACAAAACAGCTTCCCCCCACATGTTCGTTGTTAAACCTGAACTTATTAACATAGCATTCATAGTCTCTTTAAGGGATCTATTTTTTCTCTCGGCTATGCCATTTTGTTGGGGTGTATAGGGGGCACTAAGTTCGTGGATTATTCCATTTGTTTCACAAAAAGTGAATGAGAACTATATTCGCCTCCTCTATCTGACCTAAATCTTTTGATTTTACAGTCTAGTTGATTTTCTACTTCGGTTTTGTATTTTAAAGACGCGTTTTCCGCCTCGTCTTTAGTTTTAAGGAGATATACTTTAGTGAACCTAGAGTAGTCATCTACAAAGGTTATATAGTAAAGTTTTCCTCCTCTACTAGCGGAGTTTTTAAAATAGACTAAGTCAGAATGCACTAATTCTAGTAGTTTAGTCTTTCTCGTGGTTACAGACTTAAAAGGTTTCTTCGCAAGTTTGGACTCTACACATATTTGACATTTGGAAAAGTCATCTATTTTATTGAGGGGTATTAGTCCAAGTTATTTAAGCCTTTTAATAGAAGAGATATTAAGGTGACCTAGTCTACCATGCCAAGTGTCAAGAGATTCAACGACATAAGCAAAATCAGAGGCATTCTCATTCATTGGTACAGTATTTAAAACAAACAAACCACCATTCATGTACCCTTTCCCCACAAACTCATCATTTTTTGTAATAACCATTTCCCCCCTTCAAATACAAGTTTAAGGCCTACTTTATTAAGAAGAGCTCCAGAAACTAGGTTCCTACGGAGACAGGGGACGAAGAGAACATCATTCAACTCTAAGATTTTACCAGAAGTGAGTTTTAGAGAAAGCTGTCCTTTACCAAAGACCATGGCGGTTGAGAAGTCACCCATGTAGACAAATTCACCATTTGTTGCTTCTTCGAATTTCTTGAACATCGATCTTGTTGAGCAGAAATGACGAGAAGCTCCAGTGTCAAGGATCCACTCGGTTTTGTTCTTAATTAAGTTTACCTCAACCATCACTGCAGCGATAACCTCTTCGGCCTCGACCAGATTTGCGGCAGGTTTGGGACCTTGACCGGCTCTAAGGTTGCACTCGAAAGCTCAATGTCCTTCCTTCCCACAACAGTAACAAGCTCCCATGGGTTTCTAAATCTTACTAGAGGTTTTGAACCCACCACCTTTGGAGTTGCCGCGGTTCTTGTTTCCCCTAGATTTGGATTTGTTGTGGCCTTGTTGTTTTCCCTTCCCTTTGAACCTGTCTTTGTTACCTTGACCAGAACTTTCGACAAGATTAGCTTTGGATGATTTAGAAGGGAAAGAAATAGACCTGTCTTTAAGTCGATTTGCCTCCTCGACTTGCATATGGCTAATCAACTCTTGTAGTGTCATTTCCTTCTTCTTGTGCTTCAGGTGATTACGGTATTCGCTCCATGAAGGTGGGAACTTTTCTAACAAGATATTGGTTTAGAGAACTTCACACATTTTCATACCTTCAGCAATCACATCCGCGCAAAGGTTTTCATAGACATGGAGTTGTTCGGTCATGGGTTTCTGATCGGTGAGACGAAAGTTGTACCAAGTCCCAGTGACATATTTCTTCTTACCCGAATCCTCAGCCCCATATTTTTTCTCAAGTGTTTCCCATATGATCTTTGCCGATTTTTCTTTGGCAAGAAGATCAAAGATGAGGTTCGACATATTATTTAACATCCATCCTCGAGCCATGGTATTAGCTCATTTAAACTTGGCTTCCAGAGCAAGATACCTAGTATTTTCTTCTTCAGTGGGAAATCCATTGTCCACTAAAAGTGAAGGATCTTCGTATAAAACAAAGTCCAGTTCGTACTGTTCAAGACATATAAGGATATTTTGTGCCCAACGCTTGTAGTTGGAACCATTAAGAGGCTCCAACTTATTCACGTCGGGAAAGGCCTTTGCATTCAACAATGAAGCAACTGACGAGTTTGGAAAAGCCATAAGGTAAAACAGTGATTAAAAAAAACAACTGAATATCTTTTTAAATTGTAGTGAAAAATATCACCGTTTTAAAAAAGAAATGGGAAAAACAAATCGGAATAAAAGTAAA